>CM024790.1:11731756-13158006 GCA_014281875.1 Nibea albiflora | reverse complement strand
TCATTATACATCTGCTCAGTGGTTTGATCAACAAAGTAGGTCCCGTCAAAGGTGAACTGCTTGGGTGGTTCATCCACGGCACCGGGCTTCTCTATGAAGCACTGGCAGCGGTGCAGGTCCATGGACAGCACCACCTTAGAGGAGAGAGCCTTCTCCCTGTCATTCAATGGCCTGCACCTGACCACCACCTTTACAGACTCAGACCCCATGTCTCAACATTCACTCCACAGCAAGTTGACTTGTCCAGAAAAGCAAATAAAAACGTTTAGTTCTTCTTCTTCTTAAACTACATGTCTGGAGCTGTGTTGCCACATTAGCCAACCCAGATAATTAGAGGACAAGCTGTGCCGGCTAAAGCTATCTAACATCCAGGTTAAAGTCCACCGAGAACGGCTGAGCAGAGAACATCATACATCAAGTAAGAAAGTACTTAAAAAATAATGATAATTATATTGAAGGAAGGCGGAAATATTTCCAGACACGGTGATGTTTGTCTTCGTGAGGTGTCCTTACAGGTCTCCTGCCATTCTGCTACCCTCCTCACGGCGTTTTCAAGTTGCTTAGCAACCATACACTAACGTCGAGGCGTGGAACGGCCCCAGACGGGCGGCCATTTTGATGAGGGGGGAGTGAGGTCGAATTAGCAGGCTAGGAGTCAACACATTATATTGAAAACATTTTCACTACACAATCGTGTTTTGTATATAGTTGTGTGTATAAAGCAAGCAGAAAGAGTAAACTACAGCCCATTCATGGTAATGTGGTGTCTCCATCTGGCTAACCCATTTCTTCATCCATCGGTAGCTAGTTACAGCTTGCATTAGTTTAGCTTAGCTTACAGCTAACAGCTAGTTACAGCACATTTCTGGCTACACTTGAGGCAAGTCGTATTTGTAATTTAAAGCTTTAAACATTGCACTCAATACATATTCTTTTTGTTCATTAAAATCTATTTAATGATGTTTAAAATGTATTCGACAAATACACTCACGTGCCAGTTTATTAGGTACATGTTCACATGTACACAATTTAGATTTTGTCAGTTTGAGAGATGTTTGATTCAATATAGTGACTTTCAATGATGCAGTTTAACTGCATTGTGGCATTTTGATATAATGAAGATGTTCCTCTTATTTCATATTAAAGATGGTAGCCAGAATAACAGAATCCCATCCCTTTATAATGTACTACAGTTCAGCAGCATGCATTCGCCAACTTAGTGTATATCTGTAGTTCTCTCGTCACCCTATTCACACATCCAGCAATCCCATGTGGGATTCATCTGATTATTGCAGCAAAGTAACATCTTCCTCAGTAGCCTACCATAAATGCAGGCAATGTGTCCCAGAGAGTCAGAAATAAGAAGAAAAACAAAACGTTTGCATAGATGTGGGTTGAAAACAGACGACCTGTCATTTAATCTCAAACAGAGGTGAAAAATATGACAACTGTTTGTTGATGAAATATGGAAAAATGGTACAAGTGTGCAAATTAAGTACTTAGTTGTAATGCAGCCTCTTGGACAGGAAAAACAATATCACAAAGTAAGTGCACACAAACTCTTAAAATTACAAATAAAACAAACGTAACATTTAGTATGACTGCACACAGACCTTTTAAGACACAGCCAACCTGTTCCCTGATATATGCATACTAATACACTGAGCAGGCAAGATACAGAAAACAATTGTTGTCATGGTCATATTTCCTTATACCAGGACAGATCATCGTGTAAAGTATTACACATGCTCCAGGTTTAAACACACTAAGAACAAAGTGTAAGCATGAATAAATTGAAATGAAACGATAAAATGTGAGTTATATTTGTGCAACTCTTTACAACGCACAAAAACAGAACAGATATGGCTTTGCCACCTGGTGCAACAAGCTACACCATCAATTCCACTCCTGTTTCACATTGTTACGTCTTAAAAACACTAATAAACTCGTCTGATGCCTTATAGGACCTAATAAAAATACTCTTTAAAAATTATATTTAAAAAAAAAACATAAAAGCAGCAAGCACAAAATACAACACCATTGACATAGACGTACCCTTTGATGAAATGACTTGTATACTATATACATTAAGTGCCAACACTTTTTAACAGGTGCATTGTGTTATACAGTTTGTAAAACCTTCCCACAACACCACGTGTGATTTAAAAGTAAGAGATGATATATGTGCAAGAGGAAAAAAGAAAAGAAAAAAGGTGTCACTTATATTGCTGGTTGGCAGTCCACAAGTTTCAGTGTCCGTGGTTTATACCCATGCCCTTCTGTGGGTACTATGTTTGGCTTTGGTCAAGCTCTTGTGTGGCTTTACAGCCTGCTCTTTGCTGGTATTTTCCTCCCACTCGTAACAGTGGTTCACCCTGGCACAGCTCAGCAGACACGGCAGCTTATCCTGAACCTCCGTGTAGTGTTCAATTAGTTCTGCTATGGAGTTGAATTCAGTCTTGCATTTCTGCCACAAAAATAAAACCACAGAAAAAGAAAGAAAAAAAATATCACAACTCAGTTTGCCAACACATTTATAACCAAAATGCCAACAAAAATGCTAATTTTTAGCTGAGTTTTAATGTCGTTATCTCAATGTTTTATGGAATTTTACATACTAAACAAGTTCAGATAGTTAAAATATTTTGGCGTGAAAATTTAAGAAAATGTTTCTTCCACACCCACAGACCGTCAGACCCAAACTGACGTACTGCACGGCCACTCAAGTGTATTTTAAAATAATATCCTAGAGTTGCACTGAATTGCAGAGAAATACAAGGAAGTTCAATTCTTCAATGTGGATATGCAGCCCTGAAAATGCCTTGAATCTACCCAAGAGGAAAAGTATAAAAGATCAGACCTTTAAAGAGTTAATATTAGATATAGATACAAACAAGTATCAGCTTATCAACCTTAAAAATTAGAATCAACATTCTATATCTATAAATTCAAGTAACTAATCAAGAAGAGTAACAAATCAAACATACATTTCTGGGGAATTAATTGTTTTGTAGTTCTGTCTACATCTCGAAGCAAATATTAGCCCGACAGACTTTCTGTTAGCTAATGATGATGTATAAGATTTAACAAAACAATTACCTCCAGCAGGAATTTTCCTTTCCGACTGTTTTCTATGAGGTGGGTGACCAGACCACAGGGGAAGCGAATGATGAGAGAGCCACATTTGGGCTTTTTAGGATGTGGACACAAGAGGTACGATCCCAGAACATCGTCTGCAAGCAGGGAGTAGCTGCTGTCACTAAAATACAGAAGACACCCCATTAGAAGACACGCTAAAGACAAAACAGGACCCAGATCTATGAGTGACACTCACGTTGCGATACCAGCCCAGCACCACACCGCTTGAGCCAGTGCTTCTTCGGTTTCGGCCAAGCTCGGGGAACGGGATCTCCTCTCCGCTGGTTTGGCGTGGTCCTTTTCTACTTCACATATAAGAAGAGAAATCAGTTTTTTAACTCTCTGTAATGTAAACATCTCCAAATTCATTAAGGATGAGTAAAAGGAAAAGCCAACTAGGGAATGGAAATGTGAAGTGGTAATGAAATAAACCCTTACAGCTAATAGTCAAATGAACAACAAGTTTACCAGTGACCCACGTGAGACAAGACTGTCATCCACCACCTCATCAAGTGGTATTAAATCCCCCAAAACTACCTTGTGACACCGCAACAGACAGTGGCCGCCCAACACTGAACATTGATGGGACTGCTTTACCTAATCAACTCTTTGACTCTTGAAAGCGCTCTGTGAACACTTGGCCCACCTTGTGACACACTCAGTCGCTCCTGAACACTTCGCTGTTTGAGTGGTGTGAACGTGAATGAGCGGTAAGCTCCAGAGCGCAGTAATTTAGGACGGATGGCTTTCTTTCGTGTCAGGGATGGGGAGGAGGTAGGAAAGACTTCATCTTGGCTGCTCTGGGGTTCTTCAGAAGACTTGTGGTCTTTCTTCTATACATGAGAGGCGAGAAAATGTTAGTCCAGAAGAAGTACAGTCAGGATAAGTTGTTGATGTTGTAAATAGAGAAAACTAGGCCAAACCTTAGTCCCTGGTAACAACCCTCGGAAAGGGGCTCTTCTGAAGGACACCAGGGCGCTGACACTGAGAGGGAAGCCGTGGTTGAGCAGGGAGGGGTTGCGACGAGGCATTGGGCCAGCTGAGTCTTCCTGAGCCTCCTCTGGGTGTTTCTCTAAGTAAGACAGCTGGAAACAGCGACAAAGCAGCAGGTTCAGGAACTGTGCCTGCAGGACAGAAAGTGGACACAGAAAATCCAACAGTTACTCCAAATAAAGCTTCAACAATTAGTTGTCAACTATAAAATTAATCATCAACTATTGAGCCATTGGTATCTTTAGTCCTCTTTGGGTTGTGGGCAAGAAGAGTCATCTTGGGCTTTGGGAAACAGCGATCAACATCTCCCACCATTTTCTGACATTTCAGGGGGTGAAAAACTAGTCAATTAAAAAAAAAAAATAAATAAATAAATAATAATAATAATAATAATAATAATAATAATAAAAAGTTGCAACCATAAATCCAAGTATCATACAAAGTACAAAGTATCAGATACAAAGTATCAGGTCTGTAGTTTGTACAGTTGTACTGTCAGAGCAGGCACCCAACAAAAATATTACAGTGATGAGGCAACAATGTTACAATCAATCTTTTCTCTCCATTTTAGTCTCATCACTAAATGTAAGTAAAGATTCTTACTTGCGTAGAAAATCAGTGAATGTTAAATCGGGGTCATGGGCAGAAACTGTGTTATTTGCACCAAAGAAAAAGGTTGGTTTTAAACACAAGTTTAGAAAGTTAAAATGGTTGATTTAGGATCAGCGCTTGGTGTGGTTACGTTCTGGATTAAGATTGTGTCTATATGCCTCTCATAACTACGAGCATGTTTACCAGTATGTCACTGTTCAGTCCAAAGGTGTGTGGTCTAACAAGGGTTTGTCTTGTGTTAATTGTAGGTTACTGTGATTGTGACAAAGTCTCTACACACCCAGACAGTCTGAGGAGCTCTATTTAGACAGCATAAGTGAAAACATCTGACACCTCCCTTACTATCCTGTTTTATTGTACAAGGCCCTTTAAAATGTAAAATTTAAGACAAATACAACATAATTCCTATTTTTATTAAGATATAGCTTATTGACCATCTGAATTGCGTAGCTATGCTCATAAGGAAGACTTCTCAAAGTTTTTACATCGTGTACTGCATCAGAAAATATTAAGACGGTATAATCAGACAGCAGTGTATGTCTTCAGCAACAGACAGTTTACACATGAGGCAGGTTTATTCCTACTTAGATTATTTATTGATGACTGAACTGGTTAAAGAACCAGAGCCAGTTTTGGTACTGCTGATGTGTACTCTACCTTACAGTATCCATCCATTATCTGTAACCACTCATCCTTATCAGGATCATGGTGGGGTTGGAGCCTATACCAGCTGACTTTGGGCAAGAGGCAGGGTACACCCTGGACAAGTCGACAGTTCTTCACAAGGGACTAAGAGACAAATAACCATTCACACCTACAACCCGCCTACTCTACTGCGCTAAAGCATTTTATGCAAGTTTGACTGGATGTGACGAATTCCTGCACAGAAAAGTTTAACTATGTGCAGATACACACCACAGTGTAAAAAACACAGATATTTTATGGCTGTGTTCCACGTCACCAGACATTTCTTACCGCTCTGGAATGCCTAGCTTGAAACACATGGCAGTACAGCTGGGCGTCAGCGCTGCCGGGGTTGTGGGAGACGAAGGCAAACTGGGCATCGACGGGCCGGGCGGTGGACAGGGAGACTCTACGTAGGGCATGAGCCATCAGGAGTGTCTGCAGACAGAGACACAACACAGCTAGTGAAAACGACATCTCCAAACCGAACTACAATAATGTTTTCATCCGAGCTTACCGTTTCATCCTCGTCGTACACTTTCACTCCTTTGATGGAAAATTTTATGGATACAGGCCTCCTTCTTTTGCATGTCTGATTGAAGACAGTCAACAACTTAGATCGAGTAAACACTGAACAGATGATACTTAATGAAAGCAACCAGAAGGCCCAGGACTTACTCTGAGGGATTTCAGCTGTGTGTGCAGTTGCTCTATCTGGTCATCCAAACAGTGATCATCCACAGGAAATGAGCCGACATACTTCAAAATAAACACACACATGTTTAGGCCAAAAGGAATAAAAACAAACTAACGCTCATGCTGTTGTAAACATTTCTAGAGTTACCTCAGCTGATCGAGTCACTGTACCATCTTCTCTGACTGGTGCCTCACCCATGCTGCCCGTTTACCTCTGCAAAAACAGACAGCAACAACACCTTAGACCTCGAAAATAAGAAGAAAAATTCATTTAAAAAGGGCTGTCAGACACGCACAGATTCAGGAAAGTGTAGTAGTAGTGCTAAAGGAGGTTTAAGAAAATAAAATGCACCATAAAGCTCCAGTCTGGCATGGTGCACTCCACAGGAGAGTGGTTCAGGAGTGAGACTTTTAATACAGGCGTTGGTAGTGTTTTCCAGCTCGTTGCGCCACTAAACACACCTTTTCAACGTCGTAAAACATCAAAGATAGATAGTCAGAACACGGGAAAGTTTCCATGTCTGTGTCGAGAAGTTGGCTAAAATCCAAAATAGTAAAGCAAAGGAAACACAACAACGTTCAGTTCAGTGGACCAAACGTTTAAACCGTTTCCGCCTCTGTTGTAGGCCAACAGCAACACCGTCAACGTGAACTCACTTCACAGTTTGTAACAAATCACAGAAACTCACTTTTCACAGCCGGAGAGCCTCCGTCCACAGCCGCCACCTCCTCCGCCCAGCCGGTGTCTTCTTCACACGCCGTAATTGACACCGAGGTCCTCCTCACCTTTTACCTGCTGCCGCGGCCGCTCGGACGTTTGTCCAGGTGTGCTGCCGCTGCTGGCCCGAGGCGGGGCTCGAGTGACAACGAGGAGAAGGCGGAGGTGGAGTTGGAGGGTGGTGGAAGTGAAGGAGTAAAGTGAACACCTCTCCTCCTAACATATGAAAGTCAGGCGGAAGATGAAGCGTTGAATCACCTCACTCTCCTCCCCCTGCTGCCTCTGTCCACACTTTTTCTTCTCCCCCCTCTTTCCAGCTCCGCACATTCCTGCTCATTGCGCAACTCGCGGAGTCACACGCCCAGCGTGGGAAAGCGCTCATTTAGTGACGTCACAGCACCGAAACAAGTGCTCAAAGTACCGCATTCAAACACTGCTCAACTGCTTTAATTATCATCTTTTACATATTATATTCACATCTCTTATAACTCCTGTAAGCTTTTATATAACAAGAGTTTTTTAAACTTGTTTTCTTTGACTTTGTCTCATAATCTTTGCTTTTTTTCTGAATACAAGACATATCAATCAAAAAGTTTTAGGGCAGATAAATTAAGGACATTATAGAGTACACGATTTCCTTGAACACGTAATAGATAAGAAATAGAAAGAAACATAAAATGGATATATCAAAGTACAAAGACTTATTTAAAGGTCAAGTGTGGAGGATATAGTGAGGGGACCCCATGGAAGAAGACCTCTGTAGATATAAAAGGCTCATTCTAAAATAACAAAAACACAATTATTATTTTGTGCTTGCTCCTGGTGGGAAATGTTGGGTCTTTGTAGATAACATTATAAAGAGTACAGTCTAGACCTGGTCTACATGTGTGTCATGAGATACATTTTATGATTTGGCATGATATAAATAAAACTGAATTGAATATCGTCTCAACCGCATTCTGACACTGAAAATTTAGACACAAATATAAAAAAGCAATGAAGTAAATGAATAAAAGTGGCAAAATGCCATCTCCACAAAAGAATAAAACGTATAACTGACTCAAATCTATCAAACACTCCCATCATTTTTGTTTTGCTCAACAACCTTCAGGCAGTGAAAATTAAATCAGGTGAATCATTTATGGTTTAATCATTTTCAGATTTCTTCAAGGACACCTGCAGGTCCTAGAAAGCTCCAGTTGGGAAGCACTGACCTATATCATCATTATAGTACTGCAGAACGAAGAAACTTTTAAACATCGAGCTCAGTTAAACACCTGATATTAGTTTACATTCTGAAAAATGTGCTGTTACATTCGACAATGTTCTCTCCGTGCACTAAATTAAATAATTAAACAAGAAATGTACAAATATAGCCATTTTATTAATGACTTGGAAAAAGAAAAGCTTAACAACACAAGGAATACATGCATGCAGGGTATGTATGAGCTAGTATCCTCCGTTTTCTTATTCACAACACACATTTCTTACAGTTTGGTACTGAATTACAGCTGTGAAGCAATAAAATCAATTCATATATAGGCCTTTTTCCTTTTTAAAAACACACATACAAAATAAAATCAATGAAATTAATACAAACTGTTTTATTTTCCACCTGTCACCTGCAGGCCTAATATTTTATTGGGGCAATTTAAATAAACTTAATTAGGGTAATAATAAGGATAATAATATCATTTCATGAGGACAAATGGTGATTAAAAAAAAACAACAGTGCATGGCCAAAACATTGTAATAACAATGGTGAAATCTGTGTTTTATAAAACATTAATATTAGTAACCGTTTAAACCTTTGAACCCATAAATCAAGTTAAAATGGACTTTATTTTTCAACCCGCCAAAACACTGACATTAGGAACGTGTGCTTCCAACATCTAAAGATCGGATGAGGAACGGATAGAAAAACAGAGGTCACTACATGGCTCTAGTTACAGTATGTTGGATCTTGCTATGCTTTTCCCGATCTGGCAGCAGTGGGGAGGTCACACTTCTGTTTTAACGGCAACACTAACAGAGCTTTTCTACACATCGGTGATTAAAAAGGAAATTCAGAACCTCTCAATGTACAGTAAACTGAACTGGTAGTATAAGGTTCTTATTCTACAATAGAAATTTAAAAACAAAAAAAATAAAAAAACAAAAACAAAACAAAAAAAAACTACTGCCCCGTTAAAAAGGGAGAAAACAATGATAAAGAGAGAGAGAAACGGCAGACTGCTGCATATTCAGAGCGGCCCAGTCAGTGGAAGATGCCCATGGACTCATTATTTCCCTCTCTTGGACTTACGCGTGGACTGCTTCCTGCCCTTCGCCCCCCTTTTGACTACAGGCTCTTCAGGAGATGACTCTTCAGGCTCGGGCCGCCTCGACCCACTTTTGGTCGCTGGCTTTTTGACTCCTTCGTGAGACTCATTGGCCTGAGATCTCTTGGACCCGCTCTTTGTTGTCTCCTTTGTGGAATCGCTCTCGGGGGATGATTCTCTGGACACGGGTCGCTTGGACCCCCTTTTGGTCAGCTTTTTAACGGCTGGTGTTCTGGGCTTTCTTGCAGGCGCTCCTCTCTTGACGGGTGTAGCTTTGGGCGGCACTGTGGACTCCTTCTTAGAGGCCGACTGTTTCGTTGGCGATCTCCTGGCTGAAGACGCCACTTTCTTGGCTGGAGACTTCTTTGCGATGGAGCGTCCCCTGCCTTTAGCTTTTGGCCGACTGGTGCTCTGGGATTTCTTGGGCGGGGGAGGACGGCGAGCCTTGGGTGGAGGCCTCTTTTGAGATTTCCTAAGAGTGATTTGAACAGGCAACTCTTACTTAAGAATCAGCGTAATTGCACATCACAAGACTCCAAACTACACATTTATTTAGACAGCCCCCACCCCTGTTTAACACATACCTCTTACGGGAGGGGGCTTCGTCCTCAGACTCTTCCTCTTCTGACTCTTCCTCTTCCTCATCAGAAGAATCAGCTGTCCGCCTTCGCTTGGCTGGAGGCGGATGGTTTTTCTTCTCAAGCTCTTTGAACTTGTCTGGATACAGGATGGTAGGGCTTGAGATAAAAACGAAAACAAGAAGAGCACATAAAGACACGTGTATCAGCGGCCTCACAGGAGAGGAACTATCAGATCCATTTTTAGGCCTGGCTTCAAACTTCTTCAAACTAGTGCACATGTTATGAAATGGTCAAATAATGCAGCTCTCCCCAAACGTGGCTGGTGTACCTCGGGTAGAAAGGGAACGAGAGCTGGTAGGTCCCTGTGAAGCCGTGACCAGTGATCTGCTCCATCCAGCCGAGAACTTTACACTTTGTCAGGGTCCTCCTCAGATTGGCCACTAAGAAAAAAAAAAAAAAAACCTTTTAGTGTCGCCATTTTTGGATGCAAAAACCTCACTGCACCATTGCCAGTGGTTGTTTCACATACATACATGCATGTCAATATTTTAGTATTAGGAGAGGAGCTCCTCACCGGTGACCAATAACGTAACTTCCTCGTTATGAGCATTAAAAAAGCCGCAGAAACAATCATGCTGTGATTAGTGGTAAGCGGCTGCTGAGCTATTAACTGTATAACAGTACCTGAACAGGAACCTGAACATAACAGTTTGAACCATCTTGTGAACCAACCTCGCTTGAAAATACTTTAACTGTCCCTTTGAAACAGGCCCAACATGTAATTATGTGAGAAATTACAGGAAACACGTGGAGTCTTACCTAACTGGTACTCCTTTCTATCCTTGTTGGCGTCTAGTAGGTATCTGCGTAGGGTAGTGGTGCTGCAGGTTTTAGGTTCGTTCATGGCTGTGATAGCAGCTGTGATGGCGTCCTCCAAGGTGCCGCCCTTCAGCAGGACCTGGTTACCAGTTCGCTTCAGCTGTGACAGTCAGAGACGAACATCTTTAGGATTTTTAGGACAGGACATTGAACTTCATTGAATCTGAAGCTTTTAGCCGTGTAGTCACTGACAAAGAGAGTAGACCATGACAAACTCGTACTTCCGCCTGGGTTTAACAGGGAAAATTACCTGGCAGTAACTTTATCTTGCAAAAATTTTAATCTGAAATACAAAAATACAACAATGATGATGCCCGAGTTGACAGATAGTGGCACTGTAGACCTTTATCTGGCCTGGAAACAAAGCAGATCCTGATGGAAATGCACAGATCATGGAGAGTGAGGGAGGACGCCTTCGTGTTGCTCTTCACCTGAATTGGACAATTTATGTGGAACCGGTCATTTGAAATGGAAGATGTGGGAAAAAAAAAAAAAAAAAAAAAAGTATAAAAATGTTACAAAGAACTTCACCTGGAAGGTCCCTCTGGCTCCTTTCCCAGTGATTTGCTCCAGCTGTCCTTTTTCTACTGCCTTCACCAGGGCTGTCTTCAGGACGTCTGGCCTGAGGACGAACGAAAGTCACTGAAATCCCGGCCGCTAGTGAAACTGTGCGAGGATGCGTCATCTTTCGACGTGAATGCTCCGTACCTGCTCTCGATATTGAGGCTGGGGAAGTGCTGCTCCAGGTATTTCTTGATCAGATTGTAGGAGGCCTCTTTGGGCTCACAGAGCCGTGTGATGATGAGAGGAAGAGCATCTCCAAGAGACTCCATCTTCTGACCGGCTTTCTAAAACACCATCCGTTTACAGACATGACGATTACAACCAAACACATCGCAGTCTCATAGGGAGAGATGGGAAAAGGAAACTGTTGACACTATGTCATTAACATTGACCTATAAATTTTGTACTGAAGGTATTCTTCTGCACAGCCTACATATCCAGTTGGACTTCAATGAAGAAACAATGCAGTCATGTCCAAAGTAGGATGGCCAATATCACTGTAATATTTCGCTTAGCTTGGCACAAAGACTGGAAATGGAGAACAGCTAGTATGTCTCTGTCCAACACAACACTACCTGCCAACAAATACAACTATTGTATATCAATTCCTCCATCTATTGTAACTTACCTTAGACAAGGTGGACTGCTTCCCAATGGCAAAGGTTCCTGATAAGCCTTTACCCTTCAGCTGTGAGAGAGAGAGAGCGAAAATAAGTAAACGCATCAACACATTTTAGTGAACACTTGTTAAACAGACCATTTGCTAAAGCAGTGTGCATGCAGCTCTGATAAGAACAATACTCAGTAGCAACACAACCAAGCTTTAACCAAGCCAACCAACATTTCATACATACATAATCTGTGGGGTTCCAGATTACGATGGCAGACAACTAGCGCATTGTTAACTACACTATGATAACCAGGACAAGCAAACAGTCTGTATTTAATACTCTTTTAACGTATATACTCCAGTTTTTGTCTTTCTCTGTCTGCAGTGAATGAAATTGTACAACTGCATATGTGCTTTCAGTACGACTGAAAGTTTGGCAGGTGTACCAACAGTGACTAAAAAGGGGGTGGGGCTTACAGATCGGTCGATTGATTACTGTTCCACAAAGCAAAGCAAACATGTTTGACAATTTGATATGTCGCCTGCTCTCTACCTGTTTGATGGTGCCTTTCTCCAAATGTTTCTTCAATGCTTTCTTGATCAGAAACTTCTTCTTGTCGAGCTCCATCACCGGGTATTTTTTCCCAATATATTTCATGACGGACTGGTATGAAACTCCAGATCTGTCATTACAAGACTGCAAACAAAAATGGATAAAAAATGAGTTAAAAAAAACAAAACAAGCGCGTCCTGTGTTGGGAGTTGGATTCACGAGGTTTGTACACACCGTAATAGCTTCGATGAGAATATTATCCACTTTGTTCTGAGTGCCTGCAAAGTTGGTAACGGGAACCTTTTTGCTCGTGGTGACGCTCGCCCACGAAGGAATCGTCCTTTTCACCTTCTTGACTTTGGCTTTCTCGTACTTGTAGCCATCCTTCAGCCTGTCACCAGAAAGGAGCGAGACACAAGTTCAGTGAAGCGGGTCGGTTCTTTGGAAGCGATATTTCACTGTGATTGTTACCACCCTTATCTTTAGCACATCCTCACCTTAGTAGGAGAACATAGCAGTGTGTTGCACACTGTCCAGCCGCGCAGTCCTTGCATTTGTCACTTTGTCCGTTTGTCACCGACGGGAAAAGCAAAATGAAGTTTTAGAACATCTGTCTTAATGATCACCAGAGTAATTTGACCCTAGCTGAGTTGCTATGCTAGAGTACTATGTGCAGACAAAGTCAATGTTTGCTTTGTCAAGGTCTGGGAGAAGGAAAGGAGGAGAAATTATAGAAATGATGAGGTAAATGTTCCTTATACTCCATCACCTACAGCTTGTGTCTTGGTACTCGGACGGATTATGTACAACTGGTCGAGAACAAAAAAAAGTCAGGACATTGTCACGACAAATAAACTGTCAGTAAAATGTTCCTCTTCCTCTGATTTTTAAGATTTAGATTGCGCTGGTAACAAAACGCTAGTGTCCTCTCCTCCTGGACTCCTCCAAGACTGCGGACAAAGGGGCATGTTTTGGAAATGCAACACTGCGACCATGAGAGGAGCAGTCTGCTGTTATCCAAGCAGAGGTAAGGATAATATAGACAGATAAAAGTGCTATCAAAGTGAAATATCGCAGTGTTCAGAGTTGCAGACTAGCCCTCTGGTCAAACTCACTCTTTCTTCTCTGTCACTTCTCCTCCCTTGTCTGTTGCGGCTCCTTCGGCCTCGTCGCCGTTCTCCGTGGGGGCCGTCTCTCCTGTGGACTCGGCCTCCTCGACCTCGGCTGAGGCCGCTGAGGATGCGGCCTGCTCGTCGTCAGCAGAAGGCGACTCCTCTGAAGAGGCTTCAGGCTCTAAGTGAGGGGGGGGGGGGGGGGGGGGGGGGGGAGCATTGAAAGTTGAAGCACATGAGAAAGAAATGCAAGTTTCATCTTTCACCTATGTTTTTGGAGTTAATTTTAAACGTTGATATCCTTGGACACGGAGCTAAAAAGCAGTATACCTCCTGATTGTGTAATCAACCACTATAGAATCTACATTAAACTATTATTACTAAAGGAAGAGCTGCGGATTAGCTAGCTAAAACTGAAAGCCTTCCTACACACAGCTCTATCCATTATTAAAAATACAATAGTTGACCAACTCTTCCACTCTGGAAACACTTTTTTTGCAGTTCTCCATTTTTGTTTGTTGTGCTTTGGGACATAATTTGAACAAATGTGACGCAATATAAGCGATTTAGCAAGAGAGGGCCACTCTATGAGCAAAAATAAATACATTAATTTTAAAAAACCAAACACAAATTCATGATATTAGCACCCATGAAGAAAGATCTGCAAGCCAATGGAAAGGAGCAACACACGTCTGGGTGGAAATGAATCAGTGATGCTGCTGTAACATGATGTGCATGCTATAAACCGCTGGCCTACCAGGATTTTTATTCACTCAAAAGTCGGTGCTACTGGTGCGGTTGTACAGGAGTGTTTCTGCTTTCCCGGCATGTGATTTTCCTTGTGTCGTGTCAGATGTGCACACTTTGTGACCTTGCTGATTGGCCATAGCTGCCCTTTACTCTCTGACATCTCACAGACTTTCACTCTGTGATGTAATGTTTTGATTACAGCTGGGGCTCATGTTGATATTACACCGGGGTAGCTGTCTATCCACTCTAAATGCCCTGCTTGATCAGTATATCCACATTTTTGTACCCTGAAAGAGATAATTGCATGCAACATAACAAATATGGTGCAGTGTTTTTTTCCCCCCTCCTCTCCAGTGCTGGAGAGCTGTAAACACAAACTTCTCATGGCTCCACATCCATCTCCAGACTGGCTGTGTGCACTTAAATCCACAGTTGTGTCAGCGACGGTGATGCGTTCACGGGTCTGTAGGGTTAAAGTGATGGGACGACCACCCTGGCCTAACCTTTCTCTGCTGCAGCGGAGGGGGGCTTCTCCTGGGTTGGAGTCGCTGCTGCTCGGCGAATCGGCATCACACGAGATTAAACGTTACCTGCGTGGTGGAGGGGGGAGGGAGGGGAAAGTACACGTATGTGAACACAAGGGATGCACAATTAGCAGCAGCACTTGGCTTGTGTGAACCGTTCTGTGTGTACATGCGTGATTAGAAATGGCGTGAGTGCCAAACCCACTTCATTCATTGAGGCCCATTATCTTCAAACAGAGGAAAAGGTGTGCTTGCATTAAGTTAAAAAGGCGCATTCAACGCTATTCAGTGCACCCCGGCTTATCCGCCAACGTCACGCAACAAACTCGACCATTTTCACGCAAGCCACAAGACGAGTAGCCAAAAAATTTCGGCAATTTCGCCATTTTGTCAGTTGGCTTTACACACAGTAATGGCGTCGCACAAGGCAAGATAAAATTCATTTCAGTTGCATGGAGTGAAAAACACCGACCGACGCTCGTTTCCAACATCGCATCCGTGCAACTACATGTTCAGCCAATGACGCAACACGCCGTGGATCAAACTTACCTTTTACTTATCCTTAAAAAGTGAGTTACTTTGGAGTA
Source organism: Nibea albiflora (assembly GCA_014281875.1). Classification (NCBI taxonomy): domain Eukaryota; kingdom Metazoa; phylum Chordata; class Actinopteri; family Sciaenidae; genus Nibea; species Nibea albiflora. Next base: position 13,142,684 of record CM024790.1, on the reverse strand, counting down.
AATTTCTGCACGATCCTTTATTTAGATTTCTCTGTTTACGAGCCCCGCCCCATTAGGACCGTTAGTGACGTCGTGGCGTCACAGAGCACGTCGAAGGATTCCCAGTGTCATGTTGGCCGACGCTGACCGTAGAAATCTTGAGTTAGACGTCGTCTTTAAAATTCAAGTTATGCAACAAAATACACCATAAAATCCAAATCAGCAAATAAGATACACCATAAAATTGTGTTAGCCGGCCTCCAGCATTAGCCGTAGTTAGCAGTTTCTTCACCACAAACGTTTTTCACCCTCTCTTTAAACACAAGACTGAGTCCATATTTTGAATTAACTCGATGTCTTCTAGCGTACATGTCAGTTCAGCCCGAGTATATCACCATTTTAACCAAATAAACTCACATTGTACTACATAAACTGTCACAAACTACAACTCTGTTGAGGTTTTGTTAATGTGTCTATGGCTAAGGCTCATGGGAGCTGTAGTTCTCTAATGCAAAACAAAGTTAAAATGAACAGGCATCGAACTTTTATGACTCATTACAGTATTAAATAGACATTCAGCATAAAATAATGACAAAACATTAGAACGTGTGATAAAATGAACTCTATGAAAATAATACATACACAAAACTGAACACCACCCCCTTGCAAAATGAGCCCTTTTCAATACTTATAACGTGTTTATGTATTTATGAGTCAGTGTGGATACACGGTTTAAAATACTGACTTCACAGCTTATCTGCTCTTCACTCACACTCCTGCTGTATCATTAACCACTATTCCCATCAAACTAATTATGGGTTTCATGTTTGATTAATCTGCAGTTTATAATTTGGTCTACAAAATGTGTGAAAATTGCAGTCATACTTTCCTAATGGCCAATATGACTTCTTTAAATGGCTTTTTTGGTCCAGATAAAGATAAAATGTCTGGAATTTTCTGTCAACTGACTGATAGTGTCAGCTCTAGCCTCTGTGTTAAAAAAAGTGAACAGTTGTAAGGACAAGTGAGATCAGAGATCTAATAACACATTTGGTGATATGCTCAAAGTGACCACACCAACATTGTAATATAAATGCAGCTGTATGTTTGACCACATTAAAACAACTGGATAAAAGACATCAAAAATATAGAACTTGTGGTCAAACACGAGCAAGAAATTAAGTGATACAACAGTTTTCAAAGCCGAGGCGTTGACTGTGTGCGTTAATTCATAAAGATTGTTGATCCTTCAGCGGCTCAGCAGAACAAATCAGCGGCTCCCGGTGACTCCGGCTGCTCCTCCTGGTCAAATCATACAGCCCTTCTTCTGAGGTTGCTGAGACGTTGACCAAAAACAGATAACACACACACACACAAGACACAAACCAGGAAATAACCTTAAACCCACATCTCCAAACACCACCCTTCAAAAAAAAAAAAAAAAAGAACAAATCATGAGAATCAGCAGTTTTTTTAAATACCTTTTTTGTCTTTAATGTATTTACAAGCTTTAATCTGCTCTGTAGGTCTGAAGTATTACAAGCATTTCATGTTCAGCGAACCTGGCCATTTGCTTTTTAAAGTTGCATTTTTGCTCGTTTCATTCGAATGTAACCGGTTTGTTCGTCTGCGTTTGTTTTGCCAGTTCTGTGGACTGACTTGCATCGCTTCTTGAATGCATACCTCTACCTCTCATGAGGTGTATGTACATATCAACGTAGAGCAAGCCAAGGCTGAGGGAAACACTTCCTGGTTATTTAGGAGATAACCTTTGACCTCAAACGTCATACACGGACAACGTTAATAGCTTCTGTGCATCCACTCCTCTTTTTTTTTTTTTTTTTTAATTAATTTATTTTTTTGTCTTATCTCTGCTTCCCCTTCATCCCAAAATAATTTTGTTTTACCCTGTTTTAAACCAAACAGTGTGGAATCCAGGGAGGCCATTATTTCACAATTATTATTTTGTTATTATAATTAATTATATTGTTATTTCTGTTGTCATGTTCTCATTTGTGAGCATCTGCAAATGTTAAATAACTTTCATATTTGCAGTCCTTAAAAAAATAATAAATTAAAGAGTCCGGAACCTATGTATCTTTTAAGTCTCTTCTTAAAAAGTAACAAAAGAAAAGTAAGTTAAAATTTAAAACAAAAATATTTTCTATGTATAATACAGGTATTTAGTGCTTCCGCCGTTGGAATCCAAACTCAAAATGGCGGCATGTTTCAGAACCGTACCGCAGAAAAAAATTCCAGCCGTAAACATGTCGTCCTGCCCATACACCCATTTTGAATGTTTGTTCTGCTGTAAGGATGCAGTTCTACTACGTCATGTCCCCGGGTGTCTCCCTCATCAATTATCTTCCGACTCCTCCTCCGCCTCCCGCAGCCAGGTGAAGAAGGCCGTAACAGACTTGAGGGCCACACCCTTACCATGCTGCTCGGCAGGGTCTTTGCTCATCTCCCACTTATAGAAAGCGTCCTCCGAGATGACGTCCTCATCATACAGACAGTCAAAGAACATCCGGAGAAGGTCTGGAAGAGCAAAGACACATCGGTCATCCTTTTGATACCACTCGAACATATTTTAAACAGGTAATTAAAGAGCATAATATGCAGCAGATTTTTTGATTGTGCCACAGGTAAATGTCAAAGGCATGGACGATTATTTTGACTTCAAAAGGAGTTAAGGTTATTGAATGAGGTTACTGAAAGGTGAACCTCTGTGACACCAGGGTGTAATTATTTAACACATTTTGCATATTGTAATATATTATTTGACGTCTAAATTAGAAATATATTTGCACTTTAAAGTATTATCGTTTTTAGATTTTGTATTTGTGTTTAATATTCTCTTTCAGATGGAGAGCAGTGAATGTTGTGAATGAAAATAACACTGCCCTCTGCTGCATGCCACACCCCTCCACTTAAAAAATCTCACCAGAGCAAAGTCATGATACGCTTCATAATGAACGTCTGTGCTTTATTTATATAATTAGTCCAAATTGTTTGTTTTTAAAAAGGGCATTTGGTGCCAGAGTTTAAATGATGACCAAACTTAAATCAAGTTAATGTTATAGAGTACAGTGATGGAGATTAAAAGCTCCTTGTTGACACTGAAAACAGCCGTTTACTCAACAATGAATTCTGAGCCTCACCTTTGAATCAATAGTTTCACATCCAGCTACCTAATGAACCTTTTTTGTAGTGAGTAATTATACTCTTCGGTGTTTAATTTTCTCTGACAATTTACAAAACAAAGCTGTAAAAGGAAAATAAATGCCATCATTTCATGAGGAGGAGTAAACTTACTCGGAGGCTGATCGAGGGCGACGATCAGCGCCTGAAGTGCATAAAGTGCTTGCAGCTGTCGCTCAGTGTCTGAGTTAAGGTACTTGAGTAATACAGGCAATCTCCTCTGGATGATGGCCTTGTCCACTCGACAGTTGGTGTTGTCATCTGTTCGGTAAAGCAGGAGGCAGAGTGAGTGCACGCTGAGCCTCGGCGCTCAGAATTTGGCAGAGAGTAAAACTGCAATCAGCGGTGAGATAGGAGCAGAATAGAGGAATCTCTTCCTCCTCCTCCTCCTCCTCCTCCACCCGGTGGCGGCTTACCTTTCACTGCTGCCTTACACACAGCTGTCATCAAAGCCCTCAGGAAGGGAGACGAGCTCATCTGAGATTCATCTAGGTTTGCCTGGGAACACACAAGAACAGGAAACACCTTCAATGAGAGTAAAAACCCACGTTAGAAAGAGCTGACGAGTGCTGGAAGAGGCAGCATGTGTGTGCTCAGCGTGGGAAGATTTCGCCTGAAGCAGAGAGAGATGCTGCTTCCGCGCTGTATTTTCGGATTCATCTCATCCCCTCAGCCCGCTGCTTCCCGTTAAAAATCCAGAGCACAGACGGCGATGGACACTGCAACAAGCAATTTTTTTGTTTTGTTTGCAAGGACATTTCTGTCAAACCTGTGTCACTTCTCATACCTCTACCCAGTCAAAGATCTGCTCGTCACTGGCCATGTCCTCCAGGAGGAGTTTCTCCAGCTGCTGGCTCAGCTCCTCGGGAGACAAGATCCTTTTAGACAGAGCTGCCTCAGGGCTGGAGCCGTCCGACAGAACGAACTGGAGTTTCTGATTGTATGGAGACGAGAGGACGTTGATATGATGAGCAAGTGGAAAATAAAGAGGAGGAAGGACATATTGATATTTCTTGATGTGAATGGAGGCTTTAATTACCGACCTGTTGTGAGATGAAAGCCTGGACGTCCTCTCCCTCGGGCAGGAAGTCGGTCCAGTTGAGGCCAGATTCCCTCCACAAAGAACTCAAAGTCCTATGGCTCTGTGGAGACAAGACGAGACAACGTCACATCTCGTGTCTGTTATTTCTTCTGTCTGATTTCCAGGGATTAAGATTTTAATGAGCCAAGTCATTTGATTAATGCTAATAACTGACAACATTAGAAACTATCCTTACTCTGGGCTACAGATCAGTATTTCCTGAGCTGGCTGCACATTATATGACCAGCAATATAATCCATCCATCCTTAACCTCGAATGCCTTTTAAGTGAGCTACAGAGCCTATACTCCAGTGGCTTTATAACAAAAGCAAGCATTATAAATGACGATTAAATATAAATGTTTGCACTGAAACTGAAAATCAAAAGTGTTCTTACCATTTGTTTGCATAGTATGTGCAGTATTTCAGAAATTAAGATCCCGGCTCTTCCCACAGGAAGCAAAGGTTTGCTTAATTCACTGCGAACAAACAGAAAAGACAGAAATTAAACAAAGAATGAATTGTTCTTCGCAGAGAAGTGAAATAACTCAAACAATGAACTATGAGACACCGCTTTCTTGCACAGTCGCGAGTGCCTGTTGATTATTAAAAGTACACCCTGAAATTAATCTCGGAAACAACTCCAGGAGGGAGCAGGAGGAACATGAACTTGAAAAAAACGTGCCTCAAACGACAAACTGAACTTTCTTTTAGCAGAGTGACAATTTCAGCTCGATCCACCACCAAGCCCGTGTACACTGAAGCCAAAACGACATATTCAGTCACAGTAGTGGTCATTCTTCCTGAGCATGCGTTGTTTATTTTTAGTATTTGGCCTCTGTGAGCATGAAGCGAATGACTCAGGTGGAGCGGTCTTAGTACCTAAAGAGCTCTCTCATAGAGAAGCCCCCTTCCCTTAGTACAGGGCTGAGCAGCTCGGCCAGATACAGCCAGATGTGGGGAATGTCGATGGCCATGTCGTCTGCTTGCTCCAGCGTGTCCGCAAAGCTGAGAAAACAACAACAATATTATTATTAGTGTGATCTGGAACGTGACTACAACACACACACACAGATGTTTAAGCACCGACATCAGCTGTTTTTACACATTTTAATGGTTGAGGTTTGGAGTTTATTAATCGTTAGCTCCTCGCTCAGGCTGAGTGCGTTACGCTGGTGGACTGACCCTTTGTAGAACTGGGGCTTGGGCAGGAGTCCCTGCTGCACCAGCTGGAAAAGGAGCTGGCCCATGTGGTCCCGTGTTATCTGACTGCGCTCCAGAGTCGACTCCACCCCGACGCGCACAAAGATGTTCAGCTGGGAGCCCAAGTCGAGCTCGTCCACGCACTGAACGGCCTCCTGCAGGACACAAAGAGGGGTGATCAACGGCGAGTGAAGAAGAGGAACTTAGACAGTATTGCTCTTACGCGCTCGGTGACAGAGCAGGAAGAGCAATAAAGGAAACCGTATACTGCTTTATATTTATTCTAAGGACAGAAGTGTGATACATTATTTCCTAATCTGCATCATAAATGAATCAGCAGAAGACGCAATCACTGATTTATCATGAGCATCCTTCTAAGCGCCGTGCATTAACACTGTGGCTACAGTCTACTGTTGATTTTCTTGTGAATCTCAGTACCTTGTAGTCATTTATGTGCAGGAACTCGTCGATGATGGACTTGGACTTCCTCTCTATCTCCTCCTCAGATCGAGCAGGTCTGTCCGGGGTCTCGACCACTGGCTCAGGTTTCACTGTTGATGTAAAAACAACAGAGCGAGATTAAGATCCGGTAGTTCCAGGTCTTCTCTGATTAAAGCCCACATTGAAGTACATTAATGAGTGTTATATCTAAGAATAGAATATTTGACGGACTGACTAGATTAAAAATAGTGGAGGCTAATTTGAAAACAACGTATTGATGTTTGTTGCTGGGGGTGATCCTTTGGACAAGAAAGAGTTCAATCTGCTGTCGCTCCTGAATGGATTTACATGCGCAGCGATAGAAATGAAAACATTGTACAAATAAATATAAATGAGGGTAAAATGAAGTTGCTGATTATTGCCATTAAAAGTTTAAGAATCAATGTTGGATAGGATTAAAAATAAGTGGAACTTAATGTGTTAGCAGCTGTCCAAAGCAAATATTATGAATATATCTTTTTTGATTATTGTATATAAAAAGGTGAAAATAAAAGCAATCATTCTAAAACATCCAACATTTTAATGCCAAATAAAAAAAAAACAGTTTATAGCTTAAATAATGTAAGTATCAGTGTGGTGCTACTACAGATGGTTTATTAAAGCAATATCACACAAGAGGATGTGCTGTGTGCTAACCCAGCACAACCTCGACTGTGGTATTGCTTTAATACAGCAGCTACACAAGCCCTATTTATTATTAAACAGTATTAAGTGACAACTTATTATGATTTGTTTATTTAATCTTTTATTTGGATCCGCCAGCACAAATAGCTCCACAACTGCAAACGTTTCCTGAGCACTGGCTTTGTGGAGGTCTGCATGTTACCGCAGGACAGCCGCTTTGTATCATTTATGCAACCAGTGAAATGAGAGTCTGTTGACAGTCGCTTTGGTGAAAACGTCTGTCGTCACGTTCTGATAAAAGCAAACATTTTTAAGTAATCAGAACGTAGGCGAGTTCTCTTGAGCACCAAACAGGAAGTAAGAAACCGGTTAGTTACTTTGGTAACAGCCAAAGAAACTTCACACGACCGACAGTGAACTAACCATGCTTTGAGTCAGCATTTAATTCTGTGTGCATCTGATCCACCGACCAGCTCTTATTTTAGTGAGAAATCTGATTTTTGAACAATTGGCCTCGTTCCTACGCTCGTCTCCCACTAAAATAACACTGGCAGGGACTTCTTGAGTTGTTGAGGAGAAAATATTGAAATTTTGTAAAGTTCGTACAGAAATAGAGTTTATCTTCGTGGATTACATTGATGCTGAATTCACAAGAAGACTGACATTGACATATGACGTCATTTATCTTGCGCTTTTGCGGTCATGTAATGAATCGTTCCAATGACATACTTCTTAAAGGGAGTTTGGTGTCATATTATTGATTCATTAATTTAGTTTAATTCAAACTGCACTAGATAACTGTGTGTCATAAGTTTGTCTGACTGCTGTTAGTCACTGGTTTGATTTCAGTGATTGTTGACGGTGGCTAATCAGGTTTATTATTAGCTAATTAGCTAGTTTCTAACAACAGTTAGCTACTTGTAGAAATATGCACATCTTCAAGATAGATGAACATTAATGCAACGTTAACGTAACCGTTGTTGGAACACCTGTAAATCAGAGTGATAGATGTGATAGTTGTGCTCTACATCAGAACTCAGGCCTCTTGTCCAATCAAATCAATAGTTTTCACGATATGTCCAGTGTTGTGCAGCGCTGTGTGTCTCACCAGGCTCCCTGACTCTGCTGCGCTCTAGCTCTGTTTTGTCCTCTGTGACACTCTGTCGCCGGGGCTCGGCTCCCTCTCGCTCCCGGTCTCTCCGTGGTTCATCTGGAGTCGGACCCTCCAGCAGCTCCTTCGAACTGCTTCCTCTGATGAACGGCCCGGGCCGTGACGATGGAGGGGCGGAGATCAATGGCTTCTCGCTGCGTTCCCTCCCTGTACTGCTACGACTGGGAGGGGAAAAAAAACAAATAGATCAAGTAATCAGGATGTATCAGAGGGTTTAAATACCAGAAGCAGTTATCGACTGGTGTTGTCGTTTACCTTCCCAGAGTTCTCCTTGAGTCAAATTCTGGGTTCTGTGGGGGAGTGGTGGAGGGCTGAGGTGAAGGCGTAGACTGCAGCGCAGAGTAACGATTCAGGCCGGCTGTTCTTGATAATTCTGTTACAGAGAGATAATATAAGACATGAATGACCAGAAAAAAAGAAGGAAAACCTTCATCCAAACCACAACTTTCTCTGCAATCTTCGGAAACAATTAACCTCAGGCAGAGTTTGGTCATGTGTGTCTGAACTTCCCTCTCTCGGTGTCTCTGATGTGTCCAAACATGTGCAACGTTGTGAATCTTCCAGGACTTTAAACAGTTAACAAATCTCGTCTCTCTCCTTTGGCAGATTTTTCTTCCCTCCGCCTTCACGAGCGGCCGCTTGGAACAGTTATCAGCATTTTTGTCATACTTCATTTCGGGCATACTGACGCCATAACTATGTGACATTTAGACTAGTTGCAGCTACAATCCGACCATCACACCTGATTTCCAAAATGGAGTTTGAGCCGCTCACTCAGATCTTGATGCGTAAAATTAACCAGGCATCAGGCGAAATCTGAGCCAGAGAGGTGAAGAGTAATCCTCCACCTCTGAGTCACTTCTGGTATTTTGCATTAATGACACAAGATGAAATGTTCTTGGCTGCGTGATGAACATTTTTCTTTCTTTTAAAATGGTCCGTACACTGTCTCCAACTCCTGCTCATGTAATGCGTCGACCCACTGTGGTCACGGCGGGTCAGTTCATACGTGTAGTCTTACCTGAGTCACTGGCCTTGGCTCCTCCGCTGCTGCCCTTCACCCACGTGACTTGAGCCCGGGGGCCCAACTGAATCTTCTCATCCATTTGAGGCTGCGGGAAGAGAATAAATTAAGAACGAGTTGCAAACGCACGCTGAACTTAAACCAACAGCAACGCGATGATGACTTCAGCGGTTTGAGCTGCCAGGATCCCGTCAGCACATCATTTCATGTAGATTCTAAAACACGCGTGTTATCTAATCCTAACAATCCGCTGACAGAGGACGTTGTAACGTACATATTGTGCCAGCTCAACGGTTGACCTTTGTTTACTGAACTCTTCCATTTTTTTACACCCGTTTATCTGTATTCAGGGTCTTAATGACACATTTGATTCAAGATATAGTAAATAAAGCGTGTGAAATATACATGAATTGCCCAAAAGGATTAATAAAATGAGTGTTCTCTTTGTGAGACTGACACTGAGAACATGGCAGAACTCCTCCAGCAAGGGGAGCTCTGCAAAAAGTGAGAAAAAAAAAACCCAACAACTTTACAATGCAGTACTTTATGTGTCCAGTAGGGGGACTGTGTACTACAGAACATAAACCACAATAATGTAGATCAGATGAGGGCAGGGACCCTGTGTGTGTGTGTGTGTGGTGTGTGTGTGTGTGTGTGTGTGTGTGGTGTGTGTGTGTGTGTGTGTGTGTGTGTGTGTACACATGATGTGCCACAGGATTCCTCTCGGTGATGTAAACACCAATCGGCTGCGTACCGAAACTTTCTACTGAAAGAGCAGCAGCCGGCGGGTGACTGATGAAGAAAAGCACTTAATGAACGCGAGACAGACTTGTCTCGACATGAACAACCTCACACATTTAGCTAAATCCCAACGCAGACCTGTGTCGGTGTATGAAGCGGGCTGTAGAATCATCATCAAAGTAAACTGAAGAAAGGGGTGCGGCGTCCCGCTCGGTGTATTTTAGCACTCGCTGCTTCAAATGTCAGAGTCACTAAAGATGAGACCAGATCAACACTGTAACGCCCCCCCCCCCCAGGCCTAAAATTGTGGGTGTTGAGATGAATCACCTTGGAGATCTTTGGGATCTTAGTGGGGTCGATGGTCCTGCTGTTCTTGGTCATGGGCACAGTGTTCCAGGTCTCTTCTCTCTGCACACGCTGATCTCTCTGATCTCTCTGATCCCTTGCATCTACGAGGGCAAAACGTACACGAGTTCAAAAATACGGTTTTATTTTCATTCAGTCAGGTCAAACGTCTGTGAAAGGGGGGCTGACAGAATGACATTTTAGACCGTTTCTGCGATACATGGTGAAATATTATGGGTCAGCTAACAGATTGGGGTGGTGGGGGCTTCCTGTCTGCTGCTGGGCACAATAGCGTCTCGGCAGGCTATAGGGACAGGAAGTCTGCCTGTATGCTTGCAGGCTTCCTGAGTCACTGTCGCTGTGCCGATGTGGCTCTAAGCCTTAAAGAGGATTTAGACTGCAGGCCTGACCTGGCCGTCTCTTGCTGTCCTTGGAGAGCAGCTGCTGGTGCACTTTTCTCTGCTCCTCCTGCTCTTCAATCTTCGCCTCCTTGTGGATCTGCTCGATGGTTTTTGGGCCCTGGTCGGCTCTCCTGGACACCCAGTTGTGCTGAAAGAGTAACCGCAATGAGCTCAGAGCTGAAGCAAACTGCAGCTTCAAACAGACGTCTTATTCTTGATCTCAAAATCACTTCCACCACAGAGGAATATCCTGAAAATAAACTCTGGCCATCAGTCTACATTACAATCCTTTGTTGTTAGTATTAGTGCCGTTCCAAGAGGCTGAATATGGTTTTGTTTTTTAACCAAAGTGGAGCCTTGCACTGCCTTAAGTGGCCTTGCTCATTTTAATTTCAAATTTGACAGGAGTGCAGCACAGCAGGACTCGGGTCTGTTCCCAGCATCTTGTGGGAGACATTGACTCAAACTTGTTAGTTAGGAAAGAGAATCACACTTTAATCTATGCAGGTGTCTCTCTAAGGTGAAAGACGGCTGTCATGCCGAGTCATTTGCACTGGTAAAAGATGGTCAGTCTATTAGTGATAGGCTACAAACGAGTAGCGATGTCATGCATGTAAACTTAAATGTGAGATGTCATCACTGGTCATTACAATGTAAAGCAGATCATTTTAATGAATCCGTCTTCAGGCAACAAAAATATCTACAACCTGGAGATTCTTTTTTTTTTTTTTAAACATCAACTAAAAAGTTTATGTTCAGACAAAATGTAACAAATGATAATGCAGCTAGTGGCTTTAGCTGTCTTCAGTCACCATGAGCGTTCCGTAAATGTAAACTGTGAGGTGAACATCAACAGCAGCTATCTCACTGGCTGAGGCTAGCACAGACAAGTGTGTAGCAGTGCTGACAGCTGCATGGGACAACTGTGTAAACAGTGTTTATTTTATATGCATAGAATGTATAAGTATACATTTGACATCTATAACAGTGACAGCTCTACTGTGCGGGGTCAGTCATGTTGCAGTCTTTCACACAGTCATGTTGCCCGGTCTTAATCTGACTTTTTGCGTTCAACACAGTCATTTTAATACTGAGAAATTGTTTCTTACCTGAAATGTATTTCTGACGCGTTATGAATCATTATGCTTACTAATACTGTAGTTTATTGAATATGTATTAATACTACACAGGAAGGTTGCAATCTTTTAATGCCGGTTTAACAATTTTTAATTACTTTTTCTTAAACAGTCTATGGTGCCTCACTAAAAATCTTTATCATGTGTCGTTTGTTGTCCAGTGAATTATCTCACAGCTTTTTCTCCCGTCAGTCTTTCTGAAAGTGTCTTTGAATTCAATAAAAAGAGCAGCAGTGGATCCACTTAGCAGAATACGACCAGAATATAATTTCCCAGAAGGTCAGAAAGATCAATGAAACAAACCTCTGTGGGAAGATTCGTCGTGAACCGCAGCTCGCCTGAACATGAGACGGGACTTTGGACTTTCTACAACTGCGCGGATAAAAACAAATCTCACAACCAAAACACTCACCAGTCTCAGGTCTATAATGTCCTGTAACATGAACCGTATCCGAGATGACGTCTTCCTTTCCTTGACGATTTTTTCCATCTGATTGAAATACTGATCCATCCGAGGCTGAGGAGAAAGAGGGAGGGAGAGAAGGTTAATTAGAGGCATTATGTATTTCTCTATTCAGTGCACTGGACAGCAGGTTTCAGGGATTTCCACGATTCCACGACTGCTCAATTTATTACTTGGAGAACGAGCTGTCCTGACCGCCCAAGATTAAAATCAGAACATTTGGAGACACAGGAGAACAAAATCTGTGTTAGCCCCAAAAAAAGAACAGATCTAAATCAGCGTGGGCCGACATCAAGACGACCATGATCAGAAAATTAGCACACTGAACATGATAAAAACCCATCTGAAGGAAAAGATGGATGGTTATGCTGAGCTCGTAGCAGATTCCCTGCTGGTCAGACGGCTTTCCTTTTGCAGGGCGGCTAGTAGATGGTGAGGATCAAACAGTACAGCGGAGAGAGTGAGAGCAAAAAGACCTTTAGGTCAGCTTTGTCTCTTCAAGCATCTGGGGATTCTCGCTGCGTCCAGCTGGGAGTCACTCGTGTCTACCGGAGAGCCAGTCAGACAGAACAAAGCAGGGCATCCACTGAGGGCACACGGTGGGGATATTCGGGATTCCTCATAACCTACATAAACAGCTTCTCCTCTGCCTCTGGAGCTGAATGTAGCCCAGCTGGTGTGGGATCGAATCCCACCAGAACTTCCTCTTTCATGCAGCCAATGCAGGAATTTATCTTGTCATTTTGGTGGCACGTTTGCAGAGGCATACAAACCAGGCTGACAAACTATTCACGTCGTGGCTTCATCCCTTCAAACGAGGGCTGAAATGCTTGACGCCGTCTGCGGCGCAACTCATTTTGCGCGCTTGATCAGACATCAGAGACAAAACGGTGGAGCGGTTCAGGATCTGAACTCGATGCCAACAAGCCTCTCAATGCATTATCTTCAACTCGACTCTGTGTAGGGGTTGTGCCAGTACGTATGACGCAACAGAACTGTAGCCAAATAGACAATTACTCTTAATATGCTAAAATAACGATCATTAACTGTAATTTCAAAAAGAAAAATGTCTGCTGAATAGACCGTCTGCTGAACATGGGAATGATGTAAAGCTTTTCATCTGCATTCCGTGACAACATGTTGTTTTTTGCCCACTTAAACGCGCTCATTAAATAAACCTGCAACTTCATTTACATTCTGCACAGATTCAGACACCCTGTTTGAAGCCTGAAGACACTGACTCCTGCATAAAAATGACTGTGCTCCCCTTTCAGATTTAAATATTTTAAAATCAATATTTGTAGCTCTTTGCAGGGGAATTAAAGAAATAATTTGACATTTGGTGACATGTTTATTGGCTTTCTTCCTGAGACTAAGATGAGAAGTTTGATACCAGTCTCAGGTCTGTGTAGTAGAAATGAAGCTTCAGAGAGCAGTCGGTTAGCTTAGCTTAGCTTAGCAAAAAGCCTGGAAACAAAGATAACAACTCACTGATGACCATGTCAGTGTGTAAAAAGTTAGAAACTACAACACAGGCGCATGTTGTAGTTTCTTCCTAGTAACTTCCTAGAATGTATTAACCCCTCGGCCTCACCTTGGCTTTCTCAAAGTCGAGGTCCTTGCCAATGGTGGTGAGCAGCCTGCACAGGCACTCCAAAGACTCCTCGTCATGGTTCTTCAGCAGCTTCACAACACAGTCGTGCATGATGGCCTCCGTCAACATCTTGAGCTTGAAGAGCTCGCCGATGAACTTGATGTTGCCAATGGAACGCCGCCGGGCCTTGTCCTTGGCGTCCTCCAGCTCTTCCTGAAGCCTCTCACGCTCCGTCGTCTGAGGGGGGGAAACAGGGAAACAAATACTTGTTCTAGAAGTTCTTCACGAACCCAGATGAGCCACGCTGGATTAAATTCATAGATTCATAGAGCACGTACCGATGCAGCAGAGTCCAGCTCTTTCTGCTTCCTCTCGAACACCACGTCGTCCACCTTGTCTTTCTCGAACTCCTTCTGGCAGCGGTTTAGCAGCAGCTTGCGAAAGTTCACTGTGGTGTTAGGTTTGTCTGTCATGGGCACTTTGAGCTGTGCAAGAACAGGAGACGAGGTGGATTTAGTAAAGAAACACAACTAGAAACAAGCTAAGGGACAAACTAAACCCCTAAAAATGTTTAATGTGACTACAAGATGAAGAAACTAGCCTACAAAGACGCAACTTTCTGATACAAACATTTTGTTCCTCGTTGTAGAAATGCATTTTTAATAAACAGTAACCCGTTGGAACGAATTATCAAGAGATGACTTATTTTAGGTTTTACTGCCAACAAATTAAATTCCAAATTGAGTAACAGCAGCCTTTTTTTTCACTTCCACGACTGAAGATACGGGGTGTGCGTGTACTACGATCTCTCCTTGCAAGTCATCAAAAATTGAAAACGGTCACACTCGATCATCAAGTCGTATTGAACTGTGTTGTGATGCACAGCTTTAAGCTGCATCAAGGCAGAGCTGAACCATCGATCTGTTAGCTATTAAACATTTAGCAATTTTTTGACTGTACATTAGGATGCACACACCTACAGTCTGTGAAACTGGACCATAGTTTAGGTAACATTATTCCCACCGAGATCTTCTTTATCTAATCTTACAAGCACAAACAAGTTTAATTCCTGACACGCTTCGACGTCGATGACCAGTTTACCGTGGCGAGGCAGCGGCACATGTTTCCGTAGGCCACGGAGAAGCTGGGCTCGTCGATGGCCTTCTCGAAGACCAGATCGATGACCCCTTTGAGCCTCTCTTCTGTATCGATGGTCAGGTCCGTCACCTGCTTCATCAGCTGGTTGAACTTCTGAGGAGTCAGCTTGTTCAGGATGCTGCGTACCTTCCTGAAGAGCTCCTGAGAGGGATCAGTCATAAAAAGGCAGTTAATCATTGGAGCCACCAATCAGCTACTTTACTCTGACATCATTTAAAGATCACTAATAACCAAACTGTCATTTTCCAATAACTTAAAGCTCTTTCATCAACTGGATTTCATGATCCATGAGTCTGATGTTGACTTTTTAAAACACTGCCTGTGTCTTTGTGTGTGTACATTAGCCCCCCCAACCTGTGTTTTTTGTATCTCGGGATCCTCTACAGGGCCCTCCCTCTTCATGCCAGGTTTCCAGGCATTCTCGGATTTTTTCAGCTGGATGTCATCATTCACCGACACGTTCATGATAATCTTCCTCGGTGGAGGCCGCCGTTGCCCAGTGTTCATGAGCTGTGAATGCAATTAAAAAGGAGAAAATACAGCGCGTTAGTACTCCTGGACACCACAAGTCGACTACTACCGATTGCCTGCCAGAAGTTTCTGCTCGTTACGTTGTGAAACAGAATCGGCTCCATTTCAGCACTCGCTCGAACATGCGTGACCAAACTATTCCGTAAAGCGCAGCCTTGTGTTCCAACCACTCAAGAGCAACACCTGATTGGACTGGTCAACTGTTTGAAGACTGAGATCATTTGATTGAATAAGTCGAGCCCCATGTTCTCGGGTGCAATGAAAAACCTGCAGCCACGCGGCCCTTTACGTAACAGTTTGGACGCGACCGGTCCAGGAGAACAGTCACACTCTAATGTGTTGCAGCACTTGAGAAAGTTAATTCTAATCACACAAATCTTGACTGTGACAATGGGAAAACAGTGCAGCATTGTACTTTGGAGAGGTGTATCAGAGAACGTCTGTGTTGAATCAGCCTCTGAACATTTATAGACATCGGATGAGGCCAATTGGAACCAAGTACCTCAAAATGCATCCTGTTATCATCCAACTGTGATGAAAAAGTTTGACAGATGTGTGGTATCGATTTCGTTTCTCGTGACAACAAATTGTGTGTTGAGAGGAAAACTGAAGGACCCTTTGTGTGTGTGTGTGTGTGTGCGTGCGTGCGTGCGAATTTATGAATGATTGTGGCAGCTTTTGCGTGTGTGTACATGTGTAACTCACTGCAGCGCCTCGTCCTCCAGTCATCTGCCTGCCAAAATCTGCGAAGGCAGGTGTGAAATCAGGTCCTCTGGAAATCGCTCTGGAATCGACCACTCGAGATGGTAGCTTGTTTTGGTTCATCTGTACGACACATCACACACACAGACGCACACACAGACGCACACACACACACACACAGACACATGTGAGCTGAACAGCAGGGGGAGCAGTGATCCCCTAATAATTGTGGCAATAGGGTAAAAGGAGTCAGTCTGCTGGGTGTGTGTGTGTTTGTGCATTTCTAACCCAGTGGTCCATTAAAAAGGTGACCTGTGTAAAGGACATCCGTGCTACATTACAAGATTTGGGCTCATGTTTTTCTTTTCTTTTTTTTTCTTTTTTTTTTTACTGTACTGGTGATAAATTATGCTTGGCGGGTTTAGCGGGCCGTTCAGTGAGAGAAGTCAGAACCAGATGTGGAAGGGAGGAAGGAAGGAAGGAAGGAACGCAGGAGAGAGAGCGAGATAGTTGTGGGGGAGGAGAGGAGAACAAATCCAGCTCTTTGTCTTTCAGCTGTCCTTGACTTCCTCTCCACTCTTTTCCAGCGAGATTTCACTTTTTCTCCCTCAGAGAAAATGAGACGATGGGACTGCACATCAACCGCTCGCCGGCCTTGCTTGTTCCTTTTCGGAGGGGTGGGGGGAAGGGGCACATACTCTTTTAATACTGCCAAGTGTGACATAATAGCAATGTGATTTTAATCAAAACAGCATTTCTGCCGGGCCATATGCTCCACCCATATGTATGTGTGGATCAGGGGAGTGAAGCAAAACTCTGTGGCGTGTCTTTGATGCAGTGCACGCAATCACAGCGAAACACTGCCTGTTGCTATGGGTTAACGATGACGAAACCTGTTTCATGATGAGCCCTTCAAACCCAGGGCTTCAGATAATGACTGTTTTCATTATTGATTAATGTAATTATCATTTAATTGCTTAATTGCACGGTCCTTAAAACCTGAGAAAAGCATGAATGGTTTCCCAGAGCCTGAGGTGAGATTTTCAAACAGTCTAACGATGCACTGACATTGAATTTATGATGATATAACAAGAAGAAAGAAACAAATCTTTACATCGGAGAAGCTGAAAACACAGAATGGCCGGCGTTTTTGTTTCATAACTGACATAAAAGATCCATTTATCGAGAAAAGTGTTGCAGATTAATTTTCCGTCGACTGACTTATAATTTCAGTTCCACACTGACAGAATGTCCAGACTGATAATGTGGCCTTAGACAAGAACACTTGCAGCCACTTTCCACTTTAAAAAGCTACATTTATAGAAGAACCTCCTCAGGCAGCGGGTTATCAGCTAAAGGAGAACACATTGTGCAGATAATCTTCGATAATTCACCCTCATTTGGCACACTGGGTTCTGGAGTACTTGTGCAGGGCTATCTGCAACAAGTAGCTGACTCACCTTGTCCAACACCACATCACTGATGGGTGGGAGCCCCTCAGGCTTCTGTATGCAGGCGGGCATGAACTGGAAGCCCAACAGGAAGTCCCTGTCATACTGACGCTTCCCACTGGAATCGGCCAGGTCTGGACCACCGAGCAGTTTGAGAGGGAGGGAAAAAGCAAAGAGCAGATATATTCAAAATAAATAAAGATCTTGCCTATTGTAGCTTTAAACATCTGCTCAAACAACGGGACCCCTACTAACCTTCCATGTCCTGCGGCGCACCGGTGGAGTTCTCCTTGTCTCCATGGGTGGCCCCACTGTCGCTGCTCTCCGTCTCAGAAGTGTGGCCTGCCCCGTTCCTCATGGGCTCCATCTCACCGTTCTCCTCTGGGGCGACAGGCTTTCCATCGGCCTCGGGGCTGCCAGCGAGAGCTGGAGCAGGGGTGGAGGTGAAGACTGGCGGTAGTAAGGGCACCGGGCTGCTGCTGCTGAGAGAAACTGACTGCGGGGCCTGGTCTCCAGCAGGCTGATCCACCACTGGCCTGGGCTCGTCCTGTTTGAAGAAAAGATTCAGCTTTCAGAGCTCTAGGGAAGCATTATGCGGCGCTTTATCACCACTGAGCAAGATAATAAACGGTCGCTGACGTGCAGACGAGCGTCGCATCCAGGATTAAAAACACGCACCAAAAAAAAAAAAAAAGATTTGACAGTTTAAGAAGTAGTAGCATCATTTCTCCTCATAACGCTGTCTATAATTATCAGCTAGAGCTGTAAGGAGGTCATTTACAGACAGGGTGAACACCTAAAAAAGCCGCAGGAGTAGGAAATAATAAAAACAGAGTGAAGACAGGACGGCTCTGCCAAGAACGAGAGATGATGAAATGCAGAGGGGGCATAGAGGTCAGGTACACACAAAAGACAGAAAAGGGGGGAAAAAGCAGGAGGAGAATAGGCTCGTTGCGGTAGACCGTACCATTGGTGGGATAGAGCGGTATAAAGCGATTTGCTTTTGTGAAATATTATCTGTACATGCAGCAGCATTTACGCACAGAACACAGGGCTATTCTTGTCACGATTTATCCACGTTGTGTTTTTTAGCTCATGTTCTATGCGCCGTCTCCATCAGGACACTCCAGCGAGACACACTTTTCTTTCTTCCTCCTCGAAAGTGAGGCGCAGCTTCATGTCTTTTGCCTCGTGATGGAGGATGATTGTGATTTTTAGCTCATGGCAAAGAATTTGGTTTCTACAGGAAACAACTGTGTCCATTCGCTGTAAAAATTTCTTCAATAGAAAATTTAAATTATGAGACCTTGAAAGTTTTATTAGGCACGCAGTCTGAATTCAGAGGCCGAACCGAAATGTTTCAGCGGAAAATAACATTTCTTTTCTTTTCACTTGTTGTGCTTGTTCAAAAGACGACGCTTACATAAAGCGCTAGTATTTGGTGGTGTGAAAATTCTCCCACAGCTACGAGCCCAAGAACAAACAATAAAAAGAAAGGAAATGAGAGCGGGATGGGGCTGGTTTTACATACGGCGGGGCAGAGTGAGCAATGAAGATGATGGATAACTCCTTGCTGTCGCTCTCGGATGATAACAACACCCCCAAGTCATTTATGTCTGCTTCCTCCACCACACATGTGGAAACATTTTCCACTTGAACTCTTGCCCACATTGTGCCTTTTCCTCTTCTCTCTCACCCTCTCTGTCCCGATACTTCGATACTTTGTAGGCATTTGAAAGTCAAAGTCTTGTTCCAAAATGAGATCTGTATGAGGTGACTGATGTCACAAAATGATTAAATAGAAGCACAGCATATCTGTCTAACTAACAGAAGTTTTATAGAGCGACACACACACACACACACGTATACAAAACATGTTATACTATACTGAAATCATTTAAATTCAAAGTCCGTACAGGACTACTCGCTACAGCTGATTTAGTCTTGTTTCCTCTTGGGCCTCTTTTCTTACCTCGTCCTCCTTTTGAGGTGTGTCTCCAGCAGAGATCCCTTCATTTGGTTTCCTCCAGGTCTTTGGTATAGCAGAAGCAGTCTGATTTACTGCAGGGAAATACAAACGCAGGAGTGCAGCCAGTCAGCCAACAAACAACGACAACCACAATGAATTTAAAAGTGGCGTTTAGGTTTAAGACACAGGGACGGCAGAAATTTTTTTTTTTTTTTGCGGGATTAGAAAAATCGGTTAGTCAACACTGAAATCCGTTTCAAACTCTTCTTGCAAATACATTGTTTTGTGTTCAAACCTTCGATGGGAAGCAGATGGTTACGGTTGTCAACGTGATAAAAGAAAATGCTTTAAAGTCACTTGATTATGATGTCATCTACACAGTCCTAATATGTTAAACTTCACCCATCTGATCAAACTAAAACAAACATTGTTTGCAAATAGTATTTGACGGAGGAGAAACGGATGCATGGAGAAAGTTTGACTACAATAATTCAGAATTTCTCTCTCTCTTTCCTTGTGGGCAAATACATTCATCTTGCTATAAACTAATGAGCATAGAAATAATAAAGATATTAAAAAGGGCAAGAATAAGCGTGGTGGCAGGTGAAAGGTTAGATTCATTCTAAAAATGTTTTCTGAATCTGACAATGAAGCAGAAAAACTGCCATAAGGAAGTTTAAGACAGTGTTTTGTCCTATTTTAATCATAGTGGCAGGTCAACAGGGCTCCGTACAGATGCTGTCGAGAACTTTCCGTTCTACTCCTGTCACGTGTGAAAATAATCTGAAGGGGCAACACATACATATCCAAATGTATCTCGAAATGTTTTGGCTTTTTCCGAGAGGATGGTAACTCTGTCACGTCACGTTTCAGTGCTTGATGAGAAATTATCTGTAGTGGGTGCTGAATGGGTGCTCATAAAACAGAAACAGAATTTCATTATGTTGCTATTTTGGCATAATACCATGAAAAAAGCATTTCAGTGTCACCTGAAAAAAAACAAAATCAGTCCAAGAGACAAATGATCTATGCAGTACCTGTAGTGGGACTCTTCCTGGTGAGTGCTTGTTGCTGGGACTCTGTTTTGTTGTCAGTAATGCCTCCATGTGCCTCTGTCCCCACTCTGGGGACGAGGTCTTTAGTGTCTAAGGGCTTGCTCAGCTCATCGGCCTCTGTTGTGGCCTGCACTAGAGGCGGAAGGCCAGGCGGGAGCATAACTGGCAAAGCTGGGGCGGGGCTTGAGGTCAGGGTGACCGGCACCACAGCCACAGGTGCCATAGGGGCGAGCGCAGCAGCAATGGGCACCTCTGGCCTCATGTCAGAGGGCAAAGTTTCAGAGGAGGAGGCATCTCTGTACGCCGGAGCAGTGGCCTGGGGCTGGAGTGCAGCTGTGGACAGAAGAGAAGGCTCGTGAGCCGGGGCGTCAAGCTCGATCCCGGAGTCTGCAAGGCCATTCAAAGCCTTGGGAGTCGGTGCTGGCGAGGCAGCCAGAGTCCGTGGGGCGTCTGAAAGAGGCTTGTCTGTGTTGGGAGTCTGAGGTTGCGCCAAAGAAGGTTTGTGCTCCCCGACTGAGGGGGAGGGAGAGGAGGCTGAAGCAGTGGCCTCCCTGGCTGCGGGACGCTCACTTTTGTTGGCCACTGAAAGTGGGAGAGTGGCGGGGGCAGTCATCAAGACAGGGAAGGGAAGCTCTGGTTCAACAGTAGAAGAGGGCTCAGTTACAGGAGCGTTGGCCTCAAGTCTCTCCACAGGGGCTTCGGGCTGCGCAAGCCCGGGTGAGGAAGACTTCTGGACAACTGGCTCCAGTTTTGGCGTATCATCTGAAAGGATGAAGAGATAGATCACATACTGCACTTAAAACAAAGTGTGGGTAAAGATGCTTGGACACACACAAAGTTTCTCTGTAGCAAACTTTTTCTTGGTCGGTGTTATAATACAATAATCTTAGAATGAAAACCAACAGCCCCAGGCTCAATAAACCAGACAGACTTTTAAATGTGCAGCCTGAAGTTTACTAATAAAAGCAGAACTGGTTCTACAATTTATGCTACATAATGCTGGCTAAAGTCTTCCAGCCAATTACTGAAAAAACAGCTGCTGACTCTACTCTCTGATTTGTGAGTGAAATGAAAGTGAAAGCGGTGTGCGGCCTGTTCTGAGAAAAAGAAAAGTGAAACATAAAATGTGCTGGGAAATCACCGGTCTCACAGCGGAGGGTTACTGATGTTGCTGCTCCACATGAGGGGGACATTGCCTGATACAGGAGGCAGTGACACAGCAGTAAAACAGAGTGTCATTTTCTTAAGGAGCCACGTATTACATTTTTACAATTTGGACATAAAAATATGGTTAAAACTTCATTGGTTAGACTGTTAAGTGTTGGACCCCCAACTTCTTAGGAGTTGCAGATGTGTTTCAAAGAAACAGAGGGGATGTTGGTGCAGACCTGGCCCTGGTTTGGTGTCTGAAGCCCCAGTTGTCAGTGGCTGCTGTGGCTGCTGTGGCTGTTGGGGCTGTTGGGGCTGTTGGGGCTGTGGTGGCTCCAACGTGTAGCCTCCAGGATGGGCCTGCTGTGGCTGAGGAGGCTGCGACTGCGACTGCTGCTGCTGCTGCTGCTGCTGCTGCTGCTGCTGCTGTTGTTGCTGTTGCTGTTGCTGCTGCTGCTGCTGCTGCTGCTGCTGCTCTGGAGTCTGGCTGCTGCTCAGCGGCTGCGATTTGAGGTAGAAAATGTGAGGATAATGAGGGTGCGGCCATAAAAACTAGCAACACAGAAACCCAGAAAGACAGGCACAAAGATGTAGGCAAGCACGCAGACGAAAAAGAAAAAAAAAAAGAAGCCCAAATGCAGGATTAAGCAGAAATAAATAGCCCAATGAAGTATGGTTAGATTAAGAGGACGGCGATGAAGGACAAGACAGAGAATGAAAATCAATGTGGGAGGAATGGCGGGAGGAGGGGAACGGCTCCCAACAATGCAGAGAAAAGGGGGGGCAGATATAGAGAGAAATAAAATCAAAGGGGGCACAAAGAGACAGAAAAGAGAAGGAAAGACACTGTTAACATCCACAGAAGGGCACAGGGAGGAAAAGAAGTCACAATATCCTTCTTCAGAATCCAGGAAAGCGGCCTTTTTGGGGTTTGACGCGTTTAATTTATTCAAAACGTCCTAATGGCATTAACATGACCCAGAGCTCTGCTGCTTTCCATTTTTATCCATCCGATTAGGAGCCGCAGTGCCAGAAACAGTGGTACACTTTTGGTTAGAGCCACAGCTTCTCATTGTAAATACCAAACGGTGTTTCTTTAAAAGGGCAACCTGAGTGGATTCTGTAGAAGGAGTAGGAGAATACACACAGTACATATGCAATCTACTGTAAACGGTTGTGAGTGAATAGAAACAGTGATAGGAAGGAAGCAGGTCAGATTAAAACAGCTGTTAAGAAGATTAACTGTTAGGACACATACACATGTAAAGAGGTTTTATAGATGCTCTATGTGTTATCCTATTATTATTCTTTCACAGGTTAACCTGACTAAACCAAGACTGCCTGAACATAACCACCCAAGCACAATTCTTAAACTACTAAGAAGTGTTTTTTATTTCCTCTTACTGATACTGAGCAATAAACAACAGCCATGTTCTAGACAGAAAGTCACCATAAATATGTTATGAGGGGGCAAGATGGCTGAGTAAATTACGAGCGACACAGACGCGGTGTCCTTTCGTTCACACACCCGGTGGATTAGAGCACAGAGCCACCGAGCAACATGAGACGCCTCTCCGTCTCCTCACCTAAAGCCTGCAGCCTTAATGCTACACCGCCTCAACTGTAACTAATGCAGGTGAGCGGGTGGGTGAGAGCATCAAGAGAGCCGTACCTGTGGGGGGGTAGGGGTAGAGGAGGGACGACCGACAGGAGGCGTTGAATTCCTGCTCCCTGAACTCCCTGCCATGATCTCCTCTGTGATATCCCTGCCACCCTGATTGGGGTCACGGATACGGATCTGGGAGGACAATGGCACAAAAAAACAGACCTCACTAAAGCACCCAAGTCTCGGAGCAACCCTGCCTCAGTCATATTTCATATATCAGCGACATTATGGGATAACACGGCGTGAATAAGGGTCATATCATTTGTGTTTCATTTTTAGAAGATACATTCAGTTAAGCTTTGAGATAAAGTCACCTTAACTACTTGTGCTAAATGTAAGAATACTGCTCAGTGACTCTTAAATATAATCCAATATTTCGCCTGTGATCACAGAGACAGAATTTATCTTCAATTTGTGTTTCTAAATGTCACAGTTGATAGTCGCAGCACATTTATTCACAAGCTCGATACAGACTTTTTAAAATGATATAAACAGGAAGTGAACACGTGAAGTTACAGCGAAACTCTATCTTTGTGCACGATTCAAAAACATCTGACAATTATGCAAAACACTGAATTTTAAACAAGAGAAAAATAAATCATAACCTGCTGATGAAGATTATACTGTATTATATGATCAAAAGCTATTGAATTAACATATAGTACAGAGTGTTTTGTCAGCTGCGGTTTCCTGAACTGTTAAGATCAAAGTTCAAACCAGTGTGGATGAGAAGTCTTTAAATCCTCATTTTAAAAAAAAATTTAAAAAATCTTAATTTCTGATGAAAATTATGAAATACGATCGAAAGCTCCAGAGCAGCTCGTAAACGGACCTTGAGGTGAGATTGTTTTGTCAACATATAGTTCAGGTTTGTTGTTTTACAAGCTTCCATGAAACTACTAAGATACTCACTGTTTTCTTCTCACGCTTGGCTGGTGGAGGTTGCTGTGGTGTAGGCACTATGATGGGGGTTGAGGTGGGGTACACAGTCTGTCCTGGGTAGTAGGGTGGGCCAGCTGTGGGTACGGGAGCAGGAACCGAGGGTGAGACAGGTGGGTGGTACCTGAGGGGATCTGGAGGAGAGAGGAGAGAAGAAAACACTGATACATTCGCTGCTGTAGGCAGTCACAAGGCTGATGTGGTGAATTAAGATCGCAAATGATGATCGGTGTGTGGGAACGTTACGCGTCTGTGTTGGATTAATGACTCACGATATGGGGCAGGGTACTCCCCTGGCCCTGGACCAGGATAGAAGGTGCCAGACCCTGGAGGCTGTACAGAATACTGCTGAGGAGGTCCCACGTAGGGTGTACTGTGGCGATACTGCAGGAGTCAGAGTGACAGGTTAGGAGAGTGTCATGGAGGACAAGGTGGATAAAAAAAAAACACATTTACAAACTGCAAACGTTGGCAATCAGTGGTGTTCTTTTTTCTGAACATTTGGACGTTATTTCACAGACTTTAATCGTCCTTCTGTGAGATTTTGGATCCATTAAATTCTGTGTTATAAACTGCATTTCTACTAATCAGTCAAATCTAACCAGTACCAGCTGCAACCACAACAGAGTGTTTCTCTGCAGTCATTCAGCACAAAGACAACAAGACTGGGCTGAAATCTGGTATATGTCTAGACTGTGTATGGTCGTACGGTTGCATCTTTAATGAGAATTCATAGATATTAAATATCCATCTTCAGTTTTCTGTAGTGTTCCGACATGATTAAGCTACGATTCAGTCCACAAGTGTTACAAATGCAGCAGCGAGAACTATACTTTCTACTCATATCTTAAAATGTTTGATTTGAAAGAGGCCTCACTCCAATTATTTATAAATCAATTATTAACTCCCCTGCTCTTTCATTTCTTTCTATCTGCGGGATGTCTCTGACTTACTGTTGAGTGTTTTGTCAGCACGATTGTTATTTTGAGTACTTTAACAGTACGCTCTCCCTCATGCCTCCCGGCACACAGAGAGCTGTTTTCTGTCTCTGTTTTCTCTCCATGTTGGACTGTTACAGTGTTTAACCAGTGTCAGCCTCTCACAGCAGTCGGTTTTATGTTGTTTTCCAGTTTCGTTCCCCTGTGATGAATATTAGGTATTGTCTGTCATATGCCATCTGTGCGCGTGTGATGTAATGCGATGTGACAGTATGCTGTGATGCACTGGAGAGGTATGGAGCGGTTATTGATTTCACATGTGAAAATAAGTGTTTGTGCTTGTGGGTACCGGACGGACCCAGTGGGGCGTGGACCACATCCTACTGTGGGGTACGCAGGGTAACTCCGGATTCTTTGAGCATAGGCGCGTTGAGCTGTGCAACTATCTGTTGTTTTGGGAGCCGATAGTCTCTAAGACGGGGCTCGTGTAGAACGTAGGAGCATAGGCTAAAACTTCTCCACAAGCGAGGGATGAACTCACTAGTCATAGTCTCAGAGGGTTGTGCCCATAATCGAATCTGGAATATTATATATATATATATATATATATATATATATATAATATATATATATATATATATATATATATATATATATATATATATATATATATATATATATACATACATACACATATATATACATATATATACATACACATATATATACATATATATACACATACATACACATATATATACATATATATACACATACATACACACACACACACACACACAAAAAAAGTGACTCAGCTATATTAAAGAGAACTGTTACAACATTTTGGGAAATGTATTTTCTTGGCAAGAGTTAGGCAAGAGGCTTGATACCACTTTCATACCTGTCTGGTAGCTACAGCCAATAGATGGTAGCTGGTTAGCTTAGCATAAACACTGGAAATGGGGGGAAATGTTAGCATGGCTCTGCCTAAGTGTAAAAACAATGTTGTATTTTTGGAGTCTAGCAGTTTCCTCGTTCCAGTTTATGCTAAGCTATGCTAACATACAGCTTCATTTAATAGACAGCCATGACACTGGCATCAATCTTCTGACTGAAGATGCAGAATTTTAAATAATTCCTTTAATTAGTTCAATCTAACCAATACCACCTGTGATTAACTTTAAGACAAAGACTGTAGTTGGGACTGAGGTACAGCCTGACAACTTCAAACGTTCAGCGTGTCACCTGTGGGATGTAGTACTGTGCAGCCTGTGGAGAATGGAAAGGCATGGGTGTCATGGTCATCATGATTGGTTGGTTAGTGGGGTAGACAGCCGCTGTGGGAGTCTGTGATCCAGGCCGTATGGAGGGTGTGTTTGTAGGGATGGTGGGCCTCGCAGTCTGCATCTGAGTCCTCTGGAAAAACTGAAAGCAACGTGTGAGAGAAACAACAAAAGACACTTAGTACAACCCCAGAGGCAGCTGTCTTATTTCAGCGCGTTGCCATGTCTTCATCTGAAATACTAACAAGTATTTCTTCAGCATTTGGCCCGCGCTTTTCTCACAGTGAGACAGCGCTGGGTTTTTAATCTGCATTTTAAAAAACATCTCTGAACTCTCATCACTGCTGCAGACCACACACACCAATACATTAAAAGTACTCTGATTATAGAGCTGTTTAACAGGCATGTCTGCCTTCCATCCCTCAAATAAACCCCACAAATTGATTCACTAAACATCTCTAAAGATTGGATTGTTTGTAACTGGTGAGCAATATTATGAATCAGACCGATGACATTGGCAAATTAGCGAGCAGCACTCACTGTTTGGACACTTTGGCCCTAAATAATTCCACCTACAATTATCTAATCAACCAAATAAAAGCTTTAAAAGCGCAATTTAGTCAGTCATTGAGATGAAATTTAACAAAAGAAGGCCATGGCACATATCTACTACAGTGAGCTACAGAGTGAGAGTGAATGGTCTCAATTCTTCCAGACATTCACAACTTGTCCTGTGCTCATCATCATCTTCTTCTTCTTCACAAGGTTCCAACTATGAAAGCGGAGGAAGGCAGACATCAAAGGACTGAAGTGGTGGACAAAATAGATTTAGAAAAGGTTTCACCGGCTGAATGGAGTCTGGGTGCAAAACTTTTGTGTTGCTGTCAAGGGAGCTTTGTGGTATCTTGACTGAAACGCCTTTAAAACTTGCCAGAGTACACTTGTATTAAACATTTTGTTTAGTCACAAAACACTTTGCCTAATTCTTGTTTGTTTTGTGTGTCTAATTCAAGTGGCTATCCGTTCTTAAAACCTGCGACCAATCAGTCACGAGGCCTCTAATGAAACCTGATACCACTTGCGACCAAGACAAACAGCTGTGGAATGAGAGTGAGAAGATTTAAGGTTTGTCACAGAGACGTCACACATCTGCACACTGGTGGTTTATGGTAGGGGTTTTGCTTGAGGGTCATTGGGTTTTCTGAAATCCAGTTGACATTATTATATTATTGTATTAAATGTAATATTTATAAAGAGATGGAGGATCTCTGTGAGATGATTGTTACTTAAGACATGTTCCTACAGTTGGAACGAGCAGCGACGTTGGAGAGCTTTTCAAAAGGCAAAACAGACGTTACTGGCAAAGACAGGCCTACTTACTGTTTCCTTCAGGACACTTTAAAGGGATTAGCTAAAGTCTACATTTTATTCTTTTTGAATTATTTTAAAATATATTTTTCTTAAAGTGACCCATCTGTTTACGCTGTGAAAAGCTGCACTAGAATCCAGCTGTAGAGAGTGAAAAAGCTCTTGGACTGCTGAATGGCTTCAAATACCTCTTTTTGTGCCTGAGCAGCTTGGCCAACCTTGCAGCTGTACTGAATGTGTGACACACCGCATGGCTCTCTTCATCAGGCAGCAATATGGGCCTTTTCTTGTGCATCACAGAGCACACAGAACTCTGAAAAACTGTACTTGTAGTGACTGTGGCTACAATGACTTCTATAGAGCACGTCACCATCAGTTTAAAGTTTAAAATCAGACGGGCTTTGTGTTTGGACGGGGCCTGAAGAAAGACCACTACCAACAGCTGTGACCGACTTCCAAACAACTCGGGCTCAAGCTGGGAATACCCAACCACAGTCACAGTGTGCTGCAGCGAAGGAGAGCAGGATAAACAATGCTGTAAAACCGTCTAAAAATACCCGGGAGGGAAATCACCTTTAACATAATAAATCAGGTTCAATGGCCTTATTTTAAATAGGCCTGTGGAAATCTGGGAAACAACCAGGAAACTGTTCATTACCAGCTACCCGAAGACAGTCGCAGTTTAATGGCTGGCAAAGCCGGAAATATGATTCAACAGACAAAACAAATTTTCAACAATGTCAACAAAAAAGATGCTTTGTAACCAAACAGTGATAGAATAATTGTGCTCTCCAACAACACTGAAACAGGAAACTACAAAATAATATCAAACATTACATATTTCCAACAGGTAACAGACACTTTATCAAATGGACATGAAATGAACTAAAGAAAAAAGACTAATTTTAGGGAGTGTCTTTCATTCCGCATGCTGTTCATTATAAACTGTGCAAGCTAATAAAAGATGAGTAATGAATGAAGCAAACATGAACTGAAAAGTCCAGTAATATTCTTCTACAAGAAGACAGGACATGAGGGTAAAACAATGATAGAAGACCTCTCTACTGAGCATACACTGTAGTGAAGATGAGTTGCGGGGTTAAAAGGTTAGGAGGGATGGGATCATTTTATGGTGATCCCCCCCCACCCACCCTCATCATGCCATGCAGGTCTGCAGAGACTTTGGACACAGAGGGTAAATGTTACCTGGATGGGCCTGAATCCTCCCTTGAGTATTGAAAGCAGGAAAGAGAGAAAAGCCAATGGGAAACTGTACTGGTGAGACTGAAGCCTCAATACAAAACAAAACCAAAAAAGAAAAAAAAAACAAGCAGGCAATCTCACACACACACACACACACACACACACACACACACACACACACACACACACACACACACACACACACACACACACACACACACACACACACACACACACACACACACACACACACACACACACACACACACACACACACACATCAAGACAGGAAACTACCCAATTATTTCCATCTACCTGACACGGTGCCTTTTCTGTGATCGGCTGAAATAACTCAGACAATCAAAAAATAACCTGCTGGTTCTGGTTTATCATTGAGTGAGGGGAGGGTGCAGTGGAAAAAGCTGAAAAGTGAAAGTCAAAATGTCCGCATCAGCATCAGACTTGTGGCACAAGATACCCGCATACACATGAGCCTCTGTCACACAAACACACACTTCACTTCGGGGGTATTTCCTTTCTCAAATTGTGCAGCCGGAGCCTGTGTGCCAGTCTTCCGCTTGCTTTGCCAATTTGGCGTTTTCCGGCCCCAATGGGACCTGACTGTCACCTGCGACAATGACTCAGCCACGGTTGATGATGTTCAGGGCCGCACTGGGGAGGGTTATGGACAGCCTTATGCTTTGGAGCTAGGAAATGTCACTTCACTGGCCTCGCAGTGCAAGTTTGCTCGTAAATGATGAAATAAATCATTGTTTTTTGTTAATAAAACAAAACCAAAAAAAAAAAGAAATCTACTTTTGTGTACTTGATCTGATGTAAGTGTCAGTAAGTTGAGGTTGCCTTAGTCTTTTCTGTATCTTCTCTAGCATCGTGGTGCAATGTAAATAAAGTGAAATTTTGACCTCAAATACTCTCAAAGTAACCCAGTTCTATATATGAAACTAGGTCAACACCCCACCACGTACGTTGCATATTAAGGTGGAAATGTTGACAGAAATGTACAATTGCTGTTTGAAGCATCCAAGAGGAAACACTCAAGGATAAAGCTTTGATTAATAGAGTTACTTACACAGCTCTCTGGAGGAAACAACAACAGTTGTCTGTTTTTATTGGTAACTGTAATTTCCACTGGTATTGACCTTTTAGTCACCAACACAAAAAACTGTGTTCGAAATGAGTCGGTTACACTGAAGTGGAAGGGGGTAAAAAAACAAAACAAAATAATGATGATCCTTGTTTGGAGACAGACTTACATTTTGGCCAAATGAATTAATTTTCTGATCTCTATGTACCCTTTACTGTGCATTGAGTGCGTTTCATGGGGACAATGGCTGTTTTCTCCATTGGTATAAAAGACCACTGTTCGGGTTGATCTGCTTTCCAACTCCACTTCCGTGGTGGCACAAGAGATCCCAGCGCCAGTTTGTGACAGCCAGAGCATGCACTTGTGTGTGTGTGTGTGTATGCGTGTGTGTGTGGGCAAACCCTCCCGACACACTTTGACACCATACTATTAATAGTCTGCTAAAAAATTGTCCACACAGAAGCATCCAGGAGGTGAGAATGTTGCACAAGGTGCCTGTAGGGGGACCTGGGGTGTGAATAACAAATCAATCTTAAAAGCGGGCAGCTGCATGAATCATTGCAGCGCGAATCAAGAAGCACAAACCAAACAGGAAGTCATGTGGACTGAATGTCAACACCTAGCCATGTCTAAGACTCTTAGCATTCGCAAGGTAATACACAAACAATGTCATAAATGCTGCACAGCCAGACACAAACACATTAACATGGCCCCCATAATCAAATGACACTGGTGTCAACTGCCTAACAGAATGTAATCTACACAAGTGTAGGCCATGAGCTCGGTCCTTCACGACAGCCACTCGACACTTTGTCTTGTTTCACCCTATAAATCTGTGATTACACCTTGATTATACACATATTCAAAAAGCAATAAGAAGTAATCAGCATCCTAGGACTAATTCTTAGAGCCATTAGCGTCCCTGTGGAATCTGGCTTATAGATGTACTTGTGAAGAAATCTAGACCATGACGTTTCCACCCAAAAAAAAAAACCAATAAAACCAGCCAATTTAATTGCAATACCTCGCTGTAATTACTGGAAACAAATGAGACCGTGGTCTCATGAGGGTGTTGTCACTGCAAAAAGTCTGACAGACTGAGCTGTGCAAGCACCAAAATAACTATGTCCCTATTTCTATTTCTTGGCGTAAAGTTATCTGCAATACAGCAAAATATCCTTTAAGACTCGTTTGATTCCATATGTCTCTACTATGCTGAGGCCAACGATGCGAGTGCTCTAAAAATAAAGGAATAAAAACATCCAATATCAAAACTTATCATAAAATGACAAGTTGGGAGTCCGTCCTTATGTCCTGTTTGATAATCAAACATTCTAAGTTACTTATTTCCCACTTTTAATTTTGATTCCCCTTATTTTTCACCCAGAAATATAGACTAGGTACTTCCTCTTTGGCTAAATGTGATGAAGAACATGGTTCTGTCATTATAAATGCCTGATAGATCCCTCAGAGAATTAAAGAAAGCTGTAACGGAGGCTGGGAGAATCACATTCATTAGGCTACATCCTGTGCGAAAACAGTTCCTTGTTCCGCTCAGAGCTCAAGCCCGGGTCACCCGGGAGGTTCATTACAGCTGATAAACACTAATAAATACAAATTCAATTCTTGGAATGAACACTGATCAATCTCGCCATAAAAATAAAGATGAACAGTGCAGGGACACACCCGTCAGAGAGCAGCTCACTGCACCTGGCTGGATATCTTGATTAAATAGCAGCACGCTCAGAAAAAAAAAAAAAAAAAATCCCGTAATAATTAAAATCTCCTTAACTACGTCCAAGATACTTGAAGGCCTTTTTAAAAAAAACAAAACAAATAAAAGGGAGAGTAGACAGCTCCCCACAAACAGCCCTTTGCCAGCAGGTACCAGCAAACTGCTTTGATGATGATGATGCGAGAGAGGGAGCAGGAGGGGCGTTCAGCGGGGGTAAATTACCTGATGGTGGGTTGGTCGTGGGCCCGTAGCAAACTGGTGGGGGAGGGAGGAGAGGTCCAGCAAGGAGATTTGAAGCAGTGATGGCAAAGCAGGGGAGGGGAGGAGGGAGGGAGGGAGGGAGGGAGAGAAGAAAGAGCATAAGAGAGACACAGAGATAAGATGAGCGATGAAGGCAGACGCTTTAAGAATACAGTACAAAACACAGAGGAACAAAGCTTTTTAAAAAAAGACACGTGGCACATGATGCAGCCCTCCAGATCCAGGGTCAAAGTGTATGTTTCCAGAGAGGTATGTGGCTGCATCAGGACAATGTAGATATTATGACGCCAAATTGTGAAATACAGAAAAAGAATATGGTTTGTAGTAGATTTTAAAACACTTTACACACTGACCGAGGTCTGGTTAGCCTTGCTCTACTGATGGGGGGCTGGGCAGGAGCCAGGCGAGATTAATAAATAATGTTTACTAGGTGTACAAGTACAGAGAATGCTGGCAAAGTAAATATAATATTTTGAATTTTTGTACTAGGCTTGCAGTGGTTGGAAATCTTTCACAAAAAAATAAATAAATAAAAAAAGGTGTTGGCTATGTTTAAACGTATTTCCTTAGGCTGCATCAAATATTTCATCAAAAACGATACAAGAGTGCAGCTTGACTTCACACAGATATTTTAAAGACAACAACGCAGGGAACAACCTTTTAACCTTTACGTTGCGCTTCTAAACTCGAGGCGGGGGGATAGCGAAGCTCCAGAGATACAGTACAACCGACCAGAACAAGCCTATAAATGAGTCCTCGTTAAAAACCTATGCCAGAGTGCCTCGCTGCCATGAGCCATAATGGAGATCATTCAACATTTCTTCACATCCTTCCATCGCTGACTCGATCAAACTTTCACAGTAAAGCGCAAACTGTTTGTGTACTCGTAAGGAGGCTGTGCTGTAAATCTAAAAAATAAAAAATAAAATAAAAAAGACACTCACCGGGCGACTTTGTGGCTGTGCATTCATTGGCTGTGTCTGGGGAGAATACACTAGAGGGGCAGAACCAGCATTTTGTCCAGGGTTGTATGGAGACTGTCAAAAGAGGGAAAGAGGAAAGAGAAAGAAGAAGGAGAGGTTTCATTACGTGCACACCAGGAACTGTGCAACAATCAGTCATTAGTCATTACATTAAGGTGTTTCAGAGACCAAGTGGAACCTTAACGATACACCAGACATCATGACATTACCTTACTTTGGATGTTGCTGGGAGAAAATGTTTTCGATTGGGGTTTAAGTACTGCGCAAAGATAATTGGTACCCTCAAGGACTGAAAATCCTGTATTCCTTTATTCTTCATCTAGTGTGCAGTGGAGCTAGGCAGCAGTGGGTTTTAAGCAGATCTGCTTAGTCTTCTTCAAATTGCTGCTGGTGTGGTTGCGATAATTTGGAACTGGCAAACCAGAATATCTATAGACAGCTGGTGAGAGACTGGAGCTGCTTTCGGGTGAGGCAGAGGGGCCATGGGACTACAGCGGTAAAGAGGAACAACAAGATTCCTCGGAAGCACAGTCACATACTTCCAGAGAAGCTGAGTCATGCTTGTCAGAGAGAGAGAGAGGATGCCAACAACACAGCAGCAGCGTCACAGTCTGACAGTGAATCTGTCTTAATGATTAGGCTATTATATTGCATAGATTTATTTAGTGTGTGACTGCATTTAGTCAGGCTTATTCTAGATAAACAAGCGGATGAAATGCCACCTTAACTGAAATATGAGTGATTCGTTCTTCCCATCATGCTCGGCCCTGATTGTTTTCTGTTGTGTTCTGGTCGTCTGAATTTTTCCCACTGCATCAGATTTCTATCATCGTAATTGATCAAATAATATTGCCTAATTCCAGCCTAATCGTTGTGCTCCTGACCTTAACCCTGGCTAGTACACAGGATTTTCCACCCACAACACTCTTTAACGAATTCCCAGTCCTGATTATTTCACACTTTTAGAGCTTCTACCCAGAGACGCAAGAACTGTCGTCTGAATATTCAAAAGCTTTTGAAATGTTGAAGTAATGATGTCGATGCTTCACAGGAGACTTCTTTCAGCTGCGGGCTCATGGATCTGGCTCCAATATGTAATCCGGTGGTTAGCACCGCAACCTCCCAGCAGGAAAATTGTTCTATGAGAATTTGACCCCGTATTTTTTTATTTTTTTTTTTTTAAATCATGCATTCATCGGAATTTCATTAAAACAATACACACATGGCTTATGGCCATATTAGGACAGTAGTGGGAAAAGACTGGACAAACAGGAAAATAAGACACGTAAAAAGTTGATGAAATGACAAATAATTACAGGTTAGATGCAGGCGATGTGCAGAATTCATATACTGCATAGGTTTTCACTTAATTATCTCAAATTATGAGTTAAAAAGTTTAGTATTCAAAGCTTACAGTATGTTCTTACAGCTTAAATTAAAAAAAAACAAAGCTCAGTCTTCAAAATCTGACAATATGGCTATTCATTTATTCATGTAAAACACAATATCTTTGTGAAATGTTATCATGACATCATTATATCGACAAATTCTTTGACTTGAACTGTCACCTAACCTGAACTAAAGTCATGGGGAGCAAGGGGACAAATGGACAGATCACAGATGAACACGCAGAGAGAGAGAGAGAGACAGAGAGAGAGACAGAGACAGAGAGAGACAAAGAGAGAGCGAGAGAGCGAGAGCGAGAGAGAGAATATGACGGCGGACACAGTGACAAACTCACCCCTCCGCCTGCCTCCCAGCCCTTAGGGTAGCGATATGGAGAAGCTGTGGGTACCTGAGAGAGCGCCGGGGAGTGGGCATGACCGGGCGGGGTGCCCGCCAAGCTAGGGTGTCCCTTTGTGATGTCGTGAGCAGTGTAAGGAGGGCCAGCAGGCCTGGATACCTGCATCACATAAAACAGTAAGGTTAGACAGACCGACGTGAAAGCGCCGTGGCAGGATTGCACAGGTCAGTCTTCCCTCCTGCTGAGGAATGTAAATGAAGTGCTCAAGCTCTAGGATTAGCCACTGTATGTGTGCAGAGGTGAAGACCTGTGCTGTGCATGGGTTGTTGAAGCCTGCTGGGCCTGGCTAAGACTGGCCTCTTCTGCTGTGTGCTGTGCCCAACTATGCTGTGCAAGGATGTCTAGGCCTCATGTGGCAAAACTGGGTCAAGTAGTCATATTACGATCCTGCTCATCTGTGACAGACAGAGCGCACCTGGTACAATAGATACAACTGAGTCATGCTAAGCAATCCAGAGCCGAGATGGGCCAGCGAAGGAGGGTTCAGGGTTCAGGCTGCTGCCAAATGAGCAGCTTCAGGATGAGATTTGACTCAGCTCTTAGCCAGCCTGTGGTGTGGCAGGATGGGCCTTGGCTGCTGCAGCTGTAGCTGTGGGCTGGCACCACTGCAAGTGCTGCTTGTTGCTGCAGCAGACCTGACACACAAGGGAATGAGACGGGATACTGCAGGAAGAGAGCAAGGAGGCAGACGCACAGGCAGCCTAGAAAGCCGGGCTTTCTCTCTGGGGCCCTTTTTTTTCTCCCCTACACAAACTGCCCGTTAAGAGATGAAAAAGCACACCTAACATCCAAATCATATTATATTTAAAGCTACCAAGTACTACAGGAAATATTCTGCACAGCTCCTACAGTAACAATCCCTCCTGCATCTCCCCGTCTCCGCTGTGTGGCCCACTTCCCTCAGATGACCTGGGATAAAGCAACTAATCTAGCTGCTGTTGCCAGGGGAGGAGCCTGCTCTGCTTCAGGCGAGCGACTGATTCTGAGGACATGAGGAGTGATGGGATGGGGGAGGGGAGGCTATAGGAGCTGTACATGAGGCAAGGGGGGGGGGGGTGCAAAGCCCACATCCACTGCACAGAACAACTGTCTCATGCCATGGGCATGGTTTATTTCTACCAGTGTCATCACTGTTGCAGGAAAACCCCTTTAAAAAAAAAACAACATACAGAGCTAGAAAATATCATAAAACCGGCTGTTTCCAGTATTGTTGTACTACAGTGGATAAATAAGATTGCCTGTCAAACATAAAGTGACTTTTCTACCTACTGTACTGCATTTCAGAAAGGTTATCACCAGTGTATCGGCTTTATGGTGTCAAATAATCGAAGTCGCATTGCCACAGTGTGCTGCTGTGCTCGTAAAAAGGCAGAGATTATACAAATAAAAGCACCACGGGGATAACATCCGAGGCAATATTTTCCCGCAAATAGAGTGCCACAATAGTATTTATTTTCTCAGCTCAGTTCATTCTGCGCGAGAAAAATCAATAAGTGAAGCGAAAAAGGAAATCGATATTCCCCATCTTCTAATTTATATAGTAAACACTCATTTACACGATGCGCCACAATAAACATGGAGCTATCTGCGTACTACGGTTGAATTGCCACCATCAGTGTCACGCAAAGTCTACAAAGCACATCTAAAAAAAAAAAAATCACGGCCTTCTGGGGTTAATTCTTCTCAGGGGAGAAGCCCAGAATGGCGCAGCAGAGCACAGAGGGTCTGCAAACAGCAGCGTTCAACGCGGATCGTCGTGCGACACAATGTCCGCTTGCAAAGGTTGTCAGGATGTCAGGCCAAGATCCCTCAGAGGAAGGGAGGATGCCATTTCAAGTTTGCTTTTGTCTTTAGGGAGATACTGTAGGTGCGGCTGGTCACTGAGGAAAAGACCTAAAAGACCTAAAAGTTCAGTTTTTTTTTTTTTTTTTTTTGTTCCTTAAATCTAACCATTTACCCGAAGCCTGTGACTCACATGTTGATAACTCCAAGGAGGTTAAAAATATGAAGAGGAATTATGTGAGCATTATTATGACAAAGACCCGACACCGGAAATGTTACTTAACTCCCAGAAGGAGACGGTGAATGGCAGAGTTCCCCTGAAGTGACACATTTCCACAGCAGACCTCATGTGGTCAGGTCACAGCATTATGGCTTAAAAAGCACCCCTTCTCTTTTAGGTGGTTAATGCATGTATGTATGTAAGGAAGAGTGAGTGAGAGCTTTCACAGCCACTGTTATCTTGCATGCTACAAAACCAATGTGGCATTTTTGAGCTCGATCCATCACTTGATAGTTTATTAGGTACACTTGGAGGAGAAACAAGTGTTACCTCTGGCGCTGCAGGGGTCAGAAACAGCAGAGGAGTCACCTCATATGTTGACTTATTTGGGGGGAATTCATTTACGATCAACAGGCTGATGAATCTGATCAGACATCAGCGTGAAGGCCTACATCGCGGCACGATTAAAATGAACGGCAAGAGGGCTTTTTAATATTTTGTCCACCCTATTTCGATCAATGAGGGTGAACACAATATTAGATGCAATGCAGTTAAACAGCAGCAAAAGAAAGAACAGCCTCCCAAAAAAATTACCATAAAGCTGAATCGACACCTCTCTGTAACTGTTTCAACAACAAAACGTGAACACTGTAGCCCCCGTGTAGGTGGCGTTGCATAAGGCTGGATTAGTTTTAGCCGCGTCTGCCTATTCATCACGTCACGGATGACCAAATGTTTCTGAATCGTGTGTGTGTCTTTTTTTTTTCCTCTCTACATGCCCTGCAGCCTACAGGTGAATGCATAAGTGAGAGGGGCTGCGTGCAGTGACTCACGCTGTAGACTGCAGCGACTCCAGGCTGTGTGGGGAAGATTCGGTCGTCCAGTGATGGCTGACCCCGTGGGATTCTAGGAAGGGGTGCGTTAAGGAAAGCGCTAAAACTTCAGGACAAAAATAAATAAATAAAAATTTTTAAAAAAGTTTCACCCTGGATATGAGCGGGACAGCTCAACAGGTAAGAATCCTGTCATGTTTTAATTCGTGCCATATCACAAAAAAAAAAAAAAAAAAAAAAAGCATGGTTAAATCTAAATATTGCTGACTGAACCACATGAAGAAACGTGTGTTTCCTGTTTTAGCAACTCAAATCACTTCCTTCCTTCCTTCCAAAAACTCGGTTTTGATGCAGTGCATTTAGCCGATTCAGACCCGAAAGGGCTTTCCTCAAAGCCCTATGGCTCGCATAGTTTGATTTCAAGGATCCCCCGACCACTCCACCCCGCCCAAAATGCCCCATCTCTGAGAGTACACTATGTACCTTCACCATTTTGCAAGTGTTAAAGAGAAAATCTGAAATGGATTTCTGGACCACTTCAGGCGAGGGGACAGACAGAGCAGGAGATTAGAGGACTGCAGAGGAATATCACGGGTACAAACTTCATTCAGTATTAATTCTCCTTTCACATGCTAAAGGTGGAGGTCAAATAAAAACCCTCTTAACGTAATGACGCTTGTAAAAACACCCCGGGCTTTATTAATGCTTTGCTCTGTTTGAACAAAAACCAGAACACAAGAAGACTTTCTTTCAAGCTCCCAAAAACATGTAATAATGAGATTGACTCTGGAGACAACGCTCAGATGTTCGAGGAGACAAAAGATGGAATGTGCAACAGCCACATAAAAGGGGGAAGCCCTGTGGTTAGTAACCTGCTCAGGCAGTTGTCTGTGACAAACAGACTCACATGGTCACATGGTTTATGGGAAACTGAACGTCTGGCTTTCTTCCTTCTACCCAAAAAACACGCCTCCCTTCTCCCCGAGGGCCAGGTTATACTAGAAAATAAGTATTTCATATGAATTGTTGTCTGATTGTGTAAGAAATCAAATATGTTTACAGTTGCTCGAATCTCTGAGCACTCAGAGGGGGGGGGGGGGGGGGGGATGGCATGATAGCGAGGGCTAGAGGAGGATGAGGGCAGGAGTAGAATATTGTTTAAAAACGGGGATGTATAAATAACAGTCTCTGCTGGGAGACATTCGTTGTGTTGCACTCAGAGAGAAGTTCAAACCCAGCGAAAAAAAACCCATCTCTCCTCTGCGCAGCTGACCGGTCTCGCCGTGAAGCCGGTGTGAATATCAGATCATCTGTTTGCGAGCTGGTCCAAAGCTACCCGACCGTCCGACAAGCAGCTCTGACGGAGTAAACCGGGCTAAACCCTCTTTCCTTTTACTCTGCTCTT
Organism: Nibea albiflora; assembly: GCA_014281875.1. Taxonomy (NCBI): domain Eukaryota; kingdom Metazoa; phylum Chordata; class Actinopteri; family Sciaenidae; genus Nibea; species Nibea albiflora. Next base: position 13,103,681 of record CM024790.1, on the reverse strand, counting down.
GCCTGCAGGGGCCGTCATCTCACTTGGCCTCCTGCCAGCGCCGCTACTCGTAACCAACAACACGAGAGAGAGAGAGGGAGAGAGGGGGGGGGAAGAGAGATAAGGAAAGAAAAGAATTATTCCGAAAAAAAAAAAAAAAAGGAAAGAAAAGAGGGCTGTGATTCAAAAAGCAGAAGCGCAGCAGGAAGTACTATCTGTTTCATTGTCGGGGAATTTGGAAAAACAACACGCCTACCCCCAAACGTGCGCATGCACACACACACACACACAGACACACAGAAATTAGGTATAATTAGAGGCTCAGTCTCTTCACACTGACATGACAGTCTAGGTAAGGAGAAGCTCAATTAAACCGTGCTGTGGGCGACGCAGTATTTTTATCTCTTCATTTTGAGGTGTCAAGGATACTAGAAAGGCTCAGAAAATTTATATATATTTTTTCCTTTTAGACATCCAATCTCACAAAGCAGGAAGCAGGTGATAAATGTAATAGTAATAACCACTTGACTTGACCCAGGTCTGAATGGTGCAATACAAGAAGGGGGGCTGTCAACAGTCAGGCAACATGATCCGTCTGCTCTACGTGACTACATGACCGTTAGCTGGCAGGGGCAACGCAGTCTAGGACTGTAAACAGAGGGAAGGCTAGAACGACGTATACAGGTGAGACTAGGGTTCAACCTGTTGGAGTAACAGGATCAAATCCACCTGCAGATCTGGGGTCAGCAAGCGTCCAGAGAAGGGAAAGCAAACACACACACACACACACACACACACACAGAAAAACAAAAAAAACAAAAAAAAGATCAGGTAAGATGAGACATCTAAATCTTCCAGGGATTTTGGCAGACTTGATGTTCTTGGAAGCGAATTGTAAAGACGAGAGATTATTTAAATGGATCGAAGCCAGCATGCAGATTTCTGTCATCTTAGAAGGCAAACACCTGTAGTCATGGCAGGGTGATGATATGCTGCAAACTTAGCAAGCATACTGTTTGAACACTTGTGCCGGAGTAGATTTCCACATCAGATGTTTTTGGGGGAAACTCAAAAGGCGAGACTAAACCTATTCCACGGCAAATTGACATTTAAGCAACACGGCAAGAAATGGATTGAATTCAAAACAATGATCCGGTTTTGTTTATCCCTCTGGACAACATGCAAAGTAATTCTATTTCTGAAAAGGTGTTTGTTTCAGACGTAGCGTGGCAGGAGAGCATTTTCAGTTTGTGGATGTCCATTCATGCTAGCAACAAGGCACACTTTCACATCTCGATTTGAGTTTCTGCACTTATGTTTGAAGTTTAAAGACCGACTTTGAACGTCTATGTCAAGCCCTTCACTCAGGCCTTAATGCCCTGACCAGACTAATTAGTCATTAGTTTGATCTGCATTCATTTCCTGATTGAGAAGAGAGGGCATGCACAATGTCAACTTAGAACAGGGATAATGCTTCAAGGAATAAAAGCGTCAGCGTGGCTCGACTATTTCACCTTCACTGAGAAGAAACGCACATGATGGATCCTTGAGGACCACAAAGCTAGGCCAGCATTGGTGTTGAGGTAAAATGTGGGTCTAAAACAAGTCTGCTACAACATACCCGTGCCGACCTTTCTTCGTTGAGGAGATCGTCAAGTAGCTACAGCCCCTCCTCCTTGACCCTTAACCCCACAGTGACCTGTAAGCCTCAATTAGGAGGCAAAAGCTGCCGTGGCTCCTGCTTCATCATTAGCTTACTGTAAAGCCATTAATGTGCTGAGTGTGTGTGTGTGTGAGAGAGAGAGTGAGTGAGTGAGAGAGATAGAGAGGAAGCTTTGCAAATAGCAGGGGTGTGATCAGGAGGATGATACAGCTCAATAAACTGTAATCTGCCTTTACTGGATGAATTAATAAATCACAGCTGCGTAGTTAGCAACCTCACCCCGGAATAAATCACAAGAAATAGCCAAGAAAAAGAGGCAGGAGAGGGTCACAGCTTGAGGTTTTTTTTTTTTTTTTTGCTGACTTTGCCACCCAGTAGCAGCAATAATGTCTGTGCTGCCATATAAGAACACAATGTCGTTCCCCACAGAGTCACCTAAACACAGCATACATCTGAAATGCCATGTCTGCTTTGAATGACACAGCCTACCTGGAAATGTCAGTGCAGTGGGTTCAGAGTGGAGGCACAGGAAGCGAGTGGAGACGGCCCAGATGGTGCAGACACAAACCCTCCTTCTCCCTGCTGGCCCACTGGTGACTCTTACACACACACACACAGCACAGTTGGATAAAAGCAGAGCCCACAAAGCTCTTACTGCCTGCCTGCTGTTGCTGAGACTGCTCTTTCACTACACCGTGTGCAATAGGTGACAGGTTGGTGGATTCACCTCCAACAAGCCGAATCTTACCCAACGACGGCTCTGGATTTCTACATCGTGTTTGGTTTCACAATTAAAGAAATAGGCAGTCGATCTTTAAGAAGGAGGCAGACGCAGAAAATAAATACTAACTGCCCCTTTAGGGATTATATAATATTACCTCTACATCTCTCATTACTTAATGGGTAAATCCACTAACTAGATTTGCTTTGATCATGGTGAAGTGATGATGACTGACCTGGGAACCAGACAAATCTGCAAGCTCATGTTTTATTTGCTCTGGCAGATGTGTCGGGTGCCCCTCCCGTTCACACAGATTTCCAGCCAATCTGGATCTGGTCAGGCCAGTCAAAACTCTTTATCTAATATGAGGCGGGTTTGATACAATATCTGCAAAAGGAGAGTGACCTTATTGGCCGCTGACGTGGTACTGAAGTACTGACAACCAATGAGCGTTCTGTTGAATCCACCAACGTGTCAGTGAAACAAAGTGAAAAAAATATACTTAAAGGTTTTGTTGATGTTTGTCTTACTTCAGGCAGGATTTGTTCATTTATCAACAATGCTACGCCACGTTACGCAGCCATGATCAATTGTCAGAGTCATTTTGGTGTACGCCGTTTGATAACGTCCCCTCGGAGATCGAAAATGAAGTGAGAGGTTTGAGGTGAGGCTAAATGAAAAGACGGAAGAGACAAATATTTCTAAAGCCTGAGACAATTACAGAGAGGGTTCTCCCTTTTATTGCAAAGCTGGTCTAATGATGAAAACATTGTGATCATTTAAGAGAGACATCAGTGTGTGTCAACACAGTATTTTGTTAAAGGAGAAAACTAACAGTCTGTCGCGTTTCTCTGAGACGATGCCACTGTGCGTTAAAAGATGTGAAAGCAGCTTCTTTTCTTCTGTGAGACTTTGGACACACACTTGAGAAAACATGAATTAGTCTTCTGGAATGTAAAATGACTTGTGTGAATCCGGCACAGGTGATAAATTATATGAGCCGAATTACACTGACCCAAAAAATAAACAAAAATAAAGAAAGAAAGAAATTGCTGGGGGACCCTGCGGCGGAAGCAAAAACACAGGCCAACAGTCGGAAACAGCAGCCAGGAATACTTCATCACGAGGTTACGGGTTCCTGTTGAAAACAGCAGCAGCACTGCACTTAGCCAGCGGTATAACTAGCTTGAAAAATGAAAAACTGACCTGGCTGACAAAAAACACTTGCCAATGGAAGCCAACAGTTCCAACAAACAGTACCCAATTATTCACCAAAGGTAAGTTTCACCATGAAATGTTTCTTTTTTTCCTCTGAATAATAATAATAAAAAAAGACTGAGATATGTCAGAAAAGATGACATTGAAACAAATAACGCCAACAAAAACAAGGACTGAAACGGCGCTGCTTTGCAGTGTGTCTTTTGTAACTGCGCACGAATGAAGCAATTATTCTGCTGCAGTGTATCATAACATGATATATTGCATTTGTAGGAAAGGAAGAGCATAAATCGTTGCTCTGACACCAACGTTAACACTGTACCGGCAAAGGTTGTTGCACTCTTTGCTGACAAGTGGACGTGAACATTCTCGACTCCGCCACTGACTTACAGCGTAGCGTGGGTGGGTGGATCTCCAAACACAGACGTCTTTGTAAATACAGTATTGTAAGGAACGCGACTTGAGCAATTACTGGTTGTATTTGTAAAGCTTTTGCTAGAGTAAATACAGGTGTTTATTCCAGATTGAGAGAGAGAGAGAGCGAGAGAGAGAGCGAGAGAGAGAGAAAAAAAAGAAAGTGATGTGACTTGTGCGCAGAATGTCTTCTTCAACAGGCCACTCCCTCTCTGGAAAGAACAGTCCTGCATGCTGGCTCATAACAACTCAGCAGTTTATTTATAACATCCCACAGTGAGTATGCTCATGAGAATATTTTTTCATGCAGGCTGGACACACCTGTCCTGAAATTCAGGACTACTGTGCTGCGTGACCTACCAGCTGGGCACATACGACATGACGTAGTTGTATGTCATAACTAACACTGGCTGTGACGACGCTTTACCCTTGACAAATGCCGTCATCCTTTTGTCCGAACTGAAACACCATGAGGAACAAAGAACCAAAAAAAAAAAAAAAAAAAGGTTGTTGGGGAGAAAAAGGAGTGGGCCTCTTCAAAAAGAGAGATGAAAGTACTGTACCATGAAAGCTGACGGGCTGGTGGGGGAGCTGCCCAGAGAGACAAGTGGGAGAAAAATGGGGAGAAGCCCTCGGTTTTCTCAGCTGGGCTAGCAGTGGGGTGAGGTGAGCTGTGGGGGGATGGAAGGAAATAAGGGAGGGCTGAGGCAGGCTGGCTGACCTGGGCCTTTGTTGGCAGATGGTGGGAAGCGCCACCTTGGCCTCTCGCTCTGAATGCTAAGCAGCGCAGCCATTGTCTGACAAGTGCAGCAGCAGACGCATGCGCTGCGTGTTTCTCTGGCAACCAGGAACAGAAACAAACACCGCCCCCCCAACACTGCATACACGCCTCACCGCCCTCCCTTCTCTGAAACCCCCCTGTGCATCTCGGGACTCCACAAAAGCACACGCCAACATCCACCAAGTGAGAATTCCCATACATCAGGAGCCAAGGCCAGACGGAGAGTAACATGCTCCCACACTCCTGACCTCAGAGGTCCAGAAAGAGTGAGGGGTCAGACGAGTGGCGAGCACTCAAAGGGTCTATTTTCATATAGACATGAAAATCAAAAGCAGTGCTGGGACTCTGAATTGGGGTCCAGGGACCATTAGGGGGATCTTAGAAATCACACAGAGGTCCCATGACAAAGCAGACAAGTGTAATTTTCCAAAAAACTCCCTCATTTGATGTCGGAACAATTTATCCTTTTGGTTAACTCGCCACCTACTGCACAGATGGTTATGTAACACAAGAAATAAAAATTTTAAAAAAACCAACTTACTTTATTATAGTGTAAGACATTCAACAATCGAACATTCAATTTAATCCAATTAAACTCAAACAGCACCAGAAGCTATGAACTCCAAAAGTCACCAGATAGTTGAGACAACGCCTCTTCAGCACGCTGTCAATAACAAAACTAATAAAAATGAACTTATTGCATGGCTGTTGTATCTGACTGAATTAAAGATACATTAGCTGGGTGAACCTAATAAACTGGCATGGCATCAATGTACTGTACCCGATATTCCAGATGGGGATATAATATTGCATCTGACTCCAAGATATACCACCCCATTAATGTAAAGGCTACACGACTCATAGGTTACACAAATCACATCTGTAAGATTATTCCTTTGCACATTACAAGTATTCATTATACTTGTGAACTTTTTCCATATTCCTGCACAACTATACAGCCTGAACTTCACATATTTCCTATTAGAAATGTTTCCTTTTTTTAATATTTGTGTTCCTGACTTTACAGTCTTCTTCTCTCACTATATTAATTGTTATGCACCAGAATACCAAGACAGGTTCCTTCTATGAGAAAACCTACATGGCAAAAAGCCTAATTCTTATAGAGTATAGAGGATGTTTTGGATTGAATTGAATTGACCGAGTGTTTGCGATATTATTGCCATCTCCTGAATACTTTCCTTCAGGCTATAGTTAACTCTAATCTCTTAATGATATTTAAACTCTCTAGCAACTAGGATTTATCTATGAAGAGGCCAATTACTTTGCTGTATGGCATAGGTGATTACATAGGTGATTAATAGCCATGACTTGGTCCCATTATGTTCAACTAAATAAGGCAGATCACTTCAGTAACTGTTGAAGCTGGACAAGAGTGATCACGAGTTCAACAAATAAAAAAAGTCAAATAAAAGAATTATGCCAAAGAGGTCATTAGTCTAGTCATTATGTATCATGTACCATGTTGTATCTCTTAAACAAGGCAACCATTGAGCAAATAGAGAGTGCACTCCTATAGTTAAATGATAGGCACTTACTATCACAAAGCTGAAAGTAGGTTAAGCAAATTTAACAGCCGTTTCAGGAGAGTTAAAAGAGGTCATGGCACAACAGATGAAGAAATCCTTATCGTCTGTGGTTTGATTTACTCGTCTACCTCCCAGATAACTAAAAACAAAACATTACAACGCACTCTAAGCAAGAAAAGGGTTTCACACAGTCACCTGCCATAACCAGCTTCCTTCACTGCCCCTTACAAATGTCAAAAACACAGGACGGCTGTGATCGTGGGAGACAGGAAATCAGGTTGAAACATCACACCCCAAAGTAAAGCCACAACAGAGGCTGTCAGATCACAAAAGACACATCTCTGTGCCACTGGCAGGCAGGAGACGTCAACTTAATCCTCTCTCTTGCTCTCTCACAATACTGCCACCATGCTGTAAATAAAACAGGTGGTGACATAACCACTGTGACTTCACTCCACCAAAAGTGGGATAGACTAATACTGGTCTATCTCTGTGTCAACTCAATGGTAAAGGTGTATTTTAGGGCAATGACAGTGCAAACCCATGATGATAAAAGCTATGAGAACTACACACTGCATGATAAATATCTGGAGACAGATTTCTGGAATAATGCATAGCACACAAGTTATTTCAACACATTTATCAGGCGAGTATTGCTTAACGAACTGTTCACATAAAACCAATATGCCATTAACTGTCAGGGCAAAACTAGCGAGCTACTTTCTTACTGCTAATTTCTACATGCTGTCATCCTGAGAGCTCACCGGCCCAGGCACTGACAGGCCTGTCAAGGTGCACAGTAACACCCCTTCAAAAGCGAGCTAATGCTCTGTGCAACGGGGAAAGGAGGGGCATTCCCACAAACCGGGCCTTGTACTGTCTAACATTAGCCCCATTATTAAGCCACAGGTCATCACCCTGAAATGGATGAGGCTTTCCTGCTCTGCGACGCTGACTTATGCACTTGCTAGCCAAGCTAAGAAGCTAAGTTACCCTTAATGTAGCCGGCTGGTACAGTAGCGGCTAACGCACCTTGCTAGCCAACGTTAACTGAACAAAGCCGGTAACCGGTGTTGGAAAGCCTGATAGCTTGCCGGTAACGGAGCTTCCTTTTACCAAATGATGTCACCTCACCTATCACTAATATATAACGCCAATATATTCAAACAGTAGCCATATTTAATTATAAATATAACTAGAATCAGTAGTGTCGCGTGAAAAACAAAGTGACATTTCCGTTAGCTTTCCCAACCGGCTTGATAAGCTAATGTTAGCATACTTAGCTAGCTAATTGTCCCCTCCCCTCCCAGATCCCTCCAACGAAACCATCATCCCCGCATCCAAGCTAAATTATCTACCACTAATAAACCCACAGTGTGCGTGTGCCTGAGTGTGTTAAGTGTCATAATTAAGTGTGAAATGCATAAAATTACAAGTCCATGTTACCCAAGTCAAAGGATACTGAGGTGGTGGTACACCGCCAGGCTGAGGAGCTGTTGGGGCTCCCGGCGGCAGAGACACGGAGGTCAGGGTAGCCCGCAGTTGGCTCGACGGAGAGGGTCCACTTCCAGGTCCGCTAACTGCGACAGCGGCGGGTTTGGGGACCACTTTCGGTGGCAAACTCATCGCAAAAAAATCAACAAATAAAAACAATACCTTAATAAATACTGATACAAACAACGCCTAGCTTGCATGCATAGAGCAAGCGTAGCAGATTCTTGAAGCAGGCCCCAAATCCCTTTAACGAACTGGGATAACGAAGCTCGAATAGCAACACAAATGTCTTTTTTTTCATGGAAAGTCGCTGTTCGGATCAGCGGTGCTATTCATGGGGACGGTGGGAGGTTTAGCCTCCCTCGCCCGTCCGGAACCTCTGCGGATCCGGCTCGGTTCGTTTCTTTCAAAATAAATAATCGCCACGATCTTCAACCTCCCTCGGCGATTCACCTTTTCTTCTCGACAAGTATGTTTTCTATCATTTTTTTCTCACAGAGATGAGAGACTTCGCCAACATGGCGTTGCGGCCGCTTCCAGCAGTCCGGGCAGGACAGATGATTCGGCAATTCTCGGCCAGTTACGGATTCGTTCGGCTAATCAACTAACCTACTATCCAACCACACGAGTACAATGTATGGCTCATGTTCCCCTGAGCCCAAAATACTGATTTTTAAACTTTTTTTTTTATTTATGTATCTTTTAAAACCAACTTAGTTAATTAGATTAATGCAAAATAAGAATACTTAATTAACTAGCATATTAAGACGCAAAACAATAGAAATAAATCATTCTTAACTGCGTAAAGTTGCACAAATGTTTCTACTTATTTACCTTTCTGCATGGCCTTAAATCCTTTTATCCAGTATTCAGATATTTACACAGTATAGTTCATGGTTTATACTCCGCCACCAGCAGGACTATAATGCAGTTTTATATGGAAGTACCGCCACCTATCGTTATTTTAGCTGCTTCGCATCTGCGACATAGTTTTCCACTAGATTTCCAGGGATTGGTTAAATCATTGTAGTCTGAGACAGTGGGTACTATATGAATGTAGACAGATATATCGTGCAACATAAGGATGTGTATGTAATTGTGTAAATAATTGTTGAGAGCATGAGACAAACTTGTTTTAAGACAGATTTTACTATACAAAATAATTTGTGACAAACTCTTACTCACAAAAATAGGTATGGCACATCATGGCTTCGTCTATATGACCAAGTTCTGAATGGAAAAATATATAATATTGCTGTGAATTTATTCATTCCTTCATTATGTTTCTGATTTGTATTGGTCTTCCATTGATGAAATGAAATGCCAACAGTGGAACATTCCTATACTGACAACACGTCTTATATATATTTTTTCACATTATTAACTCTATACAATGTAACAATTTCAACATTATTTTTCAAATACAAAGAAGTATTAAAATATATTTATACCAATTCTTAACAGCTTCAAAACGGTGTTTTATGACACAATTTTTCATCAGATTAAAAATCTTGCAGGTCGATGGCTCACATATAAACTTTTGTGACCATAAATAAAATACAATTTAAGTAAACTGGAGCAGATCCAAGCACAGTGAAAAGTTACAAGAAAAAAAGAAACATCACATTATGTGACAAACAAGCAGTTTACAAAATTTAAGAGTGGCCCCCCCACCTGCCCGCCGCCCCTCCATTTTTGTAACCATTTGTTGGGTTTCCAGTGTGTGAAAAAGCGCATTTATAGCTACATTTAACTTCAGAAGTTGGGGAACGCTGTCTTGCTAAACCAGCAGTCTTTGTGGAGAAGCACTGAAGATTGCAATCCTCCCTTTTCATGGCAGCCCCATTTGTCCTGATAAGGAGCCTGATAAGCATTAAGCGGCTAGGCAGTAGGAGTTTCAGTGGTTTTTGCGTTTCCTGTCCAGAGAGACTTTGTCAGTATCTCAAGCTATTTTCCCCAACGTCTGTTTCACTCTGTGCTGACGCACAGCTCCGTGCAATCAGGCATCACCAAAGCTCACACTTATTTTTAGGGTTCATGGCGGTGTCTGCTTTGCAGCCAAAGTGCTTTGAGAATTCATGCGAGTTGGAGATGGTGCCGATGACTCTAAATCTTGACGGGCTGTGAGGATCTGTGATGACGCCCTCATGTGAGCTTTCCGGTGTCCTGGAAGAGCACCATACCTGCAGGGATAATAAATGATAGAGGAAGAAAGAAGAAATGTTTATATAGTTTTATAACTAGGTTTTAGGTTCTTTCACATCTCAAGTACTGAAGCATACTTTATCTGTTCACTCCCTCTTTGAGTCTGTTTTCACATCCCTCTCACTGCCTTTTCTTTTCTTTTCTTTCTCTCTCAGAATCTCTAATCGATGACTTAGATTTCTTCTTCCTCCATCCCCTATCCTCCACCCACCTACCCTTCATCCCTTTCCATCCATCCTTCATTCGTCCTACAGCAAATCATCTCAGTTCACCTTTATTTTTTGAAGATTTTCAGGTAACTTCCTGTCTAGAATACATTTATTTTCTACTCTAATAATTATTTCAAAGTTTCCCTCCAGTCAAATACATTTTTTCCCCTTCTTGCTACTCGACTGTGAATAATGTATGTGCAGACACTCCAAGGCTGTTTTCAGGCTCATCCACCAAAGGTGGAAAGTTTCTCTGAATGCGATCACCTTGAATCTGAGTTCAACACGTCAACGTTTGAGCGGGATCGAGTTCGGAGCCAATCACTGATCATTATGCAACTTACACAAGAGTGATGTGGAAACTTGAAGCCTCCAGCACACTTATACTGAGAAGGGACTTTCAGTGAAGCAGGAGGCATCTTGTGTGCATATTCCTCGATTATAGATTTTTTTCCACAAGGGAGAGGGTGTAGACAACATTTTGAGAATATTTGTGGAAAACTGAATCAGACGCAAATTATTCTTCAAAGCAGAATATTTTCATATGGCTAAAACATGTCTGGACTTAAGAGATACAATAAGAGCAGCCGCAGTATTGGTATGTAGTCACTACTATCAAGTTTGAAGAAGTGATACAAACCTGAGCAAATCCCACAAAAAACAGCTGATGGTTTGTCATTCCCAACGCAGGCAGCGTGGCCTCCTCGCCGTTCTTTTTGATCCAGTTCACGTAAGCCTTCAAAGCAACAAATGATCGTGTTACACACATGCATTTGCAGCAAAAGTGTACATGTGTATTAAGTGTAAGTATAGAATATCCATGTCCTCCACATTGTTACTTTCCTCTACATTTTCATCAATGTACTGTGGATTGCTTTTACGTCCATATGATTTTCTCATCCACTTCACAGCATATGACCTTTCATTACATGGAAAGAATGTGTGCATGTGAAGAAGTAACCAGAGGCTGACAAGGCCACTCATAACCACCTGTTGCATTTCCAGGCTTCACTGTAAACTAGACAACTTGCTTTTTCCAATACAGATGAATGGATGTGACCCACAGCAGCCTCGACAAATAAACTAATGCGGGGGATTAATTTCAGATCTCTGTGATAGTTTTCTGACCTTGTAAACATGCAATCTGACAATGTTGCTGTAGGAAACATAACAGAAGTGGTCTGAACTTTCCCTATTAATCTAAATGCTCCCTTGTACCGTGCATGTTTGTTTAATTTCAGTGACAGAAAACTGCTTCCCCTCACAAAAAATATTCAAGGTTCACTTATGCTTCCTATCAGACCTTGTAGGCGGCCTTGAGTCCACCGTTGTCAGCGATGTTCTCTCCCAGGGTGTGTCTTCCATTCAGAGGCTCCTTGTTAATGCTGTAATTTCCATACTGCTCCACCATGCACTGGGTCTGCTTCTTAAACGCCTCCACGGAGGAGTTCTTCCACCAGGAACGCAGGTTTCCATCCTTGTCGTATTCCCTCCCTTTGAACAAAAATGGTGAAATATTCTCATATTCTAATGCTTCAAGATATTTCAAAAGGATCGTCCACATCCACTGATAGATGGAAAACTGTTTAAAATAGAAAAACCTTTACAAACCTTGGTCATCAAAAGCGTGAGTCAGTTCGTGTCCCATGACTACTCCAATTCCACCAAAGTTAAGAGCTCTGAAAAACAACAAGAGATACATTACATTAAGAAACTAGCATACCTTTACAAGCCCTGATAATAGCCTTTTAACATTTGTGTTTTTGGCCCACGGGTTGGTTAAAGCAAGACCTTTAGGGAAAAACACTTTCATGCTGAGAGTTAGATGAGAAGACTGATACCACTTTCACATCACAACTCAACTTTATTTATTTATATAGCACCTTTCATGCAGAGACGTAGCCCAAAGTGCTTCAGAGAGCGGACTAAAGACAGAAACAGCAAACTGTGCTTTAGGCAACAGAGCAGTTGCATAAAAACTAGAATTTAGAAAATAAAAATTAAAAAAATAAAATAAAAAGCAACTACAACAACAAAACAAATAAAAACTAAATTAAAACCTATAAGGTAAAAAGTACAATTTAAGAGCAGCTGCATGAAACAATAAAATAGATTTAAAAAATAGATAAAACAATACAATAATAAAAAATAAATAAAATAAAATGTTAGAAGTAAATAAGGCCTGTATGTAACATCTAGTTGTAGCAACATCTGTCTGTTCAATACAAAGCTATAGCCAGAAGCCATTTAGCTTAGTCCAAAAATACTGGAAACTGGGGGAAACAACAACAAAATCTACCTACAGTATCAGCACCTCTAAAGCTTGTTATATGTGGTTTGTTTAATGTGTATAATAACTGAAGTGTAAGTGGCGGTTTGTGGTTTTACGTGAGGTTATGTGTGATAAAATTTCTGGTTCATTTGCAGTGACTTCATGTTCAGCTGCTCACATCTCAGATTTGTTCATCAACTCAAACTGAATCAAATCAAATCTTAAAACAAACAAATTAACGAAGTGAAACAGGATGGCAGTTCAGTCTGACTATATCTACAGCACACCTAATTACTCTGCTAGATCACATTCTCTGTGGGTGATGCGTCATAGGTGTATTTCTACTCCCTGTACTGTTATATACTTTGTTTGTCTTTTAATACTTTTCCACTCTGGTCATATTTTATTTCCTACTCTATTAAAAATCCATCAAACATGAGTAAACCTGAAGATACACAACTCAGAACACCTACTTAGGCCACGAACGTCTATAGAACGGAGCCTGAAGAATTCCTGCGGGCAGAACCATCTCATTCTTGGTCGGGTTGTAATATGCATTCACGGTTGGAGGGGTCATGCTCCACCTGTAAAAACAAGGAACACAGAGTCACCATGTGAGGCTGACACCAAAGTCACAACAAACCCAGAACTTCAATTCTGCCCCGTCTCTGCTGTGCCAGGCTGACTGCAGATCAGTTTGGAAGGCATCGGAACCCTGATCTACCCCCCACCCCCACCCGGGCCTAATTAGAGACAAGGATCATTTCAGCGGAGAAAAGCTGGTTGCCTGGGAACATTTGTGGATGGCAGCAGTTTTCTGCTGAGTCAGTATAATGGGAATGTGTCCCCGCCGGAGCGTGCAACCGCCTCTATGGCAAGCGGGGTGGTAGGGGGTGAGGGGAGCAACGAGGGAGCAACTCACTGGTTTCTGTTGGGAGTTTTCCTCAGCTGGTCTGCAGTCACTCTGGCTGAGAAGTTGTAGTACTGCATAACGTTTTGGAAGTAAAAGTCTGACACCACCTCAAACTAAAAGAGAAAAAAGGAATAAGAAGTGAGAGGAAAATGAAGCTGTGTGTTTTGGTGAGACAAAATGAGGCGTGGTGAATAAACAAAAGTGACATAAAGTCACCTTTACCTACATCATTGAACACTTTGTCCAGCTTTGTGGTGTTCATAATGAACTCTGGATATCCCACCATGTTGTATATTGCATCTGCCTGTGACAACAAAGAAAATAAAAAAACTGTTAAAGACATATTTTCACACCAGGTGGCAGTGCTGTATTTCTCAGCTCATTTCAGACGTTAACATTTCCCTAAAGCAGCAGTGGGAAACTTCCCGGGGGGGAATCAACAACATCTTTCGCCCACCTTTTCTTTTGCTGCTTTTTTTGTCTCTGCGTCCATCCAGCTCACATACTTCAGGCTGTCCTCAAATGCCCATTTAATTTCTGCAACCATATCCTCAGCCTGAAGCAGAAGCAGAGTCAGAGACAGTCAGGAGCACATCACCTCACACACAGTAGGAGAAGCTATTGTGAGGAAAAGGACTTTGAAGTGCTTACAATGGTCTTGCTGTCCTCGCTAAAGGTGGCTTTGACAAACATGGCCCCGAGAGCAAAGCCCAGGGCGCTGTCTGTGTCGCTGACACACAGCTTCCAGCGTGGGGTGCAGCTCTGCAACGTCAAAACACCACGACATATTAAGGGGAAATGCATGGTCACTCATATTTACATTGTTAAATAACATCACCAATATCCCCGTTCTACCCATATCGCCTCACTCTAGCGTCCTATATTTCCAAGAATGAATCTGACTAAGCTCACAGTGCGTGGGAGGACTTGCATCATTTATCACTGGGCTACAAGTGTAGGAACTGAGAGAACTTTAGTGATAGTGAAACAGTCCACTAATACTACCATTCCCCTGCAAAGCCAGTGATAGTGATTTCTGCTTCTCGACCAGTGCGTGCTGGAATAAGTGCCAACCCCCCATTAATCTGAATAGGATGAGCGTGTAGAATATATAAAAATGATGGATGGATGTCTCCCTAAAACATAAAACATGTACTTTAACTGCCGCTTATAAACTCATAAATCTTTATTATGTCCTTTCTTTAAATAGACTTCATCACGAGTTTTTTTTTTTTTTTTTTAAAGAAAATGGCAACTGTCGGACACTGTTCGACATGCGTTTTCTCAGCCTATTTACACCCATAACTAAAGGAATGCAAGCAAGCCGGCAAAATGTAAATGAGGGCACAAACAGTATCCTTTGTCAAAGTTTTGAGTTTGTTTCTGTGTTTCCTGTTTATTTTTGTAGTTCAACTGTCTGTCTTGTCTTCTACTTCCTGTCTTGTTGCCTAGAATAACATTCCATCTGTTATTTATGTGGTGATATGTCTTCATATTTTGTGTATTTGTTAAAAATCAATGTTTTAAACCTATAAAGCTCTGACAAAACATTCTCCCAATTGTGGAAAACACAGAAAGTTTCCTTCAATGAATGCAATTTCAAAGATGAGTTTGTGGCCAGCGTAAGTTTAAAATCATACCTCACAGTAAACCAGCTAATTAACTCACTGCGGGTTAAAAAAACACACCCAATATGATAAAGTTATTATCAGGTACAAGGAAGGACAAGGACAAATGCAGCTGCATGTATACGGAGATAAAGAGGAAACAAGGTCGGAGAGAGGAAATGAGTTGAGTTCTGAGTAAGTTGTAAATCTGTGCGCATAGGCACAGATGGAAAAAGAGACACAGCTGCACTCCCACATAAAACAGTTACACAAAGAGACACACGCAGAAAGTTGTGGGTTTGTTGTTACAGCATGACCCTAATTGAAAACAAGGCCGAGGGAACAGGATCTTGTCTGGAAGGTCCGGCGGGTCACCGGAGCCTTAACTGTCAAACAGTTCCTCATGGAGAGGGAAGTACAACTTGCTGCCTCATCAAAGTCTGAATATCGTCAACTATGTGTCTATTTAAAGTAAATATATTCTCATTTTTACATAGTGTAGTGGCACCTAGCCATGCAGATTATTGTGCTTTGATTAATTCTGGATTTCTGCTTCCAATCCAATACAAAGAAGCTTAGCAACTTCTCTGTCCAGGAACAACGCCCCAGTCACTCTGGATAACCCACAAACCTCGCTAAACCATTAGAATTCTTTCTTTGGTAGACAGTAGTTCCTAATCAAGAGTAATCAGGTCCGTCTGGCATATCTATCAAGGAACCATAGATACGCCACTGTTTGAATTGTTTACATGTACCTTTTCAGTCTTGCACCCCACCAATGCCACTCACCTCCATTGTTTCCAAAATTTCAGAGGTCAGACTGAAAACCTGGGCATGAAATGCCAGAACTATGTGCATGACAAGATAAATAAGTTAGAAAACTTTATTTTGTACGTTGGTTGAACTGACCTTTTAGCCTCACTATTAACCATGTCAAGGCAAGAAATCCTACTAAATACTTAACCATGAAGTTTCAGTCACTGGATTTCAGCTTTACCTAATATAATATTTTTGAATCAAAACTGCGGTACATTTAATTATGCAATTTAAAGAGTGTACTTTTATTTTTTGTTTGAAGCATCTCTAAGCACTAAATTTCACCAACTTATTTACAGTTTTCGTTGGGATGGGTTTTTTTTGGACACAGGCTGCAGAACAGCTACATGTACTGATGTTTCCCTTCTTGTGCTGAGTCTTTGTCATATATATAAACATGAACACTGTGCCAAGAAATCAGGTTTCTCCAGCAGAAATGCTGCTGTGTTTAGCAAATGTTTCTTTTTAACCTCTTTAAGTTAACTAAGTTTTTTTTTTTCATCCATGAAGTTTAAGATATCATATTGAAAGTGACGGATAATTTACAGTCCTTGTTAAAACAATGTGAAAATTCTGCTTGGTGCCAATTCCCATTTTTCTGCATTCATTACAAATGAATCATCGGCCAACTGCTGGACACAGGAACAATAGGTCAAGTGCAAAGCCCTCTAAACCTAGCTGTTTGGCTTGGGGACATTTCCTCTGCCAGTACACACTGGCCCTCTAAAAAGTCCACATATACTCAGACTGATAGCACTTTAAAACATTTACATTAAGATTTTCTTAGTTTCTCCAGTCTGGGACATTTCAAATAAACATTTAACAGTCAGACAATGACAAAACGGTAACTTACATAATTGTTTTCAGTTCACAAACATGCTAAAAATACATTATTTAGATGAGAAGTAAACCATGCTGCTTAATCCAAACCTCTGTGTTTAAATCTGTGTCACACTGGATTAGCCTAAATTTCATCTCTCACCTTCTTGGTTCCGTACATGACCTCGAGGAAACGCTGCTCTGCATCCTGAAATCGTTGGTCCAAAATGGACACCATCTTTCTCACCACCTTCATAATCATATAGTTGTTGAGTAAGCTGAAAAGAAGAGATGAAATTCATTGTTTTGTTCCCCTTGCTGTCTGAACACTTACTACTGTGCCGATTAAAGCATGCATATATAATGTAAACAGTGGAAATATGTTTAAAGTGTACTTCCTACTTTCTATTTCATTTATCTTACCATATAAACATATATGGCAAATACAATCTGACATAAAATGGAAAAAAGCATTAAGTGTGTCTAACCTTTTATTTGTTTTAGTTATGAGGTCAGAAACTTTCTGGAGGTATTCTTTGGCATAAACAACCACTGGCTCTTCCTCGTTGAGTGGCACAGGCGCAAACACTTCTGTGAGATATGGCATCCAGTCAACTGCAGGAACCAGAGTCTGCAAAGACACAGATAAAACACACATGAAACACACTGAGACGTTATGAAAAAAAAAAAAGACATCCTGAAGATACTGCATGCTACACATCACAGAAAAAGTCCAGGAGACACTTACTTTCAGATCCTTGGCCTCCATTTTATGGTAGATGAGCTCCTCATCTCTCCTCTCCTCCTGGGGGACAGTGATGTTGGCCAGAGTGGTTTCAAAGTCCACAATCTCCTGCATCAGCGCCTGAGACGTCTCCTTGGAGCCACCCAGGAGTACCCCTAACTCCACCAGGAAGTCGAGGTATGCCGTCAGATACTGCAGAGTCCAAGTAGGTAGCATGTTGAGTTCGAGGTGGGGTGGTTAGGGAAACAAAGGGTGTGTGTATGTTTGATGAAATTCAATTAGGGGAGTAATCCTAAACTATGTAAATACAAGCTACTATGCAGAGTATTTCGTTTCAGGCTAAAATATTTCTGTTTTTGTTTTTTTGTTTTTTTTGCAAAAGTCTGCATTAAGCCTGGTATTTTCTTAAGTTTGAGAATGTCATTTGATAACCTGACTTGAGCTTTAACATCATTTACTTTCTCCTGTCCACTGTTAAGAGTCTGTACTCGACCGCTGTGAAACGAGATGCTGTAAACGATTCGCCCACGGTACCTTTTCATTTGCTGTTTTGTTGAGGTAGTAATCCCGTGAAGGTAGTCCCAGGCTGGACTGATCCACCTAGAGTCAAAACAAACATCCCATGACTTCCAGTTCACCCTCCATTTCAACGCTCACAAACAACCTTTTGTTTTCATTGCTGTGTTGCCAGCATGCAGCCTCAAAGCAGAAGCTCTTCAAAGATACTATCAGTTCCAGCTGCCACGGCCCCATGGCACTTCACAAAGGAGCTCTCATGTCGACTTATAAATAAGGACGTTGTGACAATGAGTGGCCTGTCCTCAGCAATATCAGCAGAGATAAAATTTGCCTATCTGCAAATTTGTGGTTGTCTCACCTGGATGATGTTACTGCTGGAGTTTCTGGAATCAGTGCTGACAAAAACTGTGAAGAAAGGCGAGGTGCGGTAACTGGCCGAGACTATACGCAGAACTTCCTGGAAGTTGTCCTTGTCCCAGGGTTCAGTCAGGGCCCATCCTCCTATCTGCAACAGGCAGATGTTTAGGTAGACACTCAGACACAGCAAGGAAATCGGTTGTTTTAGTAGTAATAAAGAGGGATTGAAATGATGAATGTGTTGTTGTGTTGTGTGACTTTTTTTTTTTTTTTTTACAGGAAATAAACATACCTGGCTGATTAGTTCCTGTAGTGGCTTAGCTCCTAATTTATCAATTTTGGCCTCGTTCATGCAGGCCTGATAATATCGCTGAGCCTTTTCCTCAGCCTTGCTCAGACCTTTCATTGTTGTGTTTTCTGCCCAGTACAGATAAAAGAACAAATTACGTGAATGAAAAACAAGCTCGCTAGCTCTGGAAAATGGAGCTGGAAAAAGACACATTACACCTTTGCCTAGGGCAAAGGCAGCTAAGGACACTGAACTCAAACAAGAGCCCTTACCTAATAAATGCTTCATTGCCAGCATGTTGTGTTCCCACAGGTTGCTGAATGATCCCCAGCGGGACTTGCCCTCAGGGAGGGGGTTATTCTTCACCCAACCCCCGCAGGCAAAGTTGTAGAAATCATGGCAGGGGTCTACGGACCGGTCGAGGGATTTCATGACCACACTGGCCACAGTAATGCATGGCTCTGTTAGGCACAACCCGGGGTGAGCTGCAGGAAGATGGTTTAAAAATGTTTAATTCATAGAAAGTTCTCAGTCGGCCCTCAAATACAGCAAACACTGTCTCCTGGTATCAGAATGGATTATCTGAAAAAAATTGGCAGGACATTTAAATACACATGTGGATCTACAGACCATCTGGAAATGATTATTTCATAAGAGGCAACAGCCAAGATATACAACCTGAAGGGAATATTTCTCCTTGTAAAAAACCTTTATAAATAATTAGCTGAAATGTGACGGCAGATTTCTCTATTTTCTACCTCATTGTGTAATTGGCTGGTGGCTCCTGGATGACTTCATCTTGATGTTTTAACCCTAATGTCAGTCACTTTCCTTTCATTACTAATTAAAGACCCTTTATTTAATTAGTCTGTCGCTACTCGTCAGCTACTTTTTTCCTGAGACTGTGCATTAATACGTGTCAACAGAAGTGATCAGCGGGCCGCTCTGTGTCTAACCATAAAAGCTGTTTCATGGGAAGTGCTCTCCAAAGCTAAAGAGAAGTTCTAGTACAATTCCAGGGGACAAGTCACCTCTAATACTCGACTTACAGTAAAGACTTTCACCACCTACCCATATAAGGTATCAAACAGAGACGGAGCCAAAGTTACGAGCAGCGATGAGGTTAGTGCTCCATGGAGAATTCATCCTCGTTCCTTTTTTTATTATTTCAAAGTGTGATCTGACATGCGGTTCTGAATAGGAGGAAGTGGCATTAAGTTTCCCATCGTGAATTTGAGGAAACCAACACAGATGAGACGCCGCCTGGATGTGATGGTAAATCCGCAAGCCCTTTTTCCATAATGAACCGAGCTCAAGGGAGAGATTTAGAGTTGTTTTTAGGCAGCTTAGCTGAAGGTGCGGCTTTGGTTTAAACAAAAATAACCGCATATAGTCTATTAAAGCCCTGTAGTTTTTTCACTTGGATGGAAGAGACGGGGGAGTTCAAGTGCAGGAAGGCAGCACGCAACTCAGGAGTTTTCTAACCTGCACACTTTATGACTTCCTGTCATGCACAGTGACTTTTAATGATGGGATTGATATGAGCTAAAAAAAAACTGAACAACTGGAAAAACTCCTTTCACCTTTTTCCTAAAGATAGCCACAAGAATTGATAATCATCATACCATACTGGGGAATCTTCTGCTATATCTTGAGACAAGATAAGTGATTGATAAACTTCTTTTTTGTGCCCTGCATTCAGAGTTTTTGAGACACGCCAGAGCTTTGTTTATTGTTAGAAACAGTCTGACATTTGGCAAATATGCTTACTCACTTTCTTGCTGAGAGTCAGATGAGAAGTCTGATTCCACTCTCATGTCTGTATAGTAAAGGTGTAGCTGGAGCCAGCAGCCGGTTGGCTTGGATTAGCAAGACTGCATCACCACTATTTTGGGTATTCATTCCAAGCTAAGCTAACCAGATGTTGGCTAACCCCATTTTTTACGCTAATGGATAGACATGGGCATGATGGGTATCGATCTTCTCATAAAACTCTGAGCAAAAAAGGCATATTTTCTCGAATTGCTTGAACTATTCCTTTCTCCTCTCTGCATGTGTTTTGAATTTGACAGCTTGCTTTGTTTCAGATTCGACTTCACATAACAAAAAGGCCTGAGAATAAAAAAAGGATAAAGCCTTGTATCCCAGAGGCCGCAGGTGTTTCTTTTCAGCCTACGCCTCCCATCGAGTTAAAATAGAAATCTGAACTCACTCTGTTTGTAGAAGACCCCAGTTGTGATGAGAGATATAAACAGTCCCGCGGACACGATGCACAGTAAAAACAGCAGCCTCCTCTCTCTCTGCGTCCTGTCTGGCCAACATGTGGGACCTCGGCCATGTAGAAGAGTCACCTGCGCACACACACACACACGGACACAATAAAACCTTTGATTTATTTAACCTACTAAGTCAAATACTTTTAAAGATGATTAAGGCATACAAACGGCAGCTTTAAGACACATCAACACACTCTTACTAATGTTATTTTGCTGCTGTAAAACAGTGTGGAAAATACTATCAACACCTTCTCAGGGATTTGATGACAGGTTTGTTTTGAAAGAACAATGGCTTCTCTATTACGCCACTTTCAACCCTCCTACACAGAAAAGGTTACGCATTATTCTATTGTCCCCTCTCTTCTACTTTAACATGAACTTGTAAAGGATACTTTCCTTTTGACCCAGATTGCGGAAAAGACACAATCATCCTGTAGAACCGTATCCATTACTTTTGTGTGTCGCCAATAAACGATGAGGACGTTTTAACACACTTTGGGGTCAGTGATTAAACATTAAGGCAGTGGATCTTAAAACAGCACACCCTGGGCTCACCCTTTTTCTCCTGAATGTTGCTTTAGTTAAGGCTGCCAGGGGAATTTATTTCCTACAGGAATCATTCCAAGGGTCACTCACAAATCTTTCACAGGACACACTTAGCACTCTGGCCAGTCTTTGTCGTATCCTAGCTGTAAATAAATGCCAAAACTTGGACCTCACATGTATCCTGTGGAAGTCAATTACAGCTGAAGTGTATATATAAGGCTCCCATTTACTGCTATTAGCTTGGATGGGAGTTCAAGAGTCAAACTTAGTGTGACCAAATCAAATGCCAAAGCCACAGTGGCTTCTTAATCCCATGAGCTCAGTGTGTTGGGTTGGTTTGGACCTAAACTGAGTGTAATTGAGAGAAAAATCCCACTGCCAAGCCTGTGCACTTTCCATCTGCAGTTTATTGCAGTCTCTTGAAACCACACTTAGTTACCCAGAAAACCACAGATAAACGACACTTATGTCAAAGTCTTGAATTCGTGCACTCTGTTTGAGCTCTTCAGGTATACTTCTGGCCAAATAAAGTATCTGAGGAATGACTGCACTGAAGAAGCTCCCTGTTCTGAGGTTCAGATGTAGAAGAAAGGGATCAAACTAAAAGAATGCTTAAACCATAAATAAAGATTTTTGCCATTTAGCAATGCTACGTTTTAAAGCCACAAGTAAAAGGTATTTATGTAGCTATCTAGTAACTATATCTTACACAGGACCAAGCCCAAACGCTGGCATGTATGAATTATGTAAAAATACTTGGATGAACAACACAAGATGTGATGCAGATGTGTACCGTATGCTGTTTCGCACAGAGATTCAGGCCAGTCTCAGATTCATCAGACAAGATGTCAGACATGTATCCTCATAAATAAAGCTTTCACAAAGGACTTAGGATTTAAAGGATTTAATTCGCGTGTGACGGCGGCTTTGTGTGACTAAATTGTCTTGTTGTTACGTTACATTACACTTATTATTTGTCAAAGTGATTCATCTCGACAAAATTATGCGCAGATATGCAGAAACACGAGTTGGACCTGTTTTTGTATAAAAAGAGCCACAGCAGGAGATCTAATTTCAGAGTCCATAAACTGTACAACAACCAGCTTTACTCCATGGAAATCAGATGGACAAAAGTGTGAAAGACGGTTCACTGTGAATGGTTCGAACAAAACATTGGAGAAACATCATTCTTCTGTATACAAGCCAGCTTGATGTATTAGTAGTGTAGAAAATATACTTCAGTCATTAAGCTTCAAGCCTCACAGTGCAACATGAAGCATCTGTTTAACAGGTCGTCCTCTGTAACTTATTATGGAGGCTTTATGAAATGCAGGCTTCAAGAGAAACACGCTGTGTTGCGACAAGAAAAGACAAGAGGCTTAATATGATAATATGATAGCACAAGTATTGTGCACTAAACATTAAACTCAGTAGTATCTGATATACAATCATTAACAAACTGGGCTAACTCATGCCGTAGTTTTACTTGAACTGGTTCCTCGTGAGCTGAGGTGGATTTATGACCGAATACTTCAGTTAAACTTTTTAAAACAGCACCATGTTAACACGACATTTGTGGACTTTCAGCTGCAATCAAAGCTGTTTTTTTTTAGTTCATCTTTACATCAGGTGTGGAACCCTGAAATGTCTGTACATTCTTCCTACGTACTGTATAATCACAGGTAAGTGACAGCGGTTTATTTATAGCACAGGGTGTTGCAGTTTTACCTGCATAGGTGATGATGGGTAGATGTCGTCACTGGTGGAATCCACCAGGTCCTCCTCGTCCAGCGTGGCTCTCTTATACGTTGACATCTGAAAAGTTAAATGCATAAAAGACTCTCTCAGTGCTTCCATATTCCTCCTAGCCCCTCTCCTCTCCCACTCATGTGTGAGAGAGTGTTTGTGTGTGACGTCTATTCCTCAGCAATCTCTGAGCCTTCAGGGTAGGGTTTCCCTCTAAAATCCATCAAGAGGTATCTGGTTTGTCTTGTTGGAGCTCTTCCACTCCTAAACACAGAGCTGACTTTTAAAGGAGTGTCAGTCCCCTCCTCTCAGCAACACTTCTCTGCTCCCTTCAACCCCAGCAACAACTCTCACAGCCCCCATGGTGTAGGCAGATACCCCTGAGGGGAAAACACAACACCAACAAATACCTCCACCCAAAAAGTCTTTGTAAGAACTCCTCGTGGGTCCTCTTTTAAAAGTGTTGTGGCTCTTCCTGGGCAAGCGTTTTTTTTTTCCCTAGACTTCCTCCTTCGACCCAGTCACGGCACGAGAAGACGGAACTAGTGAAAAACAGGAAGGAGCACTGACTTGAGCTACTTACATGACTGAGACTGGGTGTGTGGACGTGATTGTGAGATTGTGTATGCATGTGTGTGCATGAGTGCATTCTCCGGTGTGGTTTCACTTAGATTCGGGGCGGGAGCCTCACAGTTGTAGTCCACACCCAGTGTCTTTTCTATAGGACACGATGCCCTCGGAGGAGGGGCCCAGACTGACTGCCCTCCTCCCACTACATGCTTGGAGTTGCTGCCCCGGGTAACCGTTACCTGATAGGCATGACAGTCAGTTCCTCTCCCGTTTAACCCTTCACCCACAGGCCCACTACCACATTATACAGGCGCTGCATACTGTACAGTTAACAAGCGCTACTAAATATAACATCCACACTGTACTTGGGATCTAAAAAAATAAATATATCTAACAACACCATTATCTCAGCCCAAAAAACTGAATGTTAATACGTCCTGAAAAACATTCAGATATATAGCTATATCTATAACTATATCTATATATATATATCATCCACAAGTTTTCTGGAGAGCCGCTGTGAAGCTCAGAATGTGGTGGTGCTGGCCGTCGCCATTTCAGCATTCCCACCTCTCCTGCCTCAAACAAGCCATCTGTAATGGTACCTACATGTCAGTCCAAACAGCCGCTGATTGATGATATGATTTCTCAGTACACTTGTCATGAATGGGTAAATTGGCTATAGGGACCAAAACGTCTTTTTGTAGCCAGCCTCAAGTGGCCATTTGAGGAGCTGTAATTTTTGTTTCAGGTTCAAACCCTGCTCACAGCGATCAAAGCTTGAATACTTATGGCAAAGTGAATGTTGCTGATAACAAACGTCTTCTGTATTTGCGTTTCTCCAATGAACTATGCTCGCCCGTTCTTCCTGTTGGTGCCACATGCTACCAGTTCCTGCCAGTGCAGGAGCATCCCGAAGCACCCCAGCTCTTTAGAGAGTACTTCTTCTCCTCTACTCTCCTCTTCTCTCTCCACAACTCTCGCTGTACTTATTGCTGCACTAACATGTCCAAGACACATTGTAACTTGTTTGTTTCCCTTTTTTGAAAGTCACTTTGGATGAAAGACTAAGTGTGAATCTTGAGGGTAGCTGCTTTGACTGACAGATGGGTGCCATTGCATCTGGCTTGTTTGAGGTGTCATTCAGTCAGCCTCAGGTCCACCGATGACCCATGCGGCCCACATTCCATGTCACAGAAACGCTGCTCATTCTTCATACTGTCTGACTGAATAAGCCTCTTGGATGAGAGCTTGAACATCTTCACAGATTTACAGTCCAGCTGCCCCAAATTTAACGCTTCTCAAATAAAGATGACCTGGATGACTGAGAACCTACATAAACAGTTAAATGCAGTTAATATTGATCAGCTGATCAATACAATACTCTTATTTTTCATCTATAAATCCACCGTTCCCATCATTTTTATGGTCAAACGAATGACTCACTTGGTTATAACAAATAAAACATTATTATAACACTAGCAAACAAAATTGCTGAAACATGAGACACGACAGATGCACGTTTGCGTGTCTGATTTTCTTACCCTAAAGTGCCACAGTAATGATTAACTTCAGCTGTTTGTCTGCCTGATAGCTCACTCCAGACTGATTGTTCAACAAAAGTCCTCGCTCTTTGCCAAAATAAAACACAACAAACGTCAGACATGTAACGTGACGTTTATCTTCATGCTCTGGCTTGCTTTGTCCCACGTTAACATATACTCAGCACAAGAAAAAACAGTGACACATTTTTCTTGTAAATGTGACCAAGAGACAATCCAGTTGCAGATCCATGATTTATTTTAGCTCCCACTTGTTTCACGTAAACATGCCACAAAGAATAATGTGTGTTCCTACCGCAAGAATTCCAGAGAATTCCAGGAAAACCAGGAGTACAAATTCTTGTGAAATCTTGTTTTCTATCAGACAAGATGTCTCAAATCAACCATAGTAAGCTGTTAACTTTGTCTTTAACAAAAATAACAAGAAATAAACTCAAACAAATGTCCAAACACTTCCTGTGAGTTTTTAAACACTGTTAAATCCAGCACCAGGCCAGCCAAGTCAAACTATCAGCTCCTGACGCAAAAGATGGAAGACTGAAGTGATACAGAGGGAGGAGAGGGAAAAATAAGAGGTCACGATTGTTTTTAGGACACTTTCAGTTACATAAATGGCTTCAAATGACCTACAGCTTAGAGAAAAAAAGGGCCTAATGGTCATATTGATTTTGTTTGACGCTGCACACATACATGTTGCATTTAGTCTGCATCAATAAGTAGGCTAACCTACAGTTCATTAAAGGATTAAAGGATATCCATTTCATATCTAAGGTATGTGTGTGGTCTGTTTTGGATCACGCAGCAGTGACAAACAGCAGTGTACACTGGCACAAACCGTGTTGTTGTCGCACACACATTCCTCAGCACACATTTGCTGTTTTTGAACACTTTCCTGGCATCGGAGTCTGTGCAGATGTGTTTGCACATGTTGCCACACAGACTGACCCCCCTCCTCCAGCCTCTGAGCCGAATCCCTTGTTGGTGACACAGCGTTCCCTTTCCTGTTAATGATGTTTGGTGACTAATATCAGCTATTTGCACCTGATTCAATGGGCCACCTCTAGATCCTGATCAGCATAATCCTGAAACTAGGAATTATGTGTAAATAGTTCAAGTGTGAGGTCACCAGCACGCAAGCTGGCAAGCTGCAATGATAGGAAAGCAGAGCCGAGGAGTTCCTGTTGATGCCCGGAGTCACGCTCAAGTGGCAACTGGGAGCCATTAGAAAATACAAAAAGATGCCCTTAATAATATTCTCTGTGTCAAGGTCAGTTCTGGACAGTTTGTCCCGAGTGTGAAGAAGTCTTCCCCCCTCAAAAAAAGAAAAAAAGCTGATATTACGAGAGGTCAGAATCCCACGATTCTTGGAAAGGACGCAAGGCCACAGCCCCAGAGTGAGGCCGTAAAACCACAAACATGCGTCAGTAATTCGTCACTGATCCTGCAAACCAGACGATTATTTGTAGCGCGGGGGGCATTCCTCCAAGAATAACTGGAGCGTGTTTGTGTTTGGGAGTGGGCACTGCTGTTTGTTTGACTGCGACTATAGTGTCTGACTTTTCATTTCTGAAGGAGAAAAACGAGAACAGGATGAGAATTTATAGAAGAGAGAAACTACAAATAAGAACTAAGGCTGACAAGACATTAGCAGAAGGAAGGAGACTCCAGGTGATTTATAGGCCTGTTTGACGTAAGCTGGCAGTAAACACATTTTGCATCTGAAGGAAGGCGGCTCAGCCAACCACCATGGTAAGCCAGTCAGATTCTAGGTCTAGATGTGGTTTGAGACCACAAGTGGAGCCGTAATTAAAGACTACACACCAAAAACAAGCTAAGTGACAATCTAAGCCTCGTATTCTGTGTGATAAGTCACTTGACCTCCGTGACTGGAGCTGAAATCCGACTTCTGCTTTTCAGTTTTGAGCCGATAGCGTACTCATAACCACAAAAGATTACTCATGAGGGAAGAAGAACAGAACTTCCCCTTTGGATGTAAAAGCAATCAGTTAACCCTATTTTTTGTGTGTGTGCGTGAATCCCTAATGAGAACGCTGTGGTTGGGAAAACATTCCAGGAATACCGCCACGATGCCAAATGCAAACATGACCACGCTTCTTGCTACAAGATTAAACAAGCAGAGTACAAACAGCTTCAACATTATCTCAACTGAAGGGCTGCCCACGTTGTAGCTCCAATATGCACGTTTGTTTACTGCGCGTACTGTCCTCCTGTTGACTTGTATGTGAGGTCCTGACCCCGTGGCACGTGCACTATGCGCTATAAGTTGACTGTATGCTCACGCATTGAATGCAGCAAACAAACAGATCGGGACTGTGACTCAACACCTAGACGTTCATAAATAAAGCTGCTAGCCACTTCAGCTCTTTATCTCTCGTGTTCAGTTCCCTGTGTTTCTGCCTGAAGGCAACAGATAAGACAAACTTGTCCGTCTTTTCAGCTCCTGACCTCTGACGTCAGGCCGGCTTTGGAAATGTCTTTCTTTCCACAACACAGAGATGCTTCCTTTGGAGAAAACACCCTGATAATGAAGTGTTAACAAAAAAAAACAAAAAAAACAAAAAGAGCTACTTTCCCAGGCAATCGGCTTTTCCCCGCTCCAGAGTGGGATTGTTAAACTAAGCTAAGGGACTTTTTTCGCCGGAGTCATAACACTTTTGGTTTATTTTTTGTCTAGCAAATAAAATAAAGTTCTTGATTTTTTGCTTTTTTTTTCTCCTCACACTGTGAAATTCTTCAGATTCCTTGTTGCCAAAAGACTGAGGTCATTCTTCTGTCCACGTTTCAGGTACTCACTGACGCATGCGCCATGATCAAATATCGCCCAGACAGGTCTTGTGTCACCGTGCATGCATGATATCTACTGTGAGCAGACAAAGTTTAATGTTCAATCAGCTCCTGCAGACATGCAAAGTACAACAAAACATGTCACCCCTAGTTTGGCTAGTTTCTTTTTTTTCCCAGCATAAGATCATGATTAAAGGAGTGGCACATGGAAAGCTTGCTTACAATGAGGTTTTCATTCGAGGCACAGACAGATAACAGGAGATTACCAGTTCCTGCCGTGGTTGCGCCCTGAAGCTCATTGGCGATCACACCTGGTTAATGAATAACTGCAGAGTAAACCGAGCTCCCTGAGCGCAACTCATCCAGAGCCGTGTAACCTTATTAAACCAATCAATCACTCAGGCATTTGCTGGTACTTTTGGTGAAGCAAGCCAATGTGTCATTTTAACTGTTTCACTGAGACAATGTGTAATAAAGCAGAAGTAGTAGCGTAGAGGGGAGTTGATTTTAAAGTGATGCAATCCACATTTTGGCAATACACTGGCTTTGATACATGCAAAAACGTCTACTTTAACTGCTCTTATGAGCTGTTCTGCCGCATAAGTAAAGTTATTTGTTCCTGCATCCTCTCCTTCACCCTTTTGACAAGATGATCCCGATGACGCGTTTCTGTGTTTCCAGGCTTCGTTGAACAAACAAAACCAGTAGATAACATTTTACATTTGATCCTGTTTGCTGTAAGGTATATTTAATTGATGATCTCTTCCATGGGGTTGCTTATAAGTCCACCCCCACCCCCCATAACATAAATGAACTCCCTTGAAACTAAGCTAACATTTGGACAGTGGAAGTAAATATTAATTTTATGCCGCTATGACCAGTAAATCAAGAAAAAAGCACACACACACTAAACACACTTTAACTAAACTGTGGCTGTACTAATTTTGGCTTTGGTTGCAAGTGGTGGATTTATACAGCATGAAATATGTAATAAGACTATTGAGATGTCAGCTTGTTAGATGGTAGTTTCATGATGAATACATGACTCACTGATGAATTCTTGTGAAGTTCAGATGGGGAAGGGGAGGAAAAAAAGGACAACCTTGTGTGCGTCAGAGTTACTTGGAAGTTTTTGAAATAGCCTGAGGTTGCATGAAAAGGTCTGCCAACATTTTTTTTTTAAAGTAAAGATAAAGTATGGCAGTAAAGCATATTATTTAGGAGGAGATTAAAACACAATAGCCACAAAAGGTCACTGAACTCCATGCAAGGTCCCGTATATAGCCACGTTACATACTGTGTAGTTATATAACATATACACACACATTAGTTGCATTAGTTCAATGCGAAATTTAGTTGGAAAAACATCTAGTCTGATGTCAACAAGTGCCAACACGCCTCAATAATCAATCCCAGCGTGGGATTAAACACGTGTGATGTTGTGTCACTCCTCAGAAAGACGATTTAAAGACATGAACTGTGTAAGATTCACTTAAAGACAGCATTATCTGAGTACGCTTTGCAAGTCAGAGGACGTGTTCTTACCCCTGCTGTCAGATGGTCTCCGCCGCCACTGCCGTGACTCTCGTGCTTTCTGACTGGGGACAGACAGTGAGTGAGCCTCAGCTAAAACAACCAAAGAGACTGCGCCTCACTGTCAAGATAGTTCACATCCCACCGAAGCTGTCTCCGTCGCGCCGCTACCCCGGAAATCATCCCGCACTCATGAAAACCACTCAACCAGGATGTGTGCCTAAAGCTGTCATGCCTGGAAAAACAAGCAGACGTGTTTTTGACTACATTTCTTTTACTTGTAAACGGGGTATTCATTTATTTCTTCTGTTAAAGCTCATTTATGGTAGTCCAGTTCCTGTCAGTGGAGTGTCCAGCCGTCACAACATTTGGTGGTTCACAATTACTACAAATAACATAAGCTAGGCAAGTTAGCTAACTACATAAAAATCATAAATAAAGCTTCCCTCTCCAATATGCTTGTTTTTCGAGAGTAACACATGTACTTGAGTATTTCAGTTGCATGGATTTATTTTAAAGGTCCAGATATTTCTTTGCAGGAACTGAATGTACAGTATTTATTAGTATGTTTTCATTAAGTGTATAATAACCTGAATATATGAATTGCTGTGTCATTAAATGAGCCCTTTATATCTCTTCTCTTTCTGATTTGAGTTTCGCAGCCAGAGTTCTTCCTACTTGCTGAGAAGGAGAGGGGGAGACATGAGAGAGCATTCATTTTGTTGTAATCTGCAACTTCACTGCTAGGTGCTGCTAAAATCCCTCACACTAGACCTTTCATGCTAGCCTTATTTATCTGGACTCCTACTAAGAGTTACTAGTGTTATAAATTAAAATTTGACATCATGCTTACACACATTCAACAGTTAGGGGGCTAAATAGACTTAATATGACATGACTGTTAGTTAGCTGCCTAACCAGCTAGTTAGCTAACAGTTAGCCAGCCAGCCCTTCAAATTGTTCATTTGCCTATACTATAAGGGCTTAAAAAAATAGTAGCTTGACTGTGTGCAGTGAAAGCCTTTGGTGGAAGCACCCACTTGGCCTTACTGGATCTGCTCTGTTGGTTTTCCAAGCAGAAAGAGCTCCACAGGGACATTTAAAAAAAAAAATCAGTCATGTTTACAAGAAGATGAGACTCCTGCCATATGAAAAATATCACACAGCAGATCTGAACATATGTTATCGTACGCTTGTTATGGTTAGTTGATAAATATTATGCTAATTAGCCAGTTGTAAGGCTGAGAAGAAGAGGAAAAAAAACTACACCAAACTGTAGCTGTATGCCATATTATGATTGCTTTATGGATAACCTTGTTCAGCTGAAGCCGATCAGTTTACAGCTGTGAGGGCAGGAACAGGCCCACAGTGACATCCAAAGGAGGCCACAAGGACAACAGCAAGGATTTTAAAAGGCTCATATAGGGATGGGTATTGCAAACTAGCTTAGGCAGTAAATACTGTGGTATGTGGCATTTGTCCATGATATAGTATCACATCTGGTTTGGACTTAGTGGAAACATTATTTCTTTATTTGTAACAGTACAATAACCCCAAAGCACACATCCAGGCTATGTAAGGATGATTTGTCTTCAGTGTTAATCTACAATGTAGACAGTTACAATAATAAAGAAAAAACACTGAATGAGTTAGTCACAGTTAAAGGACCAATACTACTAGGCTGGCAAAGAGTTTTGCACATACGTCTTTTATCTCTGTTACTACTTTTATTATAATTTTATTAAGTATCTACTTCTCTACTGATAGATAGATAGATAGATAGATAGATAGATAGATAGATAGATAGATAGATAGATAGATAGATAGATAGATAGATAGATAGATACCATAGTCATACTGTATATATCCATAGGTAGCATATGAAGATACACATCCACTGTTTTGTCTGAATGTACTGCACTTTATGGATCTTGCATGAGTTCCTGCAAAATGCCCCTTGCCAGGATTTTAAATAATTGAAATACTTCCTCGTCCACCTCCTTACAGTATAATTATGGTGCTCTGTCCTTGAAGCAGTGCATCGGTCGTCAGACAGGCGGAGCTCTCGGGCTATGTACTCCCACAGCAGCAGCATGGCATCGTTATTTCTAAGGTTTTTTTTTCCTCCCCCCCTCGTGGGATACAGACCGCTATTCTCAGACCCCGAGAGCCAGAGTCGAACAAGTGTGGCCTTATAAAAAGGACTGAAAGCAGCGACAGGGACGCACATTTTGAAGGTGAAGGACTGAATGAACTGCAGGCACATTTTGGATGTAGATTTCTGACCCGGATAACACCGATTTGGAGTAAGTAAAACAACAATACAACTTTTTTGGGGGGAGGCATTGTTTTACACAGATAACAGGTTGCTTGTGCAGAAACACGCTGTCGGCTGGAGTGTCGGCTTCAAATGTTGACAATGTGACAGCTTCTTGGAATATTTACAGCCTTCCTCTCAGCATCTCATCTGAATGTTACAACGACTTTATCTTTGCGCGGAAGCAACGTGAAATGAGGTTTTAAAAACGATTTTATTTTTTCAACTGTTGCACCGAGACCAGCTCTGTTAATAGCACATTTTTTTCACCAGGACTAGAGGCTGGTCTTTAGTAATATTGTTTTAATTCGCTTATTACGCCATGCAGCCAAATTTTCATAGAAACCTAAAAGTCATTTAGACAGTTGGAGCTTGTAGAAGCTATTACAGTGTGCTCAGGGGATTCCCTGCACCCATTCATGTCCACCCACCACTTTAAATGTATAGAGGCTGCAGTAAAAGGCTTTTCTGCCCCCTTTTATGTCTCATTTGGGGATTTTAATGGCACAATCTAACATTTAACATGTCATTTTGCATATTGGATTTTTGGGGCATGAGCAAATTGCACTTACTCCTTACCAAAGTTAGATTTATTATTTTTTTAGTTTATTATTATTATTATTATTATTATTATTGTTATTATTATATAGCTAATTATTCATACATAAAAATAGGGGAAACGCACCCCAATCGGTGTGAAATTCAGTTTAAATATTAGTTATTCTGTGTGCATACAAGAGGCTGGATGAGGCAGCCTGGTGTGAGAAGCAAACCAAGTTGCCTATTTAAAAACTGGCAACTGTGTTTAGTGTCCTTGGCAATCAGAGTGAACTGAGACAGAGGAGATAGCACACATCTCTGTCGTCTGTCATGAAAATCAGACACAGCACAATAAATGTGGAGCGGTTTGATTGGAATATTCTGGAGCCGCAATCTGTCCGCCCTCCCCTCCTCGGCGTAATTAAAAACCTAATCCTTGTTTTGGAGCTGCCATACCTGCTGGAGTGACACATTCAAGTGACTCGCTTCAGGCTTCAGTGGCAGCACAGGGAAAGGGCTCGAGGGGGAGGTGAAGTTATTTACTGCTGGGAAATTTCACCCCATTTTACAACAGCTTGGGTTTTGGAGCCAAATCTTCACTGACACCATGACTGAAGCTGGATTTAACGTGATACTGACCACTGCCCTGAGTGGCATCGTGCTGGCGGCAGTGTTGGTACTGCTGTGCTACTTCACCTGCAGACTGGCTGGTTCACTGCCCCTGGGTGGACCTGGTAGATTTTAAGGGGCACTAACTATGTCTGCTGCATCGGGGGGAATGGGTAATAGCAGCTGGATTAATACTTAACTTTTTATATATGCATGATTTCTGCTCATTCATCTACATCATTGGGTTGGTTCATACTTGTTCTTATCATAACATTTATCCAGAAGGACACTGGCATAGAACCTGGTTTGAGCAAGCTTTTGGAAGTCATTGATTTGGTGATTTCTTTTTTTTTTTTTTTTTTTCTTTTTTTTTTTTGCAAGCTCTTTGAAATTTTATTATCGTCGGCAGGAAAAGGTGTGCTAATTGACATTGAACAGCACGGGGCTTGTTGAGAAACACCACAAACTAGATTTAACTGTATAATGCCTTTTTGCCGTTTGAAGAGTTTGGTGTTATCCACACTCAAGTTGTTGAATTGCGGAGGTGAAAGATGTTTTCGAATAAAAGCATTATCCTGAATGTTTTTTTTTCTTCTTGTGGGTGGATGTGTCCAGTCAATCATTTGGCGTTAATCAGCTTTATTATGGCCCTTAAACCTCTGAGTGCTATGGAGCTCAATCCCATTAAAATGACCTTGACTATAAGTACAGGGAAGAAAAGGAGGAGGGCGAGGATAATTATAGATGAAAGCCTGACTGGCCAGGACCCATAAGGGCCCCTATTGTGACTACTTACATTCACAGCGAGGCCTCCAGCTTAACTTTAACCCAAAGCTCTTATTTTGTTTTCTGCTGCAAAGCCTGATGGTGGGCTCGAAGATCTACTTTATACAACTGATACCAGGTTCAACACCAGAGAAATTTCATCAACAAAGCCTTTAACGACATGAAAACACACCGCTGGTTGCGTTTTGCCTCGATCCTTATTTCTTCATTCGTTACTTCCTGCGTCTTCATGTGGAAAACCTGCATGAGAGGATGGGGACTCTCTCTGTTGTCCCACAAAGGGAACAACAAACACTCCAGAGGAGCCTCTGCTCTTACAGAGTGGATATTTGAAGTGGCACAGCATGAGCAAGTGTGTTGTTACCCTGAATCACGCGTACTCAGTCAAATCATCACACGGTAAATAGATATTAGACCAGTATGTCAGTGCTAGTGTCTGACAAGATGACACAGACTTAATTACACATTAAGTGTGTGTTCTTTTTCTCCCGCCAGCTGTGGGGTGTCTACAGACCGGCTTCTTCAGCTTCTCAAAGTGGCATGTTATGGCTGTCTAGAGTAATGCGTCAGCTGCACAGAGACGACAACATGAAGGTGACAGCCCTGCTCATCATTTGTTCCTCGCTGATCTTGGGGAGTTTTGGGAAGCCGCAATTCCCTGGTAAGTTACAGTGTTGTTAATGAGTCGCCACCAAAATAACAACTCTCCAGCCAGACAGGAGATGCTCAGTGAACCTTTTAAGGAAGTTTAAAAGGTTCACTGCTTTTGTTGTAAAAACTGCAGGTATTTTTGTAGATCTGTTTAGTTTGGTTGTGCCAAGAAAATAACAGGAATTGATTGTTTGAATACATTTTCCTGAGAAATTACAAGCCTGCTGCTCTGCAGTATAAACACCCAAAAATAAGAATCATTATGTTTTTCTTTACTTTAGGATGAGCCCCTTTTCATCTCCATCCTCTATGTTGAACTGCATGAACTCCATGTTTCTAGAGTAGTCCAAACTAACTAAACTAATGTCATTTTAAGGGAAGGTGAGAATGAGGCATTGGGGTTGCAGTCAAGCGGGAACCTGTGTGGCTGTGAAGTTAAGCCAATGCGGTGGACTTTGAAAGGCCGCAGAATGACTGATTAAGCATGTGCAGTTACTGGTAATACTACAAGAGGATGTACTCTTATAAAGGTAGAGGAGGACAGCACGGCTCTCATAGGAACTGGTAGCATGACGATAAGAGCTTGGATTGCCCTGAGTGTACAAGTGGCAGAGGCCTCGTTCATTGGAGGAACGAAAACAGAGTAGACATTTGTTGTCAGAATCAACCTCATACTTCCATCACTGTGAGCAGGGTTAGAACCTGCACAGAGATACCCTGTTGGATTTCAAGTCCAACACTTTGGCCAGCACAGCTTTCGTTGAAATCTATATGCATTTTGATCGCCACACCTTAATCTCTCAGTCAATACATTTTATTTAGTGGGTATCCGAACTTTCATGCTCACACCGCATGGATTAATCAACCAGTCGCAAAATGGAGCTCACATTGACCAAAGGTACGTTAGTTTTAAATGCCAGTACAACATCAAGTCAAGATTTTGGACAACTGTGTGGACGACAACCCATGAGGAATCCTGAATGTGGAACCGCAACAGTTTGGTTTTTAGAAGGGATTCTAAAGACATTGAGTCATTCTTACCAATGAATGATCCTTTTTGTGGATTGTGTTAAGTCTTTACAATAATGAGGACAAATGTTAAATATAGATAAACACTCATTGTTTCCAAGCACTTGAGCTTTGATCGCTGTGAGCAGGGTTTGAACCTGCACAGCTTTCAGTGAAGATTATAAACATTTTGATTGGCACACCTTAATCCCTCAGTCAGAATATTTTATTTCGTGGATATCCAGTATTACAGCTGTAACCGTCAAAGTTTCATGCTCACACCGCATGGATTAATCAGCAAGTCATAAAATGGAGCTCACAATGACCATAGGTACGTTAGTTTTAAAGGCCACTACAACATCAAGTCCAGATTTTGGACACCAGTGTGGAGACGTGACAACTGAGCGTCAAACCACAGACAGTTTGGTTTTAGAAGGGGATTCCAAAGACATTCAGTCATTCTTGCCAATTAATTATCCTTGTTGTGGATTGTCTCAAATAGTCATAACAGCACCAAAGACAACTTTTGTCAGAAGTATTCAATTGCCCCAAGCTTTCAAGCTTCAAACACTGTGAGCAGGGTCTGAACCTGCTCAGGGAACAAACTGTCCGGCAAACCACAAGCGTTTGGGCCAAAGAGATCCTTCCCAATTGATGATCCTTGTCTCAAGGAGTCACAACAGCACAGAGGACAACTGTTATTACCTGTAAATATTTAATTTCAACAAGCATTCCAGCTTTGATCGCTGTGAGCAGGGTTTGAACCTGCGCGGGGAGACCCCATTGGATTTCAAGTCCAACGCCTTAACCACTCGGCCATCACAGCTTTCATTGATTGTTACATGCACTTTACATGCATGCACATGCATGTATTAATATCTCAGTCAATAGACTTTATTTCGTGGGTATCCAGTAACCTTAAACTTTCATGCTCACACAAATCAACCAGTCGCAAAATGGAGCTCACATTGACCATTGCAACGTTAGTTTTAATAGTATCACATCAAATCAAGTGTGATGACTTGACATCTCATGGGGGATCGTGAACCACCCCAAACTGAATATCAAACCACAAACTGCTTGATTATAGAAGGGCACATCTTTCAGTTTACTCATAATCTCAAGCAGACAAGCTTTTGCAGTATAACCAAGAAGACATTTTTTGTAATTAACTGGCTGCTCAATGAGAGGACCTTGAGTACAGCTTGGTAAACAGATCATGTGAATAGGCAATGAATACACACAGAAGCAGATGGTGTGTCTGTTCATGTCTATAAACATGAGATAAAGTTTGATTTAACAGACTGAAGAAACAATTAACCTTTTCTTCAACCAGTTCCAAAGAGGCTTGGCCGCTGTGTAAAACATAAATAAAAACAGTCTGCAGTGATTTATAAATCCTTTTTCACTCGTGTTCAACTGAATACTGCAGAAGAGACTGTGGAAATCCACAACTACACACTGATCCTTGATCCCTGAAATACCATTTTCGTGATTTTTAAGCAAAAACTGTAAACATTTCTCGTTTGACATGTGAGGATTTGATCATTTTCATTGCCATGCATGCTAGTAAACAGGATATCTTTGACCTTGTCTATTTTTTTGACTGATGTTTTCATAAATAAACAAGACACACGAAGGCCTTGGACTATGGAAAATTATGTTTATTTTTTTCATTGTATTTGTTGATTGCTTTAACTATCCAAAACTAACCAGACTTGTTTATTACCACACACAGAACGAGAGAAGGACCCCAGATATTGGAATACTTGGGCCCAGCGGACCCTGAAGAATGCCCTGGTGCTGCAGAAACTCAATACAAACAAAGCAAAGAATCTCATTCTCTTCCTTGGAGATGGTAAGACAGGACATCATCGTTTGTAGTGTGATTTGTAGCGAGGAATTATGAAATTTCCCCGAACGCTGTGTAAATCCAGTAATCCAGGAGAAAATAGATGAGAAATTTAAAATGTTTTCTATCATCTGAGACGGATGTTTAGACCAAAACACAACTGTGCTGCCACTAGATAACGGGGCTTCTGTTTGTGTGGTTATTGGTTGCATAATAATCTTTATTCTCCTCAGCTCTCTCTGTTTGGACTCTAGGTATACAATGTTGTTCTTGCACATTGCTGCATGCATGGTCATGTTTGCACAGTTAGAGAATAACGACAACATTCCACAATAGATAATAATTGTCTTATTGGAAAATAGTTTTGAGTCCTGGGTTTATTGATCTACAGCAGTCTGCCAACATTAGTGTAACATATCAAACAAAGCCTTAGGTAAATGGTGACACAATTTCTTTTACTTCCTGTACAATGCAAGACAGATGAAATGAGAACAGCAGGTACCTAGGAGGATAGGAGGATTTTTCCCAGGTATCTCAGGCATCTAAACAACAAGTCATCATATTCTTGCAAGTTACATATTAGCTACACAAGCTCCTTTCTTTCCGTGATCTGTTTTCTTCTTCTACCTCTGTTTCTTCAAGTGTCTGTTTTTGGAGTCAATTATATGTAAGAAAATGTTTTGCCTAACAGCGGTCATCTTGTTCTAAAATGTCAAAGAAAATATAAAAACCTCTCATGCGTTGCAAACTGTGCACAGCAGTGAGTAAAAAGTGTTTATGTTTGTCATGGGCAGTCTCTTTCCGTCCCGCCCTGAGGGGGAAATGAGTCCTAACAGTCTAACTGAATTTGGCTGTCTAGGTATGGGTGTTCCCACGGTGACGGCAGCTCGGATACTGAAGGGTCAGCTGAACGGGCAGAGCGGAGAGGAGACGCAGCTGGAGATGGACAAGTTCCCTTTTGTGTCTTTGGCTAAGGTCTGACCTGGTTATAATGACATCATACAGTATGGCACAACGTATTGATCCTGCTGCGGCCACTAATGGCCTGTGACCGTGAACAAGGTCAGACAGTGTGTCACGCTATGCTGCAGGGTCTTACGTTACAGATCTGATGAAACGCCAGTTAAAATACAAGTCTGGTGATTTTCCATGAATAGACCAAAATAACAGCAGCTAGCTGATCCTGTGGACGAGTTATTGTCTGTGGAGCCAAAGCCATAGACCTCCATTTTGTTGTCCAAAAACACATAAATGAGCCACACTGTTGCACATGCATTAGATGAACACAGGCACTCTTACGCAAGGTCTGAAATGGAAAACACATTTTCTTATTACTATTAGCAACACATATATAGATATTAGTAATATCCTCTTACGTTTCCAAGTGCAGAATAATGCTTCCCCTTTCAATACAAAGGAAAAAGAAAAGTGGCCGCTGACCTAAACTGAGAACTTCCTGTAAGATTATCTAGAATAAACAGGGTTTGGAGATTTTCTTACAGATGCAAATGATGTCAGTATATGAACTATATAAAAAATATTGTGTGGAAAGATTTGAATAAGCCTAATTTATGGTAATTAAAAGTAGCAGCTGTGCAAGCAGTGCATAAAATTGATCAAAAAATGTATCAAAAACAGGAGGCGGCAGATGCAGTGCACGTATTCCTGTTACTGATGGCTAAAAATATCTTACTGACTATCTTCACACATAACAGTTAGTAACATATCAGGTGTTATTTTTTCTTTTGCTATTGTAAATAGTCACAATTATTTTCATTACTGATCAATTTGCTGATTATTCAGTCTTTATTAATTACTTGTTTACACCATAAAATGGCAGGAAGTAGTAGAAATACCCACATATTTTCCCACAGCCCAAAGTACTGCCTATAAATGCATCTGTTTTGTCTGACAAATAGTCCAAAAATAAACATAAGTGTGTATCAGGGTGCATTCAGACAGTCTGGGATGAGAATTTTCATTCATTTGAGTGAGGGTCGTCTGCTGCAGCTGTCCAAAAAAACACAGCCTGACCTCACACCGCAGCCGCCAATCAGACTCTGCCTGTTGTGTTCTGGCTTTGTTTATTTCATGTACCCAGCTCATAAATCTGGGTACATGAAATCTGGCTCACAATTAAAAACAAAATAGACACACGAAGAAGTTTAATTTGGTTTGTGTCCGATGGTTTGATGAGATGAGAGTGAGCGAGTGCCGGCATCAATAAAGACGGTTAATCAGTGTTAATCAGTTATTTTCTGATTGTTTCACAGCAGTTTGTTCAGCACAAACAGACACACCCCAGCAGTATGTACCCTTAATCCACTGAAAGGTCCCCAAAAAATGTAACATTACCTCCTAATGTTTGCCTTAAACTACAATGCCCAGCTGTTTTAAGTAATTATTAAGCTCTTTAAAGATTAAAGTGTTTTGAAAGCTCCACTGGGAATCAGAGAACCAGCAGCCGAGAGCCACCAAGTTAAAAAAGTATTGAGAAATTGAAGGGCTTACATGTTGTTTTGGTTCTGGTCTTTTCATGGGACTTGCCTTCATCTCAGTAAAACGTTTTTTGGCATCCCGGAATAGCATCAGTCCAGTCATGTCTAAACAAATTGCATCACACAAACAAAAAACCAAACCCCGCATTACAAGCATGTCAGACCGGCTACAAACAATATTTTGATTCTGACCACATGTTTGACGGCCTGTTTCTCTGCAGACATACAACACTAACGCACAGGTGCCAGACAGCGCCGGCACCGCTACCGCTTACCTCTGCGGGGTCAAGGCCAATGAGGGCACGGTTGGAGTGAGTGCGGCAGCTGTTCGATCCCAGTGTAACACCACAGAGGGCAATGAAGTCACCTCCATACTCAGATGGGCTAAGGACGCAGGTAGAGTGCCGTTATACGTTTTTTTTTCTTTTGGGCTATAGGGATGCAGTGTCTTTTCAGACGTTTGCAATGAATTATAATGTGCTTCATGTCAGAGGACTGTGGTTCTGCGTACTGCTGTGCTCATGTGAAGTGGGAATACTCAACCTGAACGCTCAAAGCAACGACTTTGAAGTGTTCCTGACAGTGATGCTCTGTTTTTCACTCTGCTCATTCCCTTTTTCAGCTATTCATCAATTGAACCAAAGTTCTCCTTAGAGCGGTTTGTAATTGACATTAACTTGACCCGAAGAGGATTCTTTTTTTTTTTTGACGTACTCTCATTTAAAACCACTAATTTACCGCTAACCACTCATTTCAAAAATCTCTGAGTTTCGTCGGGTTATTTGTCTTTGTTGTGATTCTGCGTCCTTTAATCAAATCAAATGTTTGAAATGTTGTTAGTACACACACAGTAGAACCATTTCCACATGGCTTCATGAGTGACTTCAATTTCAGTACTCTACTGTATCCATACAACCAGAACACAACATAGAGAGCCACATCTGAAACAAACACAAAGACTTGAAAGATCTGTTTGATTTTCTGTCAAGGGAACGCTGCAAGAATATGCAGTCTGCTTCAACTTTAAAGCAGCCTGCTCCAACTTTAAAGCGGCGTACAATACATCTGTTGTCATATTTATGGGGTCTACAATTGTAGGCAGGGTGGCTTGTGAATGTTAAAGTTTTACCAGCCATACAATAGATTACCATTGTTTTTTTGGCTAGTCCTAATTTTGTGAGTCAAACTTATTCACATTCTGCACGTCTGGCCCTTCTTTCGAAATCTTGTCTCACCTTCTATGCCCCCCCCCCAAAACACAAAAGGAGTTATCTAGCGCAAGTGTTGACTTTGTCCATTCTGGTTGTCGGTTCAACAAGGTGGACTTTGTGGACCCGCTGTGTCTGTAGATATCAAAAGCTGATTCAGAGGTAACAAAAATGTAACCATGATTATATGCTAATGAAAATACGGTTACACGTATTGCACACTTCATGTCTATACTCTGTAAATCGTGTTGCCTTAACAAAAAGCACCACAAAGGAAGGAGACAGAAGATTTGAAAGGATTGTGCACCATGGATTTTCAAAAGGCTGGTGTGGGGTTTGAGTAAGTGTGTAAGCATGTGTTTGGGTTCATGGGTCACAGATAATAAGAAATCCAATCATTTCTCTGGGAACATAGCAGGCAGCAGCTGACCTCTTGCACAAAGCCAATAGGAAGTGGTACAAAGCTGTCCTCCCCTGGTTTTTGACTTGAATGTACTTTCTTTTGTTACACCCAGAAGATTTACGAGCGGAAGCCCATTTTTTATGCTGATAAAAAACAACCCATTGATCAATGGTGGGCATAAACTACTAAACTACTACTACTAAATGTAGTATTCAGTCTTGAGGATGAACAAACATTTTCTTGTGGAGACCTTAACTATAATACCCAATTTCAATGTACAACATCATTTTTGGTACAGTCCAGTGCTCTCAAATTGAACTCTTCGAGAGATAGATATTTTAATACGGTATTCACACACACGTGCATATAAAAACAGTTATCGCTTGCTGTCCACATTGCCTGCCGTTCCCTGAAAAAATACGAGCAGGGAATTTATCTACTGTACATCTGTTCTTTAATCACAATCTTACATAGCAGTATGTGTGTGTCCCTTGCAGGCAAGTCAGTAGGAATAGTGACAACAACGCGTGTCAACCATGCAACTCCCAGTGCTGCCTACGCCCACAGCGTGGACAGAGACTGGTACTCCGACAATGAGATGCCAGCTGAAGCTCTGCAGTCCGGCTGCAAGGATATCGCCAGACAACTCTTTGAAAACATTCCCAACATTGATGTGAGTCTAAAGTATTCATTCTTAAATCACAACCTATTGTCGTGTCACTTGAGATTTTGATGTAATCTGGAGTGTAACCAGCTTTTTTGTCTTTCTTTTTTTTTTTACACTTTACTAGTGGTTTGTTGTAACCTCTTCACTGACGACTCCCTAAAGACAATTTTTTGTTTAGACTAGCTTACAGTTTGTAACTCGGCATGTAAATCTATCAAGCTTAGGGCTCTTGTTAGAGTAAAATCAACAACAGTAGCACATGTTCAACGCTTGAGGAAGCTTGAGAACCCCTAGGGCTAATGTTAAGATGTAAGTAGCAAGCCCACCCAAACTTATTGAAATTATTATTGTATTTGTCAAATCACTGAATGTGAACATAGTGTTTAAAAGATCAGTATTTCCAAATATGTAAGCATTTTTCCTCATCATATTTAAAATATTAGGACTAACTAAATCCATACTGCAATACGAGAACAGTTCAGTTTCTTTATTTGTATCTGTTCTACATAGCTCATCAATTAGTGAGGACCTTTTTTTGCCTGGGGCATGTACCGGTAGTTTTGGCTTCACTTTTTCACTCTAATTATTTAGCCCTATCTATAACCCGTGTCTATCTATACTTTATTATTAATATTCTATATAATTTGTGTAGCCAGCAAGATTCCTTGACAGGGTTCTTTTAAAATGAATCCGCTTGAAACGTTAACATTTCAGCAACATTTCCGGTTTCATCCAGCTTGTCAGCTTGTCTGCATTGCCGGAAATGATGGTTGCAACATTTTACCACTTCTTTGACAAATTGGAAACGTGTGGAGCATTAGTTGCAGTGTTCAGCGCAACTGATTCAGCTCCACCAGCTTCCTCGGCCGCCATTGGCACAATGCCAGTGTTTCACCCCACTTTGCTACATAGCCAAAATGGAGACCACAGAGGGCGGGAAGCGTCCAGAGTTCAACACTCAACTTTTTTAATGTAATATGTAATGTTGTAACTGACAATGTATGAAAAATTGATTGAGATTGAGAAACAGCATATGAAGTCATCATATGAGATCATTTGGTTAACATTTAACAGTTAGGTTTCATTTTTTATTCTGTTCTTTCTGTTCTTTGCAGGTGATTATGGGTGGAGGGAGGAAGTATATGTTACCCAAAAACATGTCGGACATAGAGTACCCTGGCATTGCAAAGCACAGCGGCACACGGAAAGACGGGAGAAACCTGATTCAAGAGTG
Organism: Nibea albiflora; assembly: GCA_014281875.1. Lineage (NCBI taxonomy): Eukaryota > Metazoa > Chordata > Actinopteri > Sciaenidae > Nibea > Nibea albiflora. Next base: position 13,060,302 of record CM024790.1, on the reverse strand, counting down.
GACTGACAGAACGAAGGATAAAGTAAATTTCCTCTAATCTTTCCTCTCTTTGCTCTTCTTGTTTTTCTGCTTCCTTTTTAAAAAAAAAATCTTTCCAATTGCATTTGCATATTTAGGAGTTCAAAGCAACTGCAATGTTCACACTGTAGATTTATGTTTTTTTTTTTAATTCTGCAGAAAGGCCATTATGTCTGGAACAAGAAGCAGCTCTTATCACTGAACCCTAACAACGTGGATTACTTACTGGGTGAGTTTCCAGTCTCAGTGTCTTATTATGAAACGCTCATTGAAGTGTAAATGAAGAGTCATATGTATGCATTTGCTGTAGGCTTATTTTCTGTGCGTAGTATCCTGTTTCTTCTTGAACTGTACCATCTGTTATTCCAGGTCTATTTGAACCCGGGGATCTGACATATGACTTGGAGAGGAACACCGAGACTGATCCTTCACTGACAGAGATGGTGGAGGTGGCCATCAAGATCCTGAGAAAGAACCCTAATGGATTTTACCTGCTTGTAGAAGGTGAGTGTGTAGCCTTGTGGTCAAATTGGTCTTTTGTTTTGGGGTTTCACAAAGATCAGCCAGACTGGCCTATGGAGTTTGTTAAGTCTTAGTTTTTGTCTGAGACGCCACAGTTTTCAGTAGTGAATGTCCCTTAAGGTTGGGATACACACTGTGACTGTTGGGCCGATTATAGTCATTATGTGATCTAGATGTCACCACTGATCTGTTTGACCGTGTCTGTTATTGTCCAGGCCAGTTTGTGATGACAGTTCAGAGATGAAATGATATAGTGTATGGTGTTTGGATTGTTTGCTTTCTATCATTGCTACCCAATGTCATTATAGGGATTACTTAATAGATAGTTACATATTTTGGAAAGACACCTGTTTGATTTCTTTCTGAAACTAAGATGAAATGTTTGAGCATGAAAAGAGTCCACCACTGACTTAGCACTGTGCTGTCAACATTGTCTCAGAAAGAAAAAGATTGAAGAAAAAAAATTGATGCATCAGAACTAAAAAATCTCACCTTTTTTTTTATTCCACACAGACTTCTTCCTTGTCAGAACCACTGACAATATAAAATATGGATGTAGTATCCGTCATGTCATCGGCAGGTTTCTGAAGAGCTAATCTAAATATAGGCAAAGACGGTGGAGCTGAGGCTGAATGAAGCCTGGGTGCTCAAACAAGCCATCTGAAATGGCATCCATATGTCAATCAGAAAAATATTCTAGGTGGGACTGTGCCATATTCAGTCAGTTTCAGAAACCATCCCGTCCCGATACAATTTAAAAACAGCAGGATACCAGTGCTCTGTGAAATAGAGCTGATGCTTTTATTCAAAGTGACTTTCAGAGAAGATGCGATGTCTGCAGTGGAAGTTTGACGGGTGGTGGGACTCGGTTGGAGTGGTGTACTGGACATTCTAGCAGCACGGACATGTGATATTAATGGCTGCTCTCCCATCAAGTTGTCAGTCAACTGAACACTGTAGATAGATCCTACATCAGGGGTGTCCAAACTTTTTTTTAAAGATGGTCAGATTTGACAATGTGAACAGATGTCTACAGATATATAACACCAGCAGTTATGTCCTTAAAGGTTCAGATGCTTCATTATGTCAGAAATGACACATTGCCTATGAGTTCTGTACCACTCCACACATAACCATGTTTTTTAATGAAGTCATCAAGTATACTTGACCAACAGTGTTCTATTCACACTTTTCTTTTTTGTCTTTTCAATGTGTTCCTATGAAATCAAACCTTTTCTTTCAAACTTGTTTCAAGTTTTACTCCAGTGATCAACCATGTACAGAACTTTTCACTATTCAATGATTTTGTACCGTCATACTAACCACAAACTTCTTGACCTTTGAATACCAAAGGGGAGGGAGTGACACTGGGTGACGTTTTTACATATTTTTAGAGTCATTTCACAAAGGAAGCAACAGGAGACTCTTCTGTTCTCATGTTGTCTAAACTTAATAAGTAATTATTTAATGCCAGTATATATAAAAAAGAGGCATTCTTCTACAAAAATAATCACTTAAACTTTTATATGTAAAACAGAACATGTAAACAATTTACATTTTTACATATCAATTTCCAACAAAGCGTAGCATGTTGGAAAGGCTGTTGACTTTTACACCTGAAGATACGCCCCTTCAAAACATGCACTATTCGTAAACGCTCTTCCAGTTTTACATGACAGATATTAAACTGACAAAATGTTCATGGTTGGTGGCATGAATATGGCCATAAAGTTAGATGGTTTACACAGGATCTGGTCGTGTTTTTAAGTGTTCCAACCTCTGTGTTTAACGGATGATTCATAAGTCGAATACAATAGTTGGATGAACTTATCAGTGTTGCAGATTCCATACCTGAAAAAACATTTACATACCCGTGGAAATCACTGCAAAACTTTCCAACAATTCACCAAGTAGCACTTAAATAAAAGTGAATAAAACATCAGCTTTGACAATTAGTTGAAAAGCAATTATTTTCCAAGTCTTTTACCTTCCTGTCGACCTGACTTGAATTAATTGTTCCTTCAAGGGAAATGTAAATGAATAAAATGTGGATGAATAGAAAGCTGGCAAACAGTCAATGACTCAGGCGCAGGAAGCAACAACGATATAGGTATAAAACAGCTTTTTATCAAGTATGAAAACTGAGAAATGTAATAGCTTTTATGAGGGATTTTTATATCTGCTGCTGTCCACTCTCAGCAGTCTGTTCTGGAGTGGAGAAAATATGAGTCATTCCAACAAGATTCTGTATTGTACTGGTCTTATCATCGCTGTTTTCAGCAGCACAAGCACTGTGAAATCCATGAATGGCCAATATCAGCACAGCATTAGATACAGCAGGCACAGGGGAGTCGGTGTTGAAAGAAGCATGGTTGTTGTCAGTGGCTGTCGAGTGCAAACACCTGCCACCAAGTATGACAGTGACTGTTCAGCCAGACTGAGGGAGAATAGCAGGGGTCAGTATGTTTCAAGCAGACTGCTTGTCACTGTCTGAAGTCCCAGACACCTTTTTGATGGGGGACTTGTGGGAGCTGCATCTAACAATTTTCCATACTTGTAATTTCTCAAATTGTAGGTTTCTATCATTTTTACGTAGCGTTGACCCAATCAACCATTTTTTGATGCCGATGATACTGATTGCAGATCGTCTATCAGTCGTAGTCATTAGAAATAGCTTTTTCTTTCTAAAAAAATCTTACTTTCCCACCTTGATGAGCCCTTTGAAAACTGAATTAAATATACCATGGAAGTGTACATTTAACCCAGAATGGCTGGAAATTGTTCTTCACAGCAACTGCCTTTAGATTGCTCTGTTTTATATAAACCACAACTGATCACAAGGCTAAGAACAAGGCATGCCTAGTCTGTCAGAGGCTACACTTTGGCCTTTGTCGTACCTCCAAAATGACATCCATAGAAATGTTTGGTCTCATCTTCAACTGGAGCACCTGCAGATTAATTCCATACCCAATTGACACCTGTTTTGACACACTAAAGTTCTTTGAGAAGTGTTTTATCTGGTGCAACTAGACTTGGTTGTAGATCCCTGAAGACATTTTACCTCTCATGCAAGAGGTTCTGACCAGTTAGTATATATTTAGATATTTCTTCACCAGTCAGTCAGAACTGAAGCCTGTTGGATGAGACCAAGACCAGTTGAGCCACAACTGTCAAAATGATTTTATTATGCTTATTTAGATAGAGACAATAAAGACACATGGTTGGAACTTATATTTCGTCTTGCTTTGGCTTTGCGAATCTTAACATCTAACTGGAAATATTTGTGTCTGCGTCAGGAGGACGGATTGACCACGGACACCATGAGGGCAAGGCCAGGCAGGCTCTTTATGAGGCTGTGGAAATGGACAGAGCCATCGGCCGGGCAGATCTCATGACCAGCATCCACGATACGCTGACTGTAGTTACTGCTGACCATTCGCACGTGTTCAGCTTCGGAGGCTACACCCCCAGAGGAAACACAATATTTGGTATGTACTGATCATAATGGACATCCAGTGCTGTATTTCTTTGTTGTACCATTTGTTTAGTAGTGCTGTATGTTCAAGGGGTTTAATGTGCTGTCTCCATCCACAGGTCTAGCCCCAATGTTGAGTGATGTTGACCAGAAACCCTTCACATCCATCTTATATGGGAACGGACCGGGTTATAAATTAGTTAACGGTGCAAGGGAGAATGTCTCCACTATCAACTACCGTAAGTAAAATCAAAAGTATCCAAATTTACACCACCTCCAGTGGTAATATCTTGACCTCCTTTCTGTGTCTGTCTTTCAGAGGAAAACAACTACCAGGCTCAGTCAGCTGTACCTCTGAGCATGGAGACTCACGGAGGAGAGGATGTTGCTGTGTTTGCTAAAGGTCCCCTGGCTCACCTGCTACATGGGGTCCATGAGCAGAACTACATCCCCCACGTAATGGCATACGCAGGCTGTATCGGCCAGAACAAGGAACACTGTAAGAGAAGTAATGCGTCTGCTGGTTTACGCCCCGTCCTTTCGAGCATGGCACTCCTTCTCACAGTCACCCATTTTCTGTGCTGACCTTCCCCTGACGGTCCTCAGCTGATCAGCTGAAAACCTGTTTTATCCAACACGTTTCAATTTGTTGTTGTTTTGTAAATGCTCTCATTTTACTCTATACTATTTTGATCATGAAACCACTGTTAGGGCACCTTTGTGACAACTAATCTATCAGGCAAATGTTTTAAACATTACAAAATAGTAACCCCCCTGATGCAATGAAAGGAAGAGTAGTACTGCAGGACATCGCTGCAAAATCTGAGTTGTGATTTGTCTATTGATTATTTTTTATTAAAGGTTTTAGGACCTCTTTGTTGTGTAACCCTTTTAGGTTTGATAGATTGGATATATGTTTCATATATGATTAAATGTGCAGAATCTACCTCATGAGCTTGCAAAAGATTTTTTGTAATCATGGTGTGTTCAGAAAGACACATTTCGATGAACAAATTTAATGCCGAAACCAGAGGCAAATGAATGTACAATTGACAATACAGTAAAAGATACAGTATGCATCTCCTGTCATTCACCTTGTGCAAAAAGGACAGAGAAGAAGCCCGCCTACCATTGTTGTGTTCGATAACAGAAGTTGTAAAACCTTTCAACTAATAAAGGAAATGTTTGTTTTCTGATAATGTTTTGTCATTTTTTTTCCATTCAAATTAATATTTCCAACACCAAGGACAAGGTACATTTACAAGATTTATTAGCCAAACAAAAAGGTCATTTGTGAAGTGTGAACTACTGTACTTCTTTGGTCTGTTGCCACATTGTGGAGAAGCTTCATTAGAGAGTCCGCCATAGCATGTGGGTGGGACAAACGACCAAGCGGCCACCTCCATCGCTGTGTGTCATCGCTACAGAACATGTCACTCTCCATTAGCCTCCATATTAAAATGCTTCACAGCAGAAATAAACAAAAAACAGTTTTGGTCTCTACAGCTCAATTTCCCTGTTGGTGACAACTGTACTGAGTCTGGATTTCTCCATAACTCACCTGTTCAAATTATATTAAGGCTACTTTGATTGACACGTAGGTGCCATTACAGATGGCTTGTCTGAGCACACAAACATTCAGCCCACCTCAGGTCAGCCGATGATCCTCGTCTTGCCGATTTTTAGATTAGCCAGAAGGCTGAAGAAGCAGGACTGCCTAACTAACAAGCTTTTGAGATTCTGAGCTTCAAACCAGCTCTCTAAAGCTGTGGGGGATGTCACGCACATGCTGTGCATTCTTTACACTGTCAGTGGTCAGGACTCTATGGAAAATGGGGAAGTAGAGGGAGAAATGGGAGAAGGAATTGGGTTGGGCAGGAGGGGTGCAGAATACGAGAGCAAAAGAGGAGGAGAAGGTTTGAGAGGTATTTATAGGGATGTTGGAGGTGGCACAGAGGAGATGTGGTCCTGCTCCTGTAAAGGCTTCAATAAAACTTCTCCTGAATGTTATTTATATCAGATTTTATTTTGATTCCCCGAAATGTTCATGAAAACTGAGCTTGGAGTGTTAACTTTTCTGTGCAATGTTACACCAAGATTTGTATATAGAAAGAAAAACAACTTTTTTTTTCACTAGACTAAATAAAAGGCTGAAAGCTGGAAAGAAGCACAATTTTCACCGCATACTAGTGTAGCTTTTGTATAGACCACACTGTACTTCAGGTTGTCCCATATGTTGTATGGTGTACTTTTCCATCTGCTCTATTGTGGCCTGTGTGGAATGCCACTCATTCCTTGGCATCTTGTGGTCACTGGGAAAACAGGAGGACTCATGTTGGCTGAAGCATGAAAAGGGGAGGTTCCACTTAAAGGGGTATGAGATGAAGTCCTCTTGCTGTCACTACTAGATTCTGAATATCGCCACACATTATTGGCTTCCTGGAGTCGACAGAGGGCCTCGAGGGCTACATCATGCTTTTGTGTAATCTTGCTTTGCTGAGTATTTTTCTTCTGTTCCTCTTGTTAGCTAAAATTGCTGTCCTTTAATCTTTTAGTTTTATCTTTTGCATTCTATATTTAGATGGGTATCATGTTGTATGAATACAGCATGAATATTCAAGTGTGCACAACTTTCCCCATGGTTTCCCCCTTGTAACATTTCCTGACTAATGAAACCTTTTATTTTCTAAAATTATGAAATGGGTGATGAAACCAGGACATGGTGGTATCTTGTATGTATGTGTTTGACTTGCTAAAGCTTTAACATCAATCCATGAAGAACAATTTTTCACTGACATGTCTCAACTGGAACTGGAATTGAGGTGGCTTCACCAGACGTACAATTTTCTCAGGCACGCCACGATATTGAGTGACTCCATATCACAAAGCTATGTGTAAGGCCCGAAACACTGTAATTTTCTTGTCTCCCCATATGAAGTCTTGCCTTTTATCTAGCTATTATGTATATGATGTCCACAATTTGTGCACAATAGTTGCATTGGCCTGTTTGACCCCTTAAAATGACCGTTTACGACAATCTGTCTACTTTACATCATCAGCCTACGTTTTGCTATATATCGGTGGTGATTTTTATTTTTTTTTAAATCATTCCAGGCTCTGGAATCGTCCACTTTTCTGATTTGCTCAGTGACTCATGAGGTCAAGCATTGTGCCAAATGAAGACTGTTTATGTAGATTACAGAAACAGACTCAGAAGCACTTTTATTCGCCATGTATGTGAACACACATGAGGAATTTTACTCTGGTTATTACACTTAACTCTCTTAATACAAAATGCGTGATGTGATGCTCTTCAGCCTCACCAACTGCTCTCTGTCAGTCAGGAAGTTTGTAATCCATTTACAGGTGGAGGAGGACACAGTGAGCTGGGTGAGCTTGGTGTGGAGGATGTCTGGAACGATGGCGTACGCCAAACTGAAGTCAGTGTCAAGGTGTTGCAGGATGCAGTGCACACTGCACTACACCATGTTGACGGCATCGTCTGCTGACATGGGACTGCAATTCAGTTGACCAATCAGAGATTAGTAGGCCTTGATTAACGAAGAGAAAAGTCTTGCACAATGAGCTAGCAACATACTTTCATGAAAAACAGCAACAAAATATACCTATAGCGTGCAAGGGATTGAGGGAGCTACACACCCACACAAAGACATTACAGCTCAGATGAGGCAGTCATGGAATTTCCCTCATTGCCTTGTACGTAGTTTGAAAACAGACTGCTTGATAAAGTTTAAAATAAAGTTACATTACTCATTGGGTGGGGCAATACTTTTGGAGTCAGTTTGCACTTGTGCAAAACAGTTTTGCAATGGATGTAACGGCTCTAACATGTTGTAAGGTAACATTGACCAAAAGTCGGTTTGATAATGAAACACATGGAAATAGACTGTGTCAAAAATACATCCAAAATCTGGGGTGTCTTTTGGTAGAGCAACCACCCCATGTGCAAAGGCTCAGTCCTTGCTGCGGCGGCCCAGGGTTCGAATCCGACCTGTGGCTCTTTACCGCATGTCATTCCCCGTCTCTTTCTCCCCACATTCCTGTCGCTTTTCAAGCTGTCTCTGTCAAATAAAGCTAAAAAAACATATACATTCAAAATCTATGATGGCACAGAACACATTTAAATGGTTAGCACAAATGTAAAGTATATATAATTTGTAGTTAAAGGGCTAAAATTAGCAAACACACTGTTACATCTTAAACCTAAATGACACGGCAGTCATTACAAACTCTTGTTTGTGTGCTTTGCAGCCAAACACTGCCCGCAAGGCATTATTTTTAATTCTACAGGAGATCCCAGAGTTTTCAAAGATAACAAACATGTCTGGCTCCAATCTTCGGGGAAACCCACATTCCAAACTTAAAGTTTCCTTCCTAATCAAGATGTAAAAGTTGCTTACATATATAAAAAAAAAAAAACTAAAAAAAAACATATAATACAGTCTATACAATGCTCTCTGTAGAAGTTTGTCGTTTTCAGTTGTTCATCAGACTCGTGGTTGAAGTTTTCACTGCAAGCCTGGATGTAATGGAAAAAAACCTCAAGCTGCTCTGCTGTAGATACAGATCTTGACTGACCCTGAAAAGTTCTGAGTGTGTCATCAGGGCGTCACTCATCCTGACGCCACTGACATCAAGCCGCTCATCAAACGCATCACCTCAACCTCTCCGACACAGCATGCTGTGACAGCTCAACGCTTTTCATTTCACCCTCTCTGCTCTCTTATCTTGCTCCCTCTCTTTGATTCGGCCAATTTTCACTTTGAGTGATGATGTTTCATATCAATCAATCTCTCGGTCTCTATATCAGGGACCCTCTCTTCAATCGGTGTCATGATCTCTAGTGTTTTGATTCGCTGTGGGTATGGTTAAATAATTGGAGGGGGTAAAAAAAAAAAAGAAAAAAGGAGCGAGCACGTTGGGATTCAGAGCCTCAGACAGATCAAACTAAGAAAGCAAGGCAAGGCTGACAGCTCCGGGGCTCTGTATAAAAGGAGCAGTGAGGCTGCAAGAAGATGCTAATACTCCCCCTTTCAGAGCAGAACTCCTTCTCTGGGCAAAAATGCAGTTGATGACCCTCCTCCTTTTGGTTATCGAGTTCAGTTGGGTACATTTAATAAAACCCACAGTGATCCATAAACTCATTCAGTATGCAAAGTCAGAAATTAAAAGCTTATGATTTATTATATTACAGGAAATAAACCTCATGCCTAATTTTGATTCATTTGTATTTATAAGGATTTTATGCTATGCTGAGTCTCTCTCTGCTCATTTCTGGACAGGTTCATAATCTCATAGTCTCCTATTGTTTCCAACATTGGAGAGGTGAACATGTCCTAATCGCTTTTCTCTACAGCCCCCTGCTCCCATTACCTCTCTCAGGGCAGCGAGCATGATGTCTAATCCCTCTGCAGCTAATGAGCGTAGAAAGAATCAGGCCTGGGCCCTGGCTTCTGCACATATTTCCATTTGGGTTTCTCCAATACAGCCTCGCTTGTCATGAATATAATAACCTAAAATGCCCCCCAAAATGTGCAGGGGACCAAGGACTGCAGGAAATGAATGAACCTGGGAGTGAAACCAGGTATAGAGTTCAGTTTTATGGGTGGAGGAATTTGCAGTAAAGTCAGGGAAGGATGTGCTCAGCAAATTTACATACCAATTAGAAGCACATGAAACCAGGCTTTTAACTTCACACAAAGGATCCCTCATTATCCACAGTTGCCTCGCCACAAAACACCTGTTTGAAAGATTTCAAAGTAATGAATGTAGCCATTAAAAATTTGAGACATATGTGAGTGTTTCAGGTTGGCGGCTAGTCACTCCGGCGCTCAGTGAAACAAAGAGTGACTTCTGAGATTCCCTCCTTCGTGTTGTCTGTGTGTCAGCCAAATTCATTTCACCCGCGGGGTTCACCAACTGTTGGTCACTGATAAGGTAACACTTATTTTTCTGCTCTGCTGTCTCTTATCGTACTGTCACAGGGTGTATAAAGTCAGTCTCCCATTCACTGTCAATGGAGCAGCTTTCAGAGTGAGTCGATCGATGGCATCGCAGATTACTGTCCGAGAACAACTCTGGGAAGGGCTTCTACGTGCACATGAACACCAGGAATAGAGATGAGCGTGTCCTCTGCTTTTACATTTCCCTTGACCCACGAGAGTTTCCTCTTCATTTTCTTTGAATTCGGAAGACACTAGACACTACAATGGTATATTTCTACCACACTCATTATTATAGTATTTTTCATATTTTTTCAGATATTCCATCATCAAGGCTTTCAGTCTGAATACCTGCTCGTCATCTACTCATAACAAACAAAGATTATTTGAAGTTTCCAAATTGTAAGAATAAAATGTCAAGTCTGCACACTGTGCAGACTTAATTAGACTGCCATTCCACAATGGAACAAGTTGTGGCTAATTGCTCTACAAATTAACCACAAAAAAAAAAAAAAACAGACCAAACACAACCAGTCAGATCAAAAATCCACACATCTAGCAACACCCCTGTCTGCAAAACTGTCTGTGTGTATGGTGTTTGAGTGTACAGCAGTAAAACCCCTTACAGCTGTTTTAATGTGTAAGTACAGTATCAAGCAGATGTTCATAGTTGACATTTTATAATAATTCTCAAGTAATATTATTTTGAGCATTTCCCTCTTTTAACTGTTGTAACTATTGTAACTCATGCTGACACACACTGACATCACTGCCAGTGTGAGCAATTTAGAATTCAGTGGGAATCCAGCCATCTGAGCCACAGCTGCAACGTTTCACGTAATGTTCCTATTCAAGGACAAACTGTCATGTTTTCAGGGATCCAGTGTTCACAAGTTACCACTTTGTTCAGTGTTCATGTTTGTGGATGTGTCATTTAGCACCTCTACACTCTAAAAGCGGCACTCTTATATCACTTATATGCCTGAATAGCAAAGACTTAACACCATTATACCCAATTGCACATATATTTACACATTTATTTACATATTTATTTACCTTATTGTGAGCTGTCATCTCAATAATGCAAACATTTTCTCTAACATATTTTATATTGTAATGAATTTGCCTGTCTTGATGTATTTGTGTTATTTACTCTAGTAGTAAAAATAAATAAAAAGATAATATTTAACTGCGAGTATTAATCCATTTTTTATGCCTTGAAAAAAAAGGCATTTTTGCATTAAATCATGGTGTGGTGTAACATAACACTAACACATTAAAATTTCCTTCAGGTACCACTGTAGACATCCACAGTTATTAAATGATTGTCTGAGGGGTGTATCTGTGTATCACACCTCTGCTTCATGATGTAACCAGCAATCCAACTCGTGTCAGATCAAGCAAAGACCTCCAGTGAAGTAATGCATAAATAATTTAGATCATGACTGGTGTGCATATGCGGCTGCCACAACACTGAAGCAGGAGAACTACTGCTGTATTTACTGGATATGCAGCGGGGTTTTTTTCTTTAGCTTTTGTTTTTTGAGGGTTTGTGTGTTTATGTTTTTGCACCATTTCTGTATTTGTAATTTGTTTTGGCTTTCTGTAAGAGCATTTTTCATTTGCAGCAGGCATTTTAGTAGACAGTTGAGGGTCACCACACACTATTGCCAGATCTGGCAACACACATTTCTGCTGAATTGTTGGTCCGTTTCACCAAAGATGATCTACATCAACTTAACTAAAACTTAAATAACTTTCTGAACTGTTTCAGCCATCCACACAACGTTCACAAAACACGACTTAGGGGACAGGAAGTGTATACCATTACATATCATTGCGGGAGATGACCTCCAATACCTTTTTTGTCCACCACAGTTGGAAGTGAAACGCCATAGTAGCTTTCTAGCATCCAAGTTTGTAACTTTGGGTGCATTTGATTAGCGTATAACCCAAGTGATGTGTTTATTTAACATAAATTCAATGACAAACAGCTGATGCAACGCCTATGCTAGGATATTAATCAAGTGAGCCAAACCTCCCACTGTCAGTCACATTTACAAAGAAAGACTGGATGAAGCTAGTAGGGAAAGATTTGCCAAGAGTTTTGTTACATTTTGGTTTCGTGTTTGTGAGAACGAAGGCCAGCACAGTTTTAAGGAGTTTAAGATAAGTATAAGAAGTGACACAAAAGGCACGCAGTGGTGCTTGCAGGCATCGCCAGCAGTGGAATCAGGCTGAAGAAACACTAGGCACATTGGTGACCTACTGGTACAGGATAATCTGGCAATGGAGTGCCTTGAGAAGGCCTTTGTAACAGTAGTGTTTGATTGATGAGAGACAGGTGTGCCTGTGTCTTACTGACACAGCTTTTTTTCTTTCTTTTTTTTCTTTTCATACTGTCAGAATAAGGTGGCATAGATCTACCAGTCTTCAAAGTACAATTTATATTCCTAATTGAATACCACAGGACGTGCAGTCCAGCAGAGTCATGGCTTAAACACGCAGAAGTCAAAACAACCTTTTCTGAAGTCTTGGTATGTCTTGAAAAATAATAATAAAGATAATTCTAAAAATGATAATAAAGCTGCATGATGGCCATCTTAATCCTACTGTGTTGCTTTTAAATTACTGGGAACAAAAGTAATGAACTGTAAAGTTTATGCAATACTGCTTTCCTAAGAAGCCTTTTTTTATAACCAGATTTACAGTTCAGGCAGCAACTACACCGGTCACCACTGATAGTTAGACAGCCACAGCCACACAGGCAGCGGAGGCTGCACAATGGCTTGAAGAGAGAAGAGAGGGAGAATGAGAGACGGAAAGATTGAGCCAGAGAGGTCGTGACTTCAGGGGATTCCAAGAAGAGTACAGGAAATCTTCACTGTTACCACAGAATAAGTTTTCGGAAATACTGCGTAGTTGTTGAACCTTGAAACCTCACAATTAAGGAGGAAAACTGGAGGGAGTTTCAGAGACTTTATCACACATTCCTGTGACATTAAACGATGAAAACATCAAAATGATTAGTACACATTGCACTAGCATTTCTGTGAAATACTTTTTAAGAGTACAGAACGTTCATGTGAACCTGCATGCATCTCTGGCATAAACTAATATTCATCAGTTTTCATTCAGTCTTCAGACTCTGTACACTTCCTTTAAAAAAAAAAACCTTTATGTAAAAAAGAACTTCTTGACAGGACATCTACAATTTGCTGTTTCTCTTTGTCTCTGATTTGCTGAATAGGATGAACATGAACATCTTTCCTCACTATCACAGGTATGACAGTAAACTACATTTGGTGTAGCTGTATTGTTGATGGGGGGTAGAAACAATAGACTTTGAGAAAGGTGTGAAAAAGTATCATGAAATGGAAGAAATAGTGTGCCAAGTGTCCCAAACAGCCTGTTTTGGCTTCAGATAATCTGAACTGAACTTCATGAAGATGCCCCACCCGGCAGCATCTTGCCTCTCCCTTCACAGCTTCATGCGCAAGTTGATCCACACACGGAACGCAGCGCTATTTCCCTCCACTTTCAAAATCCCAGTGGGTAATGGGAGAGCTGTATCAGAGATCAACAGCATTTCAAATGCACAAACACAGGAAGGAGGATTGCCTGAAGTTCATATCACTGGGCAAGACTTGAGATTTCAACTACATTCAGTACTAACATTAGCATTCTGTTCATACAACATGAGCATGAGTGCAACAAATGACAAACACTCTCTAATATATGCATGGACTAACATGTTTTCCACTATACTTATCCTAAATGATAGAACAAGTAATGGTTATGTCAGTGACTGCTGCCAAAACATCATGTTTCTTCTACAGCTCTTGTAACAACTGAGTGAACATGCCATAGGTTGTGGATTAGCCAGTGTAGATGAAGTGACCCTTTGGTCTTATCCAGCTTTAATATAACAACCCGTTGGTGGTTTCTAGAGAGGATAAACTAAATCAAGACATCTCTCTAATCTTCCACATGACATTTTCTCGGTTTGGTTAAAGCCAGATCCGGTGGTCCCATCTGACAGAGCTGAAGCAGTAAGGTAGTCTCACATGTGATAAAATCATTGAATGATTTTCATCATGACTTAACACTGATCTGCTCTATGAACTGATAAAACACAGCAATTCCCAAGAGACTTGAACTCCTAGAAAACCAATCATCCAGTGCTCCCTCAACACCTCTGTTTTCCTCTTGAGTAATCACATGTCAAAATCCGGATTGCTAGCTTTTAGATTTGTTACAGCAGAGTTGGCTTCAGCTGCATGTCTTACTTTGGCCGATGTCCCAAAACTGCCGTGTTCGTCTGATGATCGCAGAACAGAATTACTCATCAAGTACAGTTAATATCCAATTAACCTGACTGCTGAACCCAAATCCTTTCTCCCACGGGCTGCTACAGTTGATAATGCCCCCAATTAAAACACAATATCTGAGGCCTTTGCCTCGTTACATAGCAATTAACAGAGGGTCCAGTTACTCTTCGTTAGAGCAGATAGCTCCTATTTGCTTATTCAAGATGACAGCATATGAATGGCTGCTGGAAATTCTGATGAAACAGAGGACTCTTTGATGTGTGGTAATGAGCGACTAAATGCTAAACAAACCTCAAAGGCTAATCATCATTTATACTCGTATATTCGCTTCAACTGACTGGATTCATCTACAAAAGAAAACATAAAGTAAACTGTATAATCTCTAGCAGACATTTGCTTGTATTTACCGTAACCATTTGGCCCATTTGTCTCTCTCATCAACTTGATTTCCTAAAAACAAGCATTTCTTTATGTCATACAACTGTCTAGGCATAAGTATGCTGTAAAGTAAGCAAATCATTTTTATATTCAGAAGCTGATCAGAAGATAATCCCATGCTGCTAAAGCAAAGACCTCCTATCTGTCCATCTGGCGATAAAATAGGATTAACCATTGATTACAAGGAAAAAAAGGGGGGAGGGAAGTAGAGCCAAAGACAGTGAGATAGAACGATAGTAAATATATAGAAAAAAGACAAGAGAAATCTTTCTAATTAATTACTAAGAGTTAATTGCAATAGAAAAGTATTTGACAAGGCTTTAACTGTATTTGGATTGGATTAAAATTACAAGAAAAGGTGAAGAATTAAATATTCCCTATACTGTGATTCAGCTTATTGTATTGTTGATACTGAGGTCATAAATCATGTTTGAATAAGTGTTGGTTTTCTGAATAAGCATGTGACCTCGGTGATGATGATTCACTTCCACACTCTCATTGACATGCCGCTTATTAATGGTGATTCTACATACGTGTATGTGTGTGTGTGTGTGTGTGTGTGGTTAGCCAGCAACTTAATTACTATGCATATTGTCTCTCGGAGCTGCAACAGAGGAAAATCCAAAAAAGTCCACTGTGTCTAAATAAAAAAAGCGTCCCAGTGCTGCAGTAGTGTGATAACCAACAACTGCAGCTGAGAATGAAAGAAGAATCCCTCCAAAAACTGCAGCGGTATATTTATTAATTCCTCTCCTTTGGCTCAGGTCAGAGCCTGATAAAGAGTGACTCATGATTGGTCCAGAGCAATCGGGACAGTGTCGAACTCCATGCTCAAGGAAGAACCAGGAACCCACTTGCTGTGTGACAGTGCTAGTAGTAGTAGTAGTAGTACTACTAGTAGTAGTAGTAGTAGGTGAGAATTTGCTGCTAGAAAACCAGACATGAAGCTCTTCATCTGGAGAAAACTAAAATCCACTTTTAAATACTGCATCTTATTAAGAACTGCAGAAAAGGAGAACAAATATTTGGACTTGTTTGCTTCCAGAAATGCATATTTTTGTGTTATGTCATGTGTTATGACTGTAAACTCCTGTCACAGGATGCCTCCACCTGCCAAACAAAAGATCGCTCATAGCTGTGTGTGGGGTGAAGTTGTCCTCAGTGTCCTCACCTCGCTACTCATTCACTGGAGATACTTTACTCCTGAATGTGAGAAATTGTGAAAAATTGTTTTAAAAAAATGCATCTGATTTGAAGGTGGCACTCTCTGTAGGAAACCCTATCCTTTACTGTTACTAGACAAATTGGCAATAACCACCAGAGTAAATCTGTAGAGTGAAGTGGTTTGGCTTTATATAACCTCATTACCAAACTTTCAGTGGCTTTGACAGTTGTAAGAAGTGCTAAGAGATAAAAGACACACTCAGCAGTTTGTGACACTCAGACTTTGGATGCTCCGGTGGAATTCAAGTCAGAACCTGTCAAACTTGTAGACTCACACAGCCATATGTATTTCAGCTCAGTTTTTGTTACTGAGGTCTGGAAAACATCCCCCTGAGAATACATTTACTTCAGTCAGGTCATATTTGACCAATCGTTGACCAATCAGTAGAGCATTGAGATGATCATATATTTTGCCACCTCTAACTCTAAAATCTTGTTAACATTTAACAAACCTGTAATCATTAGAGATAAGATATAAAGTTAAAGAATGAGGTACCGATTTTATTTTAGTTTACCAAGACAAGAAAGACTGTTGGAGAACAGTCGGTTAAACTACAGCTTCATCGGGCTAAACTTCTACTTGTTTGTACTTGTTTGTACGGAAATAGTATGATTCTGAGGAAATGCTTGGATAACTGGAATGGCAAGATGACATCAGAATCCGTCTTGCCAGATTTCAAGTGATTCGTCTATGTCCGAGCACAGTGGTGGACCAATCATTGTCCTACGAGGAACTACTAGCATGAACTATGAGTTAAAACACAAGGTTTTAGTTTGTTTGTTTTTTTAAATCCTGAAGAATTTTGGGTCGTAAATCTGCTACCATTATCATTATAAACTGCAAATGTGCCATGGGAAAGTTTGCTGATGTGGGTGGTAAGGGTGAGGAAGCACTCAATGAGCTGGTTCGCAATGCTGGATTTGGTGCTAATGACTTAATTACATCAGCTCGTGACTAAGGCCAGAGAAAGGCCTCAGGTCTCACAACTCTTTCAATCCTTCAAAGGCGATGAGGGTTTGAGGGATGTGAGGGTTCAGAGGTTCAGGGCTATGAAACCCAAACAACTTCAAAGTCAAACCACACATGTTTTTCACTTGGCTACCCATATCACTTTACAACATCAAGTTTGTGGGTTTGAACCAAAATGGGCTGCTGGAGGCCTTTCTTTGTGGACAAAGTGTGAATGGTTGAAAAGTTGGAAACTCTAAATCTTTGGTGTGATTGTGATTTGGTTTAGCTGACTATATGTTTCTTGGCCCTGACCTAGACTGACAACATGTTTCTCCCTGTGTGTACTGGAATAAACTCCAGCAACTCGACCCTGAAGAGGATAAGGAGTTCAGTCAAATAAGGGTTTTGACGGAGGGATGTGTTCTCCTGTCCATATAAAACAAATAAAAGAAAAACATTAGAACTGGGGTTGTCATGACCTTTGTAAGAATGTAGTCCAGGTCACAAAATTAGCACAACCCTCTAGACAAAGAGAACAAATAGGCAATCTGTTATGCGGCTGATAAAATTTTAACACTTATTTGGATGGTGGACAAAACTTGTCCATTTGGTTGTTCTTCTGACCAGAGTGGTGTTTGCTGCTGGTTGTTTGACTCAGCGCTGTCTTCAACCAATCTGAACCTCTAATTTTATTCTCATAACAGCATGCAAATAAATCTTAAATCTTACCTAAATCTAACATGCATGAAAATAATATTCTTATGTAGAGAGTACAAGCATATGTTACAACATCCTAAAATAGTGTAGTAAATTCTGCCCTCTGGTGGATGTTGAATGCACACACTGTGAAGAAATATGAAAGTACTAATTACATGTACCACAAAGGCACTCATCTCTCACAGGTTTTAGATAATATTGTATACTGTGTGTAATATTATTGATAAGGGTTTAAGGGAGATTTTATTGTTGTAACTGGTCATTTAACTACTTTACATAGTGCTGGTCAATCCAATCATAATCATAGTTTAGTTCAGCATCATAGTTTAAAGGCAGATGATGTGTTTTGTATTCACTATAAAATGGATGAAAATATTTCAGGTGTGCCCTAACTCAAAAATCTTTAATACCCTATATGAGTGAGGAAAGCATCTAACAGTTACTTTTATTATTGTTTTTATTATTATTCTTTTCGCATTTTTCCAATTTACTGATTATTAATTTATGTCTGAAAAAAAGTGAAAATATTCAAATTTGAGAAACTGAAAAAGTTATTATTATTGCTTGATAATCTACTTATTATCAGAAATATTATTTATTGACTAATCCATATTAGGCCACTGATGATTCAAGATTAATTTGCTTATTGCTTTTTATGTATTTATGTACTTAACTACCCGTTTTAAGTTTAAGTGTTCACAATGTTGCAAACTGTTGTTGTTGTTGTCAATAGAAAGCTATATGTCTTTTGTTTTGGGTTTAAATATTTCACACACTGTAAACATCATAATAATAAAGAGCTGAAGCAACAGAATATAAATGAGATATGATCCAGCAAGTGCTTAATGTGAAATTAAAGAGGAAATCTCTATAAGTTTAATTATAATTCTTTTACCACTTACTGTTTTACTCGTTTTGTCTTGATGCTTTGACTGATCTGTAAACTGAAAACTACATTCTTTAAAATGATGGGCTCGTCCGGGATTTGAACCCGGGACCTCTCGCACCCTAAGCGAGAATCATACCCCTAGACCAACGAGCCACGTGACGTCAAGAAAGACGGGACAATAACACAGAACTAGTTTTTTGAGTGTAACTGTCATCGTCGCCCCAGTACATTAAAATTGACACTGCTCAGCAAACTCAGTATTAATACAACAAGCTGTGTCAGCATTGGTTTTTTAGAAAGCCCAGAAATGACTTGTGAGGACGGTCCAGAAGTAAGTACCTGGGGGACCTAGTACCTGCACCACCTTGTCTGCTGCTGGAATTAGGAAATCTAGTGGTGCCTTCTTGCAGTTCAGTACTGTCCTCAGCTTCATTATGAAGCTGGCGGTGGCCTCCTTGGCAAATTTGCGGGCAAAAAGGATTTTGATCTTGTTTGCCATGACGTTCCAGCAGTTGCTGCTGGACTGGGCCTCTGGTCTTGGTATGCCATCATTATTCAGTCCAAATTCTTCTTTGTTGCTCCAAATGTAGTGAGCAATTGACACGTGCTGCTTCACCTGTGTCTTCATTAATGCTGTTGACAATCTCCAGACGTTCCTCTTCTGAAACGTCAGCATTAAATTTCACTTCAGGGTCACTCACATGTTCCAGTATAACCATGGCCATCTGCATCAGCAACGGCCAACATGAAGTGCATTCTCAGCAGCTGGGGCACATCATATTTGAGAATCTTCAACGTGTGCTCGGAGCCAGGAAGGTGAATCTGGTCATGATCCAAATGGAGATACTGTAGAGAAGTCCATGAAAATGATGCGGAACTGGCTCATCCAGCAGACACAGAAGCTGTGAGCAAGCCTCTGAACGCTGCACATGCAGCCTATGTGACTAAAAACACTTGCAAGTCCGCCTTCCTGTTCAACACGTTGGCTCTTGCAACTGTAAGGTTACTGTGTTGCTGTGGTTTTCTCCGAGTGCTTTGGTTTCCCCACTTTTAAATCATAAAAAACCCCATCAAAGTAACATAAAAATAACATCAATATAACATCAAAGTAACATCTTCCCAGCGATGAGGTCAGGGTTCAAGTTCTGGACCTTGACCTCATCGCTGGGAAGATGTTACAGTGCTGTGGTTTCTTCCCAGTGCTTCAGTTTCTCCACTTTTGAATTATTCATTCAAAAAAATAAAATAAAATAAAAAATAAATAAAAAAAACCCGTCAAAATAACCAACCTGGACTTGACTCAGGACTCCGGGCCCCATAGATCTGTAGGCGCTTTAGTGTTCATTGTGCCTTTCCAGTGTTGCTGTGAGGAGTTTACAGTGTTCATGGTGTTGCTGTGGTTTCCTCCGAGCACTTCGGTTTCTCCACTTTTGAATTATTTATTCATTCAAAAAAGCAGCAGTAGTTCTACAGCTCCCATCTGCACAGGTAAGGGTTAGCTTATAAATCATAAAAAAAAACCAACAACAAACAAACAAAAGAAATATATATATTTCTGTTTTCAAATCTTTCTTTTCTCAGTATTTGTAGCACAGATGTAGCTGTGTAACTCATGCTCAGTTCTGCTGATTAAAATAACAATCTGTATTTGAAAATAATGTTCTGCTTTTTCAACATACATTAAATATATTTAGGTTTTGCCTGTCACTCACACCAACAAATGTTGTCCTGAACTCTGGGAACTTGTGATGGATATTTTACAAAATGTATTCTGATTTTAAAGAATAAAAAAATATCTAATAATATGTTGTTGTTTTAAAGTTTTGTTGCATCGCTGCAAAACAAAATGAAAAAATAAACAGTGAACTGTTTAGTTATCACTGAAATATGTTTGATTGTTAAAATCAATATTAAATTCAATATGGACAGCAAGAAATGACATCATAATAAATAAATGGATCGTTCATTCCACTGTAAGACACAGAAAACACTACTGTGACTCTGTAGCTTCATCAAAGTGCCAATAAAGGAGGGTGTTAATATTTTATTTTTACAGCAGATGATCTGAAAGGAGACAATCAATAATGGTATACAGTGATAACATGTAGGCTAAAGTCTAAAATGCAGTAGTATATACTCCTCCTGCCTGGTCTTGATGAGTTGATTTGGTTGAATGAATCTGAAACTGAAATAAGTTCAATAGAGACAAACAGACATAAAGTCAACAACAGATTGTTTTTTAGGAGCTACGCTGAAGACATTCTTTTGGGCTTCACACAGACATTTAATGACTGTATGAATATCACCCATCCTACTTTGTATTTGACATGTCTTCTGGTCCTACAGGTCCACACAGGGGCCTCAGTGTCCACAGCGAACATGACAACAGCAGTTACAGAATACGACCAGCAGGTGTCTCACTGTGTCAGAGAGAGAAATGTGGATATGTTGGCAGCTCCACAACAAACAGATCAGGTAATTAATGCGATTAACATCATTTTAACGACATCATTATAATAACTTAAAGTATCCAAAGTGAAAATACTCATGCAGAATGACCCATGTCATGTATTACTTGTCGATAATCATTATTGACACTTAAGCAGCTGCTTCATATTCTTTAGCTGCACTGAGCTCAGGCACGACACACAATTCATTCAAAGAGTCAAGGCCACTTTTATTTTCCTTGAAAACAGCATAAATCAATTCAGTAGCATTGAAAACTCCCACCAAGCCATTATTTACAAACATTTCATCAATTATTATTATATCAGTTCGACATTCATTTGGGGGAAATACGAGGAAACGATGATCAGTCACATGGTGCAGCTTCTCATAAAGCATGGTCTATGCAGAATAAACATTCAGGCGAGAGAGGCCAGGAGAATTGTTCAAAGTGCTTTATGACTAGTGAGATAACAGGGGACGCAGCTTAATCCAACATGTCACTAGAAAACGCTAAAAGTTTCATCAAATTTTAGTCCCTGCTACAAGTCATAACATATTGTAAAAATATTCAATTACAAGTAAAAGTAATAGTGTAAGTGCTAATATAAACACCAATTAAATGTTTCTATTATTTCACATGCTATTGAACTAACTTTAATGTATAAATAGAAAAAATTCTAAAGAAAAGAGAGTGTCTGACTCTGGCCCGGTCGCCCCCATACATTATTACTGACACTGCAGCAGAAAGTGTTAAAAGTTAGTCAAAGGCAGGCTTGAGGTTGCCAAGCAACCAGGGTCAGCTGCAGGTCAGAGTAATTAGGCACAGGTGCGCGCACGCACTCTGTCTCACCCACTGAGACACAGAAAGTCTCTGAATGAAGCCCCCCAAAGATGTGGCCACAAAATCCAAACGGTGTGTCGTATCCAAAAGCCGAAATAACCACGAGCGTCCTCATCTTGTTGACCACGTCACTGAACAACCACCAGAGGTCGTCGCGCGCCGTCCACGAAGAAGCTGAGGGAGGAAGCGGACGACCCAAATAAGGCGAGAGGACTCACTCATTCCTACTTCCGCTTTCGTTTTTTATTTTGTTGCGCAGGCCAAGCTTCTTAAAATGTTTTGACTTTTGTTGTGTTTCGTTCAAAGATTTGTCTGTTTTTGTTCATTTAATTTCTACATTGTCTGATTTTTCTCTTTTATTGGCTTTATTTCGTACAAACACAGTAAAAAAAAACAAAAAACAAAACATAACAATGATAATGACAAAAATAATGAATAATAATCAAATCACAAACCTTATTAGCCACAAAACCATATCAAATAATGTGAAAATAAAGAAAACAGTTTTAACCTGGGATGTTGAAATCAGTCTGAGTTGGGGTGCCATGAGAAACTTTAGTCTATTGAAGTTTAAGTCTAGTATATTATTATTATATATGCAAACACAGGAAAAAGATGGCATGCATATATATGCATATATATGCAAAGCATTGTATATGTATATGTATGTAAGTATGTAAAGCAATATTGTAGTGTTTCCCAAGCAAGTAGCAAAAATGAGCACCAACACACTGTATGTCAAAGCAGCCACAGCAACAACAGAAGGAACATCAAACTAATACATTAGAATTACTGATCCTCATTTAATCAGGGATGTATCCGTTTATATGAGACACCTGTCACTGTTTGTTTTTCACAGAGTAACAACTATAAAGAGAATCAAGGTCAGAAGAGTACGGTACATTTAAATCTAAAAAAAAAACAATAGAGCAATATCTAGTTATTAAATATATTTCATTACTTAGATTTCTAATAAAATCACACACTCTGTGGCACTAATGGCCTGTTTGTGTCACCATACATGGCAGTAATTTTATGTTCTCTGGCTGTAGCTGGCTGAGTCGAACTCTCTGGGCCTGTCTGACCATGAGTCCTGACGTCTTTGGTCACTTTAATTCAGTGGGACACTAAAACACACCTTGATGCGTTTCCATGATACATTCAACCCACCTTCCTTTAATCTGAGTTATGTTGTTATAGTAATCCAGACACATTTTAAAACAGTCAAACCTCAAGCACAAATACTAAGTTATATAGTAATATAGTTATAACTTATATATATAGTTTATATAAGTTTAACCAATGGCTTTTATTGAGCTTGATTTTAGGGGGTGCAGCAGCCCCCTCGGCACTTCCCATATCCATGGTTCTAACTTGTTTGCAGTCTGCAGCATACACGCAGGAGTTGAGGGTAACCAGTCTTCAGCAGCCTATCATGTTCAGTGCCCTTTAATTTGAAGTTTGTAAATGGAGGTCTTATTCCACTCGGGAAAACTGCCTGCACGCTAGTTGCAAATTTTTCAGGTCTGCAGATATGTAGTCTATTGTCCTTCAGCTCATCCCTACCGCAGATAACACCTTGTAACCTCTTGTGTGGGAGGATATTCAAAATCTCTCTATAGCAGAGTAAAGCACATTCCCGACTACTGCTACATGAATTAGCTGCTCCAGTTGGCTATCGGCCAGATTCAGTGCCATTTGACTTTTAGATGGATGGACGTACGTGTGGTTTCTAGTGTCAGAGCCATGCAATAGATTACTGAGAAAATCCATTGTCACCGGTGACACAGATCAGAGCTGGTTTATCTCGAGCATTGCAACGCACCAAAAGGAATCTCTGAAATCTCACAGCGCAGCATGTGAATAAAACAGACAATTTTTGATTTCATTAAAGAGATACTGCGCTGACCCTGTGACCCTTTCCATTATCACTCACTTGCCATTTCCTTTCATGAGACTAAAGTTAATGTTCGTTAATTTTCTTCACATTTATTTTAAACGTCACACTCCCTTTGTGTGTTTCTGTGCATGTGTGTTAATATGTGTCTATATTAAGGTCAGACATAGTGGGTGAGCATTAATGTATTCTTGGAACAATTAAAACTGCTCGCCAGGATGCAGAGAAGACATGTTTTTATTATAAGGAAGCTGCACCAGACTCAATAAATATGGTTAGATCAAGAAAGCAAGAACATCTGTTTTGCTACTTTACAGGGCACTACATGTGCATTAACAGTATCTAACAAAATATAATAAATGAATGAATCGCTCAGGTTTTTGATCACTGAGCTTTGAGACCCATTGGTCTTTGTTGCCAGGTGACAGGATGCATTTTTTCCGATGTCCATGGATGCCTTATACTAAGAGATGTGGACCAACTATGCAGGATGACGTCCTCAGAGGCTCTCAGTCGCTGTGTTTCTGTATCTAGCAGATGGCACCCCTCAGACCAGACAACCAAAGCAGGAAGGGTTGGCACATATTTCACAAGGATCCGAGGACGTGATGATATACACTGTAAGGCGCGAGAAAAAGAAAGAAACATGAATATTCATCTGACCTAAAAGATGTTTTCATATCATATGTGTGCCAGCTTTTCAATCATATGAAATACAGTTAATGGTGATAACGGGATCTGTATCCTGTCAGTATCTGTCTCAATACAGGAACAAGGGCAAGTGCCGTCTGTCTAATGAGCTCTCATGGTCTCCAGTGACTATTTGCACATCTTTTTGCAGGCCTCTTGTCTGCTATATCACTCTAGAGCCACTTTATGGTGCAGCAATTGGAGAGCGTGCATATAACACAATGTGTAAACAGTGAACTCTTGAGTTCGCCGGCGTCTGTTGTCTTTAATTCAACAGTTAATTAAAAAGTGTTTCTAAAGTCAAATGTTGACATTGATTCTGACTGAACAGACAGACTAAGCAGGTTGTGGATTCAAGAAATAGTTTGACATTTTGGGGAAAATATGCTTAATTGGTGTCCTGCTGAGAGTCACAAAAACACTGACAACTCTCAGGTCTGGTGGGATGCTTTGATTAAATAAATAAGATGGAACTCATTGATTAGCAAGCTTTAGAGATGTTGTAGGTGAATTTCATTACCGTTGGACAGAGCCAGGCTAAGTGTTTCTGTGCTGTTTGCTTTAAGTACCAAGCTAAGCTAATCAGCTGCTGCACTCAATGCAGCCTCTTAGTTAAAGGAAATGTTTGATTAAAAAAAAATGTAATTGACAAGTATTGTCAGTGCAGCAAAAGCCCGATATAGCCAATTCCTTTGTGCCATGAAGCTCCACTGGTGAGAGACTATGAGAAATACATCAATGAACTGAACTGAACTTAAATACTTAAATGTGTATTCATCCACAGCTGCAAATACTGTAGTCCCCAACAAATGCACTATTTACTTCTGTTTGTGCAATGTTTCATAAAAACTACAGTGCCCAGCTGTTTTGGGAAACTATTTAACTACAAACTATATATCTTTGACATGTTTAAAAATGGATGCCTTCATTAGAGCTGCTGTTGACAATAACACAAATATACACTATGCACTTAGCATGCCATCTTTTTCTGTAAGACACTTATACGTTATTCTTTTCTTTTTGTTTTTAATCTTGCTTTGGTCACAGTGTTTTCTCACTATGATTAAACAGACAACCGTTATGTCACAAGCACAACTCCTTCCCTATGTGATACCCTCTGTAAAGTGCCATTTTAAAGCATTTTCACATTTGCATATAAATTAGAAAACACATTAGAGAAAGACTTGAGAGCAGCGCATTGTAATATAATGCCGTAATTTGTTTGTGCCAAAACAAATTTGATGTCCCCCGTCTCGTGTCTTTTATTTCCACATCTCTTATTTGCCTCTCCCTCGCTCTCTCTTACCTAGTTGTGAGAAAACAATGCCGGCTCCTTTCCCATGACACACTGGCAGAAAGACCTGCGGCAGGAGTGGGTTGGCGCAAACGGCCCCGGCGCTCGTTTTGGTGAGGTGAGGGCTCACGTTGTCATTTATATCCATCAGCTCCTCCAGCTGCTTCACTGCCTCCAAGGGGAAGATCTTGTCTCCAACCTAGAGGGGGAGAAAGGAAAAGAAATTTGAATGTCGAAGAGAAAAATCTGGCACGCTTAATTGTAAGGGTCTTGGACTGGAAATGACAAGAAGCGCAAGGGTGGAAATGAATGTGTCAATATACTCTCAAGCTTGAATTGGAAGATAGCCTCTTTAGCTGTGGCTTTGCAGGATAGAAATAACATGATTGGACTTGGATAATTGATGTTGAAATGCACTTTCAATCAATCTTCTACTTTATATAGGCCTGACAATATCTGGATTTTCAAAACAAAATACTCCAACTATTACTAAGATTCATTAAG
Source organism: Nibea albiflora (assembly GCA_014281875.1). Lineage (NCBI taxonomy): Eukaryota > Metazoa > Chordata > Actinopteri > Sciaenidae > Nibea > Nibea albiflora. Next base: position 13,034,099 of record CM024790.1, on the reverse strand, counting down.
AAAGACAAAATATGTCGACAGCATTTCCAAGAACAAGGGATACTCACCTTAACCTGCACGCCTACAGCTCCTCTGCACACACACAGCACCAAAACAAGGACAACGCTGAGCATTCTCATTTTCAGACAATGAAAGATGTCTCTCACTTTAGAGGAAGAAGTGATTCGTCTGTGGTCGATCCGTATCTTCTCAGCCTCTTATAAGGGGTTTGGACTGCTTAGTAAGTGATTTATTAACAAAGGCACACTAATCGGCCAAAGATAACCAAAGGCTGGAGTACTGTAAGCACACTGGATCCTCTTTTTTGGTTTATAACTTCTACCCACTAAATTTGTTTTATAACCTCTATCTCTGTTGTTTCCACCATCAGCATGATATTCCTTTATTGACTTTAGATTTCATTCTAATGCATCCAGTGCCTCAATACCATGTAATAAATCTCAATCCTCGTCTTTCTCCCACAGATATTCGTCACAAAGCTGTCTGATAAGAGAGCAGCCATATACTATACGTGCAGAGCTGATCGATATAGGTCACTTGTGTAAATGGCTGTGATATTTGAAAAAATGATGATGTTTTTCTGATGCAAATAGCAACTTTTTTTTTGTTTGGTGACGCAGTCAGAAGGGTTTTCCCCTTATAAACTTCATTTATCTTGTGACTAAAAAAGGAGAAAGTCAAATTTCCTAAAGCTGAACAACAGATAAAGGTCCAATGTGTGACGTCAGTGTGAGTCACAGTCTGGAGCTCCTCCATCAACAGTAAATTGTACTGTGTGAAACTGTGTGAATTTATTGTGTCAGCAGTCACATCAAAGTCAAACAGATTGACACATTTTGGCTGGTTTCACTCGGCTGAAATAAAAGAGGAGATTCAACTTCTTCTTCATCTTCTTCTCCTTTTTTTCTGAGCCTGACTTTGATCATATTTTGAAAAAGAGATGTGAGATAAATGGATTTTTTTTAGATGTATGTGCAAAATATCTGACCTTCCGATACTCATCAGCTTGAGCGACCTGACTCTCTAGTCTACTGATTTAAAAAGAAGACACATGAAATACTTGTCAATGAAAAACTTCAAAATTAAAATAATGTTAAATATTGTTTGTAAAATCAATAAAGACTGACAGTTTTATTTTATTTTATTGACTATTCATTAAATAACTCTTAACTGGTTAGAGCATGTAGGTCCAGGTTTAAACACATAAACAGAATGAAGCTTTATGTACATATAGAAACTTTAAACTGATTTCAAAACAAGGACATGAAATTTGAGCTCAACAAAATGGTGAAATATTAGAAAATGGTCACTATTGGGATTAGCTAAGTCCCAAAGTAAACAATTAAAGGATGCGAAGGATCTACTTCCAAGTCCAGTGTGGCGTCTGGTGCATGCAATACTGAAAAAAAAACCCTGAAAGTTTCAGCACACTTCCACAGACTTGTGTGGAAAATCTATATTCTCTCTGATGAAAGTTAAAGACAGTGTGCAGAGCAGGAAATCTCCAGAAACATGAATTATATCTTTGTTTTGATGGGATGTGCACGAAATATAATTTGAATGTCTTGTTGACGTTCAGAGATGCACTTTTTGCAACAGTTGCATAATAATGATACAAGACAGATTAGTATTAAATGGAGAACGGGGGAATGTGCTATATTCGCTCAGGAAACTACTTTCCATACTTTTTCTGTTGTTTGTTGTGTGCAAGATAAGTTGACTGAGCATATCTCCTCTTTTACAGCAAGTCCCCTTAACGGTTTTGTAGAAAGTTTCGTAAAAAGTGGCCAATGAAGAGTCAATAAAACTGAAAACTGACTGAAGTACAGGTGCAGGTGGAGTGTTTTGATTTTTCAGTTAGATTGCAGATTATTCAATAAAACCCCTGCACTGAGAGCAAAAGCATTTCTTCCAAGCTCAACCACTCATTGGTTAAGTATGGGCCAAGACAACAAGGATTAGATGTATGATAATTCACCAGCAAGGACACTTTGTATGAGTGGTTATTATGTCACCCAGGGAGGGAAGGCCAACCATCTTTATCATACAGAAGGTTATGTGAGTGTTGTAATTATCATCTGTAATGAACCTGGGTGTGATAAATGGAGTGTACTAGCATGAGCGTGGCGATATCAGCATGATGATGTATGGAATTCTTGTAATGCAGAACTCAGAGGAAAACAACTTCAACAAGTATCTCTCTTTTTCTTTTTTTCTTTTTTTTAAATTCTGCATTTATTTTGTGTTTTTATCAATTCTTATCCATTTACACAGAAATGTGTGTTGATGTCTTTTCAAAACCTTTTGCACACTACCAGGATACTGCCCATACATTGTTCTGTTTGGCCACCATTCACAGTCTGAAAATGTAAACAAAAAAAGAAGAAAAGATGAAATACAATGATTTTATTTTCCTGTAAAGGAACAGCAAACAGCATCAAGTATACCAAATATGAAAGTATACCAGAAGTGGTCTTGTTGGCATTGCTACACATTCATTCATCATAGCATGCACTGTACACACTGACTAAGGTATGTTTGTATATGCACACTCATCATTACATTAATTACTTGCACTGACAGCATATTTGTATAATCTGTTGATTTAGTTAGATAATAGTCAAATTAGATGCATAAAATCAATTATTCGCAACACAACCCATATAAATATCATATAAATATGAGCAGAAAGGTGCAGGGCATCTTGCAGATGTATGTATAGTTGCTCTACTTTTTTTTTTAGCTCCTTGTATTGTTTTGACATGTGGACAGACACATCTCTCAGTAAGCCCTGTAGGCTGCACAAGCTTTGTTTGCAACAGACCACAATAAGACAAAGTTAGCAGCTAGATCATGAAGAAATTTGAGCAGCTAGTAGCTCAAGACCTAGAAGTCATGAGTTTTTCAAGGAGGAGACCAAAACCGAGGTCAAAGGCCAGCAAATACTGGCTTGCATACATCAGATGTGACCACCACGTCAACTAGATGTGTGAATAGTGCTAAAAATATGAGCTAGAGATATAGCAGTTCTCCTCCATGTCCCCTAATAGCCTAAAAAAATCAAAAAAAGAAAATACCTTTTCTACAATTTGGACTAATCTGCAAATAAGTTAGTAATACTTCTAATAATATAATAATATAGTGGGTGAATTTGCAGGAAAGAGCACAATGTACACGTGATCTATCAATGAAGGCTTTTTATTCAAAACAATGTTAATAAAAAGGAAAAATGAAAAATAAAAAGAAACATTTTACTCTTTTTAAATACGCATACAAAGCTTGGTAAGATAGAAATGTAACAAACAACGTAAATGCCCAAAATAAAATCTATGATAAGTAACTGTTACAAAAAATAAAGGAGTAAATATGCTAAAAAAGTAACAGTTTGTTTAAAAATATACCTCATTTAATCAGATTATTTTTCTTTTTGGGGCCTTTTTTTTTGTCTAACAGTGATTAAATATGAATAAAGTGCCCAATGGATGTATTCAGGGAACATAAAGTCTCAGACATTTTTGAAACTCCCTGAAATAGTTTTGAGGGGGAGGAAAAAAAAATCACAAGTTTTAAGCTTGGCGAGATGATGATTCCGGCTTGCTGGGTTTGTTTAGCAGCCAGTGCAGGCGGCAAAGGCGCAGATCTCACAGACATCCAGGGGGACCATAGCTGAAACAAAGACAGGAAACAGAAACATGTCAGGTACACTGTACCTTAATATATACCTGACATTCATTTAAAGATCACAGGAGGTTCAGTACACAATGGCCTCACCTAGTCTGGAGAGGGATGCAGATCCTCCTCGCTGCTTGCAGAGGGACAGGAACTCCTGTGGGAGCATGGGGTCGGCGCAGAGGGACATGGTGTTTGCCCTGAATCGTGGGTTTTGTTGTGCTGTCGCAACCCCACCCTCTGTCAGCTCCTGAAGCCTCTTGACGCCTTCCAGGGAGAAAGAGAGTCCATTCTCCTGGAAGAAAAAGCAGATTCAAAGAAATTAGCTCACGTAATGGGACCTTACAGAAGTGCAGGCAGAGGTTTTCAAAGTTTTAGTAAGGTTTGTAATTCACAAGCGTAAATAACCCAGATCTGTACAGTAGCTCTGTCATCTACGTGACTTATAGATAAATACACTTCTTCTTCTAATAAGTAGAAAGCTGCCAAGGCCATGCAGTCTAAGTCATAGTTAAATATTAAGTGATGCACTCACTTCAACCTGCACGGCCTCAGAAGTCAAACCGAGAGCCAGGACGAGGACAGCGATGGTGGCGAGTGCAGCCTTCATGGTGACAGTAGTTTGTCTTGCAGCGTCTTGCTTGTCTCTTGCTGTTGATATGCTCAGCGGATGCTCAGCTCAGTGTCTGCTTTCAATCCATCAACGAGCCTCCTTTTAAACAGTCCCGTCCTGCAGCCCAGCGGTCATGTGACCAGATGGGAGCAAAGTTTTTCTCACGGGTTAATGAGTAGTGATGGGCTTTTACAGGGTTGTAAAGGGGAATTCATAAATCCTACTCTGACCTCATCACCTGTCTGATTATTTTTATGGATCTCTGGCTTCTCTGTCTTGCAGAATTGATCACACCTCTGGTGGGTTAAACAGTTACCGTTTGCATCACTGATGACGTAGCAGCTCATTGTTAGAAAGTCGTGTTAATCCTGTGCAAATTATTGAACTTTGTTTTATATGCTTTAAAAGAAAATGTTATGTTTTATATATAAATTATCTGTTTTAGAGAAATATATACTAGGTACTTTTTTTTTACCTTACCTTTTTTTGAAGTCTTTGGGGGAAAGCACAACTAACTGGATCTAAATAGGCTAAAACAAACCATTGAATCTATATGCAAATGTTATTTTATCCAATGTGAGTTGACTGCCGAGCACTCTTGTTAGCCTGTGATGTCAAATAATCAGGTATTTGCTCAATACTGTGCCCACAAGTTGAGTGCTGCTACTCGAGAACATTTTTTATTCAGATAGAAATTAAATACTTGTAATAAATGTGAGATATGACTATATATACTCCCTAGTATGAACAAGAGCTGTATAAGCTTTCAGAATGCAAGTGGGTTCACAAGACTAAGAAAGGAATTTAAAGGAAATGTGAATAGGTATAGATGCATTTCTCTTGAAGATAAAGAGTTGCCCTTTTCATAGATTAAGGTCGAAAGCACTTCAGCACAAACACATAGACTCATCTGCTGCTGCAGGGATCAAACCTGTGACCTTCTGTAATGTCACAAACATCTATTCGCCCCAACTCTCAAGGACAGCGGGAGGCTGTGTAAAAAATCAATTGATGCCGCTTATAAGAGGCACCGAGCGTGAACCCACATACACAGCAGTGTAACAGTGTGGTAGGCCAGCGACGTGTCTGTTAGGTTTTTAATGAGATCATTAAACACAATTCTTTATGCCGGGGGGCGGGGGTGACATATTGCGTCTGTGTTGTCGTCATCACACTTCAGTTTCTGTCAGATAGTGATGGTGAAACACAGAGATCTAATTCTCTGACTATTATTTATTAAGTAATGTCTGTGGCAATTTATGAGATGACTCTGACCAATAATGGATGATGTTATTTTGTTATTTTCCCTGGAAGCCAACAAGTATTTGTAGCCACATGACTGTATGCATGTATTCAAGACATGTATTCAAGTCCAAGACTCTCATGGGCCCTTAGTTTATTGTGTGGCTATAAATTTGTGGTAATTTGATGAGGTGAAACAAATGTTTTTAAGGCTGTATTCTGACCAAATCGGCATTGCAGCGAAATGCACTATGAGTACAGGCTGCAGGGGTGTCTGAAATAAAATGCAGCGAACTGTGGTGGGTTGAGCCAAATTCAACTTTTGGGGGCAACACAAACCCAGTGTCAAGCTGTGGCAGACAGTCAGACGTTTAGACCAGTCAAACACCTCACGTGACCACAGTCAGCCTGAAATGCCACTGAAACTGAGCGCTATGCATGTGGAGCTCATGAACTACACTATGATACTCTACCCGTTGTGTTCTGTCTTTGTTTATTTCATGTACCAGCATCTCCGTCTGTCTGGTTCGCAGTCTGTGCTGCAAAATATTGACACGAGGACGTTTCCTTTGGTTTTTGTCTGATGGTTTGAGGGAGAGATTGAGAGATTGAGAAAACCAGAGAATCAACGTAATGCAGTTATTTTCTGGTTGTATCATAGTTGTTACTCTCAGCACAAACAAACACAGCCCCAGCTGCAAAACTTGATTTGGTCTGAATACGGACTAAGCTGCCTCTTGTTTCAGTATATATTTGCTGTTTTTTACAAAATAAAAGTCTCCTATTTGACTGACTTCATTACCACTAATAACTACGATGACCACAAGCTAATTACTGACCACAGGCTTATTATGGATTGTTCCTTAATACATACACAATGCAAAAGCAGTGACAAAGAGCTGGTAACGACCCCCCTAGTGGTTTAATTCAAGCTGGCCTGCTTGGATTTCTATCCACAGTCCAAAGTTATGCATTTTGGGCGTGCGAATGGCTCGAGAGTGAACACACTCGCCCACTGTCTGATGGGATAGGCTCCTGCTCCCAGTGACCCCAACAGACCAGGAAAAGAGGTAGAGAGAGTGAGAAATAATGCCGCCGTTATCCTTTATAGTCTGTATTAGTCATCATCAGTTAGACTGCATGCATCATACAGTCCATGCAGACAACTGGGAGTGGGGTACGATGCTGAGATTACATTGTTAATCAATAACCTTTGCTACACACGGGTAAGGCTTTACCCAATAAGGCCAAAAGGCTGTCACAAAAGCATAGAGGCTTGTCCGGCGGAAGTGTGTGGGTAGTACAGTGTGATGTGCAGCAGGGAGAAGAAAGAAATGGTGATGCACTTCGATCATTTAAGTTTTACTGAAATATTCAAAAGTCAGCATTCTCGCGCTCTGATGTGGTGCGAATATTGGATCGATGATGGATGTGGCTCAGTGTGACATTTCACTGCACTCAGTTACTCAGTCACATCAACTACAACAGTATGTACTGCTCATGGAAGCTGATTCATTCAAATAAAGCTTAGCGACTTAATACTTCAACCACACAAGTGTTAGATTACACTTGTCAGAATTTACTGTTTGTCTAAAAAGGTGTTCTGTTGAGTCAAGAAGGGGAAAATAGACTCTAAGTCATGGGAAAGGGCAATAAGACAGACAGGTAAGACTGATGAGGAACGTTTAGGCCGCAGGGAAGTAAATCATCAGCCTGAGTGTGAATGGAATATGTTTGAGTCTTTATCGTGGAGTTTCTCACTAAGGACACTTCATCAGGCTGTCTTTAAGTCTGAACACGAACCTATGACCTTTAGAGTATCAGACCTAAATTCCTTAAACCTGAATTCATTGATTTTTTTGACACCAAAATAGGCTGTTAAGACAACATTGACATATTAGCACCTTTTCAAGTTGTTACAGTGGTAGCATTTAACCATGATACACAACAAGGAGGGCACACTGAAACGAATGGCAAAGTTTACAGTCCTGCCTTTTTCTTATCAGCATCTTATCGGTTTCAAGATGATCTGCTTAATTACAGATAATGATTGCGCCAGATGTCTTTGGTCTTCGTGCTTGACACCACAAGCTCTGTTTGAAAAACAGTAATAAACTTCTTGCATTTTTTTTTTTTTTTTTTTTAAGGACGCATGAGACAAAAACAAAGAGAGCAAGAACAGAGGTTCATTCTATTTCAAACGGGTAACTACTTCAGTCACTCACCAATTTCAAAAATATCTGTCAGCTTTTGTCCTGCTGGGAATAAAGCTGCTCATTTCTGGCGTCATTATAAAGGATGTATGACTCACAGTGTTTTAGTAATCATGTTTCAACTTCCTAGTGAGTAGCAGCATGGATCTGATGGTGATGATCTGATGGATAAGATTTGGATGCTTGGCTGGAGCTTCGGGTATCATTTCATTCATACAAAAAAACTACATGTGATATTGTGTGTCATATCATTTCGCACACGGTAAAGTAGTTGTCGCAGCAGTATTTTCTCTATGAGATATAATTTCCACAGCAATCTACTTGGATGAAATCTTGTAAAAATGAACTGCAGCTGGGGTCCAGGAATCTTTTTTCAGGCCAAGGACACCACAGATGATGGAACAACTCTGTAATACATATTTTGTATGAAATTGTGTGTAATCATGTCTCTGTGTTTCATGATTATTGTCAATACCTTTTTCATGTCTGCAGGGTAAATATGAAGCTCCAGCAGCTGGTTAGGTTAGCTTAAACTGGAAATCATAAAACATGTTAATTGAGACTTTGTGCAAAGCTAACCAGCTGCTGGCTGTATGTTTATATTAATAGTACTCTGAGTGGTGTTTATATTCTCATCTGACTCTCAGGAAGAAAGCAAACAAAGCATATATCCAAAAATGTGGAACTATATCCCTTTAAACTACAAAACATATATTTGGAAAACTGACATTTAGGAGATTCAAGTAGTTATATGAGCCCTGAATCAGTGTATTTGATGTATAAACTGTTTGAATGTGAGGCACATATAAGTGAGTTATATCAAAATAATATACAATTTTGGTACGTGCAACCACTTCTTATCTCAGACAGTTAGCTGTCAGAAGTTGTAAACTGGAAAAATAATCCCTGTCAAACATGTTGGAAACTCATGGCCAATAAAAAGATAATGAACTTCTCTCAAACAGAAACTACACAAATGCCAAGCCACTTGAAAAACCAATGAAGTGTATTTTATTATTTTATCATGTTATTTGGCCTGTTTATAGAAGTAGAAACAGAAATGTCAAGAGAATACAGACATAATGTTTTTGTGACAAGTCTGATGAGAAAAGACCCCATTCAACAGTGATATTTGAGTATATGCATAAAACATTAATGATAAATGTTAATGAATGTTTCGTGGTTCCGGCCCTATCGTCTTGTTGTAAATGAGTGTCATGTTGCTTCTATTTATAATTGTTTACTGGCTATTTGCAGATAAGGTACGGACGAATATGACTTGGCACTAACGTATCACAAAACATTAGAGGTAAATATACAATATAAGGAATAGATTTCTTTAAGAAATATAAATGGATGTATCATATGAAAAGTACAAAAACATAATATATATACATTTCTGGTTGGGAGAATTTGCTCGCAACCTGTTGTCTAAACATCCACAATAGTTTAAAGTCTGGTCACGGCATAAAAAATTGATTGCGCAACAGAGAATCTCATCTCTAATCATTAGTCTCACGCTTGGAGTGCTTTAGTTTACACCCATTATTAGATGAGGGGCCAACAGTGGCGGCTTTACTACAAAGCCATAAATTGACAAATTGATGGCTCCTCCAGCTCATGCAGACTAAACTTATGGAGATTTATCAGGAGTGTCAGATTTACACTCCGAGTTAATCCTCACCAATAAATCAACCTTGTTTATTCCATCTGCAGGCCGAACGTCATACTGGTCAGTGTTGAATCTGCTGCCACTGTTCCCATCACTTACTCCTGTACGTCTCCCTAGAAACTCCAAAATGCATTTAAGAGAAACAGATCAGCAGCTCGAGACGTATTTCAATTTCTTCTTGGAATCATAATATGATTTCATTTGATGATTCATTAGTCATAATGCCCGAAATCAATGCTGCTGTCTGAGACAGCAAATAATGACAACATAATGACATAATACAAAGTTTTAGTTAGACTGTGTGTCGCCTTCACATTGCAACAGAAAATAGTTTGAATTTAATGCGTGATGACTAATACAGTCCTGTGGATTCTCTTCTGGGCTCTTCTCTTCGGACACCCACAGGGAATTAAAGAATGAAATATCACACGTGTTGAACATGATATAAAAACAGCCAAACAGAGACATATACAATAGGTAATTTTTGACTTTGAGCCTGTAAAAGTATTCTCATAACACAGACATACAACCAGAAACAACAGACCCCAAAGTTTTGAGCTTCAGAAATCCCACATTTCAGAGGAATCATCTGTAGTTAGATTACTTATTTACTTATGTCATCTGTGATTCTGCTTAAAGGAGCAGTGTGTAGGATTTTGTAGCAACATTTTTGTAGCAACATCTGATAGTGCAGTTGTTGATTGCATTAAGCCAGTGGACTAGGACTAGTCCTCTACACTGGGGGGTGGGGGGTCTTTGTCCTGTGTTACTTTAAACGACATGATTTCCTCGGAAGTGGCAAAAGTGTCAACTTTCCACAGATCCAGTTGCATTTTAAGCGGGCATTGATATTATCTTATCTGTTATGGGAATTAATAAAGAGTTGTGCCAGTACATGCCTTGTACAAAACAACCACAGGCGCGTTTATCTGATAAAGTGAAGTAACTTATTATCCAGCCGCATTGATTAAAAGGGTCCGACTCAAGTGCACCTGCACGTGTGTCACGGTGGGACCGCAGTGTGTTTCTGTTTGTTATTGTTGATTATAGTATGACCTACATGTGCAATCACAACAATCACAAGATCATACAAGAATCTAGCATGGTTGGAGACCTGGGTAAAATTCTGCAATCCCCGGAGAATGGAAAACACCCACAGTAAGAGATTTATGTAGCATTGGCTGACAGAGTATTCAAGTTACATACTGATTATTTTCAAGAATTTATTGCCTCTAATTATCAGTTGGTACAAAAGTCTGTTGGGTCCACAGCTGATTAATTTAAGCAACCCAAACAAGTTGTAAAACACAAGGCTTGAAAGCGTAACTCATTTGACATTGAGAATATCAACTCGATTAAAAATAGAATTTCTCTAACTGTCCTCCAACTCCAGGTGAAATATTGCCTGGTAAATTGACATTTAAATGGACTGGGATGGATCTAAAACGAGTGGCTGTAGCTCAGATTGTAGGAGGTTGGATCTAAATTGAGCTCCTGCTGTTCATCAAAGTCATTCTTGAGAAAACTATACTGATCTTTCTGATCCGTGTTATTTTTACTCCATAGATGGCAACGTCAGTCAGCCCAGCACAGGCGTCTCAGGTACAGGTTATTTTAGGAAGCAAAGAAAAAGATGGAGAGGGTCAATAAAGAGGTAGAGGCTTTCAGCTCTAAACAAAACCTCAAATCCAACAAATGCTGCTAACAGATTTTGCATAAAAACTAACTAAACAAATAAACAAAGAGATAGAAAATCTGTCAAAATGTTGTTTCAGCTATGTGAATAAAGTTTAAATTATCTATATATAGACAGAATAAAACATGTTGTTGTCTCTGTGATGTCACCCATATGTTTCTGAAGAGCCACTGTGAAACTCAGTGTGGTGGCTCTGGCCGCTGCCATCTTGGCAGTCCTGGCTAATCCAAATATGGACAGATATTTGGAGTTGTTGGTGGACAGAAGAACATTGAATGGAGAAATTAGCTATAGAGACCAAAACTGTTTCTGTACCAGGCTGTAAATATGTTTATTTCTGCTGTGAAGTTGGACATTTTAATATGGGGACTTATGGAAACTGACTTGTTTTTGGCCAGCCTCAACTTTGAGGAATAAAAGATTCCTCATCTTCCTCATCCATATCCGCATTAACTTCATCTCACAGCCACAGAGGTGGTTGAAACAAAACAAATAGACCTCCATCATAGATCTGTTATTAGTGATTATTACATGAATTATTAGATGTGTGTGTTCTCTGCCTGGAAACCTGCTCTAGGTCTGTTTCATCCTATGAATTAAATCAGTTCAAACATCAATTTCAAATCTAGGTCAAGCATGAATTTCATATTTTTTGTGGTTGTTTTGTTGACCCATAAAAGATCAGAATATTAATGTCCTGCGTTACTCTGGTTACCGGTCACACAAACAATGGAATAACAAAGAAACGTTTTATTTGAGATTGTTGGCCTTTAAAAAGCGAAAGTAACAGAGGAGATGTTTAAGCCTTTGATGTCAAGGTCGAGGTATTATGTGACCTGATGACTGCATGGCTCTGCATAAACCATGCTCCATTCTCATATGATCCAATCATCGACAGTGTTTTAGTGAGGGAACAAAACATGCTTTATGCCATAGAGATTTGAGATTAGTTTATTTTCAGGCAGACAGTTTTGATTGTTTTTCTGTAAATCATCACCTCAGAGCAAAGAGCGCAGCCCTTTTGATTTATGTCGCTGGTGTTACATTTCAGACTCACTTTTCAAAGACACCTGTGAAAGCAGCCATATAGTGAAAGGCCAAATATGATAAAGATAAGAGGAACTACCTGTGAAAGTAACATTATGTGTGGTGACTAGACCCACGGTGTCATTTGAGCATCATATTCAAGAAAGCCTTTAGATATATAGAGCCTATTTACATCTGGTGTTAACATGTGTCATGAGGATGTGAAAGACCACAAAGACACATTGTGATCAGATCATTCAAACCGCTTGACGTGGTGGTCTGGGACGCATTTGACCTTTTGTAGTGTAAACTCTAATAAATCCTGAGCCACACTGAAGGACTCCCTGTTAAACTGAGACCCTGTAAGTACACAATATAATATGATGATATATGTGTTATATATGTGTGTATACACTCCCTTAAAGTTTGAGAAACAGCTAAAGCGAATTCTTAATCATCTTGTGAATTTGGCATTAAAAGCAACACATCAGATTGTTTCATTCCCTGTAGAAAACATGCCAAATATTTGAAACGCAATAAACAGCAATCAGTAAAGGCTACTTATTTGTCTCTTGTTCTTTGTCTTTATTATTAATCATATTTTTGTGACACTCTCTTTGACACATTCAACTAACATTATATATTAAGTTCTGTCTTTGTGTGCAAAAACATTATGATGGTTGAGCCAGGGGTCAAAAAGATCACACTCTAACATTTATCCAAGTCCCTGAACTAAATTATAAGCACAGACCAAGAAGAAGGGCATGCACATGCTAGTGCAAATTCTTTAGCCTAAAAAGCCTTTAGTCAAGAAAGGGTTACAAACTTGGCAGCTCTTTTAGCCTCAATAATAGATGGTGATAATAATAATCCTGCCTGCATGTCTTATGCAAAACAAATACCATTTTATGACACCAATTACACTATCCGGCTTCAATAAAACTAGGCTTCATTCTCTGCAATACCACCTTAAAAATACTATTTGTCACATTACTTGATGCTCAGGACGAACTACATAGACAGCATGACCAAAATGTGGATATGTGGATACTTGAGCACTGCAGACATATGTCACTGTTGAATAGCATTCATCTGCTGCTGGAAAAGCGTCCAATCATCTGAGAAGACATTGGCAACCTAGCTGCAGGGATTTGTTCCCATTCAGCCACAGGAGCATTTAAGTTGTTGGCTCCTGGTGTTGGGTGGCTCAAAGTCGACATTTCATTTCATCCCAAAGGATGATTGAAGCCAAGGCTCTGTCGGGCCAAACAAATTCTTCCACACCAAACTGGGAAAGGAAAAAGGAAGTTATCTTAACTATCATTTATGTAGCATCATTGCTGCGTTTTTGGCCACTTGATGGCAGCACAGCAACCCTGTCGTCTAGTTGAACATCACGCAAATATGCAGCAATGTTAACATTTATCTGGGTTCATGTTTGTGTCCATTTAAACAATCTAGGTCATCTCCACTCTCCTTAATCTATGTTTTGCTCTCCACTAACTATCTGTCTCTATTTACTGCTTGATGCATGGTGAGATTTTTTCCCACGTGCTGTCGAAAGGCTCGGGAGAGTGAATCTGATCAGTAAAGTTATGAGTTATACAACCATAATAATGAACTGAAAGAGGCTGTAGTACTCTGTAGAGCTGAGGAATTGGATAATATTCAGCCATTTTCCCCTTTAATATAAAAATATCGATTGGAGCAGCTTTGAGCAAACCATGAAAAACAGCCAAGCCTGGACCAAAATAGTGTCTATAGACTTCTGGCAATGTAGTGCATAAATGGAAATATGTTGCCAGGCTTTCCACTGTGAGAGATACATGACTCTGTATTGTGATTAGTTGTTGTTACAACTGCTGGACAATGTCATACTAAAAATACACACATACTGTAGGTTACTTTGGCTTCACTCTAGAGGTGTGTAGTCTCCGTCACCACATGAACTTACTGTGCCCTCTGTTGGCAACCTGAGGTGTCAAGGCCAATAGTTTCTATGTGTGAAAGAACAGTGTCCATTTATCTGCTGCAGTTCTTCATGTGAGCTTTGAGATAATTGGCACATAGACAGACTTTCCTTCAAATAAGATGTAGGGTGAGATGAGATGAGACTGTTGGGCAATGGTGGATCGTCTAGAAGCAAAACTATATATTTTTCATGAAATACACTGGTTTTTTTTTTTGCAATTTGGTTCAAAGTAAAAGCTGTATCAAAAGGAAAAAAGGTGGGTTTCCTTTGTTCCCTTTGTATCGCTGTTTGCTTTAAAAATAGTAATGCAAAAACGCAACAAAAGCAGCACTTCAACGCTTCATCAAAGGCGAGATGTGACTTCCTTTGCCTCCTCCCCCAGACTGTTACTGAAGACGGTATTGTTCAGTTATTTAGTTCCTATAACTTGCACTTTGTTCTTTGTTCCTGTTTTTGTAGTTCAAGACACATAAATGTTACTGTCTCTCTTCTTGTGTGATTAGCATTTAGGTTCCAACAATGTAGCGTAAAAAATCACCTTAAATGGATTTGAGTGGCTGCGTGGCCCACTTCTTTCCATCTTTGTGCACTGGATAAAATGTTCTTATGAAGAATTATTACACAGGATCAGGTTTGAAATTTAGAAATATGAATTCTAAACACACAAGCACAGAAGTGAACTAATAAACGTCATCAGCAGGGCCAAGCTTAGAATGGCTATGATCAATATTTTTAAATTAACAATATCTCACATTACTCCTTCTGTTTGAAATGGGCTGCCTATAGTATTGGACCTAGAGATAATAACACATTTTCAACCATAGCAAACAGCTTTTGGTCACCAAAAAAGCTCGAAAGAGCTCCTGCTCAGCACTAAACGATGGACGGACAAAGTCAGTGACTAGCAGGTGTGGTGGAGCATTTAGAGGCTATAAAAGATATATATTTCCATCAGGAGTTGTCTGAGACCAGAAAGACATCTGAAATGACGTGATACAATTGCCTGGTGGCAACACAACCTTTGAGCTGGATTAGCTTGATCTGACCATCTGTCATATAACATAAACATACTTTGGTGTTTCTTCCAAATCGCGTATTTGTTTTCAAATGGGATTTGAAAGGATTACACAACAAATGGTGGAAAAAAAACATAATCAGCATTACAAAATAATTCCTTTCAAATAAGTAGGTAGCAGACAATTACTCCTAATTGTTATTCATTTATGTAAATTACAAAGAGAAATGAATAATTTAGAGTCATGTTAAATACAAATAGATTCAAGGGAGGTTTATAACTGTGATTAATTTATAAAAACAGCAGGCGGTCTGTAGACCAGTTTTTTTTTTATGGTGTGCGCTTTGAGACTGTGAATCAGAAAGACGTTATATATTCACCACACAATATAGGGAGAACCTTGCGAACAGTGACTACTAATAAGAATCACAATGTCCTGCACATCACTTTAAAAAAATGATAGTCTTTGAGGAGAGAATAGATTGAAGTAAGTATTTCATTGGCTCTCAGACAAAAGCAGCACCTAGTCTTTTTACACCACTTTGGACACCAAGATTGTTGATTTTTGGGGTTAATGATGGTCAAATTTTATTCCATACTGATAATAAAACTAATAACAAAAATGTCTGATGATAAATGGATGCCTCTGAATTAATCCTGTTTAGACATTTGACCTTTAAGAGAAGACAAAAGATCCAAGAGTGTATCAACCAGGTGTTTAATGTCAATGTATTTCAGCCAGCCAAAGTATTGGATTTATGCTTTTATAACCTTATGATTATATGTTGTGGAGGTGTGCATGCAGCAACACACAGGTGTACTGTAAAACAGCTTTTTTAAAAAAGAATCTTATTCACCAGATGGACAAAACATGAGGGCTACAGGGCAACTGAATGAACTAAATGACAGCAAAACATGTGACGTTTTTTCTTTGAGAAAGTGGTGACAATCAAACATCTCAGCAGTCACCAGAAAATGTCACAGCTGCCTGCTGAGAGCTGTATATTAGGGCTTTACATCACCGAATCACTGTGTGGTTTGCACAGTAGTAGTATTTGCGTCATGGATTGCATCACATCACCTGTCTTTCTCCATCAACCCATCCTCCATAACCGCTTAGGGTTGTTGGGGCCTGGGGCTGACATTGAGTGAGAGGAGGGTGCATCCTGGACAAGTTCATCATCCATCATCCATCCATCATCCAATTCATCACGCATACAGACAAACAACCATGGGACTATGGGCAATTAAGAGTGACCAGGTAACACCTTAACTTGCATGTCTTTAGACTGTGGGAGGAAGCTGGAGTACACAGAGCGTACCCACCCAGGCATGGGGAATATGCAAACTTCACGCAGCAGCCTCGAGGGTTTGAATCAAGAACCTTCTTGCTGTGAGGTGACAGTGCACCTGCTGTGCTGCCAGCACGTCCTTTAATATATCTAAGTGATTGGAGTTTTTTCTGTCATTAGCTGTGGTAAAGGCAGCCTCCAGTGCCAAATTGTATCCCGTGGCTGTGCCACTGGGGTATGAATGAGCATTATTTACTTTCTGATGAGCGGTTGGCACCTTGCATAGCAGCCTCTATCATCAGTGTTTCAGTTTCAGAGGTTCAGTGAGTGAACGTGGCATATATGGTGTGAAGTATTTTGAGTGGTTGGAAGACTAGAAGGGCGCTACATAAAGCAAGTCTATTTACCTTTTTCAGTTTTGAACAAAACACGTGAAAACTTCTGCTGTGAAATGAAAATGTTATAATTTGTATAGTTTGTGAAACTTGGTTATGTGGAAGTAAAATTTTCACACCCAAAGTTGCGCTACACAAGCTATAACAACTATCATGATCACTCATTATTTCTGTCATCATCTTCCAAGGAGGAAGTATCCCAGTCACAAAACTCCACCAGATGCGTTTACAGTATTAGGAATTTATTAATTCGAAAATGTAATGAGTGCCAATTTTAATCATGGTGTGTTTGGTTTAATTGCAGCTACATTACTGATAAAACTTTCGATAATGACTTTGGAAACGGGATGCTAAAAGCCATAGAGTTTAATAGCCTAAATGAAATGGAGGTGAAACCTGATGTTAGCAATTCTTCTTGTCAAGCCTTCGTCTGCATGCTGCTGTGATTTCAATAAATTCAACCAGCAGACACACAACTTGGTGTCCACTGAAGAATTTTGAAATAACTTCCTTTGAGCAGCCTGATAAAATATTCTGGGTGTTCTATATTTAAGCCTTCAAGGTTTAATCATTGAGTCAAGGTGTTCCTTTGCTGATCTGGAGGGCATTCAAAATGATGTAGCTAAAACAACTTTGGATATTTTCAAATATACAGTCATGGATTATCAGCTTGGCAAATCAGTTAACAGGCCTGAGGGCCACAGAAACTTTTTTAACTGCATGTCAAATAACCTGAGCACATTTAAAGGTGTTAAAGAGAACAGCAGTGGACTCGACGTGCAAACAACAATCAGAGACTAAGCAGTTTATAGGTTTCACAAAGGAATGGAAGGGGATGCGGGGGAACCAGTGACGGGTGGAGTGCAAAGTTGAGATGATACAGAGCTGGACATGGCAGAGGGAGTGCAAGGAGCTATGCCCAGCGACATACAAAGAGTGTGAAAGGAGTTGAAGGAAGAAGTCCAACAGCCTTTGACAAAAGACTATTTCTTAAAACAGTCAGGTGCCCATATAACCACTGAATCAGTTATCGGTCGCTAAACATTCACTTCATTCATACTGGCCATTAAGACAGACAAAATAACATCTGTTCTTAACTTCTGAGGACTGATTAATAATTTTTAATAAAGATCTGGTAGAATAACAATAACATACATATAACATAACATAATAACATAAAATAATAATAAAATAACAAAAGGCAGCCCAGGAGTCCAGGTAAAAAACAAACTGCAGCAATCTAAGAAAAATACCATCAGCACACAACAACAACAACAGCAAGAACAACAAAATAACAGTACGGAGATACACATGGTGCAGGAGCTCAACAACACTGAACTAATGCAGAGAACTGCAGGAGGTGAAGAGAAACATGTGCAGAGTTTAGAAGAATGCAGCGCATTGAGGCCGGAGAATGAACTAGACATAACTTTATAAGGGCCTGTATGAGGGCATTTCAGTAGGTCATTAAACACAGAGGACGCAGACAAAGGCAGTAGGTAAAGTAACACAAGACCCCTGAGGATACATCATTTCAACATAAAACAGGAAATAGAAAACCAGAAACACAAAGCCACAACATCTTCTACACAGAATTTAAACCAGGAATCACTGTAGAATGAGGAAATAAAATACAGGAGATAAAAAATACACAGACAAAATTAAAAATACATAACCCTCCCTAATATTTTTTGTACCATCCCTAATGTTGGGCAGCACACAACAGCCCCCCCCCCTTTTTTTTTCTCTTAAACTTCCTGCAGACACGTGTATTTGGAGCACAATTAGCTGCAACATTTCTCCTCAAATCACAGGCTAAATGAAGTATGCATGATCTCTGTGTCCCCTCTCCTCCCTCCCTCCCTCCCTCTCTCTCTCTCTCCCTCCGTCTTCTTTACATCTCACCATCAATTTAATCCCTGTCTGAAGGGGGGACGTGGCTGGAGCGCAGATCCCATCCTCCTCTGTGGACCCTCCGTCTGTCTCGTCTTTCTCTTTGAAAGAAGAAGCGCGTCAAATAACTTTAATCCATTCGATATATGTGTAGATTTTTTATTTCCTTGTTTTTTTTTATTCGTCTCGTGTGTGCTGCTTGTTTCTTCTATTTCCAATAATGAGCGCAAAGAGAGCGCGTTATAAGAAGCGTGTTGCAGACCAGCAGCGCCAAGGTGAGCTTTATTTCTATTGTAAATATTTAAAATAAAAGTTTAAAGCTACTAGTGTTAAAGTTTAGAATATTCTGCATGCATTTACATCTTTATTTGCCCCTTTTTAAGTATTTGCGAAGCACAATAACATTTAATCCATATAAAACTCTAATTGTAACATTTTCTTCCAGTGAAAATGTCTCCAAAAGTCAGATAGATAGATAGATCACTGACAGCTAATAGCAGAAACGAGGAACTATTATTAATTTAAGGTTATAATTCCAGCCATGCCGCTCATACCGCATTAGGCAGTACTCCATGTAACCTTGGACTTTCAGTGTGATGCGTGAGCTGTGGCAACATAATTAACCTCCAAGAAGTCATTAGCATGTAATATTGCAGGGTGTGTAATGCAAATGAGACTCAACAGTCAGCGGCTGATGAGAACGATTTGAACCATATTAGAGTGGCAACATTTCTCAACCCACATGGGGAATCAGCCATTTGCATGTGGTACTAATTTTTTTTCCACTAATTTTTTTCTTTTTCATGAAAATGTCTGTTTTTTCGTCAATGGTCTGCAAACATGATACAATTATGAGACTATTAAGTGTAATTTATTTATCTATTTATCTACGTCTGCAGATATCTCTTCATATACTTAAAAAATAATAAAATAGTTTTTCTTGACAAAATTATGATTAAATCAATGAGGGCATTGCCTTAATTGACTCTATTTGCCAAATAAACAAATCTTAAATGTGTTTTAGTTAATGAGTAATGCATTTTTGCACCAGGTGTCCTCACATTAGGTGATTATTAAAAATGTGTGGCTCGCACATAACCTGCTCCTGTCCAAAAAATGGTTGTTATTGCTTTAGACCTGTTATCGATGATAAGTGATAAGAAGCAGAGCTGCAACAGTGCATCAGTTCGTAGATTAATGGGGAATTGGGCAGCCATTTTGCTGATTGCTTATTATAAATAATCAAATTTGAGCAAAAAACTTTCTCTTATGTCAGCCTCTCAAATTTAAAGATGATCTGCTTTTCTGTCTTCTAAACTTCATATCTTCAGGATTTGGATTGATGGGTGGATAAAATATGAAAAATGAAGAAGCCACCTTGGGCTGGGTAAAGTTATAAATAGCATTTCCCCATGTTTCCGATATTTTAGCAAGCAGCAAGCTCTGTGGCTGTGAAATGAAGAACTGCAAAAACTGCAGTCTCTCAAACGGCCACTTGAGGCTGGCTACAGAACAAGTCAGTCTCCATAAGCACCCATGTTAAAATGCCCAACTTCACAACAGAAATAAACATGTTTATAGTCTAGTACAAAAAAACACTCCTGCCTGCCTCAATCCACGTTTTGGCTTATTTTTAGATTGGCCGGGTGGTGGAAGAAGCAGGACTGCCAACATGGCGACAGCTAGAGCCACCACACGCACTTCACAAAGGCTCTTCAGAAACCTATGACGTCCATGTTTTATACTGTCTATGTATTCTGTGCACAATAAATAAACAAATAAAAGACAGAATAAACGATAATGAAAATAATCTTTAGTTGTGTCTCTAGTGATTTGTTGTCAGATATCACACTAGTTTGATTTAAAATATCCTCCACTTCAAGTATGCCAATGTAAATCTTTTAAAGCCTTTAGTTTGTACATAATTAGGTCTGAAGTTCTGGGAATATGTGAAAATATTTGTGAAACATAAAATGTTAAACTGAAGTTGGACCCCAATAGGAAGCATCGCTGAATCAAATGAAATCCTCTTCTGATTGTCTTTATGTTTCATCTCTCTGTTCTTCTTTTTACAGCAGGCCCCCAGTGTTAAGCAGACCCAGAAATCATCGCAGGATGTGATCACCTCCCGCAGTTTCCTCTCTGAAATGGAGCTCACTTTGCAGGGTTCCCCTTCAAACATATCAAAACTGTTCCACAATATCAGCCTGTCACTAAACGCCACTGGGAATTACACCAATGACCAATTCACTGAAGTCAACCTCTCTGAAATCCTGGGTCCAAAACGATCTCCCTTCTTCCTTCCCGTGACCAGCATTTACCTTCTCATCTTCCTCACCGGCTTGTGTGGAAATCTGCTCACATGTGCAGTGATAGCGCGGCACAAGAAGATGCGAAACCCCACCAATCTCTACCTTGTGAGCCTGGCAGCATCAGACCTCCTCATGCTTTTATTCGGGATGCCCCTGGAGATTTACGACCTGTGGCAGAATTACCCCTTCCCCTTTGGCGAGAGCGGCTGTTACTTCAAGACCTTCCTCTTTGAGACGGTCTGCTTCGCCTCAATTCTCAATGTCACAGCTCTGAGTGTGGAGAGGTACATCGCTGTGCTCCACCCCCTCAAAACACGTTATCTGTCAACTAACCATCATGCCAAGCGGGTCATCACCATTGTGTGGGTGGTGTCCATGATCTGTGCCATTCCCAACACCTCACTGCATGGCATCTTTTACCTGCCAGAGAGGATGGAAGAGTCGGCTATTTGCACAGTGCTGAAGCCCCTGTGGATCTATAACATGGTCATGCAGATCACAACTGTGTGCTTCTATTTTGTGCCCATGATGGTGATCAGTGTGCTGTACCTGGTGATGGGTCTTCATTTGGCCAGAGAAAAGCAGCAGCCCAGCGGGAACCTGGGAAAGAACTGTGGCGGCAACACTCGCAGGAAGATCAACGTGAACGGGCGCAGGAGACAGGTCAACAAGATGCTTTGTGAGTATGGCCGTCACAATTTTTACTACTTTTACGGTTATCGTGGCCAAAAGAAATCACGCTAACATTATTATCTCAATATCTGTAGAAAATATGGAAAGAAGGCAAAGGGACTAAGAGTTTTTCTCTTTTTTGGCAAATAAATTGCAACCACTAACTTGTTAACTGTACCACTGGAAACCAATGCTAAGCTGCATTACTGCCTCCATGTTGTAGTGTGAGCCACAAAGCAGGAATAGAAAGAAACTGAAAGTATACTGTATTATTTCTGTAGTATTATCATGTGTGTTTCATTAATGAAACATTAACATTTCATTTTTAAATATCACTATCATCATCAATATTTTAACACCCACATTAATGACTTTTGTTTTTTCTCTCTTATTTGTCTTGAGAAAACAGGCATTACTGTAAAAAGCTGCTATGATTTGAAAGCAGATCCCATTTAATCCATGTCATCAATGCCAAGACATGTTTCCAAAGACAAAACGGGAGAAAAAAACACTGAGCAAAAAGGACGGTTAATTCTCAGTACGGATAATTTGTATTCTGGTGGACGATTTTTGTATCACATCTTCTAAGCTTTGGAGGGGGGTGGGGGGGATTGTCATGGATATTGTAAGCATTGATTTGTTCTTTTCTTTCTTGTCAGTCAGTTTCGTATGAGGAATTTCATTCTAGACTGATATATCCATTATTTTTATTCTTTACTTCCACCTTGAACCTCCTGAACACATAAATTAATTTGAGTCAGTTTCTTAGTGTAAGTTCTGAATTCCTTCATAAACTTTTATATTATTATTATCTGCCAAGGTTGGAGCATTTCTGTTACGATGTCAGGGATTTCAATAAACAATCACAATTTAGCAATAAAAAAAAAAAATCAGCTGTTAGTTTTTGTCGTCAAGGAAACACAACTATCAAGTCTGACAACAGGGGAGCCAGGGGAGTCTTAATGCGACATGAGTTCCCCTGAAAACATGAATGAAAATATCTATATTGAATATAATATTGACAATATGCCAATTTTACAGTGCATTTCTATTTTTCTGTATCTTCTACATTACAGACCATGTTTAAAATTAGAATACTATTGATGTATGAGTCATGCATGAGGGTGATGTGACGGTGCAACATGGCTAAAACTTCACTTGCTTTAAAGGACCAGTGTGAAGGATTTAGTGGCATCTAGTGGTGTAGATAGGGATTGCAGCTTCCTATTCTCGCCATATTATTTTCTATTTCTGTCATGTTCTGTAGAGCCCCCGAAATCTTACACACTGGTTTAGACATTCATCTTGTCATCAGCTTGTTCACAGTGCTTCTAGCATAGAGGTAGACTCTTAAGCTGCATTTTTTAGTACTTCCTCTTACCTTCAGCCCTTAACAGCATATGTTGCATTGAGGTCACTTAGAGAACAATAAAGCGATATATTAACCAAGCATTCTTATAAAGTAAAATATAGTTAATCTGATTAGATATGAAAAAGATGTGTTTTAAGAGCAGTTTGACTGAGTCCAGTGCATGGATGCGAGGGGTAAGGGAGGTCCACAGTTTGAGTGCAGCATTGGAAAAAGCCCCTACTGCTGAGGTTGATGGCTGGCGGTGCCAGTGCACCTGCTGATGAAAACCGTAGGGAAAGAAGCGACGACATATAAGTCAGAGCGAGGTCTGTGAGATAAGCAGGGGATACGTTCTAAGTTAAGTGCTTTGAAGGTTAAACTTACCCCTAAGTGTGTGGCAGTTATTACAAATTCATGCTAAGCCAGCCAAAGTTTGTTCAAACCCACAATATTAAGTATAAGTTCAAGTAGAGATCCCAAAGTTTTCAGCACACCGGGCTGAATATTTGTGGAAATGATCCATAAAATCATTCACAAGTCATCTGGAACATTTCCAACTGATATAATCATGCATGAAACTGAATATTCCACTGCGTAAACATCACATTCTGTAACTTCAAGAGCTGGAATAAGATGATACAGCAAATAAATTCTTCTGTCCAACAGAGCGGAAAACTAATTGTTAAGTGATCAAACAGACAAACCGTACAAACTCGCTGTGAGTGAAATTTAGTGTCAAATATTTCTATTTCTTGCCACCAAGTTTACAGTGAAGCTACGTTGGACGCCACGTGTCCACCATTGTAAAAAAGCCTGTTGCATCATCTGCTCCTGGACAGCATTATTCATGTATTATTAGATAGGAATGTAATGAATGATGTTGCTGCATGCACACTTTTACAAATGACAGTGAGTGATACAGACATCAAATCAAAGACTTAAAACGCTGCTAATTATGCTTTGTGCCCAGTTTTGTCTCATCGGCCATATCAAAAGATATTTTTTATTACAGCATGTACATGATTAGATCTATTTGATCTGAAATAGGCTTTTAAATGACCTTTGGGTGTGTACACATACTGTGTCCTTGTGACAGCTGTGACAGTGATCAGTGTGATAAAAATTAATTGAGTCAGTTGCTTCAAAGACATCACGGTTAGGCAACCTGAGCAGACTGCTGTTATCCCCAACAGCCCAGGCAGATGTACTCAAATTGCTTGTTTATATTCAGTTTCATTTTATATGAGACAGAAAGGAAAGCATCAAATCCTCACATTTGACAAGTTGGAACCAGGAAATATCTGCCAATTTTGGCTGAAAAATAACTGAACTGATAAACTGAATAAAAAAAACAATGCAGATAAAGTTTCTTGCAATCGACTATTAAATTAATTGGATCCTTTTTGAGTTAAGTTTAAGTCCTTGCCACTATCACCAAGTGCTTGCTCATGGTGGGGATTGTTGGGTCTAAATTTTAGAGGTAGGATTTTTTCTTTGTATGACTGCAGGATAAAACTGCCAGAATCAGGGTTTTTTGTGTCGACCTGCAAATGGAAGGGAAGTCCTTGGTCTTCCGGGTCTTTCGACTTTATTAAAAGGAACAGCAGGAGGAAAACTGTTTAACCTGCAACAATAAAAACAAACAAACATTTAAAACAGTTTCATTCATTCTTTTTGCTACTGTAGCGATCGTTGTCGCCGTGTTTGGAGTCTGCTGGGCGCCTTTCCACATCGAGCGGCTCCTGTGGAGTTCCATCAGCCAGTGGACCGATTTGATGCACAACGTTTATCAGTATGTCCACATCCTGTCAGGCATCCTCTTCTACCTCAGCTCAGCAGTCAACCCTATAATCTACAGCCTGCTCTCCACGCGGTTCAGGGAGTGTTTCCGTGAACTTGTGTGTTCCCATGTGGAGGATAATAGCTTTGTCAGAGACTCGCCGCCATTCCCTAAGATCTTACCGGATCCTTTTGTGTCAAGCACCAGAACTCAGCCTGGGGGTAAGAACTCGAATGCTTTCATCCCTTTGCTGTCTCCTAACATGACACTGAGCATGGACACTGCAATCCTCACATGTGGATGTAAAGACACAACCTGCAAGACCTCAGTGTTCTAACTGATTTGAATAAGCTAACAAGCATGAACTAATTTAAAGGAATAGTTTGGTCAAATAAGCTTATTCGGTTCCTTGATGGGTGTTAGAAGAGATTGATACCACTCTCACATCTGATAAATATGAAGCTAGATTGTTAGCTTAACAAAAGACTAAAAACATTTTAAAATCTCATTATAACACATTCTATTGTATATATTAATCTTTACAAAAATATAAACATTTGCCATTTTAGCAGATACGGAAAGTGGTATTGTGTCAACTCTTGCCAAGAAAGGGAATAAGCCTGTCGAGTTGTTCCTTCAGACTTAAAAAATATAAGACGTGATGTTCCCAATCTGCTATAACACCTCAAAGACTTTGTGCAGGATCAAAAAAAAAAAAAAAGAAAAAGAAAGAAGAAAGACTAGGACAGCACAATTACATTTTTTTAAAATATTGCCAGATATGAAAAGGGTTTAAGAAGGGTTCCTTGCCTGAAATATCCATGTGGCAATATTAAAAAGTCAAATTGAAGTGCAGTCCTTCAAACTCAACACGTCCTTAAGGAGCTTGTCTGTGAACTTTGATTTGCTTTGTTTGTTTGTCACATAGTTCAACAATGTCTGCCTATTCCACCTGCTGTCTTATTATGTAACTGTTGTACACCTCGGAGGGTGTGAGAACCAAATCTAATCCGAATGATAACATGTTGTACTCTTTGGAAAATGTATGTGTTGCTGAGCAGCAAAAAAAACAACAACAAACAGACCATATATTTATCTGTGTTTCAGTGGAACTTGTACACAAAGAAAGCAATGCTTTACTGTGAGCTTTACCTAATCTTGTTTTGTCTCTTCTTGCACGGCCAGCAATCATGCACATGATTTGTACGTTTGTACATTTTGATTGGTATAAGCTCTTGTTCACTGTTGTTGCAAAGTTGAAAACTGATTATGGCTATTGTGCGAGCCCTAATTTAAAAGCTATACAAATAAATGTTTGAGCTGTCATTGCAACATATAGCTATTATATTTAATGTCTGCTTATATTTGATGACGGAAATATGAAGGCTGCATAATGCTGACGAGTTTTATTCATCATTATGATTGCTTTGTGTGATTGCTGCGTTGCTGAAGCCACGTCTAACTTCTGACACCCAAACTAACAAGCCTCAACAAAAGCTAATAATTAACACATGGTATAATTTGTATGTTGGTACAGTTTTGTGTCAGCATGGCATACATTACCAAATCAGAATGACTTCAGTCTGTGGGTTGAGACAACAACCTTTTGTATAGTTGAATGTTTCAATCATACATAGCTATTTAAAATGGATACAATATTTATTTCTTAGGCAGCATTGCATTCACATATTCTCTATATCACCTGTTGCACCTGATGCTTCAGGAGTAATCAACATTTACAATATATATTTCATTTCCATCCCACTGTCAGGCTGGCAATCTCATATGAAAAGATAATTGCCGTATAATAGTTATTTTTGAACACTTGAATCTGCCTTTATCCTGCGGCTGTCTGGCAATGTATTATTCATATTGGTGATCGAGGTCAGGAAAAATTGGAGTCCATTTTTAGGGATTAACAGCAAAGAGTCACACAGGCACACAAAAGCCTCCCAGTCCTTAATCGCTTCACATCAGATAGCCAAAATATTTTGCATCTTATTCACATGTGCATGATATTAACATTAAATCAGCAGTTTCATACCCATGGCAACTTCAGTATTTAAGTAAAAGTGGTGCATATTCATGTTCACCATGATCGTGTCCTGATTTTACTTGTCAGAATGGTTCAGAGTTACATAAAGAAATTAAATCTGAATGGAAGATGAATATGTATGTAGAACTGCTGTCATGGCCCATTAATTTAAAGTAATTACATTTATGTAAATATTCAAGTGACCACACAACGAGTATGAGCCAGTGTTCTAATGTTCCTCCAAGGATATAGGAACCCAAGAGGATGTAGGAGTGATTTAAAATGCAAGCAGGGAAGACACAAGGACCGTATTGCCATAATGTGGATGTCAGGAAGCGTTATTAAGGACCAGTGTGAGAAGGACACATACATCATTCAGCAGAGAAATTCATTTGCTGTGCAAGACATAACAAAGGACACAGTCTTTGACCACTCAAATGACCCCAGTTGTTCCACTTGGTCTTTCAATAGCTTTCTTTTTGTTCACCCAAGGACACACCGTTTGTCTGTAGGATGCAACACTGCAGCAGTTCAGCTTGAAAACGACGGCCTGCGGGCTATCCTGACCACATTATACGTGTTTAGTCCTGGTGCATCAAAACCAGGGGACAAACCTCGCTTGTCAAAAGTGTAGAAGTTAAATAATTGTCCATCTTGGGCTTCCAGGGACACTGATGCCGTGCCAACTCGCAAAACACAAGGATACTCTTTTTCAAAAACCACTCTGAACACCCTGTCAACCAGGTAGTTGAGCTTTATTGTCCTGTACTTCTCTGGGATCAGCTCTTCAATCTGAGGCCCAAACTGTTGCATGATGAGAACTCCTTCCGGCCCAACTTTGATCTCGTAGAAGGTGATGTTACTGTAGGTGAAAAAGCCAATGTAAGGATCTGGGTTTGGTGGAGCAAAGAGAACCTTTTTGGCCTCCCTGAAGGCTTTCTCTATGGCTGGGATGATGTGATTGTAGGCCTTGGTGACCACATCTTGGTTCTGAGACCGGCTGCCAGCCATTAGCACCACCAAGCCAAGCTTCAGTCTGGGAACCAGGGAGAAGGTGGCAGAGTAGCCGTCCAGATCGCCATCTTTCCGGACCACCTCATAGCCCATCTGCTCATTCACCTCCCACGGTGTCCCTGTACGATTGGCAAAGTAGTCCTTATCACACCTGAACAGTGGGGTCAGCATGATCTTCAATGAGTCTGGCTCCAGCAGCTTGCGGTGATAAGCGCCCAAAAGCATCATGGCTAGTTTGGCCAAATCTGCAGCTGTGGAGAACATCTGACCAGAAGGCCGGTACCAGCCCAGGTCATAGAGCGGGGCTGGTTTTCCACTGGAGTACACTCCCACAGCCATCTGGCCCTGGAGCCCCGGGGTGATGTCAAAACCTGTGTCCTCCATCCCCAGTCTGTCCAGGATGTTGTCTGTGATCCACCGTTGGTAGTCAACAATGGCCACTCGCTCGGCCATAACATGAGCCAGCAGTGAGAAGGCAAGGTTGCTGTAATGACATCTGGAAGGAAATCAGATGTTCATGCATTTTCATAGAATTTACTATTCTAGTTTGCAAAATAAAAATGTACATATTAAACTCTTGAAATTAACACAGCATAACAAATCTTACTTGGTGCCTGGGTCTGCGACAAGAACATCATCCTGTAGCAGATTGATTGCAGACTGCGTTTTTCCTTTCCAGAGCAGATTTGTGGCCCGGAGTCTCCTGGGCAGGCCTGAATCAGCCCACAGTAAAGTTAGTGTCAAATAATAAAATAAAATAAACAGCAAGAGATGGATTGTATTTGTATGCATAAGATTTCTTATTTGGTTTCTCTTGATATCTAGGTGACAAAGTTCTCTGAGCCTTGATACCTCTGTGATCAACTGAGAGAGGAAAAGATATTTAAAAAAGATTCATGATTCTTTTTGCTTCAGGTGTTTATCTCGTATATCATTTCATTACACAGAGTGAAATATAAAAAAATTGAAATGCTTCTTTGGATAAACAGATACCTGTTTATGGCAACTGTGCTGTGTCATGTAACTGTAGCTGAACAGCTCAGACAGTAAATGTTTCCATTGAAATCTCTGTCATTTAGACTGTCTCATAATGTCTTCAAATTACTGTTTTTGGTCTGACCAATAGTCCAAAACCTGAAGATATTTAAATCAGATCAAATCAAATGTTTAATGAACTACCAAAAAAATTTACAAAACTGTTGCTGATTCACTCATCGCCTAATCGACTTTTTGTTTCAGCTCAACTTTAACCTCAGATGTGATCAAACTCGATCAGAGGAGCGCTCTTCCCAGGAATCTCTTCTTCTTCATCCTTACTTGTTTAAGTATTTTTCATAGACTGTTTAAATATGCACATTGTATCTGTGATGTTACCTATAAGTTATTGAAGAGCTGTTATGAAGCCCTGGGTGGTGGCTCTGGCCACCGCCATCTTGGCAATTCTGACCCTAAATATCGGTAAAGATATGGATCATCGGTGGACTTGAGATGGGCAAAAAAAAAAAAGCCTTAGTGCTCAAATAAGCCACCTGTAACAACACCAACCTATCAATCAAAGTGACCACGTTGTTAATTATTCAGAATTTCAAGATATAATATAATTTGAAAGGGTGAGTTACATAAAAATTCAGACTCAGTACAGTACTCAGAACGGGGAAATTAGCTATAGAGATCAAAACAGTTTTTGTACCAGGCTGTGAACATGTTTATTTCTGCTGTGAAGTTGGACATTTTAACATGGGGACTGATGGAGACTGACTTATTCTGGAGCCAGCCTCAGTGGCCGTTCAAGGAAATGCAGTTTTTGGCACTTCCACATAGGCTTTACTTAACAGAGATTGCTGCTCAGTTTTTATTCCACTTGTAAGTTTGCATATGTCAGCTCCTCTGGGTGTCCAAATCCAACACCAGAATTATAAAACAAAACAAATTTTCAAATGCACCTCCACTTTTTGACAGAAGCTGACAGAAGAGATGCATTTCCTGTATCTGGGGACATACTCCATCTGATTAAATCACAGCAGTGGACTCGGGAATTCACTTAAAATTGGAGTTGCTCTGTATAATCCTCTGTATGTACCTGAGAGCTGGCTGGCCATCCTCCGCAAGGTGACAGAAGAGGAGCGGATCTGAACCTCCCCGCTGTCCAGAAATATCAGGCCATCTGTCACGTATTTTAGCTCAGAGTCTCTCGTCTTCCCCAGAGGGTTTTTAATGGTGAAGTTCTCCACATATTTCTCCAGAGGGTCATCTAGGGAGCCAATCTTCCCTTCCTCCCACAGTCTGTACAGCATCAGTGTCGGAAAGATTTTGGACAGGCTGGCGATTCTGAAAGACACAAAGCAGAGTGGTGTGAAATACTTCATGAGCATCTTTATGCTGACACACTTTTTGTCTATTTTACTCTCATATCCTTATACACTGTTGAGCCGGATCAGTAGTTCAGTCATTATATGTTTCATCCAGTAGCAACGTGCAAAATTGTAATTCCTTACCTTTATTTATACACGTGAACTGTAATGGGAATAAATCACTATTCTTTTGTGTTTTGCTGCAATATACAGTATACACAATACTTTAAAGGAGGGGTTAGATGAGAGTATTGATACCACTTTCATGTCATGTTAAACATAGCATGCGGCCAGTAAGCTTAGCTCCATTCAAAGGTAACAAATCCACCTACTGGACCAACACCTCTAAAGCTCACTCATTAACCCAGTATACCCGATTTGTTTAATCTGCACAAAAACAGAGGGGTATGAAGGTTATTTGATGGATTGTTTCTTGGACAGGCTCAGTGATTTGTTTTTACTCTGTGTGTCTGCCTCCGCTGAAATAAAACTTGCCAGTTGTGGAGTTGTGGAGAAATTACTTAAATGGAGCAGCTGTGAATGAGTCAGAGCACTTCACGTATGTTTGAAAGAACTTATTGCGTTTTTCTGTCAAGTTTGACATTTCCAACTTTTAATTAATAAGGACATTTAAATAATTATGAAGTTCCACGTTAAACCATATATGGAGTATCTGATTTTTCTAATCATGGTGTAATTATTGATCAGCACATGCTGTCTTTTAAAAGGGCATTTCACCTATTCACAAGGCCAGAGTGCTACTGAGTGCGTTTATATTTCTGCTTTTTCAAGTCTGAGAAAATTACCCTCGATCATGTTATCAGGGCTTACTTTTCAAGACTTTTCTATTAGAAAGTCTGCTTTGTGAAAATTTTGAGCTGTGGCCATTAATCATGTACGGAGGTTGAAATGAAAGATGTTGTTATGTTTCATCATCACAGCCAAGGGACTAAAATTCAGTGTGGTTCAGTCCTTGCTACACCTAATGTGCAACACTAAATTGCTAAAGCTGCCTACTCAGTCTTCATAAGGCCCCATGTTAAAATGTGCAACTTCACAGCAGAAATAAACATGCCTGGTACAAAAAATGCTTTGATAGCTAATTTTTCACCGTTGATGACAACTGTACTGAGGGTGAATTTTTATAGAACTCACCTGTTCAAATTACACTGAGGCTTAAAATTATGCAGAATTAATTGATCATTTGATTGACAGGTGGGTGCCATTACCGGTGGCTAATTTAAACACACTCTGAGCTTCACAACAGCTCTTCAGAAACCTATGGGACTATCTATGTCCATTATTTATTTGTATTGTCTATGTTAAACAGGAGAGGTGAGCGGTATAGTGAGGTTTTATTTGCCATTTTTCTGTTTTTAGGTATAAGATCTAGATCTAGAGAAGATCTAAAATCTATTGTAGCTTGCGTCTTTTACTTGTTATAGCATTAGTATTATTTTAATCAAATCACATCATGTTCTTAAAGTAAAAAACTTTCTAACAAATCCAATTGTTTTTTATGTAGTTTTCCTTCCCCTGGGCTGTGCAGTTACTGTGCAGCTTTAGAGTAACCACCAGATGGGGAGGAGTAACATGATCACCAACATCAATTACACATCAAAGTGGATGTGGAGCTGGAGCTACTGTGCGTGAGTTATATACAAGTTGAGTAATATTTATACCCAGAGCTTATGTTCCCATTATAATGAATTAGGGGTTATGTAATAATGTGCATCCTATAATGAAAACACATTGCTTCCTCAGCAGCACAGGAAGCAAAGTGTTTTATATTTCAGCTCTGCATTGACTCTGCAGCAACAGAGTCAATGAAAGAAAATGACCTAAAGAGAAACAGAAAATCCATCACAGAAGACGTCAGATTGATGAGTGATCATCCGGGCTCAGGCTGTAGCTACAACTGAAGACACTAAGGTCATGTGGAAATGTGGGCTTGTACGTAGGGTACGTAGTTTTAGTTCTATTAAGCTCTATTAATATTACAACTGACTAAGCATTGAAGATGCAACCAAAGCTTAAGATAAACCCAATAAGGGTCTAGGAGGTTACCACTTTGACAAAGTAGGCCGATGAGGATGAAAGTGTCATTAACAGAGACATATGTGACATTTGTCCTCTAGGTTTGAGGACTCACCTGTAAATTGTGTACTCATTGGGGGGTCCTGAGAGAGGGTCAGTGCCATTTCTTTTTCCAAAGTTGCCTGTCCACAAAACAGTGTCATTTAAGATCACAATGGCCGACAGAGAGGGGAGACTGATGGGGTTGATGCTCTGCCGCAGCATGACATCCACCTAGAAGAGAAAGAGCAGGAAGTGAGAAGTCTTTTTTTGTGTCTTTAGACCCAAAACAAGACAAAGATGAAGAAAAATAGAAGTTTGAAGGTGGAGCAGGTAAAGGTTTTTTTTTAATAGACCTTTTTTCCCCTCCTTTTGACATAACAGTTCAATGATATGAATATGCCAACTGCCCGTCAACAGCTCTGTCATTATGTTCACTTCGATCACTTGCTTTTCTTCGCTCTAAAGAAAAGAAGTTGCCTTGTTTGTGACTACTCAAATGAGTAACTCCTCCAATGATTTACTTTAAATAACTTTTCTTGCCCATAGATACACAATGTGCAATTGTTATGATGGTTGCTGTTTGCTTTCTTCCTTCCTCGTATTTCCTGTTGGTGCCGCACTCCCTTTTGTGTCTGTCCGTCTCTCTCTGTTGTCTGTGTGTTGCTGGCCTCTCACCTCTTCCTCTCATCTCTTCACCTCACCACCTGTGGCTCATCAGTTAGTCAACCCCTCACAGTAAGAAGACTGGTTCAGCCTTCCAGACTCTGCCAAATAGTTTTGGCTACACTGTGGTAACTATGTACGGCCAGCTTTGTACACTCTGTTCTTTCCATCGAGTTTTCGCTAATTCAGCCTTCATGCGCTTCAGGAATCTGTTGGAAGTCTGTCTTTTACCTGCCATGTCTAGTTCTGCTCCTCAAGTCCCCTCAAATATCACTCTACCAGTGTTCTCAATAACCTTTTAAAAACTGATTCTGGTCTCTGGTTGGTGTATGCAATTTGGGTCTCATTACAACACCATAATACAATTTCACAAAGATTAGAAAACTGATAAATTTTTAAATTTTCAAAGTTGTGTCACAACCACCCTGATTTACCTTGTGACCCTGCCCCTAGTTTGGGGACCACTGGACTATTGCAACTAACTCTTTACTCATTTAGTTTTAGGTACACTTTGTTCATAATTGTGTACTTTTACTTAAGTAGGATTTTAAATACAGAACTTTTGCTTGTAATTAAGTATATTTACATTGTGGCACTGGTACTTGCACTTAAATTCCTTTAGGTATGACAGACATAAAGCCATGCATTGGTGGTTTGATGACAGCAACTGTACAAACATGTCCAAATCAAGACGAACACTTGTGCTGTTTGTGCTGACACGTGCTCGAACGTACTTTCTCACAATGTTTTTCAGATTTTCTTCTGTGTGCTTTTACGTTGGCGAAGGTCCCTCATTAACTGCAAATATGAAAACCCCAGAGCCATTACTTTGAAATCCCACTTTGCCAAAGATATTAGTTTAATGAGCACAGTCTATAAATTCTATTCCATGAGGAGAAATCAAAGCCTTTTGCATGTTAAGTGACGTTAAAACAAAATGATTCTTTAAAATTAATTAATTGCTCGCAAGACGAATATTAATAAAAAGACAACCTATTACTGCAATGAATAGCAAACAGTTCATATGACTTATTTTTATTTTCATAAACCTGGCACCTGTGTTTGGTGGCTGAGATGAAAGAAGCTTTTCACTGGCAAAATTCAGCTCAATTTAAATTAATGAGTCAAATTTTGATGATAATATTCATATTATTGTTTCGCTAAATACTATATGTCCTCATCACAAATGTGCACCTTCTCCTTCTTCTCTTGGGTGTCAATATTCATTGCATGTGGTCGATCAAGTGGGAATACTGCTGCTCCCTGCATACAGAAGCACAACTTTTCTCTTGCAGACCCTCTGTTTTTCATTTATATCTTTAATCTCCTTCTGTCGGCTGCAACAGCATTTGGTGTGAAGGATTACCACGGCCAGCCTGTATTTCCTCAAACTTGAGTGGGAATGATAGAAATACAGCCTCAGATTTACATCTGTTCACAATATACGGCTCCTCTCACCTTTTCCAGGGCCTCTTTCAGACTGGGGATAGGATGCTCCAGGGGGAGAGGCTCGGGGAATCGAGGACACATCATCTCCAATTTGGCATTGCGACCCATGCCTTCATCTGGGCGGGGGATTGGAAATGGTAAATGAGAAAAGAGGAAAAGAAAGAACCAAGGAAGCACAGAGAGACAGGCTATTGTAATTCCTGCCTGGTATGTGATAGAATAATACATCAGTGGCACAAAAACTCACATAATGTTGAATAATCGGTCGGCTGGGATTCATTAATTCCCTATGGTGAACCTCATTGATCTAACGGGATACAGTGACATCACGTATGATACACAAGGCACTGATCAAAAGAGGGACATCTGGGTGGATGAATGAGGATATTTCAGTTTGTTTCATTGTAGCTCCAGGTCACCATTTACCTTTTGATTCTATATGACTGCTATACGTAAAAAAAAATCGTTTTTTTGAATATAAAAAGATCAGTCCACATCAAACACAAAATATGCCTGTGGAGCTGTGCTTATTAATGTCACCTGATATGGCTTTACTCATGTAGAGATGACAAACCTAGGCTGTATTTAGAGAATTAAACATCTTAAAAAGCCTGATGAGGTGTCAACACATTTAAACTAAATTTAATGAACTAAAGCAGCACTTGTACAGTTGGACAGTTTAACGTTTTCCAGTTTACAATTAAGAATATTTCACATCCCTTTACACTCTTTTGACACGTCAGTCTTGAATGTTGTTTATATTCTTTCATTTTTAAAACACAACTTATACTGTCTGCGGAAATGAAGATGATCAACTTGCCGTCAAGTTCCAGTTGTTTTAACTGACACAGTTTTTAGATCTTAAATCTTGTTGATGATGTTGCTACCAATGCACACTCCCAGCAAGCAAAAACAACTGTGGAGTAAGACGTTTTTAAATCTCACAATCACAGGATGAAGGTCATACAATGAAGGTATGGTTTTATCTCTTAATTACAAGATCTGTATCTTTTAATTATGAAAAAATAATCTAGTGATTATCGAAGTTGCTGTAGGAACTGAGGTTTTGCTGTAATTGCCGTAATGGTCAGATCAGATAAGAATGAGCATTGGTGCAAGTTAATGATTCGGTGTTGCATGTAATAAACAAGGACGGCCCTACAGTAAATGGTTGTCAACTAACAGGTCAACTAACAACTGAAACACAGTTTTTTTTACCAGAATAACAAATCATAAACTGAGCTGGGAAGCCTGTGAAGGTTCTCAGTCGTCCAGGTCATCTTTCTTTGAGAAGTGAAAGATTTAACTCGTCTTGAAGAGTCTTTCAGAATCTCAAGTCAGTCATCACAAGTTCCAGTCAACTTCTGTGTGGGCAGGATTTAGTGACATCTAGCAGCCACCTTGTTTGGTTTGTTGTCATGGACTTCTTATCAGCAGTGTTTAGTCTTACCTGGCAGAAGTTTTGGCAGCTGATATTGCCAGAAGAAGCATCCTGTCATCACCAGTGATAAAATGAGGAAGAACACCAAACCCAGCTGGGTCCACTTCACCTTCATCCTGCTGACTTTAGTGAATCCTTTGAATTTAACGGCAGCAGCAGGAGCACCCACGGCAGGAGTTGGCTTGAAAGCAAACAGATAGCAACACACACTGGGTTAGCAATGAGTGTGTAAAATTCTTAAGTCGTATACTATTTGCAGCGCCTGACCTGACCATATTCTCCTCCATGTTATCTGTTGAGATGTGTCATAAAAAGAAGCAGAGATCCCTGTCAGCTTGTGATCACCAAGTGATCCCTGTTGCACTTAACAGTACTCACCACCTGATGCTTCACAGGTCAGAGCAGGATGGACTGGATTACCAGTGACACAGAAATCTTCTTATCAGTCAATGAACATCCTAAACATTTACTCAGAGGTACTTCGACTTTGTAAGTGATTCCAACATCCCAAAGGCAGTAAATGTTGTTCCATGGAGGTTTTCCTGAGCAAAAGAAAGGCACCGACATAGACTCCCATCTCTGATTTCTTACTGTCTGTGCTGTAATCCTGGCCCATCAGCACTCCCGTTCCTCACAATTCAATTTCCTCTCCTGCAGCTACAGGCTGTTGACATCATAATCCCCAGATTTACTCCACCAAAGCGGCCGGGGTAAGTCTTAATCCCTAATCCCCGTGAATCAATTCACTTCAGTCCAGCTTCGCTTTAGCCCACCACCGAGCGGCACAAGCTGACAAAGATGGCACCCACTCAGCCAACACAAGACGAGATGGGGTGATAGGGTGCGCCCTTTAGCCACAGCATGAGCTGAAAAGGACAATCACTTGGGTGCAACAAATTTGGATCAACTGGGTGACGGAATGACAAGTTATTTAGGATGTTGAGAGGAGTTTAGAACTCGGATGAGATGACCTGCCACAAAACAGATTCTTGCCTCTAACTACTGCAAGCTAACATGGAGAAAGCATAAAAATACAAGAGTCCAAGAGCATGTGACTGCAGATTTCTTTTTGTTAACAAGCTGTTCAGCAAATTCAGAAACCACTGCCATAACTTACATTTTCTCACATGACAATCAACGTTTAAGATATAAGCTGTGCCAGTATTACCAAGTGTATCAGCTCATTTGACTTTGATATTCCAGTGCAAAGCCTATGGTTGCTAAGCCTGCTCGTCTTAACTCCTTATCTGAGAGTGGGCGGTATAGGATTGGGTGATAAAATGATATGTATCATGAGATGAGAGAGATTTTCTGTTACACCAAGGTATTCATCCTTTTAATCTATGGCTGGTCATTGCAGGCAAGATTTAAATAAACTAAAAACTCATCAAAAATTAATTTTAAGATACAATATTTTAAAATATTAAATTGTTCAATGCTCAGAATTTGTTTTCAAGTTCCAACTTCTCCCTTCTTGCAGGAGCTACAGAGAAGTGCAGATGAAAACAACCACACATGAGCAACTTCTTTCACAGTCAAATCAGTATTACAGTGTCAGTAACCCTGTAACACTAAGACATCTACTGTGCTTTAAAGATGTTACTTAATATATCATCCTTTAAATATTCATCTAAACACACTGTATATTGTTATATATACAATATATAAAATATATTAAAACAATATATATTTTATTTTATAGATTGTTCAAAGTAGCCACCTTTTGCTTCATGAAGTTGTCAACTAGAATAATTTTTGTCTTGAAGGAGTTCACCCATGTGCTGGGCACTTGTTGCTGCTTTTGCTCCACTCCGCAGTTTCAAATCATCCCAAATAATCTTAAATGTGTTTAGGTTCGGGTGATTGTGGAGGCCATTTCATCTAATGACAAGAAGCATCCATACGTTGACTTGCACTGTAATTAAAGTAATCTATTACATGAATCATTCATTCACTGTTCACTCTGCATCCTTGCACAGTTGTATTCTTTATTTTACCATTCACAGAAACAGTTTGACTTTTATATAAACATTGTATATTATATTGTTCATTGTTTCTTTTTATATACAGTACAACTACAACAACTTTCACCTACTTCTATGAACATGTAAGTTATATTTAAATATTTTCTTGCCCGTCTTTATTGTCCATTTGTGTTTCTATCTTTCTGAAAATTGTTTCAGTAACATTGGAGTCAAACTGTGTAGTGGATCATGTAGTTAAATATTGTTAAAATGACACCTACTCCTTTTCTCTTATGCAAAATCTGTAAATATGTAAATATTGTCATTTCAGAAGTTTTTCAGAGGCTGAAGATATAACTTGACTGAAAAGTCCAAACTCTGAGTGTGAGATTGCGGGAGGCTTCAGGTTTCCGCATCACACAAGTGTAAGTTGTATATATCGGAGCGCAAACAGGTTTCAAACCAGATGTCACAAAATTCGGCTTGCATGCGTGCGTGTTAAACTCAGATTGCAGGTGAGCACAAAGGACTGAAAACATATTTTCAGTTTAGGAGAACTCTACTGCCAGGAGCAGCAGAGTTTAATTGCAAAGCCGGTTTTACAGGATTTTCGTACCTTCATATTGTTAATTAGTTTTCCTTTGTCAGTTGAATTTCCATAAATTGTGCAATCACAGTATCTATGACTATCATGATTTGAAATGATATTGAACCTGACAGATGGTTATCTATCTACTTCTGGTGGGTAGCTTACATAAGCAGAAACATTAATCTTGGCAGTTAACAAAATTTCTGTCCATCATTGAGAACATCCATGACTATCATTCCTTCAGTCAGCTTAATGACAAGATATTAATGCTTCTTTCCAAAGCTCAGTGATGTATTTTGATGATTATATAGGTGCAATATGATGGTGCAATGTGGGAAAAAGAAGTGTGAAAGCAGCTGATCCTCGTTGCATAACCTGTGATAGCTGAGGAGCATAACAGCTGGCCCATTACACCAGTCAGGACAAACACACACACACACACACACAAGGACACAAACATGCTACACACACATATACTGCTATTACTATTACTAATGAACATTTTTTCTGTGTCTGCTGTTCATTTTCTGCATGTGTGCGCGGTGGCTCCTTTTACCTGTGCTTGAACCCCATCCACTGAGGCCTCTCTGAGGACTTTACTCCCCGCCTTGCCCATGGTTTCACTGCACCAGCTGAAATATGAAAAACAAAAAGAAGCAGTTACAGCTCCTGCATAAAATGTTTCCTGGCTTTGCTTCATTACTGAAAGATGGAAGGTTTGGCATCATAAAAACATTGCTGCTGTCTGTACAGAACATCCACAGATGTAGAAATGGAGCATTCGACCGACTATGACCAACATGGTGAACTCATAACTGGAAACTGTAATGAATGCCAACCTCAGGGTGGATTGCTCCTGCATGAAATGTTATTTTATGCCACCAAAGGCAGTGAGAATGTGCAATCTCTGCATTTGTATGGCACCTCTCCTTAGAAATATATTCACTATATCCACCCTACACTAAATCTGTTTGAGGGAATTTTCTATGCCAGCACGCCACGCCAAATATAGGTTTTGTAAAGGGTCCATCATATGTGTTGAGGTTGCTGTAGCCACAGAATTAGGTGTTAAATTTTCTTCCATCTATGGTCAGCATTTTGAATCTTGTTGACCAATTAAAAGTGTGTTACACCATGTATGTAGCAAATTCTAATAATGTTTTGAGATTTTTAAGCCAAGAATACATGACAAGTTCACTGACCAATGTGTAAAGATACATTTTCGTTTCTGGTGCTAAATGTGTCTCATGCATTTTTTCACCCTTCTGAAAAACCTGAGGTTTGGACATACATGGTTTCAATAAATGCATGAGCAGGAGTCACATCAAGACAGCAAGTAGTTGTGTCACAATGATGAGGGTATACATATCAGCCAGAGAGGACAGCTTCTTAAGCCTTGAAGCAGCATCATGTCAAGTGTATTGATAAAGCCTCTATTCTTCATTTATTCCTTTATTCTGTTCTCCTTAATCAAGCTTCAATAAACCTTTCAGTATAAAACATCTTGGACTCCTGTGTCAACTTGTCTGATGGCGAGCTGCCCCTTAACCACCAGCAACAGCAGCAGGAGCAGAACAGCAATACGCTGTTGTTATATTTGGGTAAGTTCTTGGGTAAGACACTGGACGACTACCACACCTGTCACAGGTGGACAAGGAGCGCAAGCCCTGCTATATGTAGGGGCAAGCATCACACCATGAGAAGACCTTGTGAATTGCTTTTAGGAGGACCCAAATGAAGGGGAGAAGCAATTTAATTACACAGGAAGAACAATGCTAATGTTGACTTTTCCTAAGCTTGTGTTGTTTCCCGGCAGGTACCCAATTCCCAGTCGTCAGTCCCTTATTCCTCACAGTCTTTCTTCCACCGTGTTTATGTAACTACCATTGCGAAGGGTTTTTTTTTTGTTTGTTTTATCAATACCTGAATCATAGAACAAAATTACATTTATTATAAAGTGTTAATGACTCTGTTTACCTGACATCATTCTGCAAGTAGCTCAGATACATTGAAGAGTTTGCTTACAAAACTAGCTGTTTAGATTATATTTTGAAAGAAGGGTTGGTATGGTCGGTATTTCAAAACTTGAAAACAAAATAATCAGTCTCCAGTCAATGAATCGCCTTGGGGTGTTCATTATGCCTCCTTTTTTTTCACTCAGCCTGCATTCACACTGAGCTTTGTCTTGAACTGCAGTACCTCAACACAAAAGTGTTTTTTTTCACTTGTTCTTACTGTCTCAAAAATGTCAAAAAAAAAAGGAATTACATACTGAACAGTTCAATATTATGAAACATGCTGGGTTGAGGTCACTGAACTTTACAAATTGGGTTTAATCAACAACTATTCAGAGTTACAGTCATTTTGTGTATGCGTATTGTACCTTTTCCAAGTATGGAGAACTCTCTGTCTTTTTGTTATTTAGCTTTACTCTTTAAATCTGGACACAGAGAGTTCACATGAAATTGCTTGCACTGTCCTTGATAAATGTGTTTAGGAACTGCAGGGAAAAAAGCTTTAATATATAAATGGAAGTATGCAAACATGCAAACCAGGTCTCCTTAGAAACCTATTTAGTGACTGCTCAGTAGGACTTTCATTCAGCCTTTAAGCAAGAATGACTAAGTGAGTGAGTCTAAAAATTCTGACAAAATTAAATTGATGGACAGTTAAGGACTTTCTTCCTTTGTTCAAAAGCACAAAAGACGAATAGCAGCAAATCACATTCGCCCTGTTCAAATAAAATAATGTTCCTTTATTCAGTAGTGACATTGCTTGATGCATGTATTGGTGAATCAGAAGGTGTACTGAATGTTTTTTTTTCTTGCTGACATGACTTCTACTCATACTTTTCATACTATTCAGGTTTTCAAAGTAAAACTATAACTATAACTATAAGTAATACAGTGGAATATGAATATTATCCTTTGCAAAAAGATGCAAAAGTTGTGTGTAATCTGACATGTCTAAGACTCAAGCCAAGCCAATTCCAACTCCATCAAATATTCAGCAGTAAGCTTAAACATGGAATTTCAGTAAATATTAGTGTGCCCGGGCTAATGAGCTAAAATTAGCTACTGCTTACAGAGCAGCTTCTGAAGCGCTGACCAGGCTGCATCAAATCAGCACAGTCGTTAGCTTGTTGTTGGATTGAATGAAGAAGGTAGGTTATATAAGTGCTTTGTTTTCACTGCCTGCATGGAGGCAAGAGGTTTTAATTAGCTGAAATGAAAATCAGGGTTGAAACAGTCAAATTTCAAATTGCATCTAATTTGGTTTGAGAGAAATTGAACATGATGCCGGTTACTTGTGGAATTTAATTCAGTTTCAATCACTAGGGTTGGATCTAATGAATCAAAACATTAATCTTCTTCTTCTAGCTACAATTTACACGGGGACACGCATGCTTCGATCTATGAATAGGCAACATCAAGTGTAAATTATCTAGAGCTTCAGCTTGTATGTTTGGTTGTTAGTTGTTAGCAGCCCCCACAAGCCAAACATCGCCAAACTTCACATTCTGTAATTGCAAAGTGGTGGCTTGAAAAAGAAGCTCAGTCCTTAGAACCAAAGCTGTTCACATGTTGTTGAAAAGTGTGAGATAGAGAGGATTCGAGTTTGTCCAAGATAGCATCTACTTTGACTTTTAACCCGGTTGCT
The DNA here is from genome assembly GCA_014281875.1 of Nibea albiflora. Lineage (NCBI taxonomy): Eukaryota > Metazoa > Chordata > Actinopteri > Sciaenidae > Nibea > Nibea albiflora. The sequence continues at coordinate 12,992,041 of CM024790.1, read as the reverse complement.
TTAGTAATAACAATAACAACAATTTATTTCACTATATTAAACTGGATGTACACATAAAATGTTGTATTGATGAACACACCAAAGACAGCGAGGTTGAACAAGTAAATATGTTATTTGAATAAGTTAATGACAAGATACAGAGTTACATCACAAGTTCACATCACAAGTACTGTCATTTAAGTATTTACGAACTAATATTCTAATCTCATCTAATCTAAACACATTAATCAACATTCTTAGGTAACAGTCACTGGACTGCCTTGTTAATGCATCATGTGATTATTCTAATACATTGTACATCATGAGTAGGAATTTTTAGCGCAATGTTGTAATTATATAAGTCGTTGACTGCCTTATATTTTATTCTCATCATTTCCTTTGCTCTATACTTGATCTGCTGTCTGCTGTAGTGAAGCGAATTCTGTCAGAGATCATTAAAATTTCATTTCATCAATGAATCTAAAATCATAATGTCCATCAGCTTTCTTACTCTCAGGGCCACTTGTCATTTTGAGATCATTCTGTAATAAATACTTGTTACAGTAAAGCGATGGGTGGTTTTCTGTGATGAGAGAATTCACTTTACTCACAGTTTGTGTGATTTTTAAAGATTTTAAGTGCCTCAAACAACATCACACTGTGAGGTTTCTACCTAAAGGATTATCGAGTTTAACGAGTGCACAGTGCATTAGTACAATACTCACTCGTACATTTTCTGGGTTTAATTATGGAGTTACAAATTACTTATATGTTCTTTAGCTTCACTTCTCCTAAAGGCAGATATTCAGTACATTTTCTTATTGTGTTATATCAGGCTATAATAAAGCATGCAATAATAACTAATTAGTCTGTCACCCCAAATAACCCCTCTTTCAACAAATCAAAATCCAAAGTTACCTTATCTCTAAAATATGCATTTTTAGCAATGAAAATAACTCTCTGATGAACATGAGTTATGTAGTGATGAATAATAGCAAAGTATTTATTGTTATTTCAGTATAATCGTCACTTTCAGATCAGTTTTTCCTAAACGTTAAGCACTAATACATATGTAACAATAAGCTTCAGTCAGAATTATTGATGTTTTCAACTGATTCATCTTTTGGAGATTGAAAATTGAAACAGATGTTCTGTTATTATGATCCATTTACAATAGTCATATTTCTCATGTTATGAAAGTTCAAATCATCTGTAAATGAAGTGATGGACCACACACACAAAACATCTTGAATCAAGGCTGTGCAAAAAAAACAACAACAAAAAAATGTTACACAAGCTGTAATGAATGAATGGAGTACCTCTTTTCTATGCCATGAGACATTGATATATTCCTTGTAGACTTACCTCAGCTTCAGAATCTGTTGAGTGCTTTTCCCTCCTCTTTGTCAAAACACTAAGACAAAAATATTCAGCTTTTGTTCAGTCTGGGTTTGGGAGCTCGAAGCGGGAACCCGACAGATGTTAGTATCATAGTTATGGCTAAATCCTGCTTGTATCAAACCCAGCATTCTGGATTATCCATCACGGCCAATGGCCACATCTGCCACGGGACAAAAATGGGTGCCCTGTCAGTGTGTGCGGCGTGCGTTGTGCGTGCGTTTGTGAGTTGTTGTTGAGGCTTTTTTTTGTTGTTTGATATATTTGCATGGCATGTGATTTTGGGAGGACAGATTCAATGAACAAAACAAAAAGCCAACTGGTGGTGCAAAGGGAAGGATTAGACAGGTTTTATATCCTCCGATATGATAAAAAAATAAAATTAACTTAAACTTTAACTGTTAAACTTAACACTAAAAATGTGTTCAAATGTCTATTAAAACTGTATACACATAAATTGGGAAAAGCTAAACTTAAACAAGACCTCTCTCCCCTGACTCTAGCTCTGTTTTGGATTTACAGAGGATGTCTGACCTATTTATTGCAAAGGTTCTCATTTCGTGTTGAATAGGAACATGGAAAACATCAACTTGTGGGTCAGATGCATTTTAATACAAACTGAAGAACAGATAAGAGCTCAGAGCGGGTTTGTTGTCCGTGACAACAGCAATACAAAAAGTGGATGACTAACAGTACTGCTGTACTGCATGAACGAGCAATACTCTGGATTTATGTCTTAAAAATGATAAAATGTTCTTGGATGCTTACAGAACAGCTGAAATTGTGAGGGAATAAATATGTAGGCGGCTCACTTGAGTGTGCTTACTGAGATATGAGATAGATGTTCACTTTAACGTGAGTGTTACACAATTCCCTCTGTCACACTAATATGTTATCTGGAGGATGGATACTGTATGTTGTTGATCACAAAGGACTTCTGGCTCTATATTAGAAAATATTTTAGTGACAAAAAAATCAGTTTGTACTGTGATGTCTTTTAGCCCCTCTTTAGTCCCACTTCCCAGGCCCTGCCATTCTATGGTTGTTTGCAGTCATTGTTGCTATCCTGTCCCAGGCATCTGACTCCCACCTGCTCATCTGTCCCATTTTGAAATCACCCAGTTAGATACCACGCTCTTTTCCCTTCATGGCAAAATTGTCAGTGTTGCTTTGTACCTTCTGCTTTCCGGCTTCTCTGAAACTGAACCTGTACCTGTTTTATTCACTGCAGCTACACAGTGCGTGCATACATTTCATTATTCCTTGTTCAAAGTGTAACACGTCAATTCATCCCATAAACATCAAATACTGTAAAATCCACTGTATGCCTTTCCTTTCCATCTGCCATCTACTTACTAGCCTGTATTTGCTAAATCATTTAATTAATTCTACCATTAGTAAATGCTATATATAAAGTATGATTACCATCCATGCTTCCCATCATTACTGTAACTGACATCAGTAATCCTCAGACTTTAGCATTAACAAACTCACACTACTACAAATGGAAAATCCAATCGTGTTTGCCACAGGACTCGGGTCATGTGCTTTATTACAATGCTTAATACTTTCTTTGACCTGTGTAGTGTTATACAAGAAATGTATGTGAAGAGTCAGGTTGCTATTCACACAAACTCTGAATAAATGTTGATTTATACACTAATAATAAAAACAATAATGAAGCTTATTCTTATAACTCTTTTTTAAACCAATGTTACAAAGTGCCTTACACACAATAAACAATAGAAGCAAGGACACAGGATTAAAATAATCCCTATAAAATCATTTTAGAGTACAAACATAATTTTTATGTATTTTTGATTAAAGAGTACATCACAGAAGGGGAGTGCATGAGAAGAGATCATTCAGAAAAAACATGCTATCAGAGAGAGCAAGAGAGAGATGCCATTGGTAGAAAAATACACTGATACATATTTGGTAAAAGAGATATGATTTTTTGCATTGCACAAGGTAACTATTAAAGTTAAATTTGTTTTGTTAATATATATAGATAGTGCTAATATGATATTATACTACACGTATAGTCTAAGTCTTGTTTATGGTACCCCATATTTGAATTGAATTGAATTTGTTGCTGTTTACTGAAAAAAGTTGTTGGCAGAATTGGCAGAAACGCACTGACAACTTTTCTTGGAAAAAAACTCTCTGTGAACTCACTGTGAATCCACACACAGACTGGAGGCTAAAAATACCAGTTTAAAAGACTAAAGACTGACTGCTTTGTACTGGTCTCAAGTGGACAATGTGATTACTACAACTTCTATAGTCTGTCTTGTTTATGGTGTCTCAAATTTTTTGATTTGTATGACAGCGCTATGATTGAATTTGTTGTTGTTTTGTATGTCATTATTTTCCAAGAAAAGTTGTTGGCAAAATTGTATACACCTTCTTGGAAGTTGTCAGTGTGTTTGCTCTCTGCAGCTTTATTACAGTATAAAGTGTCTGGTTAAAAAGACTGACAGACATTGTGGCCTGCTTTGAACAGGTTGTACTGGTCTCTAGTGGACAATGTGCATAGTACAACTTTTTCTTACCACTGCTATATAGACAAGCTTCCATAGTACAAGCATGATTATGTAAAAACAGAAAAGTAGAAAAGATATTGTGGTCTGATATCTTTGGAATATCCTGTCCTTAAAGATGTGAGAAGATGACTGGGGTGAGCTTTAACTAGTGAAGTTTCATTTATTTGAAATAGCTTATGCTTTGCATAGACTGATTGATTCAGGGTCTCTTTGGGCTGTCAATGTCTACTGTCGATGAGCTCAGTGCCTTTGGTTTTATATGAAGTGAATTAATTTAAATTTGGATTTGGTTTAAACCCTGCTCACAACGATCAGAGCTTGAATACATGAGGAAATAAAATATTTAAGACAATAGTTGTCCTCTGTACTGTTGACAATAAGGATAATCATTTAGTAAGACTTTCTTATTATGTTTGGAATACCCCTCTAAAACCAAACAGTTGTAGTTTAGCAGTTTCCACACTGATGTCCAGAGTCTTGACTTGGTGTTGTACTGTCATTTAAAACCAACAATGTGAAGCTGTAATACTGGACACCTATAAAAACTATTGGAATAAAAACTATTGAGTGAGAGGTTATGGTGTGTGAATCAAAATACTTGCATTCTTGCCAGAACCTGTGATGGCCGAGTGGTTAAGGCGTTGGACTCGAAAGGTTCAAACCCTGCGCACAGTGATGGAAGCTTGAATAATTGTGGTAATTGAATATAGAGGAGTATGAGAATGGCCTCATACCTCTGCCAGGGTAGCAATGTCTGCTGATCCATAGCTGTAATACAATTTCGCCAAGGATCTTTAGTTTGATCGCTGTGAGCAGGGTTGGAACCTGCGCAAGGATACCCCATTGGATTTCAACACCTTAACCACTCTGAACAGGGTCTGAACCTGCACTAGTGTTTGGTTTTAGAGGGAGAGTCCAAAGAGATCCTTCCCAATTGATGATCCTTGTCTCAAGGAGTCACAACAGCACAGATGACAGAAAGTAACTTTGAATTTCATCAAGGATCTTAAGTTTGATCGCTGTGAGCAGGGTTTGAACCTGCGCGGGGATACCCCATTGGATTTCGAGTCCAACGCCTTAACCACTCGGCCATCACAGCTTTTCACCGATGAGTGTGCATTTTGATCGCCACACCCTAAACTCTAAATCAACAATATCCAAGATTACCGATGTCACCTTGAACTTTGGATTAATCAGCAAGTCATAAAACTGAGATCACAGTAACTGTAATGGGATTTAAAATACCGTACAAGTAAAGTGAAGACTTGGAACACCAATGTGGAGATGTGGCAACTCACAAGGTAACTTGAACTGACTGCCAAAGCATGTTCAGAGGGGGGTTCCAAAGACATCGGGCCGTTTTTCCCCACTTAATGATCCTTGTCTCAAGGAGTCACAACAGCACAGAGGACAGCTGTTGTCAGAAATACTTAAATTCAACAAACATTTGAGCTTTGACCGCTGTGAGCAGGGTTTGAACCTGCGCGGGGATACCCCATTGGATTTCAAGTCCAACGCCTTAACCACTCGGCCATCACAGCCTTTCGCCACCGAACATACATTTTGATCGCCACACCCTAAATTCTAAGTCAACGATATCCAGTATTATTGCTGTCACCTTTAACTTTGGATTAATCAGCAAGTCATAAAACGGCCTCCTCCATCGGCCTTCGTCTTCTGTCCGCTCAGGTTGATCTGAGGAACACGACCAAACGTGAATACAGAAAACAGAGTGGACGCTGCATCACCTTCACTTCTGCTCAGTGCTGCTCTGAGCGGGATTTGAACTCACGACTTCTGGATTAAAAAGGAAGTTGGTGCCATGTGCTTAACCCACTGGACCAGTGAAGCTGCAGGAGGCCATGAGGAGCAGTGAAGCTGCAGGGGGCCATGAGGAGCAGCTTCAGTGGACCATGTGGTCCAAAAGGACATGGAGACGTGGTTTTCCTTCTCCATGATGAGACAGACAAAGTGAAGAACAGAAATGTTCTTCAGCAGCTCTATCAGGACTGATGGAGGAGAATCTTCAGCATGATTCCTCCCCTCAGTCTGATCCTGGTTCTTCTGCTTCATCGGTACTGAAGATGGTCCAGTGGGGAAGGACGCCGACCGCCAACGTGGAGACGTGGGATCGAACCCCGGCTCAACCTGAGGTATGCAAAAACTCAAACACAAACCTAAAACTGAAACTCAAAAACTCAAAAACCAAACAAACCAAACAAACAAACCAAACAAACCCGTCCGTTGCGTTGCGTTGCGTTCATTTCTCGTGGTGAATTTCCGTCAAATTTCTCCGATTTCAACACGGACAAGCATCGAGGGAACAACGAACAGGTGAGTCACAGGTAAGTCAAGCTAGCTGGCTGGAAGCGAGCTAGCTTGGTCCAAATTATTTTTTAAGTGTTGTGAATATTTCACATGTGAGTCATCCACTCTGTGTTTCACTGGTTTGATTTTAGAGCAGGGGTATTCAATTAAAAGTCCCCAAGGTCCGGTTATTACATTTACAAGTAGAAGGTCCGAGCGAAGGTCATGGCCATATTTTAAAAAGTAACTAATTGTTTAAGTTTTTACTTAAGTTGCGAGATATTAGACACATATTCAATCTCTTATCATAAATAAAAGTAATTGATGATCCTTGTCTCAAGGAGTCACAACAGCACAGATGTCAGAAAGTAACTTTGACTTTCATCAAGGATCTTAAGTTTGATCGCTGTGAGCAGGGTTTGAACCTGCGCGGGGATACCCCATTGGATTTCGAGTCCAACGCCTTAACCACTCGGCCATCACAGCCTTTCACCGATGAGTATGCATTTTGATTGCCACACCCTAAACTCTAAATCAACAATATCCAGGATTACCGATGTCACCTTGAACTTTGGATTAATCAGCAAGTCATAAAACTGAGATCACAGTAACTGTAATGGGATTTAAAATACAGTACAAGTAAAGTGAAGACTTGGAACACCAATGTGTAGATGTGGCAACTCACAAGGTAACTTGAACTGACTGCCAAAGCATGTTCAGAGGGGGGTTCCAAAGACATCGGGCCGTTTTTCCCCACTTAATGATCCTTGTCTCAAGGAGTCACAACAGCACAGAGGACAGCTGTTGTCAGAAATACTTAAATTCAACAAACATTTGAGCTTTGACCGCTGTGAGCAGGGTTTGAACCTGCGCGGGGATACCCCATTGGATTTCAAGTCCAACGCCTTAACCACTCGGCCATCACAGCCTTTCGCCACCGAACATACATTTTGATCGCCACACCCTAAACTCTAAGTCAACGATATCCAGTATTATTGCTGTCACCTTTAACTTTGGATTAATCAGCAAGTCATAAAACGGCCTCCTCCATCGGCCTTCGTCTTCTGTCCGCTCAGGTTGATCTGAGAAACACGACCAAACGTGAATACAGAAAACAGAGTGGACGCTGCATCACCTTCACTTCTGCTCAGTGCTGCTCTGAGCGGGATTTGAACTCACGACTTCTGGATTAAAAAGGAAGTTGGTGCCATGTGCTTAACCCACTGGACCAGTGAAGCTGCAGGAGGCCATGAGGAGCAGTGAAGCTGCAGGGGGCCATGAGGAGCAGCTTCAGTGGACCATGTGGTCCAAAAGGACATGGAGACGTGGTTTTCCTTCTCCATGATGAGACAGACAAAGTGAAGAACAGAAATGTTCTTCAGCAGCTCTATCAGGACTGATGGAGGAGAATCTTCAGCATGATTCCTCCCCTCAGTCTGATCCTGGTTCTTCTGCTTCATCGGTACTGAAGATGGTCCAGTGGGGAAGGACGCCGACCGCCAACGTGGAGACGTGGGATCGAACCCCGGCTCAACCTGAGGTATGCAAAAACTCAAACACAAACCTAAAACTGAAACTCAAAAACTCAAAACCAAACAAACCAAACAAACAAACCAAACAAACCCGTCCGTTGCGTTGCGTTGCGTTCATTTCTCGTGGTGAATTTCCGTCAAATTTCTCCGATTTCAACACGGACAAGCATCGAGGGAACAACGAACAGGTGAGTCACAGGTAAGTCAAGCTAGCTGGCTGGAAGCGAGCTAGCTTGGTCCAAATTATTTTTTAAGTGTTGTGAATATTTCACATGTGAGTCATCCACTCTGTGTTTCACTGGTTTGATTTTAGAGCAGGGGTATTCAATTAAAAGTCCCCAAGGTCCGGTTATTACATTTACAAGTAGAAGGTCCGAGCGAAGGTCATGGCCATATTTTTAAAAAGTAACTAATTGTTAAGTTTTTACTTAAGTTGCGAGATATTAGACACATATTCAATCTCTTATCATAAATAAAAGTAATTGATGATCCTTGTCTCAAGGAGTCACAACAGCACAGATGTCAGAAAGTAACTTGACTTTCATCAAGGATCTTAAGTTTGATCGCTGTGAGCAGGGTTTGAACCTGCGCGGGGATACCCCATTGGATTTCGAGTCCAACGCCTTAACCACTCGGCCATCACAGCCTTTCCACCGATGAGTATGCATTTTGATCGCCACACCCTAAACTCTAAATCAACAATATCCAGGATTACCGATGTCACCTTGAACTTTGGATTAATCAGCAAGTCATAAAACTGAGATCACAGTAACTGTAATGGGATTTAAAATACAGTACAAGTAAAGTGAAGACTTGGAACACCAATGTGTAGATGTGGCAACTCACAAGGTAACTTGAACTGACTGCCAAAGCATGTTCAGAGGGGGGTTCCAAAGACATCGGGCCGTTTTTCCCCACTTAATGATCCTTGTCTCAAGGAGTCACAACAGCACAGAGGACAGCTGTTGTCAGAAATACTTAAATTCAACAAACATTTGAGCTTTGACCGCTGTGAGCAGGGTTTGAACCTGCGCGGGGATACCCCATTGGATTTCAAGTCCAACGCCTTAACCACTCGGCCATCACAGCCTTTCGCCACCGAACATACATTTTGATCGCCACACCCTAAACTCTAAGTCAACGATATCCAGTATTATTGCTGTCACCTTTAACTTTGGATTAATCAGCAAGTCATAAAACGGCCTCCTCCATCGGCCTTCGTCTTCTGTCCGCTCAGGTTGATCTGAGAAACACGACCAAACGTGAATACAGAAAACAGAGTGGACGCTGCATCACCTTCACTTCTGCTCAGTGCTGCTCTGAGCGGGATTTGAACTCACGACTTCTGGATTAAAAAGGAAGTTGGTGCCATGTGCTTAACCCACTGGACCAGTGAAGCTGCAGGAGGCCATGAGGAGCAGTGAAGCTGCAGGGGGCCATGAGGAGCAGCTTCAGTGGACCATGTGGTCCAAAAGGACATGGAGACGTGGTTTTCCTTCTCCATGATGAGACAGACAAAGTGAAGAACAGAAATGTTCTTCAGCAGCTCTATCAGGACTGATGGAGGAGAATCTTCAGCATGATTCCTCCCCTCAGTCTGATCCTGGTTCTTCTGCTTCATCGGTACTGAAGATGGTCCAGTGGGGAAGGACGCCGACCGCCAACGTGGAGACGTGGGATCGAAACCCCGGCTCAACCTGAGGTATGCAAAAACTCAACACAAACCTAAAACTGAAACTCAAAAACTCAAAACCAAAACAACCAAACAAACCCGTCCGTTGCGTTGCGTTGCGTTCATTTCTCGTGTGAATTTCGTCAAATTTCTCCGATTTCAACACGGACGAGCATCGAGGGAACAACGAACAGGTGAGTCACAGGTATCAAGCTAGCTGGCTGGAAGCGAGCTACTTGGTCAAATTATTTTTAAGTGTTGTGATATTTCACATGTGAGTTCATCCACTCTGTGTTTCACTGGTTTGATTTTAGAGCAGGGGGTATTCAATTAAAAGTCCCCAAGGTCTGGTTATTACATTTACAAGTAGAAGGTCCGAGCGAAGGTCATGGCCTATTTTAAAAGTAACTATTGTTTAAGTTTTTACTTAAGTTGCGAGATATTAGACACATATTCAATCTCGTATCATAAATAAAAGTAATTGATGATCCTTGTCTCAAGGAGTCACAACAGCACAGATGTCAGAAAGTAACTTGAATTTCATCAAGGATCTTAAGTTTGATGCGCTGTGAGCAGGGTTTGAACCTGCGCGGGGATACCCCATTGGATTTCAAGTCCAACGCCCTTAACCACTCGGCCATCACAGCCTTTCGCCACCAACATACATTTTGATCGCCACACCCTAAATTCTAAAGTCAACGATATCCAGTATTATTGCTGTCACCTTTAAACTTTGGATTAATCAGCAAGTCATAAAACGGCCTCCTCCATCGGCCTTCGTCTTCTGTTCCGCTCAGGTTGATCTGAGGAACACGACCAAAAGTGAATACAGAAAACAGAGTGGACGCTGCATCACCTTCACTCCTTCTGCTCAGTGCTGCTCTGAGCGGGATTTGAACTCACGACTTCTGGATTAAAAAGGAAGTTGGTGCCATGTGCTTAAACCCCTGGACCAGTGAAGCTGCAGGAGGCCATGAGGAGCAGTGAAGCTGCAGGGGGCCATGAGGAGCAGCTTCAGTGGACCATGTGGTCCAAAAGGACATGGAGACGTGGTTTTCCTTCTCCATGATGAGACAGACAAAGTGAAGAACAGAAATGTTCTTCAGCAGCTCTATCAGGACTGATGGAGGAGAATCTTCAGCATGATTCCTCCCCTCAGTCTGATCCTGGTTCTTCTGCTTCATCGGTACTGAAGATGGTCCAGTGGGGAAGGACGCCGACCGCCAACGTGGAGACGTGGGATCGAACCCCGGCTCAACCTGAGGTATGCAAAAACTCAAACACAAACCTAAAACTGAAACTCAAAAACTCAAAAACCAAACAAACCAAACAAACAAACCAAACAAACCCGTCCGTTGCGTTGCGTTGCGTTGCGTTGCGTTGCGTTCATTTCTCGTCGTGAATTTCCGTCAAATTTCTCCGATTTCAACAAGGACGAGCATCGAGGGAACAACGAACAGGTGAGTCACAGGTAAGTCAAGCTAGCTGGCTGGAAGCGAGCTAGCTTGGTCCAAATTATTTTTTAAGTGTTGTGAATATTTCACATGTGAGTCATCCACTCTGTGTTTCACTGGTTTGATTTTAGAGCAGGGGTATTCAATTAAAAGTCCCCAAGGTCCGGTTATTACATTTACAAGTAGAAGGTCCGAGCGAAGGTCATGGCCATATTTTTAAAAAGTAACTAATTGTTTAAGTTTTTACTTAAGTTGCGAGATATTAGACACATATTCAATCTCTTATCATAAATAAAAGTAGTTCCCACTTTGAATCAATGCCACGGTCTCGGAACAAATTAAGCAAACAGGCTTGGAGCTGCCAGCAGGGAGAATGAACAGATATTTAGTTAGCCAGCTAGCTTGAGCTTTCTGAGTTTCAGTTTTAGGTTTGTGTTTGAGTTTTTGCATACCTCAGGTTGAGCCGGGGTTCGATCCCACGTCTCCACGTTGGCGGTCGGCGTCCTTCCCCACTGGACCATCTTCAGTACCGATGAAGCAGAAGAACCAGGATCAGACTGAGGGGAGGAATCATGCTGAAGATTCTCCTCCATCAGTCCTGATAGAGCTGCTGAAGAACATTTCTGTTCTTCACTTTGTCTGTCTCATCATGGAGAAGGAAAACCACGTCTCCATGTCCTTTTGGACCACATGGTCCACTGAAGCTGCTCCTCATGGCCCCCTGCAGCTTCACTGCTCCTCATGGCCTCCTGCAGCTTCACTGGTCCAGTGGGTTAAGCACATGGCACCAACTTCCTTTTTAATCCAGAAGTCGTGAGTTCAAATCCCGCTCAGAGCAGCACTGAGCAGAAGTGGAAGGTGATGCAGCTGTCCACTCTGTTTCTGTATTCACGTTTGGTCGTGTTTCCTCAGATCAACCTGAGCGGACAGAAGACGAAGGCCGATGGAGGAGGCCGTTTTATGACTTGCTGATTAATCCAAAGTTAAAGGTGACAGCAATAATACTGGATATCGTTGACTTAGAGTTTAGGGTGTGGCGATCAAAATGTATATTCGGTGGCGAAAGGCTGTGATGGCCGAGTGGTTAAGGCGTTGGACTTGAAATCCAATGGGGTATCCCCGCGCAGGTTCAAACCCTGCTCACAGCGGTCAAAGCTCAAATGTTTGTTGAATTTAAGTATTTCTGACAACAGCTGTCCTCTGTGCTGTTGTGACTCCTGAGACAAGGATCATTAAGTGGGGAAAAACGGCCCGATGTCTTTGGAACCCCCCTCTGAACATGCTTGGCAGTCAGTTCAAGTTACTTGTGAGTTGCCACATCTCCACATTGGTGTTCCAAGTCTTCACTTACTTGTACTGTATTTTAAATCCCATTACAGTTACTGTGATCTCAGTTTTATGACTTGCTGATTAAATCCAAAGTTCAAGGTGACATCGGTAATCCTGAGATATTGTTGATTTAGAGTTAGGGTGTGGCGATCAAAATGCCATACTCATCGGTGAAAGGCTGTTGATGGCCGAGTGGTTAAGGCGTTGGACTCGAAATCCAATGGGGTATCCCCGCGCAGGTTCAAACCCTGCTCACAGCGATCAAACTTAAGATCCTTGATGAAATTCAAAAGTTACTTTCTGACATCTGTGCGTGTTGACTCCTTGAGACAAGGATCATCAATTACTTTTAATTTATGATAAGAGATTGAATATGTGTCTAATATCTCGCAACTTAAGTAAAAACTTAAACAATTAGTTACTTTTTAAAAATATGGCCATGACCTTCGCTCAGACCTTCTACTTGTAAATGTAATAACCGGACCTTGGGGACTTTTAATTGAATACCCTGCTCTAAAATCAAACCAGTGAAACACAGAGTGGATGACTCACATGTGAAATATTCACAACACTTAAAAAATAATTTGGACCAAGCTAGCTCGCTTCCAGACAGCTAGCTTGACTTACCTGTGACTCACCTGTTCGTTGTTCCCTCGATGCTCGTCCTTGTTGAAATCGGAGAAATTTGACGGAAATTCACGACGAGAAATGAACGCAACGCAACGCAACGCAACGCAACGCAACGCAACGGACGGGTTTGTTTGGTTTGTTTGTTTGGTTGTTTGGTTTGTTTGGTTTTTGAGTTTTTGAGTTTCAGTTTTAGGTTTGTGTTTGAGTTTTTGCATACCTCAGGTTGAGCCGGGGTTCGATCCCATGTCTCCACGTTGGCGGTCGGCGTCCTTCCCCACTGGACCATCTTCAGTACCGATGAAGCAGAAGAACCAGGATCAGACTGAGGGGAGGAATCATGCTGAAGATTCTCCTCCATCAGTCCTGATAGAGCTGCTGAAGAACATTTCTGTTCTTCACTTTGTCTGTCTCATCATGGAGAAGGAAAACCACGTCTCCATGTTCCTTTTGGACCACATGGTCCACTGAAGCTGCTCCTCATGGCCCCCTGCAGCTTCACTGCTCCTCATGGCCTCCTGCAGCTTCACTGGTCCGGTGGGTTAAGCACATGGCACCAACTTCCTTTTTAATCCAGAAGTCGTGAGTTCAAATCCCGCTCAGAGCAGCACTGAGCAGAAGTGAAGGTGATGCAGCGTCCACTCTGTTTTCTGTATTCACGTTTGGTCGTGTTCCTCAGATCAACCTGAGCGGACAGAAGACGGAGGCCGTTTTTATGACTTGCTGATTAATCCAAAGTTAAGGGTGACAGCAATAATGCTGGATATCATTGACTTAGAGTTTAGGGTGTGGCGATCAAAATGTATGTTCAGTGGCGAAAGGCTGTGATGGCCGAGTGGTTAAGGCGTTGGACTTGAAATCCAATGGGGTATCCCCGCGCAGGTTCAAACCCTGCTCACAGCGATCAAAGCTCGAATGCTTGTTGAAGTTAAGTGTTTCTGACAACAGCTGTCCTCTGTGCTGTTGTGACTCCTTGAGACAAGGATCATTAAGTGGGAAAAAACAGCCCGATGTCTTTGGAACCCCCCTCTGAACATGGTTGGCGGTCGGTTCAGGTTACATTGTGAGTTGCCACATCTCCACATTGGTGTCCAAAGTCTTCACTTTACTTGTACTGTCTTTAAAATCCAAATATAGTTACTGTGATCTCTGTTTTATGACTTGCTGATTAATCCAAAGTTAAAGGTGACAGCAATAATACTGGATATCGTTGACTTAGAGTTTAGGGTGTGGCGATCAAAATGTATGTTCGGTGGCGAAAGGCTGTGATGGCCGAGTGGTTAAGGCGTTGGACTTGAAATCCAATGGGGTATCCCCGCGCAGGTTCAAACCCTGCTCACAGCGGTCAAAGCTCAAATGTTTGTTGAATTTAAGTATTTCTGACAACAGCTGTCCTCTGTGCTGTTGTGACTCCTTGAGACAAGGATCATTAAGTGGGGAAAAACGGCCCGATGTCTTTGGAACCCCCCTCTGAACATGCTTTGGCAGTCAGTTTCAAGTTACCTTGTGAGTTGCCACATCTCCACATTGGTGTTCCAAGTCTTCACTTTACTTGTACTGTATTTTAAATCCATTACAGTTACTGTGATCTCAGTTTTATGACTTGCTGATTAATCCAAAGTTCAAGGTGACATCGGTAATCCTGGATATTGTTGATTTAGAGTTTAGGGTGTGGCGATCAAAATGCATACTCATCGGTGAAGGCTGTGATGGCCGAGTGGTTAAGGCGTTGGACTCGAAATCCAATGGGGTATCCCCGCGCAGGTTCAAACCCTGCTCACAGCGATCAAACTTAAGATCCTTGATGAAATTCAAAGTTACTTTCTGACATCTGTGCTGTTGTGACTCCTTGAGACAAGGATCATCAATTACTTTTATTTATGATAAGAGATTGAATATGTGTCTAATATCTCGCAACTTAAGTAAAAACTTAAACAATTAGTTACTTTTTAAAAATATGGCCATGACCTTCACTCAGACCTTCTACTTGTAAATGTAATAACCGGACCTTGGGGACTTTTAATTGAATACCCCTGCTCTAAAATCAAACCAGTGAAACACAGAGTGGATGACTCACATGTGAAATATTCACAACACTTAAAAAATAATTTGGACCAAGCTAGCTCGCTTCCAGACAGCTAGCTTGACTTACCTGTGACTCACCTGTTCGTTGTTCCCTCGATGCTCGTCCTTGTTGAAATCGGAGAAATTTGACGGAAATTCACGACGAGAAATGAACGCAACGCAACGCAACGCAACGCAACGCAACGGACGGGTTTGTTTGGTTTGTTTGTTTGGTTGTTTGGTTTGTTTGGTTTTTGAGTTTTGAGTTTCAGTTTTAGGTTGTGTTTGAGTTTTTTGCATACCTCAGGTTGAGCCGGGGTTCGATCCCATGTCTCCACGTTGGCGGTCGGCATCCTTCCCCACTGGACCATCTTCAGTACCGATGAAGCAGAAGAACCAGGATCAGACTGAGGGGAGGAATCATGCTGAAGATTCTCCTCCATCAGTCCTGATAGAGCTGCTGAAGAACATTTCTGTTCTTCACTTTGTCTGTCTCATCATGGAGAAGGAAAACCACGTCTCCATGTCCTTTGGACCACATGGTCCACTGAAGCTGCTCCTCATGGCCCCCTGCAGCTTCACTGCTCCTCATGGCCTCCTGCAGCTTCACTGGTCCGGTGGGTTAAGCACATGGCACCAACTTCCTTTTTAATCCAGAAGTCGTGAGTTCAAATCCCGCTCAGAGCAGCACTGAGCAGAAGTGAAGGTGATGCAGCGTCCACTCTGTTTTCTGTATTCACGTTTGGTCGTGTTCCTCAGATCAACCTGAGCGGACAGAAGACGGAGGCCGTTTTATGACTTGCTGATTAATCCAAAGTTAAAGGTGACAGCAATAATGCTGGATATCATTGACTTAGAGTTTAGGGTGTGGCGATCAAAATGTATGTTCGGTGGCGAAAGTCTGTGATGGCCGAGTGGTTAAGGCGTTGGACTTGAAATCCAATGGGGTATCCCCGCGCAGGTTCAAACCCTGCTCACAGCGGTCAAAGCTCAAATGTTTGTTGAATTTAAGTATTTCTGACAACAGCTGTCCTCTGTGCTGTTGTGACTCCTTGAGACAAGGATCATTAAGTGGGGAAAAACGGCCCGATGTCTTTGGAACCCCCCTCTGAACATGCTTTGGCAGTCAGTTCAAGTTACCTTGTGAGTTGCCACATCTCCACATTGGTGTTCCAAGTCTTCACTTTACTTGTACTGTATTTTAAATCCCATTACAGTTACTGTGATCTCAGTTTTATGACTTGCTGATTAATCCAAAGTTCAAGGTGACATCGGTAATCCTGGATATTGTTGATTTAGAGTTTAGTGTGTGGCGATCAAAATGCATACTCATCGGTGAAAGGCTGTGATGGCCGAGTGGTTAAGGCGTTGGACTCGAAATCCAATGGGGTATCCCCGCGCAGGTTCAAACCCTGCTCACAGCGATCAAACTTAAGATCCTTGATGAAATTCAAAGTTACTTTCTGACATCTGTGCTGTTGTGACTCCTTGAGACAAGGATCATCAATTGGGAAGGATCTCTTTGGACTCTCCCTCTAAAACCAAACACTTCTCTTTTGCTGGACAGTTTGTTCCCTGAGCAGGGTCAGACCCTGCTCACAGTGTTTGAAGCTTGAATGCTTGGAGCAATTGAATATTTCTGACAAAAGTTGTCCTTGGTGCTGTTGTGACTACGAGTTCAAGGACATTGCTAAGACTTGCTTGGTGCTTTGGAATCCCCCTCTAAAACCAAACACTTGTGGTTGGATAGTCAGTTTGGTGTGGTTCGGGATACCTCTTGAGTTGACACGTCTCCATACTGGTGTTCACAGTCTTGACTTGGCCGGTGTACTGTCATTTAAAACCAAGTATTTTTAGTGTGAGCTCCATTTTATGACTCTCTCAATAATCAATATGGTGTGAGTATGAAAGTGAAAGGTTACAGCAAAAATGCTGGATATCGCTGACTTAGAGTTTAGGGGTGTGGCGATCAAAATGCACGTTCATCTGCGAAAGGCTGTGATGGCCGAGTGGTTAAGGCGTTGGACTTGAAATCCAATGGGTATCCCCGCGCAGGTTCAAACCCTGCTCACAGCGATCAAAGCTCGAATGCTTGTGAAGTTAAGTGTTTCTGACAACAGCTGTCCTCTGTGCTGTTGTGACTCCTTGAGACAAGGATCATTAAGTGGGAAAAAACAGCCCGATGTCTTTGGAACCCCCCTCTGAACATGGTTTGGCGGTCGGTTCAGGTTACATTGTGAGTTGCCACATCTCCACATTGGTGTCCAAAGTCTTCACTTTACTTGTACTGTCTTTAAAATCCAAATATAGTTACTGTGATCTCTGTTTTATGACTTGCTGATTAATCCAAAGTTAAAGGTGACAGCAATAATACTGGATATCGTTGACTTAGAGTTTAGGGTGTGGCGATCAAAATGTATGTTCGGTGGCGAAAGGCTGTGATGGCCGAGTGGTTAAGGCGTTGGACTTGAAATCCAATGGGGTATCCCCGCGCAGGTTCAAACCCTGCTCACAGCGGTCAAAGCTCAAATGTTTGTTGAATTTAAGTATTTCTGACAACAGCTGTCCTCTGTGCTGTTGTGACTCCTTGAGACAAGGATCATTAAGTGGGGAAAAAACGGCCCGATGTCTTTGGAACCCCCCTCTGAACATGCTTTGGCAGTCAGTTCAAGTTACCTTGTGAGTTGCCACATCTCCACATTGGTGTTCCAAGTCTTCACTTTACTTGTACTGTATTTTAAATCCCATTACAGTTACTGTGATCTCAGTTTTATGACTTGCTGATTAATCCAAAGTTCAAGGTGACATCGGTAATCCTGGATATTGTTGATTTAGAGTTTAGGGTGTGGCGATCAAAATGCATACTCATCGGTGAAAGGCTGTGATGGCCGAGTGGTTAAGGCGTTGGACTCGAAATCCAATGGGGTATCCCCGCGCAGGTTCAAACCCTGCTCACAGCGATCAAACTTAAGATCCTTGATGAAATTCAAAGTTACTTTCTGACATCTGTGCTGTTGTGACTCCTTGAGACAAGGATCATCAATTACTTTTATTTATGATAAGAGATTGAATATGTGTCTAATATCTCGCAACTTAAGTAAAAACTTAAACAATTAGTTACTTTTTAAAAATATGGCCATGACCTTCACTCAGACCTTCTACTTGTAAATGTAATAACCGGACCTTGGGGACTTTTAATTGAATACCCCTGCTCTAAAATCAAACCAGTGAAACACAGAGTGGATGACTCACATGTGAAATATTCACAACACTTAAAAAATAATTTGGACCAAGCTAGCTCGCTTCCAGACAGCTAGCTTGACTTACCTGTGACTCACCTGTTCGTTGTTCCCTCGATGCTCGTCCTTGTTGAAATCGGAGAAATTTGACGGAAATTCACGACGAGAAATGAACGCAACGCAACGCAACGCAACGCAACGCAACGGACGGGTTTGTTTGGTTTGTTTGTTTGGTTGTTTGGTTTGTTTGGTTTTTGAGTTTTTGAGTTTCAGTTTTAGGTTTGTGTTTGAGTTTTTGCATACCTCAGGTTGAGCCGGGGTTCGATCCCATGTCTCCACGTTGGCGGTCGGCATCCTTCCCCACTGGACCATCTTCAGTACCGATGAAGCAGAAGAACCAGGATCAGACTGAGGGGAGGAATCATGCTGAAGATTCTCCTCCATCAGTCCTGATAGAGCTGCTGAAGAACATTTCTGTTCTTCACTTTGTCTGTCTCATCATGGAGAAGGAAAACCACGTCTCCATGTCCTTTTGGACCACATGGTCCACTGAAGCTGCTCCTCATGGCCCCCTGCAGCTTCACTGCTCCTCATGGCCTCCTGCAGCTTCACTGGTCCGGTGGGTTAAGCACATGGCACCAACTTCCTTTTTAATCCAGAAGTCGTGAGTTCAAATCCCGCTCAGAGCAGCACTGAGCAGAAGTGAAGGTGATGCAGCGTCCACTCTGTTTTCTGTATTCACGTTTGGTCGTGTTCCTCAGATCAACCTGAGCAGACAGAAGACGAAGGCCGATGGAGGAGGCCGTTTTATGACTTGCTGATTAATCCAAAGTTAAAGGTGACAGCAATAATGCTGGATATCATTGACTTAGAGTTTAGGGTGTGGCGATCAAAATGTATGTTCGGTGGCGAAAGTCTGTGATGGCCGCACCCACCAGTTTCTGGCCTGCATCTGTGGTCCTAACACATCCTAACACATCCTAACAAGGTCCTAACAGGTCCGAACAAGGTCCGAACATATTCCTAACGAGATCAAAGAGTTTCAGACGAGGTCCGAACAAGGTCCTAACAGGTCCGAACACAGCTCCGAACACGGTAACCAATCGCTGTATGAGGGGGCGTGGCTATGTCTTTAGCGCGTCGGCCATATTTTTCAACGCATAGACTTGCACAAGCACGGAAAAAAAGGTTTGTAAACTTGATTAAAACTCATAAATGAAACGGCATGTATAAGCCGAATGTTTAATCGTGTGACAAATAATACACGATTTAATTTTCCGCCCCGGCCGGCGGCACGTTATTCAACTTGTATTTCAACTTTGATTCTTGCCGTAGCCGCTAACGGTCAGAAATATTGCCAAATACTAATTTTTGCACATACTAGGAATTTGTTTTGGTGTTGTTGGTGTATGTTAGACATCTCTAAATATAAGGATATATTGTATATACCGTACCATTTTCACAACGGTGCGGTTAATTAATTTATTAACGGCCGTTTATTAACGGGGGCGCTGTCTAGCAGTAAACGCAAAAGTGAGACAGACAGAGGAAGATTATGCGCCGAAGAAGACACTAGTTTTGATTTTGAATGATCATTTTGCGCATCATGCACACACCTCATCATGGAAACAGACAAAGAAATGCATATGATGCAGCATTTAAGTTCGATCTGGCCAGAAGGAAATACAGCCACTGCACGTACATCATCCCGTGTTGATGAGCGGTCGTGCTGTACTGCCGATTTTCAGGCACAGTTTGAAAAAAATTGAAAACAAACAAAAATAGAAATCTTCTCTGTACTGTCTTCCTGTGTAAATATCTCATGTTACAACATGAAAAGCTGTGGCTTATATTCAAGTGCGTCCTATATATGTACAAAATACGGCTGTACATACCAGCACTGTAATTGTGGTGATAATAATAATAATAATAACTGTATTTATATAGCACATTTTAAAACATACATTTACAAAGTACTTCAACAATAATAAAACAATAATGCAAAACATACATACATATATGTATCTACATGCATACTGTACATACATGTATATTTTCCTCATCTCTGTCTGTCTGTACATATACATAGCCTAGCTTGACATTAACCTGTCTTATATCTAATGTTTGCAGATGACTAAGACAGGAAAGCCAGACTCTTACTGGCGTGACATCTGTATAAAATATGCCCAGGGCAAATTCCATTTCACGACTGGCAAACGGCCAGGGGCCAAGAAATGGAAAAAGGCCTTAGAAAAAATAGATGCTTGTCCCCTGCAGACCAATACAAAGGATCTGTTTGGGAGAAGCCTTTGCTGTTCCTGTGGATTCCATAAGGTAGGTACAATTATTTACTAAGCCATGATGAGTCACTGTAGCATGTGGATTTATTTAATGAACAATCTTTTTGTACCCCACCCCCACTCTCAGCCTGCAGATCAGTTATCAGGAGCCTGCTCCAGTAAGGCAGGAGAGGTTGAGACGGAGGCAGGGGAAGTTCAAGGAGGCACGGAGGCAGGGGCTGTCGGAGGAGATGCCGAGACAAGGAGAGGAGGCACTGAGGCAGGGGCTGTCGGAGGAGATGCTGAGACAAGGAGAGGAGGCACTGAGGCAGGGGCTGTCGGAGGAGATGCTGAGACAAGGAGAGGAGGCACGGAGGCAGCGGCATCATTGGCAGGACAGGGAGTGCAGTGTTATAATTGCAAGGAGTTTGTCAAAGCAGAAAAATTCTCTGAACACCTGTCTGACCACCATACGGAGGAGACGTGTGACACCTGTGGGGCCAAAGTGCAGGGTACTGTTGGTCTTTTGAACCATATTCAAGAGGCTCACTATTCGGCATTCATTTCACCATCACCACAGAAACCAACACCACCACTTCAAAGGCCAACAGTACCAGCAAAGCCAGTACCATCTCTGCTCCCTCCTTCAAGTAGCTCTGCCACACCCACCCATCCATCCCACCACACTGCGGTTCAACTCAAAACACGTTCAGTTAACTGGAAAGGATTTCTTCCTGAGCAGTTCCGCAAAGTGATCCAGGAAGCAGATCAGGTGTGGATTGCGAAGTGCCTGTATGAGCCTACAGGCCAACTAAAACAGAAAATCCACTCATGCTGGTTTCACCCACCACTGGAGCCTAAACCATCTCCTCCTGAGCCTGGGTGGTACTACCGGCAGAGGATGTTTGTCTGGGCACCAATGAGGATGTGGGGGATTCCACTGAAGTGCCCACAATGTTCCCGGAAAATGAACAGCTCCGGGATCTACAGAAAGGTCAGGGAGGTCATTGATGTGGATAGCCGCTACTACCTAGTGGGAGGGGACTATCCACATTGCAGCAAGTGCTCTCAGCCGGTCTGCCCATGGAGCCAGGATATGCTCTCCCAGCTGGATGTGGCACACAAGAGCCTGTTCCCCGCTGTCCTCACAACACAGCTGGCTCTGGACAGGAAGTGCATGACTTTCCTGAAGCCGAGGACCAGCGGTAACAGTTCCTCCTACCTTCAGTCAGCAATAGAGGAAGCGCACAGCGAGGAGTGGGCACGTCAGACCATCCGCTACCTCTCGGACTGTGAGCGCCATACGAAGATGGCTACCTTCGTTCCCTCTGCAGCTGTCCCTAGTCCTCCACCACCCTTCAGGCCCCTTCCACTTGCCCAGTGGTTTGAGACAGTCCATTCTAATGAGATCCTCAGCCATCTGGATGAGATGAAGGGAGCTATCACCTCTACCTATGGTAGAATTTTGAAAATGGACTCAACAAAGAAGGTTAGGGTTTCAACAGTAAACAGAACATGTATAATTACAACAAAACTGGAAATGGGTTTACTTCTTAGTGGGGCAGTGTCTTCAGTTTGAAAGTATTGTTTGTTTTACAGATCACCAAGAAGCTGGCTGGCATGATCGGGGAAAGTGCTGCATGGATGACGAACATCGGAAATGAGTTTGGCCAGGTTCTGAACTCTGTTCTGACGACGGGTGAAGGTGCAGGGTTGGAAGAGTTGTGCCAAGGGATAGTTATTCGATACAGGAATGCGGGCCAACCTGAACCTGAAGTCATCTATGTCGACCGGGATTGCTGCAGCCAGTCAGGTGGGTAAAAATTTAATATATATATATATATTAAATATTGTAGTGGCAATCCGAAAAAAAACAAACCACCAATAAAACGCACAGCACCTTTTGTCTACACACACACACACACACACACGGTTACAAAACTGTGTGGCCTCTCTAATTCCTAGTCGTGATTTTTCCCTGCCCGTATCCACCCGTGACTCCCCTTTCTAACTTTTACCCCTGATTCCTTTCACATGTGACCCGGTCACCTGTGCAGGTGACATCACAACCACAGCATCCTGCATTACCACACCCACATTACCATACATACAGAATTGGCTACAACAAATATAATCGTTAAATACATATATATAAAATTCTTTATAAAATATGTATGTTTGATACTGATGGCACTGGCAATTGGGCAGCACCTGAGTTCACTTAATCAAGGTGTAACCACACACAGGTGTTGTGGTCCATGTAATTATCACTGGTTGTTTATTCACAGGTTGTGTCTTCAGTGGTGAAACTTTTTCACCCGTGGAAGTCTGCAGTGCGCTTGGACAGTTTTCATTTCATGAGGCGCTTTAACTGCGGCCTCACTACGGAACACCACCCTCTCTATGGAATCTTTTGCACCAAGCTCTCCTCTTGTATCTTTGAATGGGACCAAAGAGATGTGCAACGCTTGAAGGAGGCCAAGAGAGCGGAATGGAAGATCTGCCACAGCGGACAAGCTCCCACTGAAGAACAGCTTATGGCCGCCATCAGCCCGGGAGAACTGAAGAGGCACTGCAGGAGGAGGACACGTGAAGTGGAGGAAATGCGGAGCATGATTTCAGGGCTGCTGGAATCAGTGTGGGAGCTGACGGACACCACAGGGCTGCGTCTGGTCAACCATGACAGCATGCCCCACATTTGGGAGGTGCAGCAGAAGCACCTGGAGTGCCTCCAAGACCCTCCAGGTGTTGCACTGTATACAAAGGTGGGGACTCTTCAGAAGGGCGGCAAAGAGCTGGACATCCTGAGGTGTGGTAGAGGGTCCTCCTCTCTGGAGAGTTTTCACCGACACCAGTGTGCTTTTGTTCCAGGTATATTTTCATCAAGTTATACTATATTGTATGTCTCTTTTTTAATGTTCTCTTCTATGTTATGAGAGAGAATGTGTAATTATTCCAAATAACACCATTACCACTGTTGGGTATTCATATGTATTCAATTTACAATATTGAAAATAATGAAAAATAATAATTGAGTATTTTGTTTCTTAGGCTGGCGCTGCAATGCAGTACATATGCAAATGTACATGCTGGAGGGAGTGTCGAGGTGGAACATGGGCCGGGCTAAGGAGGCAGTAGATGTTGAGGGGGCATCAGCCCTCAGAACATTCGATGTCGAGTTAATATCACATCTCAACAACATGAGCCTGCGGGTCCATGGTTGTGCTCTGGTTCCAGAGTTCACCCCACCTGGGAAACCTACTGGTA
Organism: Nibea albiflora; assembly: GCA_014281875.1. Lineage (NCBI taxonomy): Eukaryota > Metazoa > Chordata > Actinopteri > Sciaenidae > Nibea > Nibea albiflora. Next base: position 12,968,348 of record CM024790.1, on the reverse strand, counting down.
AGAGCTCTCAGAGCTACACTGGCAGACCAGAGTATTACACCCCCTCCTCCTCTTTTCTTAGGCACCCCCCTACTCGGAGGACATGCATTTCTTGGGTGCGAAGATTGTGCTATACATGTAGGAGATGGATAGGTGTGTGTATGTATCTCCTTTTTTCATCTTTGTGTTTATACTGGTTATAGGGGAGCGCATTGCTGTGGAGTATCTATTGGCCCAGACCAACAGAGGTGACCTGCTCGCTCCAAAACAGATGCCTGAAATTTCCATGCAGGTGCTTGAGGAGGATGAGGATGAGCCAGATGCCACAGTGTGCATGCCAGGTGATCTTGGGGCTGTTGAGTCTGATGCTGCTCTCTGCCAGTCAGCTGAACTTGGGGCTGGTGGAAGTGCTGTGGAAGACCAGGTGTCGTTGGAGGGTGACACTGAACCGGGGCCCCTCGTCGCAGAGGTCAATAACACTTTCTGTAACACCTTACTCTAAAACAATTTGAACTGAAGTGAATCTTGTTACATTATAAGATAAATGAATGTAAAATCAGCATTACTCAATTAGAAGCAAGTTTACATTTATTTGCTTGTTTTTTCTTTTTCTCACTTATAACTTTTCAGACAAGCCAATGTGACTCAAGAGGCGTTGTGGGATGGGAGGCAGTTGATGCCCTAGCAGCATACCTGGTCGACTTAAACCGCACAATCACTGCTTTGTCAGTCAAGGAGGAGGCAGACATCGTTCGCCTGTACACAGCTCTCCATGCCATGGACAAAGTACCTTCAAGGTACAAAATAATTATTGTTGTTTTGTACACCACAATTAAACATATACTTCATTTGTTACATGGAATGTAACAAATGAAGTATATGAAGGTCTTTTTCACTGTTTAGGTACTCCCAGAAGGCCAAGAAGAAAGGACGTGCGTCAGGAGGACCGTGGCGTGCACCCAGGAAGCCAAGTGGCTCTGCTCCCGGACAGCAGGCGGCAGAGAGGTGCTTGACCACAATTCGCTATCATTTTGGTTCAACACAAATCATTCATTAAGAGACAGCAGTGATCATTGTGAAAAGTATTTATTAAGTGCAAATTATTTTATTGACATTGTCACTTGATTGTTCAGGACTTTACATCCTTGTTAATCATATCATCTTTCTCTCCCACAGGCTATACATGACTCATGGCCAAGCAGCCCAGGACCCTGAAGTACACAGGGTCAGTGAGTGTGTTTGCCTCAGACTTGCGAAAGAGTTTGAGCAAGCACGAAACAGACCAAAGGACACAAGGGGAAAAACATGCCCATCCCTCAGTCCATTGTCAGTGTGTACAGCCACATCAGACAGCTGCTGGAGGACAGCAGGGCTGTCCTGGACCAGACCAGCTTGGTTCTGGTGCCGGTTAACAACACCACTGTCTCTTCATGGTGTGTGTTATTTCGTTTACCTTTCTCATACAGTCAAGACATAAAGATTTAACCTCAAGAAAAACCTCCAACTATATGCTTGTTAGAAAATATAATATATAATAGCCTTAGGCGATAGGCTCACATGTATAAAATAATGACTGTTTGTTGAATATTTGTAGGCTGCTTAGGAGGGACAAGAGGAAGGACAGGGACATGCTCCTGCAAGGCACTGTACTCCCCAGACAGCTGCACCTGGCCAAGGAGTCTCTCCCTGCAGCAAACACACTTCCTGCCATCCCTGTGCAGCATGGACATGAAGTAATGACCTTTGAGGAGCCTGAAAACCGCGAGGGGGAAGCTTTTCCCCGCCAGCGGGCTCTGGCCACGAACAGGCCTGTGTCCTGTCAACCATTTTTACCTCCCCCGTTCCCTCCACAGTTCGGGGCAGCTCCGCCTGCTCCTCCACAGTTCGGGGCAGCTCCTCCACAGTTCGGGGCAGCTCCGCCTGCTCCTCCACAGTTCGGGGCAGCTCCGCCTGCTCCTCCACAGTTCGGGGCAGCTCCTCCACAGATCGGGCCAGCTCCGCCTGCTCCTCCACAGTTCGGGGCAGCTCCTCCACAGTTCGGGGCAGCTCCGCCTGCTCCTCCACAGTTCGGGGCAGCTCCTCCACAGTTCGGGGCAGCTCCGCCTGCTCCTCCACAGTTCGGGGCAGCTCCTCCACAGTTCGGGGCAGCTCCTCCACAGTTCGGGCCGGCGCCTCCTGCTCCGCCACAGTTCGGGCCGGCGCCTCCTGCTCCGCCACAGTTCGGGCCGGCGCCTCCTGCTCCGCCACAGTTCGGGCCAGCGCCTCCTGCTCCGCCACAGTTCGGGGCAGCTCCGCCTGCTCCTCCACAGTTCGGGCCGGCTCCGCCACAGTTCGGGGCAGCTCCTCCTGCTCCGCCACAGTTCGGGCCAGCGCCTCCTGCTCCACCACAGTTCGGGGCAGCGCCTCCTGCTCCGCCACAGTTCGGGCCAGCGCTTCCTCTCCAGCAAGCTCCTGACCAGCAAGCCTGCCTTCCACCTCAGCCAAGGCAACGTACCTGGAGACTGAAAAAAGCTGCAAAGGAAGATGAGGAGCTAGTGGCTCAGGGCATGCAACCACGGAAAAGGCTGGCAAAGGAGCATTATCACTACACGTGCAAAGAGTGTGGCCAGGAAAAAAATAAAAGGACTGGACACACTCAGCTGAAGGGGCGGTGGTACTGTCCAGCCTCGGGACTGACCCTGGATCAGTGGAAGAACAGTTTATAACAGTTGTTGTTATTTGTTACATTGTTGCCAGCTATGGCACTAAATGTCAGCAAATGCTGGTATTTTCAGTTTGTGTGGGTTTTTGTTTGTGAGGCTGCTCCACAGTTCGGACCAGCTCCTCCTGCTGCTCCATAGTTCGGGCCGGCTGCTCCGCAGTTCAGTGTGAGTGATTGTCAAAAGTAAAGCCAGAATTACTTGCAGAATCATTTTACATTTATTAACAAAACCTTAGTAACCTCCTGTCCTCCTGCTCCTCCACAGTTCGGGCCAGTTGCTCCACAGTTCGAGCCAGTTCGGGCCAGTTGCTCCACAGTTCAGACCAGGTCGTCCTGCTGCTCCGCCACAGTTCGGACCAGGTCGTCCTGCTGCTCCGCCACAGTTCGGACCAGGTCGTCCTGCTGCTCCGCCACAGTTCGGACCAGGTCCTCCAGCAGCTCCACGTGGCACGAAATGTCAGTGAAAGCTGGCATTTTCAGTTAGTGTTATTTTTGAAAATGTCGTTCTGACAAGTGTGTGTGTGTGTGTGTGTGTGTGTGTGTGTGTGTGTGTGTGTGTGTGTGTGTTCTAGTTTTACGTATTCTCTCTCAATGTGTGTATAATATGTACAATATTGTTACAATAAAGTTTAATTTTATTTGAACCAAGAACAGCCTTCACATTTTTATTTAATTTGCTCTTGAAAACAGTGAGTGTGAGTGATTGTCAAAAGTAAAGCCAGAATTACTTGCAGAATCATTTTACATTTATTAACAGACCTTTGTCTCAACCAAAGATTTTAGATTTGGATCAAGTATTTTCTTTGCTCAGTTTGGAATTAGTTTTATTCACTTGTGCTGCACAAATTTTACAAAAAAAGAGGGGACACATGATGGGAGAGTTATTTGTGTTTACAGTTAATACATTGTTTTTCTGCATGCTGCCCCCTACAGTAGGCTTTAGGAATGTCCAAAGCGCTGTGGTACATTGGGATGTTGACACAGCATAGGTTCGAATCCCACAAGAGACATGGAAATTAAAGTGATGATAAACCTGTAATATGTGCAGAAGTTTGTGTAAACAATGATGAGAAGATAAGAGAGTAGAAAAGAAATTGCTATAGTGTACGTTTTTGCTCCTTTTTTCTCCTTTTCTTTTTCCTTCTCCCCCCCCCCCCCCCTTCCCCTCTTCTTTTTTCCTTTCCCCCACCCAAGCAGTCTCTTTTGCCCCATTTTTGGCCGAGTGGTTAAGGCGTTGGACTTGAAATCCAATGGGGTATCCCCGCGCAGGTTCAAACCCTGCTCACAGCGGTCAAAGCTCAAATGTTTGTTGAATTTAAGTATTTCTGACAACAGCTGTCCTCTGTGCTGTTGTGACTCCTTGAGACAAGGATCATTAAGTGGGGAAAAACGGCCCGATGTCTTTGGAACCCCCCCTCTGAACATGCTTTGGCAGTCAGTTCAAGTTACCTTGTGAGTTGCACATCTCCACATTGGTGTTCCAAGTCTTCACTTTACTTGTACTGTATTTTAAATCCCATTACAGTTACTGTGATCTCAGTTTTATGACTTGCTGATTAATCCAAAGTTCAAGGTGACATCGGTAATCCTGGATATTGTTGATTTAGAGTTTAGTGTGTGGCGATCAAAATGCATACTCATCGGTGAAAGGCTGTGATGGCCGAGTGGTTAAGGCGTTGGACTCGAAATCCAATGGGGTATCCCCGCGCAGGTTCAAACCCTGCTCACAGCGATCAAACTTAAGATCCTTGATGAAATTCAAAGTTACTTTCTGACATCTGTGCTGTTGTGACTCCTTGAGACAAGGATCATCAATTGGGAAGGATCTCTTTGGACTCTCCCTCTAAAACCAAACACTTCTCTTTTGCTGGACAGTTTGTTCCCTGAGCAGGGTCAGACCCTGCTCACAGTGTTTGAAGCTTGAATGCTTGGAGCAATTGAATATTTCTGACAAAAGTTGTCCTTGGTGCTGTTGTGACTACGAGTTCAAGGACATTGCTAAGACTTGCTTGGTGCTTTTGGAATCCCCCTCTAAAACCAAACACTTGTGGTTGGATAGTCAGTTTGGTGTGGTTCGGGATACCTCTTGAGTTGACACGTCTCCATACTGGTGTTCACAGTCTTGACTTGGCCGTGTACTGTCATTTAAAACCAAGTATTTTTAGTGTGAGCTCCATTTTATGACTCTCTCAATAATCAATATGGTGTGAGTATGAAAGTGAAAGGTTACAGCAAAAATGCTGGATATCGCTGACTTAGAGTTTAGGGGTGTGGCGATCAAAATGCACGTTCATCTGCGAAAGGCTGTGATGGCCGAGTGGTTAAGGCGTTGGACTTGAAATCCAATGGGGTATCCCCGCGCAGGTTCAAACCCTGCTCACAGCGATCAAAGCTCGAATGCTTGTTGAAGTTAAGTGTTTCTGACAACAGCTGTCCTCTGTGCTGTTGTGACTCCTTGAGACAAGGATCATTAAGTGGGAAAAAACAGCCCGATGTCTTTGGAACCCCCCTCTGAACATGGTTTGGCGGTCGGTTCAGGTTACATTGTGAGTTTGCCACATCTCCACATTGGTGTCCAAAGTCTTCACTTTACTTGTACTGTCTTTAAAATCCAAATATAGTTACTGTGATCTCTGTTTTATGACTTGCTGATTAATCCAAAGTTAAAGGTGACAGCAATAATACTGGATATCGTTGACTTAGAGTTTAGGGTGTGGCGATCAAAATGTATGTTCGGTGGCGAAAGGCTGTGATGGCCGAGTGGTTAAGGCGTTGGACTTGAAATCCAATGGGGTATCCCCGCGCAGGTTCAAACCCTGCTCACAGCGGTCAAAGCTCAAATGTTTGTTCAATTTAAGTATTTCTGACAACAGCTGTCCTCTGTGCTGTTGTGACTCCTTGAGACAAGGATCATTAAGTGGGGAAAAACGGCCCGATGTCTTTGGAACCCCCCTCTGAACATGCTTTGGCAGTCAGTTCAAGTTACCCTTGTGAGTTGCCACATCTCCACATTGGTGTTCCAAGTCTTCACTTTACTTGTACTGTATTTTAAATCCCATTACAGTTACTGTGATCTCAGTTTATGACTTGCTGATTAATCCAAAGTTCAAGGTGACATCGGTAATCCTGGATATTGTTGATTTAGAGTTTAGGGTGTGGCGATCAAAATGCATACTCATCGGTGAAAGGCTGTGATGGCCGAGTGGTTAAGGCGTTGGACTCGAAATCCAATGGGGTATCCCCGCGCAGGTTCAAACCCTGCTCACAGCGATCAAACTTAAGATCCTTGATGAAATTCAAAGTTACTTTCTGACATCTGTGCTGTTGTGACTCCTTGAGACAAGGATCATCAATTGGGAAGGATCTCTTTGGACTCTCCCTCTAAAACCAAACACTTCTCTTTTGCTGGACAGTTTGTTCCCTGAGCAGGGTCAGACCCTGCTCACAGTGTTTGAAGCTTGAATGCTTGGAGCAATTGAATATTTCTGACAAAAGTTGTCCTTGGTGCTGTTGTGACTACGAGTTCAAGGACATTGCTAAGACTTGCTTGGTGCTTTTGGAATCCCCCTCTAAAACCAAACACTTGTGGTTGGATAGTCAGTTTGGTGTGGTTCGGGATACCTCTTGAGTTGACACGTCTCCATACTGGTGTTCACAGTCTGACTTGGCCGTGTACTGTCATTTAAAACCAAGTATTTTTAGTGTGAGCTCCATTTTATGACTCTCTCAATAATCAATATGGTGTGAGTATGAAAGTGAAAGGTTACAGCAAAAATGCTGGATATCGCTGACTTAGAGTTTAGGGTGTGGCGATCAAAATGCACGTTCATCTGCGAAAGGCTGTGATGGCCGAGTGGTTAAGGCGTTGGACTTGAAATCCAATGGGGTATCCCCGCGCAGGTTCAAACCCTGCTCACAGCGATCAAAGCTCGAATGCTTGTTGAAGTTAAGTGTTTCTGACAACAGCTGTCCTCTGTGCTGTTGTGGCTCCTTGAGACAAGGATCATTAAGTGGGAAAAAACAGCCCGATGTCTTTGGAACCCCCCTCTGAACATGGTTTGGCGGTCGGTTCAGGTTACATTGTGAGTTGCCACATCTCCACATTGGTGTCCAAAGTCTTCACTTTACTTGTACTGTCTTTAAAATCCAAATATAGTTACTGTGATCTCCGTTTTATGACTTGCTGATTAATCCAAAGTTAAAGGTGACAGCAATAATACTGGATATCGTTGACTTAGAGTTTAGGGTGTGGCGATCAAAATGTATGTTCGGTGGCGAAAGGCTGTGATGGCCGAGTGGTTAAGGCGTTGGACTTGAAATCCAATGGGGTATCCCCGCGCAGGTTCAAACCCTGCTCACAGCGGTCAAAGCTCAAATGTTTGTTGAATTTAAGTATTTCTGACAACAGCTGTCCTCTGTGCTGTTGTGACTCCTTGAGACAAGGATCATTAAGTGGGGAAAAACGGCCCGATGTCTTTGGAACCCCCCTCTGAACATGCTTTGGCAGTCAGTTCAAGTTACCTTGTGAGTTGCCACATCTCCACATTGGTGTTCCAAGTCTTCACTTTACTTGTACTGTATTTTAAATCCCATTACAGTTACTGTGATCTCAGTTTTATGACTTGCTGATTAATCCAAAGTTCAAGGTGACATCGGTAATCCTGGATATTGTTGATTTAGAGTTTAGGGTGTGGCGATCAAAATGCATACTCATCGGTGAAAGGCTGTGATGGCCGAGTGGTTAAGGCGTTGGACTCGAAATCCAATGGGGTATCCCCGCGCAGGTTCAAACCCTGCTCACAGCGATCAAACTTAAGATCCTTGATGAAATTCAAAGTTACTTCTGACATCTGTGCTGTTGTGACTCCTTGAGACAAGGATCATCAATTACTTTTATTTATGATAAGAGATTGAATATGTGTCTAATATCTCGCAACTTAAGTAAAAACTTAAACAATTAGTTACTTTTTAAAAATATGGCCATGGACCTTCGCTCAGACCTTCTACTTGTAAATGTAATAACCGGACCTTGGGGACTTTTAATTGAATACCCCTGCTCTAAAATCAAACCAGTGAAACACAGAGTGGATGACTCACATGTGAAATATTCACAACACTTAAAAAATAATTTGGACCAAGCTAGCTCGCTTCCAGACAGCTAGCTTGACTTACCTGTGACTCACCTGTTCGTTGTTCCCTCGATGCTCGTCCTTGTTGAAATCGGAGAAATTTGACGGAAATTCACGACGAGAAATGAACGCAACGCAACGCAACGCAACGCAACGGACGGGTTTGTTTGGTTTGTTTGTTTGGTTGTTTGGTTTGTTTGGTTTTTGAGTTTTTGAGTTTCAGTTTTAGGTTTGTGTTTGAGTTTTTGCATACCTCAGGTTGAGCCGGGGTTCGATCCCATGTCTCCACGTTGGTGGTCGGCGTCCTTCCCCACTGGACCATCTTCAGTACCGATGAAGCAGAAGAACCAGGATCAGACTGAGGGGAGGAATCATGCTGAAGATTCTCCTCCATCAGTCCTGATAGAGCTGCTGAAGAACATTTCTGTTCTTCACTTTGTCTGTCTCATCATGGAGAAGGAAAACCACGTCTCCATGTCCCTTTTGGACCACATGGTCCACTGAAGCTGCTCCTCATGGCCCCCTGCAGCTTCACTGCTCCTCATGGCCTCCTGCAGCTTCACTGGTTCCGGTGGGTTAAGCACATGGCACCAACTTCCTTTTTAATCCAGAAGTCGTGAGTTCAAATCCCGCTCAGAGCAGCACTGAGCAGAAGTGAAGGTGATGCAGCGTCCACTCTGTTTCTGTATTCACGTTTGGTCGTGTTCCTCAGATCAACCTGAGCGGACAGAAGACGGAGGCCGTTTTATGACTTGCTGATTAATCCAAAGTTAAAGGTGACAGCAATAATGCTGGATATCATTGACTTAGAGTTTAGGGTGTGGCGATCAAATGTATGTTCGGTGGCGAAAGGCTGTGATGGCGCCGAGTGGTTAAGGCGTTGGACTTGAAATCCAATGGGGTATCCCCGCGCAGGTTCAAACCCTGCTCACAGCGGTCAAAGCTCAAATGTTTGTTGAATTTAAGTATTTCTGACAACAGCTGTCCTCTGTGCTGTTGTGACTCCTTGAGACAAGGATCATTAAGTGGGGAAAAAACGGCCCAATGTCTTTGGAACCCCCCTCTGAACATGCTTTGGCAGTCAGTTCAAGTTACCTTGTGAGTTGCCACATCTCCACATTGGTGTTCCAAGTCTTCACTTTACTTGTACTGTATTTTAAATCCCATTACAGTTACTGTGATCTCAGTTTTATGACTTGCTGATTAATCCAAAGTTCAAGGTGACATCGGTAATCCTGGATATTGTTGATTTAGAGTTTAGGGTGTGGCAATCAAAATGCATACTCATCGGTGAAAAGGCTGTGATGGCCGAGTGGTTAAGGCGTTGGACTTGAAATCCAATGGGGTATCCCCGCGCAGGTTCAAAACCCTGCTCACAGCGATCAAAGCTCAAATGTTTGTTGAATTTAAGTATTTCTGACAACAGCTGTCCTCTGTGCTGTTGTGACTCCTTGAGACAAGGATCATTAAGTGGGAAAAAACAGCCCGATGTCTTTGGAACCCCCCTCTGAACATGGTTTGGCGGTCGGTTCAGGTTACATTGTGAGTTGCCACATCTCCACATTGGTGTCCAAAGTCTTCACTTTACTTGTACTGTCTTTAAAATCCAAATATAGTTACTTGTGATCTCCGTTTTATGACTTGCTGATTAATCCAAAGTTAAAGGTGACAGCAATAATACTGGATATCGTTGACTTAGAGTTTAGGGTTTGTGGCGATCAAAATGTATGTTCGGTGGCGAAAGGCTGTGATGGCCGAGTGGTTTAAGGCGTTGGACTTGAAATCCAATGGGGTATCCCCGCGCAGGTTCAAACCCTGCTCACAGCGGTCAAAGCTCAAATGTTTGTTGAATTTAAGTCTTTTCTGACAACAGCTGTCCTCTGTGCTGTTGTGACTCCTTGAGACAAGGATCATTAAGTGGGGAAAAAACGGCCCGATGTCTTTGGAACCCCCCTCTGAACATGCTTTGGCAGTCAGTTCAAGTTACCTTGTGAGTTGCCACATCTCCACATTGGTGTTCCAAGTCTTCACTTTACTTGTACTGTATTTTAAATCCCATTACAGTTTACTGTGATCTCAGTTTTATGACTTGCTGATTAATCCAAAGTTCAAGGTGACATCGGTAATCCTGGATATTGTTGATTTAGAGTTAGGGTTGTGGCGATCAAAATGCATACTCATCGGTGGAAAGGCTGTGATGGCCGAGTGGTTAAGGCGTTGGACTCGAAATCCAATGGGGTATCCCCGCGCAGGTTCAAAACCCTGCTCACAGCGATCAAACTTAAGATCCTTGATGAAATTCAAAGTTACTTTCTGACATCTGTGCTGTTGTGACTCCTTGAGACAAGGATCATCAATTAACTTTTATTTATGATAAGAGATTGAATATGTGTCTAATATCTCGCAACTTAAGTAAAAACTTAAACAATTAGTTACTTTTTAAAAATATGGCCATGACCTTCGCTCAGACCTTCTACTTGTAAATGTAATAACCGGACCTTGGGGACTTTTAATTGAATACCCCTGCTCTAAAATCAAACCAGTGAAACACAGAGTGGATGACTCACATGTGAAATATTCACAACACTTAAAAAATAATTTGGACCAAGCTAGCTCGCTTCCAGACAGCTAGCTTGACTTACCTGTGACTCACCTGTTCGTTGTTCCCTCGATGCTCGTCCTTGTTGAAATCGGAGAAATTTGACGGAAATTCACGACGAGAAATGAACGCAACGCAACGCAACGGACGGGTTTGTTTGGTTTGTTTGTTTGGTTGTTTGGTTTGTTTGGTTTTTGAGTTTTTGAGTTTCAGTTTTAGGTTTGTGTTTGAGTTTTTGCATACCTCAGGTTGAGCCGGGGTTCGATCCCATGTCTCCACGTTGGCGGTCGGCGTCCTTCCCCACTGGACCATCTTCAGTACCGATGAAGCAGAAGAACCAGGATCAGACTGAGGGGAGGAATCATGCTGAAGATTCTCCTCCATCAGTCCTGATAGAGCTGCTGAAGAACATTTCTGTTCTTCACTTGTCTGTCTCATCATGGAGAAGGAAAAACCACGTCTCCATGTCCTTTTGGACCACATGTCCACTGAAGATGCTCCTCATGGCCCCCTGCAGCTTCACTGCTCCTCATGGCCTCCTGCAGCTTCACTGGTCCGGTGGGTTAAGCACATGGCACCAAATTCCTTTTTAATCCAGAAGTCGTGTGAGTTCAAATCCCGCTCAGAGCAGCACTGAGCAGAAGTGAAGGTGATGCAGCGTCCACTCTGTTTTCTGTATTCACGTTTTGGTCGTGTTCCTCAGATCAACCTGAGCGGACAGAAGACGAAGGCCGATGGAGGAGGCCGTTTTATGACTTGCTGATTCAATCCAAAGTAAAGGTGACAGCAATAATGCTGGATATCATTGGACTTAGAGTTTAGGGTGTGGCGATCAAAATGTATGTTCGGTGGCGAAAGGCTGTGATGGCCGAGTGGTTAAGGCGTTGGACTTGAAATCCAATGGGGTATCCCCGCGCAGGTTCAAACCCTGCTCACAGCGGTCAAAGCTCAACTGTTTGTTGAATTTAAGTATTTCTGACAACAGCTGTCCTCTGTGCTGTTGTGACTCCTTGAGACAAGGATCATTAAGTGGGGAAAAAACGGCCCCGATGTCTTTGGAACCCCCCTCTGAACATGCTTTGGCAGGTCAGTTCAAGTTACCTTGTGAGTTGCCACATCTCCACATTGGTGTTCCAAGTCTTCACTTTACTTGTACTGTATTTAAATCCCATTACAGTTACTGTGATCTCAGTTTTATGACTTGCTGATTAATCCAAAGTTCAAGGTGACATCGGTAATCCTGGATATTGTTGATTTAGAGTTTAGGGTGTGGCAATCAAAATGCATACTCATCGGTGAAAGGCTGTGATGGCCGAGTGGTTAAGGCGTTGGACTCGAAATCCAATGGGGTATCCCCGCGCAGGTTCAAACCCTGCTCACAGCGATCAAACTTAAGATCCTTGATGAAATTCAAAGTTACTTTCTGACATCTGTGCTGTTGTGACTCCTTGAGACAAGGATCATCAATTGGGAAGGATCTCTTTGGACTCTCCCTCTAAAACCAAACACTTCTCTTTTGCTGGACAGTTTGTTCCCTGAGCAGGGTCAGACCCTGCTCACAGTGTTTGAAGCTTGAATGCTTGGAGCAATTGAATATTTCTGACAAAAGTTGTCCTTGGTGCTGTTGTGACTACGAGTTCAAGGACATTGCTAAGACTTGCTTGGTGCTTTTGGAATCCCCCTCTAAAACCAAACACTTGTGGTTGGATAGTCAGTTTGGTGTGGTTCGGGATACCTCTTGAGTTGACACGTCTCCATACTGGTGTTCACAGTCTTGACTTGGCCGTGTACTGTCATTTAAAACCAAGTATTTTTAGTGTGAGCTCCATTTTATGACTCTCTCAATAATCAATATGGTGTGAGTATGAAAGTGAAAGGTTACAGCAAAAATGCTGGATATCGCTGACTTAGAGTTTAGGGTGTGGCGATCAAAATGCACGTTCATCTGCGAAAGGCTGTGATGGCCGAGTGGTTAAGGCGTTGGACTTGAAATCCAATGGGGTATCCCCGCGCAGGTTCAAACCCTGCTCACAGCGATCAAAGCTCGAATGCTTGTTGAAGTTAAGTGTTTCTGACAACAGCTGTCCTCTGTGCTGTTGTGACTCCTTGAGACAAGGATCATTAAGTGGGAAAAAACAGCCCGATGTCTTTGGAACCCCCCTCTGAACATGGTTTGGCGGTCGGTTCAGGTTACATTGTGAGTTGCCACATCTCCACATTGGTGTCCAAAGTCTTCACTTTACTTGTACTGTCTTTAAAATCCAAATATAGTTACTGTGATCTCTGTTTTATGACTTGCTGATTAATCCAAAGTTAAAGGTGACAGCAATAATACTGGATATCGTTGACTTAGAGTTTAGGGTGTGGCGATCAAAATGTATGTTCCGGTGGCGAAAGGCTGTGATGGCCGAGTGGTTAAGGCGTTGGACTTGAAATCCAATGGGGTATCCCCGCGCAGGTTCAAACCCTGCTCACAGCGGTCAAAGCTCAAATGTTTGTTAATTTAAGTATTTCTGACAACAGCTGTCCTCTGTGCTGTTGTGACTCCTTGAGACAAGGATCATTAAGTGGGGAAAAACGGCCCGATGTCTTTGGAACCCCCCTCTGAACATGCTTTGGCAGTCAGTTCAAGTTACCTTGTGAGTTGCCACATCTCCACATTGGTGTTCCAAGTCTTCACTTTACTTGTACTGTATTTTAAATCCCATTACAGTTACTGTGATCTCAGTTTTATGACTTGCTGATTAATCCAAAGTTCAAGGTGACATCGGTAATCCTGGATATTGTTGATTTAGAGTTTAGGGTGTGGCGATCAAAATGCATACTCATCGGTGAAAGGCTGTGATGGCCGAGTGGTTAAGGCGTTGGACTCGAAATCCAATGGGGTATCCCCGCGCAGGTTCAAACCCTGCTCACAGCGATCAAACTTAAGATCCTTGATGAAATTCAAAGTTACTTTCTGACATCTGTGCTGTTGTGACTCCTTGAGACAAGGATCATCAATTACTTTTATTTATGATAAGAGATTGAATATGTGTCTAATATCTCGCAACTTAAGTAAAAACTTAAACAATTAGTTACTTTTTAAAAATATGGCCATGACCTTCGCTCAGACCTTCTACTTGTAAATGTAATAACCGGACCTTGGGGACTTTTAATTGAATACCCCTGCTCTAAAATCAAACCAGTGAAACACAGAGTGGATGACTCACATGTGAAATATTCACAACACTTAAAAAATAATTTGGACCAAGCTAGCTCGCTTCCAGACAGCTAGCTTGACTTACCTGTGACTCACCTGTTCGTTGTTCCCCTCGATGCTCGTCCTTGTTGAAATCGGAGAAATTTGACGGAAATTCACGACGAGAAATGAACGCAACGCAACGCAACGCAACGGAACGGGTTTGTTTGGTTTGTTTGTTTGGTTGTTTGGTTTGTTTGGTTTTTGAGTTTTTGAGTTTCAGTTTTAGGTTTGTGTTTGAGTTTTTGCATACCTCAGGTTGAGCCGGGGTTCGATCCCATGTCTCCACGTTGGTGGTCGGCGTCCTTCCCCACTGGACCATCTTCAGTACCGATGAAGCAGAAGAACCAGGATCAGACTGAGGGGAGGAATCATGCTGAAGATTCTCCTCCATCAGTCCTGATAGAGCTGCTGAAGAACATTTCTGTTCTTCACTTTGTCTGTCTCATCATGGAGAAGGAAAACCACGTCTCCATGTCCTTTTGGACCACATGGTCCACTGAAGCTGCTCCTCATGGCCCCCTGCAGCTTCACTGCTCCTCATGGCCTCCTGCAGCTTCACTGGTCCGGTGGGTTAAGCACATGGCACCAACTTCCTTTTTAATCCAGAAGTCGTGAGTTCAAATCCCGCTCAGAGCAGCACTGAGCAGAAGTGAAGGTGATGCAGCGTCCACTCTGTTTTCTGTATTCACGTTTGGTCGTGTTCCTCTGATCAACCTGAGCGGACAGAAGACGGAGGCCGTTTATGACTTGCTGATTAATCCAAAGTTAAAGGTGACAGCAATAATGCTGGATATCATTGACTTAGAGTTTAGGGTGTGGCGATCAAAATGTATGTTCGGTGGGCGAAAGGCTGTGATGGCCGAGTGGTTAAGGCGTTGGACTTGAAATCCAATGGGGTATCCCCGCGCAGGTTCAAACCCTGCTCACAGCGGTCAAAGCTCAAATGTTTGTTGAATTTAAGTATTTCTGACAACAGCTGTCCTCTGTGCTGTTGTGACCTCCTTGAGACAAGGATCATTAAGTGGGGAAAAACGGCCCAATGTCTTTGGAACCCCCCTCTGAACATGCTTTGGCAGTCAGTTCAAGTTACCTTGTGAGTTGCCACATCTCCACATTGGTGTTCCAAGTCTTCACTTTACTTGTACTGTATTTTAAATCCCATTACAGTTACTGTGATCTCAGTTTTATGACTTGCTGATTAATCCAAAGTTCAAGGTGACATCGGTAATCCTGGATATTGTTGATTTAGAGTTTAGGGTGTGGCAATCAAAATGCATACTCATCGGTGAAAGGCTGTGATGGCCGAGTGGTTAAGGCGTTGGACTTGAAATCCAATGGGGTATCCCCGCGCAGGTTCAAACCCTGCTCACAGCGATCAAAGCTCGAATGCTTGTTGAAGTTAAGTGTTTCTGACAACAGCTGTCCTCTGTGCTGTTGTGACTCCTTGAGACAAGGATCATTAAGTGGGAAAAAACAGCCCGATGTCTTTGGAACCCCCCTCTGAACATGGTTTGGCGGTCGGTTCAGGTTACATTGTGAGTTGCCACATCTCCACATTGGTGTCCAAAGTCTTCACTTTACTTGTACTGTCTTTAAAATCCAAATATAGTTACTGTGATCTCTGTTTTATGACTTGCTGATTAATCCAAAGTTAAAGGTGACAGCAATAATACTGGATATCGTTGACTTAGAGTTTAGGGTGTGGCGATCAAAATGTATGTTCGGTGGCGAAAGGCTGTGATGGCCGAGTGGTTAAGGCGTTGGACTTGAAATCCAATGGGGTATCCCCGCGCAGGTTCAAACCCTGCTCACAGCGGTCAAAGCTCAAATGTTTGTTCAATTTAAGTATTTCTGACGAAAGCTGTCCTCTGTGCTGTTGTGACTCCTTGAGACAAGGATCATTAAGTGGGGAAAAACGGCCCGATGTCTTTGGAACCCCACTCTGAACATGCTTTGGCAGTCAGTTCAAGTTACCTTGTGAGTTGCCACATCTCCACATTGGTGTTCCAAGTCTTCACTTTACTTGTACTGTATTTTAAATCCCATTACAGTTACTGTGATCTCAGTTTTATGACTTGCTGATTAATCCAAAGTTCAAGGTGACATCGGTAATCCTGGATATTGTTGATTTAGAGTTTAGGGTGTGGCGATCAAAATGCATACTCATCGGTGAAAGGCTGTGATGGCCGAGTGGTTAAGGCGTTGGACTCGAAATCCAATGGGGTATCCCCGCGCAGGTTCAAACCCTGCTCACAGCGATCAAACTTAAGATCCTTGATGAAATTCAAAGTTACTTTCTGACATCTGTGCTGTTGTGACTCCTTGAGACAAGGATCATCAATTGGGAAGGATCTCTTTGGACTCTCCCTCTAAAACCAAACACTTCTCTTTTGCTGGACAGTTTGTTCCCCGAGCAGGGTCAGACCCTGCTCACAGTGTTTGAAGCTTGAATGCTTGGAGCAATTGAATATTTCTGACAAAAGTTGTCCTTGGTGCTGTTGTGACTACGAGTTCAAGGACATTGCTAAGACTTGCTTGGTGCTTTTGGAATCCCCCTCTAAAACCAAACACTTGTGGTTGGATAGTCAGTTTGGTGTGGTTCGGGATACCTCTTGAGTTGACACGTCTCCATACTGGTGTTCACAGTCTTGACTTGGCCGTGTACTGTCATTTAAAACCAAGTATTTTTAGTGTGAGCTCCATTTTATGACTCTCTCAATAATCAATATGGTGTGAGTATGAAAGTGAAAGGTTACAGCAAAAATGCTGGATATCGCTGACTTAGAGTTTAGGGTGTGGCGATCAAAATGCACGTTCATCTGCGAAAGGCTGTGATGGCCGAGTGGTTAAGGCGTTGGACTTGAAATCCAATGGGGTATCCCCGCGCAGGTTCAAACCCTGCTCACAGCGATCAAAGCTCGAATGCTTGTTGAAGTTAAGTGTTTCTGACAACAGCTGTCCTCTGTGCTGTTGTGACTCCTTGAGACAAGGATCATTAAGTGGGAAAAAACAGCCCGATGTCTTTGGAACCCCCCTCTGAACATGGTTTGGCGGTCGGTTCAGGTTACATTGTGAGTTGCCACATCTCCACATTGGTGTCCAAAGTCTTCACTTTACTTGTACTGTCTTTAAAATCCAAATATAGTTACTGTGATCTCTGTTTTATGACTTGCTGATTAATCCAAAGTTAAAGGTGACAGCAATAATACTGGATATCGTTGACTTAGAGTTTAGGGTGTGGCGATCAAAATGTATGTTCGGTGGCGAAAGGCTGTGATGGCCGAGTGGTTAAGGCGTTGGACTTGAAATCCAATGGGGTATCCCCGCGCAGGTTCAAACCCTGCTCACAGCGGTCAAAGCTCAAATGTTTGTTGAATTTAAGTATTTCTGACAACAGCTGTCCTCTGTGCTGTTGTGACTCCTTGAGACAAGGATCATTAAGTGGGGAAAAACGGCCCGATGTCTTTGGAACCCCCCTCTGAACATGCTTTGGCAGTCAGTTCAAGTTACCTTGTGAGTTGCCACATCTCCACATTGGTGTTCCAAGTCTTCACTTTACTTGTACTGTATTTTAAATCCCATTACAGTTACTGTGATCTCAGTTTTATGACTTGCTGATTAATCCAAAGTTCAAGGTGACATCGGTAATCCTGGATATTGTTGATTTAGAGTTTAGGGTGTGGCGATCAAAATGCATACTCATCGGTGAAAGGCTGTGATGGCCGAGTGGTTAAGGCGTTGGACTCGAAATCCAATGGGGTATCCCCGCGCAGGTTCAAACCCTGCTCACAGCGATCAAACTTAAGATCCTTGATGAAATTCAAAGTTACTTTCTGACATCTGTGCTGTTGTGACTCCTTGAGACAAGGATCATCAATTACTTTTATTTATGATAAGAGATTGAATATGTGTCTAATATCTCGCAACTTAAGTAAAAACTTAAACAATTAGTTACTTTTTAAAAATATGGCCATGACCTTCGCTCAGACCTTCTACTTGTAAATGTAATAACCGGACCTTGGGGACTTTTAATTGAATACCCCTGCTCTAAAATCAAACCAGTGAAACACAGAGTGGATGACTCACATGTGAAATATTCACAACACTTAAAAAATAATTTGGACCAAGCTAGCTCGCTTCCAGACAGCTAGCTTGACTTACCTGTGACTCACCTGTTCGTTGTTCCCTCGATGCTCGTCCTTGTTGAAATCGGAGAAATTTGACGGAAATTCACGACGAGAAATGAACGCAACGCAACGCAACGCAACGGACGGGTTTGTTTGGTTTGTTTGTTTGGTTGTTTGGTTTGTTTGGTTTTTGAGTTTTTGAGTTTCAGTTTTAGGTTTGTGTTTGAGTTTTTGCATACCTCAGGTTGAGCCGGGGTTCGATCCCATGTCTCCACGTTGGTGGTCGGCGTCCTTCCCCACTGGACCATCTTCAGTACCGATGAAGCAGAAGAACCAGGATCAGACTGAGGGGAGGAATCATGCTGAAGATTCTCCTCCATCAGTCCTGATAGAGCTGCTGAAGAACATTTCTGTTCTTCACTTTGTCTGTCTCATCATGGAGAAGGAAAACCACGTCTCCATGTCCTTTTGGACCACATGGTCCACTGAAGCTGCTCCTCATGGCCCCCTGCAGCTTCACTGCTCCTCATGGCCTCCTGCAGCTTCACTGGTCCGGTGGGTTAAGCACATGGCACCAACTTCCGTTTTAATCCAGAAGTCGTGAGTTCAAATCCCGCTCAGAGCAGCACTGAGCAGAAGTGAAGGTGATGCAGCGTCCACTCTGTTTTCTGTATTCACGTTTGGTCGTGTTCCTCTGATCAACCTGAGCGGACAGAAGACGGAGGCCGTTTATGACTTGCTGATTAATCCAAAGTTAAAGGTGACAGCAATAATGCTGGATATCATTGACTTAGAGTTTAGGGTGTGGCGATCAAAATGTATGTTCGGTGGCGAAAGGCTGTGATGGCCGAGTGGTTAAGGCGTTGGACTTGAAATCCAATGGGGTATCCCCGCGCAGGTTCAAACCCTGCTCACAGCGGTCAAAGCTCAAATGTTTGTTGAATTTAAGTATTTCTGACAACAGCTGTCCTCTGTGCTGTTGTGACTCCTTGAGACAAGGATCATTAAGTGGGGAAAAAACGGCCCAATGTCTTTGGAACCCCCCTCTGAACATGCTTTGGCAGTCAGTTCAAGTTACCTTGTGAGTTGCCACATCTCCACATTGGTGTTCCAAGTCTTCACTTTACTTGTACTGTATTTAAATCCCATTACAGTTACTGTGATCTCAGTTTTATGACTTGCTGATTAATCCAAAGTTCAAGGTGACATCGGTAATCCTGGATATTGTTGATTTAGAGTTTAGGGTGTGGCAATCAAAATGCATACTCATCGGTGAAAGGCTGTGATGGCCGAGTGGTTAAGGCGTTGGACTTGAAATCCAATGGGGTATCCCCGCGCAGGTTCAAACCCTGCTCACAGCGATCAAAGCTCGAATGCTTTGTTGAAGTTAAGTGTTTCTGACAACAGCTGTCCTCTGTGCTGTTGTGACTCCTTGAGACAAGGATCATTAAGTGGGAAAAAACAGCCCGATGTCTTTGGAACCCCCCTCTGAACATGGTTTGGCGGTCGGTTCAGGTTACATTGTGAGTTGCCACATCTCCACATTGGTGTCCAAAGTCTTCACTTTACTTGTACTGTCTTTAAAATCCAAATATAGTTACTGTGATCTCTGTTTTATGACTTGCTGATTAATCCAAAGTTAAAGGTGACAGCAATAATACTGGATATCGTTGACTTAGAGTTTAGGGTGTGGCGATCAAAATGTATGTTCGGTGGCGAAAGGCTGTGATGGCCGAGTGGTTAAGGCGTTGGACTTGAAATCCAATGGGGTATCCCCGCGCAGGTTCAAACCCTGCTCACAGCGGTCAAAGCTCAAATGTTTGTTCAATTTAAGTATTTCTGACGAAAGCTGTCCTCTGTGCTGTTGTGACTCCTTGAGACAAGGATCATTAAGTGGGGAAAAACGGCCCGATGTCTTTGGAACCCCACTCTGAACATGCTTTGGCAGTCAGTTCAAGTTACCCTTGTGAGTTGCCACATCTCCACATTGGTGTTCCAAGTCTTCACTTTACTTGTACTGTATTTTAAATCCCATTACAGTTACTGTGATCTCAGTTTTATGACTTGCTGATTAATCCAAAGTTCAAGGTGACATCGGTAATCCTGGATATTGTTGATTTAGAGTTTAGGGTGTGGCGATCAAAATGCATACTCATCGGTGAAAGGCTGTGATGGCCGAGTGGTTAAGGCGTTGGACTCGAAATCCAATGGGGTATCCCCGCGCAGGTTCAAACCCTGCTCACAGCGATCAAACTTAAGATCCTTGATGAAATTCAAAGTTACTTTCTGACATCTGTGCTGTTGTGACTCCTTGAGACAAGGATCATCAATTGGGAAGGATCTCTTTGGACTCTCCCTCTAAAACCAAACACTTCTCTTTTGCTGGACAGTTTGTTCCCCGAGCAGGGTCAGACCCTGCTCACAGTGTTTGAAGCTTGAATGCTTGGAGCAATTGAATATTTCTGACAAAAGTTGTCCTTGGTGCTGTTGTGACTACGAGTTCAAGGACATTGCTAAGACTTGCTTGGTGCTTTTGGAATCCCCCTCTAAAACCAAACACTTGTGGTTGGATAGTCAGTTTGGTGTGGTTCGGGATACCTCTTGAGTTGACACGTCTCCATACTGGTGTTCACAGTCTTGACTTGGCCGTGTACTGTCATTTAAAACCAAGTATTTTTAGTGTGAGCTCCATTTTATGACTCTCTCAATAATCAATATGGTGTGAGTATGAAAGTGAAAGGTTACAGCAAAAATGCTGGATATCGCTGACTTAGAGTTTAGGGTGTGGCGATCAAAATGCACGTTCATCTGCGAAAGGCTGTGATGGCCGAGTGGTTAAGGCGTTGGACTTGAAATCCAATGGGGTATCCCCGCGCAGGTTCAAACCCTGCTCACAGCGATCAAAGCTCGAATGCTTGTTGAAGTTAAGTGTTTCTGACAACAGCTGTCCTCTGTGCTGTTGTGACTCCTTGAGACAAGGATCATTAAGTGGGAAAAAACAGCCCGATGTCTTTGGAACCCCCCTCTGAACATGGTTTGGCGGTCGGTTCAGGTTACATTGTGAGTTGCCACATCTCCACATTGGTGTCCAAAGTCTTCACTTTACTTGTACTGTCTTTAAAATCCAAATATAGTTACTGTGATCTCTGTTTTATGACTTGCTGATTAATCCAAAGTTAAAGGTGACAGCAATAATACTGGATATCGTTGACTTAGAGTTTAGGGTGTGGCGATCAAAATGTATGTTCGGTGGCGAAAGGCTGTGATGGCCGAGTGGTTAAGGCGTTGGACTTGAAATCCAATGGGGTATCCCCGCGCAGGTTCAAACCCTGCTCACAGCGGTCAAAGCTCAAATGTTTGTTGAATTTAAGTATTTCTGACAACAGCTGTCCTCTGTGCTGTTGTGACTCCTTGAGACAAGGATCATTAAGTGGGGAAAAACGGCCCGATGTCTTTGGAACCCCCCTCTGAACATGCTTTGGCAGTCAGTTCAAGTTACC
Source organism: Nibea albiflora (assembly GCA_014281875.1). Lineage (NCBI taxonomy): Eukaryota > Metazoa > Chordata > Actinopteri > Sciaenidae > Nibea > Nibea albiflora. The sequence continues at coordinate 12,947,069 of CM024790.1, read as the reverse complement.
TTGTGAGTTGCCACATCTCCACATTGGTGTTCCAAGTCTTCATTTTACTTGTACTGTATTTTAAATCCCATTACAGTTACTGTGATCTCAGTTTTATGACTTGCTGATTAATCCAAAGTTCAAGGTGACATCGGTAATCCTGGATATTGTTGATTTAGAGTTTAGGGTGTGGCGATCAAAATGCATACTCATCGGTGAAAGGCTGTGATGGCCGAGTGGTTAAGGCGTTGGACTCGAAATCCAATGGGGTATCCCCGCGCAGGTTCAAACCCTGCTCACAGCGATCAAACTTAAGATCCTTGATGAAATTCAAAGTTACTTTCTGACATCTGTGCTGTTGTGACTCCTTGAGACAAGGATCATCAATTACTTTTATTTATGATAAGAGATTGAATATGTGTCTAATATCTCGCAACTTAAGTAAAAACTTAAACAATTAGTTACTTTTTAAAAATATGGCCATGACCTTCGCTCAGACCTTCTACTTGTAAATGTAATAACCGGACCTTGGGGACTTTTAATTGAATACCCCTGCTCTAAAATCAAACCAGTGAAACACAGAGTGGATGACTCACATGTGAAATATTCACAACACTTAAAAAATAATTTGGACCAAGCTAGCTCGCTTCCAGACAGCTAGCTTGACTTACCTGTGACTCACCTGTTCGTTGTTCCCTCGATGCTCGTCCTTGTTGAAATCGGAGAAATTTGACGGAAATTCACGACGAGAAATGAACGCAACGCAACGCAACGCAACGCAACGGACGGGTTTGTTTGGTTTGTTTGTTTGGTTTGTTTGGTTTTTGAGTTTTGAGTTTCAGTTTTAGGTTTGTGTTTGAGTTTTTGCATACCTCAGGTTGAGCCGGGGTTCGATCCCATGTCTCCACGTTGGCGGTCGGCATCCTTCCCCACTGGACCATCTTCAGTACCGATGAAGCAGAAGAACCAGGATCAGACTGAGGGGAGGAATCATGCTGAAGATTCTCCTCCATCAGTCCTGATAGAGCTGCTGAAGAACATTTCTGTTCTTCACTTTGTCTGTCTCATCATGGAGAAGGAAAACCACGTCTCCATGTCCTTTTGGACCACATGGTCCACTGAAGCTGCTCCTCATGGCCCCCTGCAGCTTCACTGCTCCTCATGGCCTCCTGCAGCTTCACTGGTCCGGTGGGTTAAGCACATGGCACCAACTTCCTTTTTAATCCAGAAGTCGTGAGTTCAAATCCCGCTCAGAGCAGCACTGAGCAGAAGTGAAGGTGATGCAGCGTCCACTCTGTTTTCTGTATTCACGTTTGGTCGTGTTCCTCAGATCAACCTGAGCAGACAGAAGACGAAGGCCGATGGAGGAGGCCGTTTTATGACTTGCTGATTAATCCAAAGTTAAAGGTGACAGCAATAATGCTGGATATCATTGACTTAGAGTTTAGGGTGTGGCGATCAAAATGTATGTTCGGTGGCGAAAGGCTGTGATGGCCGAGTGGTTAAGGCGTTGGACTTGAAATCCAATGGGGTATCCCCGCGCAGGTTCAAACCCTGCTCACAGCGGTCAAAGCTCAAATGTTTGTTGAATTTAAGTATTTCTGACAACAGCTGTCCTCTGTGCTGTTGTGACTCCTTGAGACAAGGATCATTAAGTGGGGAAAAACGGCCCGATGTCTTTGGAACCCCCCCTCTGAACATGCTTTGGCAGTCAGTTCAAGTTACCTTGTGAGTTGCCACATCTCCACATTGGTGTTCCAAGTCTTCACTTTACTTGTACTGTATTTTAAATCCCATTACAGTTACTGTGATCTCAGTTTTATGACTTGCTGATTAATCCAAAGTTCAAGGTGACATCGGTAATCCTGGATATTGTTGATTTAGAGTTTAGGGTGTGGCGATCAAAATGCATACTCATCGGTGAAAGGCTGTGATGGCCGAGTGGTTAAGGCGTTGGACTCGAAATCCAATGGGGTATCCCCGCGCAGGTTCAAACCCTGCTCACAGCGATCAAAGCTCGAATGCTTGTTGAAGTTAAGTGTTTCTGACAACAGCTGTCCTCTGTGCTGTTGTGACTCCTTGAGACAAGGATCATTAAGTGGGAAAAAACAGCCCGATGTCTTTGGAACCCCCCTCTGAACATGGTTTGGCGGTCGGTTCAGGTTACATTGTGAGTTGCCACATCTCCACATTGGTGTCCAAAGTCTTCACTTTACTTGTACTGTCTTTAAAATCCAAATATAGTTACTGTGATCTCTGTTTTATGACTTGCTGATTAATCCAAAGTTAAAGGTGACAGCAATAATACTGGATATCGTTGACTTAGAGTTTAGGGTGTGGCGATCAAAATGTATGTTCGGTGGCGAAAGGCTGTGATGGCCGAGTGGTTAAGGCGTTGGACTTGAAATCCAATGGGGTATCCCCGCGCAGGTTCAAACCCTGCTCACAGCGGTCAAAGCTCAAATGTTTGTTCAATTTAAGTATTTCTGACGAAAGCTGTCCTCTGTGCTGTTGTGACTCCTTGAGACAAGGATCATTAAGTGGGGAAAAACGGCCCGATGTCTTTGGAACCCCACTCTGAACATGCTTTGGCAGTCAGTTCAAGTTACCTTGTGAGTTGCCACATCTCCACATTGGTGTTCCAAGTCTTCACTTTACTTGTACTGTATTTTAAATCCCATTACAGTTACTGTGATCTCAGTTTTATGACTTGCTGATTAATCCAAAGTTCAAGGTGACATCGGTAATCCTGGATATTGTTGATTTAGAGTTTAGGGTGTGGCGATCAAAATGCATACTCATCGGTGAAAGGCTGTGATGGCCGAGTGGTTAAGGCGTTGGACTCGAAATCCAATGGGGTATCCCCGCGCAGGTTCAAACCCTGCTCACAGCGATCAAACTTAAGATCCTTGATGAAATTCAAAGTTACTTTCTGACATCTGTGCTGTTGTGACTCCTTGAGACAAGGATCATCAATTGGGAAGGATCTCTTTGGACTCTCCCTCTAAAACCAAACACTTCTCTTTTGCTGGACAGTTTGTTCCCCGAGCAGGGTCAGACCCTGCTCACAGTGTTTGAAGCTTGAATGCTTGGAGCAATTGAATATTTCTGACAAAAGTTGTCCTTGGTGCTGTTGTGACTACGAGTTCAAGGACATTGCTAAGACTTGCTTGGTGCTTTTGGAATCCCCCTCTAAAACCAAACACTTGTGGTTGGATAGTCAGTTTGGTGTGGTTCGGGATACCTCTTGAGTTGACACGTCTCCATACTGGTGTTCACAGTCTTGACTTGGCCGTGTACTGTCATTTAAAACCAAGTATTTTTAGTGTGAGCTCCATTTTATGACTCTCTCAATAATCAATATGGTGTGAGTATGAAAGTGAAAGGTTACAGCAAAAATGCTGGATATCGCTGACTTAGAGTTTAGGGTGTGGCGATCAAAATGCACGTTCATCTGCGAAAGGCTGTGATGGCCGAGTGGTTAAGGCGTTGGACTTGAAATCCAATGGGGTATCCCCGCGCAGGTTCAAACCCTGCTCACAGCGATCAAAGCTCGAATGCTTGTTGAAGTTAAGTGTTTCTGACAACAGCTGTCCTCTGTGCTGTTGTGACTCCTTGAGACAAGGATCATTAAGTGGGAAAAAACAGCCCGATGTCTTTGGAACCCCCCTCTGAACATGGTTTGGCGGTCGGTTCAGGTTACATTGTGAGTTGCCACATCTCCACATTGGTGTCCAAAGTCTTCACTTTACTTGTACTGTCTTTAAAATCCAAATATAGTTACTGTGATCTCTGTTTTATGACTTGCTGATTAATCCAAAGTTAAAGGTGACAGCAATAATACTGGATATCGTTGACTTAGAGTTTAGGGTGTGGCGATCAAAATGTATGTTCGGTGGCGAAAGGCTGTGATGGCCGAGTGGTTAAGGCGTTGGACTTGAAATCCAATGGGGTATCCCCGCGCAGGTTCAAACCCTGCTCACAGCGGTCAAAGCTCAAATGTTTGTTGAATTTAAGTATTTCTGACAACAGCTGTCCTCTGTGCTGTTGTGACTCCTTGAGACAAGGATCATTAAGTGGGGAAAAACGGCCCGATGTCTTTGGAACCCCCCTCTGAACATGCTTTGGCAGTCAGTTCAAGTTACCTTGTGAGTTGCCACATCTCCACATTGGTGTTCCAAGTCTTCATTTTACTTGTACTGTATTTTAAATCCCATTACAGTTACTGTGATCTCAGTTTTATGACTTGCTGATTAATCCAAAGTTCAAGGTGACATCGGTAATCCTGGATATTGTTGATTTAGAGTTTAGGGTGTGGCGATCAAAATGCATACTCATCGGTGAAAGGCTGTGATGGCCGAGTGGTTAAGGCGTTGGACTCGAAATCCAATGGGGTATCCCCGCGCAGGTTCAAACCCTGCTCACAGCGATCAAACTTAAGATCCTTGATGAAATTCAAAGTTACTTTCTGACATCTGTGCTGTTGTGACTCCTTGAGACAAGGATCATCAATTACTTTTATTTATGATAAGAGATTGAATATGTGTCTAATATCTCGCAACTTAAGTAAAAACTTAAACAATTAGTTACTTTTTAAAAATATGGCCATGACCTTCGCTCAGACCTTCTACTTGTAAATGTAATAACCGGACCTTGGGGACTTTTAATTGAATACCCCTGCTCTAAAATCAAACCAGTGAAACACAGAGTGGATGACTCACATGTGAAATATTCACAACACTTAAAAAATAATTTGGACCAAGCTAGCTCGCTTCCAGACAGCTAGCTTGACTTACCTGTGACTCACCTGTTCGTTGTTCCCTCGATGCTCGTCCTTGTTGAAATCGGAGAAATTTGACGGAAATTCACGACGAGAAATGAACGCAACGCAACGCAACGCAACGCAACGGACGGGTTTGTTTGGTTTGTTTGTTTGGTTTGTTTGGTTTTTGAGTTTTTGAGTTTCAGTTTTAGGTTTGTGTTTGAGTTTTTGCATACCTCAGGTTGAGCCGGGGTTCGATCCCATGTCTCCACGTTGGCGGTCGGCATCCTTCCCCACTGGACCATCTTCAGTACCGATGAAGCAGAAGAACCAGGATCAGACTGAGGGGAGGAATCATGCTGAAGATTCTCCTCCATCAGTCCTGATAGAGCTGCTGAAGAACATTTCTGTTCTTCACTTTGTCTGTCTCATCATGGAGAAGGAAAACCACGTCTCCATGTCCTTTTGGACCACATGGTCCACTGAAGCTGCTCCTCATGGCCCCCTGCAGCTTCACTGCTCCTCATGGCCTCCTGCAGCTTCACTGGTCCGGTGGGTTAAGCACATGGCACCAACTTCCTTTTTAATCCAGAAGTCGTGAGTTCAAATCCCGCTCAGAGCAGCACTGAGCAGAAGTGAAGGTGATGCAGCGTCCACTCTGTTTTCTGTATTCACGTTTGGTCGTGTTCCTCAGATCAACCTGAGCAGACAGAAGACGAAGGCCGATGGAGGAGGCCCGTTTTATGACTTGCTGATTAATCCAAAGTTAAAGGTGACAGCATAATGCTGGATATCATTGACTTAGAGTTTAGGGTGGTGGCGATCAAAATGTATGTTCGGTGGCGAAAGGCTGTGATGGCCGAGTGGTTAAGGCGTTGGACTTGAAATCCAATGGGGTATCCCCGCGCAGGTTCAAACCCTGCTCACAGCGGTCAAAGCTCAAATGTTTGTTGAATTTAAGTATTTCTGACAACAGCTGTCCTCTGTGCTGTTGTGACTCCTTGAGACAAGGATCATTAAGTGGGGAAAAACGGCCCGATGTCTTTGGAACCCCCCTCTGAACATGCTTTGGCAGTCAGTTCAAGTTACCTTGTGAGTTGCCACATCTCCACATTGGTGTTCCAAGTCTTCATTTTACTTGTACTGTATTTTAAATCCCATTACAGTTACTGTGATCTCAGTTTTATGACTTGCTGATTAATCCAAAGTTCAAGGTGACATCGGTAATCCTGGATATTGTTGATTTAGAGTTTAGGGTGTGGCGATCAAAATGCATACTCATCGGTGAAAGGCTGTGATGGCCGAGTGGTTAAGGCGTTGGACTCGAAATCCAATGGGGTATCCCCGCGCAGGTTCAAACCCTGCTCACAGCGATCAAACTTAAGATCCTTGATGAAATTCAAAGTTACTTTCTGACATCTGTGCTGTTGTGACTCCTTGAGACAAGGATCATCAATTACTTTTATTTATGATAAGAGATTGAATATGTGTCTAATATCTCGCAACTTAAGTAAAAACTTAAACAATTAGTTACTTTTTAAAAATATGGCCATGACCTTCGCTCAGACCTTCTACTTGTAAATGTAATAACCGGACCTTGGGGACTTTTAATTGAATACCCCTGCTCTAAAATCAAACCAGTGAAACACAGAGTGGATGACTCACATGTGAAATATTCACAACACTTAAAAAATAATTTGGACCAAGCTAGCTCGCTTCCAGACAGCTAGCTTGACTTACCTGTGACTCACCTGTTCGTTGTTCCCTCGATGCTCGTCCTTGTTGAAATCGGAGAAATTTGACGGAAATTCACGACGAGAAATGAACGCAACGCAACGCAACGCAACGCAACGGACGGGTTTGTTTGGTTTGTTTGTTTGGTTTGTTTGGTTTTTGAGTTTTTGAGTTTCAGTTTTAGGTTTGTGTTTGAGTTTTTGCATACCTCAGGTTGAGCCGGGGTTCGATCCCATGTCTCCACGTTGGCGGTCGGCATCCTTCCCCACTGGACCATCTTCAGTACCGATGAAGCAGAAGAACCAGGATCAGACTGAGGGGAGGAATCATGCTGAAGATTCTCCTCCATCAGTCCTGATAGAGCTGCTGAAGAACATTTCTGTTCTTCACTTTGTCTGTCTCATCATGGAGAAGGAAAACCACGTCTCCATGTCCTTTTGGACCACATGGTCCACTGAAGCTGCTCCTCATGGCCCCCTGCAGCTTCACTGCTCCTCATGGCCTCCTGCAGCTTCACTGGTCCGGTGGGTTAAGCACATGGCACCAACTTCCTTTTTAATCCAGAAGTCGTGAGTTCAAATCCCGCTCAGAGCAGCACTGAGCAGAAGTGAAGGTGATGCAGCGTCCACTCTGTTTTCTGTATTCACGTTTGGTCGTGTTCCTCAGATCAACCTGAGCAGACAGAAGACGAAGGCCGATGGAGGAGGCCGTTTTATGACTTGCTGATTAATCCAAAGTTAAAGGTGACAGCAATAATGCTGGATATCATTGACTTAGAGTTTAGGGTGTGGCGATCAAAATGTATGTTCGGTGGCGAAAGGCTGTGATGGCCGAGTGGTTAAGGCGTTGGACTTGAAATCCAATGGGGTATCCCCGCGCAGGTTCAAACCCTGCTCACAGCGGTCAAAGCTCAAATGTTTGTTGAATTTAAGTATTTCTGACAACAGCTGTCCTCTGTGCTGTTGTGACTCCTTGAGACAAGGATCATTAAGTGGGGAAAAACGGCCCGATGTCTTTGGAACCCCCCTCTGAACATGCTTTGGCAGTCAGTTCAAGTTACCTTGTGAGTTGCCACATCTCCACATTGGTGTTCCAAGTCTTCACTTTACTTGTACTGTATTTTAAATCCCATTACAGTTACTGTGATCTCAGTTTTATGACTTGCTGATTAATCCAAAGTTCAAGGTGACATCGGTAATCCTGGATATTGTTGATTTAGAGTTTAGGGTGTGGCGATCAAAATGCATACTCATCGGTGAAAGGCTGTGATGGCCGAGTGGTTAAGGCGTTGGACTCGAAATCCAATGGGGTATCCCCGCGCAGGTTCAAACCCTGCTCACAGCGATCAAACTTAAGATCCTTGATGAAATTCAAAGTTACTTTCTGACATCTGTGCTGTTGTGACTCCTTGAGACAAGGATCATCAATTGGGAAGGATCTCTTTGGACTCTCCCTCTAAAACCAAACACTTCTCTTTTGCTGGACAGTTTGTTCCCTGAGCAGGGTCAGACCCTGCTCACAGTGTTTGAAGCTTGAATGCTTGGAGCAATTGAATATTTCTGACAAAAGTTGTCCTTGGTGCTGTTGTGACTACGAGTTCAAGGACATTGCTAAGACTTGCTTGGTGCTTTTGGAATCCCCCTCTAAAACCAAACACTTGTGGTTGGATAGTCAGTTTGGTGTGGTTCGGGATACCTCTTGAGTTGACACGTCTCCATACTGGTGTTCACAGTCTTGACTTGGCCGTGTACTGTCATTTAAAACCAAGTATTTTTAGTGTGAGCTCCATTTTATGACTCTCTCAATAATCAATATGGTGTGAGTATGAAAGTGAAAGGTTACAGCAAAAATGCTGGATATCGCTGACTTAGAGTTTAGGGTGTGGCGATCAAAATGCACGTTCATCTGCGAAAGGCTGTGATGGCCGAGTGGTTAAGGCGTTGGACTTGAAATCCAATGGGGTATCCCCGCGCAGGTTCAAACCCTGCTCACAGCGATCAAACTTAAGATCCTTGATGAAATTCAAAGTTACTTTCTGACATCTGTGCTGTTGTGACTCCTTGAGACAAGGATCATCAATTACTTTTATTTATGATAAGAGATTGAATATGTGTCTAATATCTCGCAACTTAAGTAAAAACTTAAACAATTAGTTACTTTTTAAAAATATGGCCATGACCTTCGCTCAGACCTTCTACTTGTAAATGTAATAACCGGACCTTGGGGACTTTTAATTGAATACCCCTGCTCTAAAATCAAACCAGTGAAACACAGAGTGGATGACTCACATGTGAAATATTCACAACACTTAAAAAATAATTTGGACCAAGCTAGCTCGCTTCCAGACAGCTAGCTTGACTTACCTGTGACTCACCTGTTCGTTGTTCCCTCGATGCTCGTCCTTGTTGAAATCGGAGAAATTTGACGGAAATTCACGACGAGAAATGAACGCAACGCAACGCAACGCAACGGACGGGTTTGTTTGGTTTGTTTGTTTGGTTGGTTTTTGAGTTTTTGAGTTTCAGTTTTAGGTTTGTGTTTGAGTTTTTGCATACCTCAGGTTGAGCCGGGGTTCGATCCCATGTCTCCACGTTGGCGGTCGGCATCCTTCCCCACTGGACCATCTTCAGTACCGATGAAGCAGAAGAACCAGGATCAGACTGAGGGGAGGAATCATGCTGAAGATTCTCCTCCATCAGTCCTGATAGAGCTGCTGAAGAACATTTCTGTTCTTCACTTTGTCTGTCTCATCATGGAGAAGGAAAACCACGTCTCCATGTCCTTTTGGACCACATGGTCCACTGAAGCTGCTCCTCATGGCCCCCTGCAGCTTCACTGCTCCTCATGGCCTCCTGCAGCTTCACTGGTCCGGTGGGTTAAGCACATGGCACCAACTTCCTTTTTAATCCAGAAGTCGTGAGTTCAGATCCCGCTCAGAGCAGCACTGAGCAGAAGTGAAGGTGATGCAGCGTCCACTCTGTTTTCTGTATTCACGTTTGGTCGTGTTCCTCAGATCAACCTGAGCAGACAGAAGACGAAGGCCGATGGAGGAGGCCGTTTTATGACTTGCTGATTAATCCAAAGTTAAAGGTGACAGCAATAATGCTGGATATCATTGACTTAGAGTTTAGGGTGTGGCGATCAAAATGTATGTTCGGGTGGCGAAAGGCTGTGATGGCCGAGTGGTTAAGGCGTTGGACTCGAAATCCAATGGGGTATCCCCGCGCAGGTTCAAACCCTGCTCACAGCGGTCAAAGCTCAAATGTTTGTTGAATTTAAGTATTTCTGACAACAGCTGTCCTCTGTGCTGTTGTGACTCCTTGAGACAAGGATCATTAAGTGGGGAAAAACGGCCCGATGTCTTTGGAACCCCCCTCTGAACATGCTTTGGCAGTCAGTTCAAGTTACCTTGTGAGTTGCCACATCTCCACATTGGTGTTCCAAGTCTTCACTTTACTTGTACTGTATTTTAAATCCCATTACAGTTACTGTGATCTCAGTTTTATGACTTGCTGATTAATCCAAAGTTCAAGGTGACATCGGTAATCCTGGATATTGTTGATTTAGAGTTTAGGGTGTGGCGATCAAAATGCATACTCATCGGTGAAAGGCTGTGATGGCCGAGTGGTTAAGGCGTTGGACTCGAAATCCAATGGGGTATCCCCGCGCAGGTTCAAACCCTGCTCACAGCGATCAAACTTAAGATCCTTGATGAAATTCAAAGTTACTTTCTGACATCTGTGCTGTTGTGACTCCTTGAGACAAGGATCATCAATTACTTTTATTTATGATAAGAGATTGAATATGTGTCTAATATCTCGCAACTTAAGTAAAAACTTAAACAATTAGTTACTTTTTAAAAATATGGCCATGACCTTCGCTCAGACCTTCTACTTGTAAATGTAATAACCGGACCTTGGGGACTTTTAATTGAATACCCCTGCTCTAAAATCAAACCAGTGAAACACAGAGTGGATGACTCACATGTGAAATATTCACAACACTTAAAAAATAATTTGGACCAAGCTAGCTCGCTTCCAGACAGCTAGCTTGACTTACCTGTGACTCACCTGTTCGTTGTTCCCTCGATGCTCGTCCTTGTTGAAATCGGAGAAATTTGACGGAAATTCACGACGAGAAATGAACGCAACGCAACGCAACGCAACGGACGGGTTTGTTTGGTTTGTTTGTTTGGTTGTTTGGTTTGTTTGGTTTTTGAGTTTTTGAGTTTCAGTTTTAGGTTTGTGTTTGAGTTTTTGCATACCTCAGGTTGAGCCGGGGTTCGATCCCATGTCTCCACGTTGGCGGTCGGCATCCTTCCCCACTGGACCATCTTCAGTACCGATGAAGCAGAAGAACCAGGATCAGACTGAGGGGAGGAATCATGCTGAAGATTCTCCTCCATCAGTCCTGATAGAGCTGCTGAAGAACATTTCTGTTCTTCACTTTGTCTGTCTCATCATGGAGAAGGAAAACCACGTCTCCATGTCCTTTTGGACCACATGGTCCACTGAAGCTGCTCCTCATGGCCCCCTGCAGCTTCACTGCTCCTCATGGCCTCCTGCAGCTTCACTGGTCCGGTGGGTTAAGCACATGGCACCAACTTCCTTTTAATCCAGAAGTCGTGAGTTCAGATCCCGCTCAGAGCAGCACTGAGCAGAAGTGAAGGTGATGCAGCGTCCACTCTGTTTTCTGTATTCACGTTTGGTCGTGTTCCTCAGATCAACCTGAGCAGACAGAAGACGAAGGCCGATGGAGGAGGCCGTTTTATGACTCGCTGATTAATCCAAAGTTAAAGGTGACAGCAATAATGCTGGATATCATTGACTTAGAGTTTAGGGTGTGGCGATCAAAATGTATGTTCGGTGGCGAAAGGCTGTGATGGCCGAGTGGTTAAGGCGTTGGACTCGAAATCCAATGGGGTATCCCCGCGCAGGTTCAAACCCTGCTCACAGCGGTCAAAGCTCAAATGTTTGTTGAATTTAAGTATTTCTGACAACAGCTGTCCTCTGTGCTGTTGTGACTCCTTGAGACAAGGATCATTAAGTGGGGAAAAACGGCCCGATGTCTTTGGAACCCCACTCTGAACATGCTTTGGCAGTCAGTTCAAGTTACCTTGTGAGTTGCCACATCTCCACATTGGTGTTCCAAGTCTTCACTTTACTTGTACTGTATTTTAAATCCCATTACAGTTACTGTGATCTCAGTTTTATGACTTGCTGATTAATCCAAAGTTCAAGGTGACATCGGTAATCCTGGATATTGTTGATTTAGAGTTTAGGGTGTGGCGATCAAAATGCATACTCATCGGTGAAAGGCTGTGATGGCCGAGTGGTTAAGGCGTTGGACTCGAAATCCAATGGGGTATCCCCGCGCAGGTTCAAACCCTGCTCACAGCGATCAAACTTAAGATCCTTGATGAAATTCAAAGTTACTTTCTGACATCTGTGCTGTTGTGACTCCTTGAGACAAGGATCATCAATTGGGAAGGATCTCTTTGGACTCTCCCTCTAAAACCAAACACTTCTCTTTTGCTGGACAGTTTGTTCCCTGAGCAGGGTCAGACCCTGCTCACAGTGTTTGAAGCTTGAATGCTTGGAGCAATTGAATATTTCTGACAAAAGTTGTCCTTGGTGCTGTTGTGACTACGAGTTCAAGGACATTGCTAAGACTTGCTTGGTGCTTTTGGAATCCCCCTCTAAAACCAAACACTTGTGGTTGGATAGTCAGTTTGGTGTGGTTCGGGATACCTCTTGAGTTGACACGTCTCCATACTGGTGTTCACAGTCTTGACTTGGCCGTGTACTGTCATTTAAAACCAAGTATTTTTAGTGTGAGCTCCATTTTATGACTCTCTCAATAATCAATATGGTGTGAGTATGAAAGTGAAAGGTTACAGCAAAAATGCTGGATATCGCTGACTTAGAGTTTAGGGTGTGGCGATCAAAATGCACGTTCATCTGCGAAAGGCTGTGATGGCCGAGTGGTTAAGGCGTTGGACTTGAAATCCAATGGGGTATCCCCGCGCAGGTTCAAACCCTGCTCACAGCGATCAAAGCTCGAATGCTTGTTGAAGTTAAGTGTTTCTGACAACAGCTGTCCTCTGTGCTGTTGTGACTCCTTGAGACAAGGATCATTAAGTGGGAAAAAACAGCCCGATGTCTTTGGAACCCCCCTCTGAACATGGTTTGGCGGTCGGTTCAGGTTACATTGTGAGTTGCCACATCTCCACATTGGTGTCCAAAGTCTTCACTTTACTTGTACTGTCTTTAAAATCCAAATATAGTTACTGTGATCTCTGTTTTATGACTTGCTGATTAATCCAAAGTTAAAGGTGACAGCAATAATACTGGATATCGTTGACTTAGAGTTTAGGGTGTGGCGATCAAAATGTATGTTCGGTGGCGAAAGGCTGTGATGGCCGAGTGGTTAAGGCGTTGGACTTGAAATCCAATGGGGTATCCCCGCGCAGGTTCAAACCCTGCTCGATGCGATCAAACTTAAGATCCTTGATGAAATTCAATTCAATTCAATTTCGAGTCCAACGCCTTAACCACTCGGCCATCACAGCCTTTCACCGATGAGTATGCATTTTGATCGCCACACCCTAAACTCTAAATCAACAATATCCAGGATTACCGATGTCACCTTGAACTTTGGATTAATCAGCAAGTCATAAAACTGAGATCACAGTAACTGTAATGGGATTTAAAATACAGTACAAGTAAAGTGAAGACTTGGAACACCAATGTGGAGATGTGGCAACTCACAAGGTAACTTGAACTGACTGCCAAAGCATGTTCAGAGGGGGGTTCCAAAGACATCGGGCCGTTTTTCCCCACTTAATGATCCTTGTCTCAAGGAGTCATAACAGCACAGAGGACAGCTGTTGTCAGAAATACTTAAATTCAACAAACATTTGAGCTTTGACCGCTGTGAGCAGGGTTTGAACCTGCGCGGGGATACCCCATTGGATTTCAAGTCCAACGCCTTAACCACTCGGCCATCACAGCCTTTCGCCACCGAACATACATTTTGATCGCCACACCCTAAACTCTAAGTCAACGATATCCAGCATTATTGCTGTCACCTTTAACTTTGGATTAATCAGCAAGTCATAAAACGGCCTCCTCCATCGGCCTTCGTCTTCTGTCCGCTCAGGTTGATCTGAGGAACACGACCAAACGTGAATACAGAAAACAGAGTGGACGCTGCATCACCTTCACTTCTGCTCAGTGCTGCTCTGAGCGGGATTTGAACTCACAACTTCTGGATTAAAAAGGAAGTTGGTGCCATGTGCTTAACCCACCGGACCAGTGAAGCTGCAGGAGGCCATGAGGAGCAGTGAAGCTGCAGGGGGCCATGAGGAGCAGCTTCAGTGGACCATGTGGTCCAAAAGGACATGGAGACGTGGTTTTCCTTCTCCATGATGAGACAGACAAAGTGAAGAACAGAAATGTTCTTCAGCAGCTCTATCAGGACTGATGGAGGAGAATCTTCAGCATGATTCCTCCCCTCAGTCTGATCCTGGTTCTTCTGGTTCATCGGTACTGAAGATGGTCCAGTGGGGAAGGACGCCGACCGCCAACGTGGAGACATGGGATCGAACCCCGGCTCAACCTGAGGTATGCAAAACCTCAAACACAAACCTAAAACTGAAACTCAAAAACTCAAAAACCAAACAAACCCGTCCATTGCGTTGCGTTGCGTTGCGTTCATTTCTCGTGGTGAATTTCCGTCAAATTTCTCCGATTTCAACACGGACGAGCATCGAGGGAACAACGAACAGGTGAGTCACAGGTAAGTCAAGCTAGCTGGCTGGAAGCGAGCTAGCTTGGTCCAAATTATTTTTTAAGTGTTGTGAATATTTCACATGTGAGTCATCCACTCTGTGTTTCACTGGTTTGATTTTAGAGCAGGGGTATTCAATTAAAAGTCCCCAAGGTCCGGTTATTACATTTACAAGTAGAAGGTCCGAGCGAAGGTCATGGCCATATTTTTAAAAAGTAACTAATTGTTTAAGTTTTTACTTAAGTTGCGAGATATTAGACACATATTCAATCTCTTATCATAAATAAAAGTAATTGATGATCCTTGTCTCAAGGAGTCACAACAGCACAGATGTCAGAAAGTAACTTTGAATTTCATCAAGGATCTTAAGTTTGATCGCTGTGAGCAGGGTTTGAACCTGCGCGGGGATACCCCATTGGATTTCAAGTCCAACGCCTTAACCACTCGGCCATCACAGCCTTTCGCAGATGAACGTGCATTTTGATCGCCACACCCTAAACTCTAAGTCAGCGATATCCAGCATTTTTGCTGTAACCTTTCACTTTCATACTCACACCATATTGATTATTGAGAGAGTCATAAAATGGAGCTCACACTAAAAATACTTGGTTTTAAATGACAGTACACGGCCAAGTCAAGACTGTGAACACCAGTATGGAGACGTGTCAACTCAAGAGGTATCCCGAACCACACCAAACTGACTATCCAACCACAAGTGTTTGGTTTTAGAGGGGGATTCCAAAAGCACCAAGCAAGTCTTAGCAATGTCCTTGAACTCGTAGTCACAACAGCACCAAGGACAACTTTTGTCAGAAATATTCAATTGCTCCAAGCATTCAAGCTTCAAACACTGTGAGCAGGGTCTGACCCTGCTCAGGGAACAAACTGTCCAGCAAAAGAGAAGTGTTTGGTTTTAGAGGGAGAGTCCAAAGAGATCCTTCCCAATTGATGATCCTTGTCTCAAGGAGTCACAACAGCACAGATGTCAGAAAGTAACTTTGAATTTCATCAAGGATCTTAAGTTTGATCGCTGTGAGCAGGGCGTATGCATTTTGATCGCCACACCCTAAACTCTAAATCAACAATATCCAGGATTACCGATGTCACCTTGAACTTTGGATTAATCAGCAAGTCATAAAACTGAGATCACAGTAACTGTAATGGGATTTAAAATACAGTACAAGTAAAGTGAAGACTTGGAACACCAATGTGGAGATGTGGCAACTCACAAGGTAACTTGAACTGACTGCCAAAGCATGTTCAGAGGGGGGTTCCAAAGACATCGGGCCGTTTTTTCCCCACTTATGATCCTTGTCTCAAGGAGTCATAACAGCACAGAGGACAGCTGTTGTCAGAAATACTTAAATTCAACAAACATTTGAGCTTTGACCGCTGTGAGCAGGGTTTGAACCTGCGCAGGGATACCCCATTGGATTTCAAGTCCAACGCCTTAACCACTCGGCCATCACAGCCCTTCGCCACCGAACATACATTTTGATCGCCACACCCTAAACTCTAAGTCAACGATATCCAGCATTATTGCTGTCACCTTTAACTTTGGATTAATCAGCAATTCATAAAACGGCCTCCTCCATCGGCCTTCGTCTTCTGTCCGCTCAGGTTGATCTGAGGAACACGACCAAACGTGAATACAGAAAACAGAGTGGACGCTGCATCACCTTCACTTCTGCTCAGTGCTGCTCTGAGTGGGATTTGAACTCACAACTTCTGGATTAAAAAGGAAGTTGGTGCCATGTGCTTAACCCACCAGACCAGTGAAGCTGCAGGAGGCCATGAGGAGCAGTGAAGCTGCAGGGGGCCATGAGGAGCAGCTTCAGTGGACCATGTGGTCCAAAAGGACATGGAGACGTGGTTTTCCTTCTCCATGATGAGACAGACAAAGTGAAGAACAGAAATGTTCTTCAGCAGCTCTATCAGGACTGATGGAGGAGAATCTTCAGCATGATTCCTCCCCTCAGTCTGATCCTGGTTCTTCTGCTTCATCGGTACTGAAGATGGTCCAGTGGGGAAGGACGCCGACCGCCAACGTGGAGACGTGGGATCGAACCCCGGCTCAACCTGAGGTATGCAAAACCTCAAACACAAACCTAAAACTGAAACTCAAAAACTCAAAAACCAAACAAACCAAACAAACCCGTCCGTTGCGTTGCGTTGCGTTCATTTCTCGTGGTGAATTTCCGTCAAATTTCTCCGATTTCAACACGGACGAGCATCGAGGGAACAACGAACAGGTGAGTCACAGGTAAGTCAAGCTAGCTGGCTGGAAGCGAGCTAGCTTGGTGCAAATTATTTTTTAAGTGTTGTGAATATTTCACATGTGAGTCATCCACTCTGTGTTTCACTGGTTTGATTTTAGAGCAGGGGTATTCAATTAAAAGTCCCCAAGGTCCGGTTATTACATTTACAAGTAGAAGGTCCGAGCGAAGGTCATGGCCATATTTTTAAAAAGTGACTAATTGTTTAAGTTTTTACTTAAGTTGCGAGATATTAGACACATATTCAATCTCTTATCATAAATAAAAGTAATTGATGATCCTTGTCTCAAGTAGTCATAACAGCACAAATGTCAGAAAGTAACTTTGAATTTCATCAAGGATCTTAAGTTTGATCGCTGTGAGCAGGGTTTGAACCTGTGCGGGGATACCCCATGGGATTTCGAGTCCAACGCCTTAACCACTCGGCCATCACAGCCTTTCACCGATGAGTATGCATTTTGATCGCCACACCCTAAACTCTAAATCAACAATATCCAGGATTACCGATGTCACCTTGAACTTTGGATTAATCAGCAAGTCATAAAACTGAGATCACAGTAACTGTAATGGGATTTAAAATACAGTACAAGTAAAGTGAAGACTTGGAACACCAATGTGGAGATGTGGCAACTCACAAGGTAACTTGAACTGACTGCCAAAGCATGTTCAGAGGGGGGTTCCAAAGACATCGGGCCGTTTTTCCCCACTTAATGATCCTTGTCTCAAGGAGTCACAACAGCACAGAGGACAGCTGTTGTCAGAAATACTTAAATTCAACAAACATTTGCGCTTTGACCGCTGTGAGCAGGGTTTGAACCTGCGCGGGGATACCCCATTGGATTTCAAGTCCAACGCCTTAACCACTCGGCCATCACAGCCTTTCGCCACCTAACATACATTTTGATCGCCACACCCTAAACTCTAAGTCAACGATATCCAGCATTATTGCTGTCACCTTTAACTTTGGATTAATCAGCAAGTCATAAAACGGAGATCACAGTAACTATATTTGGATTTTAAAGACAGTACAAGTAAAGTGAAGACTTGGAACACCAATGTGGAGATGTGGCAACTCACAATGTAACCTGAACCGACCGCCAAACCATGTTCAGAGGGGGGTTCCAAAGACATCGGGCTGTTTTTTCCCACTTAATGATCCTTGTCTCAAGGAGTCACAACAGCACAGAGGACAGCTGTTGTCAGAAATACTTAACTTCAACAAGCATTTGAGCTTTGACTGCTGTGCACTCCCTGCACTCCCTGTCCTGCCAATGATGCCACTGCCTCCGTGCCTCCTCTCATTGTCTCGGCATCTCCTCCGACAGCCCGTGCCTCCTCTCCTTGTCTCGGCATCTCCTCCGACAGCCCCTGCCTCCGTGCCTCCTCTCCTTGTCTCGGCATCTCCTCCGACAGCCCCTGCCTCCGTGCCTCCTTGAACTTCCCCTGCCTCCGTCTCAACCTCTCCTGCCTTACTGGAGCAGGCTCCTGATAACTGATCTGCAGGCTGAGAGTGGGGGTGGGGTACATAAGATTGTTCATTAAATAAATCCACATGCTACAGTGACTCATCATGGCTTAGTAAATAATTTTACCTACCTTATGGAATCCACAGGAACAGCAAAGGCTTCTCCCAAACAGATCCTTTGTATTGGTCTGCAGGGGACAAGCATCTATTTTTTCTAAGGCCTTTTTCCATTTCTTGGCCCCTGGCCGTTTGCCAGTCGTGAAGTGGAATTTGCCCTGGGCATATTTTATACAGATGTCACGCCAATAAGAGTCTGGCTTTCCTGTCTTAGTCATCTGCAAATATTAGATATAAAACAGGTTAATGTCAAGCTAGGCTATGTATACGTACAGACAGACAGAGCTGAGGAAAATATACATGCATGTACAGTATGCATGTAGATACATATATGTATGTATGTTTTGCATTATTTATTATTGTTGAAGTACTTTGTAAATGTATGTTTTAAAATGTGCTATATAAATACAGTTATTATTATTATTATTATTATTATTATTATTATTAATATTATTATTATTATCACCACAATTACAGTGCTGGTATGTACAGCCGTATTTTGTACATTTATAGGACGCACTTGAATATAAGCCACAGGTTTTCATGTTGTAACATGAGATATTTACACAGGAATACAGTACACAGAAGATTTCTATTTTTGTTTGTTTTAATTTTTTTCAAACTGTTGCCTGAAAGTCGGCAGTACAGCACGACCGCTCATCAACACGGGATGATGCACGTGTAGTGGCTGTATTTCCTTCTGGCCAGATCGAACTTAAAAGCTGCATCATATGCATTTCTTTGTTTGTTTTCCATGATGAGGGTGTGTGCATAATGCGCAAAATGACAATTCAAAATCAAAATAGTGTCTTCTTCGGCGCATAATCTCTAATCCTCTGTCTGTCTCACTTTTGCGTTTACTGCTAGAGAGCGCCCCCGTTAATATACAGCCGTTAATAAATTAATTAACCACACCGTTGTGAAAATAGCACGGTATATACAATATATCCTTATATTTAGAGATGTCTAACATACACCAACAACACCAAAACAAATTCCTAGTATGTGCAAAAATGAGTATTTGGCAACATTTCTGACAGGCAGAACCTCCGTTAGCAAAGCGGCTACGGCAAGAATCAATGTTGAAATACAAGTTGAATAACGTGCCGGAAAATTAAATCGTGTATTATTTGTCACACGATTAAACATTCGGCTTATACATGCCGTTTCATTTATGAGTTTTAATCAAGTTTACAAACCTTTTTCCCGTGCTTGTTCAAGTCTTTGCGTTGAAATATATGGCCGACACGCTAAAGACATAACCACGCCCCCTAATACAGCGGTTAATTACCGCGTTACCTTGTGACCTATGGGCTTGTCCGGAGCTGTGTTCGGACCTTGTTCGGACCTCGTCTGAAACTCTTTGATCTCGTTAGGAATGTGTTCGGACCTTGTTAGGACTGTTCGGACCTGTTAGGAAAATGTTCGGACCTGTTAGGACCATGTTAGGATGTGTTAGGACCTCAGAGGCAGACAGCCTTTGGTCAAGCCTGTATGTATTTTGATCGCCACACCCTAAACTCTAAGTCAGTGATTACCAGTATTTTTGCTGTAACCTTTAACTCACACCATATTGATTATTATATCATTATTATATTATATCATAAAATGGAGCTCACACTAAAAATACTTGGTTTTAAATGACAGTACACGGCCAAGTCAAGACTGTATGGAGACGAACAAACAACAAAGAACAAACTGTCTTTGGTCAATATTTTTGTTGTTGTCTTTTTCCTCCACCGACTATTCATGGCCCATGGCCAGACTGCACAGAGACCTGATACTAACAGAATTTCAGAGTGTGTTTGCCTGAGGCTTTTTAAGGAGTTTCAGCAGACAAGAAATAGGCCCAAAGACTGCAAGGGTGCAACCTTGCCCATATCACAGTCTATTGTACAGATACATTAAGCAACTGCTTGAAAACAGCGGGGTAATACAGGACAAACCAACCTGGTCCTTGTTAGCATTACTAACACTACAGCTTCTTCTTGTTGAGATATATTTTTGGCTTCAAAAATTCACTTTAACATTTAAAAATCTCAGGTGTTTGTGTACTGGTTACATATTTGCTTGCTTGTTAAAGGACCTATATATAGATGCTACTGTGCCTTTGTATCTTATTTGAAAGAAAGTGATGCTGAAACGGTCTTCCAGGAAAAAGAAACTACTGTGTTGAAATATGAAAAGTTTTATTGGTACAGTATATGAATATGCATGGTTTCCCTCCTTTTTACTTCTCTCTTCCACGTATTTCCTTCTTTCTCCTTCTTTCCCTCACCCTAGCTGGTACTATAATAGAATATATTGGGAAGGACACTTTCTTCTTCTCTAATTAAGTATTAAATTATATTTTTACTTATAGTTCCATCATCAGATCATAGTATTCTTAGAGGATAAAGGGACAGTTCCTCCAATGACAGATCTGCTGTGAAAAAGCAAGACGTTTATGTGTTATTGTCAAACATCCTGTCGCTTCATTAATAAAATCCTAATATATGCTGACACATCTTTACCACTAGATGGCATTAGTGCTCCATTCAGATTTTTTTCCATCTCGCCTCCAAAGCAGTTGTCTGCCCCTTCCCTGAGCAGCTCAGTACAGATCAAATCTGAAGAGTTGTGAGTGACTTAATATCTTGGACTGGCTTACATTGCCGAGAGAATAAAAGTATACCGTCATAGAAAACTTGCGCGATGAATTATCATGAGACTGTATTATAAATACGCTGGTAATCTCCCATTGTGTACCGTTAGCTGTGATGTATTTTCCAGCAGAGAGGAAAACACTATTAAAGTAAAGAGCACTGGTGGCTTGTGTTGCATCTTGGCCTCCCAACCTCTTTTTTTTAAAAATATTTTTGTGCCAAGTCTCTGCAGTCTTGCCAACAGTTGCCACCAACACAAAACCCACAAGACTTTCCATCCCTGATACAAAATTGCAATCAAGTCGAGTCCCTGGGGGAAAACCGGGGTGCAGCGTCTTGGTTTGCGATGTTCTCTGAATGGCAACAATCTGTTGTGCTGCCTGCCAGAATGTCAAGCCAAGAGCATTAGAGAGGGAAAAGTGGAAAATTAACTGGTACCAATTGCCAGAATGCTCATGTGACGGCAACACATGGGAGTAACGATGAAGAGGAACATTCCAGAAAATGCACTGACATGTGACACTCAATTACAGTATCGCACAGATCCTCTGTGTTTTTCTTCTTGACTTTTCTTGGAACCCTACAAACTATGTAAACTATCCACTCAGCACACCGAAGGTCAGATAGGATGATAAAACAATTACATTGAGTTTTAGGGCTGTTATTAAGAGGGGGGAAATACCCAGAAGCTTTTCAAAAAACAAACAGACAAAAAAAAAAAAAAACTCAATTTCAAAGACATTTCTAAACAACCTTTTTGGACAAATGATACACAATCAGAGAGAAATCCACTACAGAGGAGCCAGAGATAAGCAATTTTCCTGACAGCAGTAGCCTCATTAGACCAAAATGCAATGCAGCTTTGTGGATCGTTCGCTCTCTCAGTCTCTCTCAGTCTCTCTCAGTCAACTAGAAACGCCACTGCCAGCTTGCTCTTACCACTACTGTACTGTCGCAAACAAGCTCAAGGAAGGACAAGAGGGGTGACGACATAAATAATAATTATTATCATTATTATTAATATTATAGAGGGCTGGAGCCAGGGGAAGTGGTGTAGCGAACATTCAGACCGCTGACTCTTCCTGATGACACCCTCTCTGTAGCAAAATCCACAGCTGTACAATCAGATTAATATGAGGAGGGAAAAGGATATTACAATATCTTTTACGACACACTAAGTATTTATTATTACTTGTCATGGCTAAATATTTAATATATTACCTCTGGTTGAATAGTAACACTGTAAGAGTATCTACTGGAGCAAGATTCATGCAGGGCTGTGTGTGTGCAACTTTCATGTTTATATGAAAATTATATGAAAGTGTTTATTTCTTTTGTTCCCTGAGCACGAAGACATTTAAACAGTTTCAACTGTAGACACTGTGCATTCGGTACTCTGGCACAGTCATGACCTTTGCACTGAGTGGTTGGATGTTTAGAAACAGAGCTCCTACAGATTGATTATCATCCCTCCTCATCTGTGAGAAACATTTTAACTCTCGTGTTATTTAACAATTAGCTGCTTGTTGCCGATTTGCTCCGCTCTGTGTCCCACTTCCCTACTACATACCAGCAGTACTGAGTACAGTAAGCGCTAGAGATGTGAGTGCTCGCTTTCCAGTTTGTAGATTATACAAGAAATCAATATTATATTCCACTCTGTTCTCGTCTGGAAAGTGTGTCAAGAGATTTCAATTAAACTTTGAAATGATGCTGCCAATTCAATACAGAGGAATTAATGATTTGGAAAAGATTTGATATATATATATATGTTATATATATATGTTATATATATATGCTATATGTTTTAAGTTTTTAAGCTCTTACTGGTTCTGTCTTACTATCATCTGTAGTTTTTAAGAAATATTTTTAGCATGCGTCAGTCACTCCTTCATCAGACAACAGTGACGATCAAGGGCACTCTCAAAAGTCACGCATACAGTATGTATTGAAGTCTTTCAGTGTATTTAATGTAGCCAATTTAAAACTTGGAAACAGAGTTAATCTGTTCATTACTGCCTGCATAATATACAGTCAGTGGTTTACTCTATAGTAGTCATCATTATTTTGCATCATCACTGTCAGCTAGAGCGTTGCACAAGGAACTTTTTGTATCTGTAGATCTGTAGCCATGGATATTAATTCTAGAGTGCACTATATATAGCACTGTCTTTATGCTTTTACAAGTAAAATAGAGGATGCAGTGCATTATATCAACAGGGGTTATTTCAGTCAGCCTTAGCTGTACTGTGCCTGAATTGACTTGTACTTGACGATGGTGGCCCTGACCAAAGATGTCCAGTCATGTAATAGCGCTTTATCTCGCCACCCTGTAGTACAGCATAATGTGAGACACTGGGTCTATCATAATGCCTTTATAAACCACTCAATGTCAGACCCTCAAATTACTTGCTAATTACAGAACATTTCTAAAGCTTATGGCCTGTGTGTCAGCTTTATTGCTCTTGCGTCGCTCGCATGCGGTGATCTGAAGGTTCACGCCTGTGGAGTCTGTGTGTGTTCACAGACAAGCCGAGTCTAGTGCAAACATGGCATATGCGTGCGGCTCAGGCTTTTTTGTTCTTCTCCATGGGGCCTGTTAATGATTGCGTGAATCCTCCTCTTTCATTGGTTTTCTTCTGACCTCTGACCTATTTTCACTCCAGAGCAGAGAGAAGGGCATCTGGATGCCGCGATCCCACTAAGAGCTGCTCAAACATGTCATGGGTCTATGTAGGTCAACAAATGGCCCTCAGTGTCACTTGCAAACCATAAACAGATCAGGAATGCAAGTGTGTGTGTTTGTGTGTATGTGTGGTATAAAAATACAACTAACTAATTGCAGGGTTGATGTGCATTTCACGGGATGTCACTGCATGGGGGAAAATTCCATCTGTTGCCAATTCTTCCTCATGCTTCATGCTTGTTTAGCCATTCATATGGTTTGCGCTATTTGTTTTTGACATGCATTACATGATGTTCATGCTAATAATGGCTTTTATTATTGCCAAACGGCTTGCTATTCACACACTATAAAGAGGGCACAGCTACTACTCAGCAAAATCCAGATTGTTTCCTGTCCTGGCTCCACAATGGTGGAATGTGCTTCCTATCGATATATCATGAACTCAGAAAAAAACCCACTCTCAGCTTATTTGGTGAAGCTGATGTACTTGCATGATTTTTTCAGTTGTATCCATATAGTGCATAGTGAAGTGACTGTACTACTCTTTGGATTACAGTGTCAGCTAAATAAATGTAATATAATATAATTAGTGCTTAAACTTTTTTTTCTCTTGGTCTAAATGTTCACATGGACCAAAATTTCATTTTGTAGTCAAAAATGCATTAAGTTATTTTTGACCACTAGGAGGCAGAAAGACCCCAAAACAAAGAAATATCGAAATACTGTATATACGGCTATGGCCTATGTTAAGTTTACCATTTCACCAGAAACAGTTGTGTTGAAGGTACGTCCAATAGTCTTCAATAGGTTTCTATTTTGGTTTTGACTGTGCTGCAAACAACAACTCATAATTTCTTGCTCCTTTCTTAGAAACTCAAACATATTATCAAGGGTTTCCCAAACATTATTGTCTGTTACTCCGAAAAAATAAAAAAATAAAAATGAAGCTCTATTTATTTGAAACCTCTCATTTTGTATTTCAGTACCTGCAAGCAAACATTAAACAAATCTGTGATCCCCTGAAAGGCAGAGTTCAGAGACAAAAATAAATAAATGAACATAATTTGGTGCAGCAAAATATGTTTCCCTACTACCCTCATCTTTTTTCACCCTTCAGGTTCATTTTGAAACCCTTGTGGGGTCCCAGCTTGGGAACAACTGATCTAAGCATTTTAGATGATCTTTACTGCTATATTTCTCTTTCCCAGATGTGTACTTACTGTAAATAAATACTAAATAAAATAAAACATACTAATAAAATAAATACTTAACTCATTTCAGAGAAACTGTGAGGAAAAACACACAGAGCTTCACTTCATACTTATGTCACACAAACAGAAGAGCAAAACTTTTGACTGAATGCTGGTCAATGAAATACAAATATAAATTTGATATGATTAAAAAGTGAAATAAAGCCTGATGTTTTGAAACCCTCCAACACAGAGTATATTTATTGTAATTTATTGTACTAAGTATACATTACTTACATACCAACAGAATGTATCCAGGACATTTGAAATAAAGCTGCATCAAACCTCAGACAGTGGTGTTAACTGTCAGTGGGATGCAACTCTTTTGCATTACAATAATTCATTTAATTCTCATAAGATCAAAAGATATTGTTTCATATCAAAAACATTCACAGCAATGTCAGGCTGTACACACATGGGACTCATTGGAGCTTTAGGGTCATCCAGTGTACATTGTTAGGCCCGTCCCATCCCAGTGCCGTCCTGCAGCTTAACACTTACTAGATTCTGTCGATTGTCATTTGCACAGCTTAATAACTATGGGGGGCCCATTGATCAGCCTCTGCCAATAGAGGCGAACAACCGATGTCTCTCGTTATTTTGCACTGCAGAGGAGATGTATCGGGTTCATGTAGTTTGACACAGATTTAGCAGGCAGCAGGCCCTCGAGGGGTGGGAGCATCGATGCCTCCATGCTTCAGCTAACATCGGAGAGTTCACGGGACCAAACTCTTCATGTGACCCCTGCGTGGCACTCCTGATCCAGCCAGCCATGACTTATGGTAAGGCTCGAAACTGGGGAAGCACAAGCACTCCACCATCCACAGTTGGTTGTCAACACACATACACACACAGAAAGAGAGAGAGAGAGAGAGAGAGAGAGAGAGAGAGAGAGAGAGAGAGAGAGAGCTTGAACTCACATCACTTATCTTTATGGATTTTGCCATTTTGTGTTCCAATAAGTGTTTTCCATAGCAGCTTTCAGAGGTAAAGAAGCATTATTCTATTTCAACTACACACAGATACGCTGCCTGTTACTTGTAATTACTTATTCCACCTCAGCTCTGAACATAAACCCATAAACTAACTCTTGTCCTCACATCATGGAGCACCTGAAACTGAGAAGTGACAGATGAGTGCATGAAGACCTGCAAATACTCTTGCACTTTACTCACCTCCCGTCTCCTCCAGCACACCAGAGACGCGTGTCCTTGTCTGCAGGTCTTCACACCAGCCACGGTTGTCAATGTCCCTCGTGGTATAAGGAATGGCAGCGTGTTGACAGCGATCGATTTTTATGTCAGCAGCTTCACAGCATCCTCCTGAGGAAGAAAAAGACATCATTCGTGGAGGGTTCGCCGACTGTGGAGCCACTTAGTGAAGACAGAAGAGTTGTAATCTCGGGAAATCCCCATTGTGACACAGGACTTGTTCAAGGCAGTGTGTGTATATGTTAGCGATTAAACAGTGAGTGGAAAGACAATGTTATTTTTCAGCTGTAATATTGTAAAACAAACGGCTCAGTTTCTTCACCACCACTCATGCCACATTTTTCTTGAAACGTGATTATGTTGTTTCATGTGGACGAAAAGGCTGAAATTGAAGCAGAACTGACTGAGTTACAACCAAAAGTAAAACATATACACAACTAATTTAATAATTAAAAACTTGTGTCTTAAGCAATTGCATATAAATTGCAATAATCTATGATCTGCAAGGTCAAAAATATATTACAAATACTGCTTTGTACAACAGAGCTTCACCCCCGAGCTAATGCTTTGCACAACAGTCTTAAATATGCATGTGATTGCTGCATATGTGATAGATGCTAAATGCTAAAATACTGAGGCTAAGCTCATAACAAGAAGCAGCTTTGTTCATGTACTGTAGCGTCGAGATAGCCCTAACCTTGTGAATTGAATATAACATAACCCTTAGAGTCTGTGTCCTTCCTTAGTTATTTCCAAATTATGTTTGATCATTCTTTGAAAGTGACAATTTTATACAAATATGAAGTTATGGCCATCCTGGGTCTGGAAAACATTAAAGAAAGAAAAATATACTTGGAAACAGGAAACACAGCGGTTAGATTTATGCTTCCTCAAAGATTTTGCTTAACTTTTATTTGAGGGTGACGAATAACTGTTGAGTTGAGCAAACACACAGTAACACTATCAACTTTGGCTGGAATGTCTGGGGTGTAAACTTACCCAAACCAAATAAAGAACAGGACAGTTCATCTAAACTGCACTAGCATCTTGGCTTCATAACTCATTCCTGAACAGGCAAAGAGTATTAATATGACCTGTAAGCTCATGATATAATGCAACTAGCTAATAACTTTTTAAAAATGTTAGCAGGGTATGTTAATGTGTTTACTTTTAGAGCAGATTAACACTGTTCTTTACGCTTTAGCTCTTGCAGTTTTTTTTTTTTGTAAATGCTTAGAAAAAAGGCATTACCCTCCAAATTCTTGACATACCGTTTGTTGCTCTTATCACCCTGTCATCCCTTCAACATGTGGAGAAATCCAAAGTTTGACAGACCTGCCGTTCCTGGTTACTATTGCTATGGTTGGCCAGTTGCTGCTCAGGGTTTAGCAAACGGTCAATTCTGTTTACAGCGTGCAAATTCAAGGTCACAGATGTCGATGTGCTATACAGTGAAACGTGACTGAAGAAAATTTGATGTATATACTTTCTAAGTACGTTCATTTTACACCATCCAGCTGTGATGTAGCCTTAGACCAAGTATCATCATTCATCATATTTTATATCATGTACATCTTGGTTTCATATTGTGTTACACACAGTTGAACAACCATCCCTTTTGGTTACACACATCTCTCCTCTCAACAAGGCATCAACATGTTCCTGTTCTGTGTCCTGGGAGCTCCCTTACTCTCAATAATACATGAGTGTGTTTGCCAGCAGTAACAGATGATGCCGCAGGATTTTATCCCACTTGACTGTAATCGACGTAGTGTGAAGCTCCTAAACTTTTTTGGCTCAAGCCAATACATTACCATCATATCACTGTGTTCCACTCCGGAAAGACAGCCAGCCATCAGATCCAACAGAGCTGGCTCTCACAGTATGTTGTCATGAGTATTATTTGTGAGTTATAAGTCCAAAGGGGAAGGTTACTCTAAAAACTCGTATTTAACAAATAAATGTTTTAATACTTGGGGAAATGTAACGTTGTGAAACCTGCATATCGTTGGCTGGAGAGGTGAAAACGACTCTATTTATTACTCTGACATCCATAAACTGTAAATATTTCTTTGTAAAGTACAAGAGGGGCAAAATGCTGGGATATTGTTGAGATAAAAATACCTAGTGGAGCTTTAAGTACTCCCTTGAATAGACCCCAAACAACCATTTGAGAAGTAGCTTGTTTGCCCTAAGTGAGGAGGGATGACACACAGCTAGTGATTATTTTATCTACTTTGTGAAACAGACTGCCCATGAGGGCAAAATAAACCTTATTTTCATTTTATTTGAACAATTTCTCTTCTGCTTCCACTCTACTAAACACTCCTTTAACTCCTACCTGTGTTTGCTGCTACAGTATATTGGCTCATTTTTATAGCTTCCAGCCACCAGTGGCAACATAGACTGTACAACCTGAGCATCTAATCTCCGGGTGGCTTCCTTAGCAAATCACATATTCTTAATACAGTTCTATCTGATATTTTAGATATCCATTTAAGTCAGTAATATCTATATCTTTTTCAAATAACAGATAATGTGAAAGAAAATAAGAAATGCACAGCTAGCCACTTTCAAACATCGATCACTCCCTTGATCCCTACCCTGGCTTTTGGTTTTGGTGTGCCCCCCGAAGGTTTTCAGGTGTTCTCCAGCAATTCAGCAGCTGGGTGGAAACAAAGAGATATCTCCCCATTTTTATTTACTTTAATTGCGAGTTTACATACTAACTATATACTAACTTCAACTGAGACAGCTAAGAAGTTGGACAGGGTTATGCTCATATTACAGCTCAGTTGTGCTACCATGGCTTAAGATACAAATCACACAGTTTACTAGACACACAGAAAATAAAAGAAAGCGTCTTTGTCATGTATAAATGCATCTTTCTCTATAGACATTTTCCAGTGCTGAAACATCGTCCATAAAAAAGCCGAGAAGAATCTCTCACAAATGTTATCTCACTTGGCTCTGGTGTGCAGCTGGCAAGCTAGCTAGCAATGCTATCTGGGAGAAGCATGTATTCATGAAAAGTTGTTCGCAGCACACACAGTAATCCAGCCTTGGGTCGAAGGCAAAGCAAGATTGGTTCATGCACAAAAGAAGAAAATCATTTTTTCCAGTTTTCAGTGGGCAGCTTTATTAGTATGTATTTAAGGTCTTCGGTACTTTTCTTTGTTGCTGTGCCAGTGTGACTACCATACTCTTTCTTGGCTTACTGTAAGAGGTGCTGATAAGACCCACCAAGGGTAACTTGCCTCATGTGTAAATAAATAGATACTGATGTCCCACTAGGCGGTGTGCCGAGTGGAAGCTTTTGAAGCCGGTGGTGGTGGAAGTGGTTTATCCCTTGAGCACCCTCGGAGGAGAGTTGATGTATAGCATTGACTACTCACTGGACTACCCTTTTGCCTTTCACCCCCCTTTCTTCTTCCCAGATCACTGTCTATATCCGGGCCAGCATCCTGAGTGGAGCGTGCTCTCATGTTCCAGATAATAAATTACTCATGAAATATTTGCTTGGCCTCCAGGGTCTGCTGCAGCCTCCTCCGAAACCTCCACTTAGCCCCTGAAACGTCTCAGAGTGTAGGCTTGTGTCACCTCTACAAGGAAGGTCAATTTTTCCAATTTAGAAACGAGGCATTACAGACCATTTCAGATTTCATTAGTGTTAGATTTCTGCTCTTGTCACCTTTTCCCTCCTACTTTCCCGGTGTACTTCTCTTCCTCGCGTTCAGACTGGGGAGGGCTCCTTTTCACAAAACAAGCAGTCTGAGAGGTTGAACATTGCATGATTCAGTAACAAGAAAAGGCCTGATCGCTCACGCTTTGTGCATTTGACTGTACCAGAAAGTTCCATCATGCTCGATGAACCTCGAAGACATTTTAAAGATACAGCCACAGAGTTCAGAAGGACAGCATGGGAGCTAGAAACAGCCTAGACTGCTGTGTTATGGCTGAACCCGATGGCCACTGGTTATACAGTTAACAATGCCACATAACTGGATTTTTCATTTATGAATTCATATTGAAATAGACTAAAAATGTGCACAGGGTCTAGTCGTGCCAATTAAATGCACTTATTTACATTCAAATTTTCCATTACATTTACAAAAGCCAAATCTAATAATAATATAAAAAACTGTACATCAAAAAAGTTGTAATGTGTACAACATGATGTAGTCAGATAAATACAGTATAAATACACTTAATATTTAAACTGAAAAACAGATTCTGAATTTTTGTTTTTAATTACATTTCACACAGGGTTTCTGGGTTGTACATAATATGTACAGAATTGTTAGGTCTCTGCAGATAAATAAAGAATAAATAATAAATAATAATGGTCTAGACCTGCTCTGTATGGAAAGTGGCATAATCTTTGTTATGATTTGGTGCTATATAAATAAAATTTAACTGAATATAAAAGGTAAACTTTTAGGTAAAGAATGACATTTATAGCAAATCGGCAAAGTAAATACTAATCTACTAAGTAACACCCACTAAAAAGCACAGAAATAACTACAGTATCTTTTATAACAAACATACACACTTTCTAAAAAATAAATAAATAAATAACACTGGACTAAATACATAAAAAAAAACAGAAAGAAAATAATTTATTATTTAATTTAATTATAATTTGGATGATCACCAACTCGAAGAATGTTTTAATTCTTCTGTTGTCATTTTTTTTCTTTTGGAAATCATAAAGCCACTTGGAGTGTGTGTATCCAATTATCCAAAAAGATGCTCTGTTTTATTCAGATATGCTGAAATTAATTTCAGTATATCAACCAAATGAAAATGACTGAAGCGTAAGCAAACGTCGGAAGACCTTGAGGCGAAAGGCTGCTTTTGTGGAGTGTGTCATAGACTGGGTGGTGTACGGCATGAGTTATTCTTGTGTAGGCAGACATCAGGACTGGTGAGCAGAGTAGCTTCAACTGAAAGAAAAAAACAGCAGCCGGTCCAAGGAGGAGGAGGAAATGTAGGTTTCTGTAGTGTGTAGGTTTGGTCATGTGGTAGGTTTACTGTGTAGCTCATTGGACACTAACATTGCAAAAAAATATTCCCACTGGAGCTGCACAAATCACTCAATGTTTAATTACTTTACCTTTAGGAAAGAAAACAAATACACAAGTGATATAATATAGTGAATACTTTTATTAAAACACCTGTAAGTACTTTTCTTGAATATTTCAACATGTGTGAAATTAATATTTGTGTTCACAGTCTCACCATTTAAATAGTCTCTCTTTCCAATATGTTTCAAAAAGAACTAGCAAACATCACCAAAACATTTGTGCTATAATATTTTAAATAATTACAGCAATTCGGCCTAATGTAACCTGTTATTTCTTCAAGTTGGAAGCACATAAGAAGCAGATAAAGCAATAAGAAGCAGATGCAAAAATTCCTCTGACTTCAGACCTCAAGCATTCCCATATGGCCACCGAAGGCCTCACCAGCGTAGCTGCGCCTTCACTTATAGATCTCAGCAAAAAAGGTGAGGATCCAGTCACCCGTGGTTATTACCAGCTCACTCATGAAATCGCCAACAACGGGGCAGTGACGGAGCGAGGAGAGACAGCCAGAGATCAGGAGCTGTTTTCTATCAGATTGAGGCTGAACCTGACAAACACGGAGAAAAAAAAACACATTTTAGTGTCAACGGTACTGGGGAAAAAAAATACTGAAGTCTTGTCCCGTCTTCCACAGCTACTACTGTTTTACTTTAAATTCACACGCATGAAATATTTATATTCCAGTGGGAAGCTTTTCCAGAGACTTCCATTTCCTCTGGTTTTGTGTTTATTACATCCAGATTAGATTCTGTGTTTTTATCAGTGTGCAGCAGTCTATAATGCACACCAAGCTGAATCAGGAGTGTTTGTGAGAATTACACCTAAGTGACAAAAATACTTTCTCGGTGCTATGCTTGCAGAAAATTAAAGTTTTCCCATACACAAACTGAGGTTTTATTAATGCATAACTGAGTGTTAAGAATTTAGATGATCCAGGCCATGAAGCTTACTTGACCTAAAATAGGATTTAACAGCTCTCTGAACCTCAGAAAGTGGGAGCTTTTATTGCAATCCCACATTGCTGCATGTGTGTGTGTGTGTATCTGGAAACCCTTTACAAAAGGCATATAAAACTATAAGGCCCCTCTGAGGTTGGCTATCTGCACTATCCCCAATACTCCAGAAACATGGCGTATAAATCATTCAATTCATATCTGTGTTTCTGCTGCATGGCCGCCGGCTTCTGAATCTCACATCCTGGATAGAGTGCCT
This sequence comes from Nibea albiflora, assembly GCA_014281875.1. Classification (NCBI taxonomy): domain Eukaryota; kingdom Metazoa; phylum Chordata; class Actinopteri; family Sciaenidae; genus Nibea; species Nibea albiflora. The sequence goes on along the minus strand of CM024790.1, from coordinate 12,914,854 downwards.
CCCCCCTCGAGTCTCTCGCATTGATGACTCTGCGTGAAGTTAGATTTATGATGTTACATCTGTGTACAGAGACATTTTAAGAACCTGAGCATTGAATTTTCCTTTTCATTTCAGTAAAGTTAAACTACACTTTCTTTCACGTTTCATCAACTTGATCTTGATACCTCACGGTAAATGTGAAATTTTAGACTTGCTCCTGAACATGAGTTGAAAACTCGGCTATATATATATATCGGCTACTAACAACAGAAATGATGCTATATATATATATATATATATATATATATATATATATATATATATGCCTATAAACGAGTTTTACAAAAGAAAGAAATCCTATTAACATTAAATTAATTAGCATTAAACATGACATTTCCTCGTTTGACGTATTAATGATTTATGGTTTTTATTTTGTTGCCTTCACTTCTTTACAGATAAAGAAAAGTAAGATCAGTATGCCAGATGAAGCTGATGTTAAATAACAGTTCAATATAATATAATAATAAGAATTGCTGACAAAGTAATAATACAACAGTATGGAAGATAAAATAAACAATTTTACTCTGAAATGCATATTTTGGTGCATTTTTAAAGTAATATGGGTCACTCATAAAAATGGTTAAATTGCATATATATATATATATATATAATTCTACATTGTTTACTAGATTCAACAATTGGGGTGAAAAAGATTAAACACTTACATTTATATGTTTGTAATTTGAACACATTTCCTTGTTTACACATGTGATCTGATATCTAACCTCTAGCATCGTTATAATGGCAGCTTTACATTGAGAAGAGTATCATCCACTGCTGAGCTAGTTTTGCTCTTTGCTGATAGACAAAACATACAGTTGTTGACATACATTCTTAATGGGTCAATTCATCAAGTTGCCATTAACATGGCCATCATATACAGTTGAGTCTAGTGATAAAATAAGCCACAGTGTAAAACAGCTTTCCAGTATAATTCATGTCTCCAGAAGTCAAGCCAGATTAGGCCTGATTGGATCGCTCGTGCCATATGTGACCTACAATCTGTGCTCCGCTTGTACAGCAGGGCGGGAGGGTCAGCGATCTCCGTGGGCAAAGGTTGCCATGGGAACGACCTCTAGATGCTCCTCTCTCTCTCGCTCTCTGCAGCCCTCACACATCTTAAGGCAGAATTATCCAGGATTTCTTTATGTCAGGCTCGTATTCTTCTGCTCTATTTCCTCACTCTGCTCTGCAGTTTCAGCTCCCTCTGTTTCCTCTCTCCACGCGCACAGCGGCGTTTACAAGCGGAGGCACTTGGACACTTGCATGCATGCTGACACATACATGTCTAAGCAAAGCCACAAACACACAGGACAACACCCCCACCCCTGCAGACACACATATGGTGTACACACTTACTCCTGATCAAACCAGGATGTTCAGCTGAAGGACATTTCTGTACTTAGGCTTGTTACGTGACACAAACTCTTGTAGCCCAATGGATATTTAACTTGTGCATGTTACCTTTTTCTTCTCACGCTATTTTAAATACTTCATAACACGATTTATAAAAAGGCATTCTTGTTTTGGCAAATCGTCTCAGCTAAACGTCATCCTTAAGCCTCCAGACGAATTCTGTCCTGTGATGACAAATTTGTGCTCGCCTGCGAAGAAAGATTCTAGCCACAAGCTATTGGAAAGTTACCATGTCTCTTCATGCTAAAACTTCATGACTGAATTCAAAATGATCTGTGATTCATCTGTGAATTTTAAGTTGTACCATGCAAACTTTTTTTTTGTTTAAGAGCATACTGGCTTTTACTTCAGTGGGATGATTTACCCCAAGGAGTGAGCTGTTATCACAGACTAGAGGAAAGCACTTCTGTTATAATGTCCATTAGGTTAAAATTGTGAGATGCTCACAGGATAAGAAATACAGAAGTCAGATAAAGGGGTCCCTAAGAAAAATAAACTTCTCCTCTCAAATCTACTGAGACTATATCTGAAAATGCTCAGAAAGCAGAGAGAGATCTTGTTGCAAAGTCATTATATGGCAGTGAACACGAGAGAAAATATAATTGGATCCCTCCGGAGATTCTCAAGTCCTCTCCCTGCTTCCTCTCAGGGTTGAGGGTTAAATACAAAGGAAATACAATAAAGAGGTAATATCCCTCGGAGCAGCAACCAAGTTAAATTAACAATTTTTATGCTTTCCAGCAGTGAACGAATCTACATCTAGAGCCCACCAAGTCATTAAATGACTGCAGGATTTTTATTAGATCTTCACTGAACTGTGCATGTGTGAAATACCTGTACAGCAGTCTTTACCTTTAGAGGCCAGTCAGTGTGTAAAATCACTTTCACAGCACGGCTGGTGGCACTCTGATGTAAAGTGTAAGTAATATACTAATGCTACATTATCAGAGAATCTAAACCATTACTAATGACATTTGCAGACTAAAGAGGAACTTAGTGGAAATCCTAATAATCTGAACTACCCTGAACCAATTGCATGATTTCCAATCTGAACACTGAAGTTCAAAACACCAAATACTATATAGATATAGATAGATATACCCTCTCTAAACGTGTACTGCTGTAAAAAAAGAACATAAGAAAGACGTCTGTATCGTACAAAAGCTTAACAGACTATCACCGCAGTGCAGTTACATTGCGCAGACACAATTTTAAAGCAAAAGAAGGAAATCAACAAAACATGAAGGACTACTACAAAACTGATAAAGCTGCCAAAGCATTTCAAACAGTTACCTCCATGCACACAAAGCTAAAATCACCATCCATTATGAGGGGCCAGGCAACCTGATTCATATGTGAAAAAGGTTTCACCTGTGCTTGCGCAAAAGGAGAAGTACAGCTCCTCTTTCAGGCACTGCGTGCAGATAGACATGCTCGAAGGGTCAGCATGTCAGGCGGGCTTTGTGCGCCCTCAGGAAGGAGGCAGTCCTCTGAAGCGCGGTTGGCATAATAAAATTTGCAGAAGGAATCAAGTTGCTGTCTTGAACCCTTTTTTTCTTTCAGTGAAATACTTTAAGAGTTATTAAAAAAAAAACATTGAAGGTAAGACGTCTTACCTTCAACATAAAAACCTTTAGAAAACATAACCTCTAAAAGTTTAAATTAAGTTACCTCTATTTTAGTGCAACTTGTTACACCCTCAACATATTTTTTTCTTAACTCTTACAGCTGCTACCACTACCACATATTCACATACTCAATCATTCAGGTTTCCAATCCAGAACTGGGAAATAGCTCTCATCTCTGACTGAGAAGGTAGAAAGAAAATTCTTCTAACAATAAATTAGCATTGGGGATAGTGATCAGATTCTTTCACAAATGCATCACCGTTTAATCCTTGCAAATGAACTCAACAGTTACCTGCCAATGGGAAGCGCACACTGCCTCCTGTAAGGCTGTGACTGCAGTACGAGATGGGTCAATACACTTGACACTGGGCCATTCACACACACACATGCACACACACACACACGCGCGGAAAGCTGGCACATACCTTAAGAGTTCTGAGTGAAAGGTCAGAGTTGAGACACTCAAGACAATACCAGGGCTTTCTAATCCCACCTGGTTACTCATTTTAATGTTATTCACAGCTGACTTGATCAGGGATTTCTGTTTGCCAAGCAGGTCAACATGAGTAGTGGCGGGTTTCAGAAGGCTTAACCAACAACTCTACACCAGTTCCAGTAAGCCAGTCGAGCTGGGTCACGATGAAAGAGTCTGTCCCCACAAGAAAAAGTCTAGAGTGACAGGCAAAGAAAGAGGAATCCTCTTAGTGGTAATATCCTGTTGTGCACCTCCATCTGTTGCTCTGTGATGGCCGACAGTCTAGATGGAGAGAGAAGAGAAAAAAGATCACCAGATACTCTTTTTTTCTTGAACGATGAAAGATTTGACACACGATGGACTCAGCCTTGTTGTAAATTAATTCATTCATATCCAAAATCCAATATATTACTTACTCCTTATACTGCCAAAAGCATCCTTTCAAATAATAATAAATATACCAGCGCTTAACACAAGCTCAAGTCTGAACATTACATAAAACAGAAGGGACTTTAAGTAAGTATAAATAAAATAAGGTGATTTCCTTTGCAGACTGAATCATGTAACATCTTGTTAATATTTATTTCTTATTGCTACTCACTGCTACTCATTGAGGTTAGAGACCGCCTTTTTGCTCATTCCTTGTATTCCTTCACAGACTGAACAGCTCTTTAAATAATGGTAATACTGTACATATTGTACTTCTATCTTTACAGTATTTTTTTTCACATTATTTTATTTGTTTCCTGAATTGCAGTACTTGCAAAATTGGTTGTTTAATCTTGTTGTGTTTAAGTGTACTTGCCTGATATGAAGCAGCTATACATTCAGGAAGCATTACCTCTAATTTTGACAATGAGCCTTTTCATTCAAACAAACTCTACAAACATCCCCATCATTGTTGTATCGTAGTAATTGTCTTGGGTTTCAATCAAACATTGAATGCATTTCCTCCTTAAGAGAAGCAAGTTTATCAGGCAGCTTAGATTTTTCATCTTGAGATAAAGCCTGCTGCATTTCAAATAGTCTTTAAAGTCTTGTACTTATCTACAACCAGAACTCGGCTGTTTCTGAACACGCTGTGCAAGTTCAGTGAAGATATGAGTACATTTTAATATTTCATAAGTGTTTCTATTATAACAAGAAGACTACCCACATCATAGAAGAATGATTTGAACACATGTAGTCTGCTGCTCAGTACGTGCTTTGGGAAAATTTATCTGTGGTTCTGAAAGGCGCGGACAACAGTACGCAGCATCAACACGCAGCGGGGTGATTTATGTCAATGTTTCATATCAATTAGTGGAGAGCTTAGGAGGAGATGTTAGCGTCCAAAACCAAAGGCATGATTGATGACTGCCATTTTATCAAGACATTCATTTCATCATGACTGTCAGCTGAATCACATTTTACTGGGCCTCTGTTTTATGGCAATAGTGCTTAGATTTATTATGATGATAAAAAAGTGTTGTCTGCCCTCTGACAGGCGTGCGCCATTCAAACACATTTCTTTTTAACTATCATGAAAGCCAGTGGCCCACCATAAAGTAAGGAAGACACTGATTTCAGCCTCCAACCTCATTTGTCAGGAAAACACAAGTTTCTGCTTGAAAACTGTGTGATTTAATTCTAAATAAGTGACTTTGGTGCTAGTATCCGCTTCCCGGTCCCAGCAGTATACTAGTGAAAGTTCTAACAGTGTCTGTAAAATTCACTTAACAAGAAAGTAAATTAAATCCTGCCAAGGCTTTTGGTCTATTTAATTAAAGCTGGAGCAACTTAGTGGGATTGAATTCAATTTTTGGCAGGGGTAAACCAATACGCTGGGAAGATGGCGGTGGCTGGTTGGAGTGCAGTGGGGTGAAGTAGACTATTCATGAAAGATAAGCAGTGAGCCCATATTTTTTTTATTTATTTATTTTCTAGCTTAATCACATACATATTTTCTACACAGAACAACTGAGAATGTCTTTTTGTCCTCTGTGGAAAAAGTAGATAAAGTTTGTCCCGTCCGTTGAGGCAAATTAATAAATAAAAAAAAACCATCTGAAAACCTGGATTATCAAAATTAGCTGACTCTACGCTGTCTGTTTGCGAGAATGTGGTCTCAGCTAAGGTTAATCCACATGCAAAAGGTCTCGTTAGATTAGGGGAGTCCGTAGCTCTTTCTCAGCAAAGGGTCAGGGATCACACACCAACTTTTATGGAGAGCAGGCCATTTTACTTCTTCTCTCTTTATCCAGCTGCTGATGCCGACCGGGTGCTATACTTCACCGTAAGCCTTTTAAAGCTCAAGGTGAAATCGATTCCAGTCCAGAGCGGCCGTTTTTGAATGGCTTTAAGTTCAAGCTAAATATTCCAAAGGATAAGAATAGCTCGTGAAGTGCAGGAACTCATTCTGACCCTCGTCTTATTCATTTCATCCTTAATGACATGAATGTGTTTGACTTGAATTCAGTGTTCAGAGTTCAGTGATGGGCTGGGCTCACATTTTCTGCTTTCATTTCAAGTTGAAAGGTGCTCAGAACATCTCAGCATTTGAAAAACAATTTAACACTGATGTATGATTTTACTCTCTCTCCGCATCAGAGCCACTTTTTGTTTACTTTGTGGAAAGTTAACTTAATAACAGCAGCTGTAGGAATAAGCAATCAATTCCATAACACTCTAAAATACTAAATACCCCTTCAGAGGTTATTTAGAGTTTAATTATAATTATTTATCTCAAATGTTTTAAATATTTTCTGTAATAAAATAAATAAATGATCTGTATGCTATCTCAGTTCTGTGGATAAACAATACTTTCCAGTTTATCAAAAATAATATTCCCTCATTAACAAAACCTGCACTTGTAATGGAGAGTTAATAAAACAGATGACTTGAGCTTAACGCAGCAAAGTATTAATATAATGCAGAAAATGTCCAGTGTGTTCAATAATAAGAAAACTATGGGAGTTTAGCATTTACACTGTAGGTGGCAGTGTTGATGCAATGACACATGACACGGCTTTGAAGAGGAAAAACACTGCTCTTCTTCCATGCTGACCAAAACATATAAAGACTTTACCTCTTTTTCTGGTCTACTGCTGGAACTGTATATTATTGATTTTGTTATTTTATGACATTTTCGCATATTTACACATGTGTCAGTTCAGTCCTTCTTGGACTGAAGATGTGCTTTGTCTGAAGTACACTACGCATCAAATTATAAAACCCTGCATATTGTATGTCTTGGTCTGAGCAGTTTAATAGCCACATACATATTCATATTGACATATTTATTATTAATATATAGTTCATATTCAATTTTATGGATTTGATGATGACTTTCAGATCACTTCAGAATAATAAGAAAGACACCATAAACCATGTTAATTCTATTTTATTATTTAGCACTTAAATGCAAAAATAGCAGCTGCTATAGAAATCATTCATTTATGATTACTAAAATTATTATTATTAATAATAACATCTAAAATGTCATCACACATGCGTGATGCAAAAATCCAAATGAGTTGGTGTCTGATTATATCAAAATAAAATGCATCTATTTTCTCATAAATTCATGATAAATGTATAACGACATAAACATTATATAGAAATAAAGAGTGAATAAATTAATTACTGTAATACATACATCAGCAAAACGTTTTTTTTTTGATAATGCAGAATCATTACTCTAATATCAACATGTCATGTAATCATTATTCTGATTATATTTTATTTGTTAAAAGCGCACGCACACAAAAACACAAAGACCAATGTTGATGTGGCATTTTTAAAGATGCTAACATGCTAAATCATTTCAAACATGCAGCTCTGCATTACCGCTGCTGCTCCAAATAATGCCCTCACATCATGTATTTTAGAGATTATACTGGCAGGCTGCAATTTTTTTTTCATGCATGTCACAGCTAAAATCAATTTCTCCTCGGTCCATCTCAAGCGCCTCATTATGAGGTATTTTAACAGGTCATTTGTTGCATGTATTATCAGACACGTTTTGTGTTTACAGAGGACTTCTGCAGTCGATGTTACTGTAAAACTGTGCTGTTATAGGTGCAGGACTGTATGTCTTGCTTTGGTGGATTAAAGAGTCGCAGAGGAACATGCGAGGATTTATGCCATATTCAAACATCTCTGCTTTGCATTACACATATTTTATGACTGTGCAGCCATTATAACATAGCGTGGCAGAAAAAGATCTCTGTGGGCAATATTAGAGGAGTATTAATATCATTTCTTCAACATCTTTCACTTCTCTTCTGGCTCAAGTCGATATTGAGCCGGTATGGAACTCATTATAGTCAGGGAAAGCTGCTTTCTCAGTGCCTTGCCGTTTTGTTCCATCTGTGTTGTAGTCACCTGAACATGATCTGAAGTCAGCCAGTCAAGTGACCTGGAATCAATACAGTCAAACTCAGTGGAGGCAAATAAATCAGCCTGGCTCATTTAACCCATGAGAGTCCTGCTGCTTAGCTACGTCGGTGCGGCATGTAATAAGAAAGGCATGTTTGATGACAGATAATTTATTCTAAATTCTTGTTTCACGTTCACCAGCTTCGGTGACTCCATACTTTACATCATGAGGTTCTCTTCATGCATGTTTACTAGTTTCTTGTGTACCATAAGCCCTCATAAGAACATCTGAATGCCATTTTTTGTCTGCCCCCCACCCCCACCTGGTGTCTGCCACTTACTCCATAAAAAAAGTTTACAGTTTTGTGTACACTGGACTTTTTTTTAAATCATGGTTTCTCTCCGGGTATCTTTGCATCTTAAACAAAGCATTTTTTTTGACATATCTGTAATTTTTCGCAGCTGCTTCAATGCATCCCTGTGGCATCTGTCGCCATGCCTCTTATATAAAAACCAGTCTGCTTTATTCTTTACCCATCATGGGATACTGGAATTTTACCGCCAGCTTCTGGAGCAGGAAATCAGTTTCACACTACACTCAGGAAATTTTTAAAATATGGCCATGGCTTGCAAGATGCACTATAAATTCAGATGTCGTTTTATGCCAACCATCACTGACAACTTGGAACTACTTGGAAAAGAGTAATCCTATTAAAACACCAAAAAAAAAAAAAAAAAAAGAAAGAAAGAAAGAAAAACCCATAAAAGTTAAATGTGCTATAATTATGAATATGCATATTTATTCAGCATATAGCATTTTTATTGATTGTTGGAAAATTATTGCCATTAAGTTGCTGCCAGGCACCATTGTGCCATCACAAATCAACGTAGTGCAAACACAGCTCAATTTTATTAATTTCTGAAGATTAATTGTGACATGTCTCAAAGTTCTGCCAACATCACATCAACTGATTATGATTTTTATGATGATTCATGCACAGGAAGGAAAGTTTTGCATTCTGGAGGAAGTTACATTTCACTTTGGCTTTGGTTCTTTGGCTTTGTTATTGGAAAGTAACTGCTGCTCAGGTCTACCTAATTGACAACTAGGCCTGTTCAATCACGTGATGCATTCCTTGCAATGCATGAATGATGCTGGTTTAGCTACAAGACATAACAGAATAAATCTAATAACAAACCATATTTCTAAAGCACCTGCAGTTTGACTCATCACATTAATATGAAATTCATCATGTAGCACTCTTACATATGCTAATGTCAGCACTGTTTACTGCACAAAAAAGAATCAATGTAGTCAATACTTATTAAATACCCATTCACTGCTGGATTGATTTTCATGTTATGAATAGAAATCCTTCTCAGATGTAAAACCTTTAGTGCACCACTTAAGTGACAGCATGCATGAGGGTTTTTTTTATTTATTGTATCTTGCCAAGTCATTAAGTTGATCTAACAATTCATCTGAATCACTCACTGTTTTGAAGTGAGTGGGGAAACTTTTATATTCAGGATGAATTGTAAACCCTCTGTCAGATTACACTTTGATAGCAGATTGTACTATTTTATTAGACTGCACTATTTTATAGCAGGAACAGTGTGCCATAAACATGACATAGTTATGCCATAACATCATTTGTGTATTCTTTTCTTTTGGAGAGGACTCTTTGTGCAAGCCCTGAGCTTGTGAAAAACGAGAAGAAGTTATTATATACATATATTTTGATTTCTGACGTGCATATTACATGTATATCTAATGTATAGCCTACATTGCCTTTATTACACATGTATATCATAGCCTACGTGCAATTACACGTATGTTCTGTTGCTGACTGATGGAGGTGTTTGATTTAAAACGACAAAATAAATAAAACCTTAACGCACATCATCTATGTTAAAATGTGGACCATATAAATTATTCTGATAGGTGCATGAATCAATCAAGAAACATTCAATTGGTTAAAAATGCAGAAACTAATAATAATAATATTTTACTAGGGTATATAATTTTAATTAAAATATCAATATTTGCACACTGTCATTTTTTACAGCTAAGCATAAATTTTCCCAGTGAGTGAGAGAGAATAAAACGCTCATGCGGCTGGTGGAATGCTTAGTGGAAAACTATAAAGTGGGAAAGAAATGAAACTGAAAATGTTGGAGGTACAAAATGGAAAAGAAAATGTTGAACTTACTTAAATTGTTCTCCCGTGTTCGTCACCTGTTACAGCGCCAGTAAGTCCCATAATAGCCCATAGGAGCCTCATAGTGGAACCCCGCAGACACGTTTAAGCCTTGTCTGATGAAAGAATAACCAGCATTTCCATTTTCGAGCGGTGTGACAGTGAGAATCACTTGCTCCATCTTTTATAAATGCCCCACATGGTCCCAAAACACTTAATTATCGCTAGGTAAAGCAGTGTGGACTGTCCTCCTCCGGATGATTGACAGCGGGGAAAATTGAAGTGGCTTCAAAGGGGATGTAAGCGCCGTTTTGATGTGCGGCTTTATCGATAATTCATATATTATAAACCTTCGCTCATTAATTATACACATAACCGTATAGTTTGTGTTACACCTGAGGATGAGTGGGTTAATGTTTCGCTGAAACAGGTCGCCGTGTTTCTGTGTTGCTCGGTGCTCCCCTCTGTCTGTCGTTTTTTTGGTTTCGTCCAAACTTGGTTCAGATTTGAGTTGGTTTCTCTGCTATCTGGCATCGCTCTATTGGAGGCGAAGGACCGCCTGTGCCCTCTCTGCATTTGCTGTCAATGGCTATCGGGACGTATTTCTTTTGAATGTCTGGGCGATTTAAGTAACCAATAATGGATATTTTATGGATATTATGGACCATACCGGCCGTAATAGCTGTTGAAGGTAAGCTACTGTTTAAATGAATGGTTAAAGCCGCATCCCTCGTGCCGACTTTGAGTTTAAGACAAAGCGCGTGAATGAACCTTTGCACATTTTAATCACTTTTTACTTATTTCTCTTAATACATCACACCATTTTGTTTATTCGCGTTTAAACAGAGCTTAGAGTCAGCTCAAAACAGCAGGCAAATGATTATGGTGGGACCCAAAAACATGCTCCACCAGCATCTCCGCAGGTAGACGGATTCCGTTTTTAGCTTTAATAGCGTTAATTACGACGTAAAAATTGACGTAGCTCAGCAAGCTGCGCCAGGTTATCAAAAACAAAAACAAAAAAAACAACGTTAATTCTTAAAGACAGGTAGGTCTCATCCTGTGTGTGTGTGTGTCCGTGGAGGTGTGTCACCTGTTTCGTCTCAGTTGGTGAAAGACAAACACCAGGACGTCTTCTTGAAGCTCTTTCAGCACCTCAGAGACTAAATGCGCAAACATTTATGGTTCAAAGGTTGTAATTTAACTTAAAATGAAGGTCCCTGTGCGGGCTTTTGTACGCAAAACGTGGCTAAGCATTAAAAGGCATCAGGCAGCGTGGTTTAACAACACAATGAAACCGGTTGAATGATTGAAATAATCTCTGTTATATGTGTTTACAGTAGTAACACTGACAGTTATGCTCCAATTTAACTGCACAGTTGTTTTTACCATACTTATTGTTACAGTAGACCCCCAGCACTTTTATATTATTGTGATATTTGCTCTTTAATTTTCTAAAAAAAAGAGAGGAAATTATAGAAGCAATTTGTCATAGTTGCTTTAGTTCAAAGGGTTCCAGTCTGTACTTGAAATTATAATTTGTAGCTGATTTGACGTGTCAGTTTGCCTTTCTGACAAGACGGGAGACATTCGCCACACTGAAGAATGGAAAGTGTTATCCCAGTCATACATTTATTCAAGCTATTTTTATGATGTTGTCAGAAAACAAACATGTCTTCTTCCTCTGGTCAGTTGAAGTAAACCTCATAATTACAGGTGGAGCTAAGAAAGTATGTAAAAACCCAACCGAATGCAACCACAGGATAAAACAACAAAAAGAAAAACAGGAAAAAAAACAAAACAAAACATACATTTCTGCTTGTTTACCGTAAGATCATTTGTACGTATACCATATCCCTAATGTGTATAACAAAGGTTGAAGGAGCTGTCAGGTCTGATGTAGGACTGGCACAGAGTTTGACAAACATCATGCGTATTTATGCAGACTTGTGCTGACTGCTTCTGTTTATGGTTTCAGTGTAGCCTCATATCCAAGACCTGAAAAAGCAGTCTCGAAGGCTTGCGTTACATTTCACACTGGCAGCTTTTACATTTGTGTCGTAGCTTTGACACATCCCAGCTTTACTTCAGGTTTGATTGCTAGACGTCGTTCTAGAACAACCTGGAAATTATACGTACCATATACAGATCACATCAATGCACGGCATACATTTAATGCCATTCATAAGTATTTTTCATATAACAGATATTCACATAACATTTCTCCAGCATTATATGTGCTATGTGTACAAATTATGCGTGTCAATATGGAAGCTTCATAAATTATCCTGTCATGTTTCACATATTTTTTTTATTGTTAGTAATATATTGAATACACTGAATATATTCTAGAGTTCAGTAAAATGTATTCGGTAAAAAGTACGGACTACAAATCTTATAATATGTAACTATATACCTTGTATATTGTCATGCATATGTACATAATATTTAAAATGATTTGTTTTTCTTTTAATCTCCAATTTCATACTTGATTGCTGTCATAAAGGTTATTTATTTTATGATCTTTGTCTTTGCTGCCTCGTCCAAAAGCAAGCGGATTCACAGGATGTGAAAAACTCCAAAAATAACATCAGATTGACACCACACAACGTTCCGCTTCTCTTTGTTTTCCCTTTCTCTCTAAAATGCAAACATGATCATGGTTACTGTTTGTTCACATGCAAAATCTTCTGTGAGGCGTATGTGTAAGCTGAGAGCATACAGTCCCTCAAATGTCAATCAGCATGGCTCCTCATATAGTTATTTCAGTGTATTGGAGTGCACTTCTTCCTTCAGAGAAAGCTCTCGATATTTAGTGTCACAGTAGATATTCAGTGTGCATGTTGCAGTACCTTACAGGCCTGCCGCCACGTTTCACTTTTTGATTTGGGGAACCGGCGAGTCCCGTCGCTAACTCAACGCAGCCCCCCTCCTCCATTTTAGCCTGTGAATCACCCTAGTCGGCTGTCCAATGAAGTTGCGAGGATGGCTTACGTATGAGAAATAAAGGGTTGAAAAAGGGGTCAGCTCTAATAAAAAAAAAAAAAAAATCCCAGCATGCAACAGAAAAGAAGCCTCTAGTGGATCGTTTTGACATGTTTTGTACCGGGACGCTACATTGTCTCTTCTTTTTATTTAATAGAGAGTGACGCCTTTGTCTTTCGTTTCATTTCTGACGAGCGTTACTTGCTAAATGTGCTATCGCATTGTATTATTCGTAGGTTGCCATTACACATACTCTGGGAAACGTTTGTTAGAAATTGAGGTGTATTGATTTCCGTAGAACAAACACGTCAAAGGCCTACTTGTTATACAAGTGATCAATGAATCAGGCCGGGGCCATACTGGAGAGGATTAAGGGGCTTAAAACTGGGGCCAAACTTAAGAAAATCCTAGCTTTGTCCCAAGTATCCATTTTGCGACTAGTATCAACACTGCACAGCATGTAACGTCTGAAAAATACTGTAAATTGGCCTTGAAATTTGAACATTTCCTCAGCATCTTATCTCTATTCAGACTTCTACACCATGTCCCCACTCTTTAGTAATATTGCCAAGTTGGACAACAACAATGGCGCTCATTTATCAGTTGCATTCGAGCATTTTTCAAAGGCATTTAATTTACCCCATGGAATGTGAAACAACTCTAAATTGTTGATTAGCGTTAATGTAAGCTGCCGTTGATGCTTCGTCTTATTGGTTTAGTCCACGGGCAGAGACAGGCTCTTTTCGAAAATTAATGGAGGTAGTACTGCCAAGGAAATTAGCTTAGCTATGTCAAACATGTCTATGAAAACACACTGTGGATTTATCCCTTCATTAGTTTACCCATTCATTGTCATCAGTGCTCAGTTGACAGCCATACTAACAATGGCGCTCATCTAATTCTGTTGAGTGGAAATTCTCAGATTCATCCCCGGCCATAAAATTTGTAGTAGCCTGTATTGTTCGGAGGAGATGAAATTTACTAGACGGATCATTTGGCTTTTCCGATTTCCCCCTCCCTTCTGTTGTGGTATTACAGTTTGTACTGTGCAAACGCAGTGAGCCTTCCCTGGGAGGATTGTTTTTTTGCAGTAGCGACGCAGTAACAACCTCCTCCAGACTTGTATGCAAGTTGTTGTTGGGGTCAGCGAGATGATAGATCACTTTGATAGGACATTTTCTTCTTCTTTTTCTTTGAAGGGAACATAATGGGACAGAAACCACAGCAGAGGATGGTGAAGTGGGGTAGAATGAGATCACAGCATGGAGTCTTTAAAAAATGTCTAGCAGATTTGATTGCATTTCAATATGCGCCACATTCCTTCAGCGCTCTGTTGAGCACTGGAGCCCACTTACTTGAAAGTTGGCAAACACCGGCCAAGTTGATGTTTTAAAATGTTCATTTTTTTTGTGTGTGTGTGATTTAATTTAGTAAATAACGTACATTTGCATTTTCCCTGACTTCTTTCTGTGCCATTTTCTCTACAATATAAGACACTCTGACAGTTCAAGGCACAGTATGATTGTTAATGTTTTGAAAATCCTGCCAAGTTTGGTAAAGATGCTTTCATATGTAAATTCAGTAGCTGTTTTTGACCGGAATTGTTTTGTAAGGAATAGACGTGCGAGTGTAACATGGAAGCTTTATGTTTTGTGGAAGAGTAACAAAAGACAGACGGAGGCGGTGCTCCGAAATGGGATTAGATAAAGGTAAAATGAGCGACCGTATACAATCCGGTGTTTTCTCAGTCCACCCAATGAGCAGATGCAGGGAGCTGGCCTGCACGCCAACCGCCACAGTAGGCTTTCACAAAGAATCTGTCTCTATTCAAGGCTTAATCCATGCTGCCGAGGGCCCAGGCATTGTCACTTTGCATGCAAAATTTCAATTAGTGCTGGTACCAGTTGTTTCACTTGAAGGGGGGTGTCACATTTCAGAGACATCTATGGCTACCTTTAGGGCTGAGATTAAGGAAGAAGTGTCACCGCTTTCCTTAAGAAAATTTTGCATTGCATAAGGTTACTGGGACTGAGCTGCTTTGCTTTGTTATGGCCACTGTGCTAAGACCTAGCCCTTGGTCATATTACCAGAGAGTTCTGAATATACTGTAACACATACAAAGTTTCTGTCCGGAGGTTAAGCAGGAAAAAATGTTTCCTTTAGTTGGATTTGTTAAAACCTTCACACATGAATGTTGTAGCTCTCCGTCCCAGCTGGCTCTGTAAGAAAAATAGTTGCGTATGTTGCTCCTGGCTCCAGCATGTTCGAGCAATTTAACTACGGATTCAGTTCAAGTCATGATGGACAGTTTGACACTGTTTCCATGCTTTCAGCTGTTTGACTGTGACTGCTGCGGTTCACTGTCATCAGCCAACTCTTCATTCTCTCCTGCTGTTAACTGCAGAGTCGAGTTTGCTTACGCTCACTTCCGCGGCTCCAGTTTCTTTTAACGTCTTTTTGCTCATGTTCATTTTTCTTGTGAGTGCACTACAGATGTGAGGTGTCCAAGGATCCGTTTACCTAAAGTACCACACTGGGAAGTACTATCATACACTTAAGAAACACAGTGTAACCTCCTGAATGACAACTTCAGTAGCCAAGCCAAAGTGCAGCTGTATCACACTGCACAACCCTCGCAGACTGCACCTAGTGGCTTAACACTTACGGGCTTGTGGTTTTCGTTTTGCTTTTGCACGTCACTGATTCTTATGCCGTAGCATCTACTGCATTTAGAGTGACGTTTGGTATTTACAGCTTCTTAAAAAAATAACAGGTGTTTAATCTTCTGTCTCTTTGGTCTGTAATCAGGCCTGTTTAGTTTGCAGACAAGCTGCGCGGATATGGCTGCTACTAGATGTTATCAGAAAATGAAAATATTTTCAGAACCAACAGGTGTTTCCAGTCATTCAGTATGCAACATAATGCTCCCTGTGCATGGGTACAACTGCAGCGACTGAAAACAGTGGGTTCATTTATAGTTGAATACGATGTGGGTGCGTTTGAGACGTTAAAAAGTCTTGATTTGAAGCACACTATCTTAATTAATACTAAATATTTTTTCTCCAAAACATTATGCATTTATTCCTGTCCAAATTTATAATCATAAATGTGTTATAGGTACTTGGACAAGACCTAAAAAAGAAGATGAATCAACATCCCAAACAAATTGACCTGAAGCTGAAACAACAAACGTAATAAACGTACACATACATTAGCCATGCTGCTAATATTCATATCAGTTTAAGAATTAAGAGAATCCAAAGCTCTAATCTACTATTTCCACAACAATAAAGAAATGTGTCACGAGTGCATGGGCAAAGCAGGTCTGACGGGATCTCTTAAACTATAATGTCAAACATAAAGATTAAAATCTAGCTCCAACTCCTTTCATTTAATTTTAGGGTTGGTCATATCAAACAAAAGCACGTGTAGGTTAAATAATAGTTGCACATGACTCTCAGCGCTTGATGTATCCTTCTTAAAGTATCTAATAGGTGCTATTTACTTTAGTTAATTACCAGTCCCATACAAATACACGGGTTGACTTTGAAATATTTGCCTCGATTGCCTCTGCCTCTTATGTTTTCCGTCCTTGTGGCAGTAACACATCAAAGTCTCTCTTCATGCCAGTCTGCACACTGAACATGTGTTTGTTTTTTTTATTGAGAAACAAATCTGTTACATATTTTAATATTTGCAGGATCTAAATTCATATTGAATTATTTATTTTTCCGTTTTCATGCACAACCCAATCTCTGTTGCACTCAATTTCTACTTAACTAAGTTTTTACACTGGGGGTACTGTGTGCTATGAATGGTGAAAAGATGCATTATAGAGAAATGTATTATTTAGCGAGGATCAAGTGAATTATGGGTCTTGAGATTTGTTTTTCTTGCAGCGCTTTAAGGATAGGTGTGCCGTTTGATTGGAGGGCTATAATTGTTTCAGCATGTAGCTGGGAAAACAGCGCGGTCAGAAAGTGAAAGAGCATGACTCAAGCTATTATAACAGTGTTAGTTAGGGCGCATAATATAGCATTCTCCTAACAATTTGAGACTGGACAAAGATAAGACCGAATTTAACTTCATATTTTAGAGCAGGTTGATTTCTTGTTTAATTTATTTACAGAAAGCACAGCCATTATCCAAATAGGTTTTAAGCCAGATGTTATAAATTAATCCAGAGAGGTTAAATCTGAAATTAAACCTTTTATTGACAACTTGGCCTGGTGTAAGCCTGTGAAAAAAAAATAAATAAATAATTCACGTGATGTTTTCTTGCGAACAAGTAGAGCGTAGTTTGTATAAATAGATACTTACGGAAGAAACTTGCTTTACCTCCATGTAACCTCTGATATTTCACACAGGAAATCTAGATCAAGGATGTTCTTATATCCTGCTATCTTAATTAGCACATGTTAATTGGCAACGTGCAGTCTCTTGGTAAGTCATATTTATTAGGAAGAGCCTGATTCATCCGAAGCTGTTGGGAATAGAAATCATTAGGGGACCGCGAAATGTATTTCCATAACAGGAAACGTGTAAGCACTCGCAAATCGAAATGGCCCCCCGCAACATCTAGGCCTAATTTGCAGTCCGTATTTTCTTTGTGCGGTCATTTTAATTTGACACCCATTATTTGGAATCTGTGAGTTTCATGTCTTTTGTCGCTGTGCGCTTCCTCTCTTTATCCAGGCGGTAAAATTGTTGTCCATGAGTCTGAAAACGATAACTGAGTTTGCTCGAGAAAAAAAAAAGAAAAGAAAAGCGGAGGCTGACTGATCAGTGTGACCCGTGCTCCTGTCACATCCTTCATGTGAGCGTTGAGTCATACGCACGGACAATATGGCGCTTATAATATTCAAGCCCGGCAAAGCCAGCGACTGAGCGAGGACGCGGGGGGAGAAAGAGAGACAGAAGGAGGAGGAGG
The DNA here is from genome assembly GCA_014281875.1 of Nibea albiflora. Classification (NCBI taxonomy): domain Eukaryota; kingdom Metazoa; phylum Chordata; class Actinopteri; family Sciaenidae; genus Nibea; species Nibea albiflora. The sequence continues at coordinate 12,896,821 of CM024790.1, read as the reverse complement.
AGGGAGAGTGTACCCTGAGAGAGGTCAGACCTCGTTTCAGAGACCCCCATCCACACACACCCCAGGTACTGTGACACTGCCTTTATGAGCGCGCCCGTAGAACACAAACCCACCGGATTAGTGTCTGGCTCTCAATGTCCCCGGGAGCAGAGCCCATCGGCCGAGACAAAGCGGGGCTGATTGCGTTGTCATCTGCATCACAAAGGGAAGCCTTTTCTACCTGAACCACTGCCTGCGCGCCTGCGCTGAACATCACATCTATCAGCGACTCTGGACCCACGTGACATCTGCCTTTTGTTTTTTGTCCATCTCTGTCTCCCCCCCCCCCCCTCCTCTTTCATTCTTTCTCTCTGGCCCACACCGTCTGTCCACCATGGCCCATATCAACAGCAGGACCCCCTCCCCCTCCCTCCCTCCCTCCCTCCTCAGTGGGAGTTAGCTTCTTAGTCTGCACCAGCACTGACCGTTTTTCTTTTGCCGGTAGTTATGCGCTCGACGCGATGCGCGTCGTTTTCCCCCTCGCCACAAAGAGCCACTAACTGGTTATATTTTGTCTTTTTCCCCCCCGATTGGCTCCGGCTCCGGCTCTGGCTGGCTGTATGTCAGCTCAGCCAACATGCAGACACGTCAGACAAAAAAGCCCAGCATCCCGCTGTCAGACCCTAACACATCTATCGGCCTCGGACAGACCGAACACCCCAGCTGAGGTGCTGCCTGTAAGCAGACGCGTTTTATGTGATTAGTGTTCTGGACAGGCAAGCTCTGCTCTTCTATGACTGATGGCTGTTGTTTCGTGTTGCTGGCACAGGCAGGACCAGCAGCCATAAGAGAGATAGATAAAGCCTCCCTATTCGGATTATCTTCTTATGCTCATGTACATAGGAGTTTACCATAGGCCTTAGGTTGGCTTTTTAGGTACCTTACTGTATTTCATCATCATCAAAGAAATCATCTTCATTTTATGAGCTGAATGTGAGCTACTCTTTATCCAGTGAAATTAAATTTTCATTTTTTGGGGGGGGGGGGGGACAAAGATGTTAAAACTATGTCAGCCACGATAACTGGAGCTGAAAGGTTTTTTTTTTAATCTTCCATTTAAGACGCTTTATGAATAGATTCAATAGATTAAACAGGATATGACATTTAAAAAGCAGAGGGAGAGAATGACTTTTTGTGTCCTAAAGTGTGATAGTTGGTTTCTATTCACAAGTAATTGCATTAGCTTAGAGAATTGGGAATTAACACAAGGCAATTAACTGAATTGGCCTTTGGCTGTGACTTGTCTGGTTTTAGAGAGCTGGAGCTCATCCTGTGTTTTCATGGATTCATTTAGAAGTCACATTCAGTCAGACGCAGAACCTTGTGGACCTTACAATAGGAGACCTTAGAACTTGTTAAACCTCAGTGAAACAAGTGAATGGATTTAACATGCAGCTTTGCTGTGAGATTCACTCTGATGAAGCTGTGATAAGTACAAAAAAAAAGAAGAAGAAGTGCAAGAAGGAGGTTTAAGAGGTGAAGAATCTCAAAGGCAAGGGTCACCACAGCAGCAGGGTAAACACACTTCTTAGCACTTAATCGCCTGTAGTCCAATTACCATGGACTGCTAGGCCACGATATCTAATTGTCAACAGCAAGGGTGTAATTTTCATTTCAACTTTGGGGTAGAGATCTATTGGGAACTGCTCAAGACACTACAATTATCTTCTTCACTACAGAGAGTGGTGTCTTCTTAATAGGATTTCTATCTATGTGTGTCATAACACCCTGACCTGAAGTATATTGAGAAAGAGGCCCTGTTAGCTGGTCTACACTGTAACATGCTGTATTACACAGACATGAGCATGCACGCAGACTGATGATCATATGGAGCAGCATGGACGAGTGGACAAACTCTGTTTTCCTCTTTAAAGGTCTAGTGTTTACGATTTAGGGGCTCTGTTGGCCGAAATGGAATATAATATTCATAAGTGTGTTTCCAGTAGTATATATAGAAATTGTGTTTTAAACACTGGCTGTGTACTGGGGGGTTGGGCAAGAGGTATTCAGTTGGTTGCAATATGAAATCTCACTGCTAGATGCCACTAAATCCTACACACTTTAGATAAATGCTTATATTGAACTAAAGATATCATGAATTCATGGCTAAATGTCCGCTTTTTGGGCATGTGTAATAAAACCTGAAGGTGTTAGGACTAATATAAATATAATATGGTATGCCAATATAGTGAAAACTAAGGTTTTATGGCAACATGCGGTTTACTTTCAAAGATTTGTCCATCAGTTATGATAGCATGGCTCACGAAAGTGAGGTCTGAGATCTCAGAAAAACAGTGTGTGAATACAGTGCTATCCTAATAAGCAGATGTGAAACCTGAGATATGAAGATAAAACCCACGTTGAAGCTTATGTTTAACTGTATGTTGTGTAGTAGAAAAAATAATAAGTGAATGTCTTTATTCAGCTTTCAGACGGGAGTGGTGACACTTGAGCGCTGAAACTGATGGTGGCTGACCTAATCTCAACAGCTTCTCTGTAGATTAATTGACAATTTCCAGCTTTAAGTAAACGGAGTGAACAAAAGTCCCCCTGGAAAATGTCAGTCAGCCTGCTAGCAACTGCAGTGGTTATACAGTAGCAGGTCAGCCAACATAAAGTCTCTGTTTTTGTGTTTTCCACCATCGGATGGCAGGTGAAGCACACTGTGGTTTTTACAGCGCTGATTTATTTGATCACAAATAGAGGCATAATTTGGATTGATGAAAGGCAGGACTTGGCGTTTTTATTTTTTCTCTGACCTCATAGCACTCTCACAATCAGTCCACCTCGGCTTACAGCTCCAAAATCAATAATCGAGACTCAGCAAAGATTATACCCTTATGATTGTGTTTATGGAGCCCTATCAATTGACACTTCATTGTAGTCGTTTCATATTCCGCAAAGCCGATGATAAATGCACCATTTGGGCAGAGAAAGCTTACCTGAATTTACATAATCACTTGTCTGGAAGTGGATCTAGTGTGGGGAGCAATCAGCAGCATCTGCCACACTCACACTTGTAAGAGCTCCTGTTAATACGATAACATCTTGTTCCCCCTCTTGTTCCGACTAACAATTCATTGTTATTTTACTCTAATTTCAAACCTGTTAAAGACTTCCAGGAGGAAGCACTATCTCTAAAACACATGCCCTCGATTCTAGAGCTGCCAAAGAAAGACCGATACACGTCCTCCGAGGTCAATAAAACAATGTCTGGAATCACAATACAGCCATGAGGTAACGTGGCTTACAAAACGGGAGCCAGGTATATAAGGAGATGGCGAAATGATGACTGTTTTCCGTGCTGTCCCCTGGCAGGGCCCTTCGGGTAGAAATCACAATGGATCATTTGGGAGGGCAGCTGGAAAATCCATAGAGAATCTCTGGAGACCTGCTGTGCCTGTGAAATCAATACAGAGTCTCCAGCTGAGACCATTAAATGAAATGAATGTTATATGATAGGGTTAAACATGTAGAATATTATTATTCATACAGTCCAAATTGGTTTTTCATCTGCAGATAATACAAGCAGGCATGGATGTCAATAAAGGCACCGGCGATATCTCAAGCACCTCCTATGTATACAAGCAATCCATCATGTATTTGGCGTGTTGTTAGCCCGAAGAAGAAGGCAGAGAGGGCAACTGAGAAAGTTAAATAAATTGATGATTTAGTATACCTGTATATACTCTGTGTTTCATGCAGTAGATATAGGTTGTAGGCACTCTCAGATAAAACCTGGCCAACAGCTATAACTTTGACAAGTCTCTCTTCCAACACATATCAAATCGTTGTTTCAGAACTAAAAAAACACTATTGAAATTTACAAATTTTCATCACTGATTAATCTGCAGTATTTTCTTGATTAAATCAATTCTATAATATATCAGAATAGGAAAAGCTAGATTTTTAATAACATGTTTCATCCATTGACAGTATAGACAGTGGACGTCATATCCGTGGCATCACCCATGGGTTTTTGAAGAGCTGTTTTGAAGCTCAAAAGCTGTGGCTCTGGCTGCCACCATGTTGGTGATCCTGCCTAATCTAAATAAGACATAGATCAGAGGTGGATATGTGGTGGATGTCTCTAGCCAGTCTCAAGTGACCGTTCAAGGAATTACAGTTTTTGGCACGTCCATATTGGCTTCACTTCACAGTGACAGAGGTTACTGCTTGGTTTCATGGAACCAGCAGTCCAAAACACAAAGATATTTAGTTTACTCTCATATAAGACAAAGAAACGACACACATCAGCGCCTTATTTATATCTTGAAACCAGATAATGTTTGGCATCTTTGCTCGAAAGATGACAGTATAATAATTTTAATACAGTTACCGATACATTTTGGCACTCAACGCATCCATTAGATTTAATCTAAATTAAATCCATCCATTTTTCAATTTCTCTGTGTGGAATGAAACAATAGAATAGCCTTCGTGGGATACTCATCTTTATGGAAAACTCTTTCTGTTTCACCACTCGCTATTGTCATTTTAAACAGCATAATAGCTATTTACTATTTATTTTTGACTGAGCAAAACCTGTAAGCAATTAGATGTGCAAAAACACAACAATTGTGAATTAAATAAAACCAAACATATGACATTTTATGGATGCTTTTTATACAGAGTGCCTCACGGTAACATAAGCAAACAAATACATTTGTGGCATGGGTGGTCTCAGCAGGGTAGGGACCCCAAAACCGGGTAAAGTTACTCCCATGCTGCGCTCACTGCGGTACCGTCACAGCCTGATTACACCTTGTCTGAGCACTTTTCAATCTGCTTTCCTCTGGAAACTGGTTTGACACGTTGTAGTGGTCAGACAGGCACACTACATGCATGTAAGCAGCCTGATGGGGCTGCTGTCAGAAAGCCCTGCCTGCTGGAGTGATTGAAAAAGCATGTTTGGGATTAGCCGTCTGTCCTCATCTGCGTGACGCTCTGGCAGGAGTGTACAGGCAGGGGGTTGCACTGATCTCTGGGGCTGCCACAGTGCTGAGTGATGGAATAGGTAGAGTTAGAGGCTCGGTTCTCACACACATGCGGATGCTCAGAAATGGAATTTGCGACGTAGCCAGCCCACACACGACACATGTCCCTACTTGAATTCATGGTTAAAGATCATTTAGATCTTCAGATGTCCCCTAGGGTACAATGAATTTAACAGTAAACACAACGAGAAAAGCAATAGTTGTTTTGACTTGGTTCCATCTTGGCTCACTGAGCAAAAATGGAAAGCCTTTGGGTCATTTTAATATGTGATTCAACTTTTCTTCCCACCATGAGAGACAGTAAAATGGCACATTACGCAAAAAGAATGACTTTACTTTGATCTTAGTGCCTAGAGTAATATGCCCTATTTTTAAAGAAATACAAATTGAGGCCCGTAACAGTGTTTAGTGGTTTTCCTCCTTACTGACAGACTTTTGGCGCGAACACATATCAATCTCTATTTCACAGATACTAGCATGCTCATTTTCTGTCACCCCTATTCTGCGTCTGTAAGTGGCATACACACACACACGCACATACGCATGAACACTTCAGTCCGCACTATTTCAACCCCACCACCTGCATAGCTGGGCCGTCTGGCTTTTTTGGAGTTATGGCATTAACATGGAAACCAGAGGGCTGAAGCTGGATTAGTCGGGAAGAGGTGTGAACACAAGGTCAGGGCAAAGATGGCCTTTCGGCTGAATCATATTTTGCCGTCATACTTTTTTTTTCTTTTCTTGTCTTATCACAATGGCAGGCGCAAACTGACATGCTGGCACAAAAAGGAAAAATGAATGCTCCTTTTGCTGTTTACTTTTCGTGGCTGCATTTTTTTCTCCTGCTCTCTCCTGTTTTGATTCTTTGAAAAAATTCACACGCACGCACATCTTATTCTTGCACAAGTTGTAGCCTGAGGCAAGTGTCTGGAGGAGCCTTAAATTTCCTTTTGTTGAATAAAGATTATGGCAACTGGCAGCTTCAAGTGTTGAAATTGCAGTTAAATAATTCCAGGATGGTTGTACAGTAAGCTGGATGCTCAAAACTCCGTCAAAATGGGCTGGAATTTTTTTTTTTTTTTTTGTGGATCTGCTTTGACTGTTAAGATTAGAGCTGAAAGCAGCAAACATTTCACATTTGTCACTTTTTTTTCCGGCTTCGGAAGCTGAAATCTATAACTAAACGCGCACATTTAATCCACCAAAGATGACAAAGCATCTCGCAGCACATTTGTGAAGTTGAAAAAGTCAATGATGGGCTGTGCGGCGTGAACGCAAACAGTATTTAGTGGAGTGATTAAATCCGATGACATCGGAATTGTCAACAAGACAGGTGCAGCCTGACAAGCCGATTTTCAAAAGAATATGAAGAGCCTCTCCAACCTCGGTAAATGCACTGTTTTTGTGTTTCACCGCACTCCGCACCGCACTGATATATATATAATTATTTGTAACTTCAAAAGACATGGATTAAACCTTAAAATGACATCCAGAGTAACAATGATTACTTTATTAGTAACAGTCAGGACACTTGGCGTGTTACTGAAATATCCCTCTACCCAGAGGACAACCCATACTGACTGACAGATGCAAACAGATAGTAGACCATGTGTTTTGGAACTGCTACTCTTTTCCATTTTATCTGAATGGAAATCTCTTTCCCTTTCGCCACCCTCTATTGTCGGTTTATACAACATAATAGCTATTTCACTGAATGGAACTATTAAGCAGTTATATGTGCAAAAAAACAAACAAACAACAACTTTAGTGAGTTAAAGTAGATGGCAAACATATCAAACATATGCCATTTTGTGGGTGCTTTTATCTGAAGTGGCTGGGCGTCCTCAGCATGTGTACCGATGCATTTACTGGCCCACCACTTTCGAGTCCTTATACTTAAACTAATGGTGTTTTAAGCATGATGGGAATCATATTGTATATTAGAGAAAGAGATTACTTTAGCACTAACAGGAACAAGGGAAAGGAAATCATAGTTTTCAAGGTTTTTCTCTTTTCAATTGTTGCAAGGCTGTGGGACTAGCGATTCACAGCTCCTAATCCTTCAGCTGACAAAAGGAGTGTGCTAAACTCTCCCTCCTCGTCGCTTACACTTCTGTTAGGTAGCTGGAGGGAACTTCTCAACAGCTCGCTCTTTACAGGCACACATGCCCCATTTCAAAACACCATATTTTCTACCATCTTTACCTCTTTTGTCCTGCTCCAGGCCTGTTCTGTAAAAAAAAAAAAAAACAGCGTCACCCACTTTTCTTTCTCTGACCACCCGCCACCTGTCATCCCCATTGCTAATGTGAAACATTAACAACCTGAGAGCCTGAATAGAAATGCACCACTTCGTTGAAATACATTACCTGTCACTCGGTCTCTGGATTAGGACTTCACCGGTGCCAAATGATTTAAGGGCCTTTTGCTAGGTTGTCAGCGGAGACATGATTGTGCCTGTGGCCATAAAGAAACATATGTGCTGTTTTTTTTTTTTTAAAAAGGCGTCAGGCAGGCAGTACCAGATGTGTGTGGTGAATGGTGTTGTTTTTTGTTTTTTTTCTCCTCACTTGAGCATGTGTCAGACGCCATGTACAGCTGCGTGGAGGAAGAGTTAAGTCCGTTTCACAGGGAGTGAGGAGGAGGTGAGAACCAGCAGGTCTAATTGAGGTGGTTAATGGGCTGTCTGAAGCCATCATTCTACCCGACGTAGCACGTGGAGAAGCTCTTCATCACTGAATTGAATCTGATAAAACAGCTCTTATTCAAATACAAGCTATTGGCCAAGACAGGGGACTTTTAAAGATGTAAACATTGCTTAATTCATAATGTCATCCTTGCGTATTTTACAGCAGATGTGGAGTATTTATAGAGCTCTCAGTATAGGCTTCAGCACTCTTCTTCTGTCTTTGTTTTGTTTTCCTCTTCTGCTCAAACATTCTTTTAATCTCTATTCAGTTAACCTTTTTTCTTTTTTCTTTTTTTTTTACAAATAAAAATTCCAATTTAACTAACCATTTTATGTAAAAACTTAAATGTTCCTCTTAAAAAAATCAGCCATGATATAATTTAATTAGCTTCCAGTGAAGCCTTGTTTATAGTCTCTGTAATCTAGCGGTATTATCCTGGCAAAAGAAAACAACTGTTGCATTGTAAGTGGAATTCCCAAAACGAGAATTGGACCTATGTCGAATAAGAAATTATCTCTGTCACATTGGGACATGTTTTCATGTGTTTTCACTAAAAAGTGCTAAATACATGGACGAATAACTTTTTTTTTTTTTTTTGAATCTGTTTTCCCAGCCTCAGTTGGCCTCAGCCCTGTCTTAACCACATCCCTCCCCTACAAGTCCAAGCCCCATTCCTTCTTCGCCTGGCTGTAGTCCCGGCTTGGTCCCGACCTTCTTCCCCAGTTCCACCTCCGTTCCTCCCACTGCCACCACAGCCCAGATCCCTGCTCAACTATCAGTTCCAAGCAAAAACATGCGAGATGGAAAGGCTTCATGCTCTGTGAACAGATCAAGCTGCTTTGCTAGGAACTTGTACCGATGGCAGTTGAGCAGCTCCTGCTGGAGCAGTTGGGCACCCATGTCTTGCTCGAGGACATGTCAACAAAAATAGAAGAGAAAGCAACCCTTGTGTATTTAATCCAACTGGTTTTTCTAGCAATGTGGCGGAGCGTAGGAGTGTGAGTGTTTGAGAGCTATAGAAATGGCTGGCTGGCTGGATGGCTGGCTGGCTGGTTGGCTGGATGGGTGGGAGGGGAGGCATTCAGCGCCATTGACACAGTGAATTGCTCCTCAGGGATGTACTGAAGAGAAGGTGCAAGGTTGTGTCAAAAGTAAAGTGTGGTTGGGTTTAGTGAACAGGCATCCATTATACTGAAGCTTTGCAGCTGTATCGCGCATTTCCCAGCGACCGTGGCTGCCGCCGTCATGGAGGTCCGTTGGGGAATCGGCTGTGTGAAAGTCATGGCTAAATATAACAAGTGGATTTTAAAAACGAGAGATACCGATAATATATTGCTGTGGGATGGATTGAAGTCAGTACAGTTGTGTTAGAAGACAAAGTAATAAAGTTAATTTACACAAGACAGCCACAACACTCAAAAGTACAGTACAATGCAATCCATAGCACTTAGTTACATAACCAAACGTTCACCTCTCTTGAGACGGACAAGCTGTGTGATAAAATCACAAACAGGTGCCTTTTTGGAGCATGTAGAAAATGTGAAATTCATAGTCATAATTGCTCTTGGAGCACTTGTCTAAAATGTCACGAGTCTTTACAGAGACCATGCACGGTTGGTTGGAAAAGCAACTGATGATTAAACACTAAAAGAGTGTAGATGGCATTAATCAAGTTTTGCATTGAACTCTAATCACCCAGCTGCAATTAAAACCCTTAACACTCTGGCTAGACAGTGTTTTAACCTCAGCGTCCAGCTCTCAGGCGCTGCTGCAGTGGATTTGAGCTCTCACATAAAGATAACAGGCTTTTTCCCCTTCATTTTTTTTCGCTCTATAATCAGTTTCAAACGAGAGCCGAGCCTTTGGCAGACTTCTTATGGCTGCGGTTTGATTCAGCCAAAAAGCCTCTTGCGAAGTGGATGAATAGTCAGCGAGAGTTCATTCATACTCAACAGCAAGAGATACATTACAGTGGATGATCCGCTTTTGAATTATCAGCTTTTCTTTTTTTGTGCTTGTTTCAGTTTCAATAATTATCTCCAATTCCGAGAGCAAAAGACTGGAGGATTTGCCTTTGTGCATACAAAACTGGCTTTATATTTATCTATTGAAATAAGTGCTCCCAGCAAACAGTCAGACTCATTGTACAACGGCCAAGATGATTCTGTTTTCTCTGACATACTTTTCTGTTGTCAGCCAAGCTGCGATCGTGTAGGAGGAGCTGCAATAAAGGAACCGACTTCTTGCCATTCATGGTATTCAGCATACAGCAAGGCTCGCATGTTGTGATCACCATTCAAAAGGAAAATAGCACCCCCACCATGTAGTTGTTTTCTATCTTCCAGTGCTCTTACTTTTCATCTCCTTTATACTGGTGTACCGATTCAGTCGAAGTTCCCCTTCTCACCAACCCGCCGTGTTTATTCCGCTCCCAACTTTGCTTGCATTTTAAATCAGTTAACCAAATTACAGGCCGATCCAAGGTTGATTATTCATTCCTGCAGTGGGTAAGATGTCCCTTTTTAAAGCAGGAGCTTAGGAATAATTCAGTTTAGTAAAAAACAAACTTAAAAATAAAGGTAATGTTTACCTTTATGTGGTGAAAGTTTGTGTCAAAATCAAAATTTCCCATCACTGCTGTGACCTTTTTTGTTTTTTTTTTGCCTTGCCCACATGGCACCATTGTACCATTAGTAGATTAGATGAGTATTTAATTGGTGATCCTCTGAACGATGCCGTTGCTCATTCCTGTCCCCTACTTATGTGTGGCTTTACAGTCCCTCAGCCAATGCCAACAGGAGTTTACACGGCTGAGTGGGAGTCGGATGTGATTTTCAACGAAGACCATCTGCACAGAGGATCTCTCGCTCGTGCAAGCAGCATATGCTCCAGTATGTAGATAACAGGGCTGGTAAACACGCTCGTTCCCCAAGTGAATTAAACTGCCATGGCACGCACCCTGTTGTCCTCCATCTTGGTCAGGACTGTGTGACAGTGAGGGGTTAATCTTAAACTCCCCTCCACAGTCCTCCCGTCCTCCTTGAAACACACACCCGCACATGCACACAGAGCAGATCCATCAGTCGAGCATGAGTCATTAGTTCCTTTCAGCTCCCTGGCCAGTGGACTCATGCAGATTGCATACACTAGACTCAGGTCTGGGAATGCTGAGGGACTTACTGCAAACAATAATCACATATTTTCTTTGGACTGCAGGATCCTGAATTGACTTCAACCAACTGCCTATTCCTTGTCAGCAACAGTATTTAATGTGCTGATTATTGAAGCCATGCTTGGCAGGATGGAGTCTGAGCAATACATTATACAGAGACATGATGAAGTTCGGTACGAGAACTGCAGGGAGGAAAATCATACCTAATCTCCTCATTAAAAATGCACAAGACAGCTTGTAATTTTCTGTCGTTAGGCATGTGCTTCCTTTCATACCTAATGGCACCCAGAATCAGGAGATGGGCTCAGCTGGGCTCCGTCATTTGTGGAGGCCGGGAGCACGTGTGGGTGCGCATTTCTTGGGGCGTTTGACATATAGGTTCATCACACTTTGTCACGATCAGCACATCATCCCCTCCTCGCAACAATTAGTCTTGAGAGGTAAGCAGATAATCTACATGTATTACACAGCTGAGCAAGTTTAAACATTCAGCACCTTCCGTGGAGGATATCTATGGGGTGCGAGCAGAAGATGTCTAACAATGCAAGCACCATCGCTAGGCTCGGCCCACAAGCTTTGTGCAAAAGTTGCATTTGCTCCACTTTTGGCTGCTTCACAATAGATAGATAGATAGATAGATAGATAGATAGATAGATAGATAGATAGATAGATAGATAGATAGATAGCTGTGGTGGGAGAGAAACAAAGGGAGTAGATTAGCATTCAAAGGGTTGTAATATCCCTCGGCAATAGCACAGAAACCACAAGGGAAGATATAGCCCTATAATTTCTCCTCAGCGTGTTCTAGCTTTTCCCTTTGTTCCTTTTTTTTTTTAATACAGTAAGTGACATGTCTGCTTGGGTTAACATAGGGAACTCTGCCCTTGTTTTCCAGCGCAGAGCTGCTTTCATGTCAACTACAAGCAGATTGGCGGGTGATTTGGCCAGCTTTGCTTAATCATTGCCTCACATCATGCACTTCTTGGAACAGATACGCACACTTAGACACGTTTATGATTTCTTTGAAAGAAAATCTACAGATTACGGCCGAGATTTTATCTGTAAGCCGCAGTATCCATTGATGGGCCCAATATTTTTCCAAGTGAAAGCAGAGACGGTGGCTTTTGTTGTGCTGATTTCTGTTACTGTTTGAGGGTTGGGAGGGACCATCTGTAGAGGCTGCACTCGAGAGACTGTTGTTGTCCCAGACAGCTAATCAACAAGTCATCCAGCCAGCTAAACGCTAATTCAGCTATCCAAGCAAGAAAATAGTCACCTTACTTGTTGTCTTTCAAGCCAAGTCTTCAGCGAGGTGCACTAACCTGTTCTCCCAAAGATGACAGATCGGATCAGGCATTACATGTCACTTTTCGTACTTTTGTGATTTCACTAAACAAATTAAACAAAAGGCTGATTTTTATAGGGTTATATATATATATATATAGGCAAATATCTGTGATGTAAAGTGTGCTAGACACCGAAAGCCCAGTTGATTATACCCCTTCCCATCAAAACAATAGCTTTAGCTACTGCTTTGATGGGATTGCTGTGGGAAATGGGGATTGCTGTGTTATCCGTTTAACAATTGAAGGCAATCATGCTCTTATAGAATAATTGTTCATTCAACCTGGTTTCAGTGTCTGATAACTTCAAGGTCCTTGATTTCATTTCGTGTCTTTATTGCAACTCTAAAAGAGGCCGGTGACCCCACTCAAGTCTGATTGTTAAACAAATGTACAGGCAAAGCAGTAAATAAGTATTCAGAGCATTATGCCTCTGATTTGCTCTTGCTAACGTTTTAAGATATGGGCCACTTGAAAAGTCAGTAAGGAAGCACTTTGATTGAAGTGTGAGTCAGTGCCAGGCAAGAGTTGCTTGGTCCCTTTGACATATTTGTCGATACATTAGTGACTAGTTGTGTCTATATCGTCTTCATCTATCTATGTCTCCCACAAAAACAGTGGAGCTGACAATATGTCTCGGCGTCACAATTTAAATTCCATTCTTCCAGTTATATTAAACAAATGTAATAATCCTCGAAGTAGGTTAGATATTGTCTTCATCGGCCCTGTTGGATGCTCTTAGTGCTCATGTATCACATATAACTGTTAACTTAATGGTGTTCAATAGGTTTTTGTCAGTAATGCCATTGCTATCAAGGCTTTCACGATTCCTTTGGTGTCAAGATTTCCCAAAATGCCATCTTTCATGTTAAAGCTGTATTGCAGCCCTGTTGCAATAAGCAGATGGTAAAAATAGCCTCAGTGGTCCAGCCAAGAAATACTGTTTCCCTCCAGTGAAAGAACAGCGGTTGCAACATGCTCTGTCTCTTTCTTTGTTCTTCCTTTCCTCATTTGGAAACAGAGGGTAGCAGTCGCAGGGAGACGGCTGGTGCTGATGTTGCCACATGCTGACATTAGCCAGTGTTTGTACTTTCTTTCACTGTAAAGATATTGCAAAGTGCGGTTCTCCTATATGTGAACTTGGACTAACCATACCACGAGAGAACAAAGGTGATGACATGTACGGGCTGCGTTTTAGTTCATCAGTTTCCCCAAGATACTTGCGGCTCACTGAAAATATGCATAGTCATTTTCCAGAGGTTTTAAAAACCTCTGATCTGCCGTACTGTTCGACACATTTAGTCTAATATTGACTTCATCTAAAATGAACATTAGTAGAGTACCTTGCTGTTTCTGAATGATCTCTCCCCCCTTTTACATGCTGCTTGGTGTAATAGCCAGTATCCACAGAATGAAAGCATTTAACTCCAATCAATGGGATTTATGGCTCCTTTAAAAGGCAAAGGTGTCTTTTCTTCTCTTGAAAGTGCTGTTTTGGCTGTCTTCCAGCTGAGATCGTACCTATAGCTGTGTATGATGAATTGTTATTATCTTGGCTGCCTGCTTAGGATTCACACTTCTCTCCAAGTTTGAAAGGGCTGCAACATCTTCCTGCATTAAGAAGTAGTGAAGCGGATTTAGGCAAAGTTCTACTTGCCAACTATATGTCACGTCTTAGTCTACAAGGATGAAACCAGACAAATATAAACCAAACAAATGCAGCTAGAGCTAGGGATTTATTGGGCAGCTTACACACATCCCATCCTTACTTTCCTCTGTTCCTTGCCTTCTTTATGCACGCCTCTTGACTTCTAGAAAAGTAATGTTCATGAAGCCATTAGACAGCGAGTTTTTTTCTTCCCTTTTTCTTCTCACATTAGTTCACAAAAGCAGAATAAATTGGGAGCAAGTGTCAAGGAGTGAGTAGTGTCCGGGTTAACAACAATTTTCTCTCTGGTTCCTCTCATGTGTAGGAGAGGGGGGAAGGAATGTACGTCAAGGTTAATGCCAAGAAAATGAAGTTGTTTTATCAACTCCTTGGCTGCTTTTTTTAGGGAGTTTATGATGATCCGGAGTCATCATGTCCAGATAATGATACAAATGTTCTGTCTATTTCTTATGTTGGTAGTTAAGTATGGTTTTCTGGTGTGGGTCAGTCTTACGTAGATGACAGAAGTAGCCCCTTCTATTTTTAGGCACAAGCTCTTTGTTTAGTCTTGGATGTTTTCTCCTGTTCTCTGTTCAGTCTCACGTCCACTCTCCTGTTTGTTCGCTCGTGTTGCCTTCTTCCAAATCTCCTGCCTGCATTGCTGCCCTGCAGAAGATTGCAAAGCGGCATCCAAATGATGGAAAGTGTTTCCATAAAGCGTGTGATTTACAACTTAATTAAATGAATGACAGAGCGTAATACGAAACAACAGATGTTTTTCTATCGCCACAAAATATCATCATATCCCTCAGCCATAATAGCATTCTGTCCTTAATATCTAAGTCATAGGTATTACAGTGGGACTGAAAAGGAAATTGAAGGACACAGTGTTCTTGTCCTATGTTAACTTCCTCTTTCTGTCCAGTCAGTGCATCTTGTGTGCATATGAATCAGTCCAACTTTATTCTGCAGCACTTTTCGTGCAAACAAAAGGTAACCAAACCTGCTTCACGCAATGAAACAGCCACCGCACCACCCCCGCAAATAAGTTGCTCAAGAACAAGAGATTTTTTTTCTTGATAGTGACTTGCTCCAAAAATGCCAGAACATGCTGTGAATGAATAACATCATAGTTTTTCCCATTCTTAGAAAAAGATGGATGAGGTGCTAGCGCTAGCTGTTATGCTATGGGAAATGTATTACTGCTTAATCTGCAACAAAGGCCAGCATTTTAATGCATTTGAGATTTGATACTCTTCCAAAGTAGGTGTTTGACATTACTCATAAAATATGATGCTTTTAGGGACATTGTTCTCAGACTGTTATTACAAGGTTGCACAGGCTAACGTACTAAAGATTTAGCGTGAGAGTATAGCATTTTTTTTTTTTTTTATTAATTGAAAAAGCTAACATTACTGTACTAATTTAAAACAAATGCCTGACAGTGCTTTGCAGTAATGCGAACAATACAACCCTTAGACAAATGGCAAATACACTTGCCCAACTAAAAGGGGTGAAAGCTTATTGAATGGATTTTAAAATGATCGATTTTGAACCAAATAGTGACAAAAGAGTGAATAAATCAAAAACAAATTGAGTGCTGATTCCCAGAGATTACAACTCCTATATTGGTTTGGGTCATGACTTTTAACTCTCTCTCAGCTGACTAGTCCTTCCTGTCATGGCGGATGGGAATGAGAGGTGGAAAGAGGTTAAGGCTGTCAGTCGACGCAGAGAGCTGCAGGAGGCGGGACGCTATAATCAACTTCACATCACTCTGAGACTCAATGCCGTACTGTGTCCTCCTGTAACTGTGTCCTCTAGTTGTTAGATGGAAAATGCATGTAGCTGTGGGTTATGGGACTCCCGAATATGAGATTTCATTATCTGATAAGAAAAATTGGACTTTCCTAGCAAATGTATTTTTGTGCTCTGGTAGAATATTGGGAAGGGAATCCTTACAACCTACAGCAGCATGAATGCGCTCGCGATTTGCAGTATGGTCGGCCATTTCATGTAGTATTTTCCTTTTGACTACTGCTGTCACTCAAAACAAAACTTTTTTTCCGTCTAGCTTGACCTGGCCTATTATTCATATCTTCCATTAGAAACTCCATGTATCCATGCACATAAACACAAAGAATCAAAGGAATAGAGAACGCAGTAATTAAATGAAAAAGCCCATTTTACTATGACCCATGCTATTTTTGTTACACAGATGTCCCACACATGCAGGAATTACACTATTACAGTCTCAGTACAACCTGCTCCTGAGGGTGAAATTGCTAATAAGGCAACAGTGAATTTTTCTGTCTCTTTGTAATCGTCTTGCAAACTGCTGCTGTTTTCCTACAGTAAGTGCTGGAGTTCATTGAAGAGTAAGTGAGCAATAATTTAATTAACGCACACTGCTTTTGAAATGACAGGAAGTGATTCAATTGATGCTGAATTATGTTTGCGTTGCATGCGATGTGTTTTGTTCAAGAGGCTTCATTTTATGCTCTGTGAGGGGATTTGCCCCGCCGCTTAAGGATGTCCCATTGTTATTGGTAGGAATGCTCTTTCTCAATCAATAATGTTTTTTTTTTAAGAAGAAAAAAATAAGGAACAATATTTCAAAAGCCACTCGCAATAATTGTGGCTGACATCAAATCACACTATAATTTAAGATTGTATAAGAAAGTAAAATAGTTCTTACTAAGTGCTTCTTAGTTTTTGGTGAACGTCCTGATTGATTTTGAAAAGGGAGTGGGGTCCGGGTTGCTGTCTATAGACTGCGTTTGGGAGCTCATTTGCCTAATCTTGGGAACTAGAGTGGAAGCTGTGTATAATGAGGACTAAGGCTTGTCTGGGATGGTGATGTGGGGTTGGGGTTTGGGGGTGGGGGACGCAAGGCTGAAAGACATGAAGGTATTAATCGGACAAAGGGGCAACCGAGAAGTTTATGCAGAGGGAGAACGCCTGTGGAATGGTCAAGCATTTTTGCATTTCGACTGCCTTTGTCCAAGCGTAAACCAAAAGACAGGAAAAAAGTTCAAGAAAGGACAGAATGCAGGGATGCTTTTGAGTTTTCCGAAGGCTCCTCTTGAAAACTTTTTGTCAGTGGTAGAGAAGCAGCGACTGGCTGCGATGTTGCAGACCAAGCAATGTGCAAATTTCCAAGAAGTATGAATCCTTCAGGCCATGTTTCTGCTTCATTGAACCTAAAAAAAAAATGAAGGAACAGTTTTAACTGCCATAATAATTAGGGTCTGGTTCCTATGTTCTACTTAATTGCAAACTTTCAGAAGTTGAAACAAATGGTTTCAGAATTGTGGGAAATGGTTCATATTCATGGAGGAATACATTATTGTGGAAGTCATTGCCAAAGCTTAAATTAGCTTTTTTTTGAAGTTTTTTGAAGGAATATGTTGCCTGGAACATAATCCTCTCTTGCATTCGAGGATTTGTTAGGTGGTTTATTCATCAACTTCTTAGAAAAACTATTGTTAATATATTCAGCCAGAAATAAAACCACAACTACACAGCTCTTTATTGTTGGACATGTTTTCTAATGTTTGTTCTCCATGATAAAAAGCTGAAGAAACTTCAGTTATTCATTCATTATAACCAAAATTGTTGTTTATATAGCCTATATATATATATTTGTGTTTGTGTGTGTGTGTGTGTGTGTGTATATATATATATATATAGAAGCAGAGCTTATTCTTCTCATTATTCTTCACTTCTCATTTTAAACCCCAAACTCGCATACATGCCAGACAACAATGGGTCTCCAGCATCATGCTCAAGCTCTTTGGCTTCAATGAGTTATGCACGCTATTGCTCGCGTGTCCATCTGCTTGTTTATAATTAAACACCATTTCCCACTTAGGATTGTCTCAAGGGCCATAATGGGGTTCCGCAAACATACAAACACACAAATGCTCATTCCTGTGTGTATTGACACATGCCCCACTCTATCTACACCAAGATCACTGTCAACCTAATTTTGCAATGATACGGGCATTATCCAGTGTAATCTAGCAGTAAATTAATTACAACCCACAATCCCTCATTCCCCCCTGCACTCCCTCAGGAGATGACCACTGCTGAACTTCCCCTCATCAGGCTGGATGTCATTGACAACCAAGAAAAGTGAAAACAGCCCATATGTTGCCTATATGTTGAAAGCTTCTTTTTTTTTAGATTACTGAACATTTAAATTTCATGATACCTTTTTTGTACAGTAGGAACATCTACAAAGAATACAAAATCAGAGAGCCAGAGAGAAAGAAAAACCAAAACAAACCCTCCAACGATGTAACCTTGAAAACCTGATCAAATATTCCGTTTGCTGTTTGCATAAAATCTGCCAAAGGTGTGAATGCATTATTGTGTTGTGTCCTGTTGCCAAGGTCAGTGTCCATTTCAAAGTAGCCCACAACTTTCTGGAAATTAATTCACCCTCATAAATAACAATTAATGGTAGGCAAGTTTGACTTTGCTGTAATTAGTTCTAAACGATGCCCTTAGAAAATATGGAGTCTGTTGTTTAAACATGACATTGGAAATCTTATTAAAGCTTAAGGGTGAAAGTGGTTTTTAATTGATGCAAATGCAATCATCGTCACTTTGTGTACTCATCAAAAATTCGAATGATCTTTGAGAATATGAGAGGCAGCATTGTCCTTCACTAATTTGCTATTTTCTGTGTTCTTTTATGCTCAGAAAGTATATACGTCTCCAGATTGGTCCTGATTCTGCATTGATGTCTTTGTACTTGTAGACGCCTTAAGTTGAAAAATGGGAGAAAGCATACAGTAACGGTTTTCTCACTCAGCTTCAGGGTATTGTAATGGCTGTCTGCATGCAGCGGGCTAACAGAAAACCCTCCTCTGAGTCGGCCAAGTAATCCAAGATTAAAATGTATATACACCCATTATCAAGAAAGAGCGAGAGAATAGGCCAAGCACCCCGAGCACTGAGTACACACACACAGTAACACACACACGGGGACACAAGGTCACAGCATTGGGCTGGCAGAATGTGCTCAACGTATGCAGGCACACACCCCAGCAGAGAGAATACACAGGAAAATTAATGCGCACACACACGCTCTCTACCAGAGATAAGCTGTGGCAGCATGTCGTCAGGGGAATTTGGACATCCATATCATCAAAAAAAATGAAGGCTCCATTAAAATTTAAGCGCCTCAAGAGCTGAGGCTTACACACCACCGCATTATATTTGTAATTTCTGGTATTTATTTGCGGCTATCTAAAGGAAAGCCATCCAAAATATGTTCCCTGCAACTTTTCAAGCATTTGACTAACTGACTCTGTTGCAATACAAAGATAACACAAGCACAGCTTTAGCTACCTACATGGCACGCTCACTTCAGAGAGTTTCATGCTTTGCATACAAGAGGCGTCTGACAGTTAGGCAAAAAAGGATCTCCAGGAATAATTGACAGTGGGAACAGAGCCAGGTTGGGCTGAGGCTGACGGGAGAAATGAAAAGACAACTTGAAAAGTTTACCCTGGATATCAAGTTGTTAGTCAGGAACACATTATAAGAGAGTACACTGTGATCTCTTTGACTTCGACTTTTCTCTTGATGTAAAGTTTTTTGCGTGTCAGACCAGGTTTTTTTTTTCGGTAGAAACTTTTGCGAGAGGGCCTTTCGAGTGATGAGGTGTTAATTCTCTGAAGTCTTCTTCACAATGAGAAACCTTGATTCTTGTGGGTGGAGGAGAGCAGTGTGAAAAACTTTAATAAGCAATGGCAGATTTAACCGAGGCTGATTTTTTTTTTTTATATATATATATATATAAAAGATCTCATCAGCACTTGCAGCGCCTGAAGTCCTTCAGTCAGTCCGACAGCGTAACGAGAGAGCCGGTGTTTTGAAATGGTAGTACTCTGACTATGTCTCACACACACAGTTGTCTGGACACAGCCCTAGTGTTCTGCCGAGCCTGTACAGTTTCAGACACATTTTTGCAGATGT
The DNA here is from genome assembly GCA_014281875.1 of Nibea albiflora. Taxonomy (NCBI): domain Eukaryota; kingdom Metazoa; phylum Chordata; class Actinopteri; family Sciaenidae; genus Nibea; species Nibea albiflora. Next base: position 12,876,941 of record CM024790.1, on the reverse strand, counting down.
GGTTAATTACGTACTGCTTTGGACAATTAGTAAATGAGTCTGACAGTAACCTCCATGCATTAATCACAGTAAATTACACAGAGGAAGGCGCAGCACAGAGGTTCAATTAACCTTTTAGCCCTCGTCTGAATGTGGCGGATGGGGCTGGTTATTCAGTGAGGGCCCTAACACTCTCAGGTCACCGGGGAGAGAGAGAGGCACCCGGTGCCACAGAGGACTTGTCAGAGTCGCACAGTCAGTCCCTCCCTCCCTCCACCAGCCAACACTGTCCTCGCCAGGCCCAGTCCCCACCCTTGGGAATCATTGAGCTGTCTGGAAATCAAGGCGACCTTTGTGTCTTGCGGTTTTCTCACAGCTGCGGTGGCATTTATTTCCAAAAGGAGTTGTGCCAGAATCCCCCTATTTATTTTGTTTAATTTACTTGATGGTTGGAGCTGACCTTGCGATAACCACCAACACGGCCCCGGCAACTCTCAGGAGAAGTCAGGAGCCAGTGCTGGGGATACACAAAGGCTATCTCGGCTGATCTGTGATATCTTTAGCTTGCGGTGATTGGAAATATGAAAGACTTTTCTGTCGTCGGTTTGGCTGGTTGAGTGTGTCTCGGATACTCTTTGGCTTCTCAAATGTAGCGAAAGCCACAGAGTACATGCTTCATTCAGGAGGCCGATTTGATCAGAGGCATGGGCATGGTGTATCTTTACTTTGTATCCCTGAGGGCGGTGCGGCTTTCAGAGAAAATGAGTGACATTAATCCTTAACAACTATCACCTCATTGCCCTGTAGAGCAAGACATAGATACAAATGAACTAGGCTGAAGTGTATGTGAGTCTTTCCCGTCTCCAACCGCGATCCTAGCGGGTGGCTTTTGAATCCCATTCGGTCTTCTTGGTTACCATTTATGTTTTAATGACACATATCAGAAGGTTTTTTTATGCTACCTGGGTAATACTGTATGTTGTGATATAATACTCTCTTGCTTTCTTGTACTTTGTCACGGAAGGAATGCAACCGCTGGGCGTCAGACCAGAGATGTAATCGGAGGATATCAAATTAACTCTCTGTATTCCTACACCCCCCATTCAGCGTTTTTACAGGCACTACCTTTTAGTTGTTGCTGGATATACAACCTGCCCTGAGCACATGGACAACTGTTGAACAAGACAAAGAGAGAAAGGAGGGAGACATACTTTCCTTTCTCTTCCCACCATGTCAAACAAGACAACAGAAATGAAGAGCCCGAGACAGAGGAGGCACACAGACAGATAAATGAGGAGGAAATGCCCTTCGCCGCTGCTGAATGCGTTCCCAGAGACGGGCTGGCACAGTGGCGGCCTCTATGCTGCCTCGAGTTTGCGTTCGGTGGCCGATGCTGATGTTTCAGGATTGATTCGTCTGCATTCAGCAGTGAGGCACCCCACACAAACAATGAACCAGGCATGTGGCCCTAACACGCTGCCCTCTTGTTTCCGACTGCCCAGTGCCCCTGTGAGAACCAGTGGTCACATGACCTGGCGAGTCATTGCATGAAGGGAGGGGGAGCGGCCCTTTGTGCCCCCCCCCCTCTCCGAAATCTCTGCTCCCCTTGGGCCCACAGCTCTCTCTCTCACACACACACACACATACTAAACCACTATGCGCTAATGTCTTTCTGTTGTGCCAACAGACATACAAGCAGGCACACATACACGCACATCAGCTCAAACCAACACAGGCACATGCTCTAAACCCACATACACAGTCGCTCATGCGTACACCTATATGTATACACACACCATGCATAGCTCTTAAGTGCACGGACACACGCACGGCCACCCACATGCACAACAGGCACGACCGACAATAAAACACAACCTCGGGCTCGCAGATGCCTAAAAGAACACGACCCTTTGTCATCCATACTGGGACCTTTTCCTCTGGGGGAGGAGCACTTTTCAAGGGCGACGCATGATTTTAGCCTTTAAACCCCGGTCCTGAAACATTAAAGGGCCTCACACAGACACTCAAACACACGCACATCAAGCCCTACTTCCCCTTCTTTTATCCTCCTCGTGTCTCGTATCTTCCGTGCTGCAAAAAGAAACGAAAAAAAAAAAAAAAAACGTAATAAGTCACGTAATCCAATTCTGACTCGTGAGTCCTTATTTTGTCCTACAGCAGGTGAAAAACGACTTCCTCACCACTCAAGTTTTTGAAAGTTTTGAAAGGAAATGAGGTTTGCTTGAATTTATATGAAGAAGTGAAGAAGTGTTCCGATGTCGGCATTGTTTAATTTGATAAAATCGTGAGCCACAAGTCAAGACACAAGTAATAAAAAAAAAACATGAAATTTTTATTTCAAAATCGTGCTCCAGAAAGATGTGAAAATACTTGACTGATTTACTTATTTAAGCTGCATCTGGCGATTCCACAGGTTCATGGACCCCCCCCCCCCTGAAATCTGGCCTTCAATACTCTGATATCATGTAACATGATGTCATGGTACGAGACTTTTACAAACCCAGCCAGTCTGTGATCACTTCTATCAAAGGAGTTCTCACTCACCACTGTTTAGAGGAACGTTTAAAGTAGTTTTGGGCAAACATAACACAGAGATTTTATTCAGGGAAGGTAATTCTTCTTCTGTTGCCTCAGTTAAAGCATGGCATGCTTTTTTTGTTTAACAGCATTGCTTGATCAGTCAGGCTGGTGAGGCCAGTGTTTAAAAAAAGAAAGTAGAACCAAGTGCAACTTTTTAATGGGCATTTCTTGCAGTGCACTGCTAGCAGCCGCCCCCCCACCACTCTTGTTGCCGCTCGGCTGGAATTCCTCGCGGATCACTGCCCGCGCCCTCTTTATTCCCATTCTGTGCCTCCTCCGACACCTGGCCGTTGCCCCCCCCCTCTCCCTGTTCTCCCCTCCAGCCCCTCATTAATCGGTCCTGATATTGATGGGAGCTGAATGCTGGCAAATGACTGGCCTGTGAAGCCACCTCGTGCACCCGCTTCTCACCCTGCCTGCGACCACATACAGGCTTGATTAGCATGCCAACCCGTTCGCCGCTCCTGTGAATCAGTCCCTCTGTGCTTCAGCTGGCTCGGCCCTTCACTCTGTCCATCCATCTATCTGTTTATTTATCTATCTATCATTTTGTTCCCCTCGGTTCCCACGTCTGCTCTTGTTCTTTCGGGTTTTTAAAACTCTCCAGGCAGCATTAATGTTTCACTTTTGTGCCTGTCTTCAGTGTTCCTCTTTGCCACCTGTTGATGCCTTTCTATCAAGAGGCTTTGTAAGCTCCCATTAAAGGGGTTTTCAAACTGAAAGGACATGGATGCACACACGCGCACACACACACACACACCGTGTCTCTAGGTCTTTTACACGCAAACACACACATGGCAACTAAGATTCAATTCAAGATCCCCAAAGTCATTGTCTCCGTAGACCCAAAGTATCAGCCATATCTTAAAAGTCTGAAGTTTAGCTGAATATTTCTGTTCCTCCAGGAAGCTGGATGATCCTGAGAATCGATACATGCTCCTGTTGCTGTTGGGTTTCTAATGAACGGCTTGAATCCAGAATTCAAAACAGCTGGTTTACCTTTGAAGCTCAGCAACACACCATCACGCAGTACACACATGAAGAAATATGTCATGCTGTGCAGGCATCAACACCCTCTAAAGATCACTCTTCCACATACTTCAGCCTAAAATGGTTTTGTATGACGCCGACTGATCTTCGGCACATTCCCCTTTAACTATCAGTTTTGTGGAAAAAAGATCCCCTCTCCTATAAGGCCCGATGTGTAATAACCCAGGAATGATGATTGTTTTTGTTTTGGAATAACTTTATGGTTAAAGGGATGATCAGATCAAATGTTTTGCTGAGCAAAAATCGCCTCTGCCCGCAAAAAAAAAAAAAAAAAAAAGACGCTTTAAGACAAGAAGAGTTGAGTTTTGAACTACAGAAGGAGATTTGATTTTACAACACTACAGCCAGAACTAAGTCAGGAGGAGCAATCTCAGATGTTGTTGCTGCTGTTGCAATGCAAGCCAGATGCCGGTGTTTAGAAATCGGACTTTTCCGCGGTGCTTCAGAGCTGTGAATGCTTGAATGGTGAGACAACGCCGTCTGTGATCGTGTAGTTCAACAGGTTTATCTGCTTTCTGATAACCAGGCCCCTTTGTGTCCCCCACCCATCTTCCTCCCACAACAGTGTTATCTGGAATAGGTGGGGATAAAGTCATCTCTTACTGTTAATGACATGCTGCCCATCACACCTCAGCGCCCTTTTGACCAGTTACCATAGCAACGAGTGCGAATGCGTATGTTGACGAGTCTTTTTCTTTCAGAGTCCTGACTTTGAGCCGCACCAGGCAAATCACTCAAACAGACAAATTCCCCCGCTCCTCCTCCTCCTCCTCCTCCCGCTCCTCCCCCTCCTCGCTCTCCTTGGCTGCATTATCTGCTGCTATTCCTCTCCACTACCTCCGTTTGGATGTCTTCCTCCTGTGCTCACCTGTCAGAGGTGGGCCTTGCTGTTGAAATATGCCTTTTTGTGTTTGTTTGGTTTCTTTTTTCCACGTCGGAATGAAACCATGAAGTCACCCAGAGACCGAAGTTTGCTGTCCCCTTTAACAGCGACCGGCGCAAAAGCAATCTGTCTTTGATCCGTGTCACGGGTAAACACGGCGACAGGAGTTAAACCCAAGGTCGAGCAGACGCTGAAAACACTTATGCGTTTTAGCTGGTCAGGAGATAAGGGAAACAAAGTAGTCTGTCAGGCTAAGTGGCTGTAATGGCTACAAAACAAACAGACGGAGAGCCCACTGCTTCAGAGCAAAGAAGGACTCCGCATTCCACAGAGAACCAAACGCATCTCTGGACTCAACGTGAGCCAGACAGTTTGTTTACCTTGCAGGTCGTAATGCAAACATTTATCTGTGTTTACTGGCGAAAGACTGGTCTACACCTTCCTGTTCCTGACATAATACCCCTCAAGGCAACTTGTGATGCCTGTTACATTACAGGACATTATCCTCACAGAGGAAATGTATCTTTTAAAAGCCAATAATCGTTAGTTTAGTCTGAACTGACCTGGAACGTTCTGACATTTGTTGTGTAAGATTAGAGGGCCGAACAGGGTGAGCCAAGAATACCTCAGTTCCTCTTCTTCACTTTCTTTCCGACATCTTTCTTTCCGTAAGGTTGTCGCAGTACCCAGATTTTAAGCTTCAATACAATACTAATGATACTTAGCACCTCTTTTGATACCATGCCATTAAAGGAAAGAAGACCTAAGCTTACAAAATGATGATTTTCCTCCCTTTTTAATTAATAACCTGCACACTGTGCTGGAGCAGAAAATTTCAGTAAACATATCCACATTTGTAATTATAATGATTTTCCTCCCTGTTGTTTCATCCTCGCAGCCTTGGGTTGAAAATTTGATTGTGTGTTTTTATTTTTCATGGTTTTCGGTGCTTCCAGTAGTATCATGGTATTTTAAAAGGATTGAAGTATTGATACTTTGCCGTCTAGCACCCTTTCTAGTTTGACCTCACATGCAGACAGAATGCCCCGCACATACATTTTCACACACTCAGTCTCTACCCCTGAGCAACACATTGAACCGCAGAACTTTTTTTGACTACGGCCTCCTCAAACATGTTTATATTTCCCCACTCAGGAAATATAGATTTTTGTGAGTACGTGACGAACTGTCAAAGACGCAGAGTACGGCTCCACTGCCGAGCGCCCTATCTATAAAATATTGATGAGTCGGCTCGTAAAGGTGTTATGGTTTTGTTAAACGAGGACTCAAGTTAATTATTGTAATTTAAAACGATTCATAAAATGTATCATTGTGTTCTTGTTGTTGGCTCAGTAATTCACGTCGCGGAGACGTTTTTTAATGAAATGGTAGATGACCTCATTTTGTCCCTGGAGTTTTAAATTAAAAAAAAAAAACACTTAAAAGGATTTATTTTGCTCTGGCTGGCCCTGATATCAGGTGAAGAGTGCACACAAACGCTGTGGGGATGGACACGGGTCATGGAAAAGAGCCTGTTTTTTTTTTTTCCCCCTCATATAAACAGTTTGTACGGCAGTGCTGTCCTGTTTTACTTTACTCTCCTCCATCTCTACCCTCTTTTCTCTCCCCACTCTCATTCGGTTTCTCTCTTCCACTCCTTCACAGCTGACCACCATGAAACCATTAGCTCTCTGTTTGTGCTCCACTAGTATCCGATATCTCCCAGTTTATGTTAGTTTGACTAACAGAGGGTCCTTAAGGTGCCTTAATGGTTGGCCAACACATTTTCCATTGTGCCGTGCAGTCGGTGATTAAGAGGATGTTGATTGCAGGGGCTTTAGGGGTGCCTGTACTGTAAGCGATATTTGGGTTATTCTCCGGCCTGTTGTCGCTCTTTGTCTCGGTGATTGGATGTAGTAATGGTCCCAGCAGTGCAGCGCACAGGCAGGCAGGCATGTGGCTGAGGTACTGCCTTCCACTGCCTCCCATTCTCTGCTTTATAGACCTCCAGGGGGTCATGACCCCCCTCCGTCTCATAACTCTTCCAAAGCCAGAGAGGGAGAGGAGCTAGCTCACAGGCCTGGAATCCACCAATGCGCCTTACCTCCCGTGTGATCCCTCCTCTCGCCTCTCCAGTGAAATGTGTGGTCCCCCTTGAGGAGAGGCAGGGTGGGGACGGACGGTGGTAGTGATAGTTAAACAGTCACGGCTGTTAGGAGGTACATTCGCCTCCTCCTTGGGTCAGGGATTAAAGGGGACGAGAGCTGAAAACGGGGCGTCTTGTCAGTGTGATAAAGCAAACGCTGAGGGGGTGGCAGGGAGGAAACAATACTCATGAATCTGAGCGGAGATGGGAGCAAAGAAGGAAGGAGGAGAGGCAGGAGGGGGAGCGAGAGGAGAAGTAGAGATAAATTAGGAAAAGAAGAGTCCAGACAGGGTGTCTATGGTGTGCTGCTAAGTGAGAATAAATCATTACTCCTCTTTTACCATTCCTACATGACTTCAGGCATTGTAAAACACGCATAAAGATATCCATTAATACACATTATTACACTCCTACATCTAGCCTCCCTCTTTCAGACGATAATACCATATCATCCAGAACGGCGATGTTTTATTGCAACTTGCTCAACCGCATACGGCATCTTCCCTTTTTCCGCAGCCACCTCCCGGATATTTAATGTCCGTACGTAATTCAAGGCCTCTTGTCTTAAGCATTATTCTGCCCCTCACATGAAGCGACAGAGAAGTGAGAAAATATGTTGGCTAAGTACATCACGCCATTGATTAACTAGCAGGAGGTCGAGAAGGTGGAAGGGCTGGCGTGTGTGTGTGTGTGTGTGTGTTTGTGTGTGCGCAGTGGAGGGGGGAGGAGTGCTGGGAGCTGCGGTATCTGCCCAGACAGAGAAACTACTCTGATCTGATGACTTTCTTGGCAGACAGGCGGCATCGACTGGCAAGAGATCAACTCCCCTAGTTTGACCCCGCGATGCTCTCACACATCAATAATGCTGTTCGAATTCCTCCGCATGACACATGCACGCAGGAAGCGATGTACCTGGAAACAGAGGGCTAGTCATTAGGAGAGAAAAATGCATCTTATAGGCAGGTATGGTTGAGTGACTAATGATTCCGAGATGTCAGTTTCGTAACTCGGAGTTCGCTTGATTTATTTGCTTATGCCGAGGTGTCGTTTCTTGCATCGGCAGTCAAACGTATTGCCCCTTCGTATGATAACAATACTCAGCGGCGAAATCGCGCAAGAGATGAACGCAGTTGCTGCCAATTCACACTACAGATGTGCTTGAACACATCTGGTATTCTTGACAGCAGCATGCCAACTTTTTTTTTTCTTTTTTTTTTTCCCTCAGTCACCATAAGAGAATGACACATGGTTGCGAATGCTGATTTTTCAGCGCATTTTTAGTGCACCAGTAAAAGGAAAGATATGCATATTTTCCCACATTTGCATGCATCATCTATCAAGATGATGACTTTTGAGCATAGACGGTGATCTGGCTGAAAAGCTAAACCAGTTCTAATTTTTCCAATCTTAAAGACAACCACAAATCACACCATGTATTAGTTATAATCAGTAAATACATGCTTTCAATCTTATTCTGGCTGTGTCGCTGACAGAACTGGTCGGATACAACTGCTTTCCCCGCAGCATATTATACACCGTATTAAATTATTCAGCCATTTATTCTCGGGACGTAAACAAAGTGATTTTCATTCCTGGGAAAGAAATGTTGTGATGGTGGCAGTTTCTATGCTTTATCAATACCTTTTAAAGAGCGAATTAAAAAGAAACGCCACGTATACACAATAAATGCACTTTATAATGGTCCGCCAACACGCAGATGTGTGTACGGATGGGGATGCCTCGTAGCACGAGTGTGGTTATGTGAATATGGAGCAAAAACAAGCAGCTAGTTTTTGATCATTCAATAGCTTACAGTACACAAGCAATCAAAAGAGAGACACAGGAAACCTCATGTATCAGTGAAGCTAATGAAAAGTTTTGCTGTGTTTCCTGACTATTACAGCTTGATTTCCAAAGGCTGATTATTTGGGAACAAAATGTCTTCAGAAGTACAGTGAGGGTTCCTTGTTTGTATCCTTGATTGCTTGTAATCATAACTTTGCCTGAGACACACACACACACACACACACACACACACACTGTTTTGCACCAAAAAAAAGCTACTCATTTATTTAGATTTTGTGAAACATTTACAGCTCCAGATGAGTCACATTTATGATTAAACACGAGGAAGTCTCCAGATCTTTTTACTCCCTCCTCTAGTACTTAACCCAGAAACCAAATCTGAGGAGAAAAAAAAAGAAAGCAGTAAGGTGTTTTTTTTTTTGTTGAGACAGATTTGTCAAGAACATACTGCGGTCTTCAGTTGTCATTCCCAGCAGCAGGGTGTTGGCAAATCTTTGAACAGTCATGATAGAGATACCTAAATAAAGCAACTAAAATTTCAGCTTTAAAGTACTTAAATACAACTAAACGTATAAGTGTGGTTCAAATGGAGAGACTGAAAGTGAAGCTTTAAATGGCTTAAACAGCTAAATTTATAAGACTGCTTCAGACTGCTTCACTGTCTCGTGTAGGACCGTTTACTTGTGCTGCTTTGCCATATCAGAGATGCCATTTCGGATCATGCACAACTTCATTGCTTTTTATTTAATCTTTGTTTTAGCAAAACACACATGATTGATTATTTGTTTGTTATCTGTTTATTTCAATTTTGCCTTTTATTATCCGGAAAGGTTGCCAGGTATCTGTTATTTGATGCATCTCACGTTAGATATATTGAATTAGTCATGGACAGAGAATATTCCCCTGTAATTAACATAGTAAAGGAAGTGGAAACAGCTACCTTGCACATTTCTGTTTTGTGAATATTCTTGGTCTGCCGAGCTGTGGGGCATTGCAGGGTGCTGTAGAATATTATTTAGTTTCTTTTCATCTGAATGTTTCTCCATGAGTCCAACTCTTGCAGTATATTGGTTCACTGATTTGTGGGGACACAGTGGGCTTCATAAAAGTCTCTGTGAAGGCTGATTGTTATGTCGGTACTGCACGTTTCAACATAAACGTACATTCACAATTCACTGTTTATCAAACCCTTAATAAGAAAACAACCCCTATGTGTTTGGGGTATTGTGGTCGAGAAGATCTCCAGTTATAATATTTCAGATTTTTCTTGGAAAACAACAAAACCGCTCTAACAAATATGCATGATAGGGTTACATTTCTTTCCTGGTTTGAGGTCTCAGACTCAAAATGTCAAAGTCTACTGTCCAGAACACTAAGCTACATGAACAGGTAGGGATTCACCATCTCACTTAAACACTGTGGTGGACTTATTCATTGATGTTTTTTAGTGTCCGAAACGCAGCTGTGCCAGGCATCTGCGGTGCACGAAGGTCAGCAGTTCAGCCTTATCACCAAACTTCAAATGACAAGAACTCAGGGCCTCAGCGCAGGAATTTACAGCAGGTTTTAAAGGATCTTCCAGAGGATGAAAGGCTCTTTAAAAGGATGTAGAATAGGTCATAAACTAGATTTGTTTGTCAGACTTTAATGACTTGACTTGGCACACATTATGTGGGATAGAGGAGGATGTAGTTTGACTAGATATCAAATAGAGGGTGAATCCTTTTAACAGCCAAACAAGGACAGGCCGTCACAATAAAATAAAAAAAAAAGAGGTACCTATCTTTCACATAGACACTGCATACATCTCTTGGAGTGCTGAAAAACAGCAGGATGAAAACTCCCAGTCTCCGATGTGCTTTTGGCTGCATTATATCTTCAAATTTTTCAGCTGGTGTCACCAACCTCCACAAGTAACCCATAATTTGCAGGAGCTGCCAATCAAAACTGTTGGCATGGAGATAGCTGCTCCCTTGACTACCACAGACATCATCTCATGTAGGACAAATTAGGAGGGAAAATGGGTCCCTTTGCTCCCACAGTTCCAGTTGAGTATATTTTAAGCTGGGGGGAACATCTTGTCTTTTGGGCTAATACAAGCGTATCATGGTGGTACTGCTCCTCCAGGGCCTGTAGCTCTGTTATTACCTGTACAGCCTAATCAAGGACCAGAGAGAGTGAGCAAAAGACACTGAGAAAATGAGAGAGAGAGAGAGAGAACAAAATTCCTCATGTGATGCCAGGGACCACACATGCGTGAAATAAAGGATTCCTTCATGCTCTTGCATGAGCTGTGTGCATTTTTTAATCATCCACTTTTAACTAATGGCTTGTAGGCAAGGCGCGGGAGGCTCTGCAATGATTATTTCCATCAAGTCAATTAGTAGTGGTATCTGAAAAGCTGTCACTCCGATGAGAACTGATTCGTACGTCCCCGTCTAACTTTGCTGCAGGTATTTCGACCACACTCGTAGATGAACATCACAGTGCTCATACGGCACTCAAAATGATTGCAATGATAGACGAATGTCACTCGTGCAGCCTCTTTTTGAATCATGCGCATGTTCTCCTCTGCTGCTGCTTATAAAAATGTGGAGACCCACTTTTACAGAATATTCCACTGCAGAATTCAAAATGTACTGATCTGTTAAACAGGTCTCGGTGGGTTGTCAGGGGTTTGGGAAATATGGAAAGTGAACTTATAAATCCTCCAGTCTGTGTTATTGGCCAGGTTTTCATTCACGCAGCTTATGATTGGCCAGGTGACTGTTCCCACTTGAAATTTATTGCTTACATTGATGTCTCTCTGCCATGAATTATGGTGTCACTCAGAACTAACTACATTTTAATGCTGAAACTACACTAATGATACACCTACAGCTGCCCATAATAGCAAAAACACATTCTAACGTATGGAAAGAAAAGCTTTCCTTTTAGATGATTGGCATGACAACGGTGTTGTAGCCACAGGTGAGATAAGACAGTGACAGGCACTGAAAACTAATACATTTCAGCCTTCCATGAACTGCTGAAAAAGACCTGTTCATGGTAGTTTTATTTTAGTAGAGCACTGAACACGAAAAAGTGATTTTCAGGATTTATATAGGACACTCTCTATAGGACCATAATGTCCAATTCCAATATCCAATCTGATACAAATGTAGTTTTTTTTTTAAACAACTGTATACTATTAATCATATGTGATAGCTATCATTGTTATGGCCTCTTTAGTTTGACAGTCGGTCAAATATAAATATGATACTGCAAAACATTAGTTCCCAGTTCCCAGTGGGAGAAGAGTGTACGTGACCTTTCCTAATCTGCCTCTGACTGGCTAGTACTCATCTTTGTTTTAGGTTGGATGGATTGGTTAGGGTTAGCGGGGTAAATCAATCCAAGTCAGAGTAGGACGAGGCATGACTTTGCCATCCTGGGAAAAAAAAAAAGGCGAATGGGACACTACCCTGTGTCTGGGTAAATATATTATGTGGTATCATTTTGGTACCAAACAACCAAACGCGTACCTATAATTACAGATCCTGTTGTTTAGGCAGTATCTGAGTCTCTTCTGATACTGCAACTGAAACTAGTTGCGAATGCGCAAATGGCTACATACATACATAATGCAATATACAATATAACCTAAACCCTTTAGAAAACACTATACAAAAAATACATTTGGAGCATCATGCATTATTTTACCTGAGCAGGAGGTTTCTTTTGTTTCAGATACATGGGACAGATGTTTCCATCGAAGAGGCCAGGGGGGTCTGGCAGCATGTAGTTCCTTGAGCACCTCCTCTTTTTGCTTTCCTCATGTGGGATGAAAATAATGTTGGTTCAGCACCTTGCTCAAGGATCTATATGTGTAAAGCAGAAAGCCCTCCACAACAAGGATCTGAGTCTCTTCCTCCTCCTTATGGTCAGACTTTGGTATGATCTCACTATCCAGGGTATTATTATACCTTTTCATCTTTAATTCACTCTGCACTTGAAAACCGGGGTGATACATGGTGGGAGATGTGAGAACCGATACAGAGTTTTCTGAACAGAAAGGATGAGGTCACATTGTGCCCCATCAACAGGAACATACAAGAAATGTCTGATATACATGGTTAAAGGCATTTGCAGCCAATTGGAGAACTTGACAGTTTTTTAGTCATACATCAAGTTGTATTTTTTGCTCCTCTTACATTTGTTTTAGGCTATTGCCCCTTGGCCTTGCTGACAAGTTAAGTTGCACTGACTGATAACACAGCTCGGCTGTGTAGGGATTACTGTCGTACATCCTGTTTGAGGCCCCTGGGAACGCCATGCTGTATCATTCTGTCAACAGTCAAAGCTCCGAGAGAGAGCTCTACTTTCTGCACGTTAGTGTTTGTGTGTGTGGTACCATATTTCACACTGCGCCGTCCTCTGCCAAAATCAACTACCCGCCTTCCTCCCTCATCTTCTCTTGCCTTGGAAAACACACCACTCTGCAGCCTTGATGAGGTGGGGCTGAACTTTGAGCCGTACCTCATTGCTTCCCCCCTGAAACACCTACATCATCACCCCAGCTTCGAAGCAGCCTTTTCAGGACTCAACAATAACCTCCACAGCACATAAATCTCCCTGACAGACTGATGTCTCATCAATGACACACCGGGTAGCGCCCTGGATACCCAGGGCTAGATGCCAGCCTGCCTTTGACTCTTTAACGAAGAGAAAAAAGCTCCAGGGTTTGGGCTAGTGCCACTTGGTCCACAAAGCCTCTGTTTCATTTTAAAAGTGGGATTAAGAATTCATTTAACACACAGGGATACGCTGTTATGTGACATTGGTGGGAGCTCTACTGTACCTTAATGGGCCCAGCTTGTGCTGACAGATAAGTTGAGCTGAGTTGCTCTGGACCAGGGGCTCCATCCACTTCTTCCTTCTAAATGAAACAGACTGTTATTCTTTCCAACAGGCCATACAGTAGCCCTGTCCATCATTATAGCTATGAATCATGTCTCTGCACTTGCACTGGCTCCCTTAGGGGTATATCATTGCCTTGCCCCTTAATCTGGGCAGATTTCCGTGCCGGGTCCACTATATAGGGTTCTGTTTTTAGCACAATGAACAGCTTGCTCATGTTACTCTGCAACTGTACCACATACCACAATCTTCCCACATTTGCCATCAAATACTATGGTTTCAGGTGTTTAGTGAAAGGCAAGTAAATGCACATGCGCCCTTCAGCAGTGGTTAAACTGAACTTTACCCAGCATGGCTTTTATAGGGAGAATGTTTAACTGCTTTTTAGCCCTTTTAGCTGACATTATCACAGCCGTGGAAAGCACCATATGCGGTTTATGTCGATGTTAAATTGAATGTTGAGGAGAATGCCTGTTTGTTCCATAGAGAGCAGAGGCTACAGTTCTGCTGGTGAGAAAGATAAAAAGAAGTCATGGCTCTTAGCTGCTTCACGCTGTTTTGGAGGTCAATTGCTTCTTCAGAATACCCCCATTAAACTGTAGGCCCTAAATATAAGCCAGTTTGTTAGAAAATTGGTATATTTGCTTTGATTCGGGTTTGAACTGCCATGTCAAAGTAATTTATATGCATGTTTTTTTTCCTCAACAGTGATGCAATAAGTTGCAAAGCGCATTGACGAAAGGGATTCTTCACGCCGAGAAAAGCTTAGAAATATCTCAAGTCAGCCATTTAACATACGAGCATGTACCAGCTTGTATACTTGTGATAGAAAGACAGAAAAATCTCACTTGATGCCCGGGGAAAAGGTGCACGAGTGTAGTTGAGGGATTAATCATGGCGGTAGGGAAAGTTTCCATCCATCACTCAAACTGCAGAAATCTGTCTATTTGCTCTGACTAATTGGCCGTCCGTCTGTCAAAACCTGATTTTCATACCCTTTGGACATAAGTCACCATCGTGAAAACCAGCTGCAAACGCTGAGAAACTGGCTGGCAGGAAAAATAAATAATAAAACCACGAGCAAACACTGTGCGGGGAAAGCGAAGGAATGAATACATTTCCAAAGCGGCGGAGACGGCATGTTAATATTAAGTGGGGACACTCTTTCAATATCCTGTGTTGGTTGCTTTCATTTATTAATTCAGCAACACAATAGCTTGCAGATAACTTTCAGTCTGAAGTCTTTGTACCTGCTTGTGTAAAATGCTTATTTTCTTACTGGCGGTGGTTGTTTGAGCCGAGATGTCTTTTCTGTGAACAGCACTTCTCTGTATCCCTCATTGAAAATGCTGTTACTTTCTTTAGAAAGCTGAGATGCAGCGTTGACCCCTCTTAGAGAAGAAGAGTGTTGTTGTAGTACCACAGCCCCCCTCCTTTCCCTCCACCCAAACCTTCCCCCCTTCGCCTGTCACTTCAGACAGCCTCTCACTGGAGAGCTCTCTCTCAGATCAGCACTAAACTCTCTCCTTAGTCTCAGGAAGTGTTGGAGGAAGCACTCTCAGCCTAGTAGGCTTTTCTTAGACTCCTAGGTCTCATTGCATATTCATAGCCCTCCTCCACAGTCAAGGGTATCAAGTTTTTAAAAAAAGGAAAAAAAAAAGACACCCAAGCTTTAATTATTCACGGTATTGCTAATATTCTTTGCAATTTTAGAAAATATATGAAAGTTCGGACATTAATGTTTCACATTTAAAAACATCTCTTTGTTCACGTAGACAGCGAAGTATTGCTTCTGCCTTAGACCGCCAGTGTGGAGGCCATTTTTCCCACAGTTAAAGCATTTTTATGCATCACTCTCTCCGATGTCACACAAATAATGCAGGGACACTTACTGCTGTAAGTAGGAAATTGAGAGGCTGCAGTTTGTCATTAGATCTTCTGTCCATCTGTACACATTCGGGTGTTGCGCAAATCCATTATGGTACAAACAGGCTTGTGCGGCAGCAGACAGACGTTCCACTTTATATTAAGTGTGCAAGAGCTTTTTAAAAAAAAACATGCAGGAAAAGTTAGAGCCACCGCTTTTCTGTTTTTAACGGGATACAGAGTACCAGACGTTTTTGCAATGAGGAAATTTGTTATAAAAAGATGGCTGCAATAAAATAGCTGCAGTAACATTAAAGATTTCTTTAAAATATTTGAAGTCGATTAGGAAACTAATTGTTATTTGAATTATCCATTAATCTGTCGACCATCTTCTAGATTATTTGATAAATTGTGTGGTCCATAAAATGACAAAAAAATGTTTGTATAGTGTCACAGAGGACCAAAGAAAGAGTTTAATCTTAAAAAATTAATAAAAAAAAGTTCAACTATTGAAGTTCAATGATTAATTGCAGCTCTAAAGTAAATAAAAAGTCAGCAAGTAGAACAGAATCTTTGATCTTTGAAACTGTTTGCAATAAGAAAATCTGCTTTTCTTTCTTTCTTTGCTAAACTCTGAAAAGTTTTAAATCATGACTCATAGTTAGAAAATGCAGAAGATTCTTGTGCGCCAAACACAAACAGAATTCACTGGCCAAGTGCTTTTCAGTTTCGAAAATAGGTCAGAGAAAAGAAAATATTGTTTAGGCAGAGCGAGAGGAAAAGTTACTGTAAACTTACTTTATTTAATCTGGTATAAAGGTTTAAAATGCCACCTGGATTTAACCTCACAGGGTTTTCCTAAGGCTCGGACACAATAGACGCTACAGATTGATTACATCTGGTACTCCATATCAGCTTACGGTGTATTGTCTATTGTACACAGTACAATACCACATACAAAGTAGATGCTGCTGGTGGGACAGCGTGTGTACACTTAAATGTCTTCCTCAGATGACATCACTGCCAGCCCCATGAGTGCCAAAAGTGAAATCCTCACATCATAAACAAGTGCCCAGAAAGAAAAAACAAAAATAAGTGATGCCTGCAGTTGGATTCAGGCGAGAACCTCTGCGCCCTGTCCTCTTTCTGATTAATAGCCAATGTGTCTTGCTGAGCAGCCATGCTCTGTCCCGGCTGGAGGTTCAGACTGAGAACGAGGAAGTGTCTGACAGTGTTGAGCTATGTGCTGCTCTGCTCTACGGGAGGTAATGAATCGGTGTGGCTGCCAGGACTGAAGTGTAGAAAGCGGGAGGAAGAAAAGTGATCAGTCTTTCAGGCTGAGGTAGTACTTGTCCAGCGTGCGGGCCGCTGATAGCAGGAGAGAGAGGGACAGAGGGAAGGGAGGGAGAAGTATGAAGGGGGAAAACAGGAAAGAAAGAGAGAAGAGAAAGTGACGGATTATAAGAGGGAGCAGAAAGAAACAGAGGGAATGTACAGCTCCAGACAGAAAAAGAGAAAGAGAAGGATGGAGTGAGACGGCGGGGTGTCACTCGGTCTGTATTAACATTCCTGAGGAAATTCGCTCCCCTGTTCCCCCACAACACTCCTTAAACCACCGCAGAGGGGGTTCATTATTCTCACTTTACTCCTCCACTAATTATCGTTATCATTATGGGGCATAATTACCATTTCACTGCCTAACACCCATGTAGGCTGCTCGGCTCGGAGTCACACACAAGGTTATCAATAGCTGCTCAATTGCAGTCTCATCTGCCTAATTATACGATTTGGGCTTTGTGATAACTGAATAGGATGTGAAATCTAGTATTATGCCTTGTGAGTACTGGTGAGACGCAGAAAGTCAGCAGAAGGCCCTGAAATAAACCGATGCGTGTGGAGCCTGTTAATTAAAAGCTGTGGCTTTTGCCGGAATATAAATCAGAGGAAATCCAGCGTTATAAAACAACTCGGAGCCTCTGAAATATCCTGCAAGCTGCTACAGAGCTGCGTGTGCAGTGGAAACCCTGCAAGATGTAACTAACACATCCTCTCTCTTTGATTTCATTCATTACCTGTAATATATTCCTCAAAGAACCTTAGCATGCTATCTGATTTCAGCAGCTACCCACACTTCCAGCGCCAATTCAATAAGTTCATATCTATCTAATCTATCTGATATTAATGAAGAGCCAGAGCACCGTGCGATTGTTCATCCGACCTATTACAATGGCTGGATGTGACTTATGGCAAGCTTAGTGGCCGTGTTTGTCGAGGGGGTCTCTAAAGCCCCCCGTGGCATTTTGGAGTTGCAGCTGACGCCTCGAACCTGACGAATGCTCTCTCCATCTGCTGCGGCTCAGCAACAGAGAACAAGAGTGACACAGCCTGTCTCGGCAGCAGGATAAATTCATTAGACCTGCCCTTCTGCCGCCTACAGAGAGAAGCAGAGTTGAGATGAAGTCATGAGGTCTTGAGGGCAGGGGTACAAGAGGGTAGGAAGAAGAGGTAAAGAAGGTGACAGTGGGAATGGTTCAGCGAGCGTATGACGGACAGTTGGGCCAGACTGGTGGAATGTCTGCCACGGAGGACCTCATGACAGACAAGAGGCACATTTTCGTTGACCCCAATTAACAGAGGTGTTTCTTTCCACCAGCTAATCCACGGCATATAGGGTGGCCCCCGCGCCGCTGTACCGTGGAGATTTGCTATTCCAGCCTGTTGTTTTGCCTACAAGTCACAAGATGACATAGTTCTGCTGACCAAGATGTCACTGACCTCTCTGGAAACTACTAGCAATCTTTCTGTGGTGGCACATTCTCTCTTCTACCGCAAAATGCCAAGCAGGATTTGCTTGCTCACGAAGTGAACTGAAATAACTGAGGATAAGATGAATTGATGATAAAAAAAAAAACAACAACTTTGTGAACTGTGAACAACCCCATAGTAATCAGACATATGTAGCCCTTGTTTGTTAAAAAATAAAAATATTAGAACATATTTTTGTCTCTTTTATATGATTTATATTATATATGATTTTGTATTTGAGTTCCCAGCTGTCAGTCCGACTAAATATGAAGACGTCACCTTCGTCTGGAAATTTCCAATGGACATTACGCTATTTTCTGACATTTTATAGAGTAAATTATATAATATTATCTGCTTCCTCTCAAAATGTTTGTATTACTGAAGTGGTTTTTCTGTTCAACCATGGCAACGTATTCATGTTCTCAGGAGATTATCTGACCACCGTCTCTCCCGTATTTCTTTCCACAGAGACGCTGATGGACTCCACTACAGCCACAGCGGAGCTCGGCTGGACGGTCTACCCCGTGTCAGGGTCGAGTGATAATAGCGTAAGTGAAGGTTTAATTGAGTAATAGCATGATTGCAAGTCATTTCAGGACATTTTCATTGTGACACAGATCATTTGTTTGATGTAAAAGTGAAGCTAATGTGTGAATTTGCTCAGGACCCCATGATAACTTTATTTCTGTCTGTGTTTTGGTCTCTCACATTGAGGTCAAAGTTCAGTTAGTGAGCCTGTCTGATACCCAAAGCGTTATTTCACCCAGATCCAACTGCAAAGTTACAATGAAATAATTTAAATTAAACTATGTAAATTATGTGGCTACATTAATAGATGTTTGAAATGTTTGTTTGTCTAATGTAGAATTTAAAGAGCCGATACTACCATGTTTTCTTTTTTCTCTCTTTTTTTTTGTTTTAACCATCAGTTCCACAGTTTTATATACATCATTATTCCTGCATTAGAATATTTTCTTTGGGGCTTTTCCTCCTGATCGTGATCCAGGTTTTGTACATTTTAACCCTATCTGAACTTTCTGGGTCATGACAAACACAGTAAGAGTGAGCAATCACAAACCTGTGTTCACATGCCAGGCTAGAAGCTACGTGTTATATGGGCCTTGTTGGTGTTTGATGCACAGTATTTCCACATGGTCTGCCAGGGCATTGGTTCCTCCTAGCCACATGCAAGCCAGGCCCACTTAAAGGCAGCCAAAACCAGAGTCTCAGTCTCCTTCACTTCTTCCCCCACCGCAAGATTTAGACTTCTCAGAATGAGTCCAAAAGAGAGAAAAAATGTTGTAGACTTATTTGCTGGTGCATTTCAAAAAACCACTGCCGATTTTATTCAATTATTTATGCTTCTGTGGTCTGTATTAAAGATGGTTTGAATTATATTCTATCATGCTGTGTCTTTTTGCCCTTAAAAAGAAGCAAAAAATGTCAGTATAGGGAACTAGCCTCCAACAGTTCCATGATACAACTTCAAAGTTGTTCAGCAATAATTTAGTATAACTTCATCTCTCCCAACCTGAGGGGACGTTGTCTCCTTCCTGCTAATTCCTACAATCAATACCAAAGCGAAAAGACGCCTGGTTTCCTTTTCTCTCGCCAGCTCTGGATCCAATCTGCACAGAGGCAGGCTCCAAAGACAGTTTACATCACATCTTCGTTTCATCTCTGCAAAATGTTAGATTCAGCAAAAGTCTCAACTCAACCCACATTTCATAATCAAATTTAATACTTAAAAGAAACTTCAGGCTAAGAAGTTGCACATCAAGGTCACTGTTGCAAACTATGTGCGGTGAAAATGTCCACTCCGGCCAAAGTGAGGTGAAATTTAGTCCTAAACATCAAACTAAAGACCTCTAAGCTCTTCAAGAATCATCTTTACTCCAGCAACATGTGGTGTACCGCCTGATTGTGTGCTAGTTCTCTCTTCCAAAATCAAATATCTTCACATTTTATTTCACTTAAAGAGTTATCTATGAGGACTTTTTGAACGCGTGCTCCTATTTCATTTTTTTATTTTGTAAAGTTCAGATGTGCTCCATTCTCAAAACCTTTCATATGCATTCACAGTATATCCCTCTGTTGGAGTGCAATGAAATGCGAACAAGCCCCTAAGCCGCTGGATTAAATCAGGTATACATTAGACTTATCAGCGTGGGCACTGACGTTTTAAGACAATATGGCTGAACTTGTCACAAGCACAGTCCTTTGGAAAGCGAAGAGTGAGAGCAATGGAGATAGCTTGTCCCTCATGGCCCAGGGCAACAGGTGTGGAAACAGAGCTCGCTCTCCCTCTCAGTATAACAGCGAGAGGTGCTTTACAGAAGCTATTGTCTTACACACATATATGCACGGCTTCATGGGCTTAACTGGTGGATCAGTAACATCCAGCAGAGCGCCGCACGGGCAGTTGGCTTTCACTACTCTGTATAGCTTCATGAAATATATCCTAAATTGACACGTGATACTTTGCGACACAATGGAAACACAAACAAGTAACAGTGTGATATTAAGTCAGAAATGTTATGGCAGTTGGTGTTATTCCAGCCTTTTATTTTACAGCACATTTCCATATCGCCTATCAAATTATTAGTATAAGGAACTTCTTCAAGTACAGCTGTAAAAGCAACTTCCTACAGTAGGTTTTGGAAGTGCTTTTGTGTAAAATAATATCGCAGTTGGGCTCCTGTAAATCAAGTTTTATAACCGTGCTTTTTGTATAGTCAGGCAGGTCTTCCTTTTAATTATGTGAAATGACAGCCAGACTTATGTTCTTCCTGAGCCAGATAAGCAAGACGTCTTCATTATTGTTGATAGCAATGTGCAAAAACACTGACACGCTGTTATATTCACCAAACCAGAATTCATCCCGGGGCAGTTTAGGAAGTTTACTCTCCTCTCAATTCTTCTGGCAACAAAACACACGTGTCACATGTCTCACTCCACCCACACAAGGAAACTGGTGCAGTCGGTATAGCTGGGCTATCATGTAGATTCTTTGTCTATGGGCGACTTTTTGAGGACGTAACCCCAAGTGCACATACAGAGCGCGTACTAATGTTCAAATGGATTACATCTGACGCTGTTTGACGAGTTCGGTTTCGTTTGGTTTCACATACATGTGCAGTGTACACAAAAAAGCAAATTTTCAATGTACCCATCACTTCTAATGTAAAGTCGACATTTGCAAAGAAATTTGTGAAGCTCCTCATTAAAAAACGATCAGTGTAAAGTTATTCAGAGATCTTGACCCACTGAGAATCTTCCATGTGACGTGGAAGCTGATGCATAGCCGGCTTGCAGAGCAGGGTTAAGTGGTCAACGCTTCCCCTCTCAAGTGGAGTTGAGAGACGCGTGAACATCAGGTCAGACCTCCTGACCCGCCCTCTCTCTCTCGCGCGCGCGCTGGCGCTGAAGTACTGACAGCAGCAGCCATTTGGAAATAGACTTACGGCCGCAGGCAGCACACAAAGCTACTGTGGAAGGAAAACTGAGGTCTTCTGCATAGGCGGAGAACATAATGAGGTGGTGTGTGTGTGTGGGTTAGGTTATCATTATGGATGTGTCATAATGTCCTGTAGCAGGATCTATCTAGTGTCACTTGGGGACACACTACACAGGAAAGATTTGCGCAGTGGATGTTGCACGTTTTTTTTAAAAACAAATCAGTTCCTTGTGATTGATCAAAGATATTGCAAATCGTATTAGAATTCCTTTGGAATAAGATTGAGGTTGTTTACATATAATTGTGGGCATATGTGGGCTGACCGACATACTTTTTTTTTTCACGTGGCCTTTCTTTCTCTTTACAAGTAATTTGTTTGACATATTTCATTGTATTGGACTCATAGGGATTTTAAGTAACCGCTAATTTGTGAGTGCGAGTCACAGGCTCACAATTAGAGTCTGTGAAATTATGTTTTAGGAATTATGCAAAGAAATATGCAAACATAATCCACATGCAGCGTTGTGGAATGGGGGAAAAGATGGAATTGTTCTTCTAGTTTCACATGTTGTGCATTAGTAGTGGACAGTGGTAATTGGAGCTGACTGCAGCAGACAGTTCTACTTAAGTCTGTGTGTGTGTGTGTGTGAGTGAGTTTCTCCTTTCTATGTAGCCCGGTCTCCTGCAGGATTTGGCTCCCATGGCCTCTCTCGTAGTAATTGAATGCAGAGAGTGGGTGTCATTTGTCCTCTGTCCCTCTAGGGAAGGCACTCTTGCTCTGACAGATTTCCCACAACTGCAAATGGGGCGACTGTGCCTGGAGAGTTTTCCACAGGGTCTCTCTCCCTGCTTTTATTTGAATAATTTATTTACTTCTGTCAGTGATGGAGCGGTGATATGTAATGCAGCCCCGGATTGTGAAGCCAGTTCAGGTTAATTCAAACACTGTAATGACAGGACGTGATAAATACAGCGCTCATGTTATGTCAAAACAATGAAACCGTTAAATCTTTGAGTGTTCTGACAGTGCGTTCACACGTGACTGATGTGTCACTCTATTCTGACCAGTTATGAGATGTAGAACAGGCTGTTTCCTACACTGTAGCTGTCTTGTGCAGCCATAGCTTTAACTAAAACGCTTTATACATGTTGCGTTTAATGCTGCTTCGCCATCGTCTATCATCACGTAACCAATTTAGGTTTAATAAAAACCTTGTAAGAGAATATTACGACTCTCAAATTATAGTTGTCCCCGGTGATGGGTGCAGTAATAGTTGTAGTCGTTTGTTTTGGGGCGATTCTTCTTTCAGTCCTGCAAATAACAATTTTACAGTCTTTTTATGACTGCAACAACCGTCAACAGCCCTTCCGCTTGCATTTTCCAGACAGATCTATTTATCACAAATTTTCCCGGGTGTTGACGACCCGTGGTCACGAAGACTGTAGTTGTGGTCAGTTTTTTTTTTTTGCAGTCGATAAACTTGTTGACCGTCTGCATGTTGGCGAGTTTTCCTGGTTGCGCAGATGTACAGGAAATTGAGAATTCTGACAACTTGATTGCGTTGCTTGCAGTATGAATACGCTGTAAGAGTAGTCCCAACAGTGCAATATGACATATGCAAAGCCATGTGTTTCTAGACTGTTGGCTGCTGATGTTTGCCTGACTGTCCTTGAAAGTGGATATCCTTTGACATGAGGCCAATCTCAAGGCTTGTTCCTGTTTAAAATGAGGATCTTGTTTGAGTTGTTGATTTTCATCTTTTGAGCCCGTGTGGCTGTTGTCAATCACCTTCAGGCTATGACTGTAATTATGTGTACAAATGCATGACTTGTGTGTATCTGAGCACTGAACCGCCCTGCACTTACTGACTATAAACCAATTTGGATTAAAACGTCAGTTGAGTGGACAAGAAATCAGAAAGCTCACGGTAGCTCCTGCATAATGTGTGCTTACGGGGAAGTTTCGTAATTAGTTGTCACAAAAAAATCCAAAGAGGACAAGACTTTTTTCAACGTTTTGATGGTGATGGTGAACCGGCTCAGTTGTGGAGGTAACTCGAGTCTATAATTCAGCCCTGACAGTGCGTTCCGCTTGGCTTTACAGATAAAGCAGAGTCCCACTGTCATGGAGACATATGGATTGCAGGTCAGCTGAACTTTTCTGTCTCTCTCCTGGAGTGGCAGAGGAGATATTGATTCTGAAGCTCATTCTCAGTGACGCTCACTGAACTGTAGCACCTCGTATAACACCAGACGAAGAGGGGAGCAGCTGATATATAGCAGTTTCTGCTAGCTCTGCCATAGTGTAACCACCACAATCTATATTCCGTTCAAACTGGTTTTTCTGTGAAGGGCTTTTGTCTCTCAGTACTGCTGCTCTAGCACAACATGAATTACACGCACTCCAGTTAGTGGACCCAAGGCTGGTGTGGGAATGTAGTTTTATTAACAACGCAGAGATGGCTTGTTGAAAACCAGCAGGATGATGAATGTGCAAGAATTTGAACACTGCGCGGGCAGTTGCTCATGACTTTTTGATGTAACTCTAAGACGCATTATCTAAACAGCAGGTGTGCTCTCTTATCAGGCAAATACACTGAATTTAGATTACTTAAAGTCTGTTTGAAGGAAGAAAAATATGCATTCTGAGTTTGTCAGACCAAAGACAAAAGTGTTATTAACTACCCAGTCAATTTGAATGACGATCGACTAGTTTATGAACTTAGACATGACCAACTTTGAAACAAAGCGAGATGAACCGAGGTGCAGGGGTATCCTCAGGGTGGCCTCAATGTGTCATCGAGCCACCCTTTAGGACCGCCCAAAAAATGGACTGGACTGAAAACTGGTGAAAAGCTGTTTTAACCTCTAACTCTTCAAAGTTTATTTTCATGTTTTCAGCAACATATTTATTGTACTTTGAAATGAATCTTAGCATTGCCTTTGCACAGACTTTAAATGGTAATTTTGTTATACTTTATATGGGAATAATTACCTCAGCCATAAATGTAACAAGCGACTCTTTGGTATCATTCATGTAGCACTAAAGCCTTTGTTAATGTACACTCGAGGCTTCACCATTATATGCAGGTACACATCTAGTGTTTGTTTTAGTGAGCTTGGAATAATAGATAGGTAACACCTAGCCGGTTAAAGCAAAAAATGAATTGCCAACTTCTGTTCAGCCCAGGATTTTTAGATTCAGGACCCCATCGAGACCAATTAAACATAAAACAGTATCTTTTTTGTTTGGACCCAGTCGTGCATTCTGTTTCACACCATTGGTTTTTTATTTTGCGTTTGTGTGTGGTGTTTCTCAGAGACAGGAAGCACATCCAGTGTACCGTGAAAAAAAGACTTATTTACCTTAAAGTCTAACAGCTCAGAAAAATAACCCAAATATTTCGTAAATGCAAATTAGGTTTTGATAATATTTGCTATGGCTTTGGTTATTAAGGAAATGTCTTTGATCATTCTGGTCTGAAACATCTGTTTACTTTATATTATAGTAATGCACTAGTCAATGCACTCAGGCCTACGGCTGTTGATTTCCACACTCAGAGAACAAGAAAAACAACATTTCGCCAAATGTAACAGAATCTGGGTGGAATAAGCTGGAGTTTTTGTTTGCATCGTCATCTGAGGGCAGCTCATCCCCTCTAACTAATCCATCTTGACACCCGCCATCAGGGTTACCTCCACCTTCTGTACTTAAAACACATGACCACCGTTTTACAGCACTCTCTGTAAAGAGCCAAGGGAGAGAGCTGTGAAAATGAAGACGTTTCTTCTAATTTCACACTCTGTGCTTGATCGTTAGGCTCTTATTATGCCCCATTTGCTTCCCTCCACTGGCTGTGATGAAAGCAGGGTAAAGGGGCCATGACAGGACAAAAAGGGGCCCTCCATCAAAACGCATTTTGTTTGGGGTCTTTTTTTTTTACCCTAGCTCAACCCTTCCCCCCACATCACTGCCAACACTTTCCCCTGCAGCTTCCCCTGTCTGCATCCCTCATTAGCAGCAACCACCACCTGTCTTTGCATTCATTTTATTAAACTGTGATTGTCCAACGCTCTGTGCTCAGTAGAAGCAAACTGTCCGCTCTTGTTTAATTGGCCCACAGCCTCCCTGCTGCTCCTCAACAAGTGGGAAGGTCAATGGCTGCTCATGACCTGCGATGATGATGTCTGCCAGTACGGGCCAAAAGACACATTTATCCTTAAGTCATCCCCCCACGCAGTGTTAATTTCAGCAGCTACTTAGTCTGTATTTAAGTCTTTAGATAAAAATGCGTCTTTGTTACACATATTAACCATTTTTATCCATAGTTTAAATTGTAGAACTCAACTTAAATTCACGTTTGATATTTTATAGGATGAGATTTAACCCAGTTAAATTGACAGCATTAATGTCAAAATGTGCTGACTCTGATTTAACATAAAGTGGACTTACAGACTCGGTTTTGACAGGCAAGATTCAGATAATAAAGTTCTTTGTTTTCTGTTCAGCTGCATTCTCATTATTCTGATCATTAGTATTATTTTTGGCTGCACCGGTGTTTTCTGTTTACGTTGGCTCCTGTAATGGTCTCATTTTGGGTCAAGCCAAAATCACACTAGTGTTGATTAATCAGGACATGGGAATTAAGAACTAAAGCTGTTCTAATTAGTCAAAAAGTGTTTGATGGAACTCTAGTTTGAAGCAAGAGGGGTGACTTTCTTCTCCTAACCCGTCAAAATCTGTCAGAATCCTCACTAAGTGGGCACTAATTTGAGAAATTATATCAGCTGTGAAGTGAAGAGTGAAAGGGGAAGGTGGAGCAGGAGGGGTGGGGGCGAGCACTAGAGGGTGCAGCTGATGCAAAGCGGCTCTCAGGGGTTGAGAACGAGGTTTTTCCTGGGCTGAGATGCCGAGGTCAAGGTCGTGACCTGCTTGGTGGTTAGAGCGCATGGTGTTTAAATCTGGTTTGATCCTTGGCCAAGGGGCAGGAAAAACCACAGAGGTTGCATGTGGAGTCTGTACGGTCTGTGCGAGAACACAAAGAGCAGTATGTGGACTTTGAAGTAGAACAGAATAAGCAGAAAAACCTGGTGTAAAATTGCCCATTGATTATTCTCTACACGATTACCTGTGTAATATGATTATGTCAATTAAGTATGACTTTGATTGGGAAAAATTCATGTGATGTTTCCTCAGTGCTTCGCTGCAGTGAAAGGAGCTTTCACTGCAACGTCAATAACCCATTACAGTATGTGCTATGAATGTGTCCTATTAAGACACAATAAAAGAAAGGAACGCACTATCACGTAAACCAGAACCTCTTTGCTCTGTTCAAGTGACTTAATGTCACGTCTCAGTTTCACTTAAAGCATTACAGGATGTGCATGGTTTCCTCAATGAGAGAAAAGTAGACAGTAAACATCAAAGCTGTCTGTCTATACAAAGCAGGGCTTATATTTTTTAACATCCTGAAATAATAATAATGATGTTTCGTCCTGGAAATTGTGTACAGTGTAATAAATCATACTCAGATGAAAACTACGCAAAACCATTAACTGCAGAAAAAAAGGGCAAACAGATTGATGCTATAATCCAAGTACGGTTTTCAGAATGCCAGCCTCCCTTTGTTTGATTTACCTTTCACAGTCAGCATGGCACGAAGTCCTAGGTAACAGATGACAGCAAGTTCATATACCCTGTCCTAGAAATGTCCTAAAGTTGGAACTCTTTCAGTAATCACAGAGCAGCTGTTCTCGTAGATGCACAACTTGAATTTCTAAAAGTCATTTTACACACAAGAGCCAAATAATGAACCTTAATGTGTTGTTTCTCATTTATAAAGCAGGTTCTCGGACTAATAGTGTTCTGTAAAATGATTTTATTTTTTAGTTACTCGACTAAACAAATTGGAGTAAGTAGCCTTGTTAATATACTGGTTTTACCACAAAAACAAGAGGAGGCTGGTTCTTATTTGTTCCTTTAGAGTCTAATGCTTCCATGGAAACTGGGTTATTTTGTTTCTTTGCACCATATAATCAATTTAATCAAAATATTGCCTTAAGCTGATTACTCCCAGTAATCAAAGTATTATAAAGTGCGCATGAAAACATTCTTGTTATTGCAGCAAAATAGGTATCAGCGTGGGGGTTTATGACAGTTTATTTTAATAGGAAACAGGCAGACCGTTTCCTGCTTTACAGTTGAATTGAACTTAATTGAATGAATCAGTTCAAACTATGTGACTCAATTGCCAATTTTATTGTTTTTCATTCAATTCTGTATTAAAATGTAAATATATTTATGTCTTTTCCTTGGTCAACAGTGGGAGGAGGTGAGCGGTTATGATGAAAACATGAACACCATACGGACGTACCAGGTGTGCAATGTTTTCGACAACAATCAGAACAACTGGGTACGAACCAAGTACATCCGACGCCGTGGTGCTCAGCGGATCCATGTGGAGATGAAGTTCTCAGTGAGGGACTGCAGTAGCATTCCCAACGTGCCAGGCTCCTGTAAAGAGACGTTTAACCTCTATTACTATGAATCTGATGCCGACACAGCCACCAGGACCTCCCCGGCTTGGATGGAGAACCCCTGGATCAAAGTTGACACCATCGCAGCAGACGAGAGCTTCTCCCAGGTGGACCTAGGGGGCAGAGTGATGAAGATCAACACTGAGGTTCGGAGCTTCGGTCCTGTGTCCCGAAATGGCTTCTACCTGGCATTCCAGGACTACGGCGGCTGCATGTCGCTCATCGCTGTTCGCGTGTTTTACCGGAAGTGTCCCCGCATCATCACTAACGGGGCCCTCTTCCAGGAGACACTCTCGGGAGCTGAGAGCACCTCCCTGGTGGCTGCGAGAGGTGTCTGCATCCTCAACGCGGAGGAGGTGGATGTGCCGATTAAGTTGTACTGCAATGGAGATGGAGAATGGATGGTACCCATCGGACGCTGCATGTGCAAGGCTGGGAACGAGGCTGTGGAGAATGGGACTGTGTGTCGAGGTATGCTTTCATTAAATCTGCTAATCCTAATGAATCAGTCTGCTCTGCCATCATAACACAGTAATCCAAACACTGAAGGATACAATCCATACAGTGTCTATGTCTGGTAGGGCACCGATCTTTTAACTCCCATTCAGCTGATGGTATAAGCTGGTGATATATATGGCCATGTATTAAATGCATTAAGGAAAGAATTCATTCTGTGTTTGGATTAATCAGCTGAAGCCTTCACCATATTTACATAAAAAATGATCATCACCCTTTTCTGTTTATTTCTTAATAG
Organism: Nibea albiflora; assembly: GCA_014281875.1. Classification (NCBI taxonomy): domain Eukaryota; kingdom Metazoa; phylum Chordata; class Actinopteri; family Sciaenidae; genus Nibea; species Nibea albiflora. The sequence goes on along the minus strand of CM024790.1, from coordinate 12,848,158 downwards.
AGAAGAATGGCTGAATGTGGCAGTTCACATCTATATTGTGGTTCGGTTTTGATCCGAAAATATACTGCTGCCTGTTCATGTTCAGCCGCTCTAAAAGGATGGGGAGTTGCTCATCACAGGTGTTTGGTTGCAAATCACAATGGCTTGTCAGCTTGTGCAATTAAACAATTACATAAAGATTATAATTTGCATTTATTTATTTTTTTCGCTAAAAAAGGCCATTAAAAACACTTTCAGAGTATAATTTTGTGAGGAGGTAAGTTATTGCTTTTTAGAATTGAAAAAATGTTTCAGCCTCTCCCGAACGAGATCTGTGAATACTTAATGCTAACTCATGCTCAACAGAAATTCAACAATTTTCACTCCGTAAAATGTGTGTGCAGACCTTTTGTTGCTAGAATGCCTCCTTCCGCCCGTTGATTTATTTTTTTTTTTTCATAAATCCCATGCATTTTCCTATCAATTGGAATCCCTCACAGGCACATTGATTTGGCTTTTCCAAACGTCAATGTATCCAACATTTACCTGTGCCATGCCCTATCCTCACTCAGGCAGGTGGTATTTGGTCAACGTGCTTAGAGATCTTGATCGCTCGAAAACAGCACGGCGGCGCGCAGCCTGCAGACTGGAGCCGTGCTGCTCCAGCCCAGCACAACAAACCACCCACCTGCGTTCGAGATCGGTGTGTGTTGCTGCCTCTCTTATGCGCGCCTGTAATTACAACACATCCCCCAGTGTCTGTGTGCTAGGAGGAAAAAACGTGATGGGTGCTGCCTCACAAACACTGCCAAGCCCCGTTCAATGACTACTAATGAGGACAGGCACCAGCTCCTCCTCAAGGAATACAGGCCAATAGGAGGCATTTGAAGATAGCTACTCTTCTGTAGCAAGCTACACCGCATCCACATCCCCACATAATTACACAAATCTGCTTGTTTTCTGACCTACATGTAATTCACTGCATGCGGTGGATTGGAACATCTCAGGGGTGTCCTCAGTCATGGTCGTTTTTGCGCTAAATGCGATTATACAATTAAATACTGTCAGTTCAACAGGGGAAGCATGTTGATTCATTTATATCCTTGCACCACTGGGCCTGAGGCTATTTGACTGAAAAAAATGTGTATTTTCACCTTCAGTATCTGACCACCATGCCTGCTGTACACTGCCATTTTTACCCAACCTCTCAAAGAAAAGCTTCACTGACTGCCAGCTCTCTTCTTCATCACCCCCACTGCAGTACTGAATGGTATAGATTTGAGCACTGCAGGGCTCGAAGACAAACTGTAGCTGCCCTGACAGGAGCGCAAGCACACAGACAGATTATGACAGTCCTCTTCGTCACCTGGTCTTCCCTGATCACTTGACGCAGCGACTGAATAATAAAGCTTTATGAAAAGAACGCATTGTCGTGAGATTGCTGCTATATAATGCAGCAAAACGCTACACGCGGAGATAGACATTTATGACTTCATACAATAGTTATGAGCCTCAGTGCAAATAACAGAGGAGAGTGTATTTTACCAAGAAAGAAAATAAAACCATTACGGTTACAACGGATGTTATTCGGCGGTCCCACCCTATTGTTTATTAGCCCTTCTTGATGGAAGGCTGCCAACAGTTGGTTCATCTTCCTAAACTCTGAAAGCTGATATCAGTACTTGAAACTGTGGTCAGTCACTGCCTTTCAACTGCCAGAAGTTGGATAATGAATTGATCTATGAAAGATGCGCCTTTGCCTGACAATATTATGGGGTAATGAATTGATTTGCGAGAGGTGCCCTCAGAGGGTTTGTAAGATATCCACTTTCATAGCTGGATTATGGAGCCACAGAGACAGCATAAATCAGCCAAGATGAAAAGAGTCTATTTGTACTGCAGCATTAATAACGCAACCGATGCTTTGTTCCAACATCTCTGCAACTAAACGTGTAATTACGCATGTAACAATTAAATCCTTGGCAGGGATCCCAGCGAATAATTATGCTGTCATGAAATCTGTCAAAATATTGACAATAGAAAGGGGGCGCTTACATCAAATTGCTGAAGTCTTTTTTCTTTGAGATTGTCTTACAAGTGAGATTAAGTTTCCCCCGCTAAGAAGTGCTGGGAGTGAAGCAACTACACCAGCGCTTTTCAGCAGCGATGGCCCTGAAAAGAGAGACCCTTCTTCACCCTCAGAGCCTTGAGGAGATGCTGCACCACAGAGACACAAGGTCCTGTTTGCCCTTGGTGTTCCCTCCAGAATGAAAAGCATTCTCTTTAGTGGGGCACAATGAGAGCCATGTTCATGGGTGGAATTGCAAACCCCCTTAACAATGCCCATGTGTGTTTTTTCACTGCAATCTGATCATCTAACCCCATGCTATTGTGAGTTCAAGGGTCCCGACTATGGGAGCGTGGCTTGTGTTACAGAGCAGTGAAGACTTAGATGGATACAATCTGTCACAGCTTGATTCGTCTTTTCGGTTATGTTTTTGTTAATGGTTCTATAGTAAGTATCGTAAAACAAGCGGTGTCATCTGTGTGGCCCAGATTTATTGTCACACAGCATGACAGAGGATAAAACACTGTTACATATTCTTCCACTTAAGGGCAGTAGGAATAATGGCAAAAACCATCAAGCTTATACCGTTCTACTGAACACTGCACGTCAGGCCCCACAGCGAGTCTGCAAATCACATGAATGATAAGCATTTTTAGGTCGCTGTGTGAAAAATTTGGAAGCGGTGCCTCTTTTAACGTCGGCCTCACGGTGTGGTCTGCATCAATGGTGGGATAGTAGCTGCTTGGAAGTGAGGCTCCTGCAGTTGCAACCAGAGCAATTAGATTAAGCAGGAAAGGCTTCAGTAATTCTTCACCCAAATGTGGTTGTAGATAAAGAGAGTTCGGGGGATCGGGTGCAAAGGTAGGTGCTGGGAAGACATGATTGGTTAGGCGTGATTGCATGGAAAAGAGGAGGGGAGGAGGCGAAGGCAGGAAATGAGTCCCCCTAACCCACTGTCAGAAGCCCAATTATTGCAGTCTTTTCGTCTGGAGAGGGTTTAAGGGTGGAAATCAGCGTAGCACAGACAAATCCACACCGCTGCCTTTATTTCCCTGGGTGCCTCTGTCTTTAATGGCAGCCCTAATTGACTAACAGCGCACGTGGGGGAACAGCCACGCTGATGACTGGATGACTGTCCCCTGCGCTGGAACAAGACACAAAGCAAAACAAAACAAACAACACCCCCTCAAGGCTTTTGCTGCATTGTGCATTGTGCAGACAAAGATGAAGAAGAAAGGTTTGCATTGGGCTGCAGTAACAGAAAGAGAGAGGGAGAGGCGAGAAAATAAGAAGAGAGAGGCAAACCAAAATGTCAACAGTCTGCCTACACAATTCACACAATATTATGCTCAAGCAAAAGTCATGCTTATTCTCTAAGATTGATGGCGGCTTTGACTGCTGTTAGGAGTCGTTTAGTTAAGCATAAGGAATACAAATTAGCGTCTGAACAGATGTTCAGTACTGCAGCATGCGTCTGTTAAATGGCATCGTAGACAACGTCACTTAATTTCTGCATCATGTGCAATATCACTTAATTTTCATTACTACATCTTTTCATTTAGATCCAATAACGGCTCTGTGATGTGTATTTGATAGAGAGTGTACACAGTGTAGGATGTTGTAGCAGCAGGAGGCGAACGGGCGGGCTCTAAGACATGTCATCCTGTCCGCAGAGGCCCAAGGGAACGTTCAAGAGCCTTTATTCCCTCCTCCCCACTGTGATGGGATTTCAGTATGGCCAGGTGCTGCTCTCTCTCTCTCTCTCTCTCTCTCTCTCTCTCTCTCTCTCTCTCTCTCTCTCTCTCTCTCTCTGTCTAGGCACACCAATCTTCCCTTTCTCTGTTTGTTCTGCACCCTGCTCACATCCAGACAGCAGAAGAGTGTGAGAAAACAAACAAAAAAAAAAGAGCCTCTAATGAGAGGAAGGGAAGAGTTTAATGAGAGGAAAACTCTACCCACATACTGAACCTCTAATATGCGTTACAGTGTAATGAATGCACAAATCGCATTACAGCGCATGAATACATGTACACGACTACAGCGTCCGTGCAGTATGCAAGAACCTTGTGTGGGTATACAGGGCTCTTGTACACTTTATCATCCATCATATGCGGATGTGATAACGTGACCTGCGATCCCTGCGAATCTCCCTGAACTCAAAGATCATGGCCTGTAAAGCCCGTAAACGTTTTCCACATGTTTTTGCACATGTCGGGCTCTGCTCCATATGCCCCTCCGTCACTCTCCTCATTATCCCCAACCATCTACTGAATCTCAAATTCAGACAGTATGACCTCCTGTAATCCCGATCCTTTTTTTTTTTCTTTCTACATTATTGGTCATCTTGTCAACTGTAGAGGCTTCCTGCAGATCTGGTTTTTGCTTGTAACACCCACACCTGTCTTACCCTGAGCCCCGAGATACCAGACAGCCTGATGACCACAGACAGTTTTCTGGTGTTTCTCCACGAGAGAAAAAGCTAGGTGACAATCCTGAGACCTTATGGTTGTGTTCATGAAAAATTGGCCTTGGACCGGCTGTACTGACACTGAGGAAATGAGAGCTGTTCAGTATATGGAGATCCCTCCATGCGTGCCTCTCTTTTCTCATCAGGCACAAGGCCAGGGCTTTGTCAAAACATCCCCGTGTGCCCTTTCTCACATGTCCTCGACTCGAGTCCTGTTAGAGGATTCAAGTCGCTGTGAGACTGATGGATCAAGCATCTGTCTGGATAAAAGATGAGAAACAATCGGGCTCAGTGTTAAAGACAGGAATCCCTCTTGAGTATCTGTGACCTTGTTTTCCAATGATGTATTAGAACTCGGTCAACATTGAGAGAAAATTGTGGTGTCTTGTGTTGTGTGCCGTTGACCTACATTAGAGCTGTTCTAAAAGTGAGAGCGGCAGAGAAAGCTTATCCATTCCTGACATTGGTGAGCTGTGCCACGTGTACTGTGGCCATAGTATCCAGGAGATGAGCGCAGTTGTTCGCACGCAGTTAGCTCCTTGGTCTCTCACTTTAGAAGCTGAAAGGGTTGAGTCTATATTCTGCTTCACACCTGATGGTCATTCAATCTCATACAACATCATAGTATTGCGGCACAAGTTAATATAAAGGTGCTTAGTCTTGCGGCCCCTTAACACTGAGTGTAAATCACAAAAACATCTGTTAGTTGTACAATTCGCCAGCTATTCATTGCAATGCATTATTTGACAGTTGGCTCCTTTGAGAAGAGCAACTTATGTAACTATATGACTGCAGTCTGCAATGGCCCACACTTTGACTTAACAGCAACGGTAACAGTGCAGTGAAACAGAGAATAGGCATTTCATCCCCTACGGAGAAGACTCTCCAGAAGTACAGTATAATGGATTCTAAAATAAGTAACATCACCCACCAACAAAGATCTCTCTCCTGTTAAACTTCAGGTGATTAAAGATTAAATGGCTGCATCGGTGAGGCAGAGAAATGGGAAGGTAGAGATAGATCAGAATAGAAAGGTAAAAGTGGAAGAGAAATATTAGCAAGGGCACATGAAGAGTTTTTTTTTCCTTTCTTCTCCTCATTCTGTTATCGCTGTTTTACGCCTCACCACCCATCAACATACCGCACTAATAACCACAAGAGATCAACTCCTCTGAGCTGCCTAAAAGGCAAACATTACAGGGAGAGAATATTAATGCCGTAAACTTCCTAACTCTAGTATTTTATGATTCTGATAGTTTGACTTCAACTGAGGGATTACTTACTATGCACCGAGAAGATTTCCTGATACAGCTCCTTTCAAAACATATTATATAATTGTAAAAAGCGTGGTTGTCTTCCTAAAAATAAGGCCGCCCTGTTCTTGAAAATACAGTAACTGCATTTACACACCATGACTTACAGCACTCGGAAAAATGGAGTAGATAAACAGTTAAACAATGTAAATTCCCCTAATCCTAGGTCTTTGTTGCTGTACATTTACTAGACTGATGTAGATCTGATGGACACTGCAAGGTCCATTTTACTCTGCACCATGAGTCAGCACACACTGTAAATCTCTGAGTTGTTGATATATCTCTCTTGCAGTGTCATTGAGATAAATTCTTGTGCATTTCATTACTTGGCAATCAAAGCGATTTAGAGTCAGAAAGTACACCCTGCTGTTCTCAAAGGAAAACAAAAACGCTGAGTTCAATTAACAGCTAATTCCAATGCCTGGAACCAAATAAGTAAAACCAACAAACAGAAAGTATCCTTGGATTCAAGGGCAACATCTCCGTTAACCTCAGTGAATCCCTATGAGGTGATCGTGTCCACACAAGCTTTATCTACTTACCGGGGCCTCTGCAGTGTTTGAGCAGAATCAACAACCAAATCAAGCAGTTTATATTGAGATTTATTTTGCTTTGGGATTTAATTCCGAAATGTTTAGAAAAGCCACTGGCTAATGTCAACTCAAAAGTTGGACTGGCATAGCAAAGGTTTCTGTCATCATCCTCCCCGGGAGGTTTGCAAGTGGTGTTTGAGTTTGAAATTGAACACATGCCTCTAAAGCCCCGTCAATGTAAAGTTAAGCTCTCCCCTGTCGAGAGCCACCCCTGCAGGATTGTATTTTGTTTTCTTTGCTGGTTTACTACCTGTGTGTTCCTGACTGCTAAGAGAACCCAGGTGAACATTTTTTTTCAATACATGTATTATTATGCTTATGTCATAAAGTGCCCAAGAGGTATTGATAAGAGATGTATACTTGGACACTAACTTCAAATTTATTTGAATAGACAAAGTTAAGATCGCAGTCAGATCTTCATCGGGTCAAAAGGCCTCAGAGATATCCATCTTTTAACAAGTCTACAGTCATGCAAGCAGCTCTGCGAGCAGTGTAGGTACAGCCAATGTTAATGTTCAGCAGGTATAATGTTTACCTAGCTAGCCATCTTAGTTTAGCATTTGACGTGCTAACATTTGCTAACTAGCAGAAAAAAGTATCCCGTGTACTCGATGAGATGTCATGGGATCACCAAAGTGCTTACAACTCATTCTGAGGATAGCGTGAATGAGTGGACCACCAGGATTCCAGGTCAATCAATTCAATAGTTGTTGGAACATTTTACTCAAAACTGCATGCCAAACTCATGGTGGAACTAGAGGAAAATTCAGGGGATTATTAGGATTCATTGTGCAGATCCATCATGTGGAAACCAAGAATGTCTGAACCAGATTTCATGGCATTTCATCCAGTAATTGTTGAGATATTTCAGTTTGGACCAAAATGGTTGAGCAACCAATAGACTGACAGACATTGCTATCCCTGGGGACATGCTGCTAGTATGGTTACAAATAGTTAAAGCCTATAAGATCATGCTATAAAAATATAATCTGTCAGTCTTTGGTGTACAGAAACAGTATCCTATCCTATCTATAGTTCATACATTTTTTTCCCAGAAACATTTCTTTGTTTCCCGTCACACAGGCATATTGTTTGCAGCATTTAAAGGGCTCACAGCATACTTTTGCTTATTTATCACAGTACTCAATTATGACTGTAATTGTGCAGGATGAGCATACTTGATGCTGGGCAGGAAAACAATCTTTGCTCCAGTGGCCTGGTTTAATTGTTGAAGTCTGGTTGAAGGGGGATGGTGTGCTGTTGCTGCGGGGGACAGCTCTGCTTTGTAAATGGACTACTTACAGAATTTTCTGGATGTTAAAACTTTTTACTTCCCCTTGGGCAGCTGCTAAGCAAATAAATTACTCAATATAATGAGCTGTTCCACTCTCCTGTGGAATTCCCAAGCTTTCTGCTGAAAGGTACGGTTCGACACGCTTTTTCTAATTCTTACAACTCTTGTAAAGAACCGGGTTCATCCAAAGGATACAGTTCTTTTTTTGAAGCATGCCTCAGAAGATGAAAAGCGTAGCACAATCTGCTAGGCTAATCCTTATCTATTCTGTTAGAATATTCATACTAGTCCATTATAGTACATACCAGTGGTTCATGGGTGAGAAAAATCTCCCTATGTTTTCCCCTCTCCTCCCTGTTCTTCCCTTCCATCTCTAGGTCATTGCCTTGTGGTTAGTGCTATTTTCCCACACTTTGTACTGTAAAGCCTTTAGGGATTCTCTGTATATACTGAATTTATAGGGAGAAGGAAGAGGTGAGACTGTAAACAACAAGCTAATGAGAAGACTGCTCTGTTTTGCCTTGCGCGGAAAAATAACAATCGCTTCCTGTGCACCTCACAGCATGAGTTAAAGTACAGTGCTGGGATATCATAATGTTTTTATGTCCCCATCATGTGTGAAAATTAGACAGTAATTACTGCGTCATTTCTTTTTAGTAGGCTTTTTATTATTATTTCAATTTCGGTGTAATTGTAGACCCCACAAGTTTCGATAATTCTAGACACCATAAAATTTAGTCTCCGCTTTGTAAAATGAGTCGGCTTCTCTGCATTTAGAGTGGCCACTAGCAAAAAAAGAAATATATCCAGCTCTACCCAGTGAACACGGAACTTTTCATGGCTCTATATTCATGTCCAGTAACTCAGAGTTCCTGCAAGGCAGAACGGATTATGACTCGGTTGTTGACAATCCATCACCTCTAAGTAATGGGTTTTAAGTATTGATGTGAAAGAGAGAGAAGTATGAGCTACTTTAGGTCAGGATTTGATTTCCTATTTACTGAAAACATAGGTATGCTGCACAGCAAGGCGCTGTAGATGAAATGTATATGACTCAAAGAGAGACCGAGTTAAGAAAGCCAGGCAGTGAAACATCAAGACACAGTCAACAGGCTAAACAGAAAAATCACGTACAAGACTCCACACAGGACATTAACCACCCGCCAGTGTTTACTACAAAGCCTGGATTGGCCTCGCAGCATATTGATGCCTGGGAAATGCTCACTTCGTGCTGGGACCAGTGTTCTGGTTTATTGTGGTCATCTCAAGGCTGTGTGGTCTCTACAGAGTTATTTTGGCGGTTTAGGTGGGGGAGAGATCAGGGCATTTTCGTGTGTGGGGTGTTTTCATTCCACCCCGCCAGCCCACTCGGTATGACACCATCTCGGCACACACCAGGGCCACCGCTGCCTCCCCCTTCCTGTACGGGCATCTCCTCTCTGTGAAGTAACAGGCTTAAAGAGCTGTCTGGAATACATTAGTCACAGTTATTAATGAGGTTGTTTTGATTCTGCTCTACTCTTGTCTTTAGCGTTTTTGTTTTTTTTTCCTACCGTGCAAAGTCATGACGATGTTGAAGATTCAGGCTTAAACAAAAAGACAGACCTTGTCACCTCACAGAGGCACAAATAGAGTTAAAACTTGATAGTGAACTGGCAACACAGAGAAGAAGAAGAGAGTCCTAGAGGAAGAGATACTGTAGGCCTATACTGTTTCTCTCTTAACCACACTACATGATGTTATGCACTTGGCAAGGGAGCGTGTTCTTCTCCCCTTACAGAATGACATGAACTGGCTGAGTTTAGGTCTGTCAATGGCACATGTCACTTGAGATTATGGATATATTTGTCAGTGCCAAAATGCATGATGTCTCTGAGAGCTGTTTTTAATATATTTTGGAAAAAACAAATCAAATCCACAGTTACTTTTTTGAGTTTTTTAAACTCTTAGATATTGGGTTACTACAATTTCTGAAGCGATTAATGTTCTAGTGACTGTTCATCTAAGATGACACACTAAAACGCATTCACCACTGCGTCAATCCTTTTAACCATACCATTGAATCAATTAGAATAGCTATGCGCCCCCCCCAGAATGAATATTTCGGATTACATTGTCTCAAAGTAGCGCCTTGAAGGGTAATGTTCTGACATTGACACCGAACAGAATGTGACATTTTCAGCCACCATGAGGGATATCTCAACTCTCCACAGAGAAGACATTTTGGAGCCATCTGCATCTAAAATAAGCAGGCCCCAGTCAAGCACAGAGCTGATTCGTTGATGTCTCTCATTCCTTGTACAGCCTTGATAACTCCTCCTTGCGACCTTCTTACTAAATATAGCAATTCACGTATTGATTTGGGGACGCAGTGCATTTACAGCATGCCTCCACCATAATGACCTATTTCAACAGATTGCTTGTAGATAAGTAGTTTTTTTTTTTTCATGCACTCTTTGTCTCGAGGCTGCGGGAGGAAGAAGACACAGCCACATGTTCTGAGTGGAGTTAGACAAAACAGATCTTGAGTTTGATGCAGAGTCCAAGAAAACATCATGCGTTCATGGCCTCTTGGCAACGTGAGTGCGCATGAATCTTCCATGCAGGAACCCGAGCGTGAGTGCATATTAAGGCATTAAATGCCTGTGTATGCTCTCAAGGCCGTCAGGAGACATTTTATCTCAATGCGGTGCAAAGTTCTGAGATTAACTGGGCCTGCAAGCAGCGTGATTAAGTTCGTATCACTCACAGTGCTGTACCTCACTGCTATTAAAGTGTGGCAATGGGGAAAAGAGCCAGTGAAAGCTTGGCAAAAGATGTCTTGAATTCCATCTGTGTCTACTCCATGCCAGCAGGCAGGCTTCCCATTATGGAATGACTGGCTATGATTGAAATCATGGCTCTAACGTGCTTCGTTATCTGTTCGTATTGTGTTGCAAGAGGGATGGGCATCAATAGGATCACTGTTGTGCGATTCGAGGGAGCTGCGATCCAGAAATGCTGTCACTGTTTTATCAAAACAGTCGGGTGACATGCCTAAACACCTCACTATTTATCTTTATGCTCATCCAAATCCAAATAATACAGCTGCCACGTCAAAGGCTTGCTGCAAGCTGTCTGGCCTTGTCAGTTAGTGCAGTTAGTATGTAAAAGGAAACAATGTATTAGATACAGTATATCCTCAATTTCACAAGAACAATCTTTCATTTAAAACTAATTTATCCGCACTCTCTTCTATTATGCAGATTTAACGAATTTGACCTCAAAGGAGGTAATTCATCCAGAAGACTTTCTACAGTGGCATTGTCATTCAGCTGAGCGATTCTTATCAGCCACATCACAAAACCCCTGAGAACATAAGTCCTTCCTCCCTCTTTACCCATTCAGCGACCTTCCAGGCACTGCCACAATCAGGCCTTTGTGGGCTTGGCTTGTCTGTCATCTCCCTGGTTCTGTTGATATGGGCCTCGTGCTGAGAGCGTGGTCTCCTCATACACTGCACTAAGCGCTGGCTAATTGAGCTTGTCAAGCCAGAACCTGTTAGTGTGCTGATAAGAAGGTATTTGACCTCTTAGGAGGCCCCTGGTGGTACCCTGCAGAACATTTTCTTGATAGGTCTTCTATCCAGGAGAGCATTGCAGCTAAAGGATAGATCCTTAAAGAAAATGGCTTTGTCTACCCTTGATTTTTTTATTGTCTTTAATCAAATTCTTAGTATAGTCTATTGACATTGGCACAGTGATTCTGACGTGTTGATTTTAATTCAGCATGGTTCAAACGTAAAGGAGGGTTGGGGCAAATTCTTACCATGCCGGTTAGGTCAGACATTTAAAGTCTGATACACTTTTCAAATGCAGTCTAAGTAAAGAGCCCATAAAAATCACCACACAGGACTGCAAGTAGGACTTTCCTTATTCTTTAATCAATTGCTTATGTCTCTGGTTAAGAGAGTTGGCAGGAGTCCACAAATCGAAGGTCTTGGATGGGTGCCCTTCTCATTTCCTCATCAAACTTCCATGCAGCGAAGCAAGACTAACCATGGCCGTGCCCCTCCTCTTTCCTCTTTATCTGTGCCAGACCTGCTGAAATAGTTTTCGCACATAATTTTAGCCCATTTGTTTTTGAGCAGGAGATTATCAGGGTTTAGGAAACCCGAACCATTAACCACACCTATCTGGTGTTACAGTCAGGTTGAAACACATGTAAAGAGTTTTTGCACATGGCGTGTGCCCGTCTCCCTTTTGCTGGCCCTCACTCATTCCAAGCTTCCTCAACGTCTGAAACACCTTCACTTATACAGGCAAACATCAGGGCTACTAAACTAGATTTCGAGTCTAACCCTGTGTTTATCGTACAGGTGAATGTATAGGTGAACATAGGTTTTAAATAGTTCCTCTCAGCTCTCCTTGTTTGAGGGCACAAACAGATATAGCTTTGATGACTTAGATGACTGTCAGCATATGAGTAAATACAGTACCTATACCCAGAAGGTAAAGGCATCTACTCAACCATTATATTTTTACAATGACCTTTTCAGCACCTAAGCATTAACATCAAAGATTATGTGTGCCGGCCTGTATGGATATGTCAGATATGCAGAACTGGAATGTGGCGAGCCGTGCCAAGGGGAAAGCTATGCCTTCAGGCTAGGTTGATTGCATTAAGGTTATATGCGTATGTGTGTGACATGTATGACTCGTGAATTTCAGCCATACTACTAATTCTGTCTAACTGAGAATGATTGATGTGTAGGCCTCACCAGAGACTCCCCACCACATACTAAGTATGGATCTAAAACCTCAGCTATCAGAATGTGAAGCAGCAAATGGAACAACAGCTTTAAATCTACTATGGTTAAAACCGCTAAGCTATGAGCAGGGGTTGTGACAAAACAAACAATTAAAACTGTCAAGGCAGTTCACGACATGAAGTTATTCATTTACGCTTTAATGGTAGAATAACTTTACAACATCGCATTGAAGCTGACGTTAATCTTTTTTGTAGGCCTAGCAGGAAAACGAAAATCCAAAATATACAGAAAAAGAAACTGCTCCTTCCTCCCTGCCTCAAATCCCAGTTGTTGAGGTCTAGATTGCCAACACCTGGTAGAGCACGAGGGAATGTTCCCAAGCAGAAAGTGGCCCTCAGAGAGAAAAATCCAATTCAGACAAGCAGCCAGAGAAGATACATGATTAGGTTCTAAACAAAGATAGGTAAGAACATGATACATAACCAGAAGGCTTAATGAGTGCAAGGGATTTTCACCTGTTGCTCCCTAACACACATTGCCATTTTGCCATTCACAGGCACTGTGGGAAGATCAGAAAACATCTTCAGTTACCCTCTGATCGTCACTCTTGATTCCACTGGGCACGGCTGCCATTTGCAACCATTTTTGACAATTCTTCCACCAGCATGTTACAGTAGCATCTATGCCAGGAGTGGCTCTCTGCTCTTCTTCTGGGAGAATATTTGGCTGGAGCAAGCAGCACAGAGCAGATTACATTTGCAGGAAATCAGACAGAGAATGACAGCCGCAAGAATCCGGTTACTTCTCCAAATAAAACACCTATTTATCTATGGTAGGAGCCGGTGCTGTAGTACTCAAGATTTGTCTTGGTCTCCAGACCAGTCTCAAGATCACTTTTTAAAGGTCTCGGTCTGGTCTCGGAAGCAACTGCATTTTTACTCAGTCTTGTCTCGGTCTCAGACAAATAGGACTCTGGATTTTATGTCAAGACCACAACTGCGTGGATATCACCAGTGTTTCCATATTTTCTTGTGTGCCTCATCCAAAGAGATATGCCGATTATTAGCCACATGTTCGCTACCTAAGTAGGCTAATACTGTCTCGTCTTGGTCTTGACTTGGTCTTGGTTTAGCTGGTGTTGCCTGCAACATGAGTCAAGGAGTAATGTCCAAATCAGTAAGGTAACAAAATCTGGTGTGCAAAACACCAGATTTGTAAAAACAGCTCCTAGTGGTGCATCAACGGATCAAAGATGTGACATTATAGAGCTGTGCCTTATGAAATCAAGGTTTTTTTTTCTACCTCTACACTATATTACTACTACATTATTTATTTTACACATCTTCAATAAGGCAGTAACACTACATGGTAAAAAATACTCACCCTCCTGCATTTTTAGTTTTGTTGTTTTGGGAAATACAACACAAGACAGAAGCTGAAAAAACATTTATTTGCAATTCCATACAGCATTCGAGAGTTTTTCATGGCAATCTTCTGCCTTCTGTCTCCTGCAATGGAGAATAATTTATTACTCATGCCAGTGCTGTGTATGTTCAAATCGATACTTGGAATTTGTTTGCAAGGAGTTTCCATGGTGAGAAATGAGTGTGCTGCACGCAAAGCAATATTCTTAGAGAGTAGACATTTTGGCTCAAACCATCCTAACAAGGGGAAGAGTTGGACTGAAGGAATAATTTGGGGAAAACTCAGCACCAGCAGAGTTGCCAAGGTAACAGAGGGTTTGCCTATCTCCCCCCGTGCCCCAGCATTGGCCCGATCCCTTACTGTGTGAGCTGGGTACTTAATTTCACTGACCCCCTGGGTCTGGGCTGAACAGCCTCCATTGATTAGGACAAATGGAAAGGAGACTACCCAGCCAAGCCCCTCCTTTATCAGGGTTAAGGATGTAGTCATAGAGCAGGAGAAGATGCAGAGCAAGCAGATGAATAGCTCAGGGATCCCTTGTTTTAGATGAATCAATGACATGTTTAAAGGCTAATTAGTCGATCTATTCACTCAGTATAAATTTGCCAAGGCCACCACCTCACTCTGCAACCATGATTGGGCTATTTAATGTATTCCACCTCTAAATAGCAGCCATTAAAGCCTTCAAATGAATCTCCTCCCAACAATACCAGCTTTTTCAGGCGCAGGTGTAATGGTGCAGGGGAGAGGTTCTGGGTGTGTGTGTGTGTGTGTGGCTGTGTGTGAATTTGTGTGTATGTAAATGTGCGGTTACAATCGATCAATTTCCACCTTTCAATCTTTCAGGCTGCAGTAATTCTCTCTGGTATGAGGGGAAAGTCTGTTTTGGTGGTTGAAGTCTCCTGCGGCGTGTCATGGCTTGACTGAGACTTATTATGATTCACACACGGTCACATGATCAGAGAATTTACCACTGTCTGAGTGCTACACTTTCACCTAGGTTTATTCTGAGCTCTTTGTGAGACCTCAAAAAAGTTGTGGGCGATTAATGGAGTTCACAGAAAGCTTAAGCATGCTCTCGGGAGACGATTGCGTAACAGCTATTGAGATAACACAAAACAAAGCACAAATAAAATTGGCCGTTGAGCGATAGGTTGCTTTTCTGTTTTGTACTTAAGCAATGTGATTCTCGTCTGCATGCATACCTCCGGGCATGTGTGCGTGTGTTTCTTGGATGCATGCATGCGTGCGAGATGGGCGTATTACAGCTGTTGTTTTTTTTTCTCTCTCTTGTAGATCGGATGGATAATAGGATTCACTCAGACTCCCTGCAGCCTCATTAAATGCTTGTGGTCAGAAGAGTTGATATAATCTTTAATAAATACACTCCAGGGAGAGATGGCTGGAGATATAAAATCCACCCCATGAATATGATACTCACAGGCCAGCTCAGGGTACTGTTTATCTTTGGGCTTTGTTAGAGGTGTGTGTGTTCTGCGTGTGTTTGTATCTGTGCATTGGAGGGTTACACAGGGACAGTGACAGGATTCAGCACCAGCTGCTCCTCACGATGCCACTCCCCCCCCACCACCCTCCTTCTCCTTTCCTTCCTCCCCTCCCCTCCTACCAGCCCCTTCTTTCCTGTGACACCCCCCATCTCCTTGTCCCCACTGACTGGACAACACGAAGCCCCTTTATGCCACCTGTCCATCAGCTAGACTGCACCTTAGGGAGCCTCTGTCACTGAGCTCGGAGCTGCCGCTTGCTGCCTTTGTTTGGATTCTGGTAAAGCCACCACTGCCACCACCACCACCACCCCCGCCTCCTCTCTCTCCTACCCCCTGCTCTCCTCTCTTTCTCTCTCACTCTGTCTTGCTCTCTTTTGCTCCCTGTGCTGTCCTTTACAAACACAGACACACAGAAAGACACACACATACAGACTAGTGATTGCTTCTGTCAGCTATTTCCTACATCTGCCTCCAGGCACAAAGGACCCCCCCCCCCCCCCTCCCCACACACACACACACACACACACACACACACACACACACACGACACATGACTACCTCCAGCACTATCAGTACTGCCACCACCTCTCTCCTTGTTCCCCTCTCACCTGTGGCCAGAATGCTGGAGCTGTTGTGTCAGGCAGAAAAATGCCGGCCGTTGAACCATATAGGGAAGATTGAAATCAGCATGAAGCAGATGATTTTTGATGAATTCTGGCAAGCTCAGAGACAGTGAGGCAACTTTAACGGGTTGTTTATTTCACGGACTGGGCAGCGTAATTCATCCTGTATTGCTTCTTATCTCTGCCGAGACAATTATATGAATTCTAGACCTATCCGCCGTGTGTCTTCAGCAGGTCACCGAGGTTATTTATCCCACATTCGTCCCGCTTCTCTCCTTCCTCTACTGTTTCCACCCCTTCTCCTCCTCCTCCTCCTCCACCTCCACTCATCCTGTCCCACTGTCATCAGCAGTCTGAGGCTGTGATCAGGGCTGTAAGGTCCGGGTGCAGCCTGCGGAACGGAGTGGGGAAGCTGCCTTACATGGCAATCGCTCCTGTTGCCCTAGCAACTAGCTGTCCTTGAGAAAAGGGCGCATTTGGGGGTTTGGGAGGCCGAAGCACTGACAGCCCCAGTCAAAACTCATAAAGAGTTCAGACACATTGATCTGTGTGTCTAAAAGAGAGTGTACTGTAAACAGTCCTCCGCGCAAACACCTTAAAAATAACTTTATGCTTCATACGCTTTATGCTTCATACAAGCATGTGTGGTATATATGCGAATATCTCTCTGCCCACAGGGGGGATGTTTTTTCAAGGGAAGAACTCATCTTTGCACCCTCTGCATAATCTTATCATAGGCGGGTGGGTGTCTTCAGTGATGCCGTCCTATTCAGTGCATCTTGTGGCGCAGCAGGTGATCTGTTCCCATGAGGGTGAAGGTTGAAGGAGTCTGCCCACATTCTTTTGTTTGGTTCAACAATGACAGCTTAACACTCTTGACATCGGATCGCTCCTAAGTCCTACCTAATTTCCTACCTGTTTCAAATTCGAAACAGTGTACGCCCCTTCAGGCATTGCTGTACATGAAAAGACTTCTGTGTTTCTTTTCCCCCCCTTCCCACCATGACGAACCTTGTAGCCCCACAAACACAATAACCAACGCTCGGTGTCACATGACAGTGAAAGTTCTCTTGTTTCAGCCCGTGCGAGATGTTAAATAAAACGAAACTGCCCCTGTCTGCTGGAGAAAACTATATGCAACAGCATAAACTCCTACAGGACATCACTGGATGTAGGTGGTGGGTGTTTGAACAGAAGCTGAGGCTGTTTTTGTGTAAACAGAGTTAAGACTTTAAAACACAGCATGCAGCGTTATATGGTTTAACAAAGCCATCCTAAATTAGGCCTGCAAAGCAATTAATTCTTCATCGTTATACGAAATTATTGAGCAGAATTAATTTGCATTAGCCTATTTTGTAACCACTGAACACCATGCATGCATCTGCTAATACCCACAGCTACAGAATTTGATTAAATTAATTACCTCTTCTGAGCTCCGAGGCTGGTCGTCCAATTTATGGAGGACCGTGCCATAATTTCATATTATATACCATTTTCTGCAAAAGTGACACATCCCTAGCTCTGGTAATGATCTGCCATTACAAATAATGGAATACAATGTAGCTAGCGCCAATGTGATGTGGATCCTGAAGGTTGACAAGGCATCTTAAATGGAGATTAATGCCGACAAAGAGACCTGCCTCCTGCCACACCCCAACCATCTGCAGCCCAGTGTACCGAAGGGGTCCACCAGCAACCTGATTGGACCCCTCCATCCTCTGGAGAGCAAGCTGTCAAGTGATCTGCTTGCATGAAATGACCCTTTCCGCTTTACTCCCCACAACCGCCCACCCTCTAGCCTTGTTCATACTCCTACTCTGTGAGTATATGTGTTGGCTCAGATGCCTGTAATTTCACCATTCCACTTTTGTGCCTCTTTTTTTTTTCCCCCCGTGGTGAAAAAAAAAAAAAAAAGTGGGAAAAGAAGAAGAAGAAGAAGAAAAAAAGGAGGCAGCGCAGTGAAAATTCCAGACGTTATTACTGTGCTGCATGCATGGCTCCAGTGATACTCTCCTTTCATCTCTGCTTCCTCCTCTATTGACAGATGGTAGTTATCAGACAGTATGGAAATACTGTGGTTAAGATAGTTTTCACTGATTTTTTTCCCTTTGGTATTTATGACCTGATGATCATCATGAGAGCGTTGTGGTCTTGAACAGAGGGCCACTCTGCCAGCGTTGTTTGAATCAAGAAACTAACGTTTGCCACATGGGAATGACGCACTATCTCCAGACAGCCTGAGTGTTTGGGAAGTGAAGTGGGGTGGTGCACTGTGTGCATGTGTACTTCAGTCACACCAACGGGCTGATGTGATATGTCTCAATAATTGATTTGTCATTCGACTCTAGATTGACTGGTTGATTACTTAAGGCACACAGGACAGCGACATTTCTAGCTTCTCAAATGTGAAGATTTGCTGCTTTTCTCTGTTTTAAATCATTGCAGTTTAACGATGTTTGAGTGTTGGACTGTTGGGTGGACCAAATAAGCGTTTTGAAGACATCATACTTTTCTGACATATTAAAGACTAAATTCACAGATCATGGAAAATATTGTTGATTGCAGCCTGTTTGTGCCATGTGTAGCAAGAATGGGCTTCAATTCCTTCTTTCACATGTTTCCATTCAGAGCTATACAATAAATTGTTACATTTATGAGTTTAAGTTTTATGTTTTTTTACGGTTATCAAATGATTTCACAGTGTATCTACGCCATATTGCTCGCTGGTGTTATTTACGGTCAAAGTTAAAGAGATAATGAGAAATAAGGTCAGTTAGTGGGAAATTAATTTACACCAGTTGTTACATGACTAATATTTCCCTTACCGAGTATTTTTAGCTGCCACTGACATTCTGAACGCTGCTCCACACTTCTTTGTGTCCTTGTAAATACCAAGCCTTGTGATGGTGAGCCTTGTATATGTGCCACATATATGAGGTTAAGCCCCAGTTGAAATTGTCCTCTGGGCAGTGGCCAGATGGGGTTTATTAGCAGCTTTCTTCTTTATGGTCTCTGCTTATTTATGTGTTGATGTATACGTATCAGAAGAAGATGGAATTAAATGAGCTCTGGGTGTGCCTGCGTGTGACATGACAGGGGTGCTGTGTCCTAGGCGTCTTTTAGTTTTGTCGGAGTGTGCGCAGCACATGCATTGTTTATATGTGTGCTTGTGAGCCTGAGCTGCCCCCCCCGAGGAACATGTGCCCTCAGAGCTCATTTCCCAGGTGTCCCACATTTCCAGCTAATCTGCTGCTCACTTCGGCTCCTAATCTGTCTCAGAGGAGTTTGCTGGGTGGGTGTAGGTTGGAGAGCTCTGTGACAACTGCAGAGGAGATGCAGCTTAAAGCAAAATGCTGAGGGACACAGAGGGAAAAGTCACTTCCCAATCATTACTCTGTCCTCCTATATCCCATGACATACAAGTCTCTTACCGTGCAGGAGGCGTTCGAAGTGAAAAAGCTGACTTCTGGGTCTCTGAGTCGCTGAGAGATGATTGAACCTCAAACGGTGGGATTTACCACCAAAGTTCACAGAGTTAAAAACGGCACCTAATCATTTAAATATCTGGTTGTAGTGATTCTTCTTTTATTGGCTAAGCCCAAAATGGCTGTCCTTTTTTCCCCAGTTATTTTTAGCGTTTTGGTATTACAGGGTTGATGTCCTGGTTGCTCAAAGTTGGATGTTGTCTTAGTTAGAAATGATGAACGCCAGACGGGAGTTTCCTAAAAAATAACCCATTTAAATGACCCTGTGCTCTCCTTGAGTTTGAGAGTAGCCTGATTTACACCTTGTAGGTCATCAGTGGTCACTCTCACTCGCTGGCACAGGCTCTGGCTTACAGTGTGAGGAGCCACGCAGAGTCCCAGACCTGTTAATTGCACCAGACATGAAAACCTAGAGGGAGAAATGAATATCTCATTTGTGTGCCAGTGTGTGTGTGGGGTGAAGCGAATGCCAGTTGTCTAATAGCTTTCACACAAGCCTGATTGAATTAGACGGCGAGGAGGACCACGTTCCTAATTGAATTGCGGAGACCCTGTGTTGCAAACAGTGCAGGCTAGTGTTCCCCATGGAAGTGCTGTGGCAGAGGGGGGACAGGCTGGCTGCTCCTCACTCCCAGACAGAACAGACACACAACTCGTGGCTGCTCTCCTCTGGCTAAGCTGTGGCCGTGACTGTCGTTTCACAAGGTTACGCTCTACTTAGATGTGAGCAGTTCAAAGGCTGATGGCGTGTAGCTGTGGTTGCAGGATGTTAAGAGGATAAAAACGACTGCACAAGCCAACAGGTTGTCTTAATGTAATTTTCTCCTCTGTGGAACAGTGGTCTATCTTGTAAAAGAAACACATTTCTTTACCATAGCCTGTGCTCTGCCCCTGCAGTGATTCACATAAATAGTTTTTACAGGCAGCACCAAAGCAAACAGAGGCCCAAACTTGTACGTTGCTCACTGTAGCGGCCTCTTTGGTCACAATGGAATACAGGGAAATACCCGACATCCGCGCACGCACACACAGTCCCTCTGACGCTAGCCATTTTCACCGCTTTCAGCACTTTTTCCTGCTGTGCTCACAAAACCTAGCACCTCGGATTTTTTTTTTTTTTTTTTTACCCCTCCAGCCTTTTTTCTCTTTCACACCCTGAACACCACACACACACATTGACACACACAGACACACACACACACACACACCTTGCCTGTCTTTGTCTCCCTTGTCTCTTCTTTAATGGTGTGTTCATTAAATAAAGCAGTTTTGGGGGAGGGTGGATTTGATCCTGAAAAGGGGGAACAGGGGGAACAGGGGAGAGGGGGCTGGAGGGGTGTGCTGTTGTTGCTGTGATGCCCCAGACTGCTGGACAAAGAGTCTCTCTGTCGGGTGGTGTGGATGAGAGATGGTGAGTGAAAGAGACGGGATGGGTGTAGGTTTTTTTTTTTTTTTTTCTCTCTCTCTTTTTCTCAATAGGTGTGGCCTTAGGCTGGATTACCTGGTATCAGCCAGATGATTGTCTGGTTGTGAACGCAGTACACAGAAATTGCTAAATGCCCGGTCTTTGTTTGGCCTCTCACTCTCTATTTTCTGTATGTGTGGCTGATTTGGTTAGAGGAGCCAGAATCGCAGGGAGCGCTTCCAGTATAGTCAGTCATGTCGGCATCACCGCTGAAAGCAACACTCCCTTCCTCTCTCCGTCCGTCTGTTTGCTTGTGTCTTTCTTCTCTCTCTTTGTCTCTCACTCTCTCTCTCACACACACACACACACACACAAACACACGCAGGTCGTACATTCTTTGTAGGATTCAGATGGTTTTAGCTGCAGGTCCCGTCTTCAATGTGCTATAAATCTCTTTGGCTATAATATTCAGGAAACCTTTGAAACAACCAGCAAATTACCTGCTGTAAAAAATGACTAGCACCCTGGCGCAGTACCTCTCACAGCTCTTGCAGTACTATTTTTATTCAGTGAGTCTAGCGAAAACCCCTAATTAAAGCCTTTATGTCACTATATGTTATTAAAAGTCATAAACATAGACAGACACAAGCAGCCGGGGGTTTGAAATGTGTGTGTGGGGGGCTAGGTAATATTCAGATTGAGATAGAAGGCTCAGCGTTCAAATAAAGTCATGTAATATTCAGTTTTTTGGAATGATCAAACATTAGAAACAAAACTAAAATGTCACCCCATTGGCAGGAGTTTTACTTTATTTTTCAAATATATTGATTTAAGATGTATGCCTTCAGTGTCTCTGCAACCAGTTGAGGTGATCTGGACCTTTTCACACGAATAAAACTAAATTGAGTCTGAAGTGTTTATAAATTCTCTTTAAGCTTTTCTGCGTGGCCTTTGTTTTTGACTTATTGCCATGTTTTATTATTCCCAGTTGCACACTCGCAGTGCCCAGAGATCTGCAAGTTTGCTTTATAATTATATTAATAGCAGTGTATGTTCTTTTCTTTCTTTTTAAGTATAGGAAGCAGGAACAACAGAGGAGCTGTTGTCAATGAATATTCTTGCAGTAATTAGCTCGTATTGCCAGAAGGATATCTAAAGTTAGAGAAAACATCCAAAAAAACAGCCTTCAGCTCTCGTACGTTGAGCAAGACTGCCAGGATGGTGATCAAACAGCTCAACAGCAGCAATCTGGGCAGGCAGGGAGGTAGGGAATTAAAGCTCTGATCTGTTTCTTAATCACTGCTCTCCACGTTTCTGCCTCTCTACATCTGACACCAGACAACTTTGCAACTCTTAAAATCTGTCATCCGGGTATAAAAGTGGAAATTCCCTAAATATTTTCCCAAAATAATGACCGTGGCAGGGCGAGAGAGACATGCCAAGACATATAATACCATGTCCTCCTGAACTGAATGGTTTTAGCAAATATGCTTCTCATGGATTGTTTTAACTTTCTGAGGTATCAGATGAAAGCGCGTTGTCACACAAGGTTCCTGTCTGACTGTCTGAATTATGTTGATACTTGTGAGCCCAGTTTTTCTGCTACGTGTTGGACAAAACAAACCACCATGCTAAATATTTCACAAAAGATATTGTTTAATATCTGTCAGTTCCGGTTAAAAGTGAAAAATAACATCTTTTTCTGTTTGTTTTGTTTTTTTTACTTTTATGAACTTTAACTTTATATACAGAATTTTATGTATGCATGGAAAAAAGTTCCAAACAAAGACCAAACATGACAAAACAAAAATATAAATATGAAATTAATGTTGGTAAATCACAAGCAATTATGCAACCATGAAAAGATATCTGTAGGATTTATTTTATATTTAAGGGCTTCTTAAGCATGTAGAAATGAAATATGGGGTTAAAGACCAGTATAAAAACATACATATTTTTATTTCTTTAATCACTTTCACACCAAACGGAACAGACTTACAGCGCACGATGTTTGGTGGGAAAAATTTGCATCATCCATTCATGCGCCATCCACCAACTGCCAAAGAATATTTAAATAACCACTGTGGTAGCAAGGCGTCATGGGGCTTTATTAGTGCTAATCAATTGTATTCTCTCATTTTCCACTGCATGCAGATTTAAAAGTCATTGTTCTGATTGTTATGCACAGTCTGCATACTGTTGCAGCACATACATTCACTGTGGGCACAGTAACACGCCGAATTCCTTGGCTGAAAAAACTACCAAACACAGCCATTCCCCACCTCTCCCCTTTCGTCTCTTTGTTCCGATCTTTACACGTCTCCTCTCTCCTTCGCCCCCCCCCCCCCACCTCCTTCACTACCTCTTTATGCTGTGTTCTTTGGTGTTGCTCCTCTGAGCGCCGCACTCCCATAGACCTCACTGTGCCGCCGAGGTTCGATCCCAATTCCCCACATAGCTGTTGCCTGGGCCTCATTCAGAGACCCCGTTGACTGGCAGCGTGAATGTCCAGGCCTCATGTTTCGCTCTGTACCCCAAACCTTTTCCCCCATCAATCATGGAGGAAGAAAAACATGTCAAAGCTAATACTTAGTGAGGAGATCTTTAAGATTACCAGTTTTATTTTGAAGTAACTCTTTGTGCCACTGACGTTTGTGATAATATAATAAAGGCTACTTAACTTAAGGAGCTTGACATAATGGACATGTAATGAAAACAGCTTTACGGTTAAAAATGTATTATGAATGCAGCTACAAAACAATACAATCCACAAAAAATACATGTATTACTTTCGTATCTTTCCTCTACTTTTCCATAGCTGTAAGAGATAGTTTATTTATTTTAAAGGTAGATTTCACAGTACTGTTACAGCAAATCTTAAACATATTTGTCTATGACTTCCTGTTTAATAAAAAGTGTCTGCATGCGTCCAAATGTTTTCATCACTATAATCATCAGATTTAGAAGGTGATGGCGCTGAGCAATGTACTTTGTGTTCCAATGAGGGAAAAAAGATATTAATCCTTGGCCTGTAGGGTCTGCGAGTACAGTGATGTGTCTGTCTAATATAAACACTGGGATTGGACCCGGACTAATTCCGCCTTGAACTCCTTTAAATGGAAGTTGCAGCTGCAGATGTTTCCATATTCCAGATGCCGATACAGCCGAGTTGTAATTTGCCAGTATAGCCTCAGAATGAAATAGTGGCTGTGTTTTTATGACTTTACAATGTAGAAAACTCCAGTCATGTTCCAGTAAGATTTAAGAAATATATAGAAAATAGAGGAAGCTGTTTCTCATAATGAGCGACACAAATTGTTTTAAACATTGCAAGTGCGCATGTCAAAATCTGCTTCGGTAGAGGATTAAAAATATTCTCATGAAGCGACCACGTTTAACATAAAAATAACTACTTAAATTGGTGGGAAAGCTGCTTTATTTTGTTCCCTTTCATCAGAGTCAATAAATTATTACGCTTTTTCATTCTGTTACTAAAGAAAAACAACAGCACTGACAGACCTGAGGGGTTTTAACTTCAGATATGCAGTGTGTCCCCTGTGTGAATTTTTCATGTTACTGCACTTCCAACACTTCTTTCTCAACACCTCTGTATTTTCCTCTGTTATCGGTGGGCCAGGTGGGAGCTGGATTACCTGAAGCAAAACCGTAGCTGGTTTGGCTCAAGATATATATAAATATATATAAATATATATCGACAGGGTGCAGGTGCAAATCCTGGAAAAAGGTTATTTTTTTTAGCAGCGAAGGTTTAGGCAGAATGTGACTCAGGAGAGGATAAGGGGATTTCACAGGCAGCTAAGTTAGTTTGTTTATCACTGCAATGATGGACGCTTATGGCAGCGTACAAACAGATTCACCCCATGTACAGTCCGTGATTCACCCGCATGCAGGCAGATACACAAATGCAGAATTTAATGGCGGCTGCCGTGTGTGAGTTCATCGTCGTCTCCATCATGAATGTAACTTTCCTCCCAGGTTTCCACAGAGAGGCCCTTAAAAGGGCTCTTAACAGAAAGCAGGGCACTTGAGTGATTTCTCAGGCAACTAGAGCATGGTGAATAATTCAAAGCAAACTTACAACATGTTGCCATGTTGCCTTGTCTTCAGAGAGTTGTCTCACATGCAAGGCCATACTGGTGTGTATTTATATGTTGGTGGCGCAGATATGTGTGTGTGTATATATATATATGTGTGTGTGTGTGTGTGTGTGTGTGTCTGTGTGTATATATGTATACACACACATGGTGGACTTGTGCTCTGTGTTTTCTGGGTTGTTTTATGATCTAATCACTTGATGGCTTCTGTTGTAATGCAAGATGTAACCAAATAGCCAATAAATACGTTTAGACACTTGGAGGAAATGTGAAGCAATGGAAAGTCCAACTTATCATTGTTTTCTCTTTTTCACATAAATACCAAATATAAATATATACTCATACTCATATATACTTAATACACTTTAAGTACTGAAAGGGTTAAATAAATCAGTCATTTTTTAGTCAATAAACAGAAGGTTGGACATGTTTATATTATATATATATATATTTTTTTTTAAATATATTTAATATCTTATTGCTCATAAACAGGCAATTTAGAGAAGGCACCTGTAGTGATTGCACCCAACAGTGATTGTTTTAATTTGTAACTCTTCCTGCAATAAACAATAAAGTGACTAAAATAATAATATATATATAGTTAAAGTACCATATATTTTTATTTCATTATGTTTTAGGCTTGGGTGTCTTGTTTCTGTCATAATATGAAAGATTTTGATTGCTTTTTGAAAACAAGTGGTTCTAATCGTGGTGTATCCTCCTCTGTCTTTCAGCCTGTCCGTCAGGCTTTTTCAAGCCGACTCAGGGAGACGAGTCCTGTATGCAGTGTCCCATCAACAGCCGCACCACCAGCGAAGGCGCCATGAACTGCGTTTGCCGCAACGGATACTATCGCACCGACTCAGATCCTCTCCTGATGCCATGCACAAGTATGTATAGCACCGAGGCTGTTATATCTGAACTTTAACTCACACTACACGCAAACAGGCACAGTGCACATAGCAAGAGTACACACCCACAAAAGCCTTTGGTTTCAAACATGAACTTTTTGACACTTACACATTTCACACCCACAAGCAGAAGAGCCCTGGGATCAAAGGACAGTGGTAGTCTGTGTAACGCTAAACAGAGAAACCCTGTCAGAGCTGTCCCTCACACGAACACGACACTGACATCCCCATAGTGTGGCTGTCCACAGATCTGACCCAAAACACAAGGCTCGGCTGCCCCTCCTCAACATCACACAGCCCTGTACTCCACGCCAGACCAGAGGTTACTGGGCCAGGGCGAGTTGCTTTGTGAAGGGCCGGGCATGGAGAATGAGCCCAGACGAGACTCTCTCTTGTCATGCCAATGAAGCTGTTTGAATTTGAATTTGAATTTGAGGCTGACACCGAGGTTGAGCCAGAAAGAGAGAGAGACGGAAAGATAGACTAAAGCAAAAGTGAGCGAGGGAGGGGTGAAGCATGAGGGGAAGACTCGCAGAAAGGAATGAAGAAGTAGAGGGAAACCAGAGCGATGGAGAGAGGTTGTGTGTATGTGAATAAGACGGTGAATCGGTGCATAGAGTGTGGTCCGACTAAAACAAAACCGGGGTGAGTGAGAAAAAAAAGCCTCTTTCAACGTTTTGGTAGTGTTTTTTCCTCACTCTCCCTCTCTGCCTGTTGAAAGGGAAAGAGGAGGGAAAAGATTTGATGGTCTCCAACAAAGGAGATTTGCATAAGCCTGGCTCTGGGAGTCGAGCAGCTGTTGTGAATGAGAAAGCAGCAGCGTCACGTCACCCGTATTAAGCGCAGCAGGGCCCGGCCTGATTAAAGCAAGGGAATGGGCCCATCAGAGCGGCCCGCCAGCTAATGGGGGGGATATTAGTCCTCCTCCCCAGGAAGGAGATGCCAAGGAGGAGTTATGTTTCCATGTACGAGAGACACCAAGAACGGCACTCCAGTGGGCTTCCTTCCAGAGCCGGATATCTGTTAATTGCTGCCAATTAAAAGGAGGTTAAATAAGAAGTGATCGATTCAGATTTAGGATGTTGTGGGCGGAGAGGAATTGTTTATCTCATTAGTCCTAGAGGGGTACATCTTCCATAATTAGGAGCACATGGTTGTAAAAGATAAACAGTTCTCAATGTTTGTTTGTTTGGCCTGTCACTCAACATGTAGCACCATGCGGAAAGTTTCCACCCCGCAACGCGTAGCTACTGAGAATGTCTCAACAGGAGAAACAGTCGGTTCCTCTCGCCGCTGCAGTAACTCTATACGATGCTCCATGAGAAAATTGTCAAGAATAGATGTTAGAAAAACACTTGACAAAGTGGACATCAGCATGGAAAATGAGAGAATGTGAATGGGCGTCTCGAGGGAAGAGACACTGCCAGCTCAGACCTCAAAGAGGCTATAGTATCTCAGTGAGCGGATTTTCTCTTCTCCCGTGTAGGGGTTATTTAAGTGCAGACGGTAATTATGTCCTCTACGCCATCAACTACACGATGCAGCGTCCATCATAAAATTAGAACAAGGCTGTGGAATGTAGTCGGCGCAAAAAGTACAGGATCCCTGAAGTCGTGGCTCATATTTTTATGATTTTCTTTTGATGATTTCCTTGATGAATTGTTAAATTGTTGTTGTTGTTTTTTTTAATGTCTTATTTTGTCAGTCCAAAACCCAAACATATTCAGTTTAATGTATAAGATAAAGAAACACAAATCCCCTGGTTTTTTTTTGCATGAAAAATTAATCATTTGATAGTCAACATACCGGCGCAACTTGTATATAATGATATTGTTTCCTTCTATGTTACTCTCTGCGTCCTTTCTGTATAAGAAAATAGTCAAAATTTTCATGAAAACTACAGAACGCTACTACTAATTAATTGTGCATCATTCGAATTCCGGCTCGGTGTTAGATTGTTTACATTTTAACACTGTTTCTGGTCCTTTTTATCCATTTAAGAGGACATATTAAAGTTGATGTTCATATTTTATCTGAAATGTTAATTTTTCTTTGGCTTCAGTACTTGACTCTCTGACTGAGTATCATGTTTGTGCTTGTCCCTCCAAGCGCTTTGCAATCTCAGTTTTTCAGGATACTACATAAATAAAGATATTATTATACAAACAATGGATCAGATGATTGTGACTAAGTGAAAGGGGCTGCATGTAGTAACAAACACAAAAAGAATTATCCTATTGTTCTGCCTTTATTTATAAGCAACTTCACTGTTTCGCTCTTGTCTCGTTCCCAACATCGGGAAGCTGTTTTCAGTGAAAAAGCTATGATAAACATGCTCTACGCTACCTGCCCAGCACCAAATGGCAGACAGACCCAGTTGGCAACTAGCTAGTGAACATAGTGGAGCACTTAGCAGCTAATAGCAACGATATACAATAGTGTATTTCCCCTAGGAGTTTGTGAAGACCAAAAACAGAGTTAATAAGAGAGTGAATTGCTTTCGCCAGGTGGCTGGAAATCTGACTCCAAAGAAATGAGGCTATATCACATCAGTGCTTGTTTCCACATTCAAGGTTAAAAAAAAAAAGCAGGACAAAGCAGGTTTCTGTACATTTTTCAGTGTAATTCGGTGGAACGTCAGACTAAAGGTCAAGAAACAAATGAGCTGTTTTGGATATATATATATTTTTTTTTTTTTGCAGATCCTGATCCAGTAGTGCCATCAAATGGCCATTTTATAGCACATTGGAACCATTTCCAATTGCTGTTCTGTTAAACATCTTTTCACAACACAACTATTTACAGAAACATATGCGCAGTGGTTTAATTACTCAAGTGTTAACTGGAGAATCTCTGTTGTATTTTGCAGCTGTCCCTTCAGCTCCACAGACTGTTATCTCCAGCGTGAATGAGACCTCTGTGATGCTGGAGTGGATGCCGCCTCGGGATTCCGGTGGCCGTGAGGACGTGGTCTTCAACATCATCTGCAAGAGCTGTGGCGGAGGCCGGGGAGGCTGCACCCGCTGCGGGGACAACGTACAGTTTTTGCCCCGTCAGCTAGGCCTGACAGAATCCCGGGTCTACATTAGCGACCTGTTGGCCCACACGCAGTACACGTTTGAGGTGCAGGCTGTCAACGGGGTGTCAGATCAGAGCCCCTACTCCCCTCAGTACGCTTCAGTCAACATTACCACTAACCAGGCTGGTAAGTGGGCCCATCTGTCTTTTTCTATACTTTATATTCCCCATGCGGTTTCCTCTTCTCTTCTCTTCTCTTCTCTTCTCTTCTCTTCTCTTCTCTTCTCTTCTCCCCATCACTTTCTTTTTTTTTTCCATGTCTATTTCTGTGCTGCCCCTTTGTCACTTACAGTACGTCCTGTACAGCACCTCTTCACCACACTCAGTCCTCTCCAAGCACATAATGCACAGTGCACACACCTCCACTAAGTAAGTAACTTTCCTCTTGTGTATGGTGATGTATGCAGATTAAGGGCTCTGAAATGGGGAGGAGAGTGCCGTTGATGATGTGACAGACAGAATGTGATGGCCTGCTGGTCTTAACACTGTGACCTCATCGTCATGTTTTTCAAAATGCGGAGCTCCACTGCTGTCTCTCCACTTCATCTACTGTTCAATGATTACAGTTATATTTTCATCCTCCCACTTGATTGTAGTGTCACACAAAAAAAAATGTGGAAAAAACTGTAATACACACAGTAAATATATTAAAGTAACATACATGTACGGGCTACCTTGTAAACCGAAACCCATTCTAGTATGTTCTGCGGCCTAATGCAAAACAGGTTGGTGACTGGGGAAACTTTTTAATCTGTAGGATCTTCTAGAAATGTACCTCAAAATCTCCTTCAATCTCTCTTCTGCAAGTATCAGAGCTTTGCTAGCTGCTTTCCACTCTGTGGTTTGCGGTTAAAGTTGGCTGCATCTGTAATTATTTCACAGAGGCAGCAGCATTGATTTGCTCTTTAATTGTCTTTATGAAACGCATCATTTGGCGTGCCAAGCTTTTCTCCCCCAAGCACTGATGAGCACGGGGATACAGCCTGGGCTTTATCTTTGTGCTGGCTTTGCATCCCATTAGCAACATACGTAAGTGCCTGTCATCTCTCATCATCCATCCGTCTGCACTGAGGGCAGTCTTCTGTGACTGAGCTACCTAAGCACCGTGTTACTGTGCTTTTATTACAGCGGACATATTGGGTTTTGTTTAACTGCACTCTCGCTCTCTCATTACTTTCCTCTGGAATTCCCAGATGTCCAGATGCTCAAACTGAGAGGGTATACAAGTTTGATGAGCATATTTAAGAGCCGGTTGCGACATGTAAATTTACCCATTGAGCTTAAAATCTGTTTGCGTGGAAGCTCCATAAAGTACTCTGTTACAATACTGAACTTTCAGTCACGCTAAAATGGAGGTCTTTATTCAAACGGCGACCCCCTTTTATTGTCTGTTTTGATTTGAGTCACTGGTGTGGTAGGTTAATGAGGGCCTGTGAGTGCAGTTAAGCGTTGTAATGAGGCCCCTGCCCCACTCTTTCTCACTGGGCCACAATAAGTCTGCCACCCCAGCCCTTGGCTTCTCTGCTTCCCCTGCCGTGGGGTCCTGGCGGAAATTGGGGGGCTCCGCGCCCTCTCCACTGAAGTGCCCGTCACTTTGGATTAAGCAGGGAGAGCTCCCGTCAGAGGGAGCTGTGAAAAGAACTCAACTCTTGCTCGCCCCTACTCCGCTCTCCCACCTTCCCCCTTCACCCTGCAAAACCAGGCTCACCCCTGGGACACGGGATTGCTGTTTTGCGGTGCTATGCTACAGGGCTGGGGTCACAGGGACCAGGAGCCCATAATTGCATCTGGTTTGCGAGGCTTGGAGGTTACATAAACATCATGTCATCCCTAATTACCTCAGGCAGTTGTGTTGCCTCCTTCTTACACAGAGAATGAGGGAGTTAGATGAAGAAAAACAGAACCAAAAAAATGTGTCTGTACAATAGAGATATGCGTGTTAGTGAGCCCTTAGAATGGCTTGCATCGGGCGATGGGCTGGAGCCGTCCATGAAGGCAACAAATAAATAAGTAAATGGAAAGTAATCGGCGTGAAAGTGTGTCTCATTTCTTCTGTGGATGGCTGCCATCCTCAGCTATGACTTGTTGGTGTGAAGGGTCGGGGGGTGGGAGGGGGGAGACGGGGAGGAGAGTGGTGTGAGATGTGAGCAAAACTTCTCACTCACCATACCCAATCAAGCACCCACCACACTCTATTACCCACAGGGCTTATCCTCCCACTCTGTAGGTGGTTGGCGACAGTTCCTCTGCGATAAAGGACGTGATTGCCCTGGAAAGTGCGGCGCTTGATTACACACTGTAATGCCACACAAAAGGAGATGCCGTGCTGAATGGCATTTGAGCCCGTTTTATAAGCACATGACTAATTCCCCAAAACTTGTATTGTGTAGAATACGCAAAAGCCTTGAAGCGCCTCCAAGCCTTTTTTTTTTTTTTTCTTATAATAATGAATCAGAAGTAAGCCATCTATTTTGGCTTTGCTTGTTCTATAAATTGTTACTCATTGCATGGCATTAAACGAACGGAGGGAGTGAGACAGAGATGCAAATCTGATGCTTTGTCACAGACCTGGGGTGGAAAACCATAGTGTGTCTAGGTGTTATATTGATTTAACTGGATCTGACAGGTGAGAGAGTGGTGACACAAGACCAGTCTCACACATGTGGTAACACCACGGGGAAGGGGGCAGATTTAAATGGATTATTGCACCGATTTATTGCGAACATCTTAAAGTTATCAAAAACAGTTGTTTGAAAAATGTTCTTGAGTCGCGTGGCATTCACAGCGAACAATGTTGGAAATGAATGAGCTGATCTCACCGCACTGGCTTACCTTGTTTTAAGGTCAAGAGTTTAGACTCTAACAACACTATCGACTGGATTGTTAATGCATTTAATTTTGTACTTGGCTGCTTTTAAATCCCCGAATCGTGTTTCCCGACATTAGCAGTATTTTTTTTTGTTGCCGTTAATTCATTATCGCAGTCCAGCGTTTTAGTTAATCAGTCGACTTTAAAGTCAGGTTTCGCAAATAAGAGACTGTTTTTAAGTTGTGTAGTCTTGCTCGGCCCTCGTGCTTTTTTCAGTGATGTTCTGTTGTGATGTCAGCGCAGATCATCTGCTTAATCAGAGCGAGTGAAGGCAGCTGTGCATCGTTAGGCCTTCTAAGCAGTCAGCGACTGCGCTGTCAAGTTGACTTTTCTTTATTATTTAGCTGTCTGCTGCAACCTCTTAAAAATAAAAGAAAAATCCAGTACTTAACAAAATCTGCTGGCTGCACTTTATATGATGTGGAGTCACCATATTACTTTTACTTGAAAGGTGACCGGTACTGTGGCTGGTTAGTGAGACTACATCTTGTAACGTCAAGTCTTCTCATTGAAACAGACTCCTTTCTTTGCTCGAAAAAGACGCACGTTTGCCCGTTGAATCCGCTTCCCACCAACTCCTGTGTTATTTTTCTGTCCTCCTTTCCAGTGCTCCGTCCATCCCCGTTAGCTCACTTGGCATCATTGTATGAAGTGAAAATTGTTGCTGAAACCACCGTGAAGTTTAATCAAACGTTTTTGACAGCTGTGAGGCAGTATGTGATTTTGTCCTAATAGACTTCCCAGGACTACATCCTGCTATTTTGTCTTGGCTAACACACATGCCTGGACAGGCTACAAACGCACACGAGAGCACACACATGTAAAATATGTATTAAGTATCCACATATTGCACACACGTCAGCCAGTGTTTGTGTTGCACCAGCTATTCGTCAACTCATTACCACGTTTGAACGTGAAGTCTTTCCAAAGTCTAGTAACTACTAGCTAGTTTCATACTAGTGATTTACTAAATTAGGTCTTACCCTTGAAACCTAATAAATATCTGTGTTAGGAAACATGTGCAGCCCTGTCCAATCAAGGGCAATGAAGTGTGTAAACAGGAAGTCACTATAGCGTTACAAGGTGGGTTAACTTCCTAAAAGTAAAGTTTTAGAGGCACAAAAGATATACACCGATCAGCCAGAACATTATGACAACTGACAAGCGAAGCGAATAACACTGATTATCTCGTTATCGTGGCACCTGTCAGTGGATTGGATATATAAGACAGCAGGTGAACATTTTGTAGTGTGTGAGTTAGAATCAGGAAAAAATGGGCAAGCGTAGGATTTGGGTGACTTTAACAAGGGCTTAACTGAATGGGCCTGACCGTCTCCAAAACTGTTCCTGGTCTACAGTGGTCAGTGCCTAGCAAAAGTGGAACAAGGAAGGTAAAGCTGTGACCGCTGACAGAGTCAAGGATAGCCAAAGGTCATTCATCAGGGGGCGGGGGCAGGGGCGGAGGCAGAGGCGAAGGCTGGTCTATGTGGTCCAGTCCAACAGACGAGCTACTGTAGCTCAAATTGCTGAAAAGGTTAGTGCTGGTTCTGATAGAAATGTGTCAGAACACCTGAGGACAAATTGTTCACTTGCTGCCTAATATATCCCAACCACTGACAGGTGCCACGATAACCAGATAATCAGTGTTATTCACTTGTCGCCTGTCAGTGCTCATAATGTTATGGCTGATCGGTGTATCTTTTCATATAAAAGATATATCTTTTGTAAATCTAGATATTATTGTTTTATTTGTGTGTATAAATGGAGAAATATTCATGCAGGGAGGGAAATGAAATGATTATGCTAACCCAAATGACATTGATTAGGTGAAAGTTGCAGTCATGACTATATGTCATTGATGTGTGTATGAAAGCTATTTAAGTCTATTTCAGTTATTCTATGGATTACAAAATAGCTAATGTACACTTAGTGTGCAGGGACGAGGCTGCTGCTTTAAATGATCAAGGCACAAATAGATAATTGCTAACTAATAATGTAACTGCCAGTTATTTGCTGGCTTACTGTGGTGCTGCTGCATCATCAATTCCAGTGCATAGAGGAGAGATTATCTTTTACCTGAATGCAAACTATCAGTATTCTGCGGGAGAATTCAGCGTTGCACAACAGTTAAATTAGATCTCCATATACCCAGTGTGAATGCCATATTGCATTCTATAGTGGTTTGGCATATTAGCTTCCAGAGGACATATTTGTTTAGGCTTTTCATTAACTCAAGGTGAGCTGTGGCGTCTGCCGCTAATGCTATCGCGAAGCAGAGGGGCTGAATTGGTTCCTTATCAGGTGAACTGGCTGATTGTGAACCGCATTATTCAGAGGGTGGGTGGTGTAATCGGGTGCAGCCTTTTCATATGGTCTAGGGAAGATTTATGACTTAATTATTGTCCAAATTGCCCAGGTCCACTGTAACCAGGCTACCAGGGACTTTGCTGCTCCATTGGGCCGTGGTGTGAAAAGCACTGGTGCAGAGCCAGGTGGAGCTGCCAGAATGTGTCAATACACCAGCCAGCCAAGTGTGGCTACTACACTGTTGACTTTAGGGCAGTGTCACCGGTTCAGAAAGTACAGATTCTGTGCTCCAATGGCACATTCATGGCAGTGACATGGCTTTCTAGTTGATTATCTGCCTTTATCTCACGCAGAGTCATTTTAATCTGTGTGACTTTCTATGTATCAGAACTAGGATACATGAATGTGTGCTTATGTGCTTTAATAACTGTTAGATCTTTTTCACAGTTCCATAAAAAATGTTGCTATTTCACATCTATATGTAGGTGCAGTTCTGGGTCAAGACCAAGATATTAACTAGCACATATAGATAGGTATACATGTAGTGTGGAAATCTAGAGACACTTTAACAATAAAGCAACAATAACAACTAACTCAGGCTGCTATGTTATCTGCATCAGCTCTGGCTGTAATGTGATAGAGAGATGCAGGCTGAAAGATAAAGAGGCTGATAGACGGAGAGTCAGACAGGGACCACCAGTATACATAGCATGCGGTGTGACAGTGACAGAAGGTGTTAAGAAGGGCACATATGGTGGGTGCCAGGGTAGGTCAGCCAGGCAGACAGACAGGAGGCCTCAGCGTGCACCTGGAGCCCAGTACTGACAGAGCCTTGAGACAAGGCTGCTCTGGTAGTCAGCCAGCAAGCCACACATACACCACATTCATGCTACTGTTGATATCTAGCAACCTGTTTATGAAGACAGATTCAGACAAGCACTTACAGCAGAGAGAGAGAAAGAGAGAGCGGCATTAGCTTAGCGATAAAGTGTGTGGTAAGCAGCCTGCAGGGTAGCGGGGCAGATGACTTTAAATAACCTGTGCATGCGATATGAATTTGATCATGACTCCCCAGAGGAGAATTAGCACATGGATTGTCAAAATTAGTTAACTAATTGATCGTGTTCATAAATCATTCAGGAGCCATGTGCTTTCTTTTTTTCTTTTTTTTTTTTGGTGCATTATATGGCGCTCTTCCTTCAGGATCTGCCGCTTTAAGCCTGTGCGGGGAGGAGAGGGGTAGAGCATGCACATCGCATGCATATATCTAGGTTAAAAGGACACGATCTTTTGGCCCAGTGGGCTGTAAAAGGGAACATAATGTGAATATACAATTAATTATTGTTGAGTGCATTAGCTGTGTACCAAAATGTTTGAATAATTGACCGTACTTTAATGCAGCAATTTATTTGGTTTGAACACACAAGAGCACGATGATGGTGATAATTAAAAAAAGATCATAAATAAAGGAGATGAAGCAAAAAGGGGTCATGACCAAATCAGCACTGTGTTTTTGAATTTATTAATTTTTACGTGGACTTCATGGAGTTAAGTTCACCAATTAAGGAAATGGATCTGTGATAAACACAATGGCACTCCCCCTTCCTTCTTTGTCTTTCTCTTCCTTTCTTTGCCAAACACACCCTCAAGTTCCTGTGGCAACATACAGATTAAGTATTCCTTTGAAGGTGGATGCAAAACAGAGTTGTCATTGTCTGAGCGGGTGTCTTACCACTGTCTGGAGTTTTTTTCTGATGCGACCATGATGAGCTGCTTCTCCGCGATCCTACTCAAATGTCACTAATGCTTCTCATTTTTTAATGCAGCCTCGATTCACTCACATAGCTCACGATGATCATGCGATCTGTCTCCATCATCCCCTCGAAGGTTTTATGTGTAAATTGGGGTCAGGAACTTTATAAGCAGAGATGATCTTTTATAATCCTTGCTATTGTGTGCCACTCATACTGCGTAGATAAGCGTTACTTCGTTGTTAAGCCAAAAGGCATTGCTGTGCATTGAAATAGAACTGGAGCAGATGTCCCATTCGCAATTTCCATGTCTTGTTTATGTTGGAAAAATGTTACTTTGGAGCTGCAACAGGAGGAAATGATGATACTGACTACCTCCTTAATATGATCTTTTTGGGGCGTGTGTGTGTGTGTGGGTGTGTGTGTGTTTGTGTGTGTGTGTGTGAATAAAAATTAATCATGACGTTTCTTAATGTCAAATAATGGGCAGGAGGTCTCCATTTTGGAGCAACCCACACTAACTGCTCTAACATATTAGAAGATTTCTTCTCATTGTTTGAAACCAGGACACTTCATACATGAATTGTGTTCCCCACAATTGTATGTAGTGGCACATATTCTTGTTTGATTTACTGCAGTGGCTATTGTTGTGTTATCATGGACTGAATTGATGTTGTTTCCTTTAACACCTTTTTGAACAGACTTTCAGCTCTGTTTTGCTCATATTAGCATTCTGTTTTTTTTGGGTTTTTTTGGTCCTACCAACAGAGCTATTAACTCGATTCAACAAAATATTTTTGCATGCCACTGACCAAGTCATAGAAAAAGAAGGTTGCAGCCCACACTCTTCTTTCCAGCATTGTAGAATATTGACATGCATTCTGTGGCTTGTGGAGTTTCTTTCTCTGCAGATGCCAGTTTGGAAGTTGTTTAAATGCAGAAAAGCAGCTTGCTGATTAAACTGTCCAGTTTCCCCCAAAGCGGTGTGAGTCAAAACCCTTATTCCACATCCCTGTGGCGGACAACTCAAACATTGTGTCTGTTCAGCCCAAATCTGCCCCGAGAGACTAAAAGAACCACAGTAGATCTCTGTATCTTAGAAATGTCTCTTTGGGCCAGGTTGAGGTTCTTTTAAAACCATTTTCTAATAATTCGAGATGACTCTTTTATTGTTTTTTTTTTTTTTTTTTAAACTATTGTGAATTGGCACCATGTTAGACAGTCACAACTGGTCATTTGGTTTGGTTTATCGAATACAACATACCAGACTGTGTCAGATTTGTTCTTTTTATTGTTAACTTTTATCAAGATGGAAACAAGCATTCAATACCATGGACATTCTTGTTAGATGAGTTGAAGACTAAAGGACCATTGAGGATGTTCACCATGTTGAACATCACTTAAACCACTGAAGGACCATTTGTTTTTGTTTTTTTAATGGAAGGGCCTATATCATTAACTGTTAACAACTGCAGTAAAGAACTACAAGAACTATTCAAAGTTAAAGCTTTAAGTGGCTCACATACTGAGGATTGTATTCAACACCACCCACCAAAACAGCACCGTTTTTTTTTCTGGGGTCTATGACATTTAGTTCAGTTGCTGCAAAAGAATTGTCTCCATACATATTTATCTGATTTGTATCTCCTCCAGATTTGCCAGCCTGGCTTCGATTTAAACCCTAACCTCTACAAGTACAACCTCTTCAAGCCCCTAAGGAGCCTATTTTAGAATTAGCTTATGGTGTGTATATGAGTATGTATTATAGTCCCCAATCTTTTCCAGTGCAGATGGTTTAAAGCTTGATGAACTGAAATCTCACTTTTGTAGCTTTACTGCATTGGAAAATCTTTATAGATGTAAAACCCACAATCCTTTGCAGCTGGGGAAACAGGGCACGCTGCCAGCATTCTAAAAGTACATGCAAATATAGGCCTCTCCCTTTAAGACTGCTCGATGCGCCGCTCATAAATGGACGGCAGTCGGGAGAGAGTGGAGCAGTGGCAGCCTGTTTGGGAGGCTGTCTGGTGGAGGACCAGGTGGTTTCGGGCCCTTTGGGAGAGACTGCACTGTGGGGAAACTGATTTTTACAATGAAAAGGAAAAGAGATTTACGAGCCCTGACCTGTTCTCGCTGCCTCCCCCATTTTCCCCAAATCATAGCGTTGCTCTCTGCAC
Organism: Nibea albiflora; assembly: GCA_014281875.1. Taxonomy (NCBI): domain Eukaryota; kingdom Metazoa; phylum Chordata; class Actinopteri; family Sciaenidae; genus Nibea; species Nibea albiflora. The sequence goes on along the minus strand of CM024790.1, from coordinate 12,810,040 downwards.
CAGAACGTCTAATCATATCAGAGCCACATGGTTGTAGACACATTAGGATGTTAGAAAGATGCAGATAAAAGGCCTTAAACATATACTTTCTCAGAAGGATATGATTCATATGCCAGCAAACGTTGGAGGTTTTTTTTTTTTCTTTCTATGTGTGTTTGTAAAGACCAAACCAAATGAACCCAAGTATCAAATCATGGTGTCGTCATCTCTTGCTGTCAATAAAATAAGTCAGCTGCATGAAATAAAAGCCACTACTTTGATTTTTTTTTTTTTCACCCCTGCTCCTCCAAGCATGGCTGAGTGTAACAGTTTAAATGGTTGTGTTCAGATCCCCGACCACCTGAAGACATCCACTGGTGGATGTATGGCCAGTAAGGGTTCCCTCTGCTGCTGGCGTCCATCTACAATGTTCATGTTCAGAGTAGTTCTTAGCAATGAGGCTTAACAGTAGAAATCCAGCTTTCCTAAACAAGAGAATGGTCAAAGAGAGGAAAAGCCCACCAAAAGAGTGTTGTACAATAAAAGATAACAGGCATACATTAATAAGATGGATGAAAGCCTCACTTGTGTGTGTGTGTGTGTGTGTGTTAGCAGAAGCATGCCCCATTAAATCAGCTTGGCTTTAAATGAGTGGAAATATCCCTGTAAACTCCATCTTTAATTGATTAGTGGAGCCGCTAGGTGTTCAAACACAACACTAAAACATCTATTAGAGATGTTTGAGCAAAACAGAGCCTTTGTATTCTGTGTTGTTGGGCCAAGGCCAGAGCGTCATGCTAGAATAGACTCCAAAGCACCGTGTTTCATATCAGATCCCAGGCTGAGTAATGATGTGGGGTCTGAAACTTAACTCTTTGAACAACAGCTGGGGCCTCCCATCCTCTCACAATTAAGCAATGCGATATACAACCTTGAACATTTCGAATGGACCCCACCCCCCCCCCCCTCAGGCCCCAGAGTACTCACTCTTCATTGTCATGATTTCTGAGCTATTTGCAGTCTGTTTATAATTGACCTGGTGTTAAACACACAATCCCATGTTGAATGCTGCGTGTCTGACCAACAGGGGAAATTAGGCAGCATGTACGTAACATTAATAACCGTCAGTGGTGCATTTGAAGATTTGGTTCGGACATGAGATCAAGATATTTTATCTGCCGTGATTAGCACCACTAGCTGCACTCTAAGTCCTCTATGGGTACACATGGGGAAACTCCTGTCAGACACAAGGCCATTTATCTTTTCAATTCAGCCATCTAATTTAATTCTATAAACTTACAATCCCTGTCTTTCTCATTATGGCCGCTTCATTAGTTTTAAGAACATGAATAGAGCATTCATTGAGAAAACCTATGAATAAAGCATCCAGTGAAAGTGGAGCTTACCCACTTTGAAGAAATTGATCTGACTTGACATAGTTTATGATGAGTTGGCTTCCAGTACATGAACGACTGAGAAACTTCCTTACATCTTTGTTTTTAATTTCTAATTGTCTTTAATGGGGTGCAATCCACATGATTTAAAAATAATTATTGTAACAACAAAGAGAACGGCTTGGAACAACTAAAACATGTATTTAGTGGCATAACTCACTGAATGATGTTGACACAAAGAAAAACCAAGTATTTACTCAACCCTTTAAATTATAGATTAAGTCGGGGGGTGGGGGTGGGGGGCATTCTAGGTACACTTGAAGATTTTGAGTACAATGGAGACTTGTAGATTTGGAAGTACGTAAATTAGATGTACGAAAATGGTTTTCATATGTGGATCATTGCTGTAGGCCTTACTGCAATGAAACATCGACTTGGCATACCACTACATTCCACAGTCAATTGGTGGAATGTCAGCTTAGCTTGAAATGCATGTATTGAATTTGACTTGAAATATACAACACAGCTGGACCGCTAGTTTCTCTACAAGCCGAATGTTTTAGCACTTTATGTTTTACACTCAGTTGCAAAGTCACGTCTTCCTTTAATTTAATCTTGGTTTTGTTTTTTTGATACACTAACCCTTATTGGTTTCTTGAGCTCAGACATGGCGACTGCCACCCCGCTGTCTGGAAGTTGTCCTTTAGCAGAAGAAAACCACACTGTTCTCCTCCAACAGCTTTTCATGTTGGCATGTGTCCATCCTTTGTACATGAATACATGAGCTGCCTTTGTTTCTCAGGCCCTGTATCAGGTTACTAGGCATGGCTGCGCCGTGTGTTTAATGGAAATGCTATGCAGGAAAAGGCCATGTGGCAGTCTTGAATATATGTACATCCGTAATGGGATACTCGTGAGTTCCCCTTAGAGTAACTGTTTGCCTTATTAGGCTGTCGTCTTCTGACTGCAAACAAACTAGGGAGTACAGTGAGATGGAGGAGAGTCTGATGTCCTGACGGCTTACTGTATATATTATCATACCTCCGGCTCCACGAAAGGGGCATGATGCATGGACGCTGCAGAGTCATAGGCCATCGTGGTGTAAGTGCTTTGCTGAGATGAAATACAGAACAGCCATTTATTATCTGCTGGCAGCAGCACATGAGGACATACTCACTCCCTTGACCATCACACTTTATACGAGACATCATAATTTGTTGCCTCAGATGGATGCTTCTGTTAGGCTCAGAGGGCAAGCAAGGCAGGGCTGATTAGCTGATGAGAATGAGTAAGGTTATAAAAGGGACTTTTTATCATCAGCTCTGACTCACTGTGGACGCACTGTAATTTCTCCCCTGATTCAGGACACGAGTTGCAAAGACATATCCGTTTGACGCTGCTGAGTATTTCCTTACGCGAGCAACAACAAAATAAATAATAATGACATACGGAAGATTTAGAAACCACGTACATGCAGCTTGAGAGTCTTAGATTATCGAGGCGTGTCAGTTGTTTCCCAGTCAGAAGATTTTCCATAGAGAACACGTGCCGGTGGAGAGACTTCTCTCTTTATTGCTGGGACTCAGGGGAGCCACTGTGCTGCTGGCTCGGGGCTGCGTGTGTGTGCAGCACGGGCCTGTAGGGGATGAGCGTGGGGCTTGGTGTCCATAAATCTGCAGCACCCCTCCCTCTCTGACTCCCCAACCCAACCTACCCTTTCACACATACAAGGCTCATGCATAGAGGCCCGCAGGCCTTGCCAGGCTCCCCAGACAGAGCTTTTTATCTTCAGCTTCTCTTAGCTTTACACCGACCCACGGCACCCTGAACTAATCTTAATGGTTGTTGGAGGACTTGAGGTGATCACACCCCCATGACCTTATGGTTGTGCTGAAAAGAATGTTTTAGCTCTCTGGGCTATGCAAGGCTATAGTTGGCCACCCATGATGTAACAAGTCATTTAGTTTACTGAGTCTCACATTGTGTAATGCGTGAATAAAATAAAGCAATGGGGTGAGATTATTTTACTTGTTCCAATACACAATACAAAAGCAAATGTTTGGTATTGAATGACTTTATAATAACTTACTGCTTATGATGAGACTGCATTAAAAGTCTTTTCACTTACCTAACTGTCCACCAGGATCACTGGCCATTACGACTATCTTTCTGTGAATCACAGGCTACTGTTAAAGAATCAAACCGATGCTTTTAAATGTTTTACAGTATACAGTTTTTCCCAAAGGAATATCATTTGTTTTTAGTTTTAGCCTCCTTTGTGAGAGCTACTGGTTTCAGTTCATGGTAGTATGCCTTAAAATGACCTCGTAGAGTCCTAAAACAGTATTATTAAGATAGTCAAATGGTAATAATCAGCTCCCAAAGAGTATCTTACTGGTAAACTCAAAGTATAAAAAATGATATTGGAAACATTGTTTGCAGTAATTTAAAACACATGCAATTTGTAACATGGAAAACCACTGCTATGGGCCTTTAAGCGCTCATCAACAAGGAAATATGCGTAAACAGCTTCAGCTAAATAAAATTAGAATGCGGAGGATAAAGATGCTGCCAAAAGGGACGTTGTGCAGCAGAACTGTAACTCTTCGAGGAAATAGGCTGCAATACGTGATGCTGGTCTTCTGATTTTCAAATGATTTATTTGGAGAAGGTGGTCTGTTATCAGCGCTATGACAAGTGCAAATTAATCACATGGAAATCACAGTTGATACTGGGAAGTCCCACGAGGCTCCTTATGTGATTTAGCCAGTGTTGTAACTTGCCAGCCTGTGATGCATGCATCGCTGTGCGACTCTCTAAAAGGAGACCGCACTATATTACATAGATTTTATGGCATTACGTATTACACCTTTGCAGAACCCGGTGTTTGGCTGCGAGATTAAAGATGCTGTAAAATTCTCTGTGCGTGACTGTGAAATCGCCAGTGATTGATTTGCCTTATCCTTAACACACTGCCTTTGTCTCTTCGCAGCTCCATCTACAGTATCTATAATGCACCAGGTCAGTCGCACCGTGGACAGCATCACCCTCTCCTGGTCCCAGCCTGACCAGCCTAACGGAGTCATCCTGGACTATGAGCTACAGTATTATGAAAAGGTATCACTGATGCAGCAACAACTTTCCGACAAGCCCGCAGAGATCCATATAAACATAAGCTCCATTTCCTTTTCTCCCTCTCCAACTAAATAAATTAAACGCTAACGGTAAAAACTGACTCTTTTGTTTAGCTGTACATTTAAATTCAGAATGCCTCCTCACGCTCGTTTGCATAACAGCACATCCTAGGAGGCATGCAGGCAGAGCTTCTGAACATTGCTTAGAACTTCTGCTCATTCTCTTTCAATTATAATCACGGTCAGTCACTGGGAAAGGAAACCGCGCTCAGCCCTGCAGTAGGGCCACTGGGGATTGATGCGCAGAGACTTGTGGTTAAAACAATGGTGCACTGACTGCTGTAAAAATAGTATTACAGGGGCAAGCTCCTCCGAATCAGCATACTTTCTCACAAGAACACTCGCGCGTTGATTCAATGTGAGCAGTGCGCTAAAATACATATGAATCGCACACATGTGCGCGCACGCATATGCGCATCTTTCGTCTACGTGCTGAGTTTTGTGTATAATTCCACTTTTTGTATAATTCCCTTCTCTGACACTGCTGGAGAGAGCTGTCAAAACAATTGTCCCAGCCCCTGCTGAGGCTCAGAAGTGTGCGCTGAGCAGTGGGTTTGAAGGGGAGCAGCTAAAAGAGTCTCAGTCTTTCGTTCTCAGACCTGTCAGCATTCTGGAGAGAAGGAGTATGGCAGCGAAACGCAGCTCTGATCATCAGGCGGCTCAGAAAAAAAAAAAGCCTGACCTGAAACTGCCACCAAATCTACCTTTTTAACTACAGCTGCCTCTCTCCGTCGTGGCGCTTCATCAAATGTTGTGATGTTCTGTTGAGGAAAAATTATTCAGCTTAGTTCTATTGTGGTTACAGTGGATGTTTTGTAAAATAATAAACAAAGATGATCACTGCAGGGCAGGATTTAAAAGGAAGATTTAATATGTGCGTGCTGCTTTGTGGAAGTAACAAGATGTTCATAATATTATTCACTTTTTCGAAGTTGGTGACCACGATTTATTCATTCCGTCTAATAGTCTCATTAAAATGTGAGATAAAAAATCACATCTGACTGTCAAAAACAAAAGTTCTGAACTTTTTTTAAAAGTTTATTTTGATTTCTTTCGAGGTCTTAAAATGACTTTAGCTTATTCAGCTTACTGATACTGTTGGATCATTTGTTCCTCCTGAGTCCTCCATCTTACCCTAGTATGTAATTTATTCACATGGCATTTCATAATTGTTAGCCTTTGCGATTGGACTGTAATTACTAATGTGCACGAATTTAACATGTTGTTTTTTCTTCTCCTAGGACCAATCAGAATATAACTCTACCACCATCAGGAGCCAGACCAACACAGTGGTCATCCGTGGCCTCAAGCCAGGAAGCATCTACGTGTTCCAGGTCCGAGCCCGCACCGTGGCTGGGTTTGGACGCTACAGTGGCAAACTGTACTTCCAGACCATGACTGAGGGTGAGAATTCAGCCAATGTTCACCGAAGCACGCAGAGCTGTTATCACCCCTCATGCGTGGCTCAACGACACACCATGTACTATAGGATGGATACAGACAGCTGCGGGAATGAAAGGGAATCGTGTTATGAAGTAAACAGTTCAAATACCCCCAAACCAGATTACTGTAGCTTGAAATGATATTCTTATTCCCATCATTTCCTTTTGAGTATCAGAAACAAGGCGTTCTACTCGTTATTTTTCATTCTTCATATTTCAGCCTTTTCTCGCCTTCTCTGCTCAAATAAACTTACTTGAGTCAAGGAGGAGGTCAAAGTTGTCTTATCTTTGTACTATGACACGAGTGGGAGAAGTAGGGAACATTCAGTAAACATCAGTCATGTAGGTTAATGTTAGAGCCAAGGCTTGGGTTTTCCCCTCTGAACATCTCATTTCCTTCAGTCTGAAGTGCCCAGGGCCATCATTAGCATGAACTTTCATACAAACATCCTTGATGCTGCCACACGCACACATGCCAGCACTAAAGATATATCAAAACTGACTCATAACTGTAAATATTGAGCAAACCGGGAGTATACAAGGCTCATTGTTTTCAGGTTTTACCCCAAAACACGCTTTGTTTGGTGTGTGAAAAGTAGATCAGTTCAAAGTGATTTTCACCTGGATTTTATGGCCTTTATGAGCTCACCTGGTAAAGCGAGAGCTTCATGTACAAAGGTTCAGTTCTTGCTGCAGCGGCCCAGGGTTTGGTTCTGACCTGTAGCCCTTTGCTGCGTGTCACCCCCCCACTTCTCTTTTCCAGCTGCTACTTTCAAAATATAGATTCAAAAGACCAAAAAATATATTTTTTAAGATGATTATTGAACTATATCACACACATATTTACTAGTAATCATTCAGATTTCAAAGTATTATTTTAATTAGATTTGTTTTAAATGATTTTGCTTGACTTGCAGGGATGCAGTGATGAATGTTTCTATCCTGATAAAGACTCCACTCTGGCAATATGCACATATGGACTCCTGTTAGAAGCAGATATGTTTTTAGTGGTCAGTGTAAAAACAAATATTGTATGATAACGCAGTAAGTAAAAAACATTTGTAATTATGTAAAATATTAAGTCATATTAGGTTAACATATACATACTGCACATTAGTGTCCTTATGCCTGCTTCAAACTACATTATAGTGAGTTATTAACCATTTGATAAATGTTCCTTCAGTGCTTATAAATGCCAAATGTGGGGTATTACAGTAAATTACAGTCATCAATATGATTTCAACCATATAAAATACAATATTTAAACCATCCAGAAGCACAAACCACCATGTGGAACTCGCCAACTCGTGTGTCTGGCTAAAAATGTGAAGTCATGTGTCATTTGCAGTGCTCAAGAGAAGGGTCTGGCTATGGCTCCGTGTGCCCATTCAGTAGCTGGATTCCTGCTCTTGGCTGCCTGATCAGTCTGGGTCGCACCCAAACATGCTCTCTCTGCTCACTTCACACGTTTTCTGCCAGATGATTTGTCCATATCCGCGGCATCTGAGCACGTTCAGTATGCTTTGGAAAATGGTCCACACAGCCAGTCAACATGCCAAGATGCTCATTGGTTCACCCAGCCGTATGTCTGTCTGTCACCCAGTGCTCCCTCCATATGTAGTGGCTCAGATGCTTACCCATATGTTTCAGCTTGTGACTCGGCGTGTGTGCGTATGGCATTATGTTTATGTATGTGTTTCTGCTTTTTATAGAGGAATACAACACCAGTATTCAGGAGAAGCTGCCTCTCATCATTGGATCAGCAGCCGCTGGCTTGGTCTTCCTCATAGCTGTGGTCGTCATCATCATCGTCTGTAACCGGTGAGTCAATCCTGTCCCAGTGTTTTTAAAAGAGCCTGTAACTTTGACTTGAATATAGACATTGTGTGTTGTATGTGGGTAATAGTATCTCTGTTCAGCTTTGCTGTTGTTCTTAGCTACACGTCTCTTTTTACATAAATTGTTCTTGAAACTGTGTTTATGTTCAGTGAGAGCAACAAAAAGCCAGACTCAGCTTCCTTGTATGTGTACACATACTTGGCACGTAAAGCCTTCTCTGATTCTGATTAATACTGTAGTTGTGAGTTACAGTGATCGGTTCAGATGGGTTCAAATATATTAATCCTTAATAAAATCCAGCCTTTCAGCAGCAGAAATAATATAGAAAAGTCAGCATAGCTGGCATTAAAGCTCTGTAGGTGCTCCTGCTCAACGGGCATCAAATGTTTGTAACCCCGCCAAAGGTTAGGATTTCAGTTCCCGCTGGGGACACTCTTATTAAAACTGCAGCTTTGCTCTCGTACAACGTTTTGATTCACAGAAAAATGTACGAGATGCACTCCTCAGTGGATTTACCCCAAATATTTAGCCGCAGTTTCAGAAGCTGGGTGATTTTTAATACAGCAGTGTATCGCCATCTTGGATTGTGCCGGCCTAATGACAAAGGTTGTGCCATGCATTGTGGGATAGTTGCCAGAGCAAAATGAAAGAGTATATGATCATTTTAGAGAACTGACAGCCAGTCAAAGAAATAAAACGCTTCTAATGCACTGTAATGGCCCCATGGCAGAACTTTAAAAAGATATTTTAATACGGCTTTGTCAAGTTGCTCGCCAGTTAAAACTTGCTGACGGTAGCTTCCGCCAACAATTGTAATGTAGTTGAAAAAGATATTATGTTGAAGTTTGTGTTTACATTGTTATAATTTCCATGATAGATGTCATTAACATGGAATGGAAAACTCCTTTTAAAAAGTAAATATTGCAAATTTTTTTGAGTTATTACAGTTGCCTTGACTCTTGACCAAAATCATACATTGAGTGTTGAAGTAATCTTATCATTAACTTATCAGTTTAACTTGACTATCCTTTATTTATTTTTGCGTTGTTTCCATATGTGTGAATGAACTTCACGTTTACATGTTTGAAAATATAATTCGAGTTTGTGTGACTTTAGGGAAGCGCCAGTCTGAATGTGTCTCTGTTAAGAAAGATTCTCTGGATGTCTGTCGATATAAATCAGCATTCCCTGTTTCTCAAATTCAAAATGTGTATAAATTATGTAAAACATCAAGACTCCAGAGACTTCTGTGGTAGTAATTGCTGAGTCAGCAAGAAAAAAAAAACGCTCAATTTTACAATAACAAAGAAGCTGAATTTAATGTGGATCACCTGATCGATACCTGATCTGCTTAATAAACGCAATATCGGGTCTAATACTGATGAGGCAGAGTCAGTGCGTCTCTGCTGTAACCTTTGTGTTTGATCATCCTAAAATGATTAAGTCATTTTTAAACCTCATAAATAATTGTTTTACTACTGTCTGGTTCAGAACTCATAGTCATACTATATCTTATGTGTCTTTGTCTTTTTTGGCAGCCTCTGGTTTTATATTACCGAACTATCTCACAATGCATCACACAGCCCACGTCACTACCCCCGGCTACATTTAAATTGGTGCACATATTTATGTGCTTATCATGTTCACCTGCCAGACAAACACAGACCTTAAGATAGGTTTACCTTTTCCAACGTAGGACAAAAAACAAATACAAATGCTTCTTTATGTACAATGGCCTGGCTCTCCATGTGATCTTAGTTGGTGTATCTTAAGGGTAGGTACACCTGGGGGTGTTTGATCTGTGTTTCTCCCCTCTCCCCGCTCCCTTTCTTTGAACCAGAGCTAGAGTTCTTTGTCTTTCCCCCAGGAGGCGTGGCTTTGACAGAGCTGATTCCGAATACACAGACAAACTGCAGCACTACACCAGCGGCCACAGTGAGTAAACCACCACTCCGCTCTGTCTGCGTTCACTGCCGGTTCGTCCTTCGGCACCACGCATACCTGTCTCCATGACTACCATCTCGCACAGTCATCTCCATGGCTATCATTCAGCCCTCCGCTGCCTCACACACCTGTCTCCATGGCTACCACCTTGCATGCTGGTGTCCTTGGATACGGCCCAGCACAGCACTGCTTCAGCCCACCCCCCCACCCCCCAAATTTCGAGTAATCCTGCCTGTTTTTTGACTCCTCTCACTCGGAGGCTGGATTTAAACACATCAAAAAACGGTGTTCACCTGTGTGTTCTGTGCTCATCACATTTCAGAGTTAACTAAATCCATTGTCGCGGAAATAGGTCATTCTTCACTCACTTTAATGCCATTAGCATGCTAATGCCATATGAGTCATTTGCCATTGCGAAAAGATTCAAAAGACTCGGTGAATGAAAGGAATTTCTCAATGGTTTTCTTTCTTCATACAGCACAGTAGCAGAGAGCTTATATGACAATACTGCAGAAATAAATCGGGGAGGAAGAGCCGAGAAGTCATTCCACCGCAGCTCAGTCGAAGATATTAAAGCTAATCCTTCTTTTCTCCTGCATGATTGGAAAAGTGCAGATCTCTTACCCCCTTAAGTTTATGACCCCCATCTTAATTTGTTTATTTGATTGTGTAATTACCACCCCGCTTCATCCTTATTTATGTTAATTCCCCTCCAAAGGTAAAAGCTTTCTGAATATAATCCGACCACGCTGTGCAAAGGAGTCCGGTTTGTGATTCAGTGAAAAGTGTGCCAAATAGGGACTCAGGTATTTCGTGCCTATTAACAGCAGAAGCCAATGTGTCCTGTGTGCATCCTGTCATCTCACACCAGTCACAGTTCAGGCTTCTGCCCCTGTTTTTGGTGGTCTTTGCCACCATAGGAGGGTGGTCTGTTGAACAGTGCTTCGGCTTGGGAAGAGATTGTAGGGTTTTAGTAATGGGGGGTTTTGCCTGGTCAGATCCTCTCCATCTGTTCATCTCTGCAGCACGTTTTTCTTCAGCGCAGTGTGCCAGGTTTGGAGGCAGTGTGCATGCTCATCTAGCTCTGCAGCAGACCAAGCATGAGTTCAGTATCCATTCAAATAGCCTCAGGCCTGATGTGGAGGTGAGAGCCGAATAATCGGATTTAAAACTCGGGACACTTAAGTCCCTGAACACTTAAAGGCCACCTTAAGCCAATTTACCTGGCATCAGGGCTTAGGAGAGCCAATTTATTTCTTGGAGTGGAGCTGAGCGATCCTGATATAGGGCCCAGGTTTCTCTCCTGGGTGTTAATGGCACTATGACTCACAGGAGATGATATATATATATATATATATATATATATATATATATATATATATATATATATATATATATATATATATATATATATATATATATTAATGTGCATTATCACAGCTAAGAAGACACGAGGTGTCCTTCCTGGTTGAATAGCCCTACAATATGTAGCTATGAAGCACCCGTTTCTAACTACACTACCTCCTCCATCTTATGACCTTCATCGCCTGAAGGTCAAATAAGAAATCGCATACATAAGCACAGGAATGTATGAATGCGAAGTGAATTGATTGTTATTACGCCTGAATGCGTTAGACTGTCAAGGCCGCAGGAGTGTAAGCATGACCACGAGAATCAAATATTATAGTGACTTTTCCCTTTTTTCCAAGTGACTCCAGGAATGAAGATTTATATTGATCCGTTCACATATGAGGACCCCAACGAGGCTGTGAGGGAGTTTGCCAAGGAGATTGATATATCCTGCGTGAAGATTGAACAGGTCATTGGTGCAGGTAATGGAAAAATCTGACTGAAACGTGGATGGAATACAACTCTGTGAAATAGCTTGTTTTTTAGTTGGTTTCTAAGTACAAATGGATGCAAACAAACTTTACTTTAAAAAAAAAAATGCTCACTCACTTGCTGTACGCTTAATAAGAACCCTTGTATTTTTTTTCCGTCTTCACAGGTGAGTTCGGAGAGGTGTGCAGCGGTAACCTAAAGCTCCCGGGTAAAAGGGAAATGTTTGTTGCCATAAAAACGCTGAAGTCTGGCTACACAGAAAAGCAAAGGCGGGACTTCCTCAGTGAGGCCAGCATCATGGGCCAGTTCGACCATCCTAACGTCATTCACCTGGAGGGCGTGGTCACCAAGAGCAGTCCCGTCATGATCATCACTGAGTTCATGGAGAACGGATCTCTGGACTCCTTCCTCAGAGTAAGCATGCAGATGTTTGTAGTATTTGTGTCGTTTCTGTGTTTCATCTAGAACACAACCAATTCAAAAATACCAGACCTACCTCTACCATTGACAGCTCCGCCCTGTACCTGCCTGAGCTAACATTAATGTTAGCTTCACAGACTGACAGGCCGAACTGCTTCACCGCTTTGAATCCCGGAGGTCTCAATTCAGAACTTTTATTGTGAAAGGCTTAAGGGGAAAAAAAATGATGTGATGATCTTAAAAGTTTAATGGGAGTTTTTGACAACTCCATCCGTCAGTGTCTGTTACACTCAATAACTGCCAAGTTACCTGCTAGCTTCCTGTCAGAAATTGACAAGAAGGACAACAGGTAATCACTGTTATTCAAAGAGAATATTATTAACCAGACAACAGCATGGGATACTTTGTTGCTGTTTAATCAACTATCAATTAATCAATTATAGCTGAATAAATTTACTCCTGACAGTTCTAATCAGCCAATCACATGGCAGCAACTCAATGCATTTATACATGGAGACGTCATCAAGACGATCTGCTGCAGTTCAAACCGAGCATCAGAATGGGGAAGAAAGGTGATTTAAGTGACTTTGAACGTGGCATGGTTGGTGCCAGACGGGCTGGTCTGAGTATTTTAGAAACTGGTGAACTGGGATTTTCACGCACTACCATCTCTAGGGTTTACAGAGAATGGTCCGAAAAAGAGAAAATATCCAGTGAGAGGCAGTTCTGTGGGCGAAAATGCCTTGTTGATGCCAGGGGTCAGAGGAGAATGGCCAGACTGGTTTGAGCTGATAGAAAGGCAACAGTAACTCAAATAACCACTTGTAACAACCGAGTTATGCAGAAGAGCATCTTTGAACGAACAGCACATCGAACCTTGAGGCAGATGGGCTACAGCAGCAGAACCACACCGGGTGCTACTCCTGTCAGCTAAGAACAGGAAACTGAGGCTATAGTTTGCACAGGCTCATGAAAACTGGACAGTAGAAGATTGGAAAAACGTGGCCTGGTCTGATGAGTCTCGATTTCTGCTGCGACATTCAGGTGGTAGGGTCAGAATTTTGCGTCAACAACATGAAAGCATAGCTCTATCCTGCCTTGTATCAACGGTTCAGGCTGCTGGTGGTGGTGTAATGGTGTGGGGGATATTTTCTTGGCACACTTTGGGCCCCTTAGTACCAATTGAGCATTGGTGCAGCGCCACAGCCTACCTGAGTATTGTTGCTGACCATGTCCATCCTTTTATGACCACAGTGTACCCATCTTCTGATGGCTACTTCCAGCAGGATAACGCGCCATGTCATAAAACTCAAATCATCTCAGATGTCTCTTGTTTCTTGAACATGACAATGAGTTCACTGTACTCAAGTGGCCTCCACAGGCACTAGATCTCAATCCAATAGAGCACCTTTGGAATGTGGTGGAACGGGAGATTCACATCTTGGATGTGCAGCCGATAAATCTGCGTGTAACTGCGTGATGCTATCATGTCAATATGGACCAAACTCTCTGAGGAATGTTTCCAGTACCTTGTTGAATCTATGCCACGAAGGATTAAGGCAGTTCTGAAGGCAAAAGGGGGTCCAACCCAGTACTAGCAAGGTCTCATCCTTCTTACACATAAACACACACACTCTTCTGTGTATGCACATATTTATCCAATAATTTGACACGGTTTATACACTCATGCACCATAATCCCACTTCAGGTAAATATTAATATTCACATCATCTCTCCTGAGTAGTTAGAATAGTGTCAATCAAAAGTTCCTTAGAGTTATGTTCAGCTCTATGCTGTCATATTTCGCCATTAACGCTAATCTTGTTTCCATTAGTGCTGATTTATGTCATGTTTTTCTCTATGTATTTCATATTTTCTTTGTAAAAATCAAAGATGGGCCACAAAATAAGAGGATCTTGCGAGATAGAGCCCAGGACGTTTGTTTCTCTTTGATGTTTTCCATGTTTTTTTTATTTGTATTCAGCTCACACTTAGTACAGAACTGCTGATTATGCTGTACAAGGATGCATATTTAAGCCACACACGACTCCCTGACAAGAAATATGCATCGCTCATAAGTTCATGGAATTTTTAATTTTCATAATCTAACCAGAGGAGAATATTACAGAGAACCGGCCGAGCTCCACTATTAACGACCTGCATACATAATTCAAATACTTTGCAAGACTTAAAATGAGATGTCAGATGTTTAAAAATGTAGCTGACTATGAGATGAGATGACACATAGCCCTTCGCCATCTGTCTTGGGATGTTAGTGAAATAAAAATGATTTTTGTCTAATATGACTTTTTTTTGTATGCTTTTTATCCGCCCTAATTGCTCTCGTTGCATTTTTGGAATGAGCAGTAAAGGGCCTCTGATTTATGGAAATTGGGGATTTATCATCTTTGCCCAAAAAAAAAAAAAAAAAAGGGTTTATTTTTAGTTCAAATGGTGTAATGAGAACTGACTATTTAATGTGACACAGAGAGTATGGCAGCGCAAGTACAGTGAGAATGCCACATTATAAATTAAATTAAGCCACCGCCTTTCCTGAAGTAAAGAAGTACACTGTTATATGCTCTACGGTACAATAGCGTTATACAAGAGACAGTTGTTTTGTGGACACAGACGTGCAGTATATACAGAGTCTGCAATTAATCAGGATTTCATGTACATCACTGTTGAAGAACTGAGCACAGCACCTCCACATCAGGTCTCCAGATTTCTGTCGGTTTAATACCTGACAGTCAGTTTAAGCCCTCGACTCCAAGCCTACATCAAAACCATCATCAAGAAGAAGTCTGCAAGCTCCTGTCGGCACACCGATCAGACCGAATCTTTTCATTCTGCCTCCAACCTCCGAGACACAAAGCATCAGCTCTTTTTGGAATTTGATCTCACGGTGAAGGGTGTTTGTGTATATGTAGATGTTTGCTAAACACATTTGACAGCACATTGTATTCAAAACAACAGGGCACCTCTGCCGCACCTCACGGTGACAGTTTATGACAACAGTTGCTGACAGTGGCAAAGTCTGTGAGCGTGGTCTGTGTCTTCTCTGAGGCGATTGGTGGGTGGTTGTTTACGATGGTCACTGCAGCCTGTGCTGTGTTCTCCACTGCCTCCTGCAGAAAAAGCTGCAGAGGAGAGACAGGATGGGAACTGGGGGAATATATCGATTAAAGGCTGGCTGGTATCTGGAGCAAACTGTAACAAGAGAAAGTAAAGAGAATAAAAGTCTGTCTTTGATTTTTTTTAAAAAAAGCACTTTTTAATACAACTAAATCATGCCAGACCTTCATTCACGTAGCACTACAAATTCCTGGTTGTTTCCTCCACCTAACCTGACCCCAAAGAGGAATCTTTCCAATTAAAGTATATGCAAACACAGCACACAGATTAGATGGCAGTGTGTATGTGTGAGAAAAGCCTCATGAATAATGCATTCTGCTTAATTGCTGTGGAACACGAGGAGAAGAGCAGCTTGACGTGAGAAGAAGCATCAGCTCGGCTAACGAGCAGCAAAGTGTTTGAAAGAGAAATAGGCTAGTGGAGCGTCCGTGCAGTCTGCGTGTGCTCGGGGGGGGGGGGGCGACTCTGCTCGCATGCCCTTCCAATTCCTTTCCGTCTGTCCACACCCGTCCCCGAGCTCCCATGCTCCGTTCTCTGGAATCTTCTGTTCTCCGGGCGTCGTGGTGGGTGGTGGGGAGAGTGCAGGTGTGCGCAGTTGGAGGCACAGCTGCACCACTGCTCCAGACGCTCCCCATGCATGGGGTAAAGCCTCACCAAAACTGTGGAGGGGAACAGCTGTAGACAGCCAGCCAGACCCACTGTAGTCCTGAGCCCAACCCAAAGCTCGCCGTTAGTATCCTGCAGGGCCTCTTCAGAGAAACTAATACTACAAAGTAACTTTTCTACATCAGCCACATATGGATTGGGTTACAAGTAGACATGTCTAAATTAAATCATTATAATTTGACTTAAAAGGAGTTAAGTTGGAATCAATTTGTATTATTAATGGCACATTCTGTTAAAATGGGGCACATGGGTGATGAGTTCTAAAAGAATCATTACCCGTGCAGACTTTTAAATGTAATTAATACATCTTTTAAATCCGGGGATATTTTTGTACAAAAAGGGGACAGTCCCGAAAAAAAAAATGAGTTCAGCGTGTGTTGTTTTCAGCCCTTCAGTTGCGACACTAAAGCGGCACACTAACTCTTCCAGTAACCATTTAAAACAGTGGGTCATTAATTCATACCCTGGCAGACACTAAACTCTCTTTTAGCAATACTACAAATGTGTATATGTCACAACTGCTCTTAATTTGTGACGTCCCACACCAGTCTTTTCTTTCCATCTTTTAACTGCCCTGTTTTTGTTTTAATGTATTTAATGAAGCCTTTTTAACACCAAGCGCTAGCTATATTTGTTTGCAATTCTTGTCTGTTAATACTCTTTCATGTATTTACTTCTTCAAATTCAAATTTGTATTGAAATTCAACCTGCTTGCCTGGCTACATACAAATGTTGTCGGGTGACACAGAAAATTGTCTCATCTTTATGAACTGCTCCATGCAAGATGATATCATAACACAATATGTCTGTTTTACAGCAAAACGATGGGCAGTTCACGGTGATCCAGCTCGTCGGTATGCTACGCGGCATCGCCTCAGGCATGAAATATCTCGCCGACATGAACTACGTGCACCGCGACCTCGCTGCCCGAAACATCCTGGTCAACAGCAACCTCGTGTGCAAGGTGTCAGACTTTGGTCTCTCGCGCTTCCTGGAGGATGATACATCGGACCCCACCTACACTAGCGCTCTGGTAAGAAACAATCAAGTCTCGCCTTGATCAACCATGATTAAAAGCAGGGTGACTTTAATAGATATAGAGAATTTTTTTTTAATGAGAACTTGTCCAACACTTTGCAAACTGCCCTGATTGAGGATCCCGTTCATCCGGGGCCGTCAGTTGGTTTTATTTAATCCAGGTTTGATGTACACTACAGTGCACACTCACACTGCTCTCCCTATCAAGGCAAACATCACCCCTTCGCCTGTTTTTCCCTTCCTATTCCTCCAGTATTTCATGTACCACGCTTCACTCCCAGGGGTTTTGTTATATCCATCTCCCAGTTTAGATTACCGTCAGCATTGTTGCCGTGAACGGTGTCTCTCTCCGAAGCCAGGACACTGTGACGGTCGGGTTTCGGTCTCGCTTCCCTTGCTGAGGTTGTTGCCCTTTGTGTTCGCAGGGAGGGAAGATTCCTATCCGATGGACTGCACCCGAAGCTATCCAGTACAGGAAGTTCACCTCCGCTAGTGATGTGTGGAGCTATGGGATCGTCATGTGGGAAGTCATGTCCTATGGAGAGAGGCCTTACTGGGACATGACCAATCAGGATGTATGTATTTAAGTTGTCTGTGGTTGTTTTCGAAGTTGCTATTCAGTTGATTCCCCTTTAAACAATGCCTCGCTGCACACATACTTCCTGAGTTTCATTACAGCCTCAGACTCCTCGGAGATGCATTTTGTCATTGTATCTGCTTTCCCTTAGCTAAACAGCAGCTTTCCCTCCTGGGTTTTATATGAAAATTCCCCCACACTTACCACAGAGTCATAATCAGATCATTTGAAATTCACGGCAGTGCTCAGTGGACAATTTCTGCTCTTGACTGGAGCCTCCATTTCCTATCTCCCTCTGGGTAGCAGAGGAGAGAGCAAATTATGGGGAGAGAGATAATGAAAATAGTTTCAAATTGAAAGTGAGAACACTAATGTGCTAAGAGGGACCGAGGACCTCAACGGTTATCTTATTAGCAGCTCCAGATAGTGTTTCTGCTCCATCGGGGTGCTCGTTTGGAGGTCTCATGAATGAGATTAATCTGGGTTTGAATGGAGCTCCTTTAATGGCTCTGATAATGAGCAAGGGATTGTGCGTCCTCGTCACAAGTGTCCTCCGGGTTGTCTCACTCTGTTAACCATGCACCACCTCTGCGTGCCCCCCCGCCCGACCAACAACATCAGGGCCTCAAGTCAGAAGTAGCTTAAATGTGGCTTTACAGAGAGGGAGAGCATTAAATACATTGTAAAGGCCGGAGAAGAGGTCACTGCTGGCAGAAATGGGAACACGGTGGAATAAAGCCGATGTTCTTAATGACTCAAACTGCTGTTTAACAACTCTTCTTTAAATGAAGAACTAATATGGTGATTTGTGCACAAATACATATATATATTCAGACATTCGTCTGTATTTATGGTTAAGTGATAACTATAATTGTACACTTTTGACTCATAGGCATAAACACAGTAATGAGTGCAGCAGTTGTTTGCAGCACACAGTGAGAGGCACAGATTCTCTCGTTCATCAAAAGATCAGCATAAGTGCAAATATTTACTTCATATTAGACATGACTGTCACTAAAATCACACATTTATCATACTGATGAAGTATGGCAGGGCTCACACATCCTGAGGGTTTATCAGCTGGACTGTATCATGGTGGAAAGTGATTATTCAAGTATTCTACATGAGTATTCGTTTGAGGTACTTGAACGTTACTTTAGTGTTTACATTTGATGCCGTTTTATACTTCTGTGGTACTTTTACCACTGCATATATCTGATCTGAGGAGTTACAAGTGACTTTTCAAGGTTAGATTTGACATCTAAAATAGGATAAGTTCATTAAAATCAATATATCATTATAGATCATTATCTTTATGATGTCACGTCGTACAAAAGAAGTAGTATCTGTTTGGGACTCCTTGACACATTTTAGATATGAAAGATACATTTACATTTACATTTTAACTATATTTTGTTGCAAATGTTTTGCATTGTTTTCTGATTTTAAATTTAATAGTATCTGCTTGTCGTGAAGTATTTTTAGAGTGTGGCATTGTTACTTTTATGTAAGTGTCTGAGTATTCCTTCCAGCACTCTCTCCTCTCCATCAATCAATCAATCTCCTGTATTATAGAACCTTGTAGCAGCCCTTAGAGATCTGTGTCTCCCCCTGCAGGTCATCAATGCCATAGAACAGGACTACCGGCTGCCCCCACCCATGGACTGTCCCAGTGCACTGCACCAGCTCATGCTGGACTGCTGGCAAAAGGACCGCAACAACCGGCCCAAATTCAGTCAGATCGTCAACAACCTTGACAAGATGATCCGCAATCCCAACACGCTGAAGGCCATGACCCCGTTATCTTCGGGGTGAGTGGCGGGAAGCTTCTTGACCTAAATGAAATTTGTTTATGTGATTTACTTGTGTTTGCATTGCCTGCCAGTGTTTCTTATCATAGTCATAACATATGGTGTGGACTAGTGTTAATGGATTCACTCTGTGTGCGGTATCTGCATGTGTGTTTTATCTTGTCACTGTAGGCATCCCACAAGACAGCCCTTTGGTTTTATCATCACATATTGATGTGGATAACATCAAGTGCAATAGTACGCATCTGATTGTCTCCCAATGTAAAGGTTTTCCTCTTCCTAACAGGAAATTCATACTCCTGCTGCAGTGCCAACCGTGGCACAGTTCACTTTTTTTTTTTTCCGAACACAGTGTCTCTTGTTTCTCCTGGCGCCGAGCGGTTATGTAAATTAAAGCCTTTTGGTTTGATAGATCAGATGCTTCCCACGAACGCTTTGGGCGAAACCTGGATTGAAGCAGTTGGGCAATTTTCAAAACAAAACATTTTGAAGCGTTTCTGCTCTGGGTGTTAGTTTCCTTTGAGAGCCAGCGTTTACTGATTTCCATTATCCCTGTCTGTACTTTCATTTGTGGTGGAGTGAAGGACCAAGGGCCAGATTTTCCACAGACACGGAGTGGATATATTGGCTCCCTGAAGCCTATCACTTCATTTGGAAACTACACTTCAGGATAAATCAGTTTGGAAAATATTGGTTCATGGATAAGGGCAGTGGGATCCTGTCTAGCCTTTTGAAAATGTAATGTAATAATTAATGTTAGAATCATACACAGGTGGTCTGGGCTGACTAAGAGTTAGACCTGCCATTATGCATTATCATTATCCTCATTGGCTTCTGTTTGCGTCCCTTCTCAGTGTTCATCTCCCGCTCCTGGACCGCAGCATCCCAGACTTCTCCAGCTTCAGCACTGTGGACGAGTGGCTGGATGCCATCAAGATGGGCCAGTACAAAGACAACTTTGCCAACGCTGACTTTTCTACATTTGATGTGGTGTCCCAAATGACCATGGAGTAAGTGCTGATGATTCCTGCTGCTCTGGGCCTGATAAGCAGAAGGAAAACGATCTCAGGAGGCGGGTTTGCTGAGTCTCACAAACCCTAAAAACCTGAACGAGCACCAGACTCTGCCTCTGGCCCGTTATAAAAAATGCAAGCAGCACTGCATGTAATTAGCAGATCGTAATAGTGCAGTTGCAAGGCTGAACAGTGGGCACAATAGCTGGAAGCCATAACAGTGCCCTTTATTCTCTGCCATGTGTTTCGCAGGCCGCGCTTTGACCTCAGTTTAAGTAGTGAAAGGAAACATCTTAACTTTAGGGTTGGTGAGACAAAATGTTAGGAGAAAAATCATCAAGATAAAACTATGTTAAGAATGCCACCTGTAGAGAAACTGATATATCATTTTCCGTCTACGGATAACAGCATCACGAGCCAGAAATGACCCCACAGAGATGTTGTGCTTCACTTCTTTGAACAAAACAGATGGTAGTGTGTAATCTAATGTCGAGAGTCAGAATCAGGAGATTTCATTGCCTCTTGGTAGAAGAAAGAAGTAGTTTGACAAGCAACGAGTAAATGATCGTGTTTGGAGCAGGACGCCACTGCACTTACACAAACTTCCTGTTGTTTTTTTTATATAACTCACATCCTCTGCGATGAACCATGCGTGTACAATTTGACTTGAGCCGATGAGATGTTTTGAATTCGTAATCTCAGCTCATTTGTTTTGGTCGGTATGAGATGGGTGGGGTTTACCACATTAGTCAGGACGTTAGTCACAGGAAAAATACACTAAACTCGCAGTCAGACATTTTTCTGCGATTATATAAGCGCTCTGGCCTCAAAGATGGATGAACACGCAGCTGTTCCTCTGCGAAATGACAATGTTTCATGCTTGTTACTTTACTGTCATCTCAATTTTCAGTCATAGTCTGTTTTTTTTTTCAGTTTTCTCCCAGACTTCTGGCCATGCCTCCATATGTGTTTTTAGATAGATAGATAGATAGATAGATAGATAGATAGATAGATAGATAGATAGATAGATAGATAGATAGATAGATAGATAGATAGATAGATAGATAGATAGATAGATAGATACAGCAGAACTGTTTATTGTCTGTGGTAACATCATCTGCTTCTGTCTCTCCACACAGGGACATTCTGAGGGTTGGTGTGACGTTAGCAGGCCATCAAAAGAAGATCCTCAACAGCGTCCAGATGATGCGGGCACAGATGAACCAGATCCAGTCGGTGGAGGTTTGACCCTCCCGAGCGGAGCAGAGGGGAGGGGGAAAAAATGATCGCGGTGGTTCGGATGCAGGGCTCTGGATGTGGAGGATGAAGAGGATGTTTTTTTTGCGTTACACTTTGTCTGGGCTTCCTACCAGACCATCATTCATCCCCCGTTCCTCTCTCCACTCCCCTCTCTCCTCATCCTCCTCCTCCTCCTCCTCCTCTTATCCTCTCACCCCTGGCTCTCCCTCCATCTTTGGGATCAGCTGTGGAGAGTCATGGAAAGTCCATGTGATGAGGCATCAAGGGGGCCCACAGCCGACTCACCATCGGAGCTTAGAAACATGGGAGGTTAGAAGTGACCAGCAACTCATTTTTCAATCTTCCACCAATTTTCATTTGATGTTGAACTTTTTTTTTTTTTTTTTGGTTTGTTTGTTTCTGATAATTTTGTAAAGAATTTTTTAAAGAAAAAAAAAGAAAAACTGAGAAAAGGCAAGGAGTTTATCTAAATTTATAGATGATATAAGGTTGTACACTAGATGAACTGAGTAGGAAAGCTACCCTTTAAAAGGGCAAAAAAAAAAAGAAAACAAGGAAGGGTTGAGGAGAGAATCCTCAACGAGGTGTGGATAACGTCTGCCGTTTTGAATTTCGGACATCACGAGGAAACACGGAAGTTCTCTGCTGCCTTCTGAAGGGCAAAACGCAGAGGATACTGAGGAACCCGACGTACACTCCCGACTGTTTCCCCAGGAGAAGAAAAAAATGAAAAAAAGAACAAAAAAAACATGAAATGGACAACTTTTGGCATAGACTGATGTCATAAACATTAATTCACACGATGAAATCAACACTCAAGAAAAAGAAAACAGCATTTTTTTTCCTCATTGCAAGTCATTTTCTATATTGTGTGAAATTTTGTGATGAAGATTCCGTCTCACCACGCTTCCTCTCACTATAGACAAAAGTTTGTTTTTGTTTTCTTTCACAGTGACATACTCACAGCTTGCCAAATACAAACTCTTCCCCTTTTTTTTTTTTTTTTCTTGCACCCCAATCATGATCCTGTACTGTACATATCAAGATGCACTTGACCTGCCACAACGCGAAGACTCAGAAACAGTTCACCGATCCGTTCAGGAGCGCAAGAACTGACCACAGGGTTTTAAGTTGTTATCATCAGTTTTTTTTTTTTTATTATTCTGTGAAAAAAAAAAAAGTTGGGGAGAAGAAAAAAAAAACAAAACAAAAACTTCCTACATACATCCTCTTCCGCATTGTTCATTTCCAGCGCCGTCTGCACTCCAGTGCACATGTTGCACGTGCGTACCACATGCACAAAGAAGCAGTGGCTCCCGTTGGGATTCGTGTTTGATCGCATGCTGAGTGAGTGGTTAATTTCACAGTGCTTTGATTTGCCGCAATTACTAGAACTCTGTTTGGTAAGAGCTTGGATTTGACACACTTTACAGATTATAATGTGGCTGCATTATATTCAGTGTTTCTTCTTCTTCCAATTTTCCTATTTTCCAATTTTTTTTTTTTGTTCTGAAAAGATGTTTTTATGTTTAAAGTATTAAAGTTTTGATACCACACATGGTTATTTTACACATGCAGTCATGAAAGACTACAATCAGGCGTCTGCTGAATTCAAAACAAAAATGCAATGTGTTATATTTTTGCAATTTCTGTATGGATATTATTGATTTATTATTATCACTTTCTTTCTGCACTGAGTCAACATTTTGACTCCAACAAACACTCTGGATCTTCCATCAATGCTAAGAAATTTATTTTGAATCATGTTGGTGCACAAAACCATGTAGATAAAAAAAAAACAAACAAAAAAAAACGGCGTTTCCCTGTAACAGGATTTTGATTTCATTTTATAGACAGTATATGCATTTATCGTATGGTTTCCTGTGAACAATACTGTCTCATGAGTACAGAGCTGTCAATCATTGTTTTGTGTTGTCATCTGTAACCTGGCGTTAAGAAGGGTCGCGGGGGGGAAAGATGGAGTTCGTACTGTGCGATGATACAATGCGCTGATTCCCTGGAGACGGTGAATCAGGCGCAGGTTAATGCGCACAGCCAGTAAATGATATCAGCAGCCCAGAGTTCCTACTGGGCCTTCTGCTCCGAGACCTGACAGCCAGACATGGACGTCCAGCTGTGAGCCATCGGTAAGATGTGTCCGGTCACAGCGGGGCGGCTGCACCCCGATCACAGCCGCTCTGTCCAGGCACTGATTCCCTCCTCTCTCTCTCTCTCTCCTCTTGATCACATACATGCCTGTCAGCCGCCTGTCTGCCGGTCCCACTGATCTCCGCTCAGTCTGCTTTCAGCAGTTGTCTGCTTTCGTCTTGGAGAGTTTAACAGCGCCAACAGCAGCGGGCGAACTGACACTCATCAGTGGGGCAGTTGTGTCTTGTCCTGATGCTGCATGTCTCTGACTCTGTGAGAGAGGAAAAAAAAAGTTCCTCTGGACAATGCTGGAATGTTTGCTCATACCAAAATTCTCAGACCCGACCTGAGTTTTTGTGGTGTCACTACAGACAGCTTTAGCACCAAAGCCTCGGTTAAAGAGAGTGAGAAACCTCAGTTGCTGCACCCCTGTCATCTTACCTTCCATTATGCCTGGCTGTCCAGAGAATTTAGGCCAGGAGTGGAGCGATTTTTTATTCTCTTTCTACTCCATAATCCCCTCCTTGGTTATTTTCATCTCCAGCGCCACACATCAGAACGAATATTTCCTTGGAAGCATTTATAACATATGAAACTGGAGGAGGAGAATCATGAGCTGTTAGTCATAGCTGAGAGGCAGGGGAGAAGTGATGCTGTGACCTAAATGCCACAAATGCCAACATGCAGTTTGCTTTTTAAACTGAGCTTTAGACCGTCTTCCTTTTCCATTTCTCAATACTTAACAGCTCATCAGTTTCGGCTTGTGAGGCTGTATGTCTTCTCCAGTATGGCAAATGTTCCGTCGTCGGGAAAAACACTTAATGTTGTTCGTGAAATGAATCTAAAGTACACACGGGGCTGGTGAGTTTTTGTTCCGGCCCTATTAAAGCTCATTCAGATGCTTGTCCGTGGATGCTGCCAAGAGTTATTAATCAAGCAATTATCCTTGAACTTTGCTTGAAGGAACTACCTTAAACATGGCGGGCAGGAATACTAGACATCAAATAGCGCTGAACTTTATGTTGCAGACTGTCGGTATATTCTCACCGCCAAGAGAATGCTTTCTGTAGGGTTAGTTTGTTTGTTTTTCCGTCTCATCTCAAGGAGTTTTCAGAAAGCCTTTTGATTGAATGTGGAGTGTTTTGAAAGCACCGCATGAAGTATTTATGTATCTTATGATTTTGATAGCACAAAAAAAACAGACTTTTTGTTGCAGTTTAAGCTGAGCAATGATAGTGGGAGAAGAAAATTACGCACTTATGTCAAGTGTTTCTGGAGATTCTGACTTCCTTTTTTCGACAGCAGACTGGCTGCTCTCTTTCAAACAAAGCTCAAGCTGTGAAAAAAAAAGCCCTGATATCCAAATTCTATTTAAAAATGTATAGAAACCTGGCCAAAAGGAATATTGGGTCGCTGGGAAATTTAAATCTACTGTATGTCAGTTGAAGATTTGTATATACAGAGAGGCATTAGTGTCCTTTAAGTTTAATTCACTTGCTTTTCCCCCTTTGAAACAATTATTTTCTACTGTTCAGTTTCCAGGATACGTATTTAACTTTTCAGATTACTGTAAAGTTTTACAGCACCAAAAATATCTACACCATCTCCACATGCAGACTCCAGCTTCTCTAGATTAAAAAAAAGAAAAGAAAAAAAAACAACTTCACGGTTTCGCTCTGGAAATTGAAGCAAACGCAACGTGGTCACGACGTTCGCCTACTGCCGCTTTTCAGCAAGACATACTGTATTTTCTCTTCTGACATCTGTGAAGCAAAGTCAAAAAAAAAAAAAACACACACTCAGTCCTGCCCTCACCGTGTGCCAATTTTTGAAGGACGGAGGGAAAAAAAACGTTAAGACTCAGTGTTACTGTTACACGATATTGTGCATAAACACGAGCCGTGCCAGGTTGTACCCAATGGGCTGCATTTGAACGGCGCCCAGCTACAGCACGGTCAGAGCGAGAGGTCTGCTGTCTCCTGTTGTGGAAGACAGAAAATGGCTCCTGTTTAATGGACGGCAGCACGAAGCACCAGAGCGCCCTCTATCGCCGCGGTGGTCAAATGTAGCTCGTTGGATTGACATTTTCAGGTGCAGATAGTTTGAATGTTGCAGCAGGCAGAGCGCCAGTGTTCAGGACATCTCAGCAGCCTGCTGATGGACAGATGCTGGCTGCTGCTCAGAGCAAAAGGCAGTGTCTTTCCCTCTGTTGGACAGACTTTCCTACCACTACGGCACCCTGCCATCTGTGTTGCCCTACGTGACCCTGTGTTCCCCTCTGTTGCCCCTTCCCGGCTCTGAACCCCCCGCCCTCCTCCCCTCCTCTCACTACCACTCTGGCTGTAGGCTAGTACTGACGGGGGGATCTTCATGTGTTCCCCGGTCCTTTTAAAGCCCACGTTATAGACCAGTGCCGGTTCAGACCACTGTGACTGATGTGGGAGATCCTGTATTTCTGTATAAATGTATATTGACTGTAACCCTGTGAATGATGTAACAATTTCATTATTTGTAATATTGTCATTGGTTTATTTTCTAAAAATGGAAAGCCCAACTTGACTCTCCTCAATAAAAAATAAGATCTGTTATAAAACAGTGATGAGTTTTTTTTGTTGTTGTGTTTTTTAAACTTAACCAATATGTTGTTTTGTTGTTGTTTGTTTCTATACAGCACTAAACTGGACTGTATATGTGTAATCTGTGGTATCATAAACATGAGCAAAGTACAGCCACTGATTCAGCGTAAAACAAATACATGAGTAAAGTTTGTTGTGAATTAGTTTTAAATATAAAGGCATAGAACCAAAACATGTCTACATTACAGCCGCCGGGCCTAGATTACATTTTAATATCACAAGAAAGGCCATAGATGCTGTAGATAACTTCATTTGAATGAGTTCAAATATTTTTTATTTTAAATGAGACTGCAGTACTGCAGTACTCAGTTGATAGAATAGTAACAATAATAGTTTAGTTAGTTCTTTTTTAGTGGCGGTCAAATTTAAGTAAATATAACGTTATTGTGATTATTTAACAGAATTATTTAGACAAAATTGTCTTGATATCCAATATTTTGTTTACTGGTTTACTTTATATAGAAATCTTATAAATGTTTGATTTAGATGAAAATAGGTTTTTAAAATTTTAGATTCACTGACTAGCTGAACACTATATGTATCACTTAGTCTCTGGTTAACTGTGGACTAGAAATCTCAGTGGCATTCTTTACTACAGAGAAATAAAACAGCTGAGGTATGAGGGATATACTGTAATATTGTAACATAGCCATGGCTAGCCTTAGTTGAAGCTTAAACTCATTTGTGTACCTTTATGGACCTTCATGTCACAGATTTTGTAATATTTTTAATTATTTTATTGAACTGATTTGAATATAAATATTGACAATAAATTAAGAGTACATTAGTTACATTAGATTCGGAAAATCGAAGGAAGTTGAAAAAGCACATTTTCTTTGCTGTTGATAAATTTATGATGACCCTTTCTCCTTGTATGTCCTGAGAATTATTCAAAGGGAAAGTGAATGTGAATTTTTTAAAGTTTTTTTAAGTACTAGGAATGTCATGATTTTGGGTGTAAACCTTTTTTTTTCTCACCGTCTCTCGTTTCTGCCTTTGTAGATCCGAACATCTAGTTAAAATTGTTATCATCTAAAATTTAACATCTACATCTCACTTCACATCTGCGTCTCCAAAGGCTTTGAATTAAAACATGAAAAGGACAAACGTATTAAACTTTCCAGTATTACGACTTTTACAAGCAGGATTCGCACCAGCATTTGCTTCCAGTTCACATTCAACTGAAACTTCCAAAGATTACTCAAGAAACAAGCCAAAACTCCTGCTGCTCTGTCAGTATGCAGCGTTTGAAAAATTCTGAAGGATGCTGCACAGCTTTCTGGATTTTGGCCCAAAACAACCGTGGTTTTGATTCCCACGCTAGTACACAAATGCTAAAAGGAGGCTATGGCCTTCAAAACTGTGCAGGAAATAATTAAATGAATTTTATCACAATCCACAAATGCCACATTGCATGCAGCACATATATTGGACTTACCACGATGCAGTGTAGATTTTTTTTAGGTCAAATTGAGCATTGGAGTGAGCATCACTTCTCTCACTGTCTCCCGAGAGCCCGACTAGTGCACATTGCTCTGTGGTTTTATGTCAGAAGTGATTTGACCAACAGTACCGCCGGCTCTCCACAGCTCACAGTTTCTTGAGTGGAGGTCAGACTCCCTTCACCTTGCTTCTGAGGTTTTGAAACCTCATTAGCGGCCTGACGTGTGAAAGGCTGGAGACCCCGGCCTAACCCGGCAGAGAATGGCACGTGTGTTAAAAGGTTTTAACCCATGAGCGGGAGAGCAGGGGTTCAGGAGTTCAGTGGAGGGGGGGGTCCCGCTGGCATGTTAAACCCCTTTCTGCTTCTAGACTCGACCACCCGTAAGTCCCCCCACCATCTTACACCTTGATGACTCTGGGCGCAGCATGGCCCGAGCATGGGAGCAAACTGGGAGAGGCTTGTCATCCGAGCTCTGAGGGTCATAATGTACAACTGGAAGAGGAAAAGAGTGTGTGAGAGAGATGTGTTACACGACTGATGTCAAACAGTGGCAATATTTTCAGATAGTTATTTTTTTTATTGCCAAAAACTCATCATTTCATTTCATAGACAAAGACTTTGATGGTCGAGTGTGGCCCATAATTCATTGCTACGGCCTTGTGTCCATCTCACTGTGCCTGAAGAGAGTAAACAAATACAGATTGTTTGTTGTAATTATTTGTTTATTACTGGGGACTCTGGGACCAACGAGGTTAAAGCCTCATATGTATGAATGTGTTCTGTGATGCATAGATTTGCACCGATTTCAATTAAAGTGCGGCTGTGTCATCATTATGCCATTTGTATGACTGGCTGTGACTGCCACCCAGAAAAGAATGATTCTCATTTCTTTTCATTTTAAGGTTTCATATTATTTACTTTTTTACGACGTGCAATTACATACATAGCTCACAATAATGTGAAGTCCTTGATTTGAAAAACATCTTTTGTAATTTTTTAATGAATCCAATGGATTTCTCAGGGTTTTACCACTCAAAGACTTAAAAATAAATAAATAAATAAATCCACATACCAACCAGGTTTTAAAGCAAATAAAGCACAAATATCACCAAAACACTGAGCTGGAGAGACAACTTCATCAAAATACCGTTTGAAGTGAAATAGCAGTAATCAGCGGTGAACCGCTTTCTCATTTTCCATCCGTTTTACCACTTCTGAAAAACGACTGCAGAGCATCTGGACCAAACAAACCCAAAATGAGCAATTCAATAATAATGAAGAGTTATGAGTTTCTCACTTTCTAATAAATCGTCAAGTCAGCAGTTGGAAATGTTAATAAGTTGGTAATAGATGGATTTTAGTCCAGATGGTCTGCAGCCCTTTAGCAGAAAGCTGAGTGCTTGAATGGTAGACTGGTTCTTAGGAACTGAAAATGTGCTAAATAAATAATAAAAAAACAAGTAACATGATTTTTGTTTAGTTTAGGCAACGCAAAAAAGTTGTCTGTATCATGACCTCATTAAAAGAAATAAAAAGACTTTAAGTTGTAAACATACAGACATTGATCAAACATACAAGTACAGTATGTGTTGCGTTACTTGTTTGGATTGCAGCATGCCGTGTTTTTCAGGTTTGACGACCATCTACAGCACCAGGTTGGTAGTTGCTGTTTAGTCTGATGCTGTTACAGAAAATGTCCTCATTCACCAGACAGTCTGGGATGCAGGAGGTCACTGCAAATTTTCTATAATGGTGGCCGTGAGATGAGAAACTGTATGTGGCCACCGAGGACATTAAGGCCAATGTGAGCGAGTGAGGAAGAGTTCACCGGCTCATGTTGTGTAGAACGACCTCCAAATGGGTCAGAACTGTCACAAGCCATTTCCATCATGTCCCGCTGCCGAAACATGATGGAAAGTGGAATTAGAATGAAATAAGACATAGTGATTCCTCCGGGCACAGGAGGAATGGATCTGCTTACCATGCAACTGCCCTTAATTGGCAAGAAGCTCAAAAGTTCGACCCCAGGAGCCAGATTTTTAAGAGAGTTACGAGACAGTGGCTAATGCAGCACAGACTGCTAAAAGACCCTTTGCCTGGATTGATGAATTAATGTGTCCAAGAAATCTGGACATCTGGGCCCAGGGTACGGAGAATTACATCCAACTCTAACTGGACTCAGGCTCTGCTTAATACAGCCCAGCAGGTACAGTAAATAAGACTGAGAGGTTAATGTGGACCTTGCAGGGACCTTGGTTGTAAATAAAAACCATGTTTGATCCACACTGTTCTGGGCTTGGCAGGGAACTCGAAGCAGCTTTTAAACTGAAGTCATTATTCAAGGACAGAGAACAGCTTTGTTATTGGTGTTAATGATAAGAAATTTGCCAAGTTCTGGCCTCAAAAACCTCCAGGGAAACGTACCCTGACTTCTTGATGTTATACTGCAGGATTAGGGCATAGAAACGGCTTTTAATTACTGATTAATATGAATATTCATCTGTAAAAAGAGACTCCCCGTCATAATAACGTGCAATTGTGCTACACATGTAGATTTTCTAGACAATAACTATCATAAAACTAATCCGGCTGCAGAGCACTAACATAAAGTACAGATTGAACATTTTCAGTGTGATTCAGAGAGACATGTGAACTCTCTGTGACTGCTCTTAGAGTCCCTGAACCTTTATTTATTTATTTTTTTTCTTTCTTAATTCCCTTCCACTTGAGTTACACAACCCACAGATGCCACATCATGTCGGGCAGAACCAAAGGGGATATCTTTCCCCCGCTCGCAGTGAAATACTTGCTGGGTCTTAGGCTGAGCTCCATCTCTGCCTCCAAGCAGCAGGAGGGTGCAAAGTAATGAAGGCAAGACTCAGAGCGAGACATCTGACTGATCGATATATATAAGTAGTATAAACCTCAGCGCTTCACTGTGCTACACTTTTGGATTTGTGTTGTCTGTGGATGGTTTTATATTTTTAGAAAAGGAATGATAAAAAATAATAATTTATGTTAATTATGCAGGTGAAAAAAAAAACTGTCTGCCTGGGAAGTTTTAAAACAATAGAGCTGGGTTGCCATCTAGTGGTGCATGCTTGGCATTACAAGATGCCTCTTTTCCTTGTCCTGGCTCTAACAACTTCAAGTCAAAGAAATATTATCTATGTAGCCCAAAATAAAAAAGAGCTTTACCATTTGTAGAACATATATGGCCCTCTATCATTAGACCATTGGTTCAGATAAGGAAAAACTCAAAGAAGACAGCAGTAAGAGTATACAAGGAATATAGATCTGTTTCATTTTCAGTGTCATTGCCAGACTTACAGATTTCAGATTGCTCATTCAACTTCATTTCAAATGAGATTTATTCATATTCTACTAAACATTCAGAGCTCTATACGCTGTATATTGCAAATATGAAAAAGTAAAACCGCAGATGTAGTTTTTCTCTCCTCTGTATGTGAGGATACTGTAGTTGTTCATCATCTCTTGTCACGGAGACCCGAGAGTCAACAGGTTTTTATTCCCATCCAATCACTGCAACAGCAGGTTTTGGTGATTACACGTCCCTCTGAGGCTGAAAGTGAAATCAGCTGCTGGAATGAAGAACTGCAGACTGCCAAGCCTCGAACAGTTGATGGGAATAATGGTTAGGGAAAGGATGAAATGTAATCAACAAAACTGCTCTGGCACAAGATTAATTTAATGGATTTTTACTGACAAAAAGTATGATTCATTTTGTGATTTGGGATTTCATTTCAGCAGTCAGGTTCCAAATAGATACGACTGGATCCTTGTTTAGAGATAGCAGTAAGCACATGGAGGCGATCTCTGCAGTGAAGGTCACCGGTCAGTCTGTGAACATGTGACTGACAGCTAGATGGAAGGTCAGGCTAAGTCCTTGCGTGAGTTTTTAAGGTTAGAGTTAGAAGATGAAGCAGCAAAAATGAATCTGAAATCAAATACCTCCATACCCTGAAGAAAAAACAAGACATATGTATGCTTCACAGCACATACAACATACAGTACAACCTGGTACAAAAAATGCCTTCGGTTTCTGTAGTCAATCTCCCCATTCATTTAACTGTCGCATTAAGTAGCATTAAGGCTTGAAGTTCTGCATGATTAACAGCATGGCCGCTATCCACATGCTCATGTGTTGTTTGAGCAGCCATGTGTCATTCGGCCTGCCTCAGCTCTAACAACGATTCACTTTGACCTTCACAGCGTCATAACCTGTGGGCATGACGTCACCCACAGGTTACACTGTCCATTCTTTATACTGTCTATGTTTCTTACAACCATCTCAGCTTGGTGAACATGTAAAGACCTCAAATAGATTCTCATTTAAACATCTAATTATCAGTACTGTGTTGAAACAGGACACTGAGGTCCTTTGAATCTCCATCCTTGTTTAGAGACATAAAACAATCAGCAAATGCTATCCCCAGTAACACAGATACTCATTCAATAGACAATTCACACATGAGCACATGTTCTAATGGATTGTCGCATTCATTGTAATGAATGCTGGAAGAAAGAATTTTGCACAGTTGCTTGAAAGGGGGGATAATAGAGGGGGATACTTCATCCCTTGATTTATATAAACTGGAACCATTTTTTTTTTCTTTTTTTGGCAGCCATCTTCCATTCAGGCATTCTGAATGGGGATCCTCCCTCCGACTCATATGCAGCCATATCTTGTTGAAGAAAGTCCAGCAGGATGAAAAATGTGCACATGTGCCCTGAGGCTTTTCTCAACACTCACTCTCTCTGCTGCCTCCCTGGAAAAAGAGACATTTTAGGAGTTTGAAATCGACTTTCTTCATTGGACGCTTGCCAGATTTCATGGAAAATAAAGATACATCTGTCCTTCGGGCGTCTTTCAACAACCTTTGAACATTATTCCTATTCTTCGCCGAAACCATAAGGAATATCAGATCATTCTTGCGGCTGTCAAAGCAGCTTGGTTTGTAGATCTAGAAAGCACTTGGTGAAGCCAAACCTCTGCAAACACTATAACACCAAAACACACAGTTTGTATCAGGATAGAAATGATGAACTGTTACTGTTGGGTAAACAATCAATGCTTGCTTTGGGGTGATTGTTGATGCTGTAAGCATACAATAAGTTTCTGTCTTAGTTTCATGGTTAGACATTTAAAAAAAAAAAAGTTTTCTTATAACCTTCAACAAGCCACAGCCTGCAGCAGTCAAACAAAGTTCAAACTTGCAGAACTTTATTTTTCGATTTTAGCTGGAACTGTCCAAAAATACCAAAACATGTCCGATTGAATTGGGTGCAATGTGTAAAAAAAAAGAAAACATCCTGGAATGCTTCCATCTGATGGAATTGTGCAGCTATTAAAAGAAGAATCCTTGG
Organism: Nibea albiflora; assembly: GCA_014281875.1. Taxonomy (NCBI): domain Eukaryota; kingdom Metazoa; phylum Chordata; class Actinopteri; family Sciaenidae; genus Nibea; species Nibea albiflora. The sequence continues at coordinate 12,776,870 of CM024790.1, read as the reverse complement.
AGTTGGAATATTTTAGAGAAATTAGACGGTTTTAAAGCTGAGAGAACAAAAGCCGACGTGTAAAGGGGTTATTGAAGTGGCAACAACAGGACAATAATGGACATTGTGCTGCACAGTCAACATATACAACCACATGGGGGCAGTGTTTGATAATTGGCTAACCAGTGTCTCGCTCCAGAGGACAAATTTCCCTCCAAGGTCTCTGCCTGTCTAGACAACTCGCAATTTTCCTCTATTATGCGAAAGCGAGCAAAGAGAGTGCGAACATTTCTACCTGAGTGGTTTAAACAGACAAATTCACGGCTTATCCTCTGTTGTCTCGTCTGGGCTGATGAAATTTGTCAACAAACAAAATGAGACTGGAATTGGGCTTCAAGGAGAAACAGCGGGCACGTGACACATCAGTCAAAGCGGGCCGATAAATGTCAGCAGCGGCGACGTGAAATCTGCTCCCCCTCTTTTCTCTCTGCGGTCAGGCGGACACACCGGAGGAATATTTTAAGATGCAGCGAGGTGTGTCCTCCAGTCCCAACAGATTATTGGCCCCCGTGCGTAATCCAGGAAAGGTCATAACTCACCTTTAATCTCCTCCCATGTGACATTACATGAGGCGTTATCACTGCACTTCCTCAAATGATTGATTGGAGGACATTATTAACATGGCAGTCACACCGTCCCATCTGTTCATGATTGACTACAGATGAATGTCATCATGTGATGATGTGCGGGATATTATTTACTGACTGCCTGAAAGGCCTTGGGTGCTTTTCTGTGTGTGTGTGTGTGTAAGTGATATCTAACTGTCAACCAGAGTCTCAGTTACATTGGTATGTTTACAGTGTGTGTGTGACGCATGAAGGGAAAGATAGAGTTATTTGTGTATGGCACACTGTAGATATGATGCCAGACGTGTTGTACTGCAACCATGTACTGGCAGATTACGCCCTGCAGATGTACATATTCAGATTATTTTCATTTAAACTTGAGTAGTAAGTTAGAAATGATTTTCCCCCAGGAAAATGATTGGTCAGGCAACTGGATCCTGATGCTTCCTGTCTTGTGAACAATGGAGTTTGTAGATGACGACATAAGAAAGGACAGTTGTACTCAATGAATTATGGCATTAGTGAAATAGCAAGGCCACATTTTTCTCCTTGAGGTTACTGATTTATTTTATAGAAATGTCTAAATTCGGTATCATGCTGGTCAGATTTGTGCTTCAATTTTTCAGTTACATATAGCTAAAATTCAAACCCTTCAGACATATACCAGAGCTGGAGTCAAAACAACATAAACCGAGACCGAGTAATGACCAAGGCTCAAGTATATCAAGGCCAAGACTCTTTAAGGGGTTGAGACCAAGTCAAGTTTTTCCACAGATGCAGATTGTTAACATTTAACGTTGCTTAACTTATCACGTGTCATGCCGGTAAAAGTCCGACGTCATCCAACTTATCTCACTAAGTGTTGCACCGCAGAATCTACATACTGCGTTACTATTATTATTATTTTGGATGCCGTGAGTTCTTTGTGGTTTAGATAGCCAAATTTTATTACAGAAGGTTTGGCCGACACCTTCTCCCCGCCAGACAGCCACAGCTTTCTTCTCTACGTCTCCCACATTCACTTACTTGGAGTGAGTGTGAAGACGGGTGGGGAGGGGTGACACAAATTTCAAATTAGAAATGAGTCAAGTTATTGGTTGCATTTCAAGCAGGAGGTTTTATCAGTTTTTTTTAAAAAAAAAGTGCTCTTGAGACATGAGGTCTTGAATCTCAAGTAGTACAATTCTGATATATACAGTATAATTGAAATTCTGTCGGAACAAAGGGTACCTGGATGTCAAAAACTAATCAGATTTAGTTTTACTTTATACTAAATGACTGAATGTCCCTTTTCACCTGTAATTGACTCACTCAGTATTTACTGGCTCTTTATTTATTTGAGTTAAACACGCAAATCTTCAGGCCTCTTTTTTTCCCAGTGGAAACTGGCATATTCATCTTTTAAGATGATACAGAGGAGCGTTTTTTGTGCGAAGTCGTGTTTGTGTCAAACTGATTAATGTGACGTTTGCACTCCTGAAACAAAATGTCCTGCTCTCTCGTGGCTAAATGCTTCACTGTGTTTACAAGCTAGTCTACTACTACTCAGTTAGCCTGCTGTCTGATGCTGGGGCAGGTCGTGCACAGAAGATGTCTTTTTTTTTTCTGAAAACAGAAGACAGAGAATGACAGTGACACCATGACGGTGAACCAAAACAATAAAATAGAAACAATAAAATATGAAGCTCAGATGAGTTGAGAGGTGCTGCAGAGTCTGTGACAATTTACTGCGGATTTGTCACTATGAATGACAATATAAAAATATTAATGTGGCTGCTCATCTTTGTTTATGCAGGGTAGATTCCAGAACAGAACAGTCACACATCTGTTTTGCTCAGTCACTGAAGTATTTCTAGATATTTGTAAGTTTCATGTAACTTGTTAATCAGCTCATCTAAATGTACACACAGGCATCTTAAATTATATTGACTTGAATATATGAAAACCAGGACTTTTGGACATTTTTTGAATTTGGGTTTCTGAAGCATGCTGCTGCGCTAAATCCCGCCAGCTGGGCACTCGACTTAAGTTAAAACTTAAAATTGGGATATTTCTCCAAGGCGTTCCTACCCAGGACTGCTTCCTTCATGGAGCTGGAATAAACAGCAAGAGGAGTCCATCCATCACACTCTTCAGGGCCGTATGACAACTGAGTGGAGGGGGTGACGAGTGGAGGGGAGGATGATAGATTGAATTGCTTTGACTAATACGGGCAGGGGGAGGCGTTTCACGGTAGCTATGCTCTCTTCCCTTGCTGTCCTGCTGCCTCCACATCACCACTTCAATCCATCTCAAACTCAGATGTCTCAATGCCCCCTACTCACTCACTCACCCACTCACTCGTACATAACACACACATGCACTGCAGAGTCTGGTTAGGCTATGACACGCTGACATTTGCCAGGCAGGAAGGTGTTGTGAATGATAAGGGAGGAAGGCATGAGTGATTGCGAAAGTCCTTCCCGTGGCTCCCTCGGAGACATCCATTAGATTGGAGGAGAATTGATGGGGACATTTGTCTCCCTGAACTGAGTTTTTTCTTCATTGGACTTCAAATCATGGGGACTTTTAGATGAGGGAGCAGCAGGGGTTAGATACTTTGTGTCATGTGCAGCATCTCCGCCTGTGTAGTTCACTGACTTGTCTTCTAATGAGCCTCTCTGCCGCAACCCCTCTTGTCCTCCGTCCTTTGTTTCCTGTCCTGTCCTTGTAAACGTGTATCTTGACATTTTCTGTCTCCGTGCATGTTAGTGCATTCGCAATCAGCACATGTTTTGTGAATCATCATGATTCTATTTTATGTTTTCACTTGTTTGCTTTGAATGTAAACATTTAAGGATTCACTTTTTCTCAGCAGATTCTGCTATCCAACCAGATATCAGTGATCTCTTTTCTCCCCTTAAATTCTGTAAACCTCTCTGTGTGGAACTGATTGGTCACTCTTCAGTGTCTAAATGACGACACTCATGAACACAAACACAGTCATAGATAGTCAAAGATATGCCATGGATCTGTCAGATTGTATGATAAATGATGTCATCTGTGCATCCCCAAGATCTTTAGCTGTCTATAGCAAGCTTTCACACCATACATGCAGTTTGACAAATCATTAGAACAATCTAGAAGAGATAGATGATAAATATAAAATAACCAGGAAACCTACAAGGTCATGAAGCATGGACATTTGATAAGAATATCACAATTACTTAACTTTTTTGTGTAATGATGCTTTTTTTCCCCCCCTAGCATTTGTCCGTTAATTTTCACTTAATATTCAGTCGCAGTCTCCACGGAAAACCAGGGTCACATAACTTTCCTGTCCTTTCTTGCGTAACTCTGCAGCTCAGTTCAGTCAGGGAGGACATGGGCATATGTATTTATGCATGCCATTCCTGTGCGTGTGTGTGTTTGCATGAGCCCAGAACTCAGCAAAACGTGCATGCAAGCATGTGCATGCATGCAAGTCCCATCAACAAATTGAAGTAGAATCTCGAAATGTCATCGCAAATCCATCCATCGCTTCAAAATACGGCTGATTTAGAGAACTGGTGCCACACCAACCATACGTCTAATGTGTGTGTGTGTGTTGACAGAGTGGCATGTCATGCCGTGCTGACGGATCATCCTTACACTTGCTGACTAGCCGTGAACAAGAGGAAGATTTCTTTGGTGACAGTCAAAGATATTTTTCCACCATTCATCACATATGTAGCCACGACTTTGACGGTGATCTTGGGAAAAGGGAAACAGCCGAGGCCCCCACCCACGTCCTCTTGATGACGGCAGGAGGTGGGGTGGGGGGGTTGAGTGCTAGATGCGGAAACATGATGTCAGATGTATTAGGACTGAGATGGGGGGGAGGAGGGGGGAATACTAAATGGAGAAAAAAAAAAAATCAGTGACGCAGAAGTCACACCTCATGCTCGCAGGACTTATCTCCTTGGCAACTATCTCCGCCCGCCTCAACTCACACCAATTGGAATTGTCTCCGTCTCTGTGTTTCCATCTCTTTCATTAGCTGACTCAAAGTTAATGTGCCTTTGAATGAAATTACCCATTCTGTCTGAGTGCCCCTATGCAGAGTGCCCTGTCTAATTCCATCTTCCGTTGGACAGACTTGAAACAGAAGCACATATTTCACGAAGCTGCCAACACAAACATTGTTAACCTTGAATTTCAACACCCCTCTTGGACATAACCGAAATTATTTGGTGGTGGTGGGAGATCAGGCTGAGTGTCGGCTGCCCGACGCGACGTGACGGTGAAGTGCTAGATGGAGAGCGAAGCATGTTTCCATTGGCCGAGAAGAGGAGGCAGAAATTTACACACTTACACATTTACACCCTGCAGTGCCACCCAGCATGCCCTCTGACTGCCATCACGGTGGCACTGAGCTAATGATGTCATCAGTTCAAGCCATTTCTCAACTGGACCTTTTGACCCCTGAGGTTTTGCCAGGGACACATTAGTGCTGATGTGTTGTCCAGCTGTGGAGATGACAAAACAATCCCATGCCGAGATTTTTGAGATAAGTGTTGCAAAACATGGTTTTTGGAATCTTCACGATTGGCACTTAAACTGGTTGAAAATGTCGCCATCATCTATGGCACTAAAAGACAGGGAGGGAAATCAAAACATAGATGATGATTTATAGGTGGAAACATAACACCCTGGCCTCAGATGTAGTGGATATGACTATGAGGAGCTGACCTCTGGCTGATGTAATAGCAATGATTTGTCTTTGACCTATCATAGCACAAAAGCATGGTGGTTTCTTGTGCTGTGAAGGGGTGACTGGTCCACGATGACAACTCGTAGACTTTACACGCATTCTCAAAACTCCCTCTGAGACGAGGAAATGCTCTCGGACATGTCTTGTTCCAATCCAGGAGAGCTGTTTTTTTTTTTTTTTTACTTTGGCTGCTGGGTCTGGGAGGCAGCTGTCAGAGAGAAAGGCCTGTCAATCAACCCGTCCCTCCGGCAGCTGACAAGGTCACTAGGCTTCATGTGACTTCGATGTCTCTGCATCAGCAGATTACTATTTGTTTACGTGTCCTTGTAAACTCTGAATGCTACATGCGATACAGCTAGACGTCTTTAAAAATGCACCATGCTGTACTGTGTAGTCTATACTCATTCACATTCACGGGGCGATCTCTTACTTAAATATATGAATCAGAGCTCTCAATGAAAATCCCTGGTTGTATCTCGGCCCGTCAATCAAAGCAGATCTATTTTTGCATGTCTCTGAACCACGGGGACTTCCGCCATCACTGAGCGCACCAAATGTGTGACATGTTCACAATAGGCCCTCTGCAGTGTTTTGTGGCCAATCCATAGAGGATTTTAGACCCACTTTACCAGAAGATCCTGAGCGAAAAAGTCGGAGTAAAACATGAACGCGCTAAACCACTTTTTCTCTCTTATTTGTGATAAAACTAAGTTATGTTTTCCAGTGACTTACCCAGCAGATCCTTTTCAAAATGCATGACAGACGTGTAGATTTAGCTCTAGGCAAAAGGTTATCTTCACGTTTGAAAGAAACTAATGTTTCTGGACTGTTTGTCAGGTGTGACTGGATGGGGTGAAGGCTCAAGTTTCTGGTGTTGAAGTCGGCCACTTTAGTGAGCCTGTCCACTTACCTCTTCCTCCATTAGACTTCATGCAGCAATATCACGTATCATGTGATTATTTTCTGCTTGGCTGTTAAATACAAATCAAGGTTAAATATGATACTCTATATTTTCTGCTCGTAAGTGGTAATAAATACTCACCAGAGCAACCAATATGTATTTAAGCACAGCTGAAAATAGTCCACAATAGTCTATATTTCTGTTTGAGTAATGTTTGCAAAAATCTACAGTACTAAAGTGTCTGAAGGTACAGTATGCACTTAGATTTTAAAGAATAAATAAATAAAAGGAAGAAAGAATCCATCTGTGAATCATTTTACAAAAACATCTTGGCTCCTTGTCTACAAATGTCCAACCAGCAGACAGAAAGCTGGCTGTAATATTTAACTGTGACCTTTTATTTGCAAAACAAGTTCTAAAAGGCAGTCAGTCATGTTTTGTTTTTCTGTCAGGTCTTTTCTTTTTTTTTAGCCTGATGTCAAGAATGTCATTCATGTTTTCATATATCTTGGCTAGATGAACAGAATTCATTATAGTCAGGGTTGAGCTAAGAACAACAAAGCAAGCAACAAATAACAGATGTTTAAGCTTCTGTTAAGTTTTAGAATAGATTTTAAGATTTTACTGATTACCTTTAAACCTTATGGTTTAACTCCCAGTTATATTGCTGAATTGCTGCTCCCCTATGAACCAGAGATCAGAGCCTCAGATCCAGCACGGCTCTACTGGACTTTCCTAAGTCCTGGCTCAGGACTGAGTGACCAGGCTTTTGCAGTCAGCTCTGGACCTCTCCATCCCTGAAGATCTGAGGCTGCAGAATCAATGACCTCTTTAAATCCCTCAAATTGTGTCTCTTTAAAACAGCTCTTTATTAATGCTAGCAAACCTTTTAATTCCCAGCATGTATTATCTGTTTTATTATTATTATTGTCTTTATTTTATGTTATTGGAATTTTATACTATTTATTTTTATTTTAATTGTTAATTTATGTTAATTAAATTTTATTTGCCTTGTTGAAGTCCTGAAATGTTTTAACCGTGGATCAACCATGTCTTTGAAAAGTGCTGGATGAACAAAATCATTAACACAGACAGTGGTAAGTCATACTAACACAATGTTGTTTTTTTCCTGAGATTTGCTGACATGAGGAAAACACCTGCCCGTGTGAGGTCAGTCAGATGATTCACAAGCTTGTTTTATCTACAAGCCAGTGGGCTTTAGACTTATTATATCATTTATATACATGTTTCCATATGTTTTTCGATCCAGTATATTTCACATTTTTACTCAGTTTCAGCATTAGGAAGTTGTGTTTGGGCAGCCACATGATTACAATGCCCACATATAAAAATATACTTTACGATATGCTACTAATTTTCTGATGACTCAAAAAGTTTAGCTGACTATTTCTTTTGTCCTTTTAATGATATCATAAACAACAATATGCATACAGTAAGTATGGATGAAACATTTAATACAAGGCTTAAATGCATTTCTTTTAAAGCAGCTGAATTAAAGTGAAAAATCTATGTTATATTACATCATTACTACATAATCTTTGAAGGCCTGAGCCTTGCAATAAAGTGCAGCAGTCTTGTTGTTTCTAGCCAGAGTGACATGACAAACAGATGTTCTCTTAATCTTAGCCTCATGGGGCCATCTGTGCTTTCTGTACTATTGTCTGCCATCATGAGCAGCACTTATATTTATTTTTTTTGTCTCTAACATGCTCACAGTAGTCAGACCGAGGGCAAAGGCAGAGACTTCACTTGGAAAGCCAGTCACATTGCCCTTTCCACTAGCACCGTTGCACACAGCCTGAGGGCTGCTGGATGTAAGAGGCTGTCCTTGCTTTCTCTTCCTCTGCAAATCTATTGTGTGTTTGTGTGTGTGAATGTGGTTGTGTGTGTGTGTGTGTGTAGAGAGAGAGAGAGAGAAAGAGACAGAGACAATGCCTGACTGATGATAATGTGAAACTGCAGCCTGGTCACTCATCTTTGTGTCCCAAAATGAAAGGGATTGCACCAGCGATAAATAAGATTAGATGAGTCTGAGGAAGGCATGTGTGTGGGCAGAGGATTACCAAACCCAGATTTTGATCTGTTGTTTCACTGGAGCTGACAGCTTTAAAGAAACAGGTTAACCGATTACGACAAAATATAAATAAATACGAAAATGATCCAGTGCATCCAATACTACAATCAAATGCGAACTCACAATCTGACCCTGAACAACTTGGAGAGTTCTTCTGTGGTGTGGAAAATCTGGAAGCTTCCACAATCAAGAAAATCAGAGTAACATCATCAATAAAACTGTCTATACCCGCTTGTGAAGAGCTGACTGCAATGTTGGCTTCACACAGGATCAAGGATCAAGGATGTTTGACTCACCCCCCTTAGATCAAATCCCAGCCACTGTGTTATTGCAACAAATGGTAGTGCCAGGCCTTCAGACTTCAGAATCTTGGCCCAAAACAAGTCCTTAAATAAAACAAAAGAGACACATCTCCCTCATGGAAAGCATCACTGCTGTGCCTCGAAATGTCATCAGACTTCGATGTCAACCTGTTTGGCAGAGTGGTTTAGGTACAAACTGTCCCAAAGATCCAATGTCTTATCCTTGACTAAACGGGGTGTTGGATTAGCTAAAGGAGTGGAGCACACTATCTGTCTGTCTGATCTATGACCCTTCCAACAAGATTTCATTCAGCTTGCGTTACTCAAGGAGTTTCTTGAATCTGTGGTGAAGTCATTGCACAATGATTTAGGACACCTTCCTATTAAAAGAAAATCAGATCTACTGAGTTGATTTTTCAGGCCCAAAATGGTTAGAATGACACGTGGGCAGTGCCTTATCCCCAAACGACCCTGTCAGAGAGCAGCTCCGTTAAGTCAGATCGTGATTAGAGGACTAATAGATCTTGCATGTATTGATCTCCTTTCAATGGAACGCCACTCTAAAGACAAGAGCAATGTGTTAGTGGTTACTGATCATTTCACAATCACCTAATTCAAGACTTAAAAAACCAATGGGCATGACATGAGCCAAGATGTAGGATATCTGGTTCATGCATAACAGCAGAACAGACTTGTGTGGTGAAGGAGGATTTGCAGGGAGCTTACCAGTTGCCCTCTGAAACAGCTGACAAGACTCACCAAAGAAATAAGAAGGCATATTGATTTCCAGTCTCTTGAAGTTGGTGACAGGGTGTTACTCAAGAAAAACAAACCTGCAAGCCTGATGAAGTCCTATTCCCTCTGTTGTAGTGGGAAAGATATCCAATTTTGTTTGTGAGGTCAGACCTTCAGATGGCAAACCATTGATAGGCACTATATCCTGCCAAAAGGACAACCACCACCAGGTTCACATCCCACCAGGAGCGTTTCAGAGGCAGATGATGAAAACCACTGACAGTAAAAAAAAGAATGGACAGCATATGCATGACGTCACCCCAAATGCTAGAGAACACAGTTGACATTTAAGGTAATATTATTTTGTATTAATTTGCCACACAATTAAGGTAAGAAATTACTTATTGCAATTTTGAAACAGTTTCTCTGTGTATTTATTATTTCCAAGGTTAAAGGACGTGTCTACATGGAATGTGGTCAATTATGTTATGTCTAATATTTTCTGGTATTGGGGAGTGACCCAAGACAAATAACAAAGTTAATAAGTTACTCCAAAGTTGATTGGAGTAACTACCACCTCTCCCTCTACATGTACAGGGTAGACGGGCTACATCGGGGTTGAGAATATTTAACAAACTGGTGAGAGTCTGTAACTGTTTGCAACCAATTTCCAAAATTATAGCCCGTGGGACGAATTTACTCGGCTCACAATGACAACAATGACATGGCAGAAAATGTTCAGACAGAGCTGCTGACACCATACAGATGGCAGCTAAATCTGGTTGCGAGAGAATTACACAAACTCAAGCATCTGAGAGCATAGATAAACCCTGATTGCCACATAAACACTTCCCGCAATAGCTCAGCTGAGAGAGAGCAGTGGAGCTTCTCGGTTGCATGAGGGTAATACAAACCCGCTACGAGATCAACCGACCATCTCATTTGCCCTGGCAGTTGGCAAGGCCAGGGAGGTGTGTGTTGGCGGTTGACAAGCCAGAGGAGAGTCCTGGGTTGACAGGGCGCACTCGTCGTCAAGTGGCAAACAACGTGAGTGGAAAAAGCAAGGGAAGTGAGAAATTTGTGCTTCTATGGTCTTATTCTCATATTTATGGAGCTAAAGCCACATTTAGAATCCCATCCTCACCTCTGTGTTTACTCCTTACTCACTCGGCCTTTCTGCCTTGTTTTCTCACCTGCTTTTTCTCATGCTGGGAAATGACACAGTTAGGAGGCCACGGTTAATCAGAGCTCATCCTTGGGGTGGAAGGATGCAGCTACTAGGTTTATATCACACTATCTTGATGCAGTAATAGCCAGCTTGCCAAGAATCAGGGAATGAGGGACCGTTTGATGGATTGATGGAGATGGAGAGTAATAAGGCATCATGTGCTCCGCCACGGTTGGGTTCTATTAACTTTCCACAGATTACATAATGAAAAAAGCTTGCAATTTACAATGTAGTCATTCCTCACAGTATGACATTTCAGCCCAAAGATTTATAGTGCTTGAACCGTACAAGTTAAATAATTAAAAGTGAAATTTATGCAGCCATTTCATGTGTACAGGGTGTCATATTTTCAGATGAAGACTTTAAATGTGAACTCTTAAAACTTCCCTTGTGTCCCCAATCACCACACTTCACTGATAACTGACAGCGGACTGGGAGTCTTTGTGTATGCACATCATCACCCAGTGCTATTGCTCCAGGGTGTTTACAGCTGTCTTTCAATCCAGTGCACAGAGCTTTGATAGAGTTTGTGAGGCTTCAGTCATGGTTCTGTTCCCCTCTGACGCACAGAAACCACCGACAGCTGAGAGGGACACAGTGGCTAAGGCAACAATGGCCAGTGACAGCTTAAATCTCATAGTGCCATTTCATAACATCCCAAAAGACCCACGGGCGCACGCAGAAAACAGCTGGTTCTCAAGGTGTGGGCTGAGGATCGACAGAGGTTTTTAAAGGTGCTCCGCAGGGTTTTGCAGAAAAAACTATGTCGTATTGTTATTGATATATCAAAATCTAATACATGCATTGGGGATTTAAAGATACCCCGAGGAGGTTTTGTTTGGTTACATCATGCAGGCTTCACGACTGTGTGGAACTCCTGTCACAGAAAACATCTGCAAAGCTGATTTACTAGCAATAGTCTTATCTGCCACGGATGGTGCATCAATCAATTTTTTGACGTGTTTCATCCACCGACTGTCAGTCAGTGAAATAGCATGAAACCATCAACAGAGATGTGTCTCACATTGCCCACTTGCAAGAGGTACTTCATGCTCCCAGTTGTCAGAAACTCAGTGCTTAAATACGTTTTTAGATTCAGTATGTCTAAATCAACAGCATATGTGAACAAAATCATTTTAAATGGAGGCTTTTGGCTGGAATGCGTATTTTGCGGTCCATTGTGATGAATTTAAATTGAAAAATGTATCTCTTTTGTTTAAAAATGTACGTCTTTTGAAAAAATGTTTTTTTATTTATTATATTTGCTTTTCTTGGGGGGGGGGTCTATCATGCCCTGAAATATATTCTAGAGGCCATCAAGCAAAATAAAAAACATGTTTCATTGCCACAATAGTTTACAGTGTCACATTGCTGTTTTATTGACCATCAACTATATTTTTTGATGTTTTTAATGGGCCAGACGTTTACAGCTGGCAGGCTCTTAAAATATTCTGGACACATTGCACAGTGGAACTTGAAGTTGCGTGCTTTGGACTTTGGGACAAACACAGAATGACATCAGACTTGATGTCAAGTGAAGGGAACATGTTTTTGTATGTGTTGCCCCTCAGCTGCAGCTGTTTGTGAATGACTGCCCATGAGGGCTTTTTTTCCCCCCACTAGGACCAACATTTTATTTTGCAAGGTCTCAACTTACTTTGGCTAATAATTGTGCACTTGTGCATGGATTACAACCACTAAAGGCAGAGCTTTACTGTGGGCCAGTAGGGTGTCAGCTGCGTTCACAATCTTTCAACAGATAATCGCTTCTATCTGGATAAGGGAATCACTTGACATGGCACCCTGATGGATGTCACTCATATATGGTGCGGTGGCAGCGTATGGCCTGAAGCCTGATTCCTTTCCTGAAAGGAAAAATGTGATTATGTCACTCTTAAGTTTAAAATATTATGGAGACATCAGAAAGCAATAATGTCTACATTTATCTGACGTCATTTGCAGCAAACATCCGATGGGACTTCAACTTCAAAGTGGAAAGCAACACGATGAACCAGATGGTGAGCTGTGCATGTTCTCATTAAATGTATCTGCAACTTGAGTGGAAAACACATCTATCTTCTTAATGCCCACTTAGTTTTATGCAGAAACATCCTTTGATCCTTCTAAATCCAACCACTTTGATAAGGGAGCTGTACCATCACTGAAGCAAAATATAATTTCATTTACAAGTCTTCAAAATATGGATTTGAACCTGTAAAAAATAATGTTGCCAATACAGATTCATGCCTTGTCAGTGGAAAAATGTCATCTTTACAGGACAGGCCTTGATATCTTAGCTTGTTTTTATTGTATTTTGGATTATTGTTATTTATGGGGTTCCGGTCAGGAACCCATAATGAACTTAGATGACCCCACATCCTCTCCATGTGGCTGAAGGCTCATGTAACCTTGAAAAGCTGATACTAAAGACTGCATGTCAGCAGTGTTTTGCACAGTGACTGTGTAATCTAAGTGGACAGAATGTTTTTAGTGTGGGGCTGTGCAGGAAGTAACACTACCCAGTGAGTGTGGACGATTGTGGGCTTTGACTCCACTCGGGGAGCTTCTAAAACAATAACAACTGTGACTCACCCTCACTTACCTCCAGCTGGTAAAATTGGCAAAAGGAGCAACCCTTTCCCACAGTCGTGAGAAGGCCAGTTTAGTCATGCAATAGTGATACCAATATTGTTGGTTTTGGCAGATAGGACAATTGTAAACATAGCTTTAATGCAGTTATGTTGGTGACATGGTGCCACACGCCATTTGAGGACAGGAAATATTAGGTGTTACTTTGTCAGATCGTTCTCAGGTGTTCTGCTCTTCCCTTTAACCTTTGTGAATTTTGGCCACGCGAAGATTGTCAGTTCAAGTCCCACTCTAAAGTGTTTTAAGTTACAGTAATACTGTCTGGTGCTCGTGTAATGATGATTCCAGTGCAATCTTCCTGAGCCATTCCTTCCACTGCCGCCCTTGGCTGATAGAAAACACTCCTGTCCTCCATCCCACTTCCTGTGTTGGCACAGGGCAAGCAGCCCAGAATCACAAATGTCAGCGCGCGGCTTAAGAAATGACAGCTGCCGCTGCATCTTGAATGTCCACCGCCACGTTTTGAGAAGTGCTGAAAAGGACGAAGTGACATTTGCAGCGGGGTCCTCCTAACATCCTCTTGTCTCCTCTCTCTGTGTTTCCACCATGCCACCCCTTGTTTCCTGCCCTGCTGTGACCATGAATCTACATAGGATACTAGTCTGCTTACCAGGCCAAACATCATGCTGTGTTTGACATTCATCATTTATTGATGGGCTGTTCTTTAATTGCAGCGGGAGAGTGCTTAGCTTCTCTGCTCTCACACTGGCTAATCCATGGGGATGGCCCTCCTACAGAGGGCCCACATTTACTTAGCGCGCTAGGAGCACCACTGTTGACTTATAATGGTTGTGACACACAAAAAATATCCGGCAGGGTTGTTTTTTTTCTCTCTCTCTCTCTCCTCTTTTCATTTTGTTAGCATTTCGCTCTCTGCTTATTTCTTCCATTCTTACTCTGAGCTGAGATCATAGGTGGGTAGGGGCCAGAAATGTAACAATTAACCTGAATGGAAGAGGAGTCAAAGTGACACTCTTAACCTCTTAACCTTTTAACATACCGATGCCTGTAGCAATCTACTATAGGGGTGTGCAATAGGAAGGAAAACCCCAGTACTGATGAAGTGCTAAATCCTCTTTATCCATATGATGTGATGCAATAAAAACTGAACTTTTCATTCATCAGAAAGTCCTATGAAGAGTAGTTTTTTTTAACACTCGTAAACCTAAACTAATCCCTCCATGTGTTTCCTCTCGCAGCCATGGTGCTCTTTCTCTCATTTACAACCACTCACACAGGACTGTCCCCTTTCTCATCTAATCTGTATCCGCCCTGGGATTAATTTGTCTCCATATGCAGCTGCAGTTGGACAGTTGGTTAATTTTAGCTGTGAGAGGACAGAGATTGAACTCTGGTGATAAGGTAAAATGACTACCTAAAAGGATTATATACACAGTACTGTATGTCCATGAGTACAATTTATAATAATGTGGAAATGTGAGCAAGTAAACAAGTCATCATTATAATATGTAATGGTATTTGTACGGCAAGAACTGTTAAAAAAATAAATGTAAAAAAAAAACAGCTGTATGTTGAGTATGGTCATGGCATTGCTGTTGAAACAACAGTTATGCCAAAACTACATAAGCAAACAGATGTCTCCTCTTGTCAAAGAATATTTTTTTTGGATAGTTCTCTGTATCTACTAACAAGAAAGCTCAGGCAAACAAGAGGCTTTTAACATAACGATAGCGACATTGTGATTATACTGTACACATTTCAAACCACTTAAATATAAATTAATATTGTCCTAAACCAAAGTCAACCTAGTTTTTGCTGATGCCTGGATGTACTATCATTAACTGTCCAACAGCAGCAAACTTCAGCTTATTAAAAAGCTAAATCAGCGAACATCTGCTCCATGAAATGTTGATGTTTTCTTCTTCTTCTTCTGAATGTCACACTGTTTAAAACCAACTTCCAGTTTTGTGGCATTATATACGTTTAAGTAATAAACCATGCTGCAGAGTCTTGCTCCCTTAATTGTACTTTGACCGAGATGACAAACTGAGGACAAACAAGGTAAATCTGTATTGATGCTGCGTCTCTGACAAGGTCACTAAACCCTCAGGCAATGGCTCCTTCCACCCCTCACGCTAACGCTTACAGTACTTACAACACCGCAGTTACGTGTCATTGCTGCAAAGACTAGAAAATCAATTTGTGCAAGCAGCTGTTGAGAAAGCAATACTCTGTCTCTTCCTCTTGTGGACACCAAAAAGTTTTCCTCAGGCTTTCAAGGTTAGTAGAAAACAAACTGTAGGAAAACAAGGAATTTTCTGATTACCCACCTCTGGACAAACAAAAAATCACTGGTAACAAAGGGCCATTGGTTTTCAATTTTCTCTACGTATATTTATTTGTTTATCTAAACAAATAAACACAATTAGCCATAGCCAGAATAAGCCCTATACCCAGAATAATAATAAGCACATGCTTTGCATGCAAATTTGAGACATAGGCATTAAAATAGATTCACAAAGTTTACTGCAGCACTATGACATTTATCGTCAGCTGCATCCCAGGTGAAAGCCAGAGGAAATCAACATTAATGAGGCGTGTATGGTTCTAACACCCACCGTGATCAGCCATGCATGGAAGCATACTGGATTTAAGAAAGCTAAAGAAAGCAAAGTCAAAGTAATTTGGTGACTGGCCAAAAAGCTCTACAGAACACTGAAGCAAAAAACAATATGTAACTTGAGCTATAAGTGCTTTGGCTTATATAACATAAAGACTGTTCTATCAACAAAAATGATAGCAGTGGTTGTTTGTTTGGCACATACTGAACTATGATTATGTTCAGTGCCAGAATGGGAAGCTAAAGTCTGATATTTTTTTGCTGAGAGAAGTCATTGGAGGTTGGGGTTAATGATTGGGTAAGTTAATGTTGGTTCCCTTCATCCAATTTAACCATAACAGTTTTTTTAAATCATGTATATTTTAATACATTTTCTGTTGATTTTATGAAAAATGTTGCCTAAATGTCCCCATAATTATTGGGTCAGAATGTCAGATTTGGACTAATTTAGTTTAGTAGCAAATAATATAATCAAATAAAAATACAGTTCTAATTAATGTTGGACAAATATTAAGAGTTACTAAAATAAATAAAAACAAAACAAAGAAAAACATGTGCTTTAGTTTTATCTCTTTGGTCAGTCAGTGAGCTTAAAGAATATTAAACGGCAGTACCGACCACACTAACAGTCTGTTCATCCTGCTGCCATCTGGCAAGCAATACAGAAGTATCTGCTACTGTCGTACCACCAGACTACAGAGCAGCTTCTTTCCTCAGGCTCCAAGGCTCTTTTTTCTCCACTGTCCACCATGAAAAATAGTATTGCTATTGTAGCCAAAAAAGGGACTACAACTTGCATATAATAGTGCAGCCTGTGTTATAGAATGACAAATAAATAAGCCTTAAATCTTGAACATTCACTGATATTATGATTGGCATTAGATGAGGACGGGAAAATAAAAAGGGGCAGGTAGACCCTACAGAATCAACAAGTTCTGTATGGACATACGGACTGACAGGTCCACAGGTCAGACAATGTTCAAGATAACATACAGATAGATAACCAACATGTACGTTTCCCTGCCTGGTTTCAGTTAATCAGGCTGGACTTTAGTGCTTGTGTGTGTCTGTACCATAGACAGTATAAATAATGGACGATGTACCTGTGATGTCACCCACAGGTTTCCGAAGAGCTGTTGTGAAGCTCAGAGTATGGTGAATAGCAAAGATTTCTGTGAATATGCCATAGCTAAACTTAAGTGTTTGTCATCGCAGCTCTAATATGCCTAAATGATAAATGACTAGACAGGTCTACTGCCTCCATACAAACACATTATCTGGGCTTTTTACACTGACAAATTGCTGTCATGAGACTCTCAGCATCACATTTGGGGACTGAGCATCTGCATGACTACCCTCAGCAACAGAGGGGCCATTATATCCGCCAGTGGCAGTATCCTAGTTGCATTTCAATGTGAACCATCTCCGTTTTAAGCGTCTCTTAAGACTGTTTCATCTGAGCTGCTTAGCAAGTATTTAGCTGACAGAGGCAGGGCAGAGGAAATATGTTGTCTTGTTTAATTTGTACATTTTTGTAAGAAAAGCTTTTCCTGTATTTATGTCCATGCAGCTGTGAGATGATAATAAAACAATACAATTAAAAAAATAATAATAATTCTATACTCTACTATGCCTGAATGACTAATAGTAGTTCAAGCATTAGTCACTACAACAAGATCTACAACAGCAGCAGGACCTGAACAAATGAATCTCACAAATGCATGTACTGCATGGCCACCCTCGCCTTCCATCATCTTTGTCACACTTAAAAAAGACAGCCACGTGAGGACAGGCAGAGACTGAAGAGGATGATAACCATTGTGAATTCTCTTCTGTCACAGTAAGAGGCTCTCCTTCACGGCAGCACGTCAGAGGAGTTCTCTGGAGATCAGTTGCATCACTGCATCTCTGTAAGAGAAACTGCACGAAAAGCATTTTTCTCAGAACAACATCAAAAGTTTCCATGAGACAGCAAATATTAGAGCATCGCGTGTTAAAAGCATAGCGCCATTCGATTGTGTAGTCATAGTGAGATGTAAAGTGTTTGCAGGAAATAATCAAATCGTTGAATGTTTTTCAGCTCCTATATGCTGACGCTGATCAAAATCTGCCTTTCTGATGAAAGAGCTACTTTCTTCCCTGTGGCACAGTGTCAACATCATTGGCGAGGCTGCGACCTCATCTGACATCAGCGGACGCCTCAAGCAAAGAGCAATATTATTAGATCACCTGTAATGAAGTGACTAAGATGTTATTGCCAACTGCCTGGTTGTCATGCAATGCACGTGTGTGTCTGTGTGTGTGTGTGTGTGTGTGTGTGTGGTCAATTGCATCCGTGTGTGCTTGTGAATATGTGTGTAAACTCATTAATGTATATGTTATCTTCTTGGAAACACACAATAACCATCCATGACGACCCCGCTTCCTTAGAAATTTCACGCTCCTCTCGTCTTCAGAGGTCTAATTCGTCGTTCCCCTACATCAATCTTGGTCTAATTGCATTTACCTGTTGAAGCAAATCCCATTTGGGAAATTCAATACACCTTCTGAATTAATCATCGTCTCTTCATTATGAGTTGAGATGGAACCTGTGTTTTACTCTCCTTTTGGAGGGCATAAAAAATGCATAAAGAAAAAGGCAACCAATTAAAACAAAAATCATTTTTCAAGTGGACTGGTCTGGACTCGGCATTTTGTATCCTACAACAAAACTGCTGGTGATGCTGAAAGTGCAAGCACAAAATAAGAAACACGGATAAAGGCTAACGCTGTATATTTTAACAGGTCGCAATGTTCCATTTGTAACTAATGAGGATCCGAAGGTCAGCTCTAACACAATATTCTCTATAATTATCAAACAAGTGAAGCTCACTGTCAAAGCAACAGCTTGTTATTGTGAAAGGATTATAAAGATGTAATATAAATGTATGGAAATAAAGGAGGGTGTAGTGTATCTTAAAATAAAAATACATAATAATAGTAATGTTAATATTAATATTTTGGCATGCAGCCAAATAAGCTTTAAACTAAAGTAACAGAATCATAAATTTACGTCATCCGTGTTGTGGATTTTTCCAGATTTCACAGATCGCCATTTCTTCTCACTATAGGAAGTGACATCAGATGTTGACAGCGTGGTTCAGGCACGCCTCCCTGGAAATGAGGAGAGAGGAGAGGGCAGGAGATAAACCGTGGTAGATTCAGAGGCAGACGTTGGACTGGCATGGCTGTGTGCAGCTCAGCTCTGCGATCTACATGCATGAGGCTCCTGCCTGGACATTTGGATTCTCTCTGCACAGCAACACAGCCTTGATACGGTGCTGGACAGCGCAAACATTGAGCCGTGCTGTGTTTTCACAGCATGTTGCAGGGCATTAGGAGATAGAGAGGGAATAAAGAGGGGGGACAACCTTACCAGACACTTGAGCGATGGTCCGTGAGCTTCTCTCTCTCTCGTTTCACACCGTCAGGCTTTTCTACACAGAGACCTGGGACTAATGGAGGGATGCAATGATGTTAATCTTTGCTTGTCATGCTTGAATCACAGCTTCATATATCCTTTTGTGTCAGAGACCTTATTGTCTTTGTCTGTCACCACCGCCAAATCAACTGTGGGGTAGCGTGGCGGACAGAACCCCCTCCTCAACCCCCCTCTCCCTTGTCTGTGCCCCCGGCTTCTCATCACTCCCAGCTCGCTCGTGTCTATTTACCTCTCTTAAGCTACCCTCCCCTCTCTGCTAAGCTTCGTCTTTCTTGCTCTCCCGCTCCCTACTGCTTACTATCTCCCTCTCTTTGCTCCTTCAAAGCAGGCAGTCTGCTGCTTTATGCAAGCAGCTTGCTACATGATCTCCTGGAAAACAGTTTTCGCCGCTGCTCTGCCACCTCACAGTTCCTGAGCCATTTCAGATTTCCATCTCTACAACGGCAGGATGTTCCTTCAAGAGGATTGATCCCCATCCACCCCCTTTCATTTTCCCCTTTCCCTCCCTTGTCCTGATCTCCTGCCCTCTGACCCTCACCCTCTTGTTCTCTACCCCCACCCAACCTTTCCTATTCGCCCTTACCCCAAGCCTCTTTCCCCCATAATTCATTTCCCCCCCTTGACCATGTTGCCATGTGTCTGCTGGCTCCAACTTATCCTCATCTTGCTGTCCTCTGTCTTATGGACCCTGGGGGAAAACTGCCCAGCAACCTGCCTGTGCCCAGATCCTCACACTGTGGACTGCAGTGGCCGTGGGCTGACCCGTTTACCCGATGAGATCCCCCTGGATGTGCGCAGGCTTTTGCTGGCTGACAATTGGATACCCCGCATCCCCTCGGACTTCCTGGTTCTGTACAGTGACTTGGTCTACCTGGACCTTCGGAACAACTCCCTCTCCCACATAGAACCTGGGACTCTCAGCACCACTTCCAGGCTGGTCTTCCTGGACCTGGGCAGCAACAATCTGACTGAAATCCCTAAGGGGACATTTGGGGAGTCCCGTAGCCTGATCAAACTACGGCTGGGCAACAACCCATATCTGAGCATGGTGAATGAGGAGGCTTTCCTGGGCCTCACTTCTTTGAGAGAACTGGAATTGGAGCGTAATGCACTGTCTACCCTAAAGGTGGGGGCACTGAGTCAGTTGCCCTCACTGCGGGTAGTTAGGCTAGAGGGCAACCCTTGGGTGTGCAACTGCAACTTTGCCAACCTGTTCGCATGGCTGACCGAGAACAGTCACAAGCTTCCAAACGGTAAGTAGAAACATCAGATGCATTTGCTTTCCCAGTGCTTGACCCAAATAAAGCGCATCTGAGCACAACATACAACAGTATCATGGCAAATCCATTGCCATCACACTGCTCTGGTCTATTTATGTTTTCCCTGTAGGAGAGGGAACCCCCCTCCCTTTCTCTTGTTCTAATTTTATCTCTTTCTTCCTCCACTCTCATAGCCCTTAATGCATGAGACTGAGTATGTAATGTGAAACAATAGCTTTTGTTTGAAAGTGAAAACTATGAGGATGTTTTTTGAATTTGATTGATTTGAAAAGTCAAAATAAGACACCGACTCAAAATGGAGCATTTTCCAATTAATTCAACTCAAATTAAGATTGTTTGGTTGCAGTTTTTCCGGTTCAATATTTCATTGTGCATATAAACAGAGTATAGACCTCTATTCTGCGTGGTAGTCAAATCGATAATTTTCCAGCTTATATTTATATAATACTTATTTATATAATACTTGCCATTTGGTGGACACTTAGTAATGTTATCAATAATTTTATTTCCCACACCAATGTAAACAGTGTAAATCAAACCCATCACTCCATCCACGTTAAATTCTAGGCCTGTACTAAAGAGTCTGTGATTCAGCCTGGAGGATTTAGTTAGATAACAGGGCTGAAGTTTTGGTTTGTTTGAGCGTGTAAGGCAATCTGAGTGTGTGCATTCATATCTGAGGAACAACACAAGACGAAAAGGCATCGCCATGTCCTTTTCGTAATATTTTACTGTGGGTAACATCTGCTTACAAGGAGCTGATTGGTCTCAATGTCCAAAGGACTGTAGGTTAAGAAATATGTCCTGGATCAGACACAAACCAACCACAACTGTAAACCTATAAAGAGAAGAACCTATAAAGAATATGTAAAAACACTTGTCAGAAACCAATCATCCCAAGACAAATGATCATTTATGTTATCCGTTATGTTGGATTTGTTCTGAGGCAGCCATAAATGCTTTTACTGGTCAGCCACATGTACATTACTACTACTAAGACAGCATTTATCTCAGCAATCAAGTGCAAGCCAGCACGTGGGAGCAGAGGAGGCAAAAATAAACAGATCTGCCAGTTCAGCCACACATGACTAGTAACTCCTGCTGTTATCACATTCAGATCAGAGCGTAGATTTGACGCATTGCATGATTGTTGGCTTAATCTGAGAATTTAATATGAATCTGGCTTTCAAGTGTTGTGACATATGCCTATGGACAAACAAAGTGCATCTTAATAACATAATCCATTTTTACATAACATAATGTTCAGGCACAGGGTGTTATGTATAAAGGTGTGCAGATAAGGAGTGGGAACATTTATTTCTGTCACTGTTCCAAGGTTGTTTGGGGTGTGAAACGTTGACCTGTATATACAAAGAACTGTTTTGTTTTTTTGTCAAAAGGATGAATAGCAGTGGCCCAAATCTTTAGACTCAAGATATTTTTCTTTTTTTGAGATGTGAGAAAGGACTACGGCCACAAATATGAAACGCAGTAAAAACAGACTGTATAATACAGGACTGAAATGAACAAACAATAGCTGAAGGGTTTCTTTACGGCATTGTTTATGCATGGTTGTATTTATGAGGGTTTATGTATGAGTGTGAATACATGGATGCACACGTGTGTATATATGTACAATCTTGTATTGGTATATTCCTGTTTTTTTCATTTAAGTACATTCTTCTTCTGTTAACTTATAACCTCATGAAACTGTCTAGACTTCAAAACAGCCGCATAATATGTTATGTCACATTGGAATTATGTTTTCATAACAAAAATAATAATTTTTCCATATACAGATTAAACTCAAAATCTTTCCCAAATCTCAGCTGTGATTTGGCTGGCAAAAGCGTTAACTCAGCTCCTCTAAAAAAACTGGCTGGCTGATGCAAACTGCTGACAACTCACAAAAGCAAACTCCTCATATACATTTAGGCCAGGCTGTACTGTGCTATTGATACTGCTTTGGTCGCTCCGCATTTGCCCCAAAAACAGACAAGTTTGGGCCTTAGGGGAAGCAAAGTTGATAAACTGGCAAGGGTACCTAATTCCCCTTTGTGAGAGGCCGCAAATGCATTAATCACAGGTTCTAAGTGTTGTCAACTGCAAGGCATAATGAATTGCATTAGTAGCGCTGGCCAGACAGACATCAACAACAAAGAAGAAGCCAAAGGCTCAGCCAAGCTGCTGGTATTGCTGCCAACTGGACTCAGTGTATATGCACTCTCAAATTGAGTTAGTAATGCGTATCTCACCTGATGCGTAGCCCTTACATTCCCATCAGTGAGTGTTTGCTTTATGACCCAAGAGATGAGTCCACCAGCTTAGACAGAACACACATACATGCATACCTATTTGTGTGGGTTATCTAAAGTCATCTGCATTTTGTATTATTTTATAAAAGTAAAATAAAACAATGCCTGGAATATATGATGTGATGCGAATAATGCTGGAGGATTGGATGACAAAAAAAAATAAATTAAAAAAAGCATTTTTAGCAAAAGGAATAATTAGTTTTCGTCTAAGGCTCTGGTCTTCTAAGGCAATGCAAATTACGTCTGTAAGAGGTCAGCGAGGACGAAAAGATGCTTCACTGAACTGAAAATATCCTCTAAGAATGTTTGTCATGTCTTTGTCAGTGTATAAGTCGTAGAAGAGTTTATTTTTCAGACAGTCCAAAGTAGCAAATGCTATTGACATTGGAATATAACATAAGTGTCTTCTGCTTATCTTTGTAGCTATAGGATCATAGTCCATTTTAAGGACAAAGCTGTCACCACCAGCAGCTATCCAGCTTACTGAGTTTTAGACCAGATTAAGCAGACAACTCCTGAACTATACCAGTTTTGAGCGTTACACTACTACAAGCTGCAGGAGTACTGCATGGAAATGCCTAGTATTGGAACAAACACAGAGTAGCATGGAGGATTATAGTGAATTGATTCGCAAACACACCCAATTCACACATGCAAGCATCATACGGCCAGACCTAATTAACATAATGACTGAGCTCTCGATCACGGAAAAATGCAATGACCTATTCCCTGGAACGCCACGTTGGAAGTGGCTGCACAATAACAGATGGACGCTCATTAGTGAATGAGGTTGACTTAATAAGCTTTTCAATGTATCAACTCGAACAACCATCATCGGCGTGGGTGTTTCAACTTAATACTTTTCATTTCATCATTGACAAAATGAATTACTGAGACAGAAATTACTTTTTTAAAAATTGTACAGCGAGCTTTTTCCATCCGTGTGGGTGTTGCATCCTCATGTCATCAACAGCTAGAGAGCAAAAAAATAACATTGTTTAAGTTTTATCTGAGCGTGACCTTTCTTAAATCCAACCACTCCACTGTTATTCAAAACAGATAAAGGTCAAAGCTAATATAAGCAATCCCTGAATCACATCGCCATTTGTATACACCACATACTAATTCTACTACTTAAAACTGCCATAATGACAAAAGTAGTAAATAAAACTTGGTCTAAGGCATCATTTCCTGCTAGGTTTATTACAAGGAAAGTATAATACTTACATTGAGCATTAGTATGTAGAATGGTGCATGTTTGTTCTTTCATGAGGGTAAAGTACATGCTATAAATCAGCCAAGACTTAGCATAAATTAGGCTGGTGATGTCAAAGCCCCAGAGCTGAAGTCAACACATTGACTTCAGTATTTAGTAGCAATGAAAACTGCAAAACTATGGCACCAGCAGAATAATTGTCCAGAATCTTAAACTGAATATTTAAATATTGTCAATAAAACATGACAAAACTGCACTGCAATTTCAGAAGTCATCCTGAGATATCTCTGGTTCCCTCTGTGATGGCCTGCATAATGTAGCAGCTGCAGAGCCCATGCTGTAAACCCAATTCCCATTCCATTTTTCACATCTTGATTTCCCCCGTGAGTTCAAGTTCACAAAGCAGCACACTTTTCTGTTTGCATAACTTTGATTACTGCAGGTCAGCATGATGAGTGGGTGGAAGATGCTTCAAATTCTGGGGGGGGATTTGGGATAGAAAAAAAAAATAGATCTCTCTTCACATGGCTGTGTTTTGTCTCCTACGTGCAGCATGCAGTCGGATATTCATTTTGAGCCGCAAACAGTCAGACAGACACACGTAAAGCTCTCCGCATCCTTCGTAGTCTTTTGTTACCATTTGTGAGTTTTTTAGCCGCCAATCAGGTTCATAAATGTTTTAATGCAGAGATGAGTGTAAACATGATCCACTGCTGTCTTCAGTGCTCTTGGGTTAAGGATGAACAAAGGCCATGTATAATTCAGAGTGACACAGTTCTACAGCACATTGGTCCATGGTAATTGGAGCCAGAGATGCCTACAGGGCAGGGCGGGCCAACTCTCATGAGAGTCTGCAGATGAAGCCCATCATGGCATTGCTATCAACACTCTACTCATGACCTGAACAGTTTCACTACAAAGTAGCAGTTCATGTGACGGGGTCAAAGTCTGAATTTTCCTTCGCAGCCTATCAAGTTGCTCTCCCGTGACCTGTTTCCACATTGCGCAAGTAGCTCTGAAAATATGATGCCATTGACCGGCAATATATAGCCCGCACATGATACCATATGGCCCCACATGACATGACTTGCTATCTTTACTACCCGTGGATACGTGATGAGAAAATATCTATTCCATTAACACGGGCAGACAGCTTCTTTTATCTTGGCCTAATTCAATGTTTATTTAAAGTTGGGATGTGAGACGGTGCGAGAGTGCTCGTGACAGAGAGCAGCGTGTGAAAAGGTGTACAGAATTACACAGTGTGATGGCATCAGCTGCTCTATGTACAACAGAGGAAAGGGATAATCTACCAGTGTCAGAAATAAAAGGTGAAAAGCCAAAAGCTTTATTTCACTGACAGCGCGGAGCATCATTCGTGATGGATATTCTGCTTCCTGCCTGCGTGTGGTCAAGCGTGAAGCATGAATTGTTAAGACCTGCATAGTTAGCTGTTTCGGATCATAATGATTTCTGACAGTGGACAAGTTACCTTTTATTACGATGGAAACATGAAAAGACATCCACTAGTATTCCCCTTTTTTTGTAAACTACCATCTCTTGTGTTTGGGAATTAGCTCAATTCTATGTGTGAATTTGTGCTTTTGCGATGAGACATCTTCACTACACCCGTGGCAGTGTGATGTCAGCGAGTCTCCACGCAGAAGGAATTCCCTCCTGAATGATTCACCCTCGCCCCACTGTCACATGCGTGCTTGTCATTTTGTGCATTCATAACATGCATTTTCCACTCTGTTCCTCCCTAACATCCACTCCTCTTGCATGAATCTCTGATTTTTGTTTTCCTTCTAGGTTTGCCTCAGAATCTCCCTTTGATCACAACTGAATAATTCTACAGTCTATGTAATTATCTCTGCCTGGTTCTTTTTACATCTACTGAATATTGGATTTGAGTGGCACATCCATCTCATTTAATAAAAGCAGGGAGGGGACAGTTTTGTGAGTCATTATCACAACTGGATTATTTAGGCAGACTGTCTAGACTCTAGACGCTAGAGGTCTGGAAGCAAGATACAAGCACGATTGCCAACTTCTGCAAGAGTCTGCAGGTTGTAAGATCGTGGTGATCTTGCCTTTGCTAGTGGTGCAGAGATCAATCTGGACAGACAGCGCGGTGTTGAGAGAGGGAGGAGAAACCGGTCTCCAATATCAGTCTGTCACAGCTTGGTAGATCAATCACGGCTGAGATAGCAGATAGCCTATCCCCTCCTGGCTGGCTGTAATCCTAAATGTAATCCATCAACTGTCCGCGCCAGGAATGTAACATAGCTGTGTGGCCCGACATACCTGATTGTGTAATGGCATGATTTGTGTTACATTATTGTACGAGAGTCTGCTCCAGCCACACTTTTCGGGATCCTAGTGGTGACTGGGATAATTTATGGACTCTAGATATTGTACTGTATGATATCGACCCGCTGCTACGTGGAGCTTTTATTAAATACCATCTCTCGATTAGTCATGTCATCCACTGAGATACTTGCTGAGCTCATTATAAAATCCAAGTGTTTATGTATCATGAGTTTATCTGCCACTGTAAGTGGAGTGAGGTTTCAATGAATTAAAATTTACACTTGATTATATTATTATAGGTGGGCATACACAGTATAAAACATAGAGGTAGTATCCGCCACATTTCTGAAGAGCTATTTTGAAGCTCAGAGTGTTTTGACTCTGGTCGTCGCCATCTTGCCACTTCTTGCCCTTGGCATCTGGCTACCTCTGCCAGCTCTGCACTAATCCAAAGACACAGAGTTGAGAGGAGCTGTATGGAGCCTGGTTCCTCAAACATGGTTCACTCTGGGTTCTCTTACCTGCTTGGAAGACGGTGAGGTGACGGGTAATTCAGCTGGTTGCTGCAGCCTCATAGCTAGATGTCACTGCTACTCTGAACCTCTAAACAGCAGATGATGTGAATACCTGGCAAGCTGAAGCTCCAAATATAACATCTGTTACACATAATACAAACAGACGGACAGATAAGCCCTCTGAATAAAAGCAGTGACTGCCAAATTCCAAAACAGTTGGTACCAAAAACTGGATCTTCTGTTTGTCAGTCAGTTTACATGTGTTGCATTCATTTCCTGAGTCCTACATGGCAGCTAGCTAATGCCATGTTTAATTTAGAAGTCCACTGTGCAGTGTTGACAAAGGTTGGAGGAGGAAGGTATAGCTAGATGGATGTGTGCAACTTTGAAACTCGATGGCTTGCTAGCATCAGCAGAAGATCAGGACATTTCAGTAAGTCATTATAATTAGTAGCTCACAGCAAACAAATTCAGGAAGCACTTTAGCAGGGTCAGGTTTCTGTTTAATACATTTGCAATCTGCGGTCATATTGACTAAGCCTGGACATCCTCTCTCAGTAAAAGATGTGCACATTTTGTCACAAACAAGCTTTTAATACAGAGCAACTATAATTATGGTGTTTGTTCCAGAAGATTCCACTTTTGGCCAAATACCCCAGCTGTTCAGTAATTATCCCCCTTGTCAGACAGTGTAATACATCTGCGTGCCCTATTGTGTAATTTTGGTTCTTAATTGCAACAGTGTAGCTCCAGTGGAAAGCTGCTATCTCTCCTTGCAAATCCTTTGTTATAGGTCCCATGTAATTAGTGCATTTGTATTCAAATAAATGACAAATATATGAAAATACACATTTCATACACCAAAAGTGGTGGTTTGGGTAATGTACGGTGTGTTCATATATGTACACCAATATGAAAATTGATTATCGATGAAAGAATCAAACCTTGTTTCTCTGGCTACCATAGCTCTATTCTTCAGCTCGGCTTTTATCGCAATAAATGTAATAATCTTGTAACTCCTGCAGGGGCCATGTGTTCCCCGGGATAATTCCAGTCTGCGGTGTTATTAATCAAACATCTTGGACAGGCAAGACCAGACAAAACAGTCTCAAAGGCAAAGGCCAAGTCTCTTAGGTGATGGGTTACTTTGTCATGCAATAAGTGTACTATGAATATAAATATAAGCCATTTATCTCTGGCAAACGGACAAGACAGGCACTCCAATATATTGGATTTTTCATATTTATTCAATGTTTTTTTTTCTTTGTCTTTAGTAAGATGTGTGACACTAAAGGTGAATCTTGTGTTTTTTGCTTAGAAAACACGTACCTTGCTGTATTTAATTGTTCAACAGCACTTTGTCTTTATATGTCGCTCCCTGAATGCTCTGCTGGCACATTCTAGTCCTTTTTATACTGATATGATGCATCATATCAGCTTTTTTTTTATTGGAAGTACAAATTCAAAAGTGGGCCTAACGCATGTGGCAACCATAGAATAAATAGTTACTAGTTTAACCTCACTGTAGAAGAAAGAAACAGTCCAAGGTCTAAACACTGCACTACAAGTTGGAAATGTTACAGTAAAAAAAATCATCTTCTCTGAAAGACCTGCTGAGTAAAACTGTTATTTGGAAACCGAGCTGATGCTTTTAAAGAGTGAGCCACATGGCTAGTCATGCAACACAAATATTAAAATATTAGCTAAAAACAAACATTTTCAGCTCATAACTCTCACAGATGACAATTTACAAATGTACCTTTCATTAGTTTGTAAGGCCAGATGCCAGCAGGTTGCTATTGCCTATTCAGTAGATCTGCAGGTTACTCATACTAACATGCAGTTAGGCTATGATCTTGTTCTGATCTCTGATTCCCTCAACATACGGTAGACATGCCTTAGAATGAATCATGCTAGGAACCAGTGTCCTCTTTTTTGGCTCCACCAGGATTGTTGGTATTGGCTCCTAATCAGTTTGGAGCCTGATTCTTGATGTTGTTGTTGCTTCTGACTCACTTCATCTGATCATGATCCAAGGCTACTTGAGTTTCCTGTGCAGCTCGTGCAGCATGCACTTGTGCTACGGTTAATTGCAAGCCTGGTCTGTGTGTGTATACTGTGATAGGAGCAATGCCAGCAATTAGGATAAACCGTGTATATTAAAGGTGAAATATACTCACACAAAATGACCAAAGCAGTACTTATTGACATTTCCATGTAGAAGCAATAATGTTGAAAGGCTTTAAAAGCTGGTCATGTTCTCTGTTTTTATTTTTGTCAACAAATCCGAGGAAAAGAGCAAAAATACTAAGACGCAAAGAATGTGTAGCCTAAGCCTCATATAGCTTATATCCCTGTGCCATCAACCCCCACTCTTGTCTGAAGACTATTAAAAATACATAAATGAGACTGCATGACACGTGCCTCCGTTACGATGAACACGAGTACTGCAATTTATTTTGACTGAATCACATATAGTGCTAGTACTCAGTAGGGCAATCAATGTGTAATAATTCACAGCTGAAAATAGAGCCGGTAAGAGAACAAGTGCACAATTTACTCCCAATTTACTAATTCATACAGTGAAATTATTTGTCCTTCAATCATCCATGTTGGAAAAAGGAAAGCCATTGTTTGGACGACTTCGACGCAGATCGTTTGAGTTTAAGGGAAATAATTCTAATGGTCCCACTAACCAGTTTATTGTCAAAACTTAAATTGCATTTAATATATGATAAAAGCATAAATAATGTATGTGTGTATGACTGTGAGTTTGAAGTGTGTGCATGTATGTATAGAACTTGTGTCCTCAATGAACGTGATAAGAAATGTGAGAATCTTTATCTTGTATTAAGGGATTAGTAAGTATTAAGTTTTATCGAACTCTTAAAGAGTTCAGTTACGAACCTAATTAATACTGTAGAGAGTTAATCGGAGGAGCATGTAAACCAATTCCATGTCACTTCACTTCACTTATTTCCATTATTTCTTTTTCCACTCACTGTCACTTAACACTGTTACAAGGAATTATCTGGAATCATTTGTACATGGACGGCAAAGTTTTACATATCGACTGACCAACACAAGCACATTATGTCATTGTTAGTTTATTGTGAGATAAGTTTTGCTCATAACTTAATGATAAATTTACTTGTCAGACAAAAAATCCTGAATGAATTCAGAATTAGGTTAGTTTGATGAATGAACATAATTGGAGCCAATCACAGAAGAAACTTTGCGTTTGTGTTATAACAAAGCATGCTCCAAATTGTGCTGACTGTTGAGCAAAGATCCAGAATTGATGTACTGCCAAGTGTGCGCATTTGCATGTGCAGTAGCAGTAGAAAGTAGCCACCCACGTTGCAAGGCTTCATCTCTACCCACCTATAAGCTAACATTCGCATCAATATGTCTAGTTTTTCATACAGTACATTGGCAATGTGAAGGTAGTTACTGGCTGTAAAGATTAGCATTCAAAGTGTTATGATTATGACAATTAGGAGATATTTGTCACCCATTGGTCTGGAACAGAGGAGTCTAATTAGCACATCAAACTGAATTCAAAAGTTAGCAAAGTCGTCATTAAAACACAAATCTTTAAACATGTGAAAGTGAACAGTCTCTATTGTAGTTTCCTTAACTATCCAATGACCCTACTGATCCAGTGTCGCTCTCATTTGTAATCAGGAGTAACAAAAGAAGACTCACTGGAAGTATATCCTTGAGAGCTGCAGCCGCTGTCCTTTTCCATTTAAATGATGTCTGAACGATAAACTATGTGGAAGTGACAGAGACACGGAGAGCAGCACTCACTGATTTATCATGCTTCCATCTTGAGATGAATTTTGGTCAAGGTGCCCCATGTCTCAGACGGTGTCCTTTACTGATACGGGAAAGCAGGACTTATATTTCATGAAGTGTATTCTTAGAGGCTGGCCTCGTGTAGCTGGCAGCTAAAAAATTAAAATAATCTCAATCGATGTGTGTTTCATTCTCCAACAGAACAAGCCAACAGAGAAGATGCAAACAAATTTGTCTGGCTGTCAGAGACTCAGAGATGAGCTACCGTTCAGATCATCTTACACTGTACTACAGACGCAATGGGACAGAAATAAAGCCTTTAAATACAATAATAATTAGAAATGTTCCGTACAGTAGATAGTAAACTACAGTACCACTGTGCTTCACAGTTTCTTAGTCTTCCCACAGTG
Source organism: Nibea albiflora (assembly GCA_014281875.1). Classification (NCBI taxonomy): domain Eukaryota; kingdom Metazoa; phylum Chordata; class Actinopteri; family Sciaenidae; genus Nibea; species Nibea albiflora. Next base: position 12,745,711 of record CM024790.1, on the reverse strand, counting down.
AAGCTGCAGTCATACTGTGGGTGGGTGTACTGTATAAACAGTACAGTAAACTTCAACTCATAAGTAAAGACTTCTGATTGACCTTACAGTGATTAAATCAGCTGAAAAAAAACTGCATTTCTCTGTTGAATTCAGATCTTTTACAACACAGCGCAATGCAATTAAATACTTCAGTACAAACGCCTCAAAGAATGCACTCTGCCTTTGACAACTGAGGAGGAGTGAGATGTGGGAGCTACGAGTTTAATTGGCAAACATGCATCACCTTAAACTTTAAATCTTTTGTGGGATCAATAAAATAATAAATTAGTTCTTTGGTCTCTTTGCTGTACTGTCTGCCTTCCCTATATGATGTAATTTTTGAGCGGCTGCCATGTGAATATATTTAAGTCCATAAATATGACCTTAATGACTGCAGGTCTGCTTCAGTAGTCTAGCAAATCTGTCTAATGTTGTTTCCTATTCCAATGCAGGGGTGGAAGGCATGGAGTGTTCCCTCCCAATGGACGGCAGACGTGTATCCCTGACCCAGCTCTCAAAGGACAGCTTCCGTGAGTGCCAGGCCACCCTGACTCTAACAGACCTGCTCATCATCATTTTCTCTGGCATCTCGGTGTCTGTGGTGGCCATCATGACGAGCTTCTTCCTGGCTTCAACTGTTCATTGCTTCCAGCGCTGGAGTAAAGGCACAAAGGGGGATGAAGAGGAGAGTGAGGAGTGAGAAGGGATTTACCTTGAAGGGCCTGCGTGGTCCTGGTACACGTCAAACAATGAGAGGACGCCACAGACAGTATGTACTTCATGTGACAAGTTTCATGCTGCTTCCTCCCTGGTGAATATCAGGACTGTTTAACGGTAGGATCTTGCCCTGGTATGGTCGCAGTTGTTTTCTTTGCACATGGACATACGTGAAGGACACTCCCGAGTAATGAGCCAAAGTCCCAGTAACAATTAGTGAGTACCCTACTCCACTTGCAAAATTATATCATAGAGATCGTATTTTTGGCTGCGAGAGCCTGTAGTCATCTTTTATGGATTCAGGCTCTTGGCTCGATGTTATAGGTGCGCCCAGATAAAGCGAGGTTAACACCTTTATAATGAGAGAGAATATATATATATATATTAAAAAAAAGAAGTGTTGCTGCAGTGCCGTCACGTTCAGTCTTAGACAAGCCGATAACTTCTCAACGTGTGATCCCGTTGGACACGCAACTCTGGAGTCTGAAATCCTGTAAAGTGACACTGAAGTTAGTGCGAAATTTTAGATGATTTTCATTGGGGCTTTAACAGAGTAGGGCAGAATGCTTGATCCCGTTAAAAAAAACAAAAAAAAAACAGGATGTCATACCGACCAATGACCTCAGTATTTAACTGCCTAAAACATGATATGCTGGCATATCCTGCCATTTACGATGTCCTGTTCGGACAACCTCACTCACTAACATTCAAAAGTGGTTCACGAGCACTGGAGGAGGCAAATACTGTTGTTGTTCTTTCTGCATTGTGAGGTGCAGAAGAAGGATTTGGACAATAGTGAGACGTTAGGTAGCTGTAGGCAGCAAGAGTTTCCAGTGCACATTCTCTCAGCAGTATACTCATTATATAATCACAAATTTATGTACAAAAGAAAACAATGTACAGACAAACATATAAATCACGAGGACGTACTGTATGTACCTTAGATTGAGAACTGTGAACTGTGTAGAAAGATATAGAAAGATATCTAAAATAACAATATAATCTTCAAAATTTTGGCAAATACGGTATTAAAATAGAATCTATGTAGAACTGATGTGTCAAATAACGCACTTTATATGGTGAACCTGATTTTGGCAAGCCCCTGATTCCACTACGTAGACAGGTTTTTGTCTTCATCTGCCAAAGTTAGGTGAAGGAGAAATTAAAAATAAAGACTTTCTTGTGGATGATGTGTTATTTAGTGAGGTAGAGATAGCTGCCTAACAGAAGACGGCACCATAGCCAAATCACACTCTGTATACACACATTGTGCTCAGTCAAACAGTTATGGTCTCCAAAGATTTTTTTTTCTCTGGGTCTATCCGTGACTGAACCAGCTGTCTTACTTCACTTCACACACAGTCTTTAACCTCGATTACTTCAGAAAGAACAGCTATTTACTGAGGGCGCGTTATTTATGGGAGTGGCTGGAAAGAGGTTTGTCTCTTGAGATATAAATAGGTGACTTTTGTTTTGTTTATGAAATCCAGAATGGATACATCACGGACTCTCAGTCAGCTTCTCCTTCTACTAAAGATCTTCCAATACATTGTAGTAAAACTGCATATCGTGGAAAAGTCTTATCAGAACTCTTACTGTATCATCCAGATCTGCATTCACAAGAGTGACCATACAGTAGAATCTTAATTAAATAAAGCAGTGCCCTGAATATAATGGGTTTCTGTTTGTTATTTACATCCCGTATATTTAAATCCGCCTTCATTTGGCTTTGGAATGCTCAAAGCATTTTTATCCCCACCCCAAAGGTAAGGTACGTTGCATTACTTCTCACATTCTTGTAAAAGGCATGAATAATTCAGTGAAATTGAGATATGAAGCAGAAAGAATGTCAAGCCTTTAAATGCAAACAAGCAAGATGATAGAAGAAAGAGCCACGAGCAAACGGAGCCATTGTTTTCTGTGTGGTTAACAAAAAGATGAGAAGGAATTCCAAACGCTCGTGTCCCTTTTAGAACAAGTCATAACCCCGAATGTGCAGCATTGTCAAGCACATTTTTGCAGGAATGACAAGAAGTAAATGTGGCCTTATTAATTTTTTTGTTAGTTTTCATTAGTATCAGCATTAATAAAAGCACAAAGATCTCACAGGAAACTAATGTGATTCTATTACACTCTTTCAAAGGATGTGTCATGTTATATGTTGACATCAGCCTGTATTGTCTTATTAATGTATATTGTCATGTGTCGAAATGCCACATCCTTATAAACAGTGTAGATTTGTATTATGGATGTCGTGTATTTACCAGAATTCAGATCATATGGGAAACAATTGCAAATTAATATTCAACCCCTAATATTCTAACCCCTGTATTTCCAAGTAATTTTTTCTATAGTAAGCATCCAAACAATTCAAGGGTTATGTGAGAATGTATAATATTTTCATTACGTTTTCATTTGTATTATGCTATGTGGTTAACAAACTATAGACTGAAACACAATGCTGCTCCTTTGTTCACATGTCCTGTAAATGGATCAACTACTGGACAAGATGCTGACGTTATGCCTGGGACATGTAGCTTTAGCCTCAGCCTGTTAGCATCATATCATCAACGCATGCATTTAAGACCTGTGTGTCACATGGAAACGTCAGCTCAAGGAGTTCAAGCATTGACATTCGCTTACATTAGCTAGCTATAAAATCTGCTAGCAAGAGTCGCCATTTTAAGCCAACAAAATCAACGCTCGTCAGCTCGAAATGAGAAGCCTTCTTTTGTTTACTTGGGTGAAGAATCTGAAGGGTTTAAAAAATGACTGCGGATTTCAAAGACAAACATGCCACCGTTATCACCGTAAACTGTGCAGTGCGAGGATGGAAAGCTTGACAGGTGTAGCAACTGAAAGGAAGGAGAGTGTTGCTAGCAAAGGGTACAAAGTACAGTTCTAAAGGGGAATGCCACTGAATATCATATCTGAAGTCTGCCATTCATGTTTCTTACCGCAGTTTGATCAATATTAGTGACATTAATATTCCTTATGGTACCTGCAGTAATTGCAGGTTCAGACGGTAGGTTCAGACAGAGTGAGGGTATTGAGGGAACATTTTAGAAACTGGAAAAATGGAAAAACATAGATTTTGTCCCGAAGAATTGTTGACATGAAAGGAGCAGGTTCTCAAAAATAACTTTTTAATGCTTAAATATGCTTAATAGTCTTAATGCAAGACTTAAGTGAATAAATTTAGTTGAGAGCAGATGAGACGCTGTTTTCTTAAACAATATTTGATGGTGCAGAGGTGCAAGGAATCAGAGGGAGAGAGTTTTTATACATATCATTATCATTTCCAACTACTGTGTAGTTACTGTATATTAACAAATTATTATGTTAGCTTAGCTGTTAGCTTGAAGCATATGTTAGCATGACAATTTCCTTTCTCTTTACTCATTTTAATTAAAAAAAATATCAGCACATTAGAGCATGCACTGTTGAGTTACCTACAGTATAAAGTTCAGATTCATGTCTATTTTTCTATTAAACCTTTTAGAATGAAGCATTTATTTACTCTGTCAGTGCCCCCTAATTTTCTGGCATTGCGCACCCTGGAAAGCAGAGACTTTGGTGGCTGCATTTGTACAGTCAGTTGGTCTTGACATTGCTTAAAATACCAAAATCCATGTTATGTTTTGTCAGATAAATGTCAGAATGGCTCAAATCTAAATTAAGTGACACAGAAGAGTGTGACGTTGTTGCTGCAGCTGAATGCATTTCCAAATGTCTAACAGACACTGTCAACCAGACCGTATGTGTAGCTGTATATTGATGTTTGGTAAAAAATAAAAATAAAATCTTTTTTTTTTCTGTCCTATGGTCTGAATTTGTTAAGAATTTATACATCAGTTTGTAAATATAGATTTAAAAAGCAGGATGACCGTGTATTATTAATGAAATACAGTACATGTCAACATAGATCGTGCAAAGGCAAATCTGATCAAAAATTTCAAGGCTGATATTAATATTTAATATGTAAGTGTTGCCTTACATGCATCGAATGTGATAAAAATGGGAAATATGACTCTCATAAAAGCGATATCTGCTGCAAAGTGTTCATAACGACTGTAAGAATTCTTCCCCTCGTTCCCAGGTGCTGACAGATTTTTGTCTTGTCACAGCAGCAAATGAGAGAGGCTCATCTGTAAACACGGCTCAGTGTGTTATTTCACACAGCACTGTTATCACACTGCAGGTATGCAAATGGATGCACTATTTTTGGAAAGGGTGTTAGAGAAATTAGAGACTTAAAAAAAAAAAATCAAATGCCAGCCGATTATATAACAAGTATCCAGCCTTTTCATGTACAATCTCTTTCATTCAGAGCGGCGCGTATTTGGACAATCTATAATAAATCAGACAAAAATGAATTGACATGCAATCCTCACCCAGCACATGAATGCTTTTTTTTCTCCCCTGGCTGCCTCCAGTGTCGTTTTTCTGTTTTGTTACAGTGTCAAGTCCTTTAGCTCATGCGAGGCACCGCACAGAGGAGTTATTTCTTTGACAGAGGGTTCGTGTTTCTTTTTTCATCCTATGCTAATGATTCATTCCCCCACATTTTTCTCAGCGTGCTCCTTTGTCATGTCCTGTCATGAGACGATCTAACATGATAGCATGCTTTTCTGCAGAATTATGATGTCAAAGAAACCAAACCTCATCCTTAGGCTATGGTTATGTTGACTACAAAAGAAAGCAGAGTGATGGCACATACCAGAGAACAATGAGCAAAGAATCACTTATGGGGATATTTCTGTTTCCAAACAGAAACATCGGACAGGGAATAGCACTGACGAGAGGCTTGCACATACTACGTTACTGCACCACTGAAAAAAGGCCTGTAAGGTGGTGGTCGTGATGAGGATTCTCCTGCAACCATTTACCTCATTTGGTTGTCATGGCTACACAGCCGGAGGCCCGAGCTCTTGGACGCCGAGGCGGGAACAGGGAGAGGGAGGGATGCTGGGAAGCATGGCCCTCAGTGTGGCTGCCTTGCCTCTCTTTCCATGCATCAACTAACTGGACCTGGCATAAAAGGGAAAAAAACAAAAAAAAAACGTCCACGGCACTGGAGCGCTCTGTGTACCAATCTGTGACTTTCACATCCATCCACCCCCTTTGATTTGTCAGTAAAAGGCATTGTGATAGGTCAGATTAGGATATCCATCATAACATTCACATCATCACTGGAGTGTACTGAAGTCCCAAAAACGGCAACATATGATTCAGTTCTGCAAACCAAGTCACTTACTGTCGCAAAAAATACATTTGCTAAAATAATTATGTGTCATGCACTGAACAATGACCATCAGGCGACAAATCATTTGATGGATAAAATGAATGTTTTGGAAAAGAAGCCTTTATTTATTCATTTATTTGACGACTGTCTCCTGTTACCATCTGTTCCTGACCTACAAAGACAGGAAACGAGCAGGACAGTGAGGAAAGTAAGCCAACCCTCAGAGAGGAAGCTTTGAATGAGTAATGGCCTGCTGGTTTACAGTGGGATTAGGGTTTGGGGAGCAGTGGGCAGCGGAGGGGTCAGGTTGCAGAGTTCAAAAGGAGCCACACCTGAGGCTTTTCTCTCTGTCCGTGTAACTAGCAGAGTGGTCATTAAATCCAGAGAAGTGGGGATTTTGTGGTTGGTGCGACACTGACAAATGGAGACGTGTCTGTTCTTATCCCCCTCTCTCTTTCCTTTCTTCCTAACTCCTCATTACGTGCATCCTCTTTTCTGGCGAATACTTCCAACCAGCACTTACTACTCACAATACCTCCAACATAAAATGCATTATTTTCTCCTTTTTTTGTTAGAAAATTCTGACCCATTGTGATTCATTCCTGGCTTTCAGTGCATTAGCAATTGCCGGTCGGTTGATACTAATGAAGAACTCTGGAGATTTGGATTATCTGCTTTTTGTGGGGACCCACAAGAGGCAGATTAATAAAAGGATGGTCAAAACTGAAACAGCACAGGCCGAAATATCCTGACTTTAATCCCCTGATGACGTCATCTGGGTTATTTTTTTTTTTTCCAAACTTTAGAAATCACCCTCTCGAAAAATAGCAGGCATTATACAAGTGTTTTCACGGGCCGTGTGTGCTACTGTTGTTTCATCTTTATTTGTATACCTGAGATAATGCCAGAAACCTCCACAGAGGAATAAAGATGTTCATTGGCTGTCGCCTAGTCGCATATTTTGGCAGCTGCGTTGAAATATCATTCAAAGTAGAGAGGGGTGAAAGGTGAACTGGGGACACCGCAGCCGTGGGCAGCCATGAGCATCAATGCATGCTTCTGGCAAACTGCTCACCCAGTGCACCAAAACACAGGCTGGCAGGCTGGCGGACTCAGTTACCCTCAAATTGTGTTCCTTATACACAGAGAAACAACAAAACAAAACAAAACGTACGTAACTGAAGATGGACGTTGAAATAAACATCAATGATGAAAATAATAAATCTACCTTTTTCTTCAACAGAACAGTTCTTTTTCTGCTCAAGTCCACTGGATCCGTATCCTCATCTAATTTGTAATTTACGATGATTTATGCTGCTGTGGGACAAAAAGCATTTGTATCCAGTTACTGTCCCCACAGTTGGCAGAGACAGATGGCAGACATCACAATCGATATAGAAATTCAGTTGAGCAGTGTAAAACATAATGGTGAAGTTCATATTGTGGCCCATCCCTTACACACACATTTAATAAACTGTGACATGAAAGCATTGCTGCGTATGCTTACTTCATCCTTCGTGACGCGATTCATTTTTATTTTTAAAGTGAGAGTGAAAGTCCCAAGAAAATACTTTATTATTCATCTATTACAGAATCCCCACTCTGTGACTGATGTATGTCAATGTGCAGAAAGTCATCCAACAACGGGTAACATTTAAAGCCCAACAAATGTTATGATATTGCTGTACATAAGTCCCTAAAGGGTAAAAAAAAAAGTAACTGTAATCACCCCATGATAACCAGATCACCCTGTGACTGATGTGTGTTGAACTGTGGAAATTAAGTCAGCACGGCAAACACATTAAAGATGAATGAGACGAGTTTGTAGCACCAAGTGGCAGGAGGAGACGGATCTAAGCATCTCTCATAGTGACTCACTCGAGGTCTAACGTGGTCAATATATGCCGCATTCATCAACTCCTGAGCAAAAATACCACTTTTGCACGAAGCGCCACCACTAAGACAGTGATAAATTCATGAACTCCAGCTAAACTATGGAATCTGGAAAGAGTGGAGGAAGAAGTAAAATTCAAGAACCAGCTGGATGCATCTTCAGGTACACAATTCAAATTGTGAACATTTTATAGTGAGCTTTGCCTTACAAGCTTTCAGACAAACTACAACATTTACATTTTCTGCTCTTTCCATTCCGGCGTCAACACGTTCAATGAGACATACACTGGTTTGAATACATCAAAATGTGATTGACTGGGACAGCTAGAGAGAGACTGAAACTATATATAAATCACAAAGAGAGTACACCTTAATTTAGTGATATTCTATAAATAAATATAGGCTTCCATATGGCCTACTTAGAGTTTGAAGATGGATCGGATTTAGGCAGCAACAAAGTGCTGGAAAGTAAATGGAACAAAAGAAGATCGGAGACAGGCCACATTTGTTCTACTCGGCGTTTCACTCAGTGAAACATCCGCACTGTTTACTTTCTCTTCGCAACATCATAAATATCAAGGCAAAGTCTCAGTTGTAACAGTGTTCAAACATACAGCACATAGTGTTTTCCACACTTCGATGACAGGGCTGTCCACCATGATGAATCACTTACCGCTGGATGAATTGTTGCTGATAGATAAACCCTGCCCTCCAACCTTCAAAGTTGGAGAGCTCATGCACAGCGCAGCTAAAGGATGGAAAGGAAATAAACAGTTAGATGTAGTCACCTGGAAAAAGGTCAACCTTGTTTGTTCTCCTTCACAGCGTCCTCGTGTCCGGAACAATTAATAAAGGCACGGCGAGGGGGCGTGTGGGCGGTGGTTGGACAAGGCAATAAACTCAAGGACTGCCATTAGGATGTCTAAATGTTTCTGTAGTGTGTGTGGTGATAAAATGGATGTGATGATGCAGATGAATGGCTTAATCAATAACTGGCTCAACATTGTCCGGTAATATATTTCTGACAGTGTCAAAACAGTCTACAATCAATTGGCAGTTTAGGCATCAAACAAATAAATCACTGGAGTGTAACTGTAAATGTCCCAGCTGGGTTGACTGACTGTTCATCTAGCAGGATAAATTAAAAGGGTGTTGAACTGAGATGTATGGATAATTATACACTTACTTGTCAATAGTTAATTATAATCACAAGAGCCTCTCTTGTCATGAATGAGCTGACAAGAGAGGCGCTTCATGTCTTCCACACAGCTCAGAAATAATGGCTGGCCAATCGGAGCTCCTGTTGCTGGGCTGTAGGATTAGTGCCTCTGGTGTGGAAAAAGATCAACGAAAGAGATGTGTGTAAAAATCAAAGTTTTTTCTCCAACATTAATTGTCATCCATTTATATTTATTTATCAGAAAGCTAATCTTGTGAACTTTGATAACCACCTCAAAAAACATAAGCAAACCATTATCATCAAATTCTGTTCAAATGTTGCTGAACTTTAATTTGTGCGCACGGATAAGTGACATGACATTTTTTTCACCTTCAAACCAGGACGACAAAAACACATAATATAGAAATGTCTGATGCGCAATTGCTAAAAAAAAAAACTTCGGAGCATTTTCCAACCCAACAGAAACCGTAAACATGGACAGCACCTGGAGATGGCACAAGTGTGATTGACAAGATGATCCTTTGTCAGCTGCTGTTCAGGAATGATCCATCAAGCCCAGCTTTAAGTCAGCATGGATGAGAAGTCACGGAGGTGCACAGCATCATGGAAGCTTGATGACAGCCGAGCGAACGATGACCGTCTGACGTGGTCAAAAACTCCTGAAAAATGCAGCAAGTAGCCCTTGAGTCAAGACTATTTTGTTAAGTGCTGTTTCCGAGGCGAATGAATCAGAATGACCTACATATTAATACATCAATTAATGTTACTATTTATTACTTTCATTTTTATAAAATATTGTGTAACTTCCATCATTCTGACCCTTCCATTTTAGACATAAGATCATTAGGATTTACTGAAGTGTTTCACATATACAAAGTAGGAAAACACTTCATTTCAGATTAGTATAACCTCTACCACATCCTGATTGTGACACTGATTCATTAAGACTGTAAAGCTGGATGGGCTGTTAAATCCTTGCTGCACTCTGTGTCCTATCAGTGATAGAGACCATATACAGAGAGGATAAAAAAAAACAAAAAAAACAGGAGGAATAGGAGGAGGGGCAGGCAGGGGTCCAGATGTGGAGGTCTGCCCATCTCAAAGAGGGCTGGAGCAGAGCAGATGGTACTCTCTGCTACCACAGGCATGGTTGAGATTAGTTGATGTGAGAAGGGACACAGGACTGATGGGGGGGCATTGAGGGATGTCCACATCTGTCTGGATTATCCAAGCAGGCAGGAAGCTGGGAGGAGACGGTGCATCTCTTGCAGGAGAAATAACAAAAACACGCTGAAACAAATTAACTGCAGCTATAATGTAGAAATCAAAGGTTAAAGATAATTTTGGTGGCATATTTTTGTAATCCGGCACTACAGCTACTGTTAAATTTAAAGCGTCCAGATGGAGGCTTGTTAAAAAATATAGGACTCCTGGGAATAAGGCTGCAAACAAAGCCAAAGATAGCAAAACCTTTATGACTCATGCTGACTCATTTCCCCCCAAATAAAGAAAAGACGTGTCAACCGTTAACTTCTAGGTTCATGACCTTTTCTTTCAACACTTTTATTTAAGGAATGATTTCAGCTTGGGGCAATTGTTCTGCTAATTGTGACCAGTTAATATAAGACTCAGTGATCACTGCCAGTTATATTAGAGCAGAAAGGACATAATGTCCTCCCGGAGCAGACAGGTTGTCACGATGCACAAAGGCTTCTGTTTATGACTGGTAATGAGAGCTGAATTGACATTGTGGACGATTTCTGCTGTTGCAATCATAAAACATTTCAAGCACTGTCAAAGACATTGAAATCCAGAGGCTGATGATCATTCTTTTTTTAATGGTTAGCGTAAAAGATTACGTTGTAAATTTAAATATCAGAGCCAATCGAAGTGGCACACAAAGTCTCTTTTCATGTATTATTTCCAGCTCTGTAAGTGCCGCCGCGCTCCCCCTCAAGTCTCTTTCTCAAGTTGTTCCTCCAACATTTCATTATCCACCATTGTTATGATGATGTAGTACATACTTATTCCATCATTTATTCATGTGTTGTGGGGTGTGCATGCATAAGTGTGCGGCATAGCCTCAGTCTCTGCCTTGCTCGCCTTTAATCTAGACTCATCTCTGTTAATTAGGGAATAAATCTGAACGCCGTATTCATTTTTGAGCTCATGGACTTCTTTTATAATTAATACAATGATAGTCAGAGACTGACTTTCATCCAGACACTGGATATTCTGCTGTGCAGAAAAAAAAGTAAAGAGAAGTGACAGCGTCACCGTGGAGGGGCTGCTGTGGGAAGACATTCTGTTAAGATCTTTTCACGTAAATGCTCTCGGAACGTAGAAATTGGGCTTTGGTAATGAAAGGAATGTTTCAAAAAATAATAGTCACCTGAGAGGGTACTCCAATGATTTCATCTTGCAGAGAAACTGATATGCATGCTGTGACAGAGTATCCTGCCAGTGTGATGCAATGTAATTGTTGAGTTACTCAGATTCACTTAGCTGATGAGATGCATACCGCTTCGTCTTTGATAAACAAAATAAATCACACAGTGGACCTCAGTGAAACAGTGCTACAGTAAATGTTGTGTCTGAGAGCTCGGGCGAGAATTTTATTTTCTGCAGGAGCAATGACTTCTGTGGCGCTCGATTGAGAGGGAGGACTCTTTGTCAAAAGTTGTTAAATCTTAAGCCTGTGTGCTGCACTGTGCACGACACAGAGGCCAGCCCCTGACTCAACTGAAGTGGCTGTTAAAACACATCATAATTATTATCTGACAAAACTACGTTCACAACCACCAGAGCAAAGGAAGTTTTTTATGACTGCTTTTTCCCCATACAAATCTAAATGAGGAGCATTGTATAAACGATTGAAACTAACGGAAGTCACTATTGATCTCATCCACACGTTTTGTTTTCAAACCAAATACGACAAAATGGACAAACTGTGCAGGAGCTGTGATGAAAACATCTTAAACAACACACCATGATGTGTTGACTATAGGAAATCCTCCACGCTGACAATGGAGTAACATCTTCTAATTGGAGAGTAGTCTTGCTGAAAGGTTGCAACATCCAATATGAGATAAAAGTCATGAAAGGTTAACCTCACTCATACCTGAAAAGTCAAAGTGGACCTGTTAGATCCATCAGCTGTAGAGAAAACTGCAACTCTTGGAGAAATCTGAGAAATGATTACATACATAAATTAATCATCACCTGCGGCTGCAGCATTACAGAGTTACTGTATGTGCCATGTTTGCATTTCTCTTTCATAGGAGAAAGTCTGCGCGACCGATGTTTAAATTGCAACGATCGCTCCTTCGTCTCCTTTGTGACCTCGTCCTCAGTTTGTTGTTAGCGATTTAAAATTTCATGGAAATGTTTGACATGAATAAGTAAACAGGTAGGGCCAGTTTTACATAACACACGGCCTGCAAATATAATACTGCCGTGTGCAATACATAATGAATCACGTTGTCACTCATATAAAGTTACAAATATAACTTACAATTAAGCCAGCGATCAAGTGTCTAATGAAAGTTGGATCATTGTTTTTTGGTGTTATCGCCTTTCCTACAGAGAAGACTGGAAACACCTGGTTCATGGATATTTCAGAGGGGAGGAGCTGTACTGTACGTGTGTTTTTGTAGCAGTAGTAGTAGTTTTGTAGTCATTAAAATAGGTTATCATAGTACTTTACAACTGACCTCAGAAAACCAATCATTTATAGTTAAATAAAAATGTGCATATGCACAAAAGAAAGACAGAATGAGAGTTTAAACATAAGTCAGTCTATAAACATTTTTCTTCTGTTATTATATAAGCAAAGTCAGACTTATAACACCTAACTTAAATAAGAACTTTTGTCTGGGAGACTTCTGTTATTTATTATTTACTTACTAGTGTCACATAATGTGAAGTGAAGCTGATATCAACATCATATCAAACTGTATGCACTGCATGTGAAAATGAGACATAAGTTACCTCAAACCTGCACTTATAATATTACATTTCATTGACACTCTGATATAAGTCAATGGTTTGTGTAATCTTTTGTTTATTAATCAAAAGGTGCTCTTAATTAATATGGTTCTGACATTATTAATAGAGTGAGTCAGTCAAGGATTGCCATCTAGTGAGAGCCCAGTGTCATTGCATCTTTCTTGCAACAAAAGTGCCTTCTTCCTGTTCCTTATATTAAACACCGGTGAAATTAAAGGTTATTTTTTCTGTTATAGCTGAAGGGGAAAATTATATATATATATAATTTTTTTTTTTGTTTTTTTTTTTGTTTCTAGAGGCCCAAGGAAGAATGTGTTCATCAGTAACATCTGCATATATATCTGTATTTTCAAATATTCAAAGGTCTCCCATTAAGGCCTGTGTTTTTTTTCAAGATAAGGTGCCTCAAATAACTTATAATATTTTGCGTATTATACATTTTGTCTAAAAGGTTGATCATTAGAAAATAAAATCAAAAAGCCTCTTTTTTAAATAAAAAGGTTCTTTTTCAACAAAATTGCGAAATAAAAACAATAAAAGACAAAGGCAAGGCTCCAAGTGGCACACCTTAAAATGTATTTTTGTTGGAACTCTGTGCTGCTTAACTAAGCAGATGTTATTTTAGTGTTTATGTAAGTAAGACTTCACTTTAGTTCAAGCAGATGAAGGCAAAGTGGTGAGTTGTACCAGAGACTGGAGGATTTTGTAAGAGAAGATAATAGTTAAAGTTGTTGCAAGTCTTGCAGGTCACCAGCAGGGGTCAGCAATCACTGAATGTCTAAACATTATTAGTCTTTTGATACTGTGGTAACTCACATTCAGGGCCTTGTGCTAAATAAAGTCAATTTATTCCAGCAGCATTTATGATAAACATATGTCTAAAAGTAATTTGTGGTGGTTGGATCAATGATGTCTTTATTTGTCTTCCTTTTTTGACATTCAGATGGCATTTAATGGAACCAATAATACTGGGATCACTCCAGTCTGGTTTTCAAATATCATAACATCATGAAAATAGTAATACGTCTCTATTACTCGAAGGTCTGTGGGTTTGTTGTTGCCTTGCCATAAAATTCTATGTAGGCTAATCCTCCTGAAAACCTTTTCAACATGTGTTTGTTTTTATCTTGCTGTTTTTTGGGGAAAAAAATACAAAATGTAAATGATAATAAACCGATGACAGATGATATATACTAGAAACCAAATAAAATCATCAAATAAAAACCGGAGCAGCTTTCTCCCTTTGTCTGTTTCTACCATCAGAACATCAGCAAAGTCATGGAGTCAGCTGTCATAGAAGATGGTAATCCCTTTCTTTCTTCAATGTGCCCTTTAACTTTGCTGAGATCCAGCTGAGATTAAAGTATTATCCCTTTCCATCAACTCACTTTAGATCTGCGATTTACCCTTCCTCGGCCTCGGGGTATGTAGGTTTGGAAAGGTTACTTTGAAGTGTTTTTTTGTTTGTTACAGTTTTTACCCGTGATTATTGTTATATTTTTGTCTTGATGGTGCTTGAACAGATTGCCATGCACACAATTATATCAGACCGTGAAGCCATAAACTACAGTGAATGCACATTTCACAAACATTTTATGAGTGTTCGCATTGCTTCTTTTATCTTTGTTTCTTTATGTGTGTTAAGATTATTTATCGTCCACTACATTGACAAAAGCAACGGATCGTTAATTCAAACATAAATATTTTAATGGCCCACAATAGAAACAAGCCTTTGGACTTTAATATTTTTTTATGTGTTTTGATGATTTGTGCCTTTGGTGCATCTGTGCCTAGAGGGGCCACTGTTAAAGTTATGTTCTATAAGGATTTTTTGATCAATCAACAAATAACTGTGTAAAAAAAAAAAAAAAAAAAAATCTAAATTATATCCTCCGATGAGCAGTTCTTAAATATTCATTATTATGACCAAATCTGTTCTTAAAGTAAGAACCAAAAGGGATAAAACTGAGCTCCTCCATAAAGAATAAATTGGAAAGAAGATTATAAAAGATCTGTGAGAGCACGCAACTATAGTAAAAGGTTTTTAAGGCAGCCTATAAGGATACATTTTCCTGTTCACTGGCGCGAACAATTGTAGAGTAAAATTCATTTCGATATATAAAAGCTCAAATATGCTGCAAGTCCATAAAAACCGTCTTCCAGCGATTGCTAATGGAGCTGTGCTATATTTTACATCTCAGTGACAGCTCAATCACAGGCCCGTGTCTTTCTGTTCTTTGGCTTCTGTCTTTGAATAAGAGGAACACCTCTTCACAAATAGACAGTTTGAAACCAAGGTATGATGTATGATGGATCGTCACAGTGAATGATGTTTGTCTTTCATAAATCAGTAGCTGTCCAGGGGCATCCACAAAGGTATACTATAAAATAATGAATTCAAACATGAAATCATCAAAAAAGAGAGCAACTATCAAGAAACCCACAGTACATCTTCTTTGTGCCAATGCGTCCAACAAATGTGTAACAGTACTATGGCACCACATGGGGGTGCAAAGGCATCATTTAGTAATTCGGCAGAAGTAGCAGAGGGTGTGCAGTCATGATGGTGCTCTGCTCAACGTACTGCTGTTTCCATTCAAATGCTTTTGTTTACTCCTCTGTGATCTGATCCCGACTGTTGAACATAGGCTGATTTGCATTAAAAATTAATCTCACAGCATTCCGAATCCAAGATACAAACATACGCTCAGCTTCACGCTCACACTCGCCCACATTTTCAAGTGGAAAAAAGCAAAGACTCTGCCAACGAATTAGCTTCCCTTGTTAAAATTCCTTACCATAGCATTTAATAGAAATCCAATTTTCGGGGGGCATTTTAATGCCTATAAATCCATCTGGCCCCCTCGCTGGTATCATAAATGGTGGACAACTAAGGTGAGGATATTGAGTGTTATGGACTTTATTATGCAAAATTCATGGGGGAAGGCTTGCCAATGCCTCTGGAGCCCTGTCTGTCTTTAAACCTTTATAGTACCAGTGCTGATGTCTGGATCTCTGCCAGCCGCTCTTCTCTGAGCTCAGAGCTCACAGAAGCTCAGGCTGAGTGGAAAAGTCCACTGCTTTTAGTGCCTGAGCAGCACTGAAGAGTTCAGAGTCAGAAGCAAAGGCTGTCTTCAGTTCTTACGTACAATAACTGCAAATGAATTCATCTCGGTGACATTGACTCAAACAGGGTGAGTCATTGAATTGCGGTGTTTGGTGGAGCTCCTACAAAGTCGTAAGATAGAGAAGTAACATACCACATATCTTATCTCCTGGGTGTTGTAAACTTTACTGATTGAAAAGCAGATTCCCTATCAGAATAAATTGGAAGCAGAATTTGCAGCTGAAAGAAGCAGCTGTAGGTTCACAGCAGTAGTAGTAAAGTACAAGCCTTTATGAGGTGTGCTTGATGTGGCGAAAAGCTCGTCTAGCAGAAAAGATAAAGTCATAGTGCTTCTTATCTACTGTGTATTCCGTAATCATTACTACAGTCTCTCTGATGATGTAACATTAGTAATCTGTATCTTCCTGTTACATAATTTCAGAGACATGTTTTGAGACACAACTCATTAATGTACATGCACTCCAGTGAAGCACGCAGGTGCTTTACCTCTCTTCAATGTAGCTGATGTTCCAGATGATTTGTTACACAAATCTGGGAATGAGTCCTTGAAAACTGTCGTAGGCACGTTCAAGAAAATACTTGACAGGTGATTAGACAAACCATCTGCCTGTCACAGGCTAACGTCAGACTACATAATATAGTAAGCCAGGAGAAGAGCGAGGACATCTTTCCTCTGAAGACGCGTCTTCATTTAAGTTCTCTGCTTTGGTCTGAACAGTCACTTCTTGCTGTGAAATCTAGCATAGCGTCATGATTTTGTGATCTTGCAAATTCGGCGGCCTTGCAAGGTAACAAAGGAACCACAATGCTGATGCAGAAACATGCCAGCAGTGTTTTGATGTTGAAGCAGACGAGGAGCTACTACTAAATTTAAGTACATTATATATTATCTTCAGTGGTTTAATCTGTAGCAATGTATCATGCTTCATCACGTGTTTAAGAGGTTGTTGTGTTTTATGTCAAATACAAAGTTAAATAAATGCAGTGATGAAAGTAACATCAGTATTAGTACAAGTACCTCAAAACAGTATACAAGCATGTACATACTTGTGTACTTAAAGTGGCAGACTTTCTGTCTTTCTTTGTGGCTCACAGAAAACACAAAACCTTCATGCATGATAAAGGCACAATAAACTCACCACACTCCCAACACTTTAGGATGGCAGGTGTAAAGAGGAGGAAGCATTTGAAGGGGCTATAAACATGAAAGGCCTTTCCTCTTTGTGAGAGGAGTAAGAAGAGTTAACTAGGTGACTCTGTAAGAGACGGGGGTGTTGGAGGGGGAGGAAGGGAGGACGGGAAGCAGAAACGGATGGGGGTGGGTGGGGGGGGGGGGGGCGGTGATACTTCTCTGGAAAATGTATTGGTCTAGTTGGAAAAACAGGTCCGAAAAAAAAAAAAAAGAGAGAAGAGCAGGAAAATTTAGGGGTGAGGGGAACCGGAGCTTTGGCCTGTGGATGAACCCATCGAGGACTTTGCTTGTTGGGGTCATTCCAAGTTCAGGTCTTTCCCTCGCTGACTCTGCGAGAGCGGAGGAGCTGTCCATGGCTGAAGGGGCCTGCTCTTGACGGCCTCCAGCCCCTGCTGCAAGCCCCCCAGGGGCCCTGTAACACAAACCCATTTCCAGCAGGAGTTCTGTGGGGTGTGTGGGGAACGAGGGCATGCCCTGGGTAAACGGAGGTCATTCTAGAGGTGGGAGGGTGAAGAGAGCCACCTTCGCCAATAAATATTTTCCTGACAGTCAGATGAAGGTTTGTTTTTAAAGCTCTTACCCCTGTGTGTCTTTGTAAAGACTCATGTTACTATTCTCACTGGACACAGAAACAGCTCTGCGATGTAAAAACAAGCCTGTGTGGTCACACAGAGGAAATACTCAGTGAAAGTGAAATCAAGAGAACACGGGAGAAATTGAAAACACTTTATTTTTCTAGTTCCGTAACTTTACAATGAAAAAGCCCTTTATTGCTCATCCAGTCCTTCTTGACTTCGTGACTGTTCAAGAGTGAACTTCAAATAAGCACCAGGTGGATGTGCTAACAGTGCAGATAGAGCAGACGCTTATAAAGGCTTTTGAAAAAGACAAATGAGAGACAATCTATCATTCAACACTCACAGACCAAACAGCAAGTCAGGGGTTGCCAACTAATCAGGCAGTTTGCACAGACAGCACAGCATGGGTCCTTTGAGTGGATAAGTGGTGCCTCCCATAATGTCAAGAGTAAAGCCTGTATCGGGGGTTAGGGAGAGGTTGGCAGGGAGTTAATGAGATGACTGGTGGGGTGATCAGCAATGGGAGGTTTGAAGACCTATGACATGGCACAAGACACACGTTGATAAAGATGGAATATTTCCTGGATTTATGAAGTGTTTGTTTATTGCAAAACACATCGGGTGGCCACAAGGACGGACGAGTCAGACCACAGTCTGACAGAAACAGTCAGCCGTGTTTTCACTCTGTACACTCATATTTATTTTAAAGCTGTTTGTAATGACGGATCTCCACTTTTCACTCCTCTTCGTGCACTAAACTGCCATTTCAGAATGCAAGCCTGGAATAGTATGTCGTAGGTCAGCGTGTGCGCAATACTGAAATACACACTGAATCATCATATTTCCAGGGCTACATGACCAAAATCACTGAGGGCTATGCTGAAATTGCCCATGACTCACTGAAAGAGGAAAAAACACTGTAATGTTATCCAGAGCAGATCAAGTCAACATCAGGACTTCTGGTTGTTGCATGGAGACGAAAAAAGACCATTACGAGATTCACTCCCAATGACTAAAGTATTCTTTTTCTTTTTTTTTTTTTTTACATTTGTCTTGATAACGTGTAGTGAAAACATCTTATTCATAGCAACATGTTGATCAGTCTCGACCTGATTAAAAACACATCTCTGCTTCACTTCTCTTTTTGTGTCAAAAGAAAACAGAAAAAAGGGGAATCTGGGGAACTCTTCATTCCAGTTCTGCAATATTCTGAAACTCGCATTACATTATGTCTGGCCATCTGCCCCACTCAAGAGTGGGAAAGTATTTGCTGCAACTGCAGTATGTGATCCACAGCATAAGGTTCTGGATTCGATATGAATGGCTTGGAGACCGAGCCTTGAAGACAGAGTGGGAGAAAAAAAACTCAATAGTTATGCGGTGACTGAGAAACCAGGCAGAGGGAGAGAGATGGGGGGGTAACAAGTTAGGATAGTGGTAAAAACATAACACACTCCATATTATATATGTAATATATACTATACATCAGTGGGTTGTGGTGGAGAAAGAGTATAGAGTAGTATAAAATGCAGATGCAGAAGTACCTCATAACTGAGTTAGAATATACTATTAAAATTCTCAAACACTGAATTCTGTCTGACTCATAAGCAAAGACATGACTAAATACACCAGATGTTTTCTCATTAGCAGTGTTTTATGTCCTTTAAATTCTTAAGATTACATCTGAATTAATCTTGTCCTGAAAGATGTCACTTCTGTGTAAAAGAACATTTTGTTATCTACCAAAAGGAACTCATTCCACAAGCCTGATAAGGATGTTAAAGTGTCTCATATTTAAAGACAGTTTGTCTCCATTGGCAGGTCTGCAGGACCTGTCTCTCCCCGAGATGCCAGCAGACAGTTTCTGTCTTGTTGACAACAGTGTGATAGAAATAGAGAGAGAAGGGAAAGCAGGAGGGGTTGTGAAAAAACACAGCATGAAGGGAGAGATTGAGAAAAAGTTGGGAGGAGAGGGGAGGGTAGAGAGTAGAGAGAGGTGAAGGAGGGTGCAGGGGGAACAGAGAGGGAATGAGGGGAGAGGGAGAGAGAGGTGGGAGTGGGAGGAGGGGGTGGCTGTGCGTGAGTAGAGGACCTCCCCGTGAACTGTGCAGTCGCGAGCCGGGTCATTGGGGCGAGGTTGTCAGAGCGTGCCTGAAACAGTACACCCAGGGGTTCAGCCAGAGTTCACACACTCAGTGTGCAAGATCCATGTCCCTCAGTCAGCGCTCGCCAGCCGTACACCAGCATATACACAGCAGCACAGAAAAACTCACGTGTATCATTACACATGCGTGCACGGAGACGAGATCAAAAGCAACAACAAACAAACACAGATGCACTTGCGAAACATGCAGGATGTTTAAAATATAATCAATCTTCTCAGCCCGGGCTAAATGTGAATTCAAACAGATGGGCAAACAGTAAGAGTCTCACACACCGTCGCTACGTGCACGCTGACATATTGTTTTCATACCAGCGCAAGCAAACTTTGTCTACGGGAGACGTGTGCAAAATAAACACGCAGAAGAAAAAGTGAGTAGGCTCATCGCTCGGTGCATAAAGATTTAGTGGAACCACTTGCGATGGTAACTGATAGTGTCCATAGCCAGAAACAACACCAGCAGCAACACCAGTAACATTGCAACACAGTGAGAAAGATTTTCTTTAATTCCAGTCAGTGTGGTTTAAATAGGAGAGGCCACTAAGCCAGAATCCCCTCTGTGTGACTGAGCTCTTTGTGGGAAAGCTGTCTGCTTTACTCCCATTGAAGACTGGTTGGCCCATTGTCAAACCCAGAGCTTGACCTGGTGTTGAACCCAATTGTCAAACTTGCAGTGTAGTGTGGGACCTTGGTGGGGGAGGAGAGGCACCAGAGTGTGGTTTAGCTGACTGAGGCAAGTGTTTGTCATTTCTTGATCCCTGAAAAAGTTTCTGCATAATGATTTCATATGCCTCAGCTAATGTAGTAAAAAGCTGTGAAAAGTGGAATTTCCCGTCAGAGCCTCTATTTTTTCATATAATGAATGTGGCGATTTAGGCCTAACACACAGTATGTTCTCACATTTCATCGAAGCCCCTCCAGTCATGTGGTGACCACCCCAATCTCTCTCCCAATTCTCACGCTGGGGATAACTCAGTCTTGTGTGTCACATGAGGATTTGACAGACAGGCCCAGCTGTGGCAGTCAGGCGCCAGAGCACCACGCCCTCCGAGTCCAAGGCAGACAAGGCCCAAACCCAGAACAATTCAGTCTTTGTGGATCTACTGGAAACCATCAACTGCATCCAAATGACCGTAAGCTGTAGATACAAGCCAGATGTTGGAATTCCTCGGCTCAGTTCAATCTCAGTCCAGTCTGGCTCATCCAAGCCCGGCAGCAGAGCAGTGGCAGGAAAGGGGGCGGGTAGTTCTGATCATCCTGTTATATGAAACCCAGCCTGATCGAACAGGAGACGCACATTTCAACCCGTCCATTCGCGCCATACAGTAGAACTGTCTAATTGAGAAAATGTGTAAAATCTCGGCTCTTTTATTCAGGACTTTGTGACAATTGAAAACAGGTTGCTATTTAGTTTTCATCATTTTGATGAAATGCTTTACAATGTACCAACTCATCGTGTCTCATGAAGGCAGCTGGGTTGCACATTACTCTATGTATAATTCCTTCTTTCAACCAAATTACCCCCAGATGCCCCCATCTAGATTAGTTATACTTTATGGAATGAGTTAAGAAAACATAAAACCTATTTAAACTACTTCGGCGCTCAAAGCTTGCCTGAAAAAATAGCTGCTTGTCTGTGGGAGTTAGATAACGTCTTATGCAAAACAAGCCCCCTGAACAGCAGATACAACAGCTGAAGCCACTTCTTTTCCCAACATCCTCATCCAAGACCAGCCTATCGTGCAATCAGTAGGCCACGATTATTATCTTGCAAGGTCTTCAGTGGTCCAAATCTGACATGCTCACAGCGATCTGGGAGACCTTTTGCAGGCTAATTACAGCAGGCTGTGCGACCACCCCCCGCATTCCCAGTCAACCTTTCACCTCCAAGGTGTTGAACAGGCAATTACTCTTCTTGGCTTCTGTGTGAAGGGTACAAACACAAACTGGCTATTCCTCTCCCTCTCCATCGCTCATTTCTCTCTCTTTCTCTGACTTCATAGCACTTGGACAACGCACAAGTTCAGTATAAACACATGCAGCCGACTTTAGGTTCAGTAGCATGGCATGTGTAGGAGTTTGGCTGCTGTGATTTCGCCTCCCACATCCTCTGTGCTCTCTTTTACCTGAACTTTGTGCGGCTGTTTTTGTTAAAGATGTCTCAAACTGAAGGGAGCTCAAATATTTTTCACAACTACCATTTTTTAGTCTAGCTTTAGGAATAAATATATGCAGAAAGATTGCACATATGCAGTCCCATTGCTTTGATTTCAGTTGCCACCTTTTTTAATCCTCTCACCTCTAATTGATGTCATCCTGAGATGAAGTTCTGAAACCTGTACACCTGTAAAAACATCTTTAAAAAAAAAAAGTATAATGAGGGACCCATATGTCTAGGACCTCTGGCAAAGGTGCAATTTTCACTGTTATAAAGCTAAGAATAAGGGGAGAATTGTGCTCCTGAGATGTGAGGATTTTGAGTGTGATTTTTGCTCAGACATATAACTAAGCCCCATGCTGACTCAATCGTTTAGAAAAGTGCTTTTCAGCTCTCCTGCACTGCTTGATAACCCACATCCTCTCCTCAAAACCCTCAGTAACAGCTCTCCAGAGGGATGCTTTCATCCTGACGCAAACTATGTGTTTGGTCTGTTTCCATTTAGCTAAGTTCAGGTGTAGTTCACAGAGGCCGCCAACTCTGGTCATGTGACTCGCATGCAGGCTGTGGGTTTGGGAGGCCTTGTTTTTCGTGTGTAATATGGCCCTGTGATAGATTGAGAGTTTCTGTGCCAAGAGAACTCTTAAAGAGCGTCTTAACTGTCAGCTATTTTACATAAGCCAAGAAACTATGCTTGGTATTTCATCTATTTTTATTCCTGTCAGTCTTATCAGTGTGTCTGTGGTTTAGTAAGAGTCTATGACATGCACATCTCATGTCTCCCTTTGTTCTGGTGAAAGAAATGGCATCTTGAAGAGGTTGTATAACCTTTTGATATCTGCTCTGGATTTCAGATGAGGGCGCTGAGAGGACGTTGCCCTCCATCTGACCCACATCTGATTCACCTTGAGTAAGGCAGGCTGCTGGCAACAGACACCGACCCACAGAGTTTGCTCGTGCTGCGACACTGTTGCGTAATCTATGAGGAAGCTGCTCTGTAATAAATAAATCTGGCTGAGGCAGTCCATCTGGGAACAACATTTTTCAGCAGAGATCTCCTGACGTGATGCCTAGTGGGCTTTATAAATATCCTGAGCCCATCCGCGCAATGTGAACTGTGTTTCACCCTCCCACACCCTTCCCCTTTGAGTGTTTGCCTTCTGCTTGCACTGAAAAGCAGGCTTTACTTTGCTTTGTTTGTCCCTCAGTGCTTACCTCCCACTTTCTCCCTGTTAACTGTCAGTGTTCAAAAGCAGAACACTGGAAACCACATGTGAAACAGAACTCTCTTGGCTTCACAATGTAGGTGAATGACCTGGAGGGATTTTTTTATGTCATATGGGAGTTCGGGAAGATCAGAACTGCAACCTCTCTCCTTCTGAAACCTGTGGTAGGCACTCTGACAGAAGCATATATATGGCAGATTTCATTTCAAAATGACCAACTTCTATACCGGTGACACCGAGTGAGCCATTTCTCCAGTGGTGCCAGCACAGATCTGGTGTTGTTCCTAATCATACCTGTCGCTATGATGTGATGTTCCAGAAAGAAACCTTAATGAACAGCAGCCGATAGCAAAGACAGAGTTTTCTGCCTTCAAATCCTTTTCCCCCACTAAGATCGCCATATAGATATTCTGTGCTTTTCTGCTTGCTGTGGAGAAAGGACTGTGTAGATATGGCTTGGCGGCCGGTGATGAATAGAATTTATGGAGAGTTATGCCCCAACTACCAACTGTTTGACCTTGTGTTGTAGAACTACAGCCCCATCCAGCTCATGCATATGTATGATGCATCTACCTGTAAAAGCTGCATTCTTTAAACAGTGATTGAATATTTTATGGCAGCAATAAAACAAGCCGAACAAGTTATGTGCTTCAAAATCATCTCTGCAATCTTTCTTTGTTCTATTGGCTGTCTATAAGTACCTGTATGAATGTGACAGAAATATCAAATAGTTCCTGCAGAGAGACTCATGCCGCTTTTATTTAGCACTTAACATCCCTCTGAGTCTAATATCTTACACAGTTTACTCATTCATTAATGGATTGCAGCTAATTCCCCCCATTTGTCTACTGTGTGTTTGCGTATGCGAGTGTGTGTGTGTGTGTGTGTGTGTGTGTGTGTGTGTTTGAGGGCTGACACCCTCTGAGCTTGCTGCTCCCTTTGACCTTTAACACCACAGTGTATAATAACTCTTACAGTTTGACAGGTCAACTGAGGCGTCACGGCTGGCCCCTTGCTGTGGGTTAGGCCCGAGCCTTTTTATCATACTACCTACCCTGTGATGGATGAACCCGGCAACAAACCGGCGAGGGGGCTAACAGCGTTGTTCAGAGAAAGCGGATAAGGCGTTGTAAGAAATAACACCTTGCTGAACTCCACTACACTACCTTCTCGTTGCCCCTGGCTTCAGGCTCGTTCGGCTGTACGCTTGAGGCAGTGTCTGCTGGGCCACAAAGCACACAGACTTATGAGGTATAATAGTCCGCTGCTCAGATAGCCACTTTCTCATAGTGCTTGTCTTGAGCGTGTTAGGGCGAGGCAAAAGTACATTTATTTGAAGCTTTGGTGCACACATGATAAATTCTGCATTATGGACAAAATGGACGGAAATTACGGTGTGTTTAAAGGACAGTGGTAGATAAAAGTTCTCACTATTATGCAGATATTGAATGACTGTGAAGTAAAAATGGATATAAGGTGTTTTGAAAATATATTTATCATGTGCAGCGGAGCCATAGGAAGCTTCAAAGTCACAGTGAACCATCTGCTAGGAAACTGGGAGTCACAGGATCTGTAAGTGTATGTGATGTGAATAACGACAGAATGCTGCACTGGCTGAGGTTTTACATGCGTTCGGCATCACTGCACAACAAGCCAAATGGACTCCAGATCCAGGCGCCTATAATATATTTAATGGATCAGTGGAGGCCGACTTTCCAAGCCCCTGTGTTGGGATTACGAATGCTTGGACAGCATATAGGAAAAATACACTCAGGCTTGCAGCTCTCTTTCAAAGTATAGATGAGGGAACTTCTGGCTTCAGTAACAAAGGTGCAGTATGGGGTAATGATGACCAATAAACATTAAAGATAAACTTGCATTAACATATTTGTGGTGAATATCAAAGGCAGTGATTCAATCCACTGCATAGTATGCATAGTCTTCAATAAAACTGAAACGTCCAGCACAGACACCTGGGAATGTGGCCACAGCTGAGACAGCTACACTCTCCGATTTCTCCCCATGTGACCGAACCTTAAGTCCTCTGCTTCCACCTGCGCCTGGTCAGTCATCCTGGAGCTGAGCGACTTCAGCAGGGAAAAAGCTTTCCAAGCCCCCTTTGATTTATTCAGTATTTGGCTAACCTTGCTCTGAACCTGCCCCATGAGATTTCCAACCATTTTAGCCCTCCTCTTCCAGCATACGTGAACTACATGCCTCCTCGACCTAGTTCCATCCCAACATGCTTCTTCTCCCTCTGCTTTCGCAACAGCCCACTCAGAGATGAGAAACAGGCCCTTGACGGAGGCTCGGGTTCACTCTCGGCAGAGCCCGTCAACCCTCCCCACCCAGTGTGGGTCACCTACTGATCACAATGTGCGGCCCTATCGTGAGTGCACAGGAGGGCATTTATGGTTCGCTGGGATTCAAATGAATGTTTATGAGGCTTGTCTGGCAGCCAAAAGGCAGGCACTATCCCAGCTTTTACAGCCACTCTCATGGGTTCGCTTTTGGTTGTGTGTGCTTTTGCTCAGATATGGGGGTGTCTCTCTGTGTGTCTGGATTTGTGATCTCCATATTCCTTCACATGTTTATTACTTGGGGTTGAATTATTACTCTCGAGGCAACACAATTCTTTGTGTATGCATGTGTGTGTTGGTTTTACAGAACCCCAAAAACCACAGAGTTCACTTGTCAGTCACATTTTAGTTGTCCTTTCAACGTTAGCTGGATTCAGAATCCTCAGTATTGAGCAAGGCATCTGTATTTATTGTCATGTTGCATATATTCTCTTCCATGTTAAGAGTATTGGATTGGTGAGTGAACTCACTACGAGGAAGAAAACAGAATGGCCCAAGGATAAGCGTAAATTTACACTCCGCTGCACTTTCAATGAACATTGCTCTTTGCTCTGATCTAAATATACGAGTTACAGTCTCAGGAGGAACAATCAGAGCATCTCAGTAAGCAAACAGACGGAAGGGAGGTATGACGTCCTGTGGATAAAGAGATTTTTTGTGTTTTCTTATGAAAAGTCAACACATTAATCAAAATGTCTATTTAATGTGCGCTAGCTGCCTTTTAATGTGATGTAAGTGGAGGGAGTTATAGTCTGGAAATAAATCTAACCAAATACAATAATACGCACAGCAGTAACATTATCGGCTGTGGCAATTCTGAATGATTTCATTTGAAAAGGCATTTTCCTTAAACTGAGACGACTGTTTTCCAAATCCATCCATACAGTTGTAATTGATTTGCGTAATGAGCTTAGCTTCACGTGAGGTCAAGAAGGAGGAGGCGTGAGAAAGGTATTTTCATTTTTACCACAGCCCCTTCTTTCATTGTGATAAACTTCAGTGTGGTCAGATTTGAGCCCCATCTCATTAAACCTTAATGCATTGCAATTCATTGTCTACCACCTGTGATATGAGGCACGAACTAGTTACTTTATGGCAGTGCATGATCCCTAATTGTATTGTGTTTTGTGGAGCAGTAAAACATGAACATTTCATTTTGCTCCCAGGCCTGGTCCTCTACGTTGGTCTCATCTTTATTTGTCAGAATGGCCTTCATGTACTACACTGACTATTCTTGAAATTACAGGTGTCACACATAACAGCAAGGGTTCATATTGGGATGGCTCTGTCTGGTAACTATAGACATTTGAGGAAAACTAGGAGGTGCACACACCAGTCTTCCATTTACTTGATGAGTAATCTATCTTGTTGTGTAACTGAGGTAGGTGAAGAAAAAAGGCCTCTCTCCTGGTCTGTCCAGGGTTGTACAAACTCAAAACTAAGTTCAAGTAGTCTTTGACACACAAACACATCACACTAGGCAAGGCACAAAAATAAAACACAGGCACAATGTACTCAAGGTATGAAAGCTATTTCAGTTTAGCAACACCTGCACAAGCGCATTGACCTTCAAAAAGTCTAACTTGCCTCAGTAAGTCAACTGTGTTCCACAGTTGGCTCGGTGCCAAATATATGTATGGTGAAAAACAAATGTAAAAATTCTGAGTGGTTACGGTAGGACATTATACCTTTTGAAGCCTCATTTCTTGGTGCATTCTCAATACATACAGTCTGTGTCAACATGTCTAAAAAATGGCGTTTATGCAAAAATATGAGCGGGATGAACACAGTTAAGTGCGTATGGTGCTTTTTCAGTGAAAGGAACAGATCAGCATTTTGGGCAATAAGCTTAATGTGAACCTATGTTCCCTATGGTTAGATAAGAGGATCAAGAGCACTCTCAGCACTCCTAAAATCAGGACAATTTGGATAAAGCCAGGCTAGCTGTGCCTCCCTGCCTCCCAAGTCTTTATGCTAATCCAATCTAAGCTAATGAGCTGTTGGCCGCAGCTCTATTTTTTCTGTACATACATGACAGTAGTATCGACAGTCTCGTTTAATTAAGCACAATAACCAAAATGTGAAACGTTCCTTTGCTGTTTCATTTAGTTCATATAAGATGAAAATCACAGATCAGTTTCTCCTCTTTAGTTGTTGTAGTGTTAGATCAGAAGCTCCATGCAAATTTCCCGTGGGCACAAACCAGTTTCAGTTTTTTGAACAATCTCTGGTAATTTAGTTACAAAGCTCGACTCTTCCTGATTTTAAGATGTGCTTTTTTTTTTAGTTCTTAAACATTATCCTCAATCAAGGTAATTGTGAGACTCTGGCATTGATAAATCTCATCCTTTGTGAATTTCCACAGATCTAGTCCTGTTTTGCTCTAAAGCCTTGGAACATGCTCAGATTCATATGCAATAAAGCAAAAAGAGGCTCCATATTGTCACATTTTTTTCTGGGATATTTGCCTCTAGGGTTTTGCTAATGCAAATCACATTTATATGATCTACTACCACAAACGTGGATCAGTTGCAGACATTGTAAGATTATATGAGAATGAGCCAAGCAAACAAAACTAAATTTGATATATTGTCGTCTTCATAACAGGCAAAAAAAAAAAAGTTTACTTTTTTAAAAGTTTCATTTGACTTCTGATGACGGCTGTCCTTTCAGGGCTCAGTGATATACAACACAGTCCCTCTGCTGGTCTTTGTTCATCCAGTGTGGTTTAGGGCATTCAGCATGTATAAGGTCCTCACCAACATTTTAGTTCAATACGTTTAAGGAGAATAACACCATCGCCCTGTACCATTTTTCTGACAGCAGAGAACAAACACATACACAATACACATTCCCCCCCAAGTGTGTGTTTTATGTTTTGACAACATCGTCTGTCACAGTCACTGATCTCATGCTTGAAATAAATCAAAAGGTGTTATCACACTGCCATGGGAGTCAAAACCCAGACACAAAACAATGTGTACCTCCCAAGTGTTCACTTTTTCTAGTTTCATCATGCACAAAGAAACATGGTGTCATCTCTAAAACTCCATTTTATTATCTTGTTGTGATTCAAAGACACATTAAAAGGAAGATACAAAAGAAGTGTAAAAACAGACTAAAACAAGTGTCACAAAAAAAAACTCCCAGAATAACTACTGGTACAGACCTATGCATGGCTTCTGTTCAAAATGAGAATGGCATTCAGGTCTCCATACTATACACATACATAGATATGGGACCAGGGTGTATCCTGCAGTTTATCAATTAATTCTACCTGCAGAAGCCACTTCGCATGTCCCCTAAGTGTTTGTCATCACAATATGGCAGGGCCTCCTCCACCTCCAGATGTCTTAGGCCACATTCAGACAGGATCCGGTGCCGTGGCGAAAATGCAGGTCCTTCCATTCATTGGAGGGGGTGTAGTCCATTCCAAAGTCCATGCCACACTGTGGCCGCCAATCAGATGATCAGGCCGGTCAAACCCTCAGCAGTCAGCCCTGAAACGTCAGCGAAACTGAGGCTATCCAGATGGATTCATGGACTAGTTTCTTTGTTTCAAGTACCAGCTTCTAAATCTGTGCCTGGCTCGCAAATTTATGCTACAAAAGAGTGACATGAAGAAGTTTAATTTGTTTCGTGTCCAGTGGTTTGAGAGAGAGAGAGAGAGAGAGAGAGAGAGAGAGAGAGACACAGAAAGAGACAAAGAGAGAGAGAGAGAGAGAGAGAGAGAGAGAGAGAGAGAGAGAGAGAGAGAGAGAGAGAGAGAGCTTTGGTTGAGAGACATAGACAGTTAACAGGAGTGAGCGAGCGCCAGTCTCGATAAAAGCCAGTTAATCAGCAAAAATAAAAAGTTATTTCCCTCGATTGTTTCACAGTGGTTACATTCATCACAAATAAACACACATCCAGCAGCTCCCCTTTTATCCCCCCGACCTCCACACA
The DNA here is from genome assembly GCA_014281875.1 of Nibea albiflora. Taxonomy (NCBI): domain Eukaryota; kingdom Metazoa; phylum Chordata; class Actinopteri; family Sciaenidae; genus Nibea; species Nibea albiflora. The sequence goes on along the minus strand of CM024790.1, from coordinate 12,715,900 downwards.
CTGCCACGCAAGCCTGCGGAGATTTGCCGCAGTGCCTGATCCTGTCTGAATGCCGCCTTAAGGTCCATATTCCCTTCATTACACCACAGAGCTGTTGAGGTGGCTCTCATGTTGTGTGCGATCCAAGTTCATATCCTCCCTTTGAACGTGTTCATGCAGGTATAACTCCCAGAAAACTTGTGGATTTCTTCAAGTGCAACTTGTGGCATGAAGCTAGAAAGTGCATTAAAAAAACAAAGAAAGAGTGATAAGTATGAAACAGTTATGGTGATGAAAAACAATAAAAAAATTGTAATAGTTTTTTTTTCCTTTTACCTTTTTAGAATAACAAGGGCATGCATAGTCCAGGGCAGGTAGAGGAAGGCTTTTTCAGCTCTGACTGCATCCACAGTTCTCTGGGCAACTACCTCAGGTTTCAGAGGTGGAAAGAGTTGTGGAAACCTACAGAGGAAAAGACAAAAGAGAGATAAAATGAGTTGAAAGGATATTCATTCTGAAAAAAAAAAGAATGCATTAAGGCGTATCCGCTGTTCTTGACAAGCTGGAACTACAGTGCAAACAAAACCAGCTTTAGCTAGTTTTTTTTGGCGGCAGAGCAACACATTTCAGATGAATTGTTGGTGTAAGTTGCCAAACTGTACATTAAATGTTTCTGACATTTCCAAAAGCTATTACAACAATGTGAAAAATGTTGGGTGTATTCATGCACCTGTACAAGAACATTCAGTGTATGCAAAACAAAGGTTTGAAGTCAGCCACAAGGGGGCACATTGAAAATAATGAAGTTCTTTCTTTTTCTAAAGATTTTTTTTTTTGGCCTTTTCAAGCTTTTATTGGATAGAGACAGCTGAAGAGTGACAGGAATGTGGGCAGAGACAAGCAGTAAGGGTCACTGGTCGGATTCAAACCCTTGGCCACTGCGACAAGGACTGAGCCTTTGCACATGGGGCAGATGCTCCACCAACTGAGCTAAGCAACACCCCCAAAAATAATGAATTTCTTCTAATGAGCAAGATGATCGAGGTGACTAAGGTGCTACTGTTTCCTGTCAGTCCCTTAAAATTTTATTTTAAGGGGGAGTCTATCAAGAACATTCTTAGTCATAACAAAACTGTGGGGGAACATCTGCAGAGAGTCGGAGGGTTGCGCAAAGCCATAAACTTACACTTCAGAAGTTCCAAGCACTGTGACTGTCTTTTATTAAGATTTTCTAGGGAGTAGCTCATTACAGATGAAAAGTCAGTGGATCACCAAAGTCCGTAGTATACACTGTCTGGGAACCAGGACTGTGCAAAATTATGTACCAATCCATCTCGTGGGTGACAAGCTATTTGACTGCAAAGTGAAAGCTTTGACCTACTGGTGGTGCCAGATGGATGAGTCAGAGGATCACCAACCTTGTTAGAATTTATCCTCTAGGGACCTTGAATATCTACTGCAGTTCACAGCAATCCATCACATAGTTGTAAAGAAACTTTACTCTGAACTACAAACGTCAACCTCACAGTGGCGTGATACCGCTTGTGTCATGATTCATCCTGGAGAACTTGACTAGATTAGATTAGATTAGATTAGATCCAACTTTATTGCTATTGAACAAAGTAACATGTACCTAGATAATGAAAAGCAGTTAAGTACCTAACCAGAGGTGCAGAGTAGTAAACTGCAGAGTATGTACATATGAACAGGATGTATAAAAAGCCTGAAAAGCAGCACGGTCATCTCTAGTACCGCACTGCGAACATACCTAAAAATACAAAAGACATGATTCATATAATCTTTAAATACCTGACTCTCAAGCCCTGAAACATCTCTGTATTGGTGTGGAAAGGAAGCACAGTGGTGCAGCCAACGCCAGGACAGTCCAGCAGACCCAGCGTCAGGCTCTCCATGAAGGCCAGCGATGCAGCCTTGGAGGTACAGTAGTCTATGGCCCCAGGTATGGCAGACTGGGACAAGATGGAGTTTATGCATACTACATGACCATGCTGCAGCTCTAGCATCCGAGGCAGAAAGGCCTTTGTAGTCTGGGATGAGGAGAAAAAAAAGAAGGCATGAGAATAAAGACAGGGTGGAAGGAAGTGTGGAAATAGAAGGTGAAATATATTCAGTAGAGTAAAAAGAAGAATAGACAAGAGAAACAGGCCCACAGTGTAACCGCAGATTAAATTTCAATTTCCATTTAGTTGATAATTGCATTTCTGTCTGCATATGACATAGTCTTTTGATCTCTATTCAAAATAAAAATGCCATGAGTTTCAAAACCCCTCTGAAGTTTCAGGGGCTGAGAGGCGATTTGGAAATACCCTACTTAGACTGCCATAATAGCAGTCATGACTGACAAGTCTCGGGGTGCCTACTGTAAATACTGCCATGCTATAATCAAAATATGAAAACGATAAGCATAATCTGCGAGGAGGAATTCCCCTATTCCTACATGCACACTGCCTCTGATTTAATATCTGCAAGTCTTACCCAGAACTGTCCCATGGCGTTGATGTGTTGGGATTTCAGAAGGGAGTCGTCATCGCTGTCCATCAGACTTTTGCCATGGACTACAGCTGCGTTGTTCACTAATATTGTAACATCTCCAACCTGAGATTGATAAACACAACGATAAGAGAATAAAAGAAGAACGTCAAAGACCGTCTGTGTTTTCTGTCTGCCTTCAAGAGATGATACAGTTGTGCTGCACCAGGTCTGTCAGCAATATTCCCCGCTCTTATTCAGATATTTCAGATGAAGTGTAATCTATACACCAGATGGGAAAGAGCAACTCAGAGCCAATATACATACGTAGGAGACAGGCATCACAAAGAAATATTTTATGAAGTGTGTCACTGTGTGCAAATGATCATTCTCTTTTGCCGATATTAAGCTGGTGTACCTTTTCTCTAACCACCATGGCTTGCTTGTAAACTTCTTCCCGATTGGCCACATCGCACAGGAAGTAATGGCACTCTGTTCCAGAGAGAGAGATCTCTTCGGCGGTTTCTTTGAGGCATTTCTCTGTTCGGCCCCACAAGATCACCTGGCAAAAAAAAAAAAAAGACGTGTAAAGGTTAGACACAAATACATACATGTTCTGTATTGAAACTGTGAAGAGGCTAGAAGCAAATCAAGTGAACCGTTATACTGTTTCTAAATAGGAAATCACAATCAATCAACACAACACTACGCATGTTTTGCGCAATTTTTCTGGCAATGAGATCTGCTGTAACTGTGGAGAGCTGCAATGTTCTTTTCATTCAGAGAACAGAGATTCCATTTTCACTCCAACAAATAGTTTTCGAGGAAGATTAAAGGCTTGGGGGTTGCTGTGTGAATGAACTGTCTCTTCATCCACCCGGAGACTAAATGAAGGCCGGTCATTTGAGCAGGGAACATGGGGTTGGATGGAGGTGGGGTACTAGTGATTGGGCAATTAGATCTGTCAGTCTTTGGGGTCAGGGAAAGGTAATGAAATCAGGGGGTGAGCCCTCCTCATCTCTCAAACACAAATTCTCAAAGAGATTACACGGCCTGTTGGGCAGATGAGCCCCGTCATTTCTGGTCAGGGAGTCTGAAAACAGTGCGTGTGTGAAGTGCTGAGGACGCCAGTGTGGGATTTGGCTGGTCGCCCATGACCAAGGTTAATATTTGAGCAAAAAGTCTACTGGAAAGTGATCTTGTGTATGTGAGAGACAGAAAGACTGTGTGTGTGTGTATGCATACACACACACACACACACACACACACACACACACACAAAAACCTGTGTCTCTTGCCACTTGCGAGGCTTCCATTACTATAGATGATCACACTTCTACTTTTGCTCGTATTGAACCTGTCATCTTGTAGTAACAGGACACTTTCAGACGATGCCAATTTAAAAAAAAAATAAATTATTCAGCATTTATCTAGAGCCAAACATCACATGCTGGCAATGACAGCGTGTTAATTTGCACGGCCAAGCCTTAAAAATTACTGCGTTGCTGTTGCTTTAATGCAGTACTCGTGTGTCAATATCTGTCTGACGGCGTCAGAAGTCAACGAAACGCTGCAGAACTCGAGGAACATCGAAGATTAGAGTCTGGAATGTGGTCTTATTTCTTTATCAGATCCGAAGCAATAAGGCTTGGGGCTCCCCCTGTGAATGGCCCTTGTTTGAGTTGCTTTTGATTGGGTTTTTTGTTTGCTTCATTTGCAAGCCCATTTGAGTAATCACTGAAGGCAGACAGGTCTTGATAAATAACTGAAAGCTTTTAATAGGATTTGAGCCTTACAAACAAAGCTGACAGATCTCATTAAAAGTCAGCACTCAAACTGTGCTCTCCTGTTAAAATGTTATTTAATTCATTAGGTTTATCACCCGTCACAACACACAGGACCCTCAGAACAAACAAGCACTGGCCAAATTGCTATCTGGACAGAAACAGTAAGAAAACAGTGTAATTTACCTTGGACAAGGCGCCCTCGCTATCAGTGATAAACCGGCGACTGTTCTAACTAGGCGCTCTGATCAACAAATTAATGTTGCAAGGCTTGACACAAGACCTTGAAAAGAGAGTGCAGATGCCACTCAATACTGGCTGTGGTGTACCGTGTCCATGTTCCCAGTAGCTCCAGCTGAATTACAGTGATACTCTATCTCTCAGGTCTGAATGTATGGGTGGGTATGAACCCTCCTTTTCACACCCATTGTATGGGCCAGCAGAGAGGCGGCACACAGAGGGGGCAGCAGGAGTTCAGGAGGCAGTCGCCTGCCGCTGTCTAATTACTGCGGAGACAGCAAGGTCAGTTGCAGGGCAATACCCAGCTGGGAGCAGTGTGCTTCCCGCCTCCAGCACAACACACAGACACACACACACACACATAAACCTGTTGTCAGAGCATCGGTTTGGTTCATCTTTCTTGCAGTGATCCTTTTTTGTACTGTTAACAACCCCATAAAAATCTGTGTATTCTGCAAACAAGGTTGAGTTGTTGTCATAGTACCGAAAAACGCTCTGAAAGGAGCTTTGAAGAGATATGCTGTTTTAAGTTGTCAACTATTTACTGGGGTTGTTCTGAAAGAGCTTGTGCGGTGCTCTGAACTTGGATGTCGTTTTTTGAAAGTACTTTGGTCTGGTTTATTGTTTCAGAGCTTCGTTCTGCAACGGTTCTCCCCTAACAGCACACAAGAAGACCTGGCTCCCCTCCTGAGTCCCCGGCTCTCCATCTTGCTGGATTCTTTCATCAGCACTGTAGTTAGTCTTTCCTCACACCGTGAAAACACCAGAGCCGAGGAGGGGGAAAAGAAAATTCCGGCTGCAAATCATAAAGGGGCTCAAAGTGGGGTGAGCGCGAGTTCGTAGAGGTTAGCCCTATTCATAATTACCGTCCTATTTCCTTTTAGCATCTCTTTAGGCAAGGAGTAATTGTCATACACATTACCACAGGTGTTGTTTTCAAAGCCTTCACACCTTGATAATACCCAACAATGGGGTGCTGAAAAGCATGGTGACATCCTTTGTTGTGCAGCTGCAAAGTAAAGCTTTTAAAACCCACTGGGTTTTTTCTTGCTCGTTCCCCAAGGAGATGGCATTGAAAGACAGAGGGAAGCAGTTAGTGTTTCATTGAGCTTTTAGCAATGTTTTCAAGCTACTGAAATTGCGCCTTAAGAGAGCGCCCGAGATGAGCCTGTGTCACACATGTACAGATAATTACAACCCACAGCTTTCAGCTGAGCTGCTCACTGCTTTCTACCGGGGAAATTATCGTCATTTTCCTCCCTGTGTAATGATGACTCCCATCTGAGGTGATCAAAAATAGAGGTGCTTTGTATTAACACATTACTGCTAAAGGGACACCGGCGGCTCATCAGGCACTCAGCTGTGTAATGTTCACTAACTGGATTGGTAGACAAAGTGTAGTTGGAAATGATGATGGGAACAGAGCCTGACCTGCAGTGATGAGAAGCTGTCTATGTGGCTACTGGAGCATTTCAGGCCCAAGTGATGGCTCCTTGTTACGATGTTGAGGGATGGTGAGGTTGAGGGTGGGGACAGATGAGAGCCTGCATGGTTTTGGTTGGCGGGCTGATTCTCTAAAATTGGCAGGTCTGGATGAGTTACTTTAAAACTGATTTCTAGAGAGAATTGATTGATTTGCAGTTTTCAAAGTTTGCAAACATGACTTCCAATGGATAGGGCCAACTCTTCATTGTAATCTGGTGACTTCTGGACCCCCTTGACTGTATAATCTACACAGCAGCATGTTACACTCATGATTTCTTGCAAGACAGCAAAACACGAGTAACAGCATGCAAAATTCACCTCAACACCCAGCTGGGAAAAATAACGATGAAACATGACTTGAGCCTAATAGAAAAAATTAGTTTTCATCATATTTCTTACTTGTTATATCAGCAAGATAATATAATCTGTTCCTCCGTGAATGTTTTTGTTGGGTTTGTTTAGCTTTTGCATACTCTCCCTCATGAAAGGCTTCTCATGTCCTTGTGCTCTGCTTGAAAACAAAACCTAATCTGGCTTTTATTAAAAGCATTATGGCATTATTGTGATATGCTAGCGGATTTTACAAAAGGACTACTCAGAAAAAAAGAACTAGAATAGGGTAATGGAAGGGCAGTTATTATACAAAGGGATTGAAGCAGTGTCACTAAGGATTGGTGTACCCCCACTACCACCACTACCTCTCCTCCTACTCCAAAACACACACAGACACCCTCCACACACACGTGTACATTCAGGCACACAGAGTCCATGCCTCTATCACGGCCTCAATCTTTAAATAATACACTTTCTGGACATGTCATCCATACTAGAATCAACCAGGACCTTAGCAGAATGAATGTCAGTCCAATACAGCACTTATGCACATCAATCAGCCATAAATGCTGGCCAGACCTGCCCTCTGGTTGACCCAAGCCGTTGTGCAATACTTGAAACTAAAATTGAGGGCAATGTCTCCAGTCTCAGTGGACCAACTAGGCTACAGAGGTTATGATCCCTGCTTCCACAGAACAGTGGAACAACAATACACTTGGGGCAGGCTGGACAGAACTGACCGGGCTACCGGGAGGAGGGGAGGTGTGTGTGTGTGTGTCTGTGTGTGTGTATGTGTATGTGTGTGCACTACTACTGCTGGTATTGACAAACTAAGCCTGTCGCGTCAAAAACAAGCTGCTTGCAAAATAACATTTGGAAGGAGCAATGTGGGTGCAACAAGTCGCCTGTAGTTAAATGACATTACCTTTCTGGCACCCTGCTTGGCAAACTCTTTGGCCAGGTGACGCCCGATGCCTCGTCCCCCACCGGTGATCAATATCACCTCCTTGGTCAGATCCTTCCTTCTGCTTGGCAACAGCGAAAACAAACTTGCTCTGACTATATAATAGAGCATTTGAACCGGGAAAAGAAACATACGACAGGCGCTCTTCAACTCCATCTCGGAAAGTGCTCACGGGCAGCCGACAAGTAGAATGTTTACGCTGCAACTTTACAAGCACACAACTGATATCCTCCAACAGTGCAGGAACAGCGACTTGTGGGCTCCTGCAAGTTTAACCGCATGCAAACAATCTGATCTGCAGCCTCAGAAAGTGCTGCATGAGTAATCCACTGGCGAAAAAATATTTAAAGCGCAGAAGTGTGTGACTTCATGGAGCTCTGACATGTTAGTCGTCATGCATCACGCTCTCGAAATGAATGTGTGAGGGATCAGTCATTACGCCTGTCAACCACTGCTAGAGACGCAGAGTCGTGAAACACAAGTCCAGGCGACGCTCCGTGGTGTGCGCTACTGAAACCGCTGGGCTTTGGTGTTGTGTTCCTGTCCTGTCCTGCTCTGCCTTATATATTACCGCCTCTGCCCTGGCTTCGGTACTTCTACTACTGGAAGGACCTGGATGAGCCTAAAGGAGAGGTTTGTAAGGGCATTAATCCTGATTGACATGTTAAGTGGGGATGAATATTTTGCTCCAGTGCCCGTCTGCCCCTGAGTGGTTGCGTACTTGCCTCTTCCCCACCCCCTTTTCATATGCCTACAGCGGCGATTCTCAATCTGTGGACCGGGGCCCCCCAGTGGTCGTCCTACTGCGTCCCAGGTGGGTGCCAAGTCTTGTTTGGGGAAGTTAAACTTTATTGTAGCCTGACCCGAACTTAACCTCGTTGCATAGCAACAATGATGTTGCAATCACAGGTTTCCCTGACAGTTGTGTGTCAGAGCAAAATCAACAACCAAACTGCTGTTATATAAGTGTACATGAGAGAGAGGGAGACAGATGGGGGGATTTGGCTTCACAAAAATGACTGAGAGCCCTGGTCAGCTCATCTTTACTCCAGACCCTCCATTAATTCAATTGAACAAACAAGCAAACAAACAAAGAAACATCTAATCGCTAAACAAATACAAGTGAGAAATCTGACAGTTGTGACCACAATGCTAATCACCCAAATAAGTACTGGTGGAAGAAGTAATCAGATTCCATACTTAAGCCAAAGTAAGTACCGATACCACACGGTGAGAGTACTCATTCAAAATCTTTTAGTAGAAGTAAGTATTATTGGCAAAATGTTAAAGTAAAAGTACTCATTCTGCAGAAAAATGGTCGCCTCTACTTTGGACACTGATTTGTAGTTTACTCTACAGCAATGCGTCATGTTCTATAAGATCATCTCATGGTTGTAGCGTCACAGTCCTCTACTGTAACTTTAATCCACATCCAGGAGGGTGTGAAAGAGGAAGGGTATGACAAACCGTAGTGGAGTGGAGTAGAAGCGTAAAGCTGCATGAAAATAAAATACTCAAGTCCAGTACTAGGACCTAGGAGATATATAGATAGATAGATAGATAGATAGATAGATAGATAGATAGATAGATAGATAGATAGATAGATAGATAGATAGATAGATAGATAGATAGATAGATACATGGTACAGTATTTTTGTGTGTGACAGTGCAATTTGGGAAATAGGTCAGCCCAGTCTGAGAAGCTCGGCAGGGTGACAAACAGAAAACGGCATGAATACCTCCTAAACAAATCCCATGAATTCATGGGCCTCAGACAAAATTCCAGTCTGTGATTTTTGGCCCTGGCACTGTGATTTTTACTGGGTATCGCTGAATGCAGGGCTTTTTCAGCAACTGGGATGGGTTTAAAGAGCAGCCTCACAATGGTTGCTTTGTGCTGGGCTCAGCTACTTAGGGAAGGCAGAGAGGCTCTCGGGGGCTGCTAAAAACTTCATGACAACATGACTCCAGATGCTGTCTATATTTTGGAAATTTCTACGATGTACAAAATGTGAACCCAAAGTCAAGATGCATTGGAAACGTGTACCAACGTATTGTCTTCTGAAAGAAAACTGAATTTAACTGAGCAGATTTGCAAAAACACGAAAAAGGACTAAAGATATACATTACAGTGAGTGACAAATGGGTTCAGGCTGCACACAGAAAGCAAACATTTAAATAGTGTGTATTTCCGTAGGTACTGTTTATTTATACTCATGCTATCACTGCCATCTACAGATCAGCAGTGAAAGTTCAGATAAGGGTGGTCTCAGTCAGCCTTCACTAGGGAGCGTCTCCGAACATTTCCTTCCCTTAGACACCAGACAAAGAAAATGCCAGTCTGTGCCGAGTGTAGCTGTAATCAGGAGAGCTTTCCCCAATAGCAGGTATGCGAAATAAAGCAGAAAACAACAAACAACAAAAACAAAACCTTAAGATATCAGTTAAAATATCGTGGGGTTGGAAGGCAACATAATGGGTATATTGGAAATGTAAGAGTATTCAAAGAAAATCTGTTAACATAAACAATATTTCGTGCAATATTCCATAGTGGAACAGCTTGGTTTCTTTGGAAACATATAATTACTTTGACTACAGAGCCATAAAAATATGTTGAAGAATATAAATATATTTATAAATAAATACAGTTAACAGTTCCTGGGCAACAGGCAGTCAAACATGTCATTAAGTGAAACCAAGGTCAGACTGCATTGCATTGTGGTTGTGGGAGGGGTGACAAAAAGGCTGAAAGCAGGTAGATAAAACATTTACTCCTAATGACTTACCTTTAGCAGAGTAGACCGGCAACACCATGGACATCGGCTGGGCAATTTTAATAATTGGCTTTGCTGCTCTCTTTGCAGCCTTCCTCCTTCTGGTAATTGGACTTGTGTACTCTGAGCTGATGAATTCAGACATTCCTCGTGGGGTTGCAAATAGTGGGAAACTGCACATGGTTCATGGCTTGTCTGTTGGCATAGCAATTATGGTGAGTATCTACAGCACCTATGGAATCAATCATGTTTTTGATTTTATGTTTCCCGCATGTTAATGTATCTGTTATAATTAACTTTTTAAAAAAATTACATTTATGTATTCCTTAGTGTAAAGCGAAATGTCTCTGCTCACGTAAGATTAAAAAAAAAAAAAAAAAACTCTTTTAAGCCCTTGTCAAAGATGGCTGTCCTTTCTTTGTCCTCCAGCAACTGATAAAGCCTAGATCAGAGACATTTTAGATAAGAAATCAAGTCTAACAAAGGTGCAAAAAAGGCAAGGTCATGTGTTCCCCTTCTTTGATGTTGTCATAGTAAATATGGTTTCTTAGTGTGAATAACTTTCACTTTGACTTTGCCCATCAAGAACACATTTTTGTTTGTTTTTAACATTGTCTCCCACATGTCTGTGGTTCTTTTCCTACAAGGGCCGGATCCTACATCGTCTGGGCATTTGTAATCAGGTCAGCTTCATCCGATGGTTTGTGGCCTGTTTTCTGACTCGCATAAATCCAGTTCCCGTAGGCCTGCGAGTGAAGGACTTAGAATTTTCAGGGGTGCCAGTGCGAGTCTACGAACCTACCACTGTGTGTGATGGCTTGAGAAGAGGACTTGTGTATTTCCATGGAGGAGGATGGGTGTTGGGCAGTATAGGTATACAAGCTTTACCTAATTAATAGTAGGACTGCTGAATGCTGTAAAATTTAGTCAGTTATAAGTAAAAAAAAAAACATCCCCAACTACAATAAGTCTTTTTTGATTATCTAAGTACGAGATATATGCAAATACAAAATTAGGTTTGCCTGAAGATATCTGAACAGAGCTTCATTAGAAAACATGAATGACTTTGTTCATTCATTTGCTGTCTATGGTTAGGTAATTTATTAAAGGATCTATTAATTAATTTGTGGGCAATTGCAAGTTCTCTGCTGTGTTTAAATTTCAGTGGTGGACAGATTTGTGCTTTATTTTACACTTGGCTTAATGATGTTACAGTCTCTACCACAAATGTTTGTGCTTTATTTCTGTCATTAATTAAGTGTATTTTACTATCATTTTAAATACTGTTAACAACTCATCACATTTTTTAGATTTCCCTATATTATTGAATATTAAGTAGCTGAAAAGAAACTATGAGACTAACTATGAGAAATCTAATATTTTCCTCTGAGACCTAGCAGTCGAAAACATAAATACTTAAATGAACTACAAAATTGTACCCAAATATAGTACTTTCCATCTCTGGATTTAAGTTAATGTTCATTGAATCTAACTGATTTCTTAAATGATATGTTTCACAAAAAGAGATGAGTATAGATGGAGGGAGAAACAAAAATCGTCATGTTTTGTCAGTGCTTGGTAGCCTCTTATAAAAGAAGAGACCATATCTTTGGCTAACTGTGATGTCCTGCTAATCCTGAACAGATTCTGTTGATGAAGTCTGTCGGCACATTGCCAAGGAGTCGGACACCACTGTGGTTTCTGTTGGGTACTTAAACTTTTTCCACAATGCACAAAAATATCCAAGAATTATTCTGTCTACCAAACAGCCAAAATTCAACATATTGTCCCTCTGTTTCCCCCTTAGGTACCGATTAGCCCCTGAGCACAGGTACCCAGCCCAGCTGGACGATTGTGAGGCAGCGACATGTCACTTCCTGTCTGTGGCAGAGGCAGAGTTCAGTGTGGATCCTCACCGAGTGGCAGTCGGAGGAGACAGCACTGGGGCTAACCTGGCAGCAGCATTATGCCAAAGGCTGGCGAAGAGAGAGGACGGACATCTGCCGTCCCCCTGTGCTCAGGTCCTCGTCTACCCAGCCTTGCAGATGGCAGATTTCAACCTGCCCTCATACCAGCAAAATCGTGCTGTGCCCATATTGTTTCGTGGCCGGATGGCGTTCTACTTCCTACAGTACCTCAATGGGGACATGTCTGTGTGCCAAGACGTGCTGGAAGGTATCCATGTCCCAACTGAGCTTAGGCCACGCTATAAGGAGTGGCTCTCCATTTCCAACCTACCTCCTGAGTGCCTTGCACGGGGTGTCTCTGAGCATCCTACCCCAGACTATGATGGTGAGGTGTATCACACAATCAAAGCTGGTCTAGAACCTGAGGTCTCACCTTTACTGGCAGAGGATGATGTCATCCAGAAAACCCCACCCACCTTCATCCTAACCTGTGAATATGACGTCCTGAGGGATGATGGGATTCTTTACAGAAAACGGCTGCTGGACTTGAAAAAGGACGTCACCTGGCAACATGTTACGGATGGTTTTCATGGCATGATTAACTTTTTTAATCAGGGGTGGCTCAACTTTCCCTCTGCAGCTCGGGTTGTGGGTAGCGTTGGTGATTATATGAAAACACTGTAAAGATCATAAATATGCTCATGCAATGTACTCTATTCTACCTTCCATATTGTTTTACATTTTAATAAACAAAACTGGCCTCCAGTGGTAGAGTTTACTTCAGTTTTCTTCATTAAAAGTATAGCTTTCACAGAGGGCAAAATAGTACCCTACACAAATCTATAAAAGAAAAAAAAAAATGAAAAGTAGCCCGAGGACACAAAGTCTGGAAACAATTTCTGGCACCATTTTAACAATACGGAGTATACTGCTAAAAGGTAAATGTCATGGCCTAGCCTTAAGGAATGCTTTTCTTTTAAACACAGATGTAAGACATCTCCCATTTGCTTTCATGATACTCTGCTTACCTTCCCCCAGTGTTTGCTGTATCCATAGCAACAGAGCTCTTCTATTTCCCCTCCACTGCCTATGCCATTATGAGGCCAGGTGAAACCACCTACATGCTACCTGTTTGACTAGCTAACCATATCCTAACAGGGCTTTAGATTTCCCTGGTTAGGTACGTTTGACACCAGGTAAAGCATGTACCGGACAGGGACGACGGAGGATAAATGGGCCCAGACAGGCTGGAGAATAGAGCAGAAGTATGCAAACAAAGTGCTGTTAGGAAACTGGGCTGAAGAAAGACTTCAGGTAGGCATTTTGTCTGTTTATTGCCTATTTCACATTTATGCCAATATCAAAATGAAATGTTTTGATTTCAGCATACAACTTACATTGAATGTGGAAACACACACTATGTATGCCTTTTCATGCTGCAGATCCAAAACATAATGCCACAGCAGTGGCAGTCTGCCAAGGGTTTGTACACCTCAGTTGGAAGTCAAATCTATAGCAAAGTGATTAGGCAACCTCAGTTTAGCTACATCAGCACAGCCTCCTGGTGGGAGAGGCTAGAGCTGGAGACTAATTGCATTGATGTGAGGCTCGGCCACAGGCTGCTGGTTCAGGATCTGTGAGGAGAAATGACTTAAGAAATACTGTACAACAGTGCGGGTCGATAGTGAAGTGTGAGCTTTGCTGATCCTTGTGCTGGGCTCATTGCTCAAGTCCCCGTATATCCCCTCTCCTCACTTCTCTTTGCGATGTCTGTTTATTCTGTCCAACACAGTTCACACGGGAGCCAAAGATAGCCAACAGCACCAATCGCACAGACTACCGGCCCCACTGGGACTTCAAGCCAGACGTCTTCGAGAGAAGATCTGCCCTGCTGAGAGCCGAGGTCAGCCTTTAACTGCTCATTCATGGCATTAACACCAATTGAATGCCTGTCACAACCCTGCAAGTCAGGTCTTTCTCCCCTCGATTGTGGTCACTTCTGCATAATATTGGCGGCTAAGATAAAGGCCTGTGATAAAACTCTTTATGAAAGCAAGTTTCTAGTCAAACTCAGCAGTCAAGAAAATTGTGTAAAATCATCAGTCCTACAGGGCACTTAAAGGCTAGTTAGAGCAATTTTCTGCTGTCACACAGTAAGCCTTTTGAAGATTACAGAAAAAGAATGGGTCATGCCCTCTATATCTTAATCCAGTGAAGGCCAATACATACTATGACAAGACTGCTGTATATTGTCTTCCAGGGGCTTCCATCCAAGCTGCTATTTACCCACCATGGCCCACCATCCTCTCATTACTTGGTCACGCATTATGAAGAGAGCTATGGGCGTAAGCATGCCAATGCTTTGCCCACTCTGCAACCCTGGCATCCAGACAGCTTGACATGGCAGCTTGAGAGGTCTGACCAGCCAATTTCTGGTAAGACCAGAAAAAGTGCCATGCAACCACTGCCTGAAGGTACAGATTATACATGGGAAATTATATATTAAATCATGTAGTCTCCAGCACTATGTGTGTAGAGCATGCATACTTCAGCGCATTCAATTTTGTATGGACAAAACACATCAGCAGTTGTGCTTATGAACAATTAAAATCTGGGTGGCCCCAGATGCCTTTTAGTGATCTAAATCAGTCACCAGTGTAATTAATGGCTGCAGTAACATGGCAGTTAACTCTCTCTTCTGTGTTTCTTTACAGCCCTTCCAACCAACTTTGGCCCGCTGCAGTCCACAAAGCATCGTTTAGAAAAGCAGCAGTCACACCTCCCATCACTGACTGTGTACAGGTCAGCATACCAGAGGCACCCACTTAGTGCCTTCTGCCAGAGTCGCTCTGCCAGGACTTCGCGCATACTCTCAAGCAACCTCCATGCAGCCAATCACAGCAACAAGGACCTGGATCTTAGACAACACTCACTACTACAAATCCCAGAAGTCCACATCCACAATCACAGCAGGCTTAGAGACAACACTGTGGCTCTTGAATTGCCTCACATGCCGCTCGTTCATTTAGAAGCTCTGATCAAAGTGGTGCTGCTTTGTGGGTCCTCGTTTCTTTATTAGTCAGCTGAATGAAAAAAAACAAAACAGAGCAGACCATTTGGGAAATCAAAAGGAATTTAAAAAATTGAACATGATTCTTATTATGTCGCTGTGAGGACGACTGTAGGTTTACTGTGTTACTGTTGTGTGGTAAGTTACTTCAGTGTTTATATATAGGAATATGTGTGTGTCTGTGTGGGGGCTATAAATTATGTCCGCCCTTCCAGAGAATAATTACATGCAAATTCTTCTCCTCTCTGTACAGCTAATATCGGAAACTCAGAATGGGCTGTTAGTATTACCCTAGATACTCCGTGGAAAAAAGAGAAGAATGGAGAAAAAAAAAGTGTTGATGCCGAAACTAACCTGGGTATTGAGGCAAACCAGAAGCCATGAGTCATTCACGGCAACACCTGAAGGGACATGTCTAACTCCCATTCCATTAGGTGTTTAGTTACAGGGAATCAAAGTGTTTAATTAGGAAGAATCAAAGATGCTTATGTTTGATGGTCAACCATCTGCCATCAGCTGCCTCCCTTCTCCCCGTCTGCCTGCTGCTTACCAGTGCAGCTGAAGCCCCGTGTTTCACCCTCTCCACTGTGCTGCTGTGATGCCTGCGTGTCACATGACGCCTCCGTGTTGTGGAAAGCCTTGGAGCGTAACATGTCTTACCCAAAGCGCTGTTGTGTTTGCTTTGTGAGCCACATGATGGTGCTATAGCAGCACGTCACTCTCTGGAAGCTGTCCCTTTGAAGTCCTCAGCTTTAGAGTCTGTACAGTGAAAGACTTTATTGTAAATGAGCAAACAATACGGGGTTTAATATCATTATTATGCATATTTACAATGTTAATCTAATTGCTCAACTCTTCAAAAAAGCATGTGAGTTAGGATTGTTCCCATGTTATTCTATCATTGGTTATCAGTCACGCAAATACTGGAATAAACATGTTGGCTTAATACCATTAATTGTGGATTAATGCAATGAATGACAGAGTCATAGATTTCTTTGTTGTTTATGCAACAATATATGACAAAAAAAAAACAAACAAAAAACAAGATTTAGTTTGTACAATGAGCAAAAAATCTGCTCAGTCAAGATTAAAACAAATAGCCTAAAACTATAAAAATAACTGCAAGTCTGAGTGTTGGAGCTTCAAAAGTAGTGACAAATGCTTTTAGGAGCAAACCTATTTATATTGTATGACAATTCCATTTACATCCTGTCGTATTTAAAGAGCAACTGTAGATAATTGCATTGTATCCAGGCCACTGTGTAAGTTATATTTGTGCCCTACACAGTGGAGCAGTGATACATTATCACAATATTGCCCAATCTCTGTAATATGTTATAGTTGAATGAACTCATTTACTCCGAGACTTACTTATGAATTATATTTACAGCTAAAGAGGTTAAGCATCTGGAATGATATAAAACTAACTTAATAGCAGGGAGGAGTGGCAAATCAAAGAAGCAAACAATTTACATGGCAGTGCATCCTGCATAAATCTAAACAAACAGTAGTTTGACTACCATTAAGTGTCTAATACTTCACAGCTATTGCCAGGGACCAATTTCTTTGTACAATACAAAATAAAGCAGTTTATAAAATAGATGATTTATAGAAAGGTGATCTTAGTAAGACCTCAAAGAAATGTCAACACACAGGTTACAATGTTGCAATGACATTTGTGGTTGGGCTGGGTTGAGCACAATCCCGGAAGCAAAGCGTGCTCAGTCAACAAGAAACTTGATGTAAATCATGGACTTGTAGGGATACTCCATCACCACCTAATCTTATCATCGATGGAAAACTGAGTTCTTGTTACACACTGGTCTGCCGGGGCTTCTTATCAGTGAGTGAAAGGACAAAGGGGAAAAGTATGCCCTTAGCTGCAGAGAGGACACTCAAATTCTCATCTATGAAAGCAGGAGAGATCTCATCAGCCTCAAACCTCATGGTGAACTGGCGGCTCACACAATAGATTGTGTCATCCATCGTAACACAGTGGAAGGCAGGGCAGCGCTGAAGCCGTTTGGTGCTGCACTCATACCACAGCCGAGCCACTGTATGGTAGCGGTACACAGTGACACCCAGCAGTGGGTTAACATCAAACCGATACAAAAATCTCCCCACGACTACCATGTCTGCAGTTCTGTCTTTGCCGCCTACTAACAGGCTTGGCCTCCAGGTGTTGGTTCTGGGACTGTAGCGCAGTAGCATATACCGGAGTGTTCCCCCAGAAACGAAAAGCTCTCCATTGCACACTGTGACGTGATGTGCCACAGCAAATGTATCATTAGGCAATGGAGCCACAAATGTCCATCTGTCTAATCGCGGGTCATAGCGCTCCACTGAGGATAGACACTCCCCTCCAATGGCGTAGATGTAGCCCTCCAGAGCTGCCAGTTTGCAGCGGGGCCTGGCTACATTCATAGGACTGATCTCCTTCCAAATGGATGTCAAAGGATTGTAGCAAAACACTCGCTTTGAGGGTGTCATTTCTCTGTCTGTGCCTTGGCAGCCCACTGCCACAAATAAGTAGTTATCCATTGTGCACATGGCACAGGCTTTAGAGATGACCTCCTGTGGGATCATGCAGAGTGTATGCCAGGCGTCTTTGTAGTCATCATAATAGTACACTGCACTGGATGTCCTCCTGTGTTCTGTCTCTGCTGTCTGCCCTCCTGTGTTCAGCGCCCAGTCTTGAGGGTCCATATCTGCCACCATGACAAACCTTCTCCCTCTCATTCTCTGCTTCCGGATCTGTTCCCTCTCACCAGCCATTAGCCGACCATAAAGATTGGGGTCCCTGAGCACCTGGAGGTAGTTGTCTGACATGACTCCCAGGGCTGCTTCCTGTACAGAGGTCTGGCGATGTTTCTTGGCCAGGTACAGTGTCTCCAAACAATTACCCAGATCAAGTTTACTCGTCAAGCTTTCCAAATCTGTGCTGTCAAGAGTTTTTGCTGGACACTGTAAAAATGGAGCCCCTGCTACTGTCTTGAGATCTGCCTCCTCCCTCATATTAAGATCGTTGCTGTCTGTAGAGCTTGAGATCATAGGGTGAACAGAGACGGACTCATTGCAGGTTGAGGCCAGAGACTGAGTCATTGCTGTTGAGGCTCTTGATGTTAGACTGGGAATGAAAAGCTCAGATTGCTCAGCCGCAGACAGATAGCTCTCCTTGCGTAGGAGTATAGGCCTTGCAGGGTGCCTCAGCTTGAGGCTTCCCAACGAGGAGGGAGCCTCAACAGTGCTTTGTGGTAAAACCAAATCCCGCATAATGATGGGGCTCACAGAAGAAGACGATTCCGTGAGGCTGCTGCCACGACTTCCAAACTCCACTGGCTGTGCCTCAGAGTTCCTCTCAAACTGACCATGCACAGTATTTGAGTCTGTAATAGAGTGAGAGGAAGACTCAACATAATAATCATATATCTTTCCGCGCACAATCTGATCTCCTGTTCCTTCCAGCACCACGTTAGCATCCTCCACTTTGATCTCTGCCTTGGAGAGGAAGCTGGAGTAGGCCCCCTGGCGTTCCAAGTCCTGCCTTAACTCCCTGCCCACACCTACACATCCCTCCAGCTTCTGTAAAAAGCAAGGGGAGCGGCGCCCTGTTGTACTGGCCATCCCACTCTCTGTTGGATAGGGAAGGTTCAAAGCAGACCCAAATGAAATATTACTGGTGGAAACCTTTGCCTCCTTCTGATGAGTGGGCATCTCTCCTTTCAAGCTGCTGTCCTGGTTACTGTATGACAAACTAAATGCATCCTCACTCTTCTCAGCTTGGCATGGATGAGCTTCTATAGGTGGTTCCTTGGTGCCGTCAGATGTCCGGTCATCAGTGGTGGAGTCCGTGTGCGATGGTCTGGGTTGGATACCTCCACCATCTGTTTCATGTTTTGGTGAGTTCTGGCATCGTAGTGTTGTCTTGCAGTTTTGACAGGTTGCATTTTCTTTCTCTTGTTTGCTTGTCCCTTTGTTGTCTTTTAAACAGAGCTGAATATTCTTCTCCTCTCTGGAGCTGTAGAACCTGTAGGCCCAAGAAACCAGCAGCACCGCAGCCACAGACAGACTCAGTTTCAACAACAGCTGCATGTCGAACTGTACTCCCAAAAGCTCTGCAATGGGCATGGCTGTAGCAGTAGTGGTGGCGACAATTGGTTGACTGATCCTATTGAATGTTATTGTCGATGCGTCTCAGCTGACGGTAACATGCTGTCTGGTTTTCATTGTAAAAGAGCTGCTGTGATCTGATGACTGCGCCTCTTGCCCAAAGGATCAAGTGTAAAATGATACCTGTAGAGGTACTATTTGCATCCCTGGCTCTGCAGAGGCGGAGCACTCGGCATGCACCACCTGTGGTGAGTCGCAGATTCAATAACCACATACAGAATATGTAAATAACCCAAAGATCAATATTTGCTTATGCAATTTGCTGAGTCATCCAGTCTCTTCCCATAACCATCCAAATGTTATCTAAGAACTGTGCTGAATAACTAAATATATTTTATTTCTAACTTTGTTTGAGCTCTGCTGTTGCATCATTTGCTCTTTGTTTATGTGAATCATACTTTATTATGCCAATTTCTGAAAATGCCTGTAAGAGTATTTTGATAGATAACACTCCTTAATTTGCCCAAACACATGACCAGAGCTGCAGGAGGAAACAGTGGTTTGAATAAGGGGTGGGGAGTGATGATAGGTGACATTTATCAAATACTTAATAACCAGGATACATCTGTTTGCACAGCCATGCCACAGATCAAAGGTCCTTTTCCGCGCCTGAGCAGATGCTTAGACTACTCTCTCTAAAGGAAAGCTGAAGATTGCTGTCAAACAACAAAATGGCAGGCAGTCACTTGGTATTATAACCACAAAGAACTGTAAATAATAGAGATAACCGTCTGAAGAATGCCAAATGGAAAGAGTGCCTCCAGAGAAACTTGACAGTGTCATTCATTTCCATACAGTATACTGAGATGCAAACATACATATCTGTCACATGGGAGTCATGTCACTCAGCTGCTGCTGTCAGGCTGTTGCTGATAACATACTTCAGCGAGGCTGTGGTCAACAGCAGAGCAGTGTTTATTTTAATAGCGCTCCGCGGAGCGTTTTAAAGGTGCATCACATGAAAAGGCATATGCAGGGTGTGTCAGGTGTCCTAGCTGACATGGGCACTGTTTGGTCATCTGATAGCCGGGCCTGCAGACGACATAAAGGAAACCAGAGTCTGCAAGCATTGTGGACTACTGAATAATTCACAGATGGGCCAAAGAGGCAGCCTCTTAGCCTCACCACAGCTCCCAGCTCAGGTGAACTATTCAGAACACGGCTGAGAAAAAAAAAAAGAAGCATGATTGTCAGCCATGTGCAGTGTTGTATGAAGGCATTTTCATCTCTTCTTGAACCATCCATGATAGGTGTGCAACATGCGACTGAACAAGAACAGAAGCCACAAAAGGCACTGTTTTTCCTGTAAAGGCAATGCGGATTAGTGAAGCACGGCACACAGAAGGGGGATGTAGTCAGTTAAATAGAAAAAAAAAACCTAATGTACATTTTTACATTTTACATTGTTTTCATCAATTTGTTAAAGAAACAAAAGAAAGACTGATAAAGCTCAGGTGATTCAAATTTTATCCATAAAGGTCATCCAACCTTCTCACAAATAAACCTAAACAGCACTGACTTACAATGAGCAAACAAAGGTACACACAAAAACTTGCGCTAGTTTTCACACTGATGTCCCTATAATTAAGGACAATTATCACTGAAGGGAACAATTAAATGCTAATGCCATGGCTAAAATAGGAAGTCTTTCTGCCACATGAAGCCACGTATTTAAAAAGGGTCATATTTATTGCCTTTCGGATTTTTTTTTTTTTTTTTTTTTTGGCCAAGGACAGCTTTGAATTCATTTGAAGGAGTTTATGAAAGTTACATGAAGTGTTCACATACATAATTAAGTTGTGGACATTAGCAATACACACATTTGTAATAACCAAAATACACTCACACATATGCAAAGTTGATGATTATATGAAGACAATTTGCACATTACTAATGCGTTCGAAATCACAATGGACCTGTTTTTCTCTCTTGAATGTGAGGTGTGAAAAAAAAGCAGGAAAAAAAAGTGAAGAAGTGCTCCTTGAATCTAAATTAAAATGATAGCTGAGTTATAATGCTATACAGTGGGCGGACAAGAATTCATGCCCCTTGCTTCCCTCACTGGAAAAAAAAAATTAATTCAAAGCGCATATGACTGTCTGTTAATAATGTTTGTGTTATGCAGCTCTCATCTCCAGAATCCAGGAATATGGATTGTACTTTGGCAAGGTGATCCGATATCCCAAACGGATAGGTCTATCCTTTCTATTCGACTAAGCTTTAAAAATGCTTCCTCTTACCTCTCACCTGATTTAAACCTTAATCCCCTAATACATGTAGTGTCCTCAGAATAGCTTAAATTGCAATTCTTGTGAAGTCCAAAAAAATGCAGGATTACTCTGCATTAAGCTCCTTTTCACTGTGTGAGAGGGTACAATCCGCAAACGGTTAACAGCAATGTCAGAATCTCCTTCAAGTCGTGTTCAGGTCAGTACAATCAGAAATATCTGAAACAAAGTCATATTTGGAGCTTGCATGTCATAAAAAAAATCGAGTCCTGTAGGCGTGTGCAATAACCTGTACGAGCATCAAAGGAGACTGAACGAAGCACATATACTGCTGAACATGTCGAATACAGTGTTACAAGTAAAGTCAAGCCTTTTAAGTTTTATCATCTCTCCATTTTAATACAGGTGAAATGAAACAAATGCAACAACCCTGTTTACACACGCTGCCTCAGGTGAGCACCTCCCTGGAATGGCGGCTAAAATGATCCTACTAGTACTGTAAATGTCTGGGTAAGAGTTACGTATTGTACACAATGTAGGTCACTTAAGATAGTATGTCACAAGTAAATAACTTGATTACAGGCCAGTGACAATGAGTTGCAGTGCTGTCAATTGCAACACACCAAAAGGAGAAAGAATCTTTGAACGTCACATGCACCACAACTCCAAAACAGCAGACATATGTTTGATTTTTTTTCTTTTTTTTTGACTCTGTTCTTGGAGACCTGCCATATAGATATAAAAAGCCCAAATGAGAAACAGAAAGGCTGTTAACGTGTCTGTCCTTTCAGCCAAGAATTATCTCTGAAAACAGTGTTGAATGAAGTACAAACAAAAGTGGAGAAGTGTAAACTCCAGCTGTCTCAGCAACCATTCCTCACCGTAACCCATATAACCTCTTTAATTATTTTCAATATTTACACTGATGTACACAAAATACACTCAAAAAGGAGATTTTTTTTGTTCTAGTTTCTCAATGCAATTAAATCCTCTTGTACATTCCGAGCCATCAGAAAAAAGTAATACGTGTATATTAATAAAAAAAGAATGTTCTCTTGGAGCATCTGCGTTTGTTCCCCACATTGTTTATCAGCTTGTTGCTAATCAGGTGCATCCCAGGACATGTAACAGATGGGTGTGGTTGATATGGTGGCACAGCCTTAAGCCAGTTCCACTTTTCACATTTCAGTCAACACCAAAATGACATTTTGACCCATCAAAATAAAATCCAAATGCTTTTTTCTTTTTCCGTTTCAAATCAACTGATTTTATTGATCAACAGGCAGACGTGGGACAAGAAACAAAAAAAAAAGGTGTAACTGGGCAGGGCTATATAGGAGGTGGTTACTGTCATGTTCATCATGTTTGTTCTTTTATCTTGGTTATTTATTTATTTTTTTTGTTACAAAAACAGTGGCGCGCCATCCTGTGGTGGTACTGTTTCCTGATCAACTGACGCATGGTGGGCCTCGTGATGACTGGAGAAGGCTTGCAGGATTTGTGGAATGCGTGTGCGTGTGTGTGTGCGTGGGAAGTTGTGTAGGAAGGGCAAGTACGTGTATGTGTGTAGGTGTGTGAGTGAGAGTGTCTTGGATGAGGGGTTTCACGTCAGGTCCACTGTCACTGTGAGGACAAGTGCCATCCATGTTAGTCCAAGCATGTCCATGCGGGAGGCTCCATCTACAAACACAGAGAGACATTCAATCAGACGGGGACACCCTTCCTCAGCCTTCTCTTCATCAATCAGAAAGTCAGTTATGACTCATAATCTTCTTTAAACACAATGAATGTGATTTAGTATTAAGTTACCAGGCAGTTTTTCATTGGTTGTTTTAAAGTAAACCACAATGTAATTGTTTACTCTGAATAAGGTGCATCGTATTTTGGTCTGTATAAAAATATTTTGTGACTCATGCTTTCTATTCATCTAGTTCTTTTATTTTCTCATAGTAATTTGCAGATCAACTTCTATATTGGTCTACATAAAACAAACAAACAAAAAAAAAAGCTTTCAATACGACACATCTCACATTCGTTTTTTTACACATAGTGATTTAAAATACAATAACAGACTTGTGACTTGATGTCACATTTGTTTCTTCAAGGTGTGGTCACTCGATGACAGTCATGCTGATGTTAATGACACCAGTCAAGTTTATTTATGTCGCCTGCTATCACCAGGGGCTTTATAATCTGTATAGCATTTGACACCATGTATACTTAGACCCACTATTTGGGATCACAAACCCGCCCCATTCACAAAACATTCTGTAGGGTGTTAACATCTACACACGACAGGACTGTAGCACTTTGCCAGGGTGTCCTTGAACATTTTTCAGATTCATTCATGTAAATCATATATATAACAAATATCTTTACACAAGTCTGATATCTAACTAATATATTTCTCTTGCTATTCTTTCACATAAGACTATAGAAGAGTAAAATATAGGATACTTCAGGCTATACCAAGGGAGGGGGTTCAGTGTATATTCTGTGTCGTAAAGGGTCTTTTGCTGAAAAGAAATTGAGAACCACTCCACCAATGCCCAAAATTGTCCCCACATGGGCCTTTGGTGTAGTACAGACTAACACAGATACTCTTTGTTTCCTAACATTTGAAGAACCTTCAGATAGAAAAAAAATGAGTCATGAGGAGTGAAGCCCTGATTTCATTTTTTCTTTTTTTTATATTTTGGACTTGTTCTAAGGCCCACAGTGGGGATGCTAGATTGTAAGGGAGAGAGATCGTCAGAGACAGCAGCTTTACTTGGCCATTGTTTTCTGCAGCTCCCTCAGGGATACCTTACAAAAAGGGCCGCGGAACTGGAGCCGCTGTGGAAGGAAATTTATGACTGACTGTGGGTGTGGCCATGCTGACATAACCAACAGTTTGCTTAGACCGTGCCAAGATCATGGCTTCACCAACAATCACAATGTTACTCTGACCACATCAGGGTGTGGCTAGGCTCATTTGCTTCAACATTTGATCTGGTAGCGGTTAGAGCTGTCATCTAATTCAATCCAGTAATTCAGGATAATAAAGTGTAGTCTGGAATGCTGAGAGATGCTGATTTTATTATCGTGAATATATAAGCAATTGAATCATATTTTTGTCATGATTGTTTGAATTAAACTATCAAGTTTCATAATGGTTCCCGAGTGAATGTAAATCTCCACAGAGTGATCTAATCTGACATTTTGTATATTCCATTCTGTTTACGCAAGTCATACAACATTAGACAATAACAACTGGATCTTCTCAATAAGTATCTCATTCTGTAATGGGCTCATCCAACCATAAGATTATCATCTGAGGTCCCTTTCCAGTCTACAATCATAGATGCAAGTCGCTCAGCCATCTGTTCGCCTTCAGTTTTTGGCTCAGACCTCAGTGCATTTCTGCCAACCTGAATTTGAACTGGGACTGATTTCTGTGGCAACATGCTCTTTTTAATAAACGATGACTCTACCTCAGTTGTGCAGGACCAAAATGCCAGCTGAAACCATAATTCTTCTTTTTTTTTTTTTTTTTGGATATCGCTACATGACATGGCTTCAACTGCAGAGAAGTTTTAAGTTAAGTAAACTGCCATTACAAACCTGCTTGATATTTCTGACTGTGTCTATGACACATCTGTTTGTACTCCTACCACTTTGGTTCCAGTCTCTGATCTGACCTCTGAAGAGGATTTAAATTAAAATATTGTGTGGGACTGTGGAAAATGACAGATTTAGCATAGCTGCCAAAAAAAAAAAAGAGAAAATGCAGATAAATTGTTTTTAATCTCTTATGGTTTATGAATACAAAGTCCGTTAGTTGAGACTTTGTTACTTGTAATGAATTTTGCTTTATGATTTCACATCTGTGTCTCAGCCACGATAAGGTGACAACCCCAAACTTTTGACACTTTCACCCGCCTAGGCTGACAGGCACAGTGCTATGCGGCAGAGAACATGTCACATTTTTGTCCCCAATTTCACTCATCTCTTAAATTTTGTTCATTGCCATACAGTGCGGCTTGACAAGTTGTCTGGGAGACTAGAATCCTGACAAAGATGAATGAATATAACCCCCTCACGGGAAGCATAGTTTTCTTGTCTGCTGCGGCCCTGACTGACTGACAAGGGTGGTCCTTTCCACTCGCATCAGACACAGAGTTGCGTATTCAGCCATTAAGCAATTGGGCACGTGTGCGGTGACCTCTTGGGGCCATGTTGTACACCAATTTGACTTGCATGCAAGGCATGTCTGTGCGTCCATGCTGACCTGATTCTGTCCTTGCTGTGACACACCTGCTCCTGCGCCTACCATAGCATTTGCATATTCAGATTTGCATCCCCTAAGATACGACTGGCAGAGGCGGGAAAGGGAGGGGGATAGAAAACAGGAAAAAAAGAACGAGCAAGAGGAAGAGAGACAAGAGAAATTGAGTGTGAGAGAAGACGAGAACCAAATAATGAGATGTTTTTAAAGCAGGAAACAGGAAGAATCGAGAAAGAGAGCGAAGCCCGTGTCACACTACAAGACTGTTCAAAATCTCATCTGACGAGGGCAGTTAAAGACAGCTCTGCTTGCCATCTGCTTGGGAATCTGTTCACACTGTACGCTGGGACAAACATGGGTGTCACACGTGTGCACAGGGGATTATAGACTATGCAATTATGCCATTCAAAGACATTTTCCACTTCATCAACAGGAGCTCATTGTAGAGGGGAAAAACATTACAATGCAGGTGTTCTATTGATTCTTGCCTCACGGTTCACAAGTTACAATTTACATTTATTGCACATATTACTGATGTATTTTTACAGATTTCTTTCCAATCACAAATTACTGCATACTTATGTGGAATGACCACGACATGCTGCCACATTACTTTATAGCTGTGTATTGAGCCTGGAGGAAATGAAGCTAGGAATCCTGCTTATTCAATCTAATCTACATGAGCTGTTAAAGAGTCTCCTTTTATGGCTCATTCAGTTATCCAAACTTGGATTGCTTTTTCTATAGGGCCACACTCTGGTTTCAGTCTTGGTGAGATTTGGATCAATTCATACTTCAGAAACCCATCTGACAAGTCTCCAAACTCTAGCTGTTTAGCCAGAATTGGATCTTTCATTCTTTCTTCTTCTTTTTTTTTTTTTTTACATAACAACATAATCTGTACTGACCGTAAAGCCCGAGTGGCTGCAAATCTGCATCAAAATTGAGAGCTAGGCTGAAGAGGAAAAGTAGGAAATATAAATACGATGGAAAGGGGAGAGACAGAATAAGTGTGTGAGAGAGAGAGAAATGGCAACCAGAAATGGATGGAACAAGATGAGGCATTTGGAGAAAGTAAGTATGAAAAGTCAAAGAGGAGGAGAGGAAAGGCAGACAAAAAGATTAAAGTCAAAAGAGAGAGGGAGTGGCAGGGAGAGATGGAGAGGTTGTTGTCGTAGCCCTGCGGCTTCTCCTGGCAATCCCTCATCTTTACATATGATAATCTCAGAAGCCGCAAATGAGCGACTACTGCACACACGAAACACCAATAATCTCGTACTCAACCAAAAGTGACAGGCTCGGTTAGTCACTGGAAAAGGCTTGCTGCTACTGCACATTGACGAAGAATAATCCTGAGTGAATCACTCTCACGCAGCCTATCTGGGAAAGTGCATTCAGGACAGAATGAGAAACATCCACCTGTCAATACTTTGAATGTTGAAACCGCAGCCTCCCAAAGAATTTGCCTCTCTGATCACCGCCAGAATTGTGCACGCACTTTCTGGCTGCAGAGACAGCGGTGTCACATCTTGTTGTTGTTTTACAAACAGTTTCCCTGGAAATATGCGATGATCAAACGACACGGCGGGTATCACGAGATGCATTACAATGAAAGCACACTCAAAGTTCTGCGGCTGAGATACTTACTGTTCTGATTCTGTGTGTTTTCATCATGCTCGGATTTTCTGTTGAAGACAAAGAAAGAGAGAAAAAAAAAGATCAACCACGAGATGATCGAAACGTGTAGCTGCTACTGAGAGTGACTCGGTGAATAAAAAGGGGAGTTAATAAGATGATAAAGAGCCTGACAGGGAGAAGGGAGAGAAAAATGGTCATCACTGACAGAGGTTGTGGCTTTATAATTAAGCTGCACTCCAAAGTTCCTGAAGCACATGTTAAATGGCACGTCCCCAGTGAAAAAGACCGGGCCTGTTAATGGAACTGGGGACACAGAGCACTGCACCAGAACAACCAGGACACTTTTAGCAGCAGTGAGACCAGACAACTACAGCTGTGACCAGACAGCCTGGGAAAGGAGTTTGGAGAAATTGACTCCACCTTTAATAAGTAGTGCCAATGTCTACACTGCACAATACACTCTGACAATGTATTTTCAAAGTTCTCGGAGGGATAAAGTAATTGCAGAGG
The DNA here is from genome assembly GCA_014281875.1 of Nibea albiflora. Taxonomy (NCBI): domain Eukaryota; kingdom Metazoa; phylum Chordata; class Actinopteri; family Sciaenidae; genus Nibea; species Nibea albiflora. Next base: position 12,688,061 of record CM024790.1, on the reverse strand, counting down.
AAGAAGCAGAAGGGCTTGTAGAGTATTAGCAGCACCCCTGAATTCCACTTTGTGAGCTATTTTTTGACTTCACATATGAGCAGGTGGAAGCTACATACACAGCACAGTGTGAAACTTTTCTGGTCTCACTGCAGCCACATAAACATAGCAGCTCCTCTGGGAGGCACGAGGAAATTAGTGTGTGCACTCTGTATATGCACACTTGTGTTTGCCTGGCCCTGAAAATTTACATAGGCATACATATCTGTGTGTTTGTGCATGTGTGTGCAGTTTGGGTGTCTCCCTGTGTGTGTCACTGCCCGGCTCTTCAGTGCTGACTCACTTCACAGTAATCTCAGAGGGTATTATCACTGAGGGTGGCTAAAGACGTACATCATCAAGACATGAGCGCTGCTTGTCGTCGGTGGAGAGTCTCTATACCAAGCCGTCATTATACTCTATTATTCCAGATGATGTATATTGAACACTTTGCCAAGCGAGCAGGGCCCCCAAATACTTCTCTCTCTCTTCACCCCCGGCAGGGAGAGAAGTGTCTCATCTCAAGGCCACAGGGGATGGTGCCAAGGTCACTTAATCACCATTTACTTCCCCTAAGCGTGAGTGGAAGCAATCTACAAGGAGCAGGCAGACAGATGGGCCATACTAGGCACGTAGCCGATGACACCTGAGGGTGCATCAGGGTGTTAAATAGACATTAGTGCTCTTCCTAGCAAAACGCCTCCCAAGGTAACGCCTCCCTAAAGTGGCACTTTCCCCTTAAAGTGAGTTCTTATTAGGCCCGCCCAGTAATTTGTACATTTGTGATGTACTTTAAACCTTGTTCATAGTTTTTCAGACAGAGGATTAGAAGAAAATGCTGGTCACAATATTCTTTGTGTCAGTCTCGATGGAGTACGAACATGGTGTCAACCCAATTTACCTTAATAGGGCACGGCAGGGCTTAAGTGTATATGTGTGGGTGCTACACATTTCTGTATATATATATATATATATTTTTTTTTCCTCTTTCTCTTACGTGCCCTGACTTCTCTAGTAAAGGTGTCAAAAGCCAACACTGTTGTCTTTATCTATGTACGTATAGTAATGACTTCAGTGCTTCCAAACATAGGCCCGTGTTACATAAATGTTTTGTAATGGCCCTATTCAAACATGACGCAGCTATCACGGATGTAGAGTTGCAATGCTTGCACGACATTTTGCATTTTGTATGCAGGAAGGAGGAAGGAGTGTGCTTATGTGCTTCATCAATGATGCATCTAAAAATGATTTCTAGTTGAAGCCTGAATGAGTGGTCATTGTGAGGGACACTCACCTCCACTTCCCAGCCACAGCCACAGAATAAAGACATCTGCTGCCAAAATTATACAAGTAATGTCTGCCTATTTAACGTTGCGTGTGTTGTAGCCATTGCATTCATATGAAGTCTTTGAAATCTGATTGAAATCGTGTGTCACTGTGCAGTCAAGTGTAAAAGTTACTTGTTGGCACATTCAAACATGAGACCAATGTGTCAAACTGCCGTCGCGTTTAAAATGCCGGTTTGAAAAGGACCAAGGAAGCCAACATTTAGCCACAGCAGAACTTATCTGAATACAAGTGTCTTTATGGATAAGGCTTTCTGAAGAAGCTCAAAATGGCAGATCCCAATTCTTCCAAGAGTGTCCAGAGTAAACAGATCCAGAGGAACACGACACACAGATATAACAGAGCCTGTAAGCAATCCAGCTCCCACATCAACACCTGTAAATGATCAACTTCCAGATTCTGATGAACACATTGGTTTGGCTGTTCAACAAAGTGATTTTTTTTGCCACTGTCAACAACAAAGACCCCTTTGAATTCACCATGGGCCTTTGATGCCACTACTGCCTGTTGGATTTTAAGCGAGAGCAGTACAAGACATGCAATTGATGGAACAGTCAATAAATCCCTTGCTCGAGAATAGTTGTCGTCTCTAAGCGCAGTCTTTAAAAAGAATGTGTTGTTGAGCCAATTAGGAATACAATCTCTTATTAATCACGCACTTAGCTGCATTCATGATTCATACCTAAAAGCAGCCACATAAGTCTCTAAAGTATCTTACAAAGGCACTGTAGATACATGAAATGAATGCTGTAGAATTATGTAATTTTCTGTGACATCTAACTGTATAAGTGTTCCAGATCATTTTTGTGCAGCCGAGTTGTACAGTAACACAGAAAATTTCATATTCATCGTCTTCTAAATAATTAATCAAAACTAAATGTGATTTTAGTTCAACTGCAAGTGTGGTAGCCACTCCAGAATGGGGCCAGGGCGTGTAGCTGAGCATACGTACCAAAGACTATGAGGCGAGTGTGTGTATCCGTGGAGCCCAGAGGATTCTGGGCCGTGCAGCGATACATGGAGCCGTTGAGCTCGGCTGGCACTCTCTCCAGAATCAGCTCTCTCCCCTCCCGCTCTGTGCTGCCATCCAGCAGGCGGGATCCCACTCGCGTCCAGGTGAAGAGGGGCTCGGGGAACACCTCATTCTATCAAGACCCAGCACCCACATGGGATGGAGGGGGGAAAAAAGGAAGATGAAGGAGAGGGAAAAAGGAGATAGGGGGAATGAGAGGAAAGGGGGGTTAGAGGGTGGTGCAAAGAAAGTCTGTGAGTCTCAGCCAAGAGATTAAGAGCAAAGGATACATGAATAATACAAGCCCCAATTTTCCCCCTAATGCAATGGCAAGTTAACCACATGCATTAATAATCAACGCTTCATTTTACAACTGTTTTTACTCCTCACATTTTTGAGCCCTCCAGTGAATACCGACCCCACCCCCTGTATTTCCAATTTAAAAAGTATAACCCTCCATGAAGCAGTATTTCATTCATATCAGTGGGATGGCATGGGCCTAGATAATAAGAGGACACAGTAACAGGGTGAATCTCCTCACCTCTACCTCTAAGGTGTAAGGATTTTCTTCTTCAACTCCCTTCTCACACTGTAATCCCTCCCTGACACATGCACTGCACCACACACACATGGATTCCCACATTGCCAACACAGGGTTACTATTCTACACCGGATCTGGGTGGACCAATATCAAAATCATTTTGAAAAAGAAAAAATCTTATTTGAGGTATCTTTTTAAATAATACCAGTATTTTTTTCCCCTAAAAATCTGAGTAGGTGGGGCACGCCTGACTCATCATATCATCCATGATGATATCGCCGTAACCTGCAACATAACTGTCTGTGGTGATCACTAAACATCTTCATGCAATAAATAATAATCTCTTTATTACAATTACAGTATTTTTATGCTTAACTTGTTTACTTGAGTTACAAAAACATTCCCATGGCCTCTGTGCTTTGAATTGCGATGCGCCAGAGCTTGTTGTTTGTTGCTTTGTTGCTTGATGTTTGAGCATCTTTATTCATGCATGCATTCCGAACATTTGTCATATCTAATAAAATATCTGAATTAATCTTTTTTTTTTCTGACGTGGACTACTTTAAGCATTCGTACTTCATTGTGAAAAGAACATTCCTTTCATTCTGTGCTCTACACATGCAACCATCATACACTCAAAAAAAGTTTTCGACTAAAATGCAGGATTTATGCATTTCATAGAATTTCATACTAATGCAAGTGGTAAGATTTATTTAGTAGTCCTAATAAACTCAATGTGTATCCACTACACAGTAGTGTAGCAGTAACCAGGTTTATGCATTCAATATTAATAAAGCCAATTTGCCCAAACCAAATAGCGGAAATGAATGCGGTCATTTTGAGTTTATTACATACATCTTATCACTTGGTTCACATTAAGTTTGTCAGGTAATTCAAATGGATGGAAATTATCTATGCATTTTTTTTTTGTTTGCATCTGTGCTGGACTGGGAATGTCACTGCAAGCTATCTAAGAGAGGACATCTGTCATTATCTGACAGCTAACAGTGGACTCCCATCATTCTGTACAGACAACAACAGACGGACGGGTCGTGTCTTCAGCTGCATGCATAAGCTTTAAGTTTATCATTAAACACGATTTTCATATTTCATTTTCATATAATTTAAATACATGTAAGATAAATTCATTGCCTGAATGTCAATATCCCACGTAGCTGCCTTATTGACTTTCATCATACTAGACTGTAACTCAAGCCTCATACCATCACAACCAACCAGGTAACAAACACTATGTCAAGGCAAGCAAACCACTCTGTTGTGTTGTTAAATTATTTAAATACATAATTGTAATATTAGTAGACCTGAATTAACAAGTTTGGGTTATTATTGCCTTGTAAATATAGTTTAATATTATTATTAATATTAATATTAGTTTAGGTTATTTCTTTTTTTTTTTGCATCCATGCTGGAGTGTTACTGCTGTATGTTATCTGAGAGTGAACTGTCAATATGAATCAGTGGACGGTGGACTGATATTTGTTAGAGTAAAAGTGTGGATGTGTGCATCAACAAACACAATGCTTTCATATATTGGTAAAGAAGGATTTTAAACTATCTGACGGGTGGAGCATGGATCATTTTACGGACTAAATAAGTTATCACCAGTGCTTCTAACTTCATCCTGATTATTTTTCTTTCTAATTCCTTTCTGTTATTTCAAAATACATTTTATTCTTGCACTATATTCTTTATATTCTCCATTCTTGATAACTCTTCATTTTAATTCAGTGTGAAGCATGAAACTACCATGAGGAAATCTCCTAGTCTTGAAGGCCTCCCTGCTGCTGCAAATCATTCACATGTCCTCAATAAGCTCTGCTTCAGCCTGCAGGGGCAGTAATGAGTATAACACGCTCACTTGCATGCCCCCTGCTGGCTAAAATAAAATAATTTCACCAAAGAGTAACAGGCATGACTTTAGCATGATTTAAAACACAACAAACCTCCAAAATGTTCTGCAAATGTAACAATACCAAGGTCCACAGTTGGTTAGTTTAAAAAGTGCAAGCACTCACACACACAGTCTTCTCAGCCACCCATTTGATTCAATCTTATAAAATAATAATAATAATAATTAAATGAATTCAAATGTTATTAATAATAATAAAATAATAATAAAGGCCAATGCGGTACATTTCAGCAGAGCATGCTTTTAGTGTAGAAAGGAGGCACAACACGACAGAAGGGTGCGTATGATTCATAGAGGTCTGAACTCTGATGCTTTTAGAGTAATGTGGTCTCATCTTTTGTGGCAAACATGAGGTAGGTGTAAAATCAAGGTCCTCCACGTACAATAATTATCTATATTTCTCATATTGTATTGCTTCATTTTGGTTCAATCTTTTCAAGTACAGTTTGATTGCAGAAGTGCACAAACTCAGAATGAGCTAGTTTATTTGACAAATTCACCGAAGCGGGATGAGTCAAAACCAAGACAACAAATCCGGCTTGTGTAACTAAACACTGTTGACACCAGTTAAGAGTGGATGTAGAAACAGTCAAATATAAAAAATCAGTCCAGATTGTTGTTTGCCCTTCCTTTGTGGTTTTTCAAGCACAAACGATTGCTTACTATCAGATGTCAACATCCCTCTCCATTGACTCAAAAAGGGCACATTTTGAAATCCTTCCCCGAAGCAACCAATGTTGGTGCATTTGGTTGGCATGTAGCCAAAATCAAATCATATCATTTCTCACATGCCCAAACAAAACAAACGCTTCAGAGTTCAGATAAACAACTCTGAACATGCTTTGTGCAAAAGAACCTTAAACAGTTTGAAGTGACATACTGAAATAGAAAGTAAGTCAGTAAAAACCATCAACTTAAAGGTTTGTAATTGCTGTGGCAAGGCTGCTGTGAATTGTCTAACGGTCTGTGCATATATATATATATATATATAATGACAGAGTAAAATAGGTAAATAGATTGAGACAGGCTCCTGGGAAGATTAACAAACAAACAAACGACAAAAAACGCTAAAAGGGTTTAAGTGAGACCTTCATGTCACATAACCCCAAGAGTCCACATTAAAAAGGTGCTCTGCACTGTGCTGCTGAAACCATTGATGTCCTATTTAATCTCATACATAAAGCAATGAAAAATGAATACAAAGACCACACTGCAGGATGATCCGTAATGAATTCTTAAAACAATAAACCGGAGGGGGAACTGGCACCTCATTTTATCAGAGAGACGGGAGGCAAAAATATTAGTCTTGACACACAATCTTATCTGTGTTTGAAACCCTACAGCCTAGGTCCAGTAAAGGATAAGGGAAATTTGCTTTCTGATCAGTCTGCACGCTCTGATGCCCATGCTGCCAAAGGGGCCTGACAAACTGTATACCACAGTCAAGCCTGTTTATAATAACCAATTTTAACACTGTTCAAAAAACTTTCAAAGATTCCTGAGGTCATTGGGCAGAAACACATGTACAAGTCTGTGCAGTCAATAGCTTGATGCACTAAGCCAAAACAATATTGGAAATGTCTCAGAAGATTGAAATAAAATCAAACAACAAATCTTACTTATGATTCCTAGAAATTCCTGAAGCAGTGACTAAGAAGTAACAAAGACGCTCTGTGCTGCGGGCCATTAATAGGCCCTATATCAGGATTAGCCCTATCCTCTTCACCTGACTGGCATCAGCTGCCTGGCTTCAATATGTCATTCCTGTCAAAGAGATCAGGACCATCTACAGGCCATTCACACCAGGGACGTGTTTTTATGGCAGGGGATGAAAGTAACACAAAGACTCTGCTGTTAACTTTAGCCCTTTTCTTTGGGATTATGGAGCTGGAGGTCTCAAAGCAGCAAAAACTACCCAGGCTAGTGTAGTATGGCTGCCTGTTGGTTAAGACTGATAGACATGTACACAGTCATTCATTTTAATTCATTGTTCATTTTAATTTGCTTTACTTAGCATAAATACATAAAACAGCCCCACGAATTGTTGTGTTTAGTAATTTCCAGCCTGCATACTTAAATCAAAATGTTAATGTATGAATGAAAAATTTGACGAAAATAATATTTTGTATGCAATGCAATGTGATGTCTATGCCCATCAGGGTGGTCACTTCAAAGCTGTAAAAGGCCTTAGTGCACATATGCACCAGTCACAATTCTAGACTAAACTTGGCTTTTCTTAACACCCCATGCACTTACCCCAGGCGATCCTACCTGGAATCCTTGCACAGTGATGCGCACTGTGTCCCCTACCTTTGCCCTAGTCGGGGACATCAAGAGTTTAGGACCCTTTGGAGCAGCTGAAACGAGAGAGAGAGAGAGAGAGACAGAGAGAGAGAGAGAGAGAAAGACAAAGGTCATCGTACTGAGCATGGAGTGCAAATCTTGTCTGATATCTGTTTTGTCACAGAGGGAGAGAGACAAATACAATTTCCTGTCAATTAAGGTCACGGGCCGAGAGGCGAGGGACCTGCAGCGTCTTTCATCCAAAGGACTGTGCTGGATTTATTCCCTCTTGGAGAGAAAAGGAACTAAATTGGGTAGATACTCATTACCAGAGGAGAATGGGAGTGCACCGGGTGGAGTGTGGAGGCAGTGAGATAAGGGACACTCGGAGAGCTAATTCCCTTGTCTTGGTGTGGACAGCAGCCCCCAGATGGCTTTCATTCGGACCCTCTAAAACAATGGGGCACAAGCGGGAGAGGGAGCAGGCAGATTCTAATATTTTGAGATTGTGAGGGGCCCCGTGATTGTCCTGTGAATGTAGTGTCAAGATAAAATGAGTGATTTGCATAATGTTATAAAAAGGTATGTAATTTCATTACGGCTAAACTGCACAGCACACTGAATTAAGCCCATATAAGCAGGTTCTGCACAATTTGAGATGATTAACATTTCCCCTAAAGATAACTGCTTCACACGCTGCGCAGTTCCATATGTTAGATGAATGGACGGAGTATCACATGCAATGAGACCCAAGCTAAGGGCATCCTATCAGTAATGCCTGTACAAGTACACCCCAGGAGTTCTTCAATTAATTTGGTTTGAACTCTCGATATAAATCACAGCACTCAATGCTTGTTTTCATTGATGAGTTAAACCAAAGGATAAATAAATAAACAGACAAATGACCTCAGTATTTAGCTATTAATCTGGCAACAAACTGTCCGCTGTGGCTAATGAAGCACTGCCTTTTTCTTAGGCTGCCATTGACTACAAGACTGCAGCAGACTAATGTATCAGGAGTCGTATATGTAAATAGGACTGAGCGTGCGGCGTTGCTCATGTACTGTATATCAAATCTCTGGATCCTTTCATAAAACAGAAACAAAAGCATGAAATGAATTGCACAAATGAGGGATGTGATGTGAGGGAGTTCATGTAATACAAACAGGAGAAAGGATATTTATGAGGATTTCAGCAACACTTAGACATCTGTCCAACCACTTGAATCTGACATGAAGTCGAAGAAGATATCTTGAAATGAAAAGATTTTTAAAAATACAAAAAAAAAAAAAAGAAAAAAGAAAAACATCCATGTATTGACTGGGAAGTCAACCAAGGACTGTGTGTGAGCAACTTGACATGGCTAAGTGCTCATGCCCAAGATGGATTGCATTTCACAGGCGAGTTTTGCCATGGCCGTGTGAGGCACTCTTTCCTCCGCCCACACACTAACGGAAGGGTATTTTTAAATACTGGTTTCATGGCGTCACATAGAGCTCGCAAGGCATATGGCAGGGGACGATGATGGCTGATTTCTGGGATTTGCTCCAACAGTGACAGTTGGTGTCCTACGTCACCACCTTTGATTAGGGCAGCATGCAGTGTGATGGACATAACACAGCCTCTCTCTGAGGGGTGAGGGCCTCACAAGGGAGGCTAGCCACGGTCCCATGAGATTGTCAGAGGCAACTTCTTCCTTTTGCAGGAGGAACTGTTAGCACTTCAGTAGGGGTCAGAGAATAAACATGCCCTCCAGAAAAAAAACAAGAAAAAAAAACGCTGCGCACCCCGCATCAGGTGTGCTTTAATACCAAGCCAGGACATCAACAGGTCTGCCCAGCTGCACAACAGACTTAAGCAGTTGAAGGGAACCTGTCACATTAGCTGGGTGACTGGTTTTGCCGAAAAAAGAAGCTGGAGAGGGATGCAAGCGAATTTAAAAAGCCTTAAAGCCCGACTGACTGCTGGATGTGGTGACTGTTTAATGTCTTTCACGGATAGGCTAGGTGACCCAAAGCAGGGAGATAAGACAGAGTGATGAATGTGGAACCGAGCAGCAGATGAACACAGATAAAAACAACATACTCCGCACACATAACACATCTAGATTTGAATGGAGAACAGACAGACACACAGACATTTGCATACAAATAACCATCCACATATATGCATAAAATCCCCCCAAATGCACACACAGACAGCCGCCCGCACACACACAGAGATCACAGACACCTTCCTGAAAGTGAGCATCTGCTCTTTGAATATCACGGTCTGGCAAAGCAATGAGATGTGAGGAAACCTGGATCTCCTCTCGCTGCTGTACTGTGTATGTAATGAGAATTCCACCACTTGTCTAATGATGTTGAATAATAAACACCTTAACTCATCTATATCCAAAGGAAGAATTTATTTGAATTATTAAGATGCGCTGTGGTCATAGATACAGTCCAGGAGAATATAACAGACTGGTCTCATTGAGGTGTAGCACTGTTTTTGGACTCCTAATGCCAGGTGCCAGCTTTAGGACCATTTGCATGGTGAGCACGGAGCCATTCATGAATATTCATAAAGTGTAATGCAACATTGGTCGATTGTCAGACTGTCGCTCCGTCTCATGTGGCAATATTAAATCTCTGAAAGATTTATTACTTATGGGCACTGTGAAGACCTCCTTTTCATTTCCTGACCAAACACACCTGAGAGGACCATGAGAGTATGTGTGTGTATACAGTAAGACAGACCCAGAGTGCAATTATCTGGTTATAGCTGTATAATATAAATGAGTACCATATGTCTGTGAATGGGAATCCTCCTTACTGGTGAGCTGTTACACATGGCCACCAATCTCAAATACTCAAAAGCTGTCTTCTGTTTTGTCTAACATATGAGCCATATGAGCCAACAATTTCTATTGTACAGTAACAACCCCTGACCTGAATCACTGCTCTATTACCTTTTCTCTACAGACCAGCAGGCCTGTGAATGCTTTGAATTCTAACTGTGCTCCAATTAGAATTAACAAGCGCACATTTTCTGTTCTCTTTTCTTTAGGTGGTGGGAAAAAAAACGTCTGGTGATGCTCCTTCCATCTCTTTACAAGAACAAAGGTAGTGATAAATTAATGACTTCAAACATGGCATTGACAAAGGCTTGTCAAAATATTAGCGCCTTTGACATTTAGCAAGAGTTTCTCAGGGCCCGTTCCCCTCAGGGTGTGTCATCTGTTTTATCATCAACATGTAAAAGAACTGCAATCCCTTTTTCCGGGGAAGACAGCTCATGCCATTATACCTCCAACTGATGCTGCTGCCTCAGTTTTAACATATGATGAACTGCATTTCTATCCACTTGGGATATGTGACAGTTATTACATTTTAAAAGACAATTTCCTTCTATGAGATTTTCCCACTTGGAAAAAAAGTGACAACACCAATTGTGACAATTGATTTTTAACTAGGAGCAAAGGGACTGGATCCTCTCCTCTACTAAGATATGATTAAATGGCTTTAAGGGTAACATATACGGCCATACTGATGTACCTGAGATAGGCCAATAAACTGGGCTGGCAAGTTATTGGCCACGCTCTACTAAAAACTACAGATGTTTTAAAGATGAGGCTTTCTTAAAAATGCAACTAGAGTTTGTGTGAAACATTTTTAAATATGTATGTTTTCAAAACCCAAAAGCTTGGGGCTGAGTGCCATAGATGAGGTATTGTTTTCATCTTTTCGTGGGATTTATTGACAACAAGAAACATATAGAATAATATCAACCTAGTCCTTTCAGCTGTGCTGCACAAGATTAGCATCTAAAAAAGTACACTTCTCTCGTCAGTCTGAAATAAAAAAAAAAATGATTCCAATGATACAACAGAAAGGAGTGTCGCTTCCTCGCTAATTGAGACCCTGTAGATTCACCCTATTTACCCAGATATGTATATGGATTCTGGCAGGAAATCTTCTTGGCACGCAAGTGTTGAACTGAAATTAAACCAAAATCTAAAACTTATTTTTTCCTCAAACAACAATCTGTGAGTGCACCATCAAAGGAGAGCTGGACTAATGGAAACTCACTGCTGCAGCAAAATGATCTGCCATCGTCCAAGTTGAGATCCAAGGAGTCCACAGTGTTATAGAATGTCTGACGCATTTTTTTAATTTTTATTTGCAAAACATCGAGTCGGTATTTGAAGCAAACAAAGTCAGCAAGCATTACTGTGTAGTATTGGCTTCCATCAGTAGAATGTAGCTCATGTATGCAACTCTGCACAGATCTTAAGATCTCCCACGCTTCAGGAAAGAAAAAGCCATAGTGTTTTCGAGAGCAAACGTCCTGTCGTTGTCATTTCAACAATGCACTTCACTAGATGATAATGTCAATTTCTACACATCAACTCAGGGTGACCACGGCTGTTCACCAGCATAATAAGAAGGATACTTTTAATTAGATGAAAGGTGGTGATGTGATATAACAAAAAAAAAAAAAAAACACAATGTAGCAAGCAAACAGTCTCCTCATTCAGAGTCTGTCTTCAACCGTTGCTAGCATCTCACGGCAGATAATGTCTCTGTTTATCATGTCAGGATTGCGGGGCTCGTTTCCAGGAGGACCTTGCCAACGTATTGCCTTTGAAGTGTTAATTGGATACGCTGGAAGCCATCTTTGTTTTTAGATTTAAAAAAAAGAAAAAAAAAAAAAGAGAGTGTGTGTGTGTGTGTGTCTTTCGGATGAGACACCATTAAAACTTAATGCTAACTTTATAAAGTATGACTCCTGTTGTCAGAATTCAGCAAGTGCACACCACGTCTTTCACCGCTTTCATAGCTGAATAGAATGCAGGTGAATAAACAAATAATCTTCGAAGCTTTCATCCTGTTTAAAAAACTAAAGCCCGAGACTGCGGAGCTTAAAGGAGGTTCTCATTGAAGTTCGAAGAAGGGCGACATCTGAAATTGTCTCCCCAATGATATAACACTGGTCAGTGTGTCTAAATTCTCATTTGACTTCTCTAATTCAGGTTGACTTTTTCAATAACGGTACTGAGTTAACTCAATCTAGCAACAGACAGCTCGATGAATTGCCTTGTCAGTCACTTGGAGTTTTGCATTCGCCGCTAAACTCGCAATCTGCTCAGCTGTAACACAATTAAGTGGCATCAAATGAAAATCAGTGTTGTTCTGAGTACATTTGCAAAGGAGACATAAGGGGGCCCAGTCGGTTTCCAAGTGTGGCAAGGGGATACAAGGAGACAGCAGGAGATTAAAAGGAAGAAGAAATGAGAAAAGGGTGTGTGTGTCTAGGTGGAGTGTTTTGGATGGGGATAGATGAGAAAAAGGTGGCGGTGGAGGAATGAGAATAGCATGCAAAAACAAGGGGTTAGTCTGCATCCTACTCACCTAGAGTGACCTCTGTCTGCATGGGCATGGACAGTGCCGGGTGCTTGACTTCGCAGCTGAACAGGGCATCATTATCTAGCTGGGGGTTGAGGGTCCAGGTGAGTCGGGCCTGCACCACCACAGAGCCGTCGCTCTGGGGGAGGTGAGTGTGGCTGAAGTAGTAGAGAGGGTCTGTGCTGTGCACCCAGCGGGGGAATTCCCGGCTCACCACTGTCTCCGGGATGACCTCTGTTGCGGGGCTGGGCTCGTGGGCCTGCTGGCCCTGGGTGTGGACACGCTGGGGGCTCTCTGTGTACAGACGTGGAGACCGTCCCTCGGGGTCCAGGAGGGAGAGGGAACGTTGCAGTTTAGTGTCATCAAGGTCCCTGCTGATGAGCGGCCTGGCCCCTCTTACCCCCGCTGAGCCACCTCCCTGCTCGGTGGTGGAGGCTTGAGTGTAGGAGATCACCTCTATCAGCTCACCATCACGCTTGAAGTAAACCTTAGACAGAACAAAGGGGATTGAAATAGAGTGAGAAGGAGGAGAAAGAAAAAGAGGCGGCGAGAGACGGAAAGACAAATTTCCCTCTACTACTTTTTTTTACTGAGCTCTAGCAGAAAACAACAAACAATGCCCAACACTGTCATAATATTACCTCATAAAGATGATATAGCAAACATATTAAGAAATTGTTTCCTCTTTACTCATCCAGCAGACATTAATTTGAAGTCCTTTTTCTCTGTAGTGGGCTCTGTTTTAGTAAAACATCTCTCTTCTGGAGCCAAATGCTCCACTCTGTTCACCAGCCTGTCGGTATCTGTGTCTGGCTGCCTTTTGGTGCTGGGCAGCGAGTGTACAACGGGATTTATAGATCATTTTTTTGCTTAAATAGTCTTGCTGCTGCAGCTGGAAATGGGGTTGATGGAAGCAGTGAGAATAAATACAACAGCAACACTGTGAAGTGTAAAAACAACAACAAAAAAATGAACTCAAAGACACTAAAATGTCCCATAGAGCTGTGGGTAACTGCAGAGTTTGGGTGATTATTCTCTTCGAGTATTGTTGCTAGGAGCAACATCTCAAGTGTTAATATAAAAGTATTGATTAATGCAGCTTTAAAAAAAATCAGCTGCTGTGTCGGTCCAGTAGCAGCAAGCACTGCCACTAAAAGGGCTTTCCAAGGATATTACAGGAGTTTTCTAACGCTTTCATGAGTCTATTAACATCTCTGGGTGGCTAATCTCCTGACAGCGTTTGAATTTATGCTCCCATTTCTGCCTATAACCTCCAGATATTAGCATTGAAATAAGGTTGCATAGTCACTGCCTGTGGTGTTGGTATTTTGGAAACAGATTTTTGGGAAATGAAAATTTAATCTGCAACTCTTTTGGGGACCTTTGGTCATTTGAATTCAATTTTTCAAAGATCAAAGAGTCATTATTTTAAACAGTTCATTTCAGTATTTATTTATTTTCTGATAGAGAAGATAGATAAAACACGCTTGAATAATGTACCAACTCGAGGGCTGATACCTTAAGTGAGTAAACAGCAATAATGAGTGTCAACAAGTGCGGATAGGGCCAAGCTCCTGAGGAATAACTCCAAATGACATTTTCACAATCACAAAGGGGGAAGAATCTATAACCTCTGAACCACAATACAGCTTTACAATGTACGGCCATTACTATGATTCAACTTAAAAGTGACAATACATACACTGCAGAGACAATGTACTCACTTGACCCACTGTTCGATCCACTAGAAAAATAGCAGTAGTCAGATACCGACTGAGTGAAACAATCAATCCTTTTTTAGAACTTCTAGGATAAAAAAAAATGAACTAAGGATTAATGACACAAAACACGTCAAGTCATTCCTTCTCAAAGAAATTAAAAGCAAACTGACCAATACAGTGGACGATATTGTTCCCAATTCAACCCTATCCATATCCGAATATTTACAGCACCCACTGCCAGAGAGTAGTTTCTACATTCCTCAACACTTAACGATATATAATACAGTCAGTTCAATTCACATCAACAGTACATAAAACAATACAACTACTAACTTTAGTGTTCAGTCCTGGAGGACACACAAGTTTCATTCAATTTATCTTTTATTTTTTTTTAATTTTAGCAACCTTATTTTAAAACACTGATGAATGGGGGCTGTCTGTGCGGGCCCCTTGTTGATGAGGTTATGTTTGCAAAGACAGATGCAACATCATTATAATACAAGCTGTGTTGTGCTGCTAGGTTGTATCATTGTATTTATAGCCAACTCTAAAACTTTCTAATGCCTGCCATCACAGCAGACTGGTACACATCCACGCGGGGCCAAGTGACCTTCCTCAAAGGCATTCAACAGAGCTGGGTGTTGTCAGGACCATGGAAACCCAATATGCTGCTCTTACCTGTGAGTCTTAAATTGCTCTATGGCCCCATCTACCTGTACTACACTTTCAGTACGGAGTTCAAACAAACTTTCCTGTTGAACTTGAACTTGAAGTTTTTGTTCCGAGTTAGTTTGTTCATCCTGGGATGGGACTGTAGAGGGTGATGAACAACAGTCCTTATTATTTATTTCAATAGGTTTCCATTAAATCTAATTAGATATTTCATTAGACGAAAATCAGATTTGAGTGCTTGAAGTGGATATTTTCTTTTTTTCCCCTCCCTCCAGTCTATCACATCTCATAATAAATTGCCTTTGTTAGAGAAATTCTGAAATCACATTAGTGCAATCTGTTGTTAAAAGATGACTAATGACTACGCCTACAAGTACAACCTTAGTTTTTAATTAGTGCACACACAAACAGAAAAGATGGTGTTATGAAAAGAAAAAAAAAGTTCCTTCAAAGAGTAAGTGTAGATAGGGTTCACTGCACACACAGGTGCAAAGATACATACTTACACTCCAAACTACCTCTATGCTCCGTACAAATTAACTCAGGGATGCGCAGGTTGTGTGAACACACTGTTTGGTCCATAATATACTAGAGGTGATACATTATGTACTGTCCATAATAGCAAAACAAAAACAAACAAAAAAAGAAGGAAAAGGTTCTTCATATATAGCATTTACTATTACATCTGATCCTTAAGTGTATTGATTATAGCCCAGCATAGCCAATAGGGCTAATAGGGCTAATTTACATATAAAGTTCCACAGATCAACACATTTTCCTCAGCTGAATTTTACCATGGGAACATTTGCTGCCCATCACCCTTTATCTGCATTTACCTAATGTGTTCTGTAAAGCCAGAGCTTAAGATCCAATAGCGCAATGGGAAGTAGAAACATCAACCTCAGATTCACAATGACCCCATTGCGTCTGCTAACTCCTACATCTACTCGACAAGTTGCAAAGAGAAGGAGCTTTTTCACTGTGTATTAAAACACCTCATTAATTATCACAGCAGGTGGAGGGAGAGCAGTGTGGATTAGAACGATCCATGCACCTGTTCTGTAGCTTTTGTTGGACAAAATGGTGCGGGTACACAATAACACCTGTGTTGGCTATGGATCGGTATAAAAGGGAATTAATTCCCTAAGCCTAGATAACTGATTTGTCTCTATAAACCTTAACATCCAAGTTAATTTATAGGTATAAAGGAAATATTGATTAAACATCTACTTGACTTAACATGGTTCACAGCCATGTGCCACCAGTGATCTGAATGAGTCAGAAGTAATACCTTTATCGAGGTGTTATCTCTGCCAAAATATCAAGCATCAGTTTACCTATTCATGAAGATATCACCATGACTAAATATCTTTCCTTGCCACCTGTGCGCTTGAAGTATAGGAAAAGAAATCAATCAGTGTTTCATCAAAGACATGAATGGTTGCAATAACAGGTATGTGGCTGCAGGGAGAGCGTGAAGTGTTATTTTTATGTCATTATCCTGCAGTTCTGCTCCTCATTCATTTCCCCTTTCATTATTAGGAAACGGATCACATATAGATATGGAAATACCGCAGACACAGATATAAATAGACAAGTATGGAAATGTTCGGAGTCGTGCGAACGACATTTTTGATTGTACTTAATGTTGTTTAGTGAAGATCCTGTTCAGCGTCTTCAGTCAGCATTGAATGTGATCTGTGTCACTCATTCTCTTAGAATCTCTTTAAACACGTCATCATCATCATTTCTTAGATGTTTTCCACTGATGCGCCGCACATTTTTTGTAGTGGCAACAAATCTGTGAGTGAATCATATTAAATAGAATGCCAATCAGCGGGATGTGTTGGCTTCAATAGCGCTCAGACAGTGCCTATTGTTATGAATTAGTTAAATGTTTAATAATGAAAGCGCTTTTATATTACTGTTGAATATATCAGGCTCTAAAGTGGAAACTTGTAAGACACCATTCAATTGATGCCTAACAAAATATGACTTGGGATTCATACCAGTTGTTTAAGTTGAATGCAGCTCTGCAATGGCAAGATTTCAGAACACATTTTACGAAAATGTCCACGACCAAGAATCCATATCTCTGTAAATGACAATCAACCCACAATTCATCGTAATATCAAAACACAATTAAGGAGACATGTGCCACCACTGTAAACTTGGTCTGCATTCATTTAAGCTACCTACTAATTTGCTAAAATCTCATTTCACACATTTCCTTGTCTGACAGGCAGAGATAACAGAAAACGCATCACTTCGTTCACGTCTGTTCGAATGGGAGCAAACACTGATTAATTTTCCACAAGTGATTATAAAGCTGCCAAAAAGATACCAAGGTTTTCTTTCACTGTGATACATGTCTCCAATAAATGGTTGCACTTCACAAAGTGACATGGGAACTTTTGTTGGGTAATGCTTTAGTAGAATCACAATTCATGTGATCATCCCGCACGCATTGTGTGTTGATGTCGCACAGTAAAATAAAATGGTTATTGAATGGGAAATTGCCACACGGCAGACAATTTCATGCCTTTTAGGATGGCTTGAAATGCTACATCTGGGCTTTGGAGTTGCCAAACATGTCCTCCCTGGAAAGTGTAAAAAATGTATCTTTTGTTTAGCAAGCATGCAGTAAAATGTCCAAAATGGCTATATTGTCTTTAATCAACACATTCGCTTGTTATACGTTTTGCAGCTGTTGGACTTGTAAAATATGCTTCCTCTCATGTAAAAGGGGATTTTTTTTTTTTTAAATGTTTTTGGCATTGCTGTTGTATTGTTTTCTTACAGAAAGTGTTCCTGCATGGAATAAAGTGATTATCAATCATGCCTCTGTTATAAATCCCCAAACACTTCATAGTCCAATATATGCAGACAATGAAACCAGACACAAACCACTTACTTCATTCTGAAATGAATTAGCACAGAAAAAAAGGAGAGAGATGTAATTCTAAGCAGTAGCCCGCACACAATAGCACACGGCAGTGGTAAAATTAAGCTGGGAAGGCATGAGAAGGGTTTTTGCATTTTCTCTGTGAATAGACAGGAATAAAAGCATCTGCACTCCGCACACTGCCAAGCTTGCCCCCACCTCACCAACATCTCAAATCCAAAAACCTTTTTTGAAAATGTAACAATCATGGATTGGTCCATATACACCTTTATGTTGCCGCAATTAATCATGGCGGTGTCAAAAGGACAAGGCGGTAATTTTCATGGTGACAGAATGATTCAATGAGAGAGCAGAAGCAGGAGAAAGGAGGACATAAAGAGGAGAGAGGCAGAGAGAAGGTTCCTGGCCATGACTTAATCAGTTTTCCTTCTTATTATTAACCGTCATTATCTTTCTTCTTTTCAATCAGTGCTTGCTTGTGCTCTGAGGATGTTCTAATGACTGGCACTGGGAAGCTATTATTGATATGTCACCAGCTTGCTTCAGTGACATCAGATGCCGACAGATCTTGAAACATAATACCAGACAATTTTTACACATGCAGTCCATTATATTCAGCTCTCTCAAGCTGCTGTGGGGGAATTTGGCATGTTGGGGGTCTTGGTGGTGGGTGGGAAGTAACAGCTTTTGAAATTATATAAACTTCAAGACACATAATTCATGTTACGCAATACGAGCAAAATGCACACAGTGTGGTCATGTGCAAACGGCGATCTGACTGTAATAAACTGCCACACTACTCTGCTGGCTATAGGATACAAAGTAGCATTATGTTTTATAATACAGGGATGCTAAGATAAAACATGAGACACCTTATTATTTCAGTGACATCTGCAGGGGATAGATAACACGTTTAAAAAGAGTCCATTATACCACATCTATGAATATGATCGTATTTGTGCCAGAAGCATGGGAAATACATGTTTCTCAAAATCATACATCATAACAGTTCAAATCAGTCTGCATAGGAGCCGTGTATATATAATGCAGAAAGTGAGCAACTCTTTGTTGATGCTTCATACTATATTAGTCAATCTGCCAATGTCATTGCTTAGTTGAAATGGAAGCTGCGGTAGCAGTTGCCATAGGAGCAGTGAACATATTTCACATCCTACGGTTTAAGCTAAGTAGCTAGGTAGCTATGTAGGAAGATGATGACGCCAGCTGCCAATGAGTGCAACAGCAGACCTATAGGAATCTTTCATCACATCAGAAATGTTTGCAGTGATTCAAAAGTCTGTAAACAGGCTGCTGCAGCTGCTTTCATTAAATTGCCAATCAAAAAATTAAATACTTTCACCAGTTATGCGTCTTCCTTTATAAGGAAATATAACCATTTAACATTATTGTCTGTGCTTTATCCAAAGTCACATTTGAGGAACCACTTAAATGACACAATGAGTCCAAACAGGAGCTTCTCTAAAGTGTAACTAGCAGCAGTGCTGGATGAACTTCACAACACATTCAAATGTCTACACTAAGCCACAAATAAAGTGTCAGACATTACGCTGGATGCTGGAAAGACGTAAAAGGATGTTGCATAGCAACAGGGAATATCTTTTTTTCCCTTCTCTTTGTTGGGGACCAAAGCAAATGCGTCAAAGCCAACATAAAGCTTATATGTCTCTGTTTAGTATAAAAGAAAATGTTGCATTAAATGCAACACAAGGTTCTTCTATATGATGAAATTAATATAAGTCTGTGGTGATCTTTGCTTGAACAAGGTTTAGTTGCTAGGTACTTGAAGTATAGAGTAAGAGGTTTTAAGACTCATTTGTTCTGTCCATAAAGCTCAGCTATAGACGGGTAAGTGAGTGTAAAGCAGTTGTGAGAGGCTAGACTTTTCTCCCTCTTTCACCCTCGCCAAACAGGGTGTGTTTCAGTCAAACACACACACACAGACAGACACGCACACACACACATACAGTTTTGATGTGCACATACAAACTATTAATTTATCAGTAAAAAAAATCTTCAAATCCAAGAGGTAAAAATGCAAAATGAAAAAAAAAACAAACAACAATTGTGTGAAACTCTGATGATATAAATAGCATTTGCAGCGCAAACACTGTGTAGCTTCACTGGTTGTTTTAATTACTTGAAGAGATTTTGGCTGATCTGCAGCATAATCAGCAGCTCTTGTTCTTCCTACACATTTTCCTCTTCACTCTCCATGAACAGCAGCCATATTCTAAGCAGTGCTTGCCACGAGAGGACCCTGTTTGGCCTGTTTTCATTGCAGCAGGAAACAGAACAACTTTCTGATGCCTGAGAACATAAAACGTATGTGAACTTATATTAAAATGAGATACCCCTCTCAGCAGGGTATAATCAGTGTTTTTTTTGTTTGTTTTTCTTTATAGCAAGCTTCAACTTATTGTTTAGCTGTCAGGCTGTAGCTTTACTATATTTACAATAGCGTGCAAGTATACAGCAGATATGCAGACAGATTTGTTGTTAGAGAACAAAAACAGATCTAAAAGAGATATATTGGACTTACATTCTCCAGGTAACCAGAAAGACAACTTCATATAAATACTGATGCTGGTGCTGGATTGTGTAAATAATCACTAATTTTGACATATCAACTTAAAATAAATAATATTCCTCCAAGAAGCCAGAGATTTATTACTGTTACTTACTATAACTATTATTTACTTTCTGTGAATTAATGTTGGTTTAATGGATGCTCAGTATTTATGACATCAACTTGATGAAGAATGGGTGAAGATATGACACAAATAAACAAATGATGTAGGGCTGAAAACACAATAGATACTGCATTGGTTCTGTCCTAAATCCACAGGTACAAAGCTTATGGTGAGATATGATTTGGTATAGCTCAAAACAAAGATGATTTTTTTTTTTTTAAATGGTCATATTTATCACAACAGTCTTCTTTTTTTTTTAATCAGCTGTTAAACGATGGCTCAATAAATCAGGTCAATTTCTTTACAAGTTGTGAGCCATTATTGAGGCTTGCCATGATATGACATTGAAAATAGAGCTGACAACAGCTCATTTTGCAACAAGCCCCAGGGCAGCAGCACCGACAAAGACTAAATGAGTTTCATCAAAAAGCAAAGGGAATCGTTTGAAGTTGCAGTCACATAACTGGGGCAAAGCAGCAACATTCAAGCAAATACTTACAAACCTAATGAGGTTTTGTTATGCAGCATGACCGTGGACAACCGCATAAATAGGACAAATGGTCACATTTTAAATGTGATAGCTGTGCTCATTCTTAAAAATGAATGGGGATCAAGTCAACTGTAATACTATGCAGACGGGGTAATAATTAAGAATAATGCCGCAGCAGTTTTTTTTTCTTTTTCTTACAACTGTCCTTTCTTTTCAACCCATCTTTGACAATAGCTCTAAGTTTAGCTTTGATTATCTTATAACAACTGCAACTAGGTATGTCATTAGCATCATTTAACTGCCTACCTGCTATGATTCACACAACTTAGCATAGAGCATGGATCAAAAAGCTTCATCTGTTTTATAAATGAATATTTCCTTTTACTGACTAAGGACCAAAGTATGACATTTCAAAGGAGATTAAAGAGAGGTCTGTAGGACTAGTACGACTGTACTTCTAAAATCTATCCATGAATCCTGTCACAGTTTGTTTACTGGGTTTTGATTTAGTCCAACAGTACAAGGCAACTTTGACAGGCCATGATCAACTCCCCAGAGAGGCAATGCAACTTTCCAAGTTTAAAGTGTTTTTCTTTCTCACTTCCCTTGGATAGTGCAGACTTGACTTCATATCATTCCAGTGTAAACACTCCATCTGTTTGCCTCTTAGAAGACTAATAAGCAACCCTGAAATTAGTTTCCATCCAGGCACAAAGTGCAAGATATAGAAGTACATTCCCTCCACTAGTTTTCTGGCTCACACAGTGACTCACAAATATAATTTTAGTACATGCTTTCCATGCTATGAGAGCACCCAGGAACATTAAAGGCCCTGCACACTCATGGTGCTCTCACACAGGTGTTTTCACTTATATTGGCTGATCAAACCTCCTCTCGCAACTGTGTGGGCGCACACAAACAGTGCTTGACTAACATCTGACACTCCACTGAGTTTTGTTTCATCCGCCAAGGTGAAGCAACTTATAGCTTCATGAATATACATATGGAGTTTGGTGACTTGAGTAAACTTTCAGCATACTTTAACTCTACCCAACTTCAAACAGAATAACTGAGAACACCTGTGTGCTTGTGCAGGACTTTTAAAGTTTACCGGTGTTGTTTCTGTTTCTCTGATAAAACAGAGTTGGTTCAGAAAGCCACTTTGGAAACAAAATGAACCGATCTGAAGATGCCTTGTTATTTTTAGGATGATATTGGATTCGGAGTTTGTCCAGGAGCTCCAGTAAGTGTATTTTATTTTAAAATGTTTTTGTCTGGAAGCTGCAGGCTCTTGGCGGTGAAAGGAAAAATGTATTGTATACAGAGATTCGCAAAATTTGTTTCTTATATGCCTGATACAACCACATAGCTCATTACTTTTAATTTATTCCGTGTTTTTTGACAATTGCTGCTACTTTTACTGATTCCACAGCTGTGTGTCCGCAGTCACTCATGCAGCCTTGAACGAAGGTCAACAACTAAGATTTTTTTTTTCTTTTTAGTTTTATTGCTGTATCTGAGGATGCAGCATATCAACTCACATCGACAAGCTTATGTTCGCTATTAAATTCGTAATACTCACAACGTCTCTTGACGATTGCACTTCCTACCTGCGCCGCTGCAAAAGCTTTCTTAACATGAGATTTTCTCATTGCACCATTTCCTTCACAAAATCAATCTTCAGTAAACAATTGAAAAGGCCTTACTTCAATATGCTTCATCCTGCTTTTCAAAACTCACACACACGCTAAATCCTGTGTGCCTTTTCCAGGATTAAAAAAAAAAAAGAATATTAATAGCGGGTTTTGTTCTATGAAAGTATGGTTCATATATGAAAAGGCTTGCTCCATTTAAATTGCATTGCCGCTTCCTTGAGTGATAAAACTGCTGCATTGAACTGTCTTTGCAGCACAAAGCTTCTTTGCATTTGCCAGGCAACATCAAAACCTTTCAATATATCTCAGACAAAAGCATTTTTTTTTCCTCCATTCTGCAAATAGAATGGAGTGGGAAAGGAGCGGGCCAACATCTTTTCAATTTTTGTTTTTCATCTCAAAGTCAGTGACTTGGATCATTTACTTGCAGAGTCACTGACAAAGCTAATTATGAGCGATGTGACTTGGCCACCGACACAGAGATAGTCTGGGCTTACTGACCAGCTGAAACCTTTCAGATCTCTTTTTTTTCCTCCTCCTTTCTTCCTCTTTTTAAGTGTTGAAAAAAGGATCCAGCAGTGCTGAGCTTTAATGGCTTAAGGCTCCCTGTGAAATCACAACAGGGGGAGATCCTCACTCATCACACCATCAACCAGGAAGTACCTGAGAGACGGAAATCATATTCACCTTGTATTCACCTCTCACTGGGCTCATAATTGCAGGAGATGGGCGCGCTCAGGGTCTGGAGTCCATTACCATACACCCATGGACGATGATTAATGACCAGGTGGGAACAAACAGCGAGCGACCGCTGTCAAACAGCGTTCGTAAGCTCATATGCCACCAAACGCTGGAGCGTATGCTTCAGATATTTTCAAGACCTTGTCTTGTACTTCAAAAAGTTGAGAAAAAATTATTTGTAGAAACCACCAGGAAGTGTGTGTGTGTGTGTGTATGTGTAGGGGAGAAGGGGCGGGGGGGTTGGCACATGCATGCTTGATTGCATGCATGTGCACATTGGTGCGTTTCCTAAAGTATGAGGGTGTAAAGTGATAATTCTGCGTGAAATCATTACTATCATGTCACTGTGATTAGATTAATTACCCTGAGTGTGACCATTAATAACACTAATGTGTCTGTTTCCTAAATCTGATCTACCTTTTTTAATGACCACTTTGCATGACTAAATTAGTGCTGGTAATCAATCACATGTCAGTCTGTAATGAAAGTAACAGCGGCACTGTTGACAGATACTTCACGGCCAGGTATACTACGCTATCTGTGTGTCCGTGTGTGGCGTTGCATGTACACAACTTGTATCCACCAGTATTTATTTTTATTTATTTCTTTTTTGTTGGGAAATAAAGCTGGATGTCTGGGATGCACTGAGATCAAGGATTGTGCTGTTGTCATGCAACTTTTGGAATTCTGTTTATAGGGCCTTTTTTACTGGAAATAGTCTGTGATCTGATATCTTCAAAAAAAAAGAAAAAGAAAAAAAGAACCACAAACAAAAGAAAAACCCCGACAGCAACATGCAAACACCGTTTCTTTTCCTCTGTAAACAACAGGGATCCGTGCGCTGTAAAGGCAGGTCCCTGGTGGACGAGCAGCATGGTGTATCTTCAACAGCAACTCACCGATGGGGCTGGTTTCCCTCCTTTCGCAGTGCAGACGAGAGTGAAATTCTGGGCTTGGTATCGACTGAATGGGGCCGGAGTGTTCTCTGCCACCACTGATATGTTGTTTGGAGGCGCTGTGGAGGACAGAGGAAAGCTTTGTGAAACAATACCCCGATACGTTTGATAGACACAAAACCCAAGACATTCTTAAACTGTTAAAAAAGATCAGCTTCCACCTGCTCAGTGCAATCCAGGAGTTATTTTGAGATGAAATCTCTTTTAAGGATCGTACTGTACATGTAGGTGGAAATAGCACTGGCAATACTGACAGCAGGGTAAGAACAAGGAAGTGAAAACAGAGAAGCAGCGATGCCTTGTGCCCAGATGTGTAAAATAAAGCGGACTAAAACAAACCAGCAGCCCTGCTTTGTCTATCTACTGTATCTATCTATTTTCAAAAAGAAAGCAAGGACCTGCTGAGAGAATCTCCACTTAAAATGGTAACTGAATGGTTGGGACAATGTGTTCAAAACCCCCCAGGGTTTATGTGAGTCGGATGAAGCTGATAAGGTAGAAAATCTCATACATATCATATCACTAAAGCTCCGTCTGAATATCTCTAGGGATTCCAGCAAGTATGTCATGGCTGTGTAAAGGGAAAACATGTGAGCAAGACTTCACAGCATTATAGAGGAGCACCGGGAGTAGAATAAGGTAATGAATGGAAATCTCCCACATCCCCCAGAAACTCAGCTGTTCAACCTGCAGTATTCTGGTCCATGCATGGTGGCTTACAATTGAAGGTGAATACTTTATAGACTATATTATGGCTGATTCAGGGAAAAAAAAAAAAAATCAACAGCAGGTTTTTACTGACAACACGGCAGCAGGTGATCGCCAGCTGCACAAGGACCACTTGAATTTTGAACAAGGACTGCTGAGTAGAAAATGCACTTTTGCAACAATTTGTGGCTTTAAGGTAAGAATTTTTTTTTTTTCCACGTACCTTGTCTACATACCTAGATTTTTAACGCTGGAACTTTTTTTTTTTTTTTCCTCGAGATTTGGCCGTGGGCTGTTTTAAGAACACTTCAATTGATCCAAGCTCTAATCAGATTGAGAAGTGCTTGTGAAAACTGTCAAGGACTGTGAAGTATGTCTTTAGAAGTTACGATTTCTGAATCCAGGTGCCGCGCTTCAGGGCAGGCAAGGCAACAAGCTGTGCCTTTTTCATGTGTCACTTGTGTGTGCAAATCTATCAAACACTTTTAAACAGACGTGCCACAAAAAATTAATTGATTAAACGTGGGGGTGGGGCTTGGTGGGGATCTAGCTGCTGGCCTGGGTGCCTGTGCTTCCACACCCCTTAATTGCTTATTGATGGGATTCATATGGTAGTAAATTAACCTTAGAACACTCCATTAGCTTACTGACAAGCCTGTCTCAACCTGGCATATGATAAGCTGTCAGAGGTGTCTGTTCATGACCAATCATGCTCAAGTACTTGACACAGAAGTGCTGTCAAGTGGTGAAGTGCCTCTAGTAGGGTGAAGTTGATTTAATATGCAGAGCATATAACCATACAGTAAAAAAAACAATTCAACTTTAAGGATTCATAATATTGATTGTTCTATTCCATAAAACAGCATTATACTCCACTTTGTAAAAGCCTGCTGGAGTCCAGTAAATATATTCCTTACAGCATCATCAATTTTTTGTCTGCAAAATGTTTCAAGTGCTGCTATACTATGCAGTTAAAAAAATACGATTCATTTTCACAATGCTGGCAGCTAAATATAAAGAGATCAAGAGAATTTTGCAGCGATCACACACACCAAACCACGCACAGCTCAAGCCAAAGCTTATTATAAAATTCTATTTCATTAGATTAAAATTACTGTCAAATTGCAAGTTTCCACTTGACTCATAAGTATTCACAATCCCCTGACTTGTATTTGTCCAAATCAGTTGGACAAATGCTTTGTTCAGTTTTTGAATGAAGTCACTGAGACAAGCTCCCCATCAAGTTCATGAGAACTGAACATTGATCAAGGTGCTCAATTGTTTTCTGCCCTGTGGGTTGGGGTTCACCTAATGGGAGTCAAAGCCAAAGACAACAATAAGCCTCGGTGAAATATTTGACATGATTAAAACCAAGACCTTCTGTGCACAGCTCACTATTTGCAAACACAACAACCCTGTATAAGATTAAGATGGTTGTCTGTGATGATGGAGTCTAAGCCTTTCATACCTCATTTAATTGCAGCTCTCTCTTCGCCCACTTGTCAGAGGCTGAGCAAATGTTTTCCTTTGTTTTTTTTGTGCTGCAGTTCTTTGTTTTAAGCTGTCTATTGGGTGTCTTGAATGCGAGCGTCGGCTGCATGCTGATCATTTAAAAACAACAGATAAAACATTACATTTCTATCTTGACAAGGTTACTGTCTCGTATGTTGACGCTGATATAATGCTTATACAAAACAGGGGGAAAAATCGAAATGCAAAAGTTGGCTAAACAATATGTAAAAGTCTGGGGAGGAAAAAATATCAAAAGCGGAGAAACTTTTTGAAAAAAAAAATGTCAATATCTTTGACACTCTTCTGGAAGTTTCTTTAAAGACTCAAAAGATTCAAGTACAGATATAAAAATTCCAAATCCTCTCCGCACCATCTCTCCCGTTCCTTTACATAATGAAAACTGCACAGCAGTGTACAGGAAAGTATTTCTGCTCTGTGTGCCTGGCATTCTGATTACCACGGCAAGATTTTCTCTCTCTCTCTCTTTTTTTTTTTTTTTCCCTTGGAATTGATCTTAATCTTTTGGGCAACGTATAGTTTCGGTTTGGGCCTTGAGAAAGGGGAAAAAAGCTTTTATATCACTTACCCCAGTATGTCCAATTTCAGTGATTTTTATGTTCTCACTTTTACTTCAAAGATTACAACTTCTGCTTTGGGGATGTGTGATTTTGCCACACAATCATGGGTTCATGGAACTGTTTAAGAAGTTATTGTAATGCAGCCAAGCTAAAACATTCTGTAATTAACATTTTCACCTCACAATAACTCTCAAGGAAACCCTGGAATATCTTTGCCCGGCCCTGCCAAAGATGTGCTGTGTGCTTCTGGCTATGTTCCATTATATTATATGAATACAGCTCCTATATTTTAAAAAGAAAGACCGTGCAAATGTGTACAAATTTGAGGCCTGCAGTCTCATGAGCCATTCCTTTTCTTTCTTTTTTTTTTCATTGTTCAGAGCGCATTTGCACACCGCTGCATTAAAAGCAGCTTTTACTTCCGTTTGTCCCTGGTACCGCAGCTGTGCCTGTTACATCAATAATGATCTCTCCCTGTATCTCTCGTTTACCACCTCCTTCCTGTTCCATACCCTCAAGCACCATTACCCTGCTATCTTTCCAAAATATATAAATAAAAATAAAGAAAGCGAAAAGAAAGGAAAAGGAGGGAAAAAAAACAACAACAAATGGGATTGGTGAATGTGCAGAACAGGAGCATGTTTAATGCTCCCAGGAGACTGCTTCCTCTGGCCTCATAATTATGGGATTTAGAGCTCTGGAGACAGCTGGACTCACAAGAAACACTCCCAACATCCCCTCGTACTAAGCACCCTGGCCTCGAGTTCACATCTCTTGGGGTTTATTTATAGTGGAGGAAGATTGTGTGTGAAGATGATGGCAAAGAAAAAGGCACCAAGGTCATTCTTGGCTTACTTTCACTGATAGTAATTCAGTGATAAGTATTTGATGAAGCTGTAGTCTTTTATTGTGAGCCCAAGGGTGCCAAAGTAATCAGTATGAATTCTGAATGGTTTCACCAAACTAAATACTGAAACTAAAAGTGCAAAGCCTTTCACTTCTTAGCGTAATCTTATCAGAATCACTGGAGGGTTACTTTCCTGACAGCTAGGGAACCACGTTCATCACAAAAACTCTTGACGGTCTCCATTTTGTTCCCGCATGCATTATTTGGAAACTATAAAATTGCCCATAGGTATGCATGTGTTTTGTGCCTGTCCTCTGATCAACTGGTGCTCTGTGCCAGATAAACCCTGCATCTCAATATCAATGAAGGCTGGGATGGGCTCCCTGTGCATCTAAATGTGATAGGTGGATGCAGCAAATGAATGGAATAACACAAAACATAGTTTCAAGGTATTGAAGCAATCTTATAAATGACATTGTAGGTTTAGTTTCACATGACCTAATACCTACAGTACAGGTTAAAGCTTTATATATAGCATATATAAGTTCATCTTTGCCACAAACAAACAAAAAACTTAATTTGAACAGCAATCATAAAAGGAACATTAGTGCAATCATCTAGCCAAGGTTTTCAATTTCAGACAGCTGACGATTGCCCACTATTTCTGCTTTTTTCTTTGTTTACTGCATATTAGTTTTTATGCACCACTTGTGCTTGAGTCACCAACTATCCTTGGTGGATGCATGCCATTGATTCGCAAAAGAACATTAATTCTGAATGCTTCACTGCAGAGATTTGCTTTTAATAAAGCTTTCAAACGCTAATTTCCAGCAGCATTCGTCAGCATGGTAATTTATTTGGATTTAGTTTTGCAATTAAAAAGGCACAAGCAGACTTCTTTGGAGCAGGTACAGTGAATACAGCGAGAGCAATATTCTGGCATATCCCCATGTATTCTGGATATATGGTAGTATTTCAAAGCACATTGAAAAAGGGCCTTAAGGTGACACAGTGTCATCAATATGCAAAACAATTTCATGTCTGAATTTGGAGAGGTTCTTTATAGTTGAAATTGGAAATAATCACATAGACAGAAAGAGGCACAAGTGGACCCCAAAGAACATCTAAAATATATTCCCCTCCTCTTAGTGCCGGAGTGAGAATATGACACCGTGTCTCTGATATGCAGATCTGTAATGAAAGCCGGAGAGAGAATACAGATGGAGCAGGAGGAGAGGCTGAAAAAAACACCATGTGTTAAGGTGATATAGTGCATTTTGCAAGATTCTGTCTTTGCCCACAAGTAGCAGGATACTTCAACCCTTTAAAGAGCGTTTGCTTTTTGAATTCCCCCCCACAGAGGGGTCAGAGGTCAGTTCCAGCTACAAAGTAGCATCCCTTGAGCTGGCAAGGATACAGTTACTTGCACAGGGACACTTGTGTAGCGAACACGATAACGCTAGCTGACACAGATGCTTGAACCTGTTTATTTCAGCCGAAGAACCTTCTCACTATACCACCCAGCCATTTCATCTTGTTTCACCCAAGCGGCCTCCTCTATGGCTGTAAAATGAAGCCAGTGTGGAAACGTCAAAAAAGTGCAGCTCCTCAAACGGCCTCTTCAGGCTGGCTATAAGAGCCAGAGTCAATCAGCATATTGAAATACACAACTTCACAGCAGAAATAAGCACTTTTGGGCTCTATAGCTAATTTCCCTGTTCATGACAA
The DNA here is from genome assembly GCA_014281875.1 of Nibea albiflora. Taxonomy (NCBI): domain Eukaryota; kingdom Metazoa; phylum Chordata; class Actinopteri; family Sciaenidae; genus Nibea; species Nibea albiflora. The sequence goes on along the minus strand of CM024790.1, from coordinate 12,658,316 downwards.
CTGCACTGGGATTGATTGGCTTAAAGTTATGCAGAATTAAGAGAACGTCCACTTGGACTTGACAGGTGGGTGCTGTAGCAGGTGGCCACTTTTGGATTAGCCGGGACCTGACAGAGGTCGGACTGCCAAGATGGTGATGGTGATTTTTCTCCCTTTCAGTTGACTGTGTCATTCTCAAACAACAGCAAACACACATTCATGCCCACTTACAGTAATGTTCAATAGCGATCAGTGAACAAATAAACCACTTTCAAAAGGATTGTATAATACTCAGCTGGTCTTAGTGCAATTTGTTATCAGTTCTAAACACAATGCTTTAGTAAGAGGTTAAACATGAAGAGCGGAAACATAAATGTGTGTGCCAAATTACTGCAAGATAAGGAAGTGGAAATTCACAATGTCAATTTAATTGACACCTATCCAAGTGGAGTCTGGAGTAGAAGTTAATTGGTCCATTCCCGAGTCAGTCTTATGATTTTATTTGACTTTATTTGTAGGCTCAAGGATGTGATTCCGACATGCAAAAAGATTCAAACAAAATGCCAGCTCTTGACAGTGCAAACAATGCATGCTGTGCTGCCGCTTTATTTCTCCGAAACTCTTCCTAAGAGAGAGGTATATGTAAATTCATACACACATGCATGTAAAACATGAATTATTTCTTGTGAAGAGGGGGAACGTAAATACAGGGCTGAGTTAAGCAGAGTGAAACATTAAACATTGCCATACTGCTTATATCCCTTATTTTGAGTTGTCACACAGTTGAATGGGCCATGATTGTGGCAGTGGGGGAGATAGAAGGCAGCCTGAAAAACAATCAAAGTTAAGTCCTCTCAAGAGGAAAAAAAAAAAAGAAGTCATGTTGAAATGAGCGCTGGCACAAGTCCCCCTTACCTAAGTCTGCTCCATTTGAAAACCTTTATTCCCCAGCATGAGCAACCCCACGAGATAAAAGACACTGAAATGCTTTTTAATCACTTTTCTATTGTGCTTTTACCATTTGCATTTACACCCCATCCTGTCAATTTGCATGGGTTATTACCACGCTGTCTGCTCATATCGTACCCTCTCGCCTTCAACCAACCAGCCAGCAGTAGCCGGTTGCATTGCGAGGGAGAGTCTGCTGGCTGTCAGGAAGAGGAAGGGGATGAAACATAGAGACAAAAGCTTGTGTCACATTGAACAAGTTCCCCGGTTCCGAAGCCCATTAATCATCACCGATGTCGTTGAAAACGTGGTGAGCACATATACTACATGTTTGTGCACTTGCTTCGGTCTCTGTGTTTTAAGGGAATGAGAAATGTGTTCGATCATTTGTGGAAACATATGATTTCATTGATGTATTACCAAGCAATAGCAGCTGTCTAGCAAGTGGCTACCACTGAGAGATACGCACCACCCACATATATATAATGTACAGCACTATTCAGAGCAATCCACAAAAAAAACATTTCACAGGTTCATATAGCTTTTCTTAAAATAAATAGGAGGGGAATCACACACACACACACACACACACACACACTCTCACGCACAAATCTCAAATCTAAAGAGAATGATTTGGGGGCTTAAGCACAATTGTGCTTTTTTGTTGCTCTGTTCCCATATGATGGGGAATGCGATATGTCATGGCTGTATAAGGCTTTCCTCAGGCTCTCCCCAGGCTGCCGATCTCTGAGGGTAAACCAAGCTTGGACTTACAGCTTTGTGCTTATAATGAGGACAAGGGGGAAGAAGAGAGGATTTTGCTAGCATAGTTGGAAGGCTTGGTTGAGACAGGACAAAAGGGAAAGCTTTTTTTTCATTGTCGAAATAACAGACAGTGGCAGATGGGACTTACCCTGTACCCAGCCCAGCATCAATTATGCTATGACTGGCACCCTCATCCCTAAAGTCCATTTTTTGCTTAAGGGCAGGGGTTTAGAGTTGGCAATCTGTTACAATTTGGCCCCTATACCTTCATCCTTTTCCAGCCTCACCTACCTCCTTTTGGCAGCTTGGTAATTCACAAGGCATTGACATGGATGCACCTTTAAGGTCCCCAGTGCCTTGGGTGTCACAGACAAATCTCTTGTGGCTGCAAGGCGTGGTTGTGATGTTTTTTTTGTTTTTTTGTTGTTGTTTTTTTCCATTTCTCTTTTTTTATGACACCTAATTCACAGACCAGGGGGGGTAAAATGAGGCTGTAAAGTTATATGAGGCCAAAGAGAGTCACTTGAGGTAGTGAAGCATACATCATTCAATTCTCAGCTCTGGCCCATAAGACCGTATGAACAATCCCCAAAGAAGTCTTTGAGAAAATCTACATCAAATGCCTGCAGCCAGACGGCCACAGGCTCCAAAAATGTCAATATAGTATACACAGCATTCAGGGACAGGGAGGAGAATTCATATTTCAAGCTGACATGCAAGGGTTGTTGATGGGGCACTTGTGACCAAGACAAATGGGCGACCATGATTCAAGGGTTTCTCTTTTTAAAATAGGAAAAAAATAAAACAGAATGACTTTCATTACATCCATTTCATTACGTTTAACCTGCTCTCGTCACTGGTTTATGTTTATTTTTAAGCAAAAATTTGTAAGTTATTGTCAGTTATCAGCGAACCTCGTTAACCCTCTGAGATCATCCCAAAGCATTCTGAATCGTGGTTGCAGACTTTAGAGATCTGCTTGCTCATTCGGTGAAAATTAATTTCATTGAATAAGACAGCTGCATGCTCTTAAAATACTCGCGATTCAGAATGTCAGTGACAAATATAGTATACGGCTTTCACTCAGGTGCACAGGAAAAAAAGCAACAATTTCCACAGCTATTCCACCATAATTCCCCCATCTCAGAGCTACCAGTAGCTACAAGTACCTGCAGTAGCTGCATGGAGGCGCAGTGGTTAACACTGTTGCCTCACAGCAAGAATGTTCATGGTTTGAACCTCTGCCTTTCCGTGTGGACTTTACGTTTACTACCTGTGTCTGTGTTGGTTTCCTCTGGGTACTCCAGCTTCCTCCCACAGTCCAAAGACATGCATTAACGCGTTAACTGTTGACTCTAAAATTCTGTGTGTGAATGGTTGTTTGTCTCTATGTGCCCTGCGATGCGCTGACGACTTATCCAGGGTGTACCCCGCCTCCCGCCCAAAGTCAGCTGGGACAGGCTTCAGCCCCACCTGATGAGGCTGAGCGTTTACAGATAATGGATGGATGGATGGATTTTCCTAGAGAACTGAATCAGGTAAGAAGAGGATTGGGTAAGGGAGGGGAACTGCACATTTTTAAGACACTTTGTTAAAAAGAAAAAGAAAAAAAGAACATTGAAATGTTGTAATTTGTCAATGTAGAACTCGTTGTAGCACGGACTGGGTAGATAAGTCAGGATAAGTGGTATATTACTGTATCATACTGTATAAGCATATCCTGTTTTGTACAAGTAAGTAAATGCACTTTGTTACATTTTATCACTGCAAAACAGTACTAATAATAGCTAGTATTCCTGCTCACAGTATTCATCACGAGCAAATGTTATCATTAATAGCACTTAATAGTCCTGCGTTGAAATGCAGCCAGTTCTCCTTCAACATGTGGGAAGTGTTGCATGCGTGATTGCTGTCTTTTCAAGGTGAATGTGAGAGTTTCTAAAGTGAGAATTTAAAATGTAAAAATCTCTGTGAGCATCTTCTATTATTCATTTTGGACTTTGAATTGGTGGTGATCAGCACAAAGCATTGGTCTGTCTCATACTTCCACATATTTAACATTTTGAAACACATAGGCACACACAGGAAAAAGCATTTTTACAGCATGTAAAAATGACTGAATTGTTTACTTGATAAATTCATGGGCAATTCATGATGTTCTGACAACATATTTATTCTAGCAGGCGTCAGTCTTCTGAATTTATGCACACTTGCCTGTGTTTGAGACAGCGTACCGTCCTTAATAATAGGTTTGTAACATTGAATTCTGCCACTGTAAATTCTTAAAACAAAGAAAAAAAGCAATTTGGCTGTTGCTACTGTAGTACTATGTTCTCGGTCTATCTCACAGCAGACAGAAGCTGCCAAATGTTTTATTTAAAAAATCAGTCAGAGAGTCAATGGTCACATTAAACTATCTTTGTAGAAAACAATTTTGGGAACAATGTAAATCACACCTCCGCTTTCTTGACTATTGTGACTTTCTCACTTTTGTCCTGTTTCATTTTCCCTTGTTGCAACCAACGCCACAAGCTTACATTTACCAAACAAGCTCCATCTGGTCATGAACAATTGTTCCCTACTGCTTTGGTTATAAATACTGCCAACAAATTTGCCATTTACTGAAAAAATACCCAGGAGTCATAGTGTACCAATCACCCACAAACTCATGTCACATTAATAAACAATTTCCAGAGAGTACCAACAATGGCACTTTTGAATAGTTCATAGTATGAGGAACAACAGGAACAATGGGGAGCCACATAATGTTATTTAATCGTGTTGATTGTCAATCTCAAGTGTTTCTTGTAGGTTCTTACATGAGAAATTACAAAAGCCCTGAGAGAAATCATTTCGTCACATTAAACCACAAAGAAATAACCATCAGTTGCAACACCTATATCAAAATGATTCTGTTCAGCGCAACTGCTTTTATGGGATTTGAACACTTTAATGTCTCTTGAATTTGGTGACACAGGAAAGCATCTGCTTAACAGCTGTCATACCTGTTAATAACGTTCACGTCTATCTCTCTAAAATATCTAAATGCCTTGTTCAGCTAGTTGTTTTTACATTCACAATAGTCTTTGGCGTGACCACAAGCAAAGACAGCTCCATAAAAAAAAAGGAAAAAAAAGGCTTTAAACGCTGGTCATTAGTTCAATAACAGTAAGATCCTCTTTGAAAGAAATTTGATTATGAAAGAAATATAGAAACCAAATGCAGTGTCTTCATAATGTCAGTCCCATTCCTTAGAGACATGGGCGGAATGGGATGTTTGAAGTGTCTAACTTTGCACATTAAAGGGAATGAAAAGAATAATGTGAGCTGTGAATAATGTCCCTTGTGTTGTATTTGATTGATGGGTTTGTTCTGGTGAGTAATCCACTCTGAAAAGAATGGGAACTTATAGCTGATGGCATGTTTCAACAATGTTCATTCACAGAGCAGCACATTAAAGCTCTTAATGGACCTGGACATTTCTCGCACAATTCTAACATGTTAAACTGAGTGACTGACAATGAGTCCTGCAGTAATAAGCCTGATTATATATATATATATATTCTGGTACCAGTCCATTGTGTTACACGTGTATTGAATTGATTGATTCAAACTACTGCTAACTTCTTCTTGTAATCGGACAGCACGGAAAGTGTCTCCATTCATTCACTCCACTCGTTTTGTATTTTACAATAATCCACCATAAAAAACAAAAAAAAAACAAAACAAAAACATGTTAATCAATTTAAAAGCATTGAAGCTAATGGATTCAGGTCTTGAAAGCTTGATACTGTAAGGGCCCTGTTTTAACCAGGCAAGTGCAACAATGAGTATAAAGCCGTAGGTGTTGGGTGCATGGACTGTGTGGGTGTCTCCAAGGGTACCTGCTATGTATGTGTAACAGCATAAAGTAGAGTAGAAAGGCAGGCTGAAGTGAAATATAAATTGAAGGGTGGAGGGATAAATAAATATGAATAAATACTCAACGACAGAGAAGCATGACAGTTAGGATGTTGTTAGGAAGGTGCAGAATGCTACAATTTGAACACAAAACACCACAAATATGTATCCAAAGGCAGGTGCTGTACTGCATGCTTTTATTTACCATGTACAATTATGACAGAAATAAATAGTAGGAAATGTTGATGGAGCTGTTTATGCGAGTGTAATTCTCCTGCGTCTCATGTGGTAAATGTGAAACATGGATTGCCATTTGCTACAAAGCAAGTTTCAAGTCATTTACGTGCGATTTAATGGCGGTAAACTGCCTTCTGCCTCCAGACAGCTGTAGAGATTCAATGAACTGAAGTTTCTTACATTTTAAAACAGCTGTGACTACAAGAATCAATCATATTAATTTATAAATCATTGCAGACTGTTCACTGAAGGAGTTAAAGACCCTCGGCGAGGTGTTCCCAGTTCACCCTCACTACGTGTTTGGGTTTACCAGGCTCCACCACCCTCTGATCCAACTTACGACCACTTACTCACTCCTCTCCTACCCGAGTGTCCTAAGACCTGATGATACAACCACTGCTGCACACACACTTTTGGAAATGTGTTAAAAGAGTTGCTCTCATCCAATTATAATCAGAAATGTGTATCTTAAAATCCATCCCAGAGCCACTATGAGCAAGGCAACATATTTGTTCATGGTTTCATTTTATTTTGCCTCTGAATATTATGACCACACCCTCGATGCTGGATTGCCTATATTCTGTCATGTCCACTGAAAAAAGCAGACTTGGTGCACCTGTGTTTTGTCAACTTCATTACTGCTGTGCAGCTATCAATATTTACCGGGTACAGCAAATATTATGACTGACATTCACACTCCTCCTCAGCAAAAGAGAAAAATCCACAAACCGAGTTTGATTTAATTTCTCGAAGGACAAAGCCTAGCCTGTTGATCCAGGCACTCTCCTCTGCTTTGTCGTGTCACACAACTGTTTTGTTTATCTTATATCTTTCAGTCTGTTTGTCTGCGTCAGAGACGATTACATGAAAAACGATGATTCAAATCAGAAGCTCAAGATAAATACGCCATATTTACGGTGCGCTATACTCAGGAAAGTGATGAAAATTATTTTGTCAAACAGTCCAAGATAGGAATAATCAACAATCAATTTGAATGACTGCATTTCTTTCACACCTGGCATTCTATGACAGTCAGAGAATAATAATGAATATACAGCATATTATGTATGTTTATAAATAAATAAATAGTGGAGTGAATGAATAAATTAATAAAATAATCAAGATCAGAAGATCTCAGCTTTTCTATATGTGATACAAATGTAAATCTACCATTAGCATGGAAATGACACTTGATTACTTCATGGCAGCATGTTACATCCATCTGAAATTCCTAAATATTCATGAATGCATTAGTTCTGATTTTAGAAAATCTAAGATTTATGCAGGCGCTGAAAACATCTTTCATGTTGAAAATAAATTGAACTCTCATGGTGCAGCAGCTCTTTTCAAACTAGAAGTGATGACTAACATCCTGGTGACCCTCTCTCTGAATCTTTTTTCTTTTTTTTAAATTATATTTTAATTTACAGTAAAGCTTCTCAGGAAGTTACCCACTAGCCAGTAGTGGATATGTTTTTAGCACCAAGTACATATCAGTTGGCATATTTCACTATACTGATCAATTCTTCTCTCTCCATATTTGTCATTTTTCTATCTTGACAATTGAATCTTTCAACATGGCAGTATTTGTCATAACATCCCATAGCAGCTAATTCCATCACATAACTGCAGCCAAAAATCCCATTTTCTACTTGAGCTACTTCACGCTCAGCAGATTGGCAAACATTCTCAATTAAATCTGAAGCTTTTGCTTGAAGACATGGTGGGCTTTGTTTCAAGGATGCCTTTAATTGCTAAACTAGTTAGAAATTTCATTGACATTCCAAGAGTGATGACAGTCATTGAATTGACTTGCATTGTAACACTGCAAAGATCAGGCTGAGAAATGTATCAAGCACTTATTAGAGTGACAGGGACAAAAAAAAAAAAAAAACCCTTGTTAAGAGTCTAAACATGGCCTGTTTCGTGCCTGCAGGTTCTGTCCATAATAATAGCGCACTTCTATGTAATATTCCATTCAGCGATGTACTATGTAGTAAATCCAAAGTATAATGAGGAAAAAATGGGATTGCTATCAAGCTATGATACTATAAAGTCATGGTCTGGTGTTTGATTTATGTGTTGTGACCCTTGTTAAAGGCAGGTTAAGCAATTGTGCCATGCTCCTTTACACCTGCCGCTTCACATTCTTTGTATAATCATACAGTTCCCAATATTCACAGGCAGGACTAGATCTCTAGATCTGCAAAGTTCTTCTCAATATGAGGGGACACAGAAACAGAAAAAAAGACTACTGACCTTATGCCTGCTGCACACTACATTCAAGGGTCATGAATTTGCAATTTCATGCCTTCATATTAACTGCATATGTAGAGAGCCACTTCATCGCAGTGCCTGCTGCCTGAGGTTTTGATTACAACTTTCCTCGAGGACTTCGCCAGTTTCCCATACAGCACACCATAATTGAGATGACCAGATTGCTCTGATTCACCCTGAAAATTGCTGTGATTCATCCTGGAGTTTGGGCTCGACATGTATGTTTGTATTTGAATACATGCTATGCTTTATGGATTTGCTGAATGCATGCTAACAATGTCTAAAATTGAACTTTGGGATAACTGCTGCAGCATTTTAACTGCTGCAGCATTTTTCTATCTCTCTCTCTCTCTCTCTTATATATATATATATATATAGATATATATAATATATATATATATATATATATATATACACACACACACACACACACATATATATATATATATATATATTATATATAAACAACCCTTTGTTGGATAAAAGCTTTTTGCTCCCAACTTCATCCTCCTATACTGCACAATGGCCATCCATCACACCATGGGATATGTGGAGAGCAGGCCGAGCAGTCAGAGGACTTAAACCTGTGGTTTTCATCAAAACAGTTTTATAAATCAACAACATGAACACTCTTATTTCAGGTTCTGAGGTTGTTATGTTGTATAAGCTTCTGATTTCACATTGTTTTTGAAGACTGTCATCATCAATAATCTTAAGGCTAAGCATCTTTATATTCAATATAAAGCATTTCTTTGTGTTGTTCAAAATAGTAATTCAAGCAACACTCAAACTTCATATTCGTTTTATATAGATGTAATATTTAGAAGACAAGTGTCTGAAAATAATAAATTAATGTAACCCGTAGCCTTCTAGTTAATCATTCAGGTTAATAAACTAGAGAAAATAAAGAAAGAAGAAGAAGCTCACACATGTCCACAGTGAGTGAGAGATAAAAGAAGTGTGAAGAACATCATGTTCATTAGTTTAAATTACTGTCTGGTCCAATAATAATCTTATTGTTGTACATTTTTCTTATTAGAATTTGAGTTTTGGACAATGTCATAATAGCTTTAAACATTAAGAATGGTAATTAAAGAAATAAGCCTTTATAAAGCATAATCTTTGTAAGAACTATTAAAAAAAAGGAGAACTCTTACTGGATCTGGACGTCTGCATCACATATTGGAGATGCTCTAATAAATGAAAGCAAGCATCAAAAGTATAATATTGACGGATTTCAGTGGAGATAAAATCAAGTAAAGCAGTACATTTCATTCAGTGTCTACATGCTCCATAAATCTGAAGATCCTGGCATTTTTTGCTGTCTCAGACTGCTGTAGGAAAAAAAAAAAGCAAGTAGCAGCACTTTTAGTTTGGCGGAATTTTGAATGCTCTGTGATTTGTTAATCAAGCTGAGATGAGGAAACACGACTCTTACTGACACGCTAATCCATATTTAGTTTTTAAATGAGACATTTTACATGTAAAAACCACAGAAATTGTTGGATTTAGTAAATGCTAATTTCGTGGTCATCTAGAAGGGATTGTGGATATATTTGTTCAAACCAAAATGAAGCTTATGGAGTCAGCAGTGACGTAAGCTAATCAGTGCAAAAAAAAAAAAAAGAGTCTGCCATAGTTCCACTGTACTGTCTCACTAGGGAAATTTAAGCTCAGTTCACCATTTTCTTGACAGATGTGCATATGCAAACCACTCACATTTTTATAGTGTCTATGTCAGTGAAAAACTGAGTGTTTTGTTAATATTGAGATGATTTATTTGCAATTCAACTCAAGTGCTGAGGAGGCACAACATTTCCCAAAGTCACTCAACCACAAAACTGATGCAAGGCATCTATATCTTGTTTTGTTTTTTTTTTTTTACAAGAAAACAATATGACACTATTAAGATGATTAAAACTGGCAAATTAAGAGTTTTTTGTAAGAGAAGTTAATTTAAAATGATTGACAGAACAAGCCATCAAAATATCAACTAACTACCAGTGGCTTCTGCGTGATCAACTGCTATTATTGACTGCTGAGTATTTGGCATCTTGCATTTCTAGTCTAATAAGGACATTGACAAAAACCTCTATATAAAAGACACTGCAGTTAGAACAATGATGGATTCATGAACTATTCACTCCAGGAGCAAATTTCCTCTTGTAAAGAGACTGATTCATTGGAGCCCAAAATGGTTGAAATTAGTGCTGAGCAAGCACTTCTTTCTTTCAGGCTAACAGTATTATCATGTCGATGACACGAATAACTGTAGTCTGAGAATTAATAATATGAAACAGCCTGAAAAATGTAAGGGCAAAGTTGTCAAAAGGACGACAGTGATTCATGGCTTCTAGTTTGAAAAATTAAATGAGGAATTAAACAGTCAATTCAAACAGAAGTGTACTGTAGGTACATGGTCTCTGTGGGTTCAAACATCCACACATGATTCACTTCTGATCACAACCACTAATCTAGCATGACCCGTTAGTACATTCACATGGTGGGAAAAAAAAACAGACACAAAAAGCACTGCAATATTAACAGCAAAATAAAAAGTCTATTGTTCATTTGCACAATATATTCAGAGGCAATTCAGGAATATGTTTTTCTACAGACTGCCAAAGGCTCTCAAGAGACAAGAAGCAAATGGATTAGTACAATTTGGTAAGACAATTGGTATCCAGGTGCCAAGACTGTTATACAGTGTGTGGTAGCCATTTTGTGTCTGCAATAGTCAGTTGCTTCTTTGCCTTTATTTTCAAGGCAATTGAATCTGATAACATCATGTTCATGTCACAGTATCAAAGCTCTCATTCAAAACCTTATTCATTGAGATGCATAGCAATACTGTATGTACTCTTTGTGGCCTTCTACAGAGTGTGCTTCGATTGAAGCTTACTCTTCAGTGAAATAGTGGTAAGAGGAAATTTTTCTGGACTAACCACCACGCAATCATTGAAGAAGGATTATTTATTTATTTTTTTTATTGAGTTAACAAATCCTGCTGTGTTTGTCTTCATATCAGCAGAGCAGAAACAAGGGGCAGAGCCAACTTCTTGTGTCCTGAAAGAAACAGCCCAGCTATAATTGTAAGTCAGGTTGGGAGCCTGTTTCTATTCCACAGTCATTCAGTCACAATAGGATAGAACAAGTGAGAATATGCTCCCGGGCAAAGTCACAGCCAGCAGCAAGAGCCAGCTGAAAGAGTCTTCATTATATGAAACACGGAATCATTTATGGAGCACTGTTACTCTGTTCAGGGGCAATCTGACAAACATATTGACTTTGGCACACATGAGGTTGCAGATATCTCTGCACCTACTTTCCATTATGGCATAATTTGATTTAGGTGGAGCCTCAGCTCTGTTGCAAGCTTTCGATCTGGCACCTCATAAAATGTTGGATATCCATTTCAAGAGGAAGTTTGTTTCTATGTTTAGAGAAAAAAATCAGTATCAATACAGTATTTCAGCATTTCACCTACACTCACATTATTAGTGAATCCTGAAGCATACTATATTCAAGAAATCCAGTCCAGTTGCTTCAGTGAAAGATTTGATGGTCAGTTTGTCTTTTTTGGTTTGAATGACCATGACCATGCACCGGTCCACATCAAAATTGTATTCCAAAGTAAATCTGGTTTTGAATGCAAGTCACCTAAACCTGACAAAGTTGTCAGGGTATAATTGCCTAAAATATAGATAACAAGAATCACTTTGCTTTGGTCACCTTTGATTTTAAATACATTTTTAATGCAAAACAAAATGCCCTTTACTCCAGCTGATGTAATAAAAAAGTGAAGGCCAAGTTTATTGTTCCATTACAGAAAGAGGAACAGTGCCTACAGGTGAATTAAGTGTATTTCTTTTCGCTTTTATGCAGATGATACACGATTATACTTTTCTTTCAAATCAAACAGCTACCAAGGATTGGATGTCAGATAGCTTCATCTAACTTAACCCTGACAAAACAGTCCAAAAAAGTCCTCACCACAGGCGTTGAGAACCTTTCTGAAGAAATACAGCAGTGTATTGGACCTCAAAAGAGTTTTCTTTGAACAACAGATGAACTTTGAGTTCTGCATAAAGAAAGTGATCCAGCCTTCTCTCTTACCACTACAACAATTAATTAACCATTGTGAAATTGACTTTGAATTCTTTTTTAATAACCTTGAAGTGGTACACGGGCTGGCCCTACTTCATGACTGAATTACTGTGTCCCTTGACTGTGGTGAGATCTCTCAGGTCTACTGACTATGGGCCTTCTTCCAATCCCAAAATCCAGGCTCAAAACCAAAGGTGACTGAGCATTTGCAGTTGTAGCTCCCACCCCCTGGAACCGCCTTTCCCCTAATTATAAAAAAACGCAGAGTCAGTCAATAGTTTTAAGAGGCTGCTAAAAACTCACCTGTTTCGTAAGCACTTTATCCTGTAATGTGTTTTTGCCCTCCGTGTAGTTTTTGATTGCTTTTTATATTGTTACTTCCTGTTTTAACTTTCTGATGTTTGCATTGCACAGCACCTCGTAACTCTGGTTTTGAAAGACTTTTAGAAATAAAGTTTACTTACTCACTTATTATGTGATCTCAGCACATTTCATGCGTGTGATGCCATTCAGAAACACCCCAAGATGCAGAGGACCATGTGCAGTCTGATTTTACTCATGGGCTTGACTATTTGTAAGGAATTGGTCTCAGGTTTTCCCAGAATGTCTATAAATCACTAAAACCCATCCATAATGCTGCTGCCAAGGTTTTAACTGCAACAAAGAAAAGAGCTCTCATCACTTCTGTTCTAAAGTCTTTTGCTGCTTTCTGCAACTCCAATTAGTCTTTGCATAGATTTTTAAGATCCTGGTACTTTTGACTATTAATCTATGCATGGACTTGACCTCCAATACAATGTCTGTGTATCTGGATCTGACAGCAGATCTGCTTCAACATGAATAAAGTATTTCCTTTTTTAACGTTGTTGTTACTGCTACCCAATACACCCAATAGATTAAATTCATTTTTAATAGCAATACAGAATTGTAACGCATAGCAAAGTAGATATCAAATAAGCACTGAATCATATTCTCCTCACTCTTTTTCCTAAAGGCAGTAATTTCCTCCGTCCGTGCTATCAATCACTTTTTAGGAGCATGTACTGTGCTCCTCTTTTGCTGGTTACAAATCTAATTTTGGAACAAGATTTTAGATCTTTATGCTTCCACACAAGCAACACCTGCCCACTACAGCCCATGCCAGTGCCACATGTCATGTCACCAGGACTTGAAATTAACATTTGCCAACCCGCCAAACATGGACTGAAAAATTGGCAGACGTTGTGTCAATTCTACTGGCCTTTTTGGCAGGTGTATATATATATATATATATATATCTTGTATGAATAGCTTCTCCAATACTAAAGACTTCACTGCTGTGTCCTCTAGCTTGCTTTCCTCCTTAAGAGAAATATTACAGTATATACATTTTTTAATTGACTATTGATTTGCCTTCTTCCTTCTTACTTCTTCCTTGGTGTGCTGTGACAGAGACTCAGAGGTCTACCGAGGGTAAGACAGCAGTCACTTAAGTTCAGTTGCATTTGAGCAGCTTTCCTCTAGCTGAAGTGCACACTGCAGCACTCTAGTGAGTGTAGGAAAAGAGACAGATTGTGTGACTACATTTTCATAAATATCTAGCCTCTTACTAACAAAGCTGGTAAAGTGTCAGCTATAAGGAAGCTGCTCCTGTGATGCTGAGCACACTATACTGGCCTAACTAGAACTAACCACATGATAGAACAAATGCAAATTCACTAACACAGGTCATAGGGTGAAAGTGGCATAATAAAACAGTATGGCATGAACATATTTCATTTATTCCATCTTGGGATTTGGTAGTTGGTTTTCAATTAATGGACTATATGAGAAGAAAATACGTGACACACAATGTTATTCATCTCTATATAAAATCCTCTAGTGAATTGTTCCTACCTGAAGAAGCCAAAATGTTTGTGGAAGAGTTCCCGACGGTACAATTATGGCTACAAAGATAATCAGATGGAAAAGAAGATGGAATGAAAGTGGAGTTAAGTAGAGTGTGCCAATTAGTGGTTAATTTTTAAGAGTTGAATCATCAAGTTGGCATTTGGCTTTTACAAAGCTGTCACTTTAATTTCTATATTTATCCACACAAGTCTGTTTTCTGCACTTTGAAATACCTGAATATGTAAGTTCCTCAAATGCAATTCAATTATTTTTAGAATGTGTTTGTACATTAGCAATTCAGCAAACAACGCCTTTCTCACAACAATGAAACAATGGCCTATTTAGAACAGACCTGCCCATGTACTTAGGTAGGTTATAGTTCTAACCCTTTCATCCATTAATAGGTCTTGGTTTCTAATATACAACTCTTGAGACTGAACATCTCAGACCTTGCTGTATTCCTCCAAAGATACACAAACATTGACACATTCAATGAAGGCTACCCTACCTACTCCTAATTTGATGGATTTTGACAGGACAGGAGTGGGGGTCCCAATATAAAATACATTTCTCATTTCAATTTTCCCTTCAGCTTTCCCTCCTCTGATTCCTATTCAAGCTTAAAAATAGGCACACAGAGAAGAAATCCATTCGATCCATGCCCATGGGCTGCTTTCAGGGGCTCCTCAACCTGTATTACTTCCTTTCCCTATAAATTTATCGCCTGTCTCGCAGTCCTTTGTGCAGCAGCAAAGATGAGTGTCAAATCTCAAAGAGCTAAGATCACAGTGAAAGGTACTAAGCACTACTACTAAAAAAAAATATATATATATATATATATATATATTAAAAATCTGCCACTTTCCATTCTCCCAGTGTGACACTTGAAAGATCAACTTAACTAAATGACATTGGAGGGACTAAAGCCCAACATGGAAATAAAAAAAAAAAAGGATCTGGTTATTAATATTTAAAAAGCACATGGGTGTTCACATAATGACATAATTATAACAGTTAACTAGAAGCATTCAAATTCAGACCTAAATTCCAAGGCAGTGTAATAGTGAAGAAAAAGGGGACATATTCTGACTTTTAGACTTTTACACAAAGCAGATAGGGCACAAAACAATTTGTAAAGCAAAGAGTCAGTCACACTTATCAACAGATATATTGTCTTTCAAGGCTTTCAACCGCATTGTGTTCTGAATTTATCTTCCAAATAGCATAAATACAGCCTGTGTGAGAAGAAAATGTCATCATTATCTCTTCTTGTCAATATGTGTGATTTGTGAAAGCCTAAAACATCCCTTCTGGTGAGCTGTGCATCAAAACAGTTTTAAGGGAGTAGACATAATGAAATATTTTGATAGAGAGCACACAGGGGATAGACAGTGGGCGCAAATACATACCGAAAATTCATCACAAAATAAATAATATGAGAGGAAGGCAAATAGGCTATAAATGATTGACAGGTTATCTCATATCTATGTGTTTGCTTAGTTACAAAACAATCCTGCCATCACATTGTTGCCCAGCTAAAAATCAAATCACATACTTAGTCCACAGGGTTGGAATGCTATTACAAACTAGGGAGCCATTCTGGCTGCTTTAATCCTGTCTGGCTCTTTTTGGTTGACCTTTTCTAAGTTACACATGCCCTTCGGTTAGCCTCTTCAGAAGTGAATTCATTCTAAAAATACAACACATAACCTTCTTAAGTGAATGAATTGATTCATTTAAAAAAAAAAAAAAGGCACTGATAAATTAGCCAAACTTGCTAAAAAAAAAACAACCTGTGAAGACGGAAACTATTTATAGGATGTTCACACGTAGAGGAAAGGAGACGTATCACGCAAGGTGATATTGAGGTAAAATGTGGAAAGACAAAGAGGTTTTCTTATTCTTTGTTAGAATCAGCCATGTGTCTCTTGGGAGGCAAAGCCGTCGCTCCTCCGTTGCCTCCTCAGTCAACCACGCTCAAAAGGAGGGACCTTGGTGGGGAGCAGAGCGCAGCAAGTGATGAAGACATCCTTAGTGAGGGGGAGTGAAGGGAATGAGGGAGGCTGTACCACAAGGAATGAAGGCTCCACTTCACAGAACCACAAGGAGACATCAGGGGAGGCAGTGTGTTCAATATCAGACATGCACGTCTCAGGATGAAGGCAGGAGCGCTACCCAAGAAAACAAGAAAGTGCCGCATTGTGAAAGACATCACAAGGTTATGGAGAAGTGATGGTTTAAAGACTCTTGAAACTATTTGAAGACATATACTTCTGTGTTTTAGCGTGCCGCTTTGAAAAAAAAAAAAAATGCTGATTTTCTGAAAGTTTTGTCTTGTCAAAAACAGTGTCTCTATGTCACTGACAGTTCTACAACTTTGTGTTTATGGATATAACAACCTTGAATTGACCATTGTTTGATGTGACTCATTGGCTTGAAATGATATTTCATTCTCCACCATGCATATAGGAGAGAGATACTGCAGAGCACAGAATGGTCTTTGCATGGTGCCCCCTTTCCATTGCCGCTGTTCTGTCATGGCTGTGATTATCTGGGGAGGGGCATTCCTAAATGATTAATGCGTGACAGGGAGGAGATGCTGTGTTTTACGGGGTATAATAAACATCCCTCGATGTCATGCAGAGCAAAATGATATTTGTGCCTCTTAGTAGCCTAGTATATGGAGCACAGGCCTAATGTGTGCTCTTTAACAATAGTGCCATATGGTGGTGGAAGCAGCGGGGTCTACTCAGGACATGCCTACATTTAAAATGAGAAGCCAAACTTTTAATGTGCCTGCAGGGTCTTGTGCCATTAAGTAGTTTTAGAGAGAGGTGAGAGAGAAAAATGCACAATATTCTTATAGTATGGTGTTTTACTTGGCTGTTAGCAATGCGAAAATAAAGGCACACACACACACACACACACACACACAGGAGTAGCACTGACCTTGCACAGCCAGCTTTAAGCATGCCTACATCAGAAGTGTACTGCACACATGACGTGT
The DNA here is from genome assembly GCA_014281875.1 of Nibea albiflora. Classification (NCBI taxonomy): domain Eukaryota; kingdom Metazoa; phylum Chordata; class Actinopteri; family Sciaenidae; genus Nibea; species Nibea albiflora. The sequence goes on along the minus strand of CM024790.1, from coordinate 12,641,227 downwards.
TAAGTTAAGTTATGGCTTGTTTCACAGGTTATGTAACCAATTTTGCGAGGGTAGGAAGTTTGCATACCCTACTCAACGGATCACACCATTGAAATCATGAAAATGTCACGTGACTGTGAGAGTGTTTGACCACTCTGTGCCCAGTGCGGCTTCTTCATGGCTACTACTTTGATAATCTTTACTGCTACGTGCATGCAGTGCCATGCATGCTGTATATTAATCAGCATACATAAAATTCATTTTGTAAGTTTTCATCCATCTTACTTGTTAAACATCTAGTGTGTAAATTCACCACAGCCCCTCAAGTCAGACTAAAGGGTGCTTGGCATAATAATTTCCATCACGTTCCTGTATGCAGCATGCTGAGAACCACTGTATAAGGAAGTGCAGTGAATTCAGTTCATCCTCTGCCCCCCAAAAACTACAGTAATTGCAAACAAAATGGTGGATGTCAAACATATATTTTTTTTTTCTTAGCTGCGTGTCATCAACAGCAGTTGGTAGCACTTAGAATATGTTTTTTCAGGTGAAGGTAACGTTCTGATTTATTTACAGTAAAAAAGACATCTGAAAATCTTGAAAGCCTCAATTTTGTACCCACCTAAAGTAAAAGTAGAAACGAAACAGACATCTGTGTCTCCAGACTAGAATATATTGACAATAACACCTCCATGAGTAAAAGCGTTCTCTTTGGCTAATTCTGGGCGTATAGTATTTGTGGTGTTATCTTGGGGTTTAAAGTCTGACCACCAGCACGAGTTGGGCAGAATGTGAGACTGACTCTGCCACTTCTGATGTACTCTGAGAGTGTCTCTAATTCTCCTTGGCCAAGTGTCAATAAATATTACAGCATAAGACATCAGAGGCTCCTGAACACTTGCTTCCCTCCTGACCTCACCACTGACCTTTGACTTCAGCAATTTTTCCACAGCAATTAGCTATGTTTTGATCTAAACTCTGCTGAGTGACCCACACAACTGACGTGACTCGCCAGCTCTTTTGTATTTACATGGTTAAATCAATGTTTACACATTGGTTTAAAAAACCTATGTTGGCTCTACTTACACACTCCAACATCATCATCATTCACATTCAATCAATCGCAGTTACTGTATTCTTCTTAATCCCCCTCTTTGTACCCTGTCCAACAGAAACACAAAGGGCGGTTTAAGTTTTACACTATGGTGGCAGATAAAAGAAGTCAATGCATGAACCAATTAGTAGCTAACTCTGCCGTAACTATAACAGAGCTATGGATATGGCCATGTTCCAGGAGCACAGCGCGGGAAAATCTACCTAATTAGTATGCAAAGTATCACAATGTGATTGATTCTACACATGTGGATTTCTGTATGTAATTTTCCATTCTCTGTGACAACTGAAGTGTCCTAAAATGTCTGAAAAGAGAGAGAGAGAGAGAGAGAGAGAAAACATGTAACCACCATAACCACTAATTTGAACAATCGATGTTGACTTTTTGTTTCACACAAACCGTTGTCTCTTTGTGTGAAATTCCTGTTTGTCCCACCAATCCATCCTTGCCCCATTTGTCCTTTTGTCCTGTGATTATTATCCCAGTCGGTACTTATTTTAATCCAAACCATATTTTTCTTTTATTTTCTAACCATAACCAAGTCATTATGTTGCCCAAATCTAACCAAACTGCACCTGTTTCACATTAACAGTGAACAAGTCCTGTGCTTAATGTTAGTGGTAGCATTCACTGCAGCTACTGTAACAAATAACTGCTAAAATCATAGCGACAGAGAATGTTGGCTTTAAAACTCTCTAAAATGAAAAGAAGGAAATCCAAAAATCATTTCACTTGCACCATGGAGACAGCAGAAAGTTTAGCTAAAAGTAAAGTCGGTTAGTTAGAATGTACACCTTACGTAGGGGTGGCTATATGATGATGATAAAACTTTTAAATCAAAGAGCACCTTTATGCTATAAAATAAATTGCATTAATGTCAAAGTACATGCAGTCGAGTGGAATAAGACACAGTCCAAAGTTGTGAACAGCAGAGCCCAACAATAAGTTTTACTATAGACAGACATTTACAGGCTGTATGTACAACTTATTATAAATCAAAAATAGCTCATACAACAGCCTTCCACAGTGCAGCTGTACTAGAAGGAAAGAGAACAAAGCCAAGTCAATTAAACAAAAATGACCGGCAATAAATAAAAACAATTCCCGACATGAATTAAATAAGCTGTCACTTTAACAGCAGAATAAAGCATCACCAACAATACAGAGCTGCATAAACAATATAAACTCGAGAGCAGTTATAGCCCACAAACACACACGGTACAGCAAAAAGAAAGCATGCACAGCTTTGACTGTGTGCAGACAAACACGCACTCAAAATGCCGAATTGCTAAGCAACACAGAGTGTGTTGTTCTGACTCTTGTGCCCCCTAAAATCCTCCACAACCTGCCCATGTTTTAACTTTTCTGTTCATTCTCTCCCAATGAATAATATAATCAGTCCACTCAGGCTTTTTTCTGATTGTACTCATCGTGTTTTTTGATCAATCACAGGAGGGATTGTCATAGATAGCACACTGAAGGTAGGGATTTTACTGTATAACTCATTGCCGATGCAACATGAGTATTTTAGCCACGACCAGCTTCATGCAACATCAGATGTTTGATTTGGGTCATTTAGCTGAGAGGTGCATTAAAAGTCAGCGATTACTTATGGTAGACGTAACTAGAAAACTGAAGCCAGGGACAGACTGACAACCGCTCAGTGAAGCAGGAATACAGCTGCTGGCTAACCAAATAAACCAGCCATGAGCTGCTGTCAGACTTTAAACAATAGATGGAGATTTCATATCCCAATACGTAGACTTGCACTAAAAGGTCAAGATTTTGACCTGAATTGATCAACAGCACTACTAAATATCCATTTAGATTGATTCCCACCAGAATAAGTTACATTCACATTTTAAAGGTCTTAGATTTCATGACACATGTCATGAATGGAATATGATATGCATAACTATGTTCTCATTAGTGCATAATCACCTGAAAATAATAACTGTGTTTTTGCCCCCATAGAGTGAGCGTTTGTTGATCTACCATATTTATTCAGTAGCCCAGAATGTAGAAACCAAATACTGTCTGTAGATAGGAACTTGGGGGCACTGTAATTTTGCGGCCACAAGAAAGGCGAGGAGGTTGTAATCACTAACTACTGGAGCCAATCGTACACATTGTTCCAGAACAGCTAAAATTACAGAGTTGTAAAAGTATGTTAAATTTCTACAGTAACAGGAGTAAATATATTTGTTTACTTCCACCCCTGACAATGAGGACCAAGCCAAAAATTCATAGTGTTCATATTCTTACTGCACTTTAAGCATTTCAAAAAAAAAAAAAAAAAAAAAAAGGTTTTTAGAGAATGTTCCAGTCATGTTGGCAGTTAGTATGCAGAATACTGTGGTTAATTTTTTTAAATGTATTTATTCATGATTATATGTGCTCTATGTTTTCAGATGAGGAAGCTGCAGTTTTCAAACAGGAACGGGAAGTTGTGCTGCTGTAAGTCTGTCTCAAAAATGGAGGCAGTCCTGTTGTTTTTGCTCTCGTCCTCTGGGAAAATCTGGCAGTCAGCAATTTATCCGGGAACAGCAGCCATGCATCAAAGTCTGGTAAGATTATTATGGATGCAACTTAGGTAGCACTTAAATTTATCATGGATAATAATTTAGGAGTATCTACCTATGATACATTTCTGTAAGGGTGCATGCAGTGAATCCAGGATGTAACTGATAAACAGTATGTCAGGCTAAAATAGTGCCTCCTGGAGGCTTTGGGTGGCCAGAATATGAGCAGACGATATGATGCAACCATCAGATGTTCATTTTTGTTTTGCTGTGTGAAATCGCCGGGTATGAAAACAGGCTTACTCATGAGGCTACAGCTTTGGCACGGTTCGGCTGCCCTGCTGATGAGTGACTGGTGAATGTCAGCTGAATGAGGCACTGAATGAGTTAGAGGGTAAAAATGGCCTGTTTTTAATGCAGCCTCAAATGAGATACAGAATGGCTGCGAATATGATGGCAACTTTATGTCATAATCTCGTTCAAGCTAATTGTTGCAAGATTGCAGCAGTAGATTGACATTGTTTGTCCGATGACTAATTAAAATTCTGCTTCTGACTTAATGAAAGTCCTCACAGTGGTGGCTTTTGAGACAAAAAGTATCATCAAGTAAAGGGAAAGAGACATTTTTCTGGCAAAACTCTGGCAGCAAGGAAGGAAGACAAAAAAAAAAATCAGACAGAAATTCTTTAGCATAGACTAAGTGATGCACAGAATTCCAGTTCAATGTCGGGTAGAAAATCCTTGAGGAAGCCCATGGGTTGTTTATTTTTGCCTCAGTTATCACCCCAGGGTTTAGCTCAAAGACAGACATTTAATAATTCATCTACTCTTTGAATTCATTTTATTCTTTTTTTTTCTTCTTCAACGGGCTCCAAGCCAACATGCTTTATTGGTGCAGTAATCTACTCCCAGTCAAAACTGAATGGTGGAGGTGCTAAGGAGTAAGAAGAGGTCACGCAATTTATTTAAACGGCAGACCTGCTCATTCCCAGATAAAATTCTCTCAGAGCAAAGGCTGTACTGTTAATTACAAACAAAACACAGAAAAAACGATAAGGCTTGTTTTAACGTGTGCAACAGTTGATGCGCTATATTGTCACAAAATTAAACAGAGAACGCTGTCGCCTTTCACGTGAAGCTTTCTGCACACAATCAATTTAACAGGTTGATGCTGATAGCACACTGTATGACATTAAGTGTGATGAGCAGGAAGGTGACACAGAAGATAAATGAGAGAGTAATGGAGAATCATATCAAGGGCTCTTGAACAATCCCCTATGGTGACCCGAGACGTGCTAAAAGACGGCATGGGAAACACTTCAGGATACAACTGATGAGTCTGATAAAATTGGTATCCTATCTGAGAGCTGAGAACTAGGCAACTGTGTTTGAGTCACACTATGTGTCGATTCTGGCCAAGATGTTCTCTTCACTTCACAAGTACAAGGCACAGAGGGAACAGCCGCTCCCTAGCAATCCATCAAATGCTGCCACCCAAACAAGCTTCTCCACACAGAAGCACACATGCATACAGTCACACGCAGTCCCTACACTGTTACCAGTAAACCGAACCGCTGTGGCTGCAGGCGTTGCTGTCTTTGGGCTTGCCTCGTATGCCATTAATCCCACCCATTTATAAACAAGCATCTAAATATACACAATGCTTAATTAAAGTTGGGCATCCATTATTGAAGCGAATCCCAGTTTTATGGGATGAGAAGGTAATTAGTCCCTCTACACCTTAGCACTCATCTCTGTTTCTAGGGGTTATAAATACCAGCCCTGCTGCCTTGTGAAGGGTATCCTTTAAATTACATCCTCATGCTTTACAAAAGGTTAGAAGAAAGGATTTCTGGAATTACGTGACTTGATGTTTAAACACAGGGGCTATTAAGATGTTCTTCATCCAGCGGAGGAGTCGCAACCCAACGGTCATCTGATACAGACAACAACACAACAACCTTAGTTGTCTCGGATAATATGCACAGATCAACCAGAAGCTGGCTTCCCAAGGTCAGACTCTGTTCTAAAGAGACAAATATCCTTTCCTTGTAATCTTTGGAATGTCGCATAGGAATCACTTTGGGTAATAACAAATAATGACCCTATCTCTACCATTGGGAAAAGAGGTATTGATTTCATTTACCCACCAAAGCCTGAAATTATGACCTTAGCTTTACGGGGATGGATATGTCACTGTTTGCAGAATGAGATATCTATTTTATGTGATTGGTGATGGATCAGAAGTCCATCCTCTTAGTGTTGAAATCACAAAATACAGGAACTATTATACTGTTATAAAATCACATTTTGTGCTCAAAAGTACTCCATGTAGTACTTGTTGCTGCTATATACTGTTAATAATATTATTATTATATTATTATATACATCCCCTTTATTAATTTCAGCAAAATCTTAGTTAAATTTGTATGACAATCAAGGGGTTTAAGAAACTTGCACTTAATTAAATATACTATATACTAATATAATAATATACCTCATATACTAATGCCGTTTTGCTATTATTATTATTATTTTTCTACACTAAAAGCCCTTCAGGAATATTTTAAAATAATCTTGCTTAGTTTTTTTTTCCCCCAGTGGGGCAAAGAATGGAGATTATATCATTGAAAAATTCCATGCAATTTAATTACACAGTTGAAGCTGTATGGATAACCGTTGCCGTCCTCTACCACGCACCTAAGATGCTCTAAGCAGTTTGAAATCTTGAATGTTAAATACATTTGTATGAACTTGACCATGCCGTTGCATGTTCAATTTTTGTGTGTAACATAGGCCTAAGGGCCACCGAATATAAGACATCTGTGCTTTACCATTTTTGACATTTTCAAGTAAAAGTACATCTTGTTGGCAGACCCATAGCCAATAGCAGTGAGGTATGATTACAGTACTGCTCACACTTATTTATTTATTTTTTTTATGATTTCTCGTGCAGTTTTAGAAACATGATAATCACATTAAAATTTCTGGTCTTAACATCAACAAACTGACTGTTTTGTTCTTTGATGTCATTCAACTGAGCCCTCTTCAATTAAACTACAACAGAGTGGAAGGAGGTCAACAGGCCAAATTCTATTACATTGTCAGAGCTCTGCACACTGTGTATTCACATCTTCTTGAATGTATCCTGTGCAGATGGAGACTGAAAATCATTTGACAGTAAATTCAATAGCCTAATAAGGATTCTGTCCATCAGCTTATTTCAGCGTTTTCTTTCTCGCACTGAACTTCTCATCCATAACCTTTTAGTTCAGATGTGGATTTTGAACTTTGATAACCACAGAGCGCCTCATCATAAATTATCATACAGTAATGTGTCAGTAATTACATTTAGAGGCACAGAGCACCCATAACAGCTCATCCAGGTTAAGGGATACAATTTAGCTTACACAGTACATTATAAAGTGCCCTAGTTATGGGTACGTCTTGGTGCTGCATGTGCCTCATTATCTAGATAAAAGCTTGGTGTAATTGTCTAGGGATATGGTATATATGTACATTTAAAAAAGTAATAATAACAAACAAACAAAACAGAACACGCTCAATTAATTTGATATTGCAGGCTTGTAAATGTTAAGAACATTTGACCATGATGCTTTGCTTGTAACTCCAGGCATTAGTAATTTATAATAATTCACTGTATTCATAATTGGATATAGATTGAGCTAAATTGTTCATCATAGCACGACTATGACAGCGATTTGGGTGAGGGATTCTCCGTGCTCTTGGGGGCTTAGTAAAGTCAACATATGCTCCTGCAGTGCAAGAAGAAAAGCAAAGACTTTTCAAACTTTCCAAAGAGTGAAGGACAGTAGTGGAGAAACCAAGAGTTCAGGGTTTAGCCTTTTAAAGCTGGATGATTGAATTTCTTGGCAGGGGATTCATTAAAATGATAATTCTTATTTATGAAGCCCTTTAAAAAATTAAAATACTTTCCATGTACCGCTTCCTATTAATTAACTTTTTTCTCCTCTCATTTTCTTTCTTTCTCTCTCTCTCTTCACCACTTTTTTTTCTTTACTTCCCACTGAACTTGACACACTAATAGGTTATGAATAATTCTGTTTCAGTTTAGACGGCAATTAGCCACAATGCCAGAGGCCATTCTTCTTCCCCTCTTGTGGAGTGGTGATTTAAGACCCAGCTGAGTTTGGGTGCTCCGACTATCCAACGACTACATCATTCACTTATTCCCATTGCTGAAACAAGAAACAGTTAACTGAGTAAATCCTCTCCCGTTGATAAAGTCTTTCACTGACGTCAGTGTGGGGGAGTGCTCAAATAAAGGCATGAGACTGACCATGAAAAAGAACAGAACAGAGGGTCAAGGGCTCGGGAAAAAGAAAAGTTTAAAAGAAAAGTAAACATGAAAACCAACGGCAGATCTCAGAGGCACCAAATGTGATAATCGAGTAATATTGTCACACAGGGTCTCTCTCTGGTGTTCAACTGAAAAATTTCACCATTGCTAATTAGCCATAGGACCACATGGAGAACAGCATGTCTTTGCCACTGAAATTGATACATCAGAGGCAAGCGAAGCAGCTGTCGTTAGGGGAACTTAAATACAATAATTACAGCACAGACTGAGCAAAAGGCTACAGGCACACATCCTCCTGGTGACTGAAAGAGATATCATGATAACAGGATAATGGTAATAGCACCTGCATGAAAAACGGTTCGAGATAAACCGGAGAATGCAAAGATACAATCATCCTTCATTGCGTCTATTATCTTTAACTGCTTGTCTTTTGCAGTTTTGTGGGGGTACATGAGGCGACAGGTACACCGTGGACAGGTCACCGGTTCATAATAGGGCTTTGCGAAGATTTAACACTGATAAATCCTTATGACTGATGGATACACTTAGATAAATGCAAGTGTGTTGTCCAAAAATGTTAATCATGGAAAAGTAGAGGGCAAAGAGATTTCTGCCAATGCTGAACACGTCAACACTTGCTGTTACAGCAAAAGAAAGACAATAATTCCTATCAACTTAAATTTTTAGTTGGATCGATTCCTTGACCCTTACCTTAGTTGAAGGAAGCAGTACCCTTCGAATGGCAGACATTCTAGATCGACAATGAAATCTAATCAATTGTTCCGTAGGTCTAGTCCATGAAATTTCAAGTTAATGTTTTCATTCATGCTTGATGTAACAGATGGTCGTGACATGGACAAACAAGCAGCTACTTTTATTTTGGGGAAGCAAACAACAATAAACAACAGTAAAAACTGTCTAAACCGCTCTGTGTAAAATATATTTGTATGCATTTGCTGAGGATGTTTCAGTCACTTGTCGCCTGTAGTGCCATTGTTTGCTTCTCTAAACCAAAACCATCCAAGCGGCGTGTCACCAACATTTCTCAAGTGTTTTCACACAAAACAGTGACATGCAGTGAAAACGAGCTGAGGGATGTCCTCATATTCATATAAGACTGGTGTGAGAATACTGGTAAACGCTATTAGAACAATCAAATTCATTAAATGTTGGTTTCTATCCCAACACTAGTGTGGTGGTGTGGTGTTTTCAGTGTTGAGATCTGACCCATTCACCTTCCTTAAACCTGCAACAATTGATGCCACAAATCAGGACTATCACGTACGTATCCAACAGTTATCCAGGAGCAACATTAACATTCATCTGGAGTTGTGTTGCTGTTCTTTTTTTTTTTTTTTGCTCTCCAACTCCTGAGGGAAATATCTGGAACCTTAGCTGGTAAATGCTGCACTATGTTTAGTGGCTGGACAAGTAGTACAGTGAGTTTTTCTGCCTGCTGCAGCCAAAAAGCCACACTATGACAGTGGTGAGAATGAACCAAAATAGCAAATGTGCTGCAGATTTAGCAAGCCTATCACTTGTACCATTTTTACATTACCATCATAAAAAATCATCAGTTGCTTGCTCGTTTTATATGTGTGAATCAGCTCAGTACAGAAGTTACAATAGACACTAATTGTATCATTTTCTTTCCTTCTTTAATCCCTTTTTACCAAATTACTTACTTGGTGGGAAAGAGCATCTCCAACTTACCATCCCGTTTAATACACCGCCCCTCCTGCAGCTTACATAAAACTTGAAACTTCTCACTTTTTTGAGGCATCAAGACAGCTTTGTCTCTTGCCTGCAGGCCTACGCAGCATCCAGTTATTCAATATTTGTCATACTGTCCATCCCGCTGGCTTTGAACAGTCCCTCTTCATGCACCCCCATCTCCCAAACCAGCATCGTGTTTCAAGCAGAAACACATTGAATACCGTAAGCAAGAACCACAAAATGATTTTTCCATGGCTGTAGAGTATAGCTAAAGTGATGGTACTCACACATAACAGTAAGAAAAACATTCCCTGAAGCCAGGACAACCTTCTCCCTCGTTGCCCGGTCATAGATTCCCACGTGGCATTCGTAAGGCCCGTTGTCTGAGATCCGTACTTCTGGGAGCCTGAAAAAGACAAGGGTTACGCTATGAGCTCATGATCTTAGAATTTTAGTAATATTAACGCAATGATGCACAAAACAGATATCAATATTCATTGATGTGAATTTAAAATGACTGCTTTATCTAAGCAAAAAGCATTGTGAATAGGGGCTAAATTCAGGTCAATCAGTCATCACTGACACACTTACAGTAGGAGTGCCTCCTACAGTCAGACAGTGGAGTGGATATTTTCTTCTCAAAATGGCACTGGTAAATAAGATGTTTTTTTTCTGCTACTCAAGTGCTATAACATCACAGTACCACAAGGCACTTGGAGAAGGCAAACATCTGATTTCAATGGATCAGAAAACTCAACTTCAACCTCAAAGTTTTTTTATTTTGGTGACCAACAAAATGAGTACTTAGTACAAGTATCTCACATGCTGAAAAAGTCAGATATCTCAAAATACACGGTGAAAGTTAAATAGTGTGCAATTCATTTGTAACAACACTAGTGTGTTGGCAAAGGTTGTTGTGTAGTTATTATCTGCTTAGTGATAGATAAGCCCATATATTTATGTATTTATAGAATTTTTTCAGGAATTAAGACTTTTCTCTATCTGCTTCCATAGTCTGACTAAAAGTTAATGCTGTTACAAGTTTGAAAATTCATAGGTAGTTTTGCCAACTTCATTCCACACACCAGATTTCATGTAGTATTGTATACAACATTAAATATGTTACTTATTCTATCCGATCTTACTGCTTTGATTCTGTGTCTAGAGATGCTTACATGTAAATTATTATTATTCTTCATCATCTCCTTATAAAAAAGGATGATCAATAAATTATTATGAACTTGTGGAATACATGAGTATCAGTATTCAGGAGGTGGACCACACCTCAACCACGCCACTTTGGACAGTCCTATAAATACCCTCCTAACACTCTGGTTCCCTTTGCTCCGTATTCCGCACAACCCTCCTGCCCACCCCATTTCTCTCACACTTTGCCCCTCTCTTTCCTACTCTCCATAGGGTTCTGAAGGGTGTCCCTCGTGCCCTGGTGCTGCAACGGATTCTCTACTGGAGCTTCCCCACAATGGAGCATCAGACCAAAGTAGTACACAAGATGACGCTTCACTTTCCTTCATTTTGTAAATAAATCATTTAAATGTATCTTGTTGATGCAACAACAAGTTGTTGACACAAAGCAGTGTGTTTTCTGTGCTGTTTGTTTATGAAATTGTGTGGAAAGGTACAGCATATATATATATATATATATATATATATATATATATACTTTCAATGTTAATGCAGATCTGAATAGATGATCTGCATTAACATTGGAAGATAGCTCAATTGTAATTCAGATTGCAGATTTGCATACCATTGAAGACTGGACTATTGGCATTGGCAGAGGTCTGCACTCTCTGAATGCCCCTGTAGTTAGTACATCGTTTTTAATGATGCAAGTTACCCAGTAACGAGTTGCAGAGTTGTGCGCGTCCAACTTCTGAAAGCCCAATAAGATGACCTCTAATCTCAGAATACCAATTACCAATATTTACTAAACATTCGATGCCATAACTGTGGCAGAGAACACAAAGTCTTATTGTTCTCAAGTACTCTTTAAAAGATGCACGCAACAATGAATTCAAACTCTAAACCTCTTCGATTCCAAACCTGATTGTTACCCAGCCGGTGTTTCAGACATTTCTGAGCTGCATCAGCTCTCACACGCAGGCTAAATAAATATGGAGATGACACCATCAACTGGTTGAATGTTCACCAGAATTATGATCATGAATCATAATTACTCATACATCATGATTCTCATACAGTATCACTGTACCATACAATTTCATTATTGTACTCTGCATGCTTAAATGAAAGAATGCAAAATCAAGTATGAATGAATTCTTCCTTTTGTCATTTTTCTAGTGCAATTGTCTTTCAGGGTCTAAATAAAGGCTTAACTGACTGTCTTTTAACCCTGTGCTGAGTGCATTATTAATGCTGTTTCTCATTCGTATTTCTCTCCTGTTTATTATTTATTTGTCACTATTTGCCTGCTTGTAATTCTCCCACATGGCACATGCTGTCTGCAAGAATCAACTGAGCTGAATGGCCGAAAGTGCATTCTGGGTGAAGTTAAGAGTTCGATTTTAGTTAATAGAAACAATTAAAGGGAGGATCACGGAGGGGTTTGGGAATTTGTTTGATGTGCTCTTTGGATAAGGATATAAATGTACACAAAGATCAATAGACACACAATTAAAATGCCTTTTTTTGTCACACCCTTTGTCCTGTACCAAATATATATAGCTTGCTGACTAACTTGTGTTCTGAGTTTATAATAAATCGAAAATAGTTTAACGGTGTAAATTCAGATTATCATTTTACAGTCACACATCTTTTCTGAAACAGGAATAATCTGTGGTGTATTTCACCACATTAAATTACACAAAGGTTAAGTCTAAAATTCGCTGCCACATCTATTCGCTGATGTTTAAGTGTCTTTACCAAACACCAAACTACTTTGACATTACTCCACACTATAAAATCATGCTGAACCAATGAGCTGGAATCTACTCAAGTTACACTGAGCTGCAGAGTGTATTGATTCACTATCACAGTTTGTTTCAAATTTGTTAAAAATATCAAAAAGGTCCAAAAGTTGCTCGATGGATCTGGTTCTTTTTTGCAGTCAGTCAGCATTTTGATTAAGTGTTTCTATTTTAGAGCCACATTGCGCAGGTATGTTTCATGATTTGTTGGACAGCCTTTCAAAGTTCATTTAAAGTGGTATATCATTCATCATATATCATTCACTTTGATGCAATTCTAATTATTCACTCAGTGACCACCGTCGAGCATTTGTGAAAGAACTAGGGAGCACAATCTGCTTTCTGCACTTGGCTAATATGTCAACAGTGCTAATCAAAGTGAGACACCGCTAGTCACATTTAGCTGCTGTGATTTATTCGCACAAAACAGAAACAATTGTCCCTGCAGCCCAGGTGTTTCAAATGGGGACCTCAGTTGAAACAGCAGCAGGTCTCTCACGCCAGCTAGGCTTTAATGAGTTCAGTGTGTGTGTGTGTGTGTGTGTGTGTGTGTGTGTGTGTTGGAGCTATTTTGAACAAGAAGCTTTAACCTCACCTGAAATTTTCAAAGAAATACACTTGTACCTTATTCCTGTTCCTAGTATTGCCTTGGAGTATGGTATAAATCCATATAATTATTTCACACTTTCAGCTTTCAGTATACTTTGGTTTGTTGTTATCATTGAACATGAATTACCTACTGTAACAGTCAATGAGTTGTCTTGCTGGGAAAATATCACCAAAACAAGACCTGACATGCGTCATGTGTTTTCTTGGTTCTCTGCAACCTTTTTGAAATCTTAAAATATTTAACAAAATGTAATCAAACCTGAGTAGGAGTTACAACGTTGTTTTCCGATTGCCGCCCTGACTCATAAGGACAGCTGGTATCATGAATTTAAGCAAGAAATTAAAGTTCACGTGCTTAACTTCAAGCAAGAAAGTACGGTTTTGCTGAATGAAGCAATCGTGAACAAATGTTTGAAGAAGGCAAGTCTATGTGAAAAAGAGTGAGCACCTCGAGATATAAAGTGGGGTTTTTCCACTAGCGCTTCCTCAAGGGATAAGAATAAAACAAGCCTTTTATTCACCACAGTGCAAAATGATGAGAATAGCACAGTGAATCTCTCTGTGGTGGAGGGTGGGGGAGGTAATTGGCTTTGTCTTGGCTGGCTACATTATAGTAAACGCTGATGTAGCCCGTTGCTTTGTTTTTACAAACAAAGCCGTAGTTCTGTTATCCACAATCCCGACTACTGCATTCATGGATTCAGACCAAGGCAAGTGCAAAGAGAAGTGCCCAGAGATAAGATAATTCCAGGCATGGAAGTATTGCCGGAAAAAGGGTAAGGAGGCCACAAAGAAACCCCCGACCACAGCATTTCTGAGTGGCTGCCTGCTTCTGAAGTCTTTTACCAGTTTGACAGCAAGACACATCCATCAGAATTAGGTGAAGGAAAAAGAGGAAAGGTTACTTCTAACATTGAGACTTCTCTTAAATATTAAGACAGCTGGAATTAATTTTTCAACAACCCCTCTAATCTTTGATGTCATGCATTTCAGAGGTGGTAGTCCAGTGAGAATCTGTTCACAAAAATTGGAACATGTGACTCCGAGATTACTCAAACTCTCTTTTACAGCTGTCAGCCATTCACTATTAATGGGTTGGAATCTTAATAGGAGTGAAATCACCATTTAACTGAAATAAAAATAAAAAAAAGAAAGAAAGAAACTGTTTTTCTTGTAATTATTGCAATGATTACGCGTATAAATTAGGGCTACTGTCGATTGTGCCACAAGCGGATGCAGGAAAACTAGTCCATGCATTTGTTACTTCTAGGCTGGACTCTTGTAACTTTGCAGAATGCTGCTGCACGTGTTCTGACAGGAACCAAGATCAGAGATCACATCTCTCCCATTTTGGCTTCTTTGCATTGGCTACCTGTTAAATCTAGAATAGAATTTAAAATTCTTCTCCTCACATACAAAGCCATTCATGGCCAGGCACCATCATATCTAAAAGAGCCCATAGTACCTTACTACCCCTCTAAGAATCCTCTTCCCTCTTTAACTCAACCGGTCGCAGTGGATGACCGTCTACCAATGAGCTTGGGTCTGCCCGGGGTTTCTGTCTGTTAAAAGGAAGCTTTTCCTCGCCACCATCGCCAAGTGCTTGCTAATGGTGGAATTGTTTGGTCTCTGTAAATAATATTATAAAGAGTACGGCCTAGACCTGCTCTGTATGAAAAGTGTCATGAGATAACTTGTTATTAACAAAATTGAATTGAAATAGTTTTAAGTGTGTGATTTCACCTCAATAAATGGCACTTTTTTTTTAACATTTATGAGTGTATGCCATAACTAAAGTATTAGCAGTGGACTCATCCACGATGCATGACTCATGTCTTTGTGCAGAACACGCGATTTCCATTTTACCAGAATGCCCTTTACATGCTCTAACTGCAACTTTTTCTCAGTCCACAACTCCCTCCTGTTATTTTTTGTTTTCCTCAGGCCTCTCTCTTCTGTCATTTGTTTCATGTTTCGTTGTTTTTCTTATTTTATTTGAGACAGTTTACGAATCCTGTTGTCCTTTGTTTTGCTTTGAAAGGATGAAACTCATTAATCAGAGATAAAAGGCTGATTAGCTGAAGAGACACATCATCAAGGTAGATGAAAATGACATAAAAGAAAATAAAAAATAAGTCTTTCCACAGCCATGAAAAGAAAAACACGGTTTAAATATGTTAAGTGCACAACTAAGTGAATAAGTAATTGAATAAAGAAGCGATTTCCAGCAAACCGCATACAACACACTACAAAATGAACCCTGTACACACACACACACACAAAAAAACAAAAACAAAAAAAAACAGCACATACACGATGGAGATCGATGGCAATGGGCCCCCATGGAGGAGCAGCAAAAACAGCACACCGCAAAGAGAGATCGATTGTCCCCTAGGAGTTGCATCTGAAAGCTCTTTCCTGTTATGTAGGCCTTCCTGCCGAACTCCTCCTGCCTACAAATGCAAGCAAATGCAACCGCCTAGACGGGGAGTGAAAAAGAGCAGTCTTGACAGAGCCTGATAGCTCATCCAGTCAATCTCTGCATCAAATTAACTAGCACGTTGTCAGATACTCTTTCTGGCCTGAAGAATTACGGTTCAATGGGTCAGGACTGGTGACAGTACACACTCTGTGGAAAGCAGGGACAAATTGCCTAGGATGGGATGCAAAATGTGGTGTGCAATCACACACGTTTTTTTTTATTTTATTTCTTTTCTTAAGAAATGAGCTAGAAAAGCATGGGATCAAGCTGTGAGTACCAAGGGAGGTGTGATTGGCTTTATGCTGGCTGGTTACATTATAGTAATTGCTGATGTAGCTCATCTCTCTAGTATTATCAACAAAGATTTAGTTCTCTTGTTTGCTCAATCAAAAGAGCTGCATTCACGGTATCAAATCCACACAAATCACTGAGGAGAGCTCAGTGATAAAAAGGTAAAATGCAGGGGGATATTAGTTGAGTAATGGCTGCCAAAGAAACCTCACACAGTAGCTGATTACAGTAGCTTTAAAGCCACATTCAGTAAGTATATTGTTTTAGTTATTATTCATTACCAAAAACTGTTTATCACTCCTGAAGAATATTCATTCGTGCACATACAGTGCATACTGAACACTTTTCCGTTACTGCTCAAATATAAAAGGTGTTTTAATATATGCAAGAAGTGATTTGAGATCATTTCATTTTAACTAGAAACAATTTATGAAGAAATTCGGTCAATATAGAGCCATAAAAATTCTCTTTTTCATGTAGGACAACTCAGTGGACTCATTTACTTTCGGCGCTTACCTTCAGATGGAGAGGGAAGATATCAGAATGAACATTTTTAATTTGCAACTGTAATCAAAATAAAAATTAAAACAGACGTCCTTAACATGACTCCCCCCAGGAAATATTTATCAATTACTGAAACACCTTACTGAGCTGTGTTACTCCCTGAAATTGACAGTACAACAACAACAAGACTTGTCGATCAGACTTAAAGTGAAGGGGGGAAATGG
This sequence comes from Nibea albiflora, assembly GCA_014281875.1. Lineage (NCBI taxonomy): Eukaryota > Metazoa > Chordata > Actinopteri > Sciaenidae > Nibea > Nibea albiflora. Next base: position 12,624,493 of record CM024790.1, on the reverse strand, counting down.
AAAAAATAAATAAATAAATAAATAAACACCAGCATTGCTCCCATGAAATATTAAGACTCAACCTGGATCACCTTCAAGCAGTCAAGCTCCTTCAGTAGTCGATTTGCTCTTTCTGTTTGGCAGTTACTGCAAATAAGTTTATTTTTCTATAATTAGAGCTCTCCCAGTGGTAAATAACAATTCCTCACATATTTAATCACTACCATTCTATATCAGATCTATACAAAATTTGTATTTTTCTCTCCACACAGCACAGCACGCCATTGGCTAACAATGACAATGCAAAGCAAAGTGACATTTTATACTGCCAGTTGCAAGCTTTCACCGAATATATTCTCAGTTGGCATTCTCTGAAAATGGACAACATATCCTCAAAAAAAGACTTCCAATGGACAGTAATTAAGGACTTAGCTAATGTAACAATGTTTCATAATACTAGCTTTAATAACAAATTCCTAACATGCCATTGTTTCTACAAGCCGATCTCTGTATGCTTAGAATCAAGTAATCAGTTTGTATTGGATCGTGAACATCATTAGCCATAGCACATATGCAGAGACAGCAGGCTATCGGCAGGTGGAACTGGATCTTAGATTAGTTCTAATGGTACGATTGGCGCATCCTGTACCTACAACATGTTATTGTCTTTCAAAATGAACCCATATAACGTAACATGTAAGAAAAAAAGATCCAAAGATTCTGATTTTCCACCTCTTGTGGATGGAAAAGAATTTACGGTTGACTGCCGGCAGGAGACAGAATAGGCACCAGACTTTCCAGTGTCAGCATCGGTCATTTTTATTATTGAATGCTTAACCATCCACCCTGACCTTCTCTTGTAAGAGGTTTTGTGGCACAGTAACGTCACACTATGTCCACTTGAGCTTTAGAGAAAGAGCCATTATTCTCAGGACCTCAAGATGTTGCTTGACAGGGCAATGTAACCCTAAAAATATGAACTGGTGGCCAATTGTGTGTTTGCACATGTGAAAGATGTGAAGGAAAGGAAACTGCACACAAACACGTAACTATATGTTTTAAAAATAGTCTCTACCATTAGTAACAAAAACTCTGCACGCCACATTCATATTTTCTGACACTTTTAGGCATTTTTGTTTTTTTATCTCACAATTTGAGCTTGGATACTGGAGGTCCTCCAGACTTCAAGTACTATCAAAGACGCATGATCCGCCATTTGTTGTAAGAACTAATCTATGCAATGGCACTTGAATATAGAGGAAGTTACAGCTGTTTCTTTCTTAGAGAGAGTACGATGAATAGCTGTCAAAAGTCTTAGATGTCTTCGTTCATTGTTACTCTAGTATGGCACAGTAATCACATATTGCTTTGGTAAAAGAACGCATCCTACAAAAGCAACAAAATTTTGACAAAATGCTCCGAGTTTATAAAAGATACAGCATACTGAAGCATTCATTTTAGGCCGTACAAGTGGATTTGTCAGTCTGCTATGGCTTTGTACAGAAGATTTACCATTCTCAGGTGGAAATGGAAGATTATAGCGAGTAGAAATTCAGCTTTTTGCATTTCTTAGTAGTGTTGAGCTTCTGTGTTACGCAACAGAGGTGGTCAGGGGGAATTCTTTCTAGCCCGGAAGAATGGTGTGACTGTGGCGGGGTCCCACATTTCTCTCTGGTTGACTAACACAGGCTAAGCATTTTGATACAGATCTGGATACAGGTCACTGAAGGTAGCATCCAACTGTTTCATTTGAAATCCCCCCCCTTCGGTATGTTGTATTAGACTTTCTCTCCTTGTCTTACTCCCTTGTCTGGGTATGTGTGTGTCCAGGCGTGGGGGGGGGTTATATTTTCAGTTTGTGAGTACATTCATGTTTTCATGTCTGTGTTCATGTAAGTGTGTACACCATTTCATTGTGATGATGCTTACTCTCCCAAAGGGATAGTAGGATTGTCCTGATAAATCATCCTCAGCTGGGCAACCACACCACGCATTAGAAATAAAAGAGAGGAGGGAGAAGGGAGAACCAGACCACACAATGGGAATGTACATGAATGGAATCAAAGCAACATGACAAAGATGAGATGAAAGGAAAGGACAGAAACAGCATTCCAAAAGGATGCAAAGATTGAGTCATTTCAGTTTAAAAATGAAGTTGTTCGCATGACGTATGGCCGGCGCTTCCTTTGTGTTGCTGAACATCTAGACAAGGATATGTGCAGTAGGATGGGAGCGACCATGAAATGAGGCGATGGGCCGCCAGCTGCCAGCTGTATTGTTGAGGCCTGGGGTAAAAGAAGACAGTCCCCGCAATGCCTTAAACATGTAATCAAGCCCACCAGAGCCAGATGATCCACTACTACAGTACTACTGTTACTCCCTCTTTCTCCACCCCCTGCTCTGTCAGCGTAAAACTTGTTAATGCATCTTTTAATGATCCAATGCATACACAGCGGGGCCGTTCACCTCCGTGATAATATACCAACAGAGGACAGTGCTACCTGGGATATATGCACCACTGTGGATGGACTAAGGGCCGGCCAGACCAGATGTTGGCTAAGTCTTTAACACTGAACTCTTTATCCTCAGCAGAGTTGCTGATTAGAGTTCGCCGATGCCTCTTGTCCTCATGTAATAATGCACTGACCCCTTCAACCGGTCATTCCAGTCTGGCCCGGTCTGACCAACAGCAGATGGCTGAGAATGAGGTTGTGCAGCACTGAGCGGGGGTTCAGCTCAGTGCATTGACTAACACAGTATCAAAAGGTTGTCTGATTAAAGAAGTAAGTATATTCTTCAATTCACTACTGCTGCAAAATGAATGGAGTGAAAGATGAGTAGGTAGCACACTACCAGCAGAGTTAAACAAGTAAGTAGTCTTGTTTTAAATTAAAGTTAATTGATTTAAGGCTCACCGGACGGTTGATTGGTACACAAGGTCTTCACGCCTGCGGTAGTCCTCCATATGAGAGTAATTGGTATTAAACATAGCATCGTAGGTGAAGATTTTCTGCTTGATGGTTCCTCCATCTGTGACCTGTGAAGCAAAAAGAGAGAGCGTTAATAAGATGAGATCTCTAATGATGGATGGGATGTGGCTTGCCTTTTTGCCCCGAGAGCTGCTCTTACGTATAAACTGTTGTCCCACAGCCTGGAGTGCAGATAGTACTCCTGTCTGTAATTATCTCATTGATTCATTTGCGGCCATGATAAGCTTATTCCTTATAATGTCTAAAAGCAAGGGATTGAAAACCCTGCTCACATGATAGCATCAGCGAGACGAGTCTCTGCCAGGATGTGTTCGTGCACATGGTTAAGTCTTAATGAAGACTGACACAGTATGGTATTCTGTATGTGTCAAGCAGTCTGCTCTCTGCAGAGGTAATGGCTTGTGACGAGATACTGCAGAGGTAGGGGGATAGGATATTCAAAACACTGGTCTCATCTCTTTTTTTTTCTGTGCATGGTAGATGATGGAGTAGTTCTTTTTTTGTAATATTCACAGGAGTGTTAAAGTCACTTAGCATTTGAATGACTGTGATTTCTCCTCTCCTCTGAAGCTACAGGCAGCTATAAAGGGAAAAAAAGGGTGACAGAATTTTAATGGAGCCACTAATGCTGCTTTGAAGACGGAAATTGTTGGTAGGCCAGGGATCCGTCGTGATCCAATCCAATCCCTCCAGTGAGGTAAACAAAGTCAAACCATGTCATGGTTTGGTCGGTATAATGTTTAATGTACACATTGCTTCATGAAGAGACAAAGCTAAATTGTATTTGTATGTGCTAACAATTGTTCCTCGTGAACGTGGGGCAACTTATATAACCTCTTGCCTCTGGCTTAGTTTGCTAAGTGGTGCTGCACAGGGATTTGACCATGCTGAAACAACCAAAATCAGAAGCATGGAAATGAATTACCTGTAACAGTGAGAGGTTTTCACAGATTAAAAAAAAAAAGGGGTCAAGATTTTTTGCTTGCAACAATGTTTTTCCATTTGAGCATAATGATTTTAGACCTTTGTGACACCATTCAGCTAAGAAAAGTTTCTTGGCACCCTTGTCCACGACCAGTGACCATCTGCTCATGTTTCAGATCAGGTGTGTGGACACACATGCGGCGAATGTGGGTTTGTTCTGAGCTACAGACTAGGGAGAGGCAACCGGAAAAGGTCAGCCTCTAAAAGCAAAGAAACGTTCAAAAAGTGTGCTTTTCCAGAAAGACTTCTGCTACCACTGTAGTTACAGTAATGGACCTTTTTAGAAATATCACCATAGGGAGTCAAAGACCATTTCTATCTGACATGGCCATACAGTGCCATATGTGAAAATGGTTCAACAGAAAGCTTAAAAAAGAATACCACCCATAACTTTCTTGATGTATGATACCTATATGGAAAGCTGAGAGGCAGCACATTTTTACGGGATTAATAATGAGATGTCACAGAGACGTAAGGTGATATACACTACAGATTAGTGCAGTATGAGGCAAGCATTTATAAAGACAAATTATGCAGCAAAACTCAGAGAAATTGGAATGGTTCATTTCCTGTTACAAGCCTCAATCTTTCTCAATTTCACACAGGGATAGTGCTTGAGCAAGCACCTGTGAGACGAAAGCAAATATATTTCCATTCTACAAAAGAATTTCTCATTTCTATTTGCAATCTTTAAATCGTCAAACATGAACCTGCTTCTGTCATTCTCAGAATGGTTTGCGACCATTAAGTGAAAACAACTTCAGACAGCAGACCACAAGTCAAATATATGTATTTTTTATACATATATGTACATCATTTTTTTGCTTGTTTGTTGTATTAGATTTACATTTATGCATCATAAATGTCTAGGCAGCTGTTAAAGCACAAGCTGTATTAATCATTATGCAACACACAGAGCCCACATTAAGCCAGGATGCTCAGGAAAAAAATAATAATAATTGCAAAAGCTGCATCTTTTGTCGACATGGCATGTCAACAGTCGACATGGCATGTTTGTGTGTGTGTATGTGCATGTGCACATTCTGCAAATCAATAGTAACCTAGCTGACCCGAAGCAGCCATTGATGTTGTGTTCAGCCCTCAGGCAACAGTGGATGAGAACGACTGACTGTGTGACTTTACACATGGCGCTTTCATCAGTCATGGACTGACAATATTTTTAGCTCGTTAGCAGCAGTACATTTGCCATATTAGTAACATGCAGTTATATTTACCATGTTAACATGCCACATTAACATGCGCACGAGTACATTTCAAAACAGGAATCCATTTCCCCTAATTTAGTCACTTGTAAAAATGTTATTGATCTGTTTAGTTAGCATGCTAAGAGTCTTTTCTCATAGGCACTTACATATTTAGGCATTAAAGTGCATGGGCAATTCTCAAATGGACCAGCACTAGCACTGAGATATTAAAGGAACCAGTGCTACAACTGCAATGTACTACATCTCTGAGTTGGCACTAACATGATGGCCTGGAGGTAGTTGTTCAAAGTCCTCCTGTGGGTGTTGGTCAGATCCAAGATGACACACAGTTTCAATAGGACTGACCTACTATGTTTGTGAGCTTAGCATTTACTAAATTGAATGACCTTGGCAACCTTTCTATCAGTGTAGAGAAAAAAAAAAACATTCACAAATAACCAGCTAATGACATAGTACCTTGAGAAAGATGCTAGGAAAGCATTTTAACCTTTTCCAATGTCAGAAATAGAACTGGTAAGTGCCATGAGCAAGCAGAGCTGAAAAATGACAAAGCATTCTACTGACTAATGCTAAAACATTTATTATCACAATCTAGGAGAAAAAGACACCAGTGTCTAATTGTCAAGTGATCTCCTGGAAGTGCAGGAAGTGCTAGAAAAAAAACAAAACAAAACACAGCAATGAAGAATAACCAGAAAAAAAGATAAAAGATCTTGTGGATTATCTTTTCAAAGGATTTTTCAATTTTTCAAAGGATATTTTTTAAAAATATTTTTTGAATTTCTTTTTAGGATTACAATAGTTTAATCATCAGTTCACATCAGATGAATAGGCATACCCGAGACTGCCTGTGGCATTCACATTATCAGCATTTCAAAGTCATTTATTTCCCATCTAATCATGTGACAGTAAAAGCTATAACGGGGGGGAAAAAAACACATGACTATGCTTATATGCACAGATAATAACAGCGCAACAAAGCAAAGGTTTACAAATTCCCTGCAAGAAAGCGCACTTCCCTTCAATCTGAACACATTGCTGTTGACTTTGGAGTTACAAGGCTCCATAAACCGATACAAAAGTACTCTGCTGGCCCTGAAGTGCTGAGGTGAGTTGGAGAAATTCTCTAGCCATCTCCCCTTTCACAGTCCATCTAATCCAACAAGCCTTACAATTGCATCCGTCCTTCCCATTACAAACCTGGTAGATATTGCAGGTGTCAGATTTCTGGTTGTCTGGAAGCTATAAGGACGAGCGAGTATATTTCTGCTTCAGACAGGTCATCTCGATGGCACCCTCTCTTTATCTACACCCCCTTAATGATTTCACCTCTTAATTAAGACTGACCTGTAAACCCCTGTGTAATAAATCTGAGAAAAATCTGCACATCCGATCCGTGGATGTCTCCTTCTCCCCGCAAGGGGACTTGTTTGTGGTATAAATGACTATGTCATGACTATGGAAGGAACAGAACAGTGAGAAAGGAGAGAGTGGGAGGGGAGAGAGAAAGCCAAACTGTGCCAAAACGGCTGTACAAGAGGGAGGGCAAGAGGGAGATGAATACTCTTTGATTGCAGAAAAGCACCGTTGGGGAAGCAAAGCTTTGCTACAACTGCTTTGTTGAATCCAGGCCATGCAATGCATATGAGGCACAGAGGCACCAAACCTCTCCAACACTGAGCCATCTGGAGATATGAAAAGACAGACATGGGTGGTAGAGAGTAAGCTACCCCTCCCTTGTCTGTATTGTGGCAGATAGTGAATATTGGCTGAGGGAATAGCCAGCAGGCAAAAGAGAAGTCCACGACAGGTAGCTGACAATGGGGTGAGTTTGAAGGTGCTCAAAACAGGGCCCTGTGCCTCTCCTGAGATGCGATAATGCCAAGATCCCTCCAAACGGAGGGGGGCCTGTATCCTTTCCGGCCAGCCAGCTGAGCTGATTCTCTAATGATGCTGCCTATTATTGGGGTCAGATTAGGACCGGGTCTCAGGGGTTAACCAAAGCCCTCCTCCCTCTGCCTGTCTGGGGTGGGCCTATTTATAGGCTGCAGCTGCATCAGCAGCCACTGGAGGAAATTCAGCTAACACACTGCAGGCCAACTGTGAGGGATTCAACCTGAATCCTACTTTATAATTTCTGGCAGCAGTAAGAGAATAACTACAACAAGACTTTTTTTTAAATAGTATATTTCAAGCTGGATAAAAAGAGAGGTGAAATATGAAATGGGATTAATGTTTTACTAAGATAACGTTAACAAAAATAACAGTTTGTTCTTCACATGGCGTCTCATAAGTAGATAATAATGGTTTTAAAGAAACATTCATCCATATTTCACAAGGATTTCTTTACAAGTCTGACACTTCCATAAGATGGACAGCAGCATGGCTCTCACATAATGTCTTAATGAGATTTATTCTCATTCAGTCCCGTCCCTCATTTAAAGACTTAGACAAGCAGCAACAAAAGAGATGATCAGAGCATTGTCATGAACCAGCTTGGCACACTCCTTCATATCCGTGCTAATTTGCCTAATATTATTATCTTACAAAGTGTCTTTTTGAAACAGGGCACGCACATTGGGGGACATTGTCTTACTTGTAAAATTGGTGTAATAGCTGAATGCAAGAACAAAGATGATACAAAATCCACACAGTACGTCTTGGAGGAGGACAGAACGCGCAAGAGCTTTTTTTTTAATATATATTTGAAATCGAGTTACTTTCACTTCTAATGCTTGCTTTTATACTTGATGATGTTGTGTTGTAACAATTATTATATATCATTTTCTTATATTTTCTTAAGGGCTTGTTAGGTCCTCGTTGGAAACCAAACTACGCATCTCATGTGGCTTATTGAGTGAAAAATAAAGTGTGTTCAGTATCTTGGTAAATATACATTGATGGCGTAATAAAAGATGAGCACAGAAAGCCAAAAAAATATTCAGAATATGCACAAAAAGACGATCAACATTGGGTGGCAAAGCACAGGATCTTTCCATTTCATTAAATACAGAGGGACAACAAGCTACCCCCGAGCCTTTGAGCTACTGCACTGGGACATATGCGGTATGTGTGGTAGGGGAGTGCTAAGGTACAACAATAACGCAGCATGCCCCAGTGAGGTAAGAGATTAAATTTGCTGTCATTGTTTTTATGGAGCACAAAGCATTATATACTAGGGACAATACAGAAGAAAGTGTTGCAAAAGTGTTCCTAAAAAGTGTAATAAACCAAACAAAATACGATGCAGGAGGACAAAAGTGCATCGTGTCTTAAGTTTATTAGTCTGCAGCACTTGCTGCCAAGTGTAACAAGGGGGAATGCTGAGGTGTTGATATGGCATGCCTGCTGACTGAGGAGGTCCATAAGTGATGGCTGATGTCTGTGGATGTGCTGTGTAATGTTGATCTTCATTCAGTGAGCAGATCCTGCAGCATTGGTGGCCCTGCCTGTTAACCTGTGCATTTACAGCTCTGCATGCTGTGCTCCCCTACTGGCATCTGAGTGACAGAGGACTTGGTTAAAGGGATTTCATGCTTCAAATGACAGGCTCCTCTACTCCCTCTGTCTGTCACTGCTCTCAGCGGGGGAACTGCAGCTAATTCCGGCTGGTAGCTAACTGATGATACAAACATGCTCAGTACCTTTGATGCTCAGATTGGTTCATCGTGCGATGCCACGCTAATTTAAACGGATGCCAAATTTGCGGCAAAAGTGAATTTAGCAGTATCTTTAGAGAAGAATTGGTTCAAAACTTGTTGTCAGTGTTAGAAATTGAACAGGTTTTAGTACTTTTAGGGGCGGATTCGGGATTCCAACCTACACAAAAAAAGACAAGAAGCAACTGTAATTCACAAAGCACCCGTAAAGAGTGGAATGCACTCCTGACTAGACGGCTGTGGCTTGGAGGTAGTGCAGGTCATCCACTAATCAGAGGATCCCTGGTTCGATCCCCTCCACTCTGCATGTCGAAGTGTTCTTGGGCAAGAAACTGAACCCCGAATTGCTCCTGAAGGCTGTGCCATCGGTGTGTGAATGTGTATGAATGGTTAGCTCTTCAAACTGATGAGTACTTGGCACCTTGCATGGCAGCCAATGCCATCAGTGTATGAATGGGGGTGAATGGGTGAATGAGGTACGTACTGCGAAGTGCTTTGAGCGGTCGAAAGACTAGAAAGGCGCTATATAAGTACAGTCCGTTTACCATTTATGTTGCCAAGCGAATCGCATCTCAGTGCTTCAGCGGTATTTGCATGTATTTAAATGAAGTAATATGCGAATACATATTGGAAAATTGCCCCCCTTCTATGCAAGCGAGCCTCATTGCAAAAAATAAATAAATACAATTCACAGAATCCAGCTCTAATAGCCACATGTAGTCAGAGTGAAAATGATTTTCCAGAGAATTGATAACTCAAGCACATCCACTGATCATGGTGGCAGCCAGGCAAAGCAACAGTGCATCGCAGTACATCAAAGGTGCACAAATGGTACAGAGACAGTACAATGCCTGATATTCACCATGAGGGAATGAAACTCTAAACCAGCATAAAACGAGAAGACGGTTACACACTCTCAACGGTCCAGCACAGAACAGAGAAGACATGCAGAGATGTATGAGGGAGAGTTCACACTTAAAACACATCACTCTAACAAAACACTCAATGAGGGTGAATCATAGACATTTTAAATAGTTAGAATTAAAATTTGTACTCTGTTATAAGTACTCTAATTTTTCTACTCTACTCTCAAATCAAACATTTTAAGTGCTGAAACTGCATTCATAAGAGCTTCTCGGCCCTCAGTGTGATTTTGGCAAAAGTTACTTCTGTACAATATAGCTGAAATCTCCAACCATGTATTGTTACTGTGTGGAATCCCGAACTCCCTCATTGTTTGCTAGGCCATTTTTGTTAAGAAAGGTGGCAATCCTCTCACACAGTTTTGTTTTATTAACTTCTGGTTACAATATCAGATGAGGGGGGCACTGAACTGTAGTCAACATTGGAATGAAGTTTATTTCTTAAAACATCTTTTAAGACCACAATATAATGCAGTCAAAACCATAACGTGTTTGAGTCCTTTATAGAAACCATCTTGTGCTGGTAAACAGGGAAACACGCCTCAACATGTACAGTATTGGTCAGTTGGTGCGTGTTAACACTGCCAACTCCCCATTCCAGAGCTCTACGTCAGGGGTGTCCAAACTGTTCCACAAAAGGCCGGTGTGGCTGCAGGTTTTTGTTCAAACCAAGCAAGAGCACACAGTTTGACCAATCAACTCTCTGAAGACTGAGATCAGTTGATTAAATGAGTCAAGTCTGGTGTGCTGCTGCTTGGTTGGAAAGGAAAACTTGCAGCCACACCGGCCCTTTGTGGAACAGTTTGGACACGCCTGCTCTACGTTGATAGGCCTAGTTTAAAATGGAAAGGTATGCTCTGATAGTATGTGAAGGGAATGGGAGAGAACTGACAGGTTTAGTTTTGCTTCCTATGTGAAGAGTGGCACCATAACTGTTTCAGATGTGAAGAGGGAACAAAGGATTCCCTCCATTTCACCTTTGTGAGATGTGGAATCTTTTTTTTTTTTTTTTTTTTTTGCAGTCTGAAAATAAAAGTCAGCCTACTCTTCTTTTTTTCTTTTTCTGCACATCTCCTGGTCAGTGTGGAAGTTTTCTCTTCCGCATGCTGCTATCCAGCACCTCATGGGTCAGTCATTTTGTCGGTCAGTGTGATGCTAAAACATATCTGTTAGCATATCAGTCATGGATTTTGTGTGACCACGCATAAGTCTTTAGAATGTCAGGTGTTCAGTACCACCCTCGATGAAGCACACACAGGATAAAGAAGGACAGCATCATTGGACATTTTATCTGGCACGTTACTGGCGTGACATGCTCCCGTTCTGCTGTCACGCATTTCCATTCCAATATTACAGAGTACAACCAGGTTGTGATTGGCTGCTGCTGCTGGAACTGCCAGATTACATACAGGATTAGGGCTGGGCTTCATGAAAACTGTGCCACCAACAGGAACAGACCAGCTGCACTCATCTACACCCTGGAGGTAGCAGGGTGAGGGTCAGGCACAGCCGGGGTATAAATTCAGGCAGTTAAGCGTTATGCAAGCGTGTTATCTAAAGCCATCTGAGACAAGGCCATCCAGAGATGGTTATTATGGCTGTCATTCTGAGGGAGACAGGCTGTCTGTGGGTTGACAGTGAGGAGGTGATGAGATCAAAGCAGGTCAGACTTGTTGGAGACTGCTGATCTACAGTATATTGGTTATTTCATAGTTACTATATATAGTAGGACAGCACAGCATAGGCTTCATTTAAGCTCCTTTAAGAACAAAAAAAGATGGACAAGGCTCATTCAGGCTGAATGACATTTAAGTTGCGCAGCTCCTGTTCCTATTGTAAGAGTAGCTTGGAAAATCAGGACAAGGAATCGCTCGCCTACCTTAACAATTACCTCTGAGGTGCCCTTAAGCAAAGTACTTGAAACTAAATTGCCAAGTGAAGCTGATTATTTCATAATGAAGAAAACTTGTTCTGGGCAGCTCTCGACAAATGCTAACAATTTCAGAAGTAGCTTAGGTGCCGACAATGGCACAATTGGAAAATACTTTGCATGAGCAGGAAATGGCCTTTTCTGATATATAAGGAATATGAGTTTTTGTCACAGCTCTATAATAACAAGCAGAGGTATGTGTAGAACAGGGAATTTATATATTTTTTTCATTTATTAGTATGGGATTTTCTCCAAAGCAACACAAACAAAAGAGAACTGAAAAGAAATGATTACATAAATCAAACTGTAGAACAGAATGCACCGAAGCCCGAAACTGAACAAAGCATCTAATCATTGCAAGCATTTAAGGGCAGAAGTACAAGAGAGGATTGCGTAACTCCAGCAATTAGTGGCAAATTATGCAATACTGTGACTTCAACTGTGTATCAAAGAGTTCCATCAAGGACAGGCAGGTAATGAGATGCAGCGCAGGGGGAAGAACATCATTGTGGGCACTAGTTCTTAATCTGTTTGATCAATGTGCATTAAGTGACTCCTCGTTCACGCCTTCCTTTGACAATGTCTTTATTAGACAGCTGGCAGGCTGAGCAAGTACTGTAGGACACAGAAGGAGAAGGAAAGTGGAAAGCTGAAAGAGAAAAAATACAATCCAAGAACTGTCTCTATTAAGTCCTTGCATGCATTTATACGTTTCTTAAGCAACTATTAATACAGTTTATTCAATGTCATCTGCTGGTGGTATTAATGTAAAGGTTCTTTTCCATTTTACACACATCTGTTTTTTTTCCCCCAACACTTCCCTCCTCTCTCTGAGCTGCTCTTTCTGTCTGAATCACTGTTTGGCCCGTCTAACCTCCAGGCTACCGCAGCCTAATTTCACCCCGAGCCACTTTGTCCCTATTACTGTACGTGCTTGATATGCAAATTGCAGAACTTAAACAAATGAGGATGACGGCGCTCAGCGCTGATAATGTATTGTATTCAGCATGCTTATAACTTATAGGCATGAGAAGCAAGCTGTGTGGCAGCATGTGACTAAGTGGCTGCATCTGTAAGTTATGGATGTTAAATGTGGGGGTGATGGTAATTACTGAGTGGAACTTGTCAGTGGTCATCACTTACTCCAGTAGTGGTGTGCAGCTAACACATGGCGATGGTGTATGTGTGGAACAATGTTTGCCACAAGTCCCCCAGGCAATTTGTGCATGTGTTCGTGTGTTATCGGACAACAAACTGGTTACAAGAATGCTGCTGTGCTAGTGTATGATGTGATCTGTTAGAGTCGCAATACAAACCATGATATAATTCGGACATGTACCAATAAATAAAATATAATATATGATTGGGCATAAGATTAAGACACACAACAATATATGAAGCGTTGTACAGTTGTTTTTCTGCGTAATAAATATTACTGAGCTTTCACTTTAGTATAATATGGATTTTGCAGGACTTTTGCTTCTAACAGAGCATTTTCAGAATGTGATAGAGCAGTGCAGGCTGAATCCTTGGACAATAACAATATTAAAGTACAGCCTAGTCCTGCTCTATATAAAAAGTGCCCTGAGATAACATCTGTCATGATTTGGCAATAAATACAATTTAATTGAATCGGTATCACTACTTTCACTTAAAGCTAAGGTACGTAGTGTATTTCAGAAGTATTTTTGATACATGTATGTAAATTCTCTTCAAATTCCAACAACAATCATTAAATAATACTCTGAAAAAAAAAAAGGATGGGATTTTTTTCAGTTGGATACTTTCAAAATCGATCGCTCTCTTTTGCTAGTTTCTCCTACCACAGTTGGTTACCAGCTTGTTAAAGGAGATTCTCGAGTAATAGGGAGAAATATTTTGTTTTTTCCTTCATTATCCAACTAAAAATGCAGTTTTGTTTACCAAACCTATGTCAGACAACATTTTTGCCTTTTTTCCTTTATATCACAGATGGATTTTGGCTCACAAGGGCACACAAGTTGGAAAACAGATGGTCTTAGAAGACATCAGGGCCACTGTGGACATAACGAGTCTGCATATGTTTGCAGCTTCACAGTTCTCCCCCCCCCCTTTTTTTATTCCTTATCCTCCAGATTACTGGAGCCACCATCTGCATCTGCTGGTTGATGGATATATGGGGAGTGTTATTCAAGGCATAAATCATAAAGCAGGTTGTGAGCACACAACAGAATGCTGAATTTGGCAGAATGCTAAAATAGACAAAAGGTTTTTGTTTTCTTCATACATTTTATGAGTGAGTTTATTAAGATAAAGCATTTTCTGTCTTCATGCTGGGAGAAAATTTATCACTTGAACAGTCCTCTGACAGAAATTGGTTGAAAGCAGAAATTCACATAGGATTTACTGTGCAGGACAAATTTAAAAGGTTAGAGCAAGATCCCACTGAATGATTGATTTCACCCACAAAAACACTGGATTCTACACAGTAAATGTCAGTACTGCTTTCTGTATGGAAAAGCATTTCAGCAATTTTGCTTAACATGTTTTTGTGTTTATGTGTTCTGATGTATTTGTCAGGGTGAAGCGTTAAAAGGATAGTCCGAGTAGTCCAGTTTGCTTTAGCACAAACCATAGAACGTATTGTATTTCTACACCTAAGCCCAACTTTGTTTTATGCCTTAGATCACCTGTGAGAAAGTTGTAAGATCAGACTGATATCAAACTTCATGTTTCTAAATATTTCAGATGCCACATGTTGTTTTTTTTTGTTTTTTTCCAGGCTGTGACACAGCGCAGTTGGGCTTAAGTGTGGAAAACATTTTTAATACAGTGTACTTAAAGGTCTGGTATGTTTGACTAAGTGGCATCTAGTGGCGTAGTTATTGATTACAACCGCATCACCCTCCTGTTCCAACCTGGTTCCAAGGTGTAGGAGACAGTATGGTGGATGCGAAATGCATGAAAAACAGGACAGACCCTATCTAGAGCGAGTGTTTGGTTTGTCCATTCTGGGCTGCTGTAGAAACATAGCAGACTTTGAACTTTTGATTATACACTAATAATGAATACACAATGAATACACGGTTCTTCTTATCATACCCCATTTATGTCATACTCTGCAGATAAAGCCCCCTAAATCTTACACTGGACCTTTAAAACTGGGAGCCTGTTAATCATTGTCTGAATTAAGTAACGCACTGACTATGGATAAGTTCCTCATACAACCCCTCTTCAAAATACCTGAACTATCCCTTTAAGTGATGGATTAGTGCACACATTAAAATAAAAAAAAATCATGTAAATCCACAGAATATGTCTCCGGGTTGGGTCGAAACATTTATCTGTCAGTACGGCGTACAGCATAGGGCTCATTTCATGCTTAAATACAAATTTCTAATCCTTAATGTGGCATGGGCCATTTTTCCATTTTTAATAAGACATGCTTGAGTTAAATTGAGGAAGCAGAGAGTGGCTCATATTATTTACTCCTAATGCTTGTTTCCAGGGTGACTTTGTCTCCTCATTCAACTGAGCTAAGTACTGAGGAACAAAAATTCTAATTTAATATCAAATCCTTCTATTTTTCTCATTTACTCTCACGACTAATCTCATGTTCCACTGCTTTATCTTTTTGTCTTGATGTGTCTACAGAACAGACAGGATTTGACGGTAGCGTGATACCTTTATTGTACTCAGACTCTAAATTCATATCCCAACTTAGATATAACACTGAGGGGCCACGATGCCATGACATTAATTAAGCGTCAAAACACTAAACTATTTTCCGAACAACACCTGTATTGCCTGCAGCTCATGTTGATTTCTATTTTGAATAACAAATCTTTAATTAAATAAAAATAACCTTCAACCGATGATATATTGCAACTTTTTATCCTTCCAGTATGTCCACTCTAATAGAGGAGAAAGGTGCCAAAACACTTTCTCCTCCAAAGGGTCTTTTTTTGGAAATATAGTTTTCCACTTCAAAAGTGTTGACCTGATGCTTCTCAAATCAGGTGCTAATTAGCAACTGGCAGTGTTGTTGAGGCAGTCGAGCACAGAAAAAATCCCAGAGATAATGATTTTGCAGTCAGCCGAATCCAAATAATGAAACTATCAGTACCAGGGGAAAGTTGATCATTCACACTTTTGGAAGCGTTATCAAAATGCATTTGTTTACCTCATTTCACTGCATGACAGTCATGTTGAAATCAAACCTCGTAGCGGCCATGTGTTTCCTATGATACAGCCGCATTTCAGTTAGTACAGGGATGTCATTAGGGGATGGTAAACATATCCTGCTATGCAAAACAACAACACACTGATTGGAGGAGAAGCAATCCAATCATAATATTACCTCAACGTAAACAAAAGGTCAAATGGAAGAGTAGTGCAGAAAATTATACAGAATGTGTATACTGCGCAGGGTTATCATGAGCTCGCAGTCGAGGCCAATTATTTGTTGAAATGCTATGAATGAATGCGCGCTCTGTCAACATGTAACCTCCAAAGCACACATACGCAAGCTTGCGGAGTAACATGCACACACTCACACAGCCTTGGATAAAGCTCCCTCAAGCCATTTAAATTAAGAGTTATTGCTTGTATTAAAATATTATTAGCAGCAATAATTAGAATATAAAATGATTCCCCTGTGGGAATGTTGACACCAACTCTGTTGACATAAATGGGTCTTCAATTTGATAATAGTTCGTTTTTCCGCTTTCTCTGGTGTGGTGTCAAACAGGAGGTAGTAACTAAGTTCCTCCAAGGAGGAGACCCTCTCAAAAAATAATCTCATCTGTTATTATGGAAAATTTGCAAGTGTGATAATACGATATTAACTGGTTTTGTTTGTTTGTGTAAAACCAATCACTATCCATCCATCTATCGCTGGGTGTATGCCACTTGGTTACAACTGCTTGAGGTAAAACCATGAAGTCCTTTTCTGTTCTGTTCTGAATATGTTTTAGAGGACTTAAGAGGTAAAACAAATAAATAAATAAGTCATTCACAAGGACAAAGCAAAGTTGAGTTTGTAAAAATACATATAATTCCATGTTGCATTTAATCATATATGCTGCTTCTGCCAATCATTGTTCTGTCAGTCATCTCACAAATCCTGAAATTAATCTCGTAATTCCTTGGTGATCCCAACCTCCACAATGGGTCCTATACTGACCTACAGATCTCGAGGCAGCTCCCTCTCAATTAGGGAGAACTCTCCCTCCACCAGTATTTCTAAATTTGGCTACCCAGCTGAATTAAATACCTGGCAAATTGCTGTAAGGCGATTCAAATGATGCAGAAATACTCTAAACACAATATTGTCATAAAGCAATTGTAGTCGAAATGTAGACAGTACATCTTCGTACACTCTCCTCAGAACACACTGCTCCCAGAATGCAGTGTTACTTGTGGTTCATATAGTCTCCTAAATTCAAACAGGAGCCAGAGCTTTCAGTGGACATGAAGCTCCCAGTTTCGGTTCAGGAGGCAGACACCCTTCTCCACATTTCAGAGTAGGTTTAGGATGTTAATTTTTGATAGAGCTCATAGTTATGGCTGGTTCAGGTGAACCTTGAATCGCCCCTTAGTTATGCTGCTATATGCCTAGACTGCCGGGGGACTTTCCAATAAGCACTGAGCTCTTATCTTCTTCTCTCCCTCTCCATCTGTACACGTATTCATGTCCCATTAATGCATGTCGCTAGCTTCTTCCCTGAGAGTTTTTCTGACTACGCCTAGATCGGGATTGTGGTTGCACTTCCTGCTTTGGTCCCTGACTCCTACTGCAAATATTATCATCATCATCATCATCATCATACTCTCTACCCCCCTCTCTAACCAAACCAGTTGCACCCTGGTCACCCACCATGAGCCTCTTTCTGCTTCACCTTCTTAAGGGAAGTTTTTCCTTGCCACTGTCACCAAGTGCCAGCTCATGGTAGGAATTATCGGGTCTCTCAACGTTAATGTGAAGAATACAGGCCTGCTCTGCTCTATGTAAGTGTCATGAGATAACTTCTGTTATGATTCACTGTAAATAGATACCATTAAAATTACATTACAAAAGAACAACACTTGCAATGTTATTGTACCAACATGCAGATAAAAATGAATTTCATGCTTCTATCTGCAAAGTCTAGTTAGCTCTTCTCCAGCTTGTGTTTTGAATTAACATCTTTGATGTTGCTGTGGGCTTCGTATTCGTCCAGGTGGCCAAACACACCTCTTGCCATGATCAGCAAGTGAGATGACCTGGCTTGTGATGTGGGGTACTCACCAGATGATAAGAGCATGGGAAATGATGCCCCTGGGTGCCAGAAGTGTGTACTGTATGTCATTGCCTTGCATCAGTGTTGCTGCTGAGATGGACATGGAAGCCAGACCCTGCGTGCCCGTCAGTATGAGACGTCTGGACTGAACGACTAATCAGACAAGACTTGGGAGACTAGCTGCCCATTTGATCTCTGTCCTTTTCCTCCTGGGTACATTCTCCTTGCAATGAGCCATCAGCTGGCCTAATGACAAGGACCAGCTACATCTCAGCTCAGCTGTGCTGTACAAAGCACTTTGTAAGGTAGAGTACCCCTGACAAGCTGACTCCCTTCAAGCTTTTGTACTCGCTGCCCACTCCTTTGTCTACTGAAATCTGCAGTCCAAGGAGGTACATTCATTAGCGCAGTTCATCTGAAAAGGAACCAGTCTTTAGAGTCACCAAAGACAATGGTTTCCAATTAGAGAAAAGAAGCTTGGGGAAAACAATGCGAGCATGTCAAAGCGTAAATGTTTACTTGCTTGTAGCAATGAAACAAGAAACCACAGCCTTGCCAGCCACAAAGGGAAAAGAGTGCTGGTTCCGATGAGACCTTGTTATCATCAGGGGACTAAAGCAATTTAAAGCATGTTTAAGGACGGTTTTGGTCATCTGGTGAGGACTGAGGGATTTCAAGGCTGTGTGATGAAGCAACACTGGCTAATGAAGCAGCAGACAATAATAACACGACAAAGAGGCAGCTGGGTGCAGCAGAAAAGAATCCGTCTCCTCTTTCTTTCTCTCCCTCCCTTCCACAAATCTCCTCTCATTAGTTTGTTTCCTTGTGTTGTGCACATCGCTTCAAGTCTGCTGCAAGCAAGAGCTGTCAAATGCATGTGTGAAAAAAAAAAGCTATTGTTTCCTTACTGAGAGAGGCCTTGGGAAAATATTTTAGTGTACAGCGAAATCAGAGACTGCTGGCTGCAAAAACCTATACAAGGCACCTGGGGGTGGGGGGTGGGGGTGAGGGGGGCACTAAACTAAGATGTATTTTTCTCTTATCACACTTGGGTTAGAAAGCTGTGGTCCTGTAAGTGTAACTGATGTATGTTTTTTTTTTAGGTCAATGTTAATTGTGTTAGGGTGGTACTTTGACTCACTTTGCTTGCGGCTAAAAGCACTTTTAGTTGCCTGTGATAGTTGAGTAGTGCAAAAACATGTAATGAAAATCTACTGAAGGTCTTTGCTCCTCTGATGCCTGTTATTTATGTGCGCGCGTCTAGATCATGATGACTTTAAGTACAAGAGTTGTGGATTATTTATTTTTAATAAAGGAAAAACAACTTGAATGACAGGGGGTCTTTTGTGGTGTATGGCATCCTGTACTAAGGTGGAGTTGTTGAGCAAATAATGTCTTTGGTTTGTGGCCATATAACTGAGTACAGTCGGTTAAAGAAAAAAAAAAAGGCAGCAAAGGACAGAAGCCTTTCAATGCCATGCCTTTTTCTAGCATTATGGATTTCCGACCTCTGTCAGCAGAGGGAGAAATGTTTTGCTTTGAAAGCAAGGAAAATAAATCTTCGTCTATACTGTGGGTTTCTCTTATAAAGACCCTGGGTTTTTTTTTTTTTTTTTTGCCAACCACACAAGTATTTAAGTTTGATGAGCAAATCTGAAACAAAGAAAGAGCCGAGGGATACGAGCGTCTGAAAGTGCCCACACAGTCAGCTAGTTCCACTGAGCAGGGTCGATCACGCCACTTATCGCAGTATTCTACACGTGCATATTATGAACTGCAGGGATGAAACCGACACGTCTAGACCATTTTCAAAGCGCAGATATGGTTCCATCAAATGGCAGGATGCCGAGGAGATTTGTGCACGGGGTTGAGCCTGCGTTTAAGTCACACTGATGGATCCAATCAGATGTTTTTATCTTTCAAAAAGTGTCCCGGTGGATGTGTTTGCAAAGGACTGCTGGCGTCAGAGTACTCTATCAATGCATCACAGCTGCTTTACAATTCAGTTTATCTCTCTGTCACTGTTCTCAACTCAATTTATCAGGGGGTAGGTTTGAGCTTTACATTTGAGTGCATCTTTCTGATACTGGCAAAAAAAAAAAAAAAAAAAAGAAATAAAAAAAAAAGGCTTGCCTCAGAGATATCTTAACAGCTTTCAAAGATGCGTAAAAAAAAAAAAAAAACACAGTGACAGATTTATCTAATGCTATAAATTCTAACTGTTTTTTATGTATCCCTGCCTTTTTATGTGCCTATTTGAACGGTGTAATTGAACTAGTAAACAACAAGACATTTTAAATACCTGATGTGCACTGGGAAGACACTCAACTGCATGTGAATCAAGTTGTCACCAGGTAATTTTAAATCAACATGATCCATTTATTTTGTCAAATTGAGTGAAGGTGTTTACGCACATATTTTCTTTCTCACAAATCATACTGCAGATGCCAATTAACTGGCTATCTTCTATTTTCCTGTGTTAAAATAAAACATTCAAAATTGCACATTCTGTCTACTTCTGCTGCACAACAAACACTACTGCTTGCTGCAGTAAAGCTCTTCTACGTTCTCACTATACGCTGTGTATGTTTCCGTGTAGTACTGAAAGTAATCTGGAGACTGGTCCGCAGAGTCGACCAGCTATGGAAGTCTATCTGTGAGTGATTTGCCGCTCGAGTGTACATGTCAGGACAGCAACGTCAGGGTTGCGTCAAACAAGATTAGAACATGTAGCTTTTAATTGAGAATACTCCTGCGATGGCATTCTCGCAGATGCCAGGCGAGCTCCTTTCATAAACCCAACGCATGCTTCATGGTGTCTCCAGTGATTACTTCAGTGAGGTAAAAAATATTTAAAGTAAAACAGGCAGCCCATCAGCCGTGCCAGGCATATCAGGGGTTCTTGCTTAAAAGTTTGGCTCTCAAAAAGGTGCCAGATAACATGACAGTGCACTGAATAAATGTACCATTGTTTTTTTCTTTTTAGGAACTGCAAACATGACATCCATAGACTGCTTGCACTGAGATCGTGGTCACTAAAACTGCATCACTGACGAGGCATTGATGATTTCTGTGCTCTTTGCACTTTGGGTGGTGCTCATTCTGCTGTGACTTGGTCAACAAGGGTGAGCCTCAGTAAGCTTTTTAGTTAACAAATTAGGGCTGGGCTAAAACAAAATGCAAATATTCGAAACATGTTTGGCAGACAGCTCTTATTTCGGGGGGGGGGGGGATAGAGGAAATGAAGGATTTAATTTTGCATGATGCTCCCTGGCTGAGAACGCATCAGTCATTAGCTCAGTGAGGAAAAGGGTTTACCCAGACCATATAAAATCCCAGCTGAGATGCAGGCCTCCAAATTCAGCCCAGTATCACAGCTTTCGCAATAATTATGAGGAAGACCCTAGATGAAAGGGAGTTTTGGGACTTGGACTTTAAACATATTTTAAAGTTGATACCTCTGAAATGTTAAAGAAAATAAGATTTGAAATCCCTAAATTGGCTGCTATGAAGGATAAACTGTGACGATGGCACAGTTCCCCAAACAAGGATATATATAAAAAAAAAAAAGAAAGCAGGAGCTTTCTGTGGTTGCATGGAGAGCTCATTATCTCAGTTACAATTAATGAAAGCACTTGTTGTAATAATATCTTATTTCTTCACGTATCTTGGCTTGTCAGACAAATATGGTTAATATTCAAGTGTTTTGCACAGAACAGAGTGTTGGGGGAGGACAGACATTCAAAGCGGGATACTTCTTCGATGCGCATCATCGAGATTCTGGCAAGTTCATTAACATCAGAAAATGCATCAGTTGGCAATGTTATGAAGCTTCTTACACCGTTGAAACAAAGCACAGCTCAGAGGATGTACTGGCATTTTACAGAACTGTATTTTACAGTTGACTGGCACAAAGAATTAGCAAACACACACAAAAGAAATGTCTACCGTTCTTTAATGCCAAGGAGACTCAAGAGGTATGTTAACTAAGTGTGTGGTGCTGCAGGAAACGCAAACTCCACTCTGCTAACAGCTGGTTTCAATAGCTCATAGTTTGCGATTTGGGCATAAGTGATTTCTGACAGGGGTAATAACCTGTTAAATCAAACTATAACTTGCAAATCCAGATATATATATACTTCAATATGAGAAGCAGCCTGTGCCACTTGCATCTAAAGCAGTAATAATGTGGAAGGCTGTTTTTTTTTTTCTTTGCAGTGTACACTGGTGCTGCGTGGAAGAAAGAAAAGACAAACTTCCCACAGCTGTGAATCCAAAATCAAGGCCTTGAAAAAAAAGCTGTAATCCAAACTATAACACTTCAAAGTAGTTTCCCTCTATGGGGTATGAACCATACTTATCACTAACAGCAGGGACTGCCCGTTCTTATTCATCGCACAGTTTTCATACCTTAAACTAACAAAGCCATTCTGCACAGGCATGTGCATTACCGAGACAAACACGTCTTGACTTTTAGATTGCTGTAAAATATGCTCAGCCATGTAGTTATTCAAATGTTCTACATTTGCAAACATGTACGATACACAAGCACCACGAGATTCCCCTCAGACTGCCGTGTGCTGATGTACCATGCTTTGATCTCATTTTTCCCTGTTACAGGTTGGTGCAGGTTGCACTATTATTCAGTGTCAGCCTTCCCTCTGTTTCTTTTGTATTAACACCTAATTAGACTGTCTAGACAGGTCTGCCTCATCCCAGCATAAACCTTTCTGGGAGGTATAAAAATGCAGGAAAACAAGATTTGGCTTCATTCATTTATCCATCCATCTATCCATCCGTCTACTAAAGAGCCAGCCCTTTACCAACAATTTTGCAATCTATAGCAATGTAAGCCTTTGGAGAGAGAAATACATGAGCAGCCTTGTCGATACTTTAGTTTGTTTAATGGGACCACTGACATAACACTTTGCCTCTGCAGCTGATCGATAAGGGTCCACTCCACATGTGCTGCATTGGCCGTCGAGACAGAGAGCACGAAAACCTAATCAAAATCCTACAGCGATATCTCTGTTGGATTTTGATTCTAAATGGTTGGATCATATCAGGATAAAGGTGGATGAAACAAGGTGTTCAATTTCTTAATCTTATATTGGACTGTGGTAAAGTGTGTGTAAAAGCGCGGGTGGGGAGGTGGTGGAAGGTTTAAAATTACTGGAGCACCTCAGCTCATAAAATACTAAAATGCTGTATATGTATTGTATTACATCTAAGTATTGTACAGTATAAAGACTCCACCAAGTTTATGTCATGTTCACATTACTACTTGCACTGTACAAAATGTTTTGTGTTATATACAGTATACGGTTTACCCTGATGGGAAGTTGCTGTAAAGAAATCTGTCAAATTAAAGCGTTCTTATGTGCAGCAGCCTCCAGAACATCCAATAGTAATTGTCATATCCTATTTGGTTCTTTTGACATGTTTTGAAGTCGACATCAATCATTGCACAAGTCAGCTCTAGTAGATACTTTATCTAAATAGTTAATTACAGAGCAGAGATTGACTGGTCAACAAAATTTCCACCCACGAGTCCATGTAGAGAAAAAAGCAGTGTTGGGAGCTTAAAATAACATGAGAGCATAAGAAACGGACTCCCTGATATGTCTTTAAGGCAAGATTTCACATGAAGTTCTCTCTGATTGCAGTTCGAAACCTTGCAGGATGCAAAGTGCGTCACTGCTTGGACGTGGCATGCGTTCACTCATAAAGATATAGCATGAGACAATGGTGCTATTCATTGTCAATATGCAAGATTATTGTTTTATGTGTCTGGCAACTTACTGCAAGGCCAATATTTACTCTATCCTCTCTATACTATTTTGCTCTTTTTAGAGCGTTGTGGCTGTAAGCGACGCCGTGACAGTTAACAAAACTAGTCAAACAGCTGAACAATGAGCTGAAATTTGCTGCAGAGCTCTGCGAAGCTAAGGGGAGCTGCAGATCCAGGTGATAATTCATTCCAGTTTATCACTACACCAACGACCTCTTTGACATTGTCACATTATTTTCACCATTTCATCTGATACATAGTTATTATGAAAATATCTATTATAGCCACTTTAAGGTGACTTTATTTTGAGATGACATAAATAGCTCTGCTCTCAGGATGCTGCTGCCAAAGATTTATGTAATCGCTAATGAATATAATGTTCTCGCAGATCAATGATTATTATTATCATCACAAATATTACATTTGCATTAAAACTGAGCATAAACAATACATTCAGGGCTAACGTTAGTGCTCTCCTTGTCTTCTCTCTGTTGCACTGGAAAGGTCTTTTAGATTTTATGCTAATATCATGTCTGCCTATGAGGATGTAAGCTTTGATCAAAATAAATTAGATGGGAGGTAGGGTTAAGGGTGCCAGGCATTTAGTATCATGTGAATGATGTGTAATTGCTGCAGTTAGGGAGGTTTTGTGGTGTAGTGTGTGTGTGTGTGTGTGTGTGAGAGGGGAGCGAGAATCACTGCCAGGGCTCTAACATGGAACAACTTTCTACTTATATATAGATAATGTGCTCCGACATGTAGATACTGGACACGTGCCATGACTGTGCTCTTTGTTCATCAGGACCCCAGATGATGCCAAATAATCAGAATAAGAACACTATTTTGATGACCTTTGGGATGGATTATGAATACTAGATTAAAACTCATAATTAATAATTAAAAAAATAATAATAATAATAAAACAAACAACAGTAATGTGTGCGTGGGCCACTTCAGTAAATGAGCTGCACTTTAACACACTGTCACTGCGTATTCAGAAATGTGTGGGATGGAAGTGGGCAAATCATTTATCCTCAAAGCAATCCTTGTAAATAGCGTAAATATAGCATGCCAACACTTACACGCTGTCTTATCGACAGTGTCAGCACTAGTTAATCTTTAAAAATCAATAATGACTTAATGTAAAACATGTGTACAACAAATGTAAAACATAAAAAAAAATACATACAGTACATATGTCTACTTTGCATGGACAAAATGGACCAAAGACAAAACTTAACTTGAATAACCAGCAATGCAACATGCA
The DNA here is from genome assembly GCA_014281875.1 of Nibea albiflora. NCBI lineage: Eukaryota > Metazoa > Chordata > Actinopteri > Sciaenidae > Nibea > Nibea albiflora. The sequence goes on along the minus strand of CM024790.1, from coordinate 12,599,484 downwards.
ACAGAACCCAGGTCCTGTTTTAACGGAGGTAGAAGCTGATGGAGTTCTGACACAGTTGGGGACATTATAATGGTTTCATTAGATACACCATGTTAAGGACTGCCTAAAGGGAACAAAGAGATTGCAGTTAAATGGGGACAGAAAATTAAATTCAACAATATGACTGACAGGCACACCGCAAAGATTATGTGAAAGTCTTTCACAAGTTTAACACAAAGAAGTAGCAGAACGATAGTTAGTCATTGGATTCAAACACACGCGCATTTCTGAATGAGTCTCAAGAACTTTGACATAAGTATTGAAGAGATTTGAATGAATATATCCAAATAATACACTTTCATTATTTACCTCCATGGCCAAACAACAAATGGTTGTTGATGCAAGTTGTGTAACTTTGGGAACAGATTAAGAACTGAAAAAAAATAAGGTCTACAGGAGCAGATACAAATTAGCTTAATGAATTTGCTGTTTTTGTTATAGTAGAAGAAAACAAATCTCTGATGCATTTAATTAATAAAACCACAAACTAATAATAATAATAATAATAAAAACAAGAAAGTATAGAAAAAAAATATTTGCCTTTCTTAGCATGACCCACAATCTTTTCTAAACTGCCCTTTTCATTAATCATCAAGATGACATGATTAACAACACCACCTCGAACAGCTACAGAGGCTGAAAAAGCCTGTGTCAATCGCCCGGGTTTCATGGCATTTAAAAAAGAACTTGATTGCATAGATGCAATCTCGACTTTCAACACCCTCAGAGGCTCTCTGGCGATAACTACCATGAGGAGTAGCTGTCATGGCTCGTAGTATGACTCACACCGAGCACGAGAATGATGTCCTGGATGAATATCCTTTAGCCCCACTGGGAGTGTGCTGTCCCGCTCTTCTGATGTCTTTGAGTGTCTTGGACCTAGAGGTCAGCATCTCATTTTACACAGACAAAAATCTATTACAAAACCTATCTCTCTCCTCTTGCATTAAACCCAGTGGGGAAGAGAGGCTTTCCTCTAATTGTTTTTCCTGGCTGCAGAGCTGGCCTGGTTATGAGTGAACCTATCCCACATTATGGCTCTGATTGGTGAGCAGGTCATTCAGACCCATCATTTACGCATTGCTACGTACAGAATGGCATTATTCAAACTCAGTGTCTTTTTTCCCCCCCCTTCACTCTGAGACTCGTGCGCCTGTGCATTTGCATTAGACTCTGTAAAATTGCAGTGGTTTCATTAATATACAGTTCATTTTCAGACACATTATAGTTTATACTTTACAGTCATCAAATACTGACTGCAATTTGAAGTAGAAATATATTACTGATAACTGGGAACTCATATTTGGCACAGCATATTGTTGCGAGGTAAGCATTTCCCTATTTTCACAATCTTAAAAGCAACATTCTCATCTAACGAAATGGCGCCATTGTTGATTGATACAATACAATCTAGACGGAGACTGTGAAACAGTTCTGACATTTGCTATTATTATACACAGGCATCAGGCAGGCGAAATGTTTTCATTGAGGGTAACGGCTACTTTTTCAAAATAAACAGAAAAACGGAGGAGATGGCACTGCATGACCACGCATCTAATAAACAAGATGAAATGTTAAATGTATTTAGTAAGTTATTTAACTGTTCTCGAACTTTTTTCACACATATTTTTTTTTTCTACAGAACAAAGAATCACATTGAAGGCCACGTTGAAGTCTCTTTGAAATCGACAAAAGGCTCAAGCAGCTCTCAGGGCTGTTCACTTGTCCCTGTGAAATGGCAGGGTGCAAATGTCCATGCTGAAAAGCCTCTTTGAGCAAATTGTTACACTGAAGCGGCAGTATCCCTTTCATAGCATCTCTCGTCACTTGCAGTTGTCGTCTGAACAAGAAAACAGGAACAATGGCGGATGATGTTTGTGGCTGTGATGCCAACAACAGTGCACATTTGTAAGTGCAGAGCTGAGATACGTTATTTCTTTCTTCCAGTAAAAGACATAAAAAGACAACATTCAAGTCAAACCATCTCAATACATCAAGTGAATTCAAAGTCTGCTAAAAAAAAAAAAAAGTTATTTTAACCACCGCCACTTGTCCTAACATGTCCCCAAATTCTCAACCACGTCTCCACCATCATGAATAATATCCAGTGAAATATAATCGGCATGAAAAAGATGAAAAGCTTTCTTCCATACTACATTATCTCCAGCACAGTAAGTGACAGTTCTCTCGAAATGATATATTATTTTCCAAAAACAACAAGTATTTTGCAGTGCAAAGGGCATCTCCCTTTGTTCGCCATGAAAAATTTCCCAGGAGAATGTGGGGCAAAGGAATGACCCCCACAGATTGGGAAATTTACCTTTGTCCTTCCATTAAAAGAAAACCTAAGAAAAGGGTCAGTAAATCAACAAATTCTCTCCCAAAAATGCCTGAAGTGACCAAAGGTGAATTTAATACTTTACACAAAAACAACAGACAGAAATCTAAACAAATCAGGGGAAAGTAACACATTTAAAATGATGAATAAAAGTATCTCAGAGATGGAAACAAACCTGTTCCACATAGAGACAAGTCAAAAGTCTGTTTTATGCCCTCACTAGCAGGTCAGCCAGCATCGCTCAAAAGCATTAAAGCCAAGTTTATATCTCAAATGATTTGTACTGTACATTAGTCTATACATATTAACATCCGAACCCAGAAATGTGCACAGAACTGTTGTACAGACTAGGCGTATACCACTTGGATGACCTATTCTGTAGTTTTCTCTCAAGTTTACTCATGGGATTGTCTCAAGCTGCCTTGAGAATCTCAATAAGAAAGTGAGGGAAAATGATGGATGAGTGAAGCGGAGCCCTGACCATGGTCTCAAAGCAAAGGTCATATCTCAAAGGAAGAACAGAAAGAAACTGCAACTTCAAAGTGTTTAACTCACCAGTATGCCCATGTGTAAGATGAAAATCTTACAGCGGCCTGTTTTCCGTCATCTTCAACTTAACAATATAGAAACTAAAGCTGATATAAAATGTTGCTTTATATAGTATAAAGTATTAATGTGAATCCTGGCAGGATCCAGGTCGCATTTACTTTGCCACCTGTGGGAATTAAGACAGTTATCACAAGATTTCCTTGTGTTATAGCTAAACTGTGTTTGTGAAGTTACTTTCATTGCCAGAAGGGGGAGACAAACATACGTAACTGTCGGTTTAACGTTAAGGAAAATATCACAGTCTCTGTTTGGTCCAGAAACATTCTGAATTACTAGAGTATGAGATGCAACATCTTTACTTGATTACCATTTAACTAAAACCCCAATCTTTCACTAAACTTTACCATATCTCTCTTATTACACATTGGAATAATATAGCAATAATATAGCAATCACAGCTAAGTTGTTTTTTACCACAATGTTATTGGAAAAAACTAATAAGCACAAGCAACTACGATAACCGGGAACACTGCAGTTTGGTTTAAGGTTACCTTACTATGAGGACATCAGTGATTTCAGTCCCATTCTGTGAGTCGACAGCCTAATGCTGTTAAATGGCCACTTAAAGAAGGGAGCGATACGTGGATGGCAGTATTATTGTATAACTCATATAGCTTCAAGCTTGCAGAGTGGTGGTGCATTGTGTAAACAATGTATTATGGATTGCCAAAGAGAATGAAGTTTTCAGTTTTCAGTGCGATTTTGGTGACGGGCAGTTTGGCCTTAGGCTACATTTCAATAGGGTCAAAGCTTTGTTTGGAGGGATCAAGAACAAAAAAAAAAAACAGAAAACAAACAAAAAAAATCAACTTGAGACTAACATGATTATTTTGTGAGTACACAATAAAGAAAATAAGCCTACAGCAGTCCATAGTCGTGACGCCCTGTAGTGGTAATACAACAACATAAAAAGTAAAAAAAAAAGTCTTAGTCTAAGCCAGAGATGTCACTCTACTCTATCACTTTAATTTCACCTCCTGAGAAGATTGTTGATTTTTTTTTTTTTTTTTAATCAATCAATTGCGTAGATTGTCTGTATTCAACTAAAGATGCTGTCTTTGTGCCCTAAAGTATTACCCCTAATGAGTACTTATTATCTCTTGGTCTTCACTGGGAGCTGATAACTGGTTCCGCTATTACCCCTGCAGATAGATAGAGATGTGAAATATTTTCATTTATTCAGTGCATGCTGCGATAGCCACCTAATGACCCTGAATAGGAAAAAATAAGTGATGACATCCAAATTTGCAGATGGCAATCAATATTTTCTGACGACTTCCCTTTGTTGGCAGAGCGCAGACAAATTCAAATAGCATCAATCGGTGAGTGATTTCGTTACGTTATGGTCTTCCCATGGAATTTATTTTATGTTGTGTTGTTGCAGCTTCTGTGACACTTGCATAGATTAAAAAAAAGTACTCATTCAAATATTGCTGTAGTGACCTATTTCTATAGAATCTAAAGTGTTGTTTAATGATTTCATCACCCACACTTATGTTACATCATGGACTATTAATGTTCCGTTTGATTACTGAAGGAACAGGTCAACACAGATTACACACGTCTAGTTGTGCAACACTTGAAATGGATGCCACATGTTATTCTGTCATTTTCGAAAAGCACACAATATAGAGCCAAGTGCGGTCGTAGGCGAGGAGAAGCAGAAATATAATTACTTTTTTCCTGATAACTTTCCAGCCTCAATCACCCTTCACAAGTGAAGTGATGAGTTTCTCAACTTTACGGTCACTTTCATGTCGCTTCACTAAATCCAGTGACACTAACTGTCAGGATAAACTATTTGTTTGACACGTTTTTTTTAATGAAAAGGTACATAAATAAATAAACACAAGGGTAATCGTATACAGTATGTATATCATCAGTTCTATTAATCTGGAGTGCCCTATGTGATCTTGAAAACAGAATCTTAAAGAAAGGCACAGCCAAACTGACATTACAACCTGGCATAAAAATCAAAGGGGTCAAATGAGTTCACTCACTGAATTTTTGTGCAATATTTAGCCTCCGATTGCAATGTATTATCACTAATAGGGAACTCAGGGCGAAGCGACTACACTAATGCTTGGCCTAGAAGGTTCACCAAATGCAGTATATTCTCCTATATGTCTCCTTCCCACAGCTGGAATATGTTTAAAACTGTCAATAAAGCAGACAATGAAATAAAGTATTGTTCCCTCAAAGCACTACTCCACACCCAAGCCAGGGAGCTAAAATGAAATGCTCTCCTCGAACATTTTATTATGGTCACAAATGGAGAAAAAAAGAGGCTTAATTTCTTTAAACAGCTGGGCTCTGTGAGTTTTAGTCAAACGGGGATGTATAGTGTGCATTTGTTGGGAACTATTTTCAGCTGGATTAATATACATTTGGTGCTCTAGTGAGTACTTACAGCAGCAGGACAGTGTATGTGGGATCAGCTCAAAATGCACTCCAGTGCCCATGTTCATGGTAATAAAGAAACATGTCACCCTGGGCAACGGCGTGGCATAGCGAGGTGTTTTTAATAGTTTTTGGACAAAAAAAAACTGTGCTCTGCGGCACAGAGGAATAAGCTCTGAAATGCTTTGGCTACACAATACCTTTCTTATCATGGGATTTGTTGATAATGAGAACGATATTAAGTATATGTCCACACTCACCCTATGAAGTATTTGCGTTTTAGCAACCCAAGACTGTCATAAAGGAATTGATTCATAGACTTATGATGCAGGCGTTGACATTATGGCATTCGTTTGCCCATTTGGAAACACATCTCATCACAGTCCCTCCAAATAAATGAACAAGAAAGCAAAAATAAGAAATTAAAAAAATAAGTAATTGTTTTGCTTCTATGTCCCTGAAGGATCTCAGGGTATGTTGTATTAGGTGGAGTGGAGGCTACTGCTAAGACCCTCCTGGCATGAAAATTACTTCCTTTTCCAATGCAAATGTCACAAGATGCTCTGATCCACTTGTAATCGCTAAGTAATCACTTTCTTGCATGATCCTTTTGTGATACTAAGAATGGATTTTAAAAATCTGGTATGATTCTGGTAGGGAGATTATGAATTTTCAAGACATGTTGAAAATTGGAAGAGCTACAATAAGCCTTAAAAAAAAAAAAAAAAGAAAGAAAGAAAAGAGAGTGATTTAGAAGCAATGGCTTCAAAATGAAAATCTCCCAGATGGCCATTGTTAATGAAGTATAATGAAGCAAACATTTTGATATCTATATCATCAACTACTATCTTAAAAAGATGTTAAATCATTGTACTGTATCTGTTTCAATATAGGCAGTGGGATTACATTTAATACAGTTACAATCGATTTTTGGATTAAAAAAAAACACTAAACAAAGAGATAGAAAAATAAATGTGCCATGCAGCACTTTTATGATGCGTGTATTCTATACTATACCCTGATGCTCACATTTACTACAAAGATGGGGAAAAAATGTGATGCAGCTATTACAATGTATTTAATCCTACTGTCATGGAGAGAAAATGAGTCAGTGGGGAAAAGCCAAACGATCTTGTGGAGAGTTTTTTTTTTTCTTTTTTCATTTGTTGAATTACCTAATTAATTAGATACAGAGTATGGTTTTGATACATACCTGGGGATCACTGGGATATGCTTACAATAAGGATGCATTAATCACTATTATCATCATGGAAACAAAATGTCCTACTGTCATCACAGTCTGCCGTCAGCAGCGCAAACTCTCCAATGGGCACAGCCACAATCAGTCCCTTTGTTGCTATTAGCATTTGTGGATAAAAGGGGAATCATTGTAGTTTGCTGACATGAAGTGTGTAATTATTATTCCATGTATAACAGGCTGCTTATTTGCCCTAGTGGCATCCTCAAAGGGGAAGGTTTGCGGTGCACTGATCCATATCACCTTATCTCCCATTCCCCTCGGGGCACCACGTTTGGTATGGAGCAGCAGGCTAATAAAGACGATAGAGGTTTGTGGCGGACGACTGTTTTTTTGTTGTTTTTTTTGTTTTTTCTTTAAGAACATTGTGAACATCATAACGGCGTTTGAATTTAAATGTAATAAAAGTAATTCTTAATGTGCAGATAATAAAATTAGCTGTCCCTTGTGGGGACGGGAAATCTGATCACAGGCAGGGTCTTCATGTGTTTCACACAAAGAAAGCAGCCACCCCCTATCTTTGTCATCTAGTATTAATGTAGCACTTGCAATTACACTATTAATGTAACATGTGAGAGTCTCTCTCAATAAAATTAGATATGGTTGAGAACACAAAACTGGAAAAGACAATGGCCAGCCATCAGGAAATAATTACTTGGGCTGTTGATTGCAATTACACATTACACAATCATTAAACATACACATATGGATCTAGCGGACCTATTAGAATCGCTAATTGTCCTTTCACCAAATAGATCAAAGCATCACATTTTGTAAAATAAAAACAACATTTTGGTCTATAGCATCCATCTAGATTAAACACTGAGCTGAATATATCACATCTAGATATGTTTATGTTTACACTTTTCTTGCAGTCAGAGATTTATTCCCAGATTTTTTTTTTTTTCTTCCCAGTTGTGAGACAATTAAAAAATGTTTAGGGCTCACTGCTTTCAAAGGGTACATCAGTTTGATTCCTTTGGAAAGATTTATGATCAGGGGTTGAACCCGAGTGCAGATGCAAAATGAAGGCAGGGGCATGCTCCTTTTAATGATGCTATAATCAAACAAAGAGTGTAGAGGACAGCAACAAACTCTTCTGCCAAGTGGGGCACACTAAGACACAAATAACACGCATGGCATAAGATCTAACAGACAAAAGGAAAACTAAACAGTTGTCACATTAAATGTCCTCTATCCAGAAAAAAAAAGGACATGTTAACAGTTGAAGCTAGCAGATTTATAAATATTATATTATTTGTCATGTGAATGTGAAGACACAGTACCCTAAAGGTTGGTTATATGCAGTATCAGGGAAAATGGCAGAGTGTACCATTATTTATATAACAAGTAGGTTAATTCTCACAGGTGCTGAATTATTCTGTGGGGAGATTCAGCAGATGATGGAAATAACGTGAGCCAGAGTCAGAGCCAGAGCCAGATCACCTCCACGGACAGAGGCCGGGGAAGTCCTTTGGCACAGGCTTTACAGCCATCTCACATCCTGTCATGATCTGTCCATGGTACTATACCCTTTGTGGGTAAATGGCTTTGGTAATGCATGTGACTATTTACGCGTAAAAGTGGTATAAAAGTGAAATATCCCGTATACATAAAACTTTTGCATATTCCATAACAATTGCAGGGAAATGATAGACAACTGATTTCAAGAGAGATTGGAAGTTTGTATAGTAACTCAGTTGGCCTATATTCTCTCAGACATCATCTAACTGAATCCTCTACAAGCTAGCAAAGTTACTCTAGCGTGATTACATTTGATGATGGAGCCAAAGCTCCAAAACTGGATATGTTTCCCTAGAGAGTAATATATACAGTATATAACATGTTGTTTGTGGTACCAATGCGGTTTCAATTAGATGAGATTTTTCACTGATGGTACTGTCTGATAGACAGATGCTGTGCATACATAGGCAGAATGTATGCCTTTCACTCAACTTGCACACATTATTCATACAGGACTATACACTACCATAGGACAACTCACTTGAGGATTAAACAACAGGAAGTTAGTCACCCAAAAACCCCACAGGAGTGTGCTGTGTGTACACGCTTAGCAAGCTCTCCTCTGTACTCACAGATTCCAGTTGCCCAGGCAACGCCGTCTTGAAGATTTTAAACTTGAATTTAACATATGACGCCTCCTGTGTCTCTCCACAGTAAAAAAAAAAAACAGGATTACCGGCTTGATGAACACTTTTCAGTCAAGTGTCCATATCTTCACAATTGCATTTGGAGGTAACATATGGCCAGGGAAACAGTAACTCGAGTGAGACACTGCCCTCAGGTAATGCACTCCTATATTTTTTGGCAGACTGCGACAAGAGATAAGTCATTTGCATAGCTGTTATATTGTGCTTTGACACTGTCAACAGCTTTAATGGGATTTGTCAAAATATGGGCCACAAGTAAATCTGAAACACACTACTAGAGGCAATGTAAGAATTGGTGGTATTAGAATAAGATGCAGTAAAGTTTGTGTGGGCACCAAGTGCCTCACTGTTATCCTGGAATAAGTTTCTTGCGGCAAGTACTGTACATTTCTAGTTAGGTCAGTGTTTTACATGCAGAGCTATTTTCACACTTCCAAATATAATCATCATGTTCTCCTCAAAGCCAACCGAGGCAGCTGGCCTGCATCCAAATACAGCTGGCATACATTTAAGTACATGTGTAGTGGACTTATGTGCTGTTAAGACAATGTCTATATGACGAGAGGGAAGAACTGCGCAGAATTTATGTATGAGAACTCCCACTGTGATCTCTTTATATATAAATGTTGAGATTTAATCATAATCATAAATTAATATAAATAAATAAGTAATTAAAATTCAGTGGAATAACACCAAACGGCATGAGCAAACATGCTGAGCTTGTTTGAGCTTGAGCTTGGCATGGACACTAGTGTCCCCAACAAATAGAAACCTATGTGTGTGTGTGTGTGTGAAGTTTACCCAACTTGATTCGCCAAAAAACGCAGTTCTTTGAACAGCCACTTGAGGCCGGCTACAGAATAATCTCCATAAGCCCCCATATTAAAATGCACGACTTCACAGCATAAATAACCATGTGTACAATCTTGTATAGCAATGTGCAGAGCCACCACACTCTGAGCTTCACAATGACTCTTCAGAGTTCCATGTTTGTTTCTGAGTAATGACAGCCACAGATTTGAAGTAAGTTACAGGTCAAGTGTGCAGGATTTAGGGGGCTCTATTTACAGAATATGGTCCATATATATGCATACTTTACATTTGTGTAAAATTAAATATTTCACACCGATATGTTTTTACAGTACTGGATAAACCAAACACTGACTCTAGATAGCGGAGAGTGGAGGGGGTTGCAATACCATTAGACCCCAAAACATCCTACTCTACATCACTTCACTCTAACAACTCTGTATCTGGTGCTTTCAAATTACTCATGTGTGTACCCTTAGACCAAACACCCTATGCTATCGTTCTTCTGGTAAGGGCAGCCTGAGCCATAACATTGTGCCAAAAGATCCAACAGTTAGCCAATCCAATCCCTGCCATTCATCATTGTCACAGTTAATGCAGAACCATCATTATGGCAGGTACAGCAGAAACTTAGGTTTAAAATATGTTGTATATCAGTTGTGGCTTCTTGCTAGAAGGTGTTGTAGCATGGGTTGTTAAACTAAATGTTCGACTTGTGATGATCTAAATAGAATCTGTGGAAGCAGATGGCTTCAATAAAATTTGACAGGCTTTCAATGGTATTCAACTGATGATTGAGATTTATGACCGTCTTTGGTTATTGTCCTTTCTAGACATCATAAACTATTGATTTGCTATTGCTCCACACAAATACCAACACACACATGAAAGGGTAGGAAATCCGGCATCGCATATTCTTTGAAGTGAAAGCCCTAAATGATAGCCCTGAACCATTATTTCCTCTTCTTGCAGATAAAATAATCAAATTCTGCTACGGTGTACCTCATGGATCACAATGGCGTTTTGTGGAAAATGGTTAGTGAGCTATTCAAAAGGAGGCAGGGAGCTAATCTTACTGGAATTGCACAAGCTAATTAAACTTGAAACAACAGTATTTTTTTTGTTTTGTTTGTGCTATGATTTGATTAAAAAATTGATTAAAAGGCTCATGAAGTGGGGAACCCTAGCGTGCAACCCATGTAACCAGGCTGAGTTCTCAGCGTAGGTTTGATTCCAGCTGGTGGCCATTTGCTGCACTCCTATCTGCCCTCAGCTGCATTATCAAATGAAAAATGAACCAACACTTTCCACATACAAGCTCAAATTCTACTTTCTGCCATGAATCAAGTAGCCTATTTAAGGAAAGTAAATGAGCAGATAATGAGACAATGCATACGGATATAATTTAGCGAGCATGTCACAACGAGCACAGAACTGAAGCATTTGTATGACATTCACCATTTTTGTAACAGTTACTCTGTTCTTAATTGTAGGGAGATATTTATTTTTCTAAGCTTGTCTGAGGGTTTGAATGAGAAATCTCAAAATGAAAAGCACTCTTCTCTAACCTTCAGCATTAACCCTGATTATTTCATTAGAAAAAAAAAAAAAAAAATAGAAAACCACATCTGACAGAGAAAATGAACAAAGAAGTTCCAAATGTGGATCCAGTATTTTCTGGGTGGCTCGTGGTCACACTAACCCATACAGAATATTTCACAATTTGCTACATGAAAATAACAAAATGTCCCCGGGGCATAATTAATATTTTTTCTCTTTAGCTGTTGATGTTGTCTTGTGAAGCTGCGTAATCAGGCTGCACGTGGAGAGTTGAGAGTGTGGTTTAATTCAGATGAGAGCAGGATTATAAATACAGGTGAGTTTGAACCATATTAATGAAATAGACAGAGGTGGACACAGCTGAATGGTGAGAGAAGCATATCGGAGATCCAGCACAGCTAGCAGACAGGCCAGTGGTAAATTAGGGAAGTGTCTTAAGGAAGGCACTTGCATTGGTGAGTGGATCCCAGAAGAGTTATGTCAGTGAGGATGGAAAAATTCTGTAATGGGCAGAGCGAGGGAGGACGGAAAACAGGAGAGTAGAGAGAGAGACGCAGAGAGAGTTGATCCAGTGATTAAAATTAACCATAGTGCAGAGCTACACTCAACAGGCAAGCTAACAGACACCACTTGTTCCACCACCGTCAGCTTTGCATACCTGGCCGCCCGCTGGGAGAGGCCCCGTATGTATATACTCATCAGAATGACATAGATTAAAACGAGCACACCGCGAGATGAATTTGTGTGCATGTCTTTGAGGAGCAGTCTCTGAGCACCGCCATGCTGAAATTCTCTTCCTAAACAGGCAGCACATTAGCACCACCCTATCAAATGATCCATCATGACTATTTGGTATGCTATTAAAGCATAATAGACAGCTTGATGGTATCGCATATCGATAGTGCTTAATCCATGTCCTGCCAGAATTCACCACTCACTAAAAACAGTCATGTGGCCTGTACTGCAATATCCTACACACTTGAGAGGCTTTCATTTATTTGCTCTTGAAGCATTAGCTGCAGGGCTATACGCCATCCATTACAGAAGACTACTCTCACGCTCTTGCACTCATCCCCCGTCTCTGTCTCTGTCTGGCAGCTCATCTTAGGTAAACTAAAATGAGAGGTATAATACAGGATCCCATCATATGATTATTATCAGATGGTGAGGGCGTAAAAAGGAGGCTTAAAAAGAGATGAGCTTGTAGCTCTTTTTGTAGGCCGAAGCTCTTGTTGCAAATGTGTTAAGACAGCAAAAAAAATAAAAAATCTTTTTATATTTAATAATGTGTTTTCCAGTTGCTGTATGTGATACCATTAACCCAATGTTATGTTAGCTCAAAAAACATACTTCATCACATCGTTACCTTTTTCCTTATTTTAGACAACTGCTTATTTACGTGATGTTGGCAAATTACACTTTACTTAACTTGTGGCCTCAGAGACCCCAGCTCTGTGGTTATATCCAATAGATTTCCATATGAGCTTTATCTGTGATTGGAACTGACAGTACGTTAAACAGCTGTACGCCTATCTGATTCCAAATTAGTCAATTTAAATGCATGTTATTGGAGTTTTAGAACAGCTTGCTCATAGGTCTAACCTAGACTCATCTGAGGTCTAACGGCCCCCAAATAACATCACTATATGAGATAACGGACTGTATATTCCTTTTTCATCATGACTTTAGCTAGTGCCACGTTTTAAGCTTTTTTTCTATCATGGTGTGAAGTAGGAAATAATCATTTTAAATTATAAGGAAAGGTCAAGGGAAAATCTTAATGAAAAGGGGGGGTGTGCACCTCCTGCACATACCCTTATACTCCACTCTGTAGCGGTAATATTTGTACAGTCTCTAAAAATGTTAACTTATTCATTATTTAGAGATATAAAGGAAATCTAAAATGCTTTAATATAATAGAAACCATGGCGTAACTCATATCAAATCCATTACTTTTATCTCTCTAGTTTTGAATATAATGTTGTGGAGAATTTGAGTTACTGTGGCTTGAAAGGCTCTCTGCAATAATCAGGTTTATCTTAAGTACATCCTAAGACATGCTAATTCTGACTGCAGTCTGGATGTGTTCTGCATTAAAAAAATCCTCAAACGGAATACGTCAGGATGGAGCGCCACAAATGAGAGCTTGCTGAAATATTTAGTTTATTCAGCCCTCTGTCTGACTGGCCAAACTTCGATTAGATACGAGGATTCCCCAGGTGAGTATCAACCCCAGTTCCATTTGAACGGGAGCTAAAATGAGAAGTCAACAGTATTTAGTCAAATAAAAGGTAGAGATTAAAGAAACTTTGGCAGCCAAGTGTGGGTAATTGATTTATAATTTATCAACAAGTTGTGCTGAGCTGTGGCCACTGGAGAGATGGGGCTCGATTTCTGTTACAACCTTTCCTGCTTTCTCCGTGAGAATGCTTAATATGGACGGCTCTATTCTCAGAGTGGTTATTTAAACAACAGCTATCAATGGGCAGCACGCAGATCTGACAGAATATAAGCAAAACAACGCTCTCCAATGCCTGCCTGATTAAATGAAATTGTCACAGCGATGAAAGTGATCTATGGTACTAAGGTGAGTAAAGTGCCATAAATCTCTTTTTGTCCTACCTTGAAAGGTCAGCATTTGCTAAGATGAGTCCAGAGACACTGTTTTATTTCACAATAATAAAAGTGAGAAAGCAGAAGCTTCTCTAAAGACAGAGTTCCTGGCTAAGCAATAAACCACTGCTCGATCATTAATGAGCAGTGTTCAGCACAGGGCGGAGGGTGAAACCAAGGTGAATGCCACCATTGTAACGTAATGTACATTCACACTTTTCAAAAATGTTCTAGTAAGGAGTGGAATTCACTTGTAAGGATTTCATACTCATACTGTTTACCTTGGCCTGTTGATTGGACGGTAACCCAAAGATGATGAGGAGCTCACACATCAAAACAATGGCCGTTAGAATTGTAAAGGCCAATTTACACACATTTGCCACTTTACTGTGCGTTCAAATGCAGTTCAGCACAACGGGAATGTAATAAATCCTTCCTTTGGAGCCCACGAGTCTCGCTTTTGTTGACAAAGGCCTCTTGTTTTGATCATGAGCTTGTGCTATCAGTTGATTATATTCTAGAGAAATGTTTTCTCCCGTGTGGTAACAGAAAACAGCAGATAATGGTGAATTGTAGTACTGATTGTGTCTTTTTGGCAGGATCTTTTTAAACTTCCCCTCCAATACAAACACCCCATGCAGTCAATACTCGCAAACTGTCACTGAGGGTCAGTTCCTAATTTGGTACTCAGGGATTTAGTTTTGCACTTACATAAAATTGGAGGACTGGTTAAAACTGATGCAGCACAAGTCTAGATATCTTGATTTTTGGTACATGTAATATAATGTAAGTAATGCAGTTCGATACATGATAGCACCACCAGGGTACAAACACAAACCAGCAACTGTTTTCACAGGGTGAATAGGATAAACTGTGACGGACTGCTCCTCTAAGCCACATCTACTGTACAGGAAACCAGAACGACAACATCAACAAAGCCACCCTTGGAGTGGATCTGTCTATGTGCTGTTCACCTGTCAGTTTTCAGATTACATCATGGGCGTAATGAATGCATTTTTAGGAATACCCACAGGCTTGGTTGAAAATATTTCAGGCACTAAAAGGCAATTTGCCTGTAACACATTATACAAATCCAATCAGCACTCAGCTAACAACTTTGCGAGGAGTGAGTCAAATCTGTATAACTCTCAAGAATTATTGGAGGGTTGTTTTTGCAAAAAAACAAAAGAAATGGTCAGGATAGGGTGTGATAGCAGCAGCTGGTACTGCTTCCCAATTCAAGTGTTTGTAAGTGATTCTCGTGAAGCGAAACAAACGTGGACTGTAATCATTTTCACTTTTGTTTTACAGATCTTTACTTGCATACAAAACTTTAAACATGTCTGTTTAAAGGGGCCTGATAAACTCCATGTAGGACATACAAATATTTTTGGTTGTTTTTTTTTTCTCCTTCAACAGCAATCTAATTATTGGCAGCACTTAAGCAGTGTAGTACACCAACTGGGATTTTAATAACTGTTGAGTTGCCAGCTGTGAACTATTAAGAAATTATGGTGATGACCAGCAGATTGAGAAATCAAACTCCCAAGCAACAGCCAGTGATTCCTCCCATACAGCTGGCCCAAAATAATAGCTTGTTTCCTAACAATTGCAGTTTGACAGGCCATGGTTGTTCTCCTAACACAGCCATAAACCGGTGATATGACGATTGGCATTGGCCTCTTAAGATCCTAAATGCCGAGAAATGGAAAAAAAAACAACAACAAAAAAACAAATGGTGTAGAGAGCATCTAGTGCTTAATGGCATGTACAGGTTTACTCACCCTGTACCAAACAATCTCTCGAAGCCTTCCATCAGTTTTGAAGTTACACTTCAGAGTAACGGTCTCTCCCACAACGACAGGAGGCAGGGGCTCTATGGTAACTGTCAAGTATCCTGAAAAAAAAGAAACAGAAGGGGAAATCAGTCAATCATAAACCAGGAAAGCTGTTGAGTGAAAGAGATACATGTTTTGGGGGGATGTTTTGCTTTGTCCCTTGCTGAGGTATGTGTTGGATAACAGTATTAAAGCGGCTGTGAATCATTTTTAAAAGCTCAAGATTGACTGAGTCTGCATTCTCTTTTGGAAAAATGCCATGATTCAGCCATATGCAATTATAAGACAAGCACTCTCCCACATGAGGGTTAAGTATCTTAGTAAATAGCACTTCAGTTGCTACTTTGCGATTCATTTTTTAGTGACCTCACACAATTTCTTCATTGCGTTTGGAGAATCAAACAAAGTGCAGCCATTTCTCTACTATAAGATTACTGTTAGCTGTGGGACATACTCTATATAGCTGTTACAGCACTTATTTCCTAACAACTAAGTATTTTTATCTGTTCTGTTTTTCAAATTCAAATCGCATCTTCCTTGGAATATGGAAATGTGTGAAATCTGCATGACTGTTTGTGAAACATAACTGCGTGTCACATAAAATTATTGTCGTGAAACTTAGCCTGTGTGTTCTTCGGTGAAAAGTCTCTTTAAGCTTTTCACCAGTTGTTTATCTGAATTTGTTTGGCCCTGAATAAACATGCACAGTCAATAAACCTTAGAGAGAAGCACAGGCATTGGAGTGGCATCACAATTCTTACAGTTGCTGTGAATAATTTCTCATTCGTAGTCAGTAAACATAAAGAACAAGATGAGAAATGTCGGAAGAAGTCTTGGGTTTAAGATGAACACGTACTTTATAGAAAAAAAATGCCCCAATTGCTTTTGACAAAGGCGGCTCAGTCATAATCTGTGAACAATAAAATGATTTTCCTAGAAATCCGAGAATCAACTGTCTAATTAGTGTCAAGCAGAACACAGACTGGAGCTGCATACTGTCAAATAATAGAACATACTTATATTTTTCATTAAGAGTTTACTTAGGCGCTTGTGATAACCAGCAATAAATAACTACAGCAACACACATCAGCAATTTACAAACATGCACTTGCCAATAAAATAGTTTTAAAGGAAACCTAAAAGAAGAACTATCAAATGCAAGGGTGAAATATTCAGTTTGCATGGATAGAAAGCTCAGCTTGTACCCTAGAAAAACTCCCAGGTGAAGTCTTGACCTCACTATATAATGCATGATCATTAGTCCTTTGCACAACCATCTACACCCAGGGGTCCATTGCCCCTTAGAGATCCTCAGAGTTGCTGCGGGGGGCGCAAAATTATTATTATTCTTTTTTGTTTCTTGTTTCCCATAATTTTAAATATGTCTGAAAATATACACAAATATGATATAAAAAATGAAAATATATATATTTCACATCGTTTGTAACAGACAATCCATGAATCCTCGTGCAATCATGTAAGATAGCACTACACTCAGATTTGGCCAGTTTACTATGCAACACAGTGATACAACATATATGTTGAGGGGGTCTCTACTCTGTATCTTTATTAGCTACAGGGTCCTTGGCCACCGAGACCCCTGAACCACATAAACCTGCAGATGCAGTATATTTCCACTATAGCATAATCACATTCATTCACAAGGTACTGTAAGGTGTTAATAGTACAGGATATCAGCACAGGCATACGATTATATCTCCCGAATAAAAACGCTTCCATACAAAGGCAATTACCCGATAATGAGAATACCTGAGAAATGCATCAAAAAACTCAAAGGGGGCAATTAAATAAAGACTGTGTGGAGGATACACTGAAGTGAGGATAACACACGACCGAAAACCTGAGGGAGCTCATTGTAGTGTCCAAAAATACATTTATTATATATATACACACATATATATACATTTATTTTATTATTATTTACGTTTCAGTGAAAATGACTTTTTTTAGATGCTGACACTCTGGCTAGCAGAGTGAGCTGTGCAGCAATACTGTGTGGGCTAACTGCCACTGACAGGCAGCAACCCCCTGCCCAACGTAATCGCAGTTTCAGCATTTAATGAGGGAATAGTATCTTGTAAAACAGATGGATATCACAGTAAAAATATAAAACTGGATAAAATGGGACCTCATGACCAATAATTGTGTTGGAAAAACAGCACACTATGAAGGCATTAGTGTTTCACAGAACTCTACAGGCGATCACAGCAATGAAAGAAAGGAAGGAAGACTAGGAGATAAAGAGAGGTGTACCCTTGGTTTGCAATACCATAAATAAAAATATAATTCCTGGCTGTACAGTACCTTCTTCCTTTTTCCTCTTCTTTTTTTTTCCAAATGTTTTTTATACTAAAATAAATTGTACAGATAACAGAGTCAAAGAGATAAAACAAACCAGCGGAAGGCTGATAGAGAACAGAAAGGTGAATTTTAAGACTTCATGTCAAGTATTAGAATATCTAAAGAAAACAACACATGCACAGTGAACTCGCAGCATGCAGGCTCACTGTTATCTCGCTAACCCTTTGCACTCGCTTTGGAAATTCCTGCATTCAAAGCGCTGACGCCAAAAATGTCTCCTCGACACGACTGCTTATGTTGCTCTCACCAAATGTAATTTGACAATTATAAATGTTCTTATTCATGACATTCAGGGTTGGATGAATGTGACCAGAGGAGTGACACAGGCACAAGTGGCAGTCCATATAGCGTACAATATTTTATGATTCTTTATGTGGCGCACAGTGCTGGAATGCAGTGGAGGACAATATAGCTCTTAATCAGATTAGTTTCTGCGGAGATGACATATTTATCATTTTCATGAATGCGAGCATGAAGGTGAAGGACACATCAAAAGCATGTTCAGACCTGTTTTTTAAGAGTTGGAAATGCTTTACTTGTATCAGGCAAAAAGGCAATGACTGGCTGATTTTTCAAAAGTCAGTACTGTTATTATAGTAATTCAATAAAGTTATAGCAAGAAGGCAATCCGTAATTTCCTTCTTTTGTTTTTTTAAGATCTGTACATGTCCATGTTTGTAATTTTTTTTGTTTTTAATTATTAGTTGGATCTGTTTTAAACAAAAAACAATCTGAACATACTAAAAATAAACCCAGTCCCAAGTAGTGTTAACTCAGAGTTTGTGTTATTTTAATATTACTGTTGGGTTACAGAATGAGAATGAATGAGACCAGAGTCTCCGTGCCCTCTGGTGTGAGGAGTTTTAGTCTCCATTCCTCGCGAGCTGCTGTGCAGGCAAGGAGTCGTGGGAGCTAGCTGGTGTGCTAACTGTGGAGAAACCGAGAGATTAGGCGTCGAGGACAGTGCTGACCAGAAGCTAAATAAGATCTGTCTGTCGACAGGTTAGCTAGCTAGCCCAGGATCCCATAGTGATACATCGAGCGAAATATTATGAAAGTGGACAACACTTCTGTTAAGTGGTTTTCTACCCATTAATACATGATAAAATGAACACAGTGTTGCATCAGTTCTATCAATTCTAAGTCAGGGTCTTCAGTGATATATTTCACTTTCACTAAGCATTAAACATAATACCATCAATTATAAATAGTCGTATCAATAGTAATGAGAAGATATTAAATAATATTCCAGGCACATCTCTCCAGCTCTTAGTTACTGAACTGGTAGAAGTCAGAATTTTCCGTCAGCTTGACATCTTAAATAATCAAAGACCTAAACAATGCCTGCCTCAACGATCCACGCTATCCATGTCACAATGCCGACAGACACTTTCATGTAAAATGACATTCAGTGTCGCAGCAGCCACATGCATTTTGGTGGTAATTAAAATAGAAAAATTGTCATGTTTAAGTTTTTTTTTTACCGCTTGAGGGGTTTGAATTAAACACGACACATAAACCACAAAACGGGCTGATGGAGTTTCAGAAATATCTGCTCATTGTCACAGTTAAAATAGCGCAGAAAAGCACAACACTGATGACTGTGTTATCCAGCTTTGACACAGTGTTTGAGTAAATCCATGCAAATCTTTACAGCAAATTACTCCATTCCCCTTGACTGTTAGACACACACCCCCCAGTGAGCTTCTCCTCCCACATAGATGCAGTACAGTCATCAAAATGCCTAATAGGTACAATGAGAAAAGTGCCATCAAAGACAATGGCACAGTGCAGGTACTAGAGGAGACAACATTAGGAACTCTCTCACATTAATTCATTGGGTCACTGTTTGCCTGTTTGGCCCTTTGTGACAGAAATATCTACAAACAGTACACTTTGGATTATTCAGTCAAACCTCTGCAGTCCTGCTGGAGTTTGTTTGTTTGGTTTTTTTTTTGCCCTGTAAGGTTACAATGAGAACATTGTATAGAGAATGTTTGTCCTTTAAAAAGACATTCTATCTGCACTACATTGTTGGTACATTGGTACACCACATGTTGATGCTTTTACAAAATGCTGCATCAGTTAAACCGCGTGGGTTTCCAGATTTACCTGGGTTTACATCGCGTTTAGGACAGTGTCAAAGGCAATATGACTTTGACTACTGAATAATTCAAAAGTATACACGGTAGCCTGAAGTACAGCAAATTATAAATTGCACGTGGTGAACTCCCCACTTGACTTGAAAATGACTACAGCTGTGGATTTGTGCGGTGAAGCAAGCGAATCACCAGCAAACCGCTACGTAACGGAGAGACGGAGACATAACACTGCAGAAATTCAGCGTTACTTGCCTTTAAGACAGATAGTCTCGGCTATCTGCATTGGTAGACACAGATCAGCCCGTCTCTCGTGTCAGTGCACCTAGATATGCTTATTAAAGAATCTTAATTTAATCAGCAGGCTGAAGAGATCTTCTCTTTAGAGTCAAATTGAATGGATAAACCTTTCCGGAGACTGCATGTCATTAACACAGAGCTGATGCTCTTAGAGAAAATCCTAACCACTTACCACAAACCCACAAGAGGAGCAGGCTGGCCTTGTAAATGTCTCTCTGTGAGTTTTCCACAGAGGTGGTGGAGATGCATATTACAAGAAAAAAAAGTCAACAGAGTCTGTGGAACACGGTGTTACTCACTCACCGGGGGATAAATGCGTCCTAGTGAACAACATACTCACTTATAGGCTGTAAAATATTCCTAGAAATATGTGCTATTCCGTCTGTGCGTAGTCTGTCTATCCCTACACTTATCGCTAAGTTAACAGTTATGTAATTAAACATAATATAGCAAGGCATTATGGCACAACATAAGGAATCCTGCACAAGAAGCTAGGTGGTCTTCTTGTGTGTTTGCAGCAAGTCAATGTGAACAATGAATTGACTATGTGGCACACAGGCAAATATAGCGTGGCCAATGACAGAAAAATGCTCCGGAGCGTGTGGGGAGGGATGAGGAATTTTTATAAGAGCAAATTACATGGGTTATGCGCTCGTGCCAGGGAAGTTCACATTTCAAATAATCCCTGCGAGAAACTGGAGCAGTTGCAGGATGTACATACCAAGACATGAGGGCATAATTCCCACGCAATTCAATATCCATCGAATGCCATCCAAATGGCTTCATAAATTAGACACATTTTATTTGCCAATTCTCTGTTGAAAGTGTTCCAACAGAGCAATATCTCTTGTTATGCTTGATGCCCTTGTTAAAACGCGGGCTAATACGGGCCGTGTTCACACAGCAAAAAAAAAAAAAAAAAAAAAACTCTGAGCGTAAAAATCAACACCGTGGAAGTGTTTATGTAAGTCGTCACAAATCAGAGATAATTCAGCTCTTGTGATCGTTTAGACAGCTGCCCCAGAGCCTCTGAGCGGACACGAGAATCAGCTCAACTGAAAAATCAACATTGAATCTAGTATGCAGGCTTTCAAAAACAATACGGCAAGTTATTCATTTCTTCAACCAAAAGTGAAAACCAGCAGCTTTACGTTGACCAGACACCTTTAATCTACTATGTTGTACTGTTGGACTGTACTGCTTGTACTCTACTTCCGTGTGTGATACAAAATATTTGAATAGTCAGGGGGAAAGTGATTCTTGTCTGAGCTGACAAAAAGAGAAATCCATGAATTATACAGAAGTATTTTTAGTTTTAGTTTTATTTTTTGAAAGAGTGCCAAACAATTTCTCCCAAAGTTCACAATAGCTGCTCATGTGTATATTTAGATGAGGCTTGGATCCTTTTAAGGAAATATGACTTCAGTGTCAGGCCGGATATAGCCAGTAAGCTCTAACAAGTTATGTCTGACACTGTGAACACCTTTGCTTTAGCTGGGCTTAAATTCAACAGACAGAGAGACTTAGATTCTGCTTTCATGCTAGCGCTGCACAGTATCGATCCTTCCGGTGTTATAAGCCCTGCATTCGAAGGAAGCCAGAGGTATATTTATATAGTGTTCACAGCCTCCTAACCATAAGCTTCTTCTACATGAATCAGACTCTCTGCTAGGATGGCATTACCTTGAAATGTATTACTACCAAACATATCTATGACTCTCACATCTACAGCGCCTCTCACAAATAGTTCCAATTACTGAGGGGTGAGATTTCAAAAAAAAATGTGGATGAAGATTTAAAATGCACTTGATCAAAGGAAAATGTTCAGCATCCTCAGAAAAACCAACTGCTTTTAAGAGACATTATTTATTATCATGGAACGTGAGAGGAAGCGTAGAGTTCTGCAGAAAATCTCTGAAATAAATCTACTTGTTTTGAAACTATAATCCATTTGAGCGGAATGCTTGGATATAGTAGTAAGAGCACATAAGCAAGTGTGGAGTGGCCAGAGAGTGCACGGCATTTAATTGGCTCATATTAGCTGGTTGTAGAAGCAGACAAGGCCTCCGGCTTGTCTTAATCCATCAGAGGCGCTGTTGGAACAACATCTAATGAGGGCTGCAAACTATGCTTTCTCCCATTAATAACAGCAATTTGCCAAGATGCAATGAGAAAACAAAACACAGCCAATGATGGACCGGCCCAAAATGTGCCTGTTATTGTGCTCTGTGATTTATGGCTATGGCCTACCTTTGCTTAGATGTCAGTGCAACTAAATGTATGAGAAAAATGGATGGCTGAGTTTCTCAGCTCTCTTCCTCATCTGTGCCTGTAAGCAGTGTAAACAAACACAGCTGACTTCTAGTGTCTAAAACCCATTTAAACTTAGCTTAACTTTCATAATAGGATAGTATGCAAGGAATAATGTATATATTTTTTATATGTATTTAACCAAGAGTTATATGCCTAGAATAAAAGAGTATGTCCACTTCTGTAGGAAACTCTAGCAATGTGGATATGTGGCAATCAATAAATTCAGCTAATAGCCGCACTGCTAAAGTCAGCTGACTAATTTGAAGGCTGGTGCTTAAGGCAAGTGAGGGAGTGATGTGCCATTAATGGGGCTGGAGGCTCTATGGAAAAAACCAAGAACGATATATTAATGCTTTCCAAGTTTTGCCAGTGATAACCTCTCCATCTGTAATCTTTGCATGTGGTTAATGTTTTGCAGGTCCTCTCTGAAAAATGTTAAAGTCCAGGGCCTAAGGCAAACAAGGGTATAGATTATGTAAATGGGACATTTATATATGTTATTCACATAACTATCAATAAAAAATATTCATTAAGTGAGCAACTTAGGGGCTATTAAAGCTCTTGAAGAGCCAGACAGATGTCCTAGAAGTACCTTTACTGCCTCATCCTTTCATTTCTTACAACATGAGTAAAGGTTAATAAAGATAATGGGAGCAAAAAAGTCACTTGTGAAATCTTTATTTACAGTCCTGCAGTCACCAGCTTTGGTTAAATGGTTAAAGGATGTTTATAGACTGTAATACCAGCAGGATTGTGAGTGGACCAGAGCAGTAGGCTCTTGGGAATTTCTTGTATTTCCAAGCCATTTCGAGAAACCGTCTGACCTTGATGTTTTGTGCAGCATTAACCCTCTGGGATCCAAGCAATCGCCCACAATAGCCAAAGCAATTGATAGGACCATTCATAGGACCCAAGAGAGTTAAAGCACACAAATAGTGAATGTTTTGAATTGTTTTATTTTTTTTACTTTATTTATTTTTTGACATAAATAAAAATGATGATAGGTGGATCCACTATACTCAACTACCATCGTTGGCTTTAACCTTTCTTGGACTTCTTTGGACTTCTTCTCAAAACATATTTTTTTCTTTTCCTAAAAAGAAAAATGTGTGCAAACCTTGTGCTTTTATGTATTATTTGGAATAAATATCACATTCATTTCAAAGTAAAAAAAAAAAAAAAATGCAACCTTGGTCATATTTTTGTTATTGTGACCTTCATTCTCTTTTTTTTTTTACAGGTTTCCTTCAGTGTGAGATGTGGCCATGTGGCATTGCTGGTAGTGTATGTAGTCAGAGCTTTATAAGCAGAGTGCTCTGAGGATGCACACAAGCCATTTGTTTGACAGCTTGTATTGCCTTATTGGTCTCTGTTGGAAAGCTGGATCTACCTGTGTTGCTGCATCCTCAGATCTCACAACTGTCACTGTGTTGTTAACAGAAATGATGCCCCCAGCTACCAAAACAGACCGTGAAGAAGCTGACATTTCCATTTTTAACTATACTTACATTCTTTTCTACCACGAGGCAATATGCAAAGATGTATACAAATACAGTAGGTTCAACACTGCACATAATCAATACATGAGCTCACTGACACAGTCGCATTTAATGAATTAGTAAAGATTCATATTCAGTCATTCATTCAGTGCTGAAAGAATTCTGGCACTATAATTAGATTAAAGTTGTTAAAACATGTGAAAAGTGCTATCATGATCACGGCATCACCTTCAACAAACTGTGTTGACAGTCACCGCGGATGATTGAACACTGCAGTGAAGAATGTTCAACAAAGTCAACACACACATCTCAGGTAGTGATTTGTAACTGTACATGCAAGCTGAGCTCAGGAAGCGTTACATGGTGGGAGAATCTGGATGACTGGTTGTTGATTTATTCTGGCCAAGAGCACAATCTGCGCCTGTAGAGAAGGTCTTCCTTTGTAAACAGAAAGCTGGGAGCTGATGCGTTTTTCAATCAGAGTGATTTACTGTTTAATGACATGCTTCAGCTTCAAGAGTGTCAGCGCCCGTCCGCTGTAATCCACCGCCCTCCCACAAGCCCGCACTGCTATAGTGGATAGCAATCATGCAGGAGCCCTATCAGTGGGTCCTCATTCTGAAAGGCCTTAGGCATGTGGCATTATCATGTCATTGGTGAGAAGAGTTGGAGCCATGGAGGGAAAGCAGCCAGCCTTCCCACATAGAGTTAGTCAGATGCAGTGGTGTGTATGTCATAGCTGGTGTTAGTTGGCCAAGTAGAAAGAAATGTATCCCTGCATGCTCTGTATCCCACTCGGCATTTTCTCCTGTGCCATCAAGTAGAAATGTTCAAATGTTTATCCTTATTTTTACTTGCCTAAATTTAAAAGTATTCATTTACTTTTTGTTTGTTTGTTTGTTTTTTACTTTTGTGATGCTCACGAGCAAGAATCCTTAAAAAAAACTGTCATATAATTTCAAAAAACACCAACAGGAAAACAGGTTGGGTTTTTTTGTTGTTGTTTTTTTTTTCTCCACTTGAAAACAGAACACACTTTTAGGACATACGAGGATTTAGCTGAACAGCAGCCGGACAAGGCTTTCATGATAAAGACAGAGGATGGTCACCGCTGTGTCATGGAAGTGGCCACTGGGGAGTCGGTGTAACAGGCCTGCATGGCCACAGCATCAGGAAAAATGACACACACGGCCACGGCTGGTGTAGATTATCCAGCAGGGTACAGGGATATGTACAGGGATAAAAGTGCCATTAGATTGTGTGTTTCCTCTGGAGATTTGTAATGTCTGATATAATCAGCGTTGGGAGTTTACCATGCATTTGTTTATTCCTATACCGTCTGACAAATAGGGGAAAATAATGGTTAACTCAAGAAGAAAAAAAAAAAGACCAATGCAGCACTCTGCTCTCAGCATTGGTGCTAAACACTTGGCAAGGATGCTCCGCAGTCTGCAGAGCACTGCTTTTTATCACTGAGCGAGGATTATAGCAGGCATATTTGATGGCGTGACAATATGTGAAAGTTTCAATTTGGGGCCATGAGATGCCAGCAAAGGCACTAAAACGTAAAATTCACAGGGTGACAGGTATGATTTTTAGCACAGAGGATGAAAAGAAAATTGGGAAAAGAGGGAGAATAAGGGCTTTGGCATGACAGCCAACTGAAAGTGACTTTACATGTTGAACAATGGGATCTGACAACTACGGCATCAAGAACAAACTGTCGGCAAGTAAAATAAATGAAAAAATCCACTTAAGTTACATTAACCTGAAAAAAAGAGGGATCCACACAACTGGCTCTTTCTTACATGTTTTTAGGATCAGTGCACACAAAGTCAGTGATGCTGTAAATGCTGCTGAAGTGATGCAGTACTCTCTCTAGCTAAAGAGCTTCATTATAATGACATATCTTGTAAATTTCATGAGACTAGGGCAAACTGTATGCTAGCCGAAATAGATCCATTTTTAGTTATTGAGAGAATATTGCAAACCTGCATCGCCCCTGCTGGCTAAATATAGATCCATCTGCCTTGTCGCTTCATTATTGGAGCTGGAAATGATTTGTTATCATTGTTCTGTGGCTGCCAATCTCTGTAATTTAGAGAGAAATCAACCAGATCTGCTCAGGGAGGAGCTGTGTCTTTGCTTTTGGAAAACAGCAGCACTCAAAAAGTCATGCCTCTGCAAGTACGTGAAAGATATTATTCGGTGAAGTGGTGAAAATGTGTTCGGACACGATAAGACGTTTTTTTTTTCCCCCCATTGACTTCTGTGCCCCTTTCTGGCTTTAGAGTCACACTTTTTGCAAATGCAAATGATGTACTCATGAAGAAATATTGTAGTGTCAGCCATTGTCTGTTTACCCCACTGATGTTCCTCTCACCAAAAAAGAGTGAACTGGCCCCCAGAGCCGCGTCTCGGCTATCTCCCAAACAGTTGAGGCGAACAAAAAACATTTGTTTGAAGAACACTTGCATGTCTTCAACCTTTAACTTAGGAGACTCGGAATGGTGCACACAGCACAGGAAAGCGAGCAGAGTCGCCTGGCACGGAGCTGCAGGGTGACACACCAGGCAGTAGATCTGTCCAAGCTTTCAAAAACAAGAAGCAGTCAGCAGGGTAAATATAGGCGGTAATGAGGTAAATTTGGGTTCTTTTGAGCTGACTGTGCAGTTGTTTTCCTATGAAATAGTTGGATTTTGCATTACTGAAATGTTATTGCTTTTTCATAAGACTGTTCCCTTGAAAGCAGAAGGGCAACAGCAGGAGCCAATTCACTGTGTGTTTGGTGGTGGTTACTAGAAGTAGAAAATGACGTTTCTGTCCCTTGATTTATATAGAGCAACACCTTAAGCACAAGGTTACAGGTAGGTGGTATGAAAAAATAAATACTTGTTTATCCAGTGTATCTGGAATAAGTAAATCAGCTACCGACACGAGGAAAAGCGGGAAGTGGCCAAAGTGTCTGCTCTGCTTAGAGTGTTCAGTTTGCTGAAAGAATTATGTGGACACCTGCAATAGAACCAGAGAATGTGTTGCTAAATCTTGTCCCACCCAAGTTTTTTTTTTTTTTTTTTTTTTTTTTTAAATAGCATTTTATGATTCCATTCACTATTTTGTATTCCCTTTTTCTGTAAAAGCCTTTGGTACAATGAGTGTGGGTGTTTTACATGAAGTAAACACTTTTAGAGCTGCGCTGGAGTCACAGTCCAATTTCTAGTGGCATGCACACACACACACACACACACACACACACACACAAACACAAGATGATAGCAAGAAACACAGATGGATAAATATGAGATTATTTAAATATTTGTTCAATAAAAAGTTTACAGATTTTGCATAAAAGGCCATGAACAGACAATATGAAACTGTAACAATGCTACCCCGTCCCTTTACGTGCATGTGTGCTGGTTTGGGGGGAATTAATATGACAATTTGTTTTGTTTAAATAAGTCTTGAATGCATCACTGCACGTATAAACAATCTACAAATGGATACAAAGGTTTTCCTAAAAGCTGCCCAGCAGTTTGTTTGTACTTTTCCATTACTTTGTAATAAATACAACAAACGAATGGAGAGCTCAGAGGAATGAAATGTCACAGAGGCTTGGAAATAGATATTCCAATCTGTTTTTAATAAGGTAAACAGGACCTGGGTGCCATATTAATAAATGCCTCAAACAAGTCATGATGCTGTTACCGAGGAAGCAAGTTGTTCTGATAACCCAGAGACAGGCTCACCAGGGTATCAATCACTCTTTGTGCATTCAGTCTGTAGACCCCGGCATCACCACAGGTCATGAGCAATGGCAGGAAACGAGGGAGGAGACGAGGGCAGTATGGAGAAATGCCCATTCTGAATGTCAAACGGGTAGATTTGAGGAACGCATCCAGCATGCAGGGGACATAAACTGCAGAGTCAATTCATCATAGAAGAATTGCTGCTGCTATAAGAAGGCCATTTCATGTTATTTCAGTGACTAGTCACAACGTCTTTGCACTGGCTTGTTCTTGTTCTCTTGTCTTTGAAGCCTCACTCAACCACCGCAGAAACAATCTCCCACAGGCAGCTTTTCTTTTTTTTTCTTCTTTTTTTTTTACTTGAGCGTTGAGACCAAAAACAGGAGATCCAGCTTGCCTTGCTGTTCCAAAAGGGAAAAAAAATAGGGAAGAAACCAACAGAGAAGTGACCTCAATTAAGATATCTTCGATTGAGTGTATTGACTTTACCTGACAAACCAACTACAGTTTTCCGCTGGTGGCCTAGCTGATTTCTAGTATTGAATTCCTAATAGCTTTCAAAATAGGAGTCTCTCTTCTGTCTTTTTTGCTTACAGCAAAGTGTATTTTTCCCCCTTAAAAATCTATGGCACATGAGACAGAAAAAAAAAAAAAGAAGACATTCTGTCATCTTGCTAACTTCCTTTAAGGGCAGAGCATGTTGAGCATGATGTAATGGAGAACTGGAGTGCATAATCTTCAATCTATGCTGACACAATCATCACGCAGCTTAGAGGCAAGAGGATCAGTCTGAAAATGTTGTAAATGAAAGCACGAACGAGTGATAGAAAAAGGACAAAAAGCACCATCTTTTTTTTTTTTTCCCTCTCAAAAGAAGAGTCATTCTGCTTTTTGAGATACAACGTTTTGTAATGTGCTGTACCAGGTGTGACTGTGACGAAAACTGCCGGATGGGTATCGATGAGAATCTAAGAAGTTTAAAGGCGAAAGAAAGAATTTCATCACTGTATGTATCACTGGGGGTTCAGAATGGCACATGAGCACATAATAGTTTTCACAGCCGGGCTTTGTGTTCATGGGACAGAGCGATCTAAGCGATAATGGGAAGAACACAGCTGGCTTGCCTTGCTATTTCTTCTTTTTTCTCGGATATATCAAGCCCAGGTTGAAGTTATATGGGTTTTCATCCATTGTAGTCCAATTACAACAAGAGAGCCTAGATACATAGTATCAGTGAGGCTTTCAGGCCAGACTACTGTCCTCTCCCTAGTGATCTAACTACTCTGTCTGCCTGACAGCTACCTGGACTTTGAGTCCATCCACCTGTTAGCCCAGTGCCTCAGCATCAAGCTGGCCCAGTGCAGAGGGCGTAATCCATGGTTGGATATTACATCAAAAGGCCTCAAAGGCAAGTGGGGGTTTGTTCATCACTCAAGAACCAAGCAAACTGGTAAGGGGGATAAAAATGAAACTCGCATGCCGATTTATCAGCACTGCGGCGAGGATTAAAGGACTGCCAGCCCCCCGCCTGTATCGCCAACCTACTGCCGGCATGCTTTGTTTCAGCAGCTTTTAAACCCCCTCCGTCTCACAAGATGTGCTTCATCACTTCATTATAATCATACCTTCGTCTGACCAATATTGCTGGATGGAAACTGTTGCGAAGGAGACAACACGTTTCTCTGCTCGCTGCTCTAATTCACCTCTGTGAAGGTACACCGGCATGTAGGTGAGGTAAGCAACACATCCTTTTTTTTCCTTTTACAATTCAACCTTTACTATCAAACAAAGGAGAAAGGGGACACACCCAAACCCAATTACAAGCTTTGTTTTGTGTAGAGGGCTGAGGAGGAGGAGGAAGAGGAAGAGGAGGAGGAAGACGAGGACGAGGAGGAGGCCACATGACTGCTGATGAAGAAAAAAAAAACAAAAACAACACATATCTCCACCCCCACTGACTTTCATTTTCCCTTTCCCCCCTAACATAGTCATGCTGGTACTGTCATGTCTTTGTACTACGTGGAATTGCATTCTTTTTTTTTTTTTTTATTTGTACTCAAATCCACATAAAGTAACAACTCAGCTCAGTACCAGAATTATTCATTTCAGGGTGGGGTGGGGAGCAGACCTGTATTAAAAACCGCCAGAAGAGGAGACAGCTGTCCCAACCCACGTTCTTATGTGATCTCTGCTTAGGGAGCAGGCTGGTATTCCAAAGCCCCATCTGAAAACAAATTAAAGAGGATTAGAGGCTGCCACTGCAGTTCCTCTCCTCTCTGTTCTGGGAAATAGAGTGTCCTGCTGGCCAAAACTGTGACCTTCACTTCCTGTCCTGTGCACAGGTGCATCGCAGCAAACGTTAAGGTCGCAGTCTGGATTCAGCAAAAATGTCACCAGGAGTACCTTGAAGGTAGAAGGGTCAAAAAGATTACATGACCAGCTGAATACATTTCTACCTGAGTAACGTCGGATATATTTTCGTCAGCAATAGATCGTTTATCGATGAAGGCAACAACTGCCAGGATTCCACACTACTTCACGACATCATCAAAGCTATTGTTTTGATGTGAAATCCACTAGTGGCAGAAATGAAATACTGCACAGATAAAGCATTAATAAGTACTTAAAAATCACATACAGTATGTGGACATTAACACATTTATTTCTATGTTGGCTCTCTACTCCTGCACATTCAATTTGAAATGAAACCCAATATGTGTTTAAGCTGATAAATCTCAGCAATAATTTGAGGCTGTTTACATCCACATCTGATTAATAGTGTGGGGACCTCTGGTGATCCTCTGCCGGCCCTGTACTGCAGCCATTTTCACGTCTTGCTTGTTTTGGAGGACCTCTGCTCAGCTGGATTGAAGTTAGGTGGACTGACCTATCCTGACTAGAATATTCCACTGTCTCATGGTCTCAGTATTAATGAATATGCACACAGGATTCACACATTTATTTTGTGATTAGTCACAGGCGTATTTGAGATGCACATAAAAATCCACAAACTTGAACGTTGCTTAAATTTAAATACAAACTATTGAAGCTGCTTGTCGTGTGTGTGAGGTTTTGGAGACTTTAGAGACAAAAACAATCTGTAATTCTCAGAACACTCACAAATGGTTTGAAATTCATCGTAAATCGAGTCGTAGCTGGATTTAAGTGTGGTATTATGCTTTTTTTTTCTGTGCAAATGAGCCTCATTACAAAAAAATGTCTAATTCACAAACAGTGCTAATAGCCACGCACGGTGAAAATGAGTCTCCAGAGAGAGTTGGTGGTAACTGAACAAATACTGCCAAATCACTACAGAAAATAGCAGATGAATGAAACAAGGGCAAAGTGCACTCAGCTGCAAAACTTGATGAGCATATTAGCGCTCTAATATCATTAACGTAACGTTTTTATGTTTGGTTTTTTTGTGTGAATTGAGATGGGGGATCGCGGTTGCGAGTGATGCTCAATTCATGGTGCTGTCATTGCCTTCGATCCATTCTTCGGGAATGTTAGGTCTGTTACTCTGTCAGAGACAGCCAAGGCATGACACAAAACAACCGTGACTGAGCTGAACAGAGCTTCATAAGGCTGATGAAATGACTTCAGAACTGCCCCACTGTACTCATCCTGTACTATATGACTTTACCTTCTGTTTGAAGCAGTGTTTTTATCGCGGGCCAGTGTCAGCCCCACTTTAAGGCTGCCCGCTGTCGTCTTTGACTGAACCAAGGGCATTTTTACTGATTAGACAGACACCGGTTTGATCATCTTTCAACACTTTTCCCCTGTGGCTAGAGTTACACCTAGCATTAATCAGTCTTCATTAGCTCTGGTGTCACATGTATAATTCTGCTGTCATTTTACCTGCCTATATGTCCCCTCCTACTGCTAGATAGTGGCAGGTAGGAGTGACTTGGATTCAGTCAAAGGAGCCACATTGTCTATCCTGCGGCTATTTCCCTTTAGTCATGTTCAGATCTCACTGGAAATGTGAAGGCATAAAGTCAGCTGGGAGACGGGGGGAGCACTGGCTGTGAGATGGATGTCAGGTTCTACAGATCAGAGTAGACATATTTGCGATTTATATGGCACTGGATAAAATGATAAAAGCACCAGAAGGCCAATGTGATTCCGTCCATTCATTACAATAACAAGCTTGGCTATGTTTGGGCAAGGCCCAGCAACCTACATCTCCCTGATTATTAGCACAGCACTGTTGCCCTCATGTCAAGCATTTTCAAGTTCTCGTGCCTGGAGGCGTGACTCCTTCGGTGGAAACACTGCCATGAACTGGAATGACCTGACTATCCCTAAGGACATCTATTCTAGTTTAAGATCCTCAAGGGAAAGAGCGATAGCTGATGACAGGAAGAAAGTAGTAGAGAATTACATTTATGGTTCCTCTGAAAGTGCATGAGACTGGATGGGACATTTAAGAAAATTACACAAATTCATCTAATCTCAGTACCTCCATTATGCCCCACAATTATTATAATCGTTTACTTCTGCATGCCTTAATGGGTTATTTTTTCCTATCTTTTCCTATCCTATCTCCTTTGAGCTGATGTATTTCTATAGTGGAATGAAAGAAACATGGCAGCCTAAGGAAAAGAAAGCAAGGGAAACAGAAAGAGAGAGAGAAGAGAGAGCACAACCTATCACTCGTCTTGAGTGAGGGGAAGTGGGAAGCATTGGTATTCACAGCAGTCCCTCCATTTTGGATCTCGTTCGGTACTTGGCTGCAGCCAACTGCAGCTCTGACACATGCACATCTCCCCCTCACACTGTTAGTAAAAGAGCTACTGTGTTAATTGGGCTAAACTGTGTTAGGGACGGGAGGGGAAATTAATGCACGGCTGTAAACAGGCATGGATGAATCACATCTGTCAGGTTTATGAGATCAAAGAAGACGTACGGTGCATGTGTCTCTAGCATTTTATTTCCTGCGCACATCTGGTGAACTGGGCAGCATGCTCTACTAAGTGAAACGCAGTTAAATGGAAATTACTATGTTCACTATCTATATTGCAAATCACACTTTTACTAGTAACTGTGGATCTGTTATTTCCCTCCTCCACTGTGTTGTCTTGCTGGTTGAATGGCGCATGGCCCTGTCTTCTAAATACGTAGACTCAGTTTGAATGGAAGCCAAACATGTGACGTGGAACCTCGAAACATGAAGGTTAGATTATTATCCATCGCAGCCTTGGCTCGAACAGTACTGTAACTTGCGTACTGTAACGTGGGTTGAAGGTATGAAATAATAACACTGTATGCAGCATTTGTCAAAAACATCACACGCATGTCTGCGCCATACTGTACTTCCAATCCTACAATGTATTTTTAAACTGATCATCAGCCACAGTGCAGTCCTTTGTCAGCCATGACAGAAGATAAATAAGTCATATGAAAGCCGTCCTGACCATCAGACGCAGCTGTAACCTTACAGCATGATTACTTGCGCGCTCTGCTCCCTCTCTCCGGATGTGCAGACGTGTATCGGTGCAAATCAAATTAATGTTTGTTAACTCACACAACACAGGTGGTGTCATGAAGCCAATCAATCGTAACTTGTGATAATTCAGGTTCATTAGTATTTACCAATGAACCTAGTACAGTCAGGGATTATTTTGATTCTGTTAATTATTTAATGGGACTTTGTTGATTGCAAAAGAGCTTCTTTATAACCGCTTTACCTCTCTAAGGACAACTCTCTCTCTCTCCGTCTCTCTCAAAGCTAAAAAAAAAAAAAATGCAGACCCAGTGCTAAAAAGGTTGAGCCGGGCAAATGCACTATATGTCACATACAGTAATGTTCTACAAAAGACAATGTATCCTTTGGGAACTAAGCAGAAATGATGAGCAAACTGGTGCTAAAGTGTCAAACTATGAGGTCTAAAATGTTTTCTGCTCTTTTCTGCTCTATGAAATGAATTTACTTCTATACAACATTGTATCATAATCACATTCAGACATAAAAAAAAAAAATATATATATATATATATATATATATTTATCTCAAAACTACTAAATCAAGTAAGTTAGTCTTGCTGTGAGGGAACAACATACAATATAGCCTGGAAGCTGCAGGACTCAGCCGGCACAATTTGGATCCAATAATTGTGTGATGGTGTGATAAAAATGAAAATCATCACGATCTGGACAGCTGAAATGGCAACTGTCCCATACTTGGGTGGGTATAGGTGTAAACTGGTCAATAGAAAATAGCTTAAAAGCTTTCTTTACAGCTACTTCAAAAAGACAATATTATTCCTGACAGCTCCTTTCACGCCTCCGAGAAGGCAATAATTGTGTGTAGCGAGTGCGATGAGGGAATTTCAGCCACAGAAGACAGGTACATGTGTCACACAGATAGAGGCTGCTAAACGCTTGGATACTTTTTTCTGCTAACTCTTATACTATTTTATTTGACTTGTGTTTGTGTATGCAATTATTTATCTATATATATATTTTTTTTCTCATCTGTCAAAAAAAAAATAATTTACGTCAAACAATATATGTATCTGCCAGACAAAAAAGAAGAACGTCCCTCTTAATAACCGCCGACGCGCACGCAAGCAATTTTGCGAACCCTGCTAATTGCTAGGAAGGTCAGGACGGCGGCTTCCTGCTCCGGATTGCTGCATTCCAGTGCAATGTGTGCATGTCACTCACCGCTGTGACAGACTATCACTATCCCTCTGCGCACCGGAGGGTGCAACAACACTCACAACATCTTGAACTCATTATTCATATCATTTCATTTACAAGACTCTATTGTAGATCCGACAGGAGAGTATACGAGAGAAAGGATTCCTTTATGTTTTCATGCATTAGTGCAGTGTTTTAACGCTTGTGTCTTACTGTCATACCGCAGTATACATATTGAGAATTCTCAGGGAATGCGTATCTACACATGCATATGAATGTGTATTCTATTACACTATGTGTCTGTGTTATATATGTATACTGTAGATGCATTGTCACTGTAAATCTTATGTTAACAGTAAGTGTGATTGTTTAATCACAAGCCAGTAGGGGTGGGAAGGATGGGTGTAGAGGAGGCAGAGTGGTGAAGGCATAAAGCTAAATGATGGAAATCCCTGCTGTCACCCAGGGTCCCTGCAGCATGTTCACTCAGGATGCTCATCTGTCTCAGCTTCCCACTTTAGCAAAGCGGTCTAAATAAGGAACATGGGAGGCATCCTTGGCAAAACCCTGAACCTGTCCACAAGGTCAGCTATCCCACCAGGGCTCTGGGTCACCGTCATGGGGGACTGGAGCAATCAGGTGTTAACATCTACACAAAGGGTGCCTCCACCTCTGTATGGTTGCAGCCTCCAGCAACATAGGAAGTCAGGACTGAGGCTTGAAAAGCTGAGGAAGCAATAGCCAAGACCTTGATGAGGGAACAGATGTATTACAGCAGATTCAAAACACAGTTCTGTGAACTGAACATTGACCTTCCCTGTGAAAAGAACCCACATATGTCAGCGAAAAAGATCTAACAATACAAATTATTAAAGCAGTTCAAGTCACAAAGCTGCAAAAGGCGAGACGTTTATGTAAATTTACACCTTGACTGGACTACAAAGACAGGTGCACTGGAGCCCATTCATTCCACTAATTTAGATAAACAAATAAAGCATGGCAATATACATTTCCCTGTTGGAACAAAAAGTGGAAGAAAATCAACTTAACCTGAAACATAAATGCCTTTTAAACATCTACGAGTGCAATGCAAAAAATGTCCTGTGACATCGCGTCAGCGAGGCTATTTTGGTCCGTCCTCCACGCAGCTTCATGCCCCACAGGAGCGATTCAGAAGCAGAACATTTTGCACGCCACATTGTGTTGACTTAGTTACTACTTGACTTTGTTCATATTTCCTTGATAGAAAATGATTCCCCTTTTTGTCCGTTTTCATGATCGGGACACTGCACAGGATGTTGTTTTATTTTCAAACTGACTCGATCCTGTATGCCATTTCAGTGTCTGACTTCCTGCCAGCACGATCTGCTCTGTGCCGATTGACACGACTGGTCGTGGTTTCAGTCAAAAATAGACCTGCCGTGTATTCTCGGTGAAGCGGAGTGGAAAGCAGCTTCCAGGAGCTTCTGTAACGCACTGTGGAGCTTCCGGTGGAATCACAACCTTCTTCTTGTCTGTGATCAGCTCCAGCGGCCGCGCCATAGCCAAAACACATTGTGCCCAGTGGAGGGAAGCATCATTAGTGTGTGTATTTACTGGCGTCACGTTAAACAAATTGGGGATATTGATTATCAAACAGCTCCTTCATGGTGCCATTTTGAAGCTGTAAACGTTTGTGCGGTTTAAAGCAGGTTTAACTGAGTTCAGTCTAGGATATGTTGGTTTCAAGTTCAAGTCAGCTTTTTACTCACATGAAAAATGCATAAAATGCTCAGTTAATTATCATCAACTTCAGATTTAAAAGGGAACTTTGCATTTTTGCACCTTCAAAATCCTCCTCATTCCCATTCCGCAAAGTGATGCTCTTTGAAAAGTGTGGAACTGTGTGAGCTAGGTGATGTGATACTGGGGTGCAGCGGATGACAGAGACCCTATCATACACCGCCTTTGTTCTCAACCTGCTTCTTTCCCAAGTTGTTCTACTTGTCTGTAAAGTCACAGTTCACACACACCCGTCTGAATGAAAACGGTGCCGCATTTCCAAGTCTCCTCTCATTTCACTTATTCATTTGATTTTTCGCCTAATTATTATTCAATGATGGCCCCTCTCTCCCAATGACAGGTGATATCCTGTGTCCCAAATATCAATTTTAATGCTATGCGCTAGCTACAAACACATCGCAGTGACTCATGGGTTTTAATAGATTATTTTGTGAGCTGTCAACTCCAGGGCCTGTAATAATGTGACAACGGCTCATTGACTTTTAATAGGATGCAATTTGAGCTGAAACTCAGTGTTTAGAGCAGCAAAGTGGAGGAAGACAGCAGAGTGATGCCCCTGATTCCCTTAACTTGTGATGTTTCCTTGGGTTTTTAAATGTGCCGGAAAGGGGGGGGGGGAAAGGGAAACAGTCAATGGAGCTGTAAATCTCAAGAAGATACCGAGGGGTTCGACACAAAGAGGGAGTGAACCTCGACTTTGTAATGCAGGAGAGAGGCATCAAAGACATTCAATGACAAGAAGACAGATGCAATAAATATTAGCTTTGAGAGGCATGTGATGTTGGATGATGACACAAAGCTGTCCGATATGGCTGTCACACAGTCACAGATTGAGTTTGTAAATGCTGCACATGGATGTGTGACCTAAGGATGAACTGAGGGTTATTTCTGCTTGGATGAAGACAGAAATGACAAAGAGATTGTTGGTAGAAGGAGCCGGAGAGGAGTGGGATGAAGACAGGATCATTTTGACATTGCCTTTTCTGACATTCATAATGCTTAAAGGACACAGTGAGCATCCAGCGTCCTCCTCCCCTGTCGTTTTATGACAAGCTCAGACACTCCACAATCTGGTGGCGCGCAGGTACCATCACTCCAGTCATTATCTCACAAAACCCATTCCATTTGACCTCTGCAGTTGATGCGCATTATTCACGATAGGAAGAGCTCCAACATGCACCTCAGCTCTGGTGAAGGAGACGCGGGGACGGAAGAGAGTGCAAGCGAGTGAATGACAGAAAGAAGGAGGGAGACAGAGAGGGGTGGTGAGAGAGAGAGGGGGGGAGGTGGGCAGAGCCAAAGACCAGAGACAAGGAGACAATAAGTCTAAGGAGACAAAGCGATGAAGAGTTTAACAACTCAGGGGAGACAGATCACATGTGAGTGGTGCACCTCCATTAAATACCGTGGTCACCTTCAAACAAAAATAAAATGACCGCTGTGTGTCTCCACCCCATGGCCAACACCCCTCCTGCTTCCTCATTAGAGCATAAGTATAGCTCTAATGAGCAGGAAAAAGCCTCTGTGTTGTGGGTAAGATGAATGAATGCAAGAGGCTACTTCACACCTCCTCTGCCTGATGCTAGTGCGGTGCGTCTATCACGGTGCACCATAGGAGGGAGCCTTCTGGTGAGTCCTTCAGGACCAAAGGGCCCTAAGAGGCCCTAATTACATCATTCAGATAATTATCCACAAAGCTGTTGTCATGGATAGCTATTTTGTTTGCGCGAAAGCTTCAATGGAGGAAAAGGAGCAACCATAAGGAAAGGTATCCACGCTAGAATGGAAACCTTTTCGTTGACACATACTACACAAACAGGTTAGATATACTTTGAGATGAAACAGTAGCCTTATCTCTTTGTGCCATATAGATTTTTGTTTCTAGGATGTTTTGGCAAAGCTTTGTAGTGCGATGCAGTGAGCAATGCTGTTCATCCGATGCACTATGTGTGGCATGTTTAGAGGACTAAAAGACCTCTGGCAGCTCATGATATTTAGACCCTGTCACTCTGCAATACCATATCTGATATCTGAAATACTTTTTTTTTCTCTCTCTCTTTGGCTGGCATAATAAAAGCTCTTTTGGCCATAGCAGGGGGCATTTCCAGTTTTACATAATCCACTTAAGTGTCAAACCTTGAAGAAAGCTGAATATTGCACTGTATTGCTTATGATTTCCACATGGTACATCATCTCATTTCATCTGGTAGTGCCACCTTTTATTCCTGTCCATAACAATAATATCCTTATTCTGTGCAGGGATGTTACAAGGCTAGAGGGTTTCTTTGCAAGCACAGAGCGAAAGATGGGAAAAACACCTTTGACAGTTTACTGTTGCAGACTATTGCAAGGTGAACAACAGCAGACAAACATTCATAGCTACAGTAAGGGCAGTAATTTAGCGTTGTCAACCTGACCTGTGTGTCTATCTGTCTATCTGTCTGTATTTGACAGCAGTGTAGGAAGATGATTATTATACAAGAAGATTATTATTATTATACAAGTTTACAGATTGGATAACAGTTGGGTTGGATGGGATTTTGGCCCCAAAAGAAATGATGGTTAAAGCAATTGTCTTGCACGAGCTGTGAATGTGTGTTGTGAGGAACAGCCCGAGCTTCCGCAATATACAAAACAGTGACTTATTGCCGTTGAATGCTCTGTCGTTACAAGTGCATTCTTTACACCAACGGCTATGAAAATAAAAAGAACAAGGCCTCTGAAGTGAGGATTGGACATTAAAGGCAGTAAGTTATGAGCTTCCCAGAAAAGGTGGTATAGATTCATCAAGGCCAGCAGAAACTAGAGAAAGAGAGTGGTTGCTTGAGCTCAGTGATGGATTAAGCTGTCTGGTGCTGCTCATGACTCATATAAACTAATCATTGTTTAGAGCAGGAGTCCGTAGTGTATTACAATTGCATGCTGAAAAATTACTAATACAGTAAGCCTCTTTGACGGAAGAATATTGAATTTATCTATAACCATCTTAAGTTGTGGTTATGTACTTTATTTGTCTACAGGGAAAAACAGAAAAATAAGATCCAAAAAAGGTATCCACTGCGCTGATGTTGAGCAGTTTGAATGCACGTCACCGTAAAACACCCTCAGCAAGTGTCATTTTGAATGATTTCGCTTTAAACTATGCACCCTGACACTGGTTAGATTGCTACAGTTTTGCTTTTCGGTACATTCAAAATGCCATCAGGCCTGCCTTAGTGTGCACAAGTTAACACTGAAATGGACAAATGAATATAATGAGGGGATCACAGATCATTGGAGCCCACTATCCGAAATAGCATCTGCAGATCCCATATTTGCGGAGCAGTCAGTCGGAAACAATGATGCAATACATTACAGTCCACTTTGAATGCATTGAAAATGGCTCTTTCAACACGTTTCCGGTGCAGAGGTGTATTATAATCATCTGTTTGAGATAGCACAGAATATGTAGCGAGGGTTCCGATTATGCTGGACTATTGTTAGCAGAGCCTAATGGACCCTTAGTGCATGCAAAGAATGACTTATTCCTACAATTGGGATTCAAGTTGCATTTCAAGGTGTGAAAGTGAATGTAATGAGAAACAGCAGGAGACCTATGATAAAACAACATACTCTAAATGCTGTCAACTGGGCCCTCGAATTGATTATTTGAGTCATTTGACATGCCTGCTCACTTTCCAAAAAAACTGCCTTTCCACCATGTCTCCAAGGATATCCCTCTTAACTAAAGCTAATTGGCTGGAACACTTTGGGAGTTAGCGGCTTGAGACCAGACATAAATATCTGCCAATCAATCAGACCGTGTCCTCTTACAGGCTCTGTATCCAACATGGGCTGAAGCATGGTTTACGGCATATACTGTGTAGACGCTGACATGTCCTGAAGTGACTGACAAGCCTCAGCGAAGATGTGATAATTCCCAAGGGTCAGCATGGCGCTCACGTGCAATCCAACCCCACCCTGATGACTGTCACGGAGAAGACAGGGTGCCAACACAAGGACAAATTCTGCCCTCGTGTGCTCTTCATACCTATGTCAGCCATGACAGCCACTCCACTTATATGGCCTAATGAGGTGGCTCAACAGCAGCATGTCACACATGCTGGGAGAAGTGAGCGGTGGAATGCCCGGCTTTTTTTTTTTTTTTAATTTTATTTTTTTATTTTGAGAGCTTGACATTTTTTTGTCACTAACTTTTAGACGGGTGTGTGTTAATACAATTGCATGTTTCAGAGTGGGTGTGCAAACTTGGTTGAAAAATAAGTTTGTGTTCATGGATAATGCTTTAACTAGGTTTGCTTCTTCCGTTTTGCCTGTTTGAATTACTTCAGTGATTCAGTTCAGACCAAAGTGGAGGTGGAGACTGTTATCTGACTGTTTTTTTTTTTCAATCTGCATATCATTTTCAGTTTCTTCTGAAGATAGTATTTTTTTCATTGTTGTCAAAAACTGCAAACATTCTGTTACCACAAAATTAACAACAAAGGTTATGATTTGGACTCAAAACAACCTAAAGCAGCATTCTATATTTTTCAGTGTGATTGTGGGAAAGTGCCGCTCAATCATTTAAAAAAAGTGTTTATCCAATTTCCATAACTTCCTATTCACAACCTAAATGGAAAATGTATACTTAAGGCAACAAGGAAAATACTATGAATATATAAATTGCTGACTTGGGATGTGTTTCCAAATAACATGTATCCTGTGGATGAGATATCTTCAAATATCTCCCTGTACTGTATTTTCAAAGGTATTTCAGAAACATTTTTTTATTATTTTTTTTGTTTACACATGCCATGGTAACAGTAGATAACCTTGCAAAAGGTGCCATTTTGCATCCAGACCGCTTGATTGTCTGTAGGTTTTGACTCAGTTATCAGGAATCAACCAGTTTAGCTCCTCAAGCAACATAGTGGTCAGTAAACAAGAGGCCTGAGCATCAGGGCTGTAGTGATAAAAGAAAAACAGGTCGGTGAACTATAAATGTCTGCAGCAGCTCTCTCAGCTCTCGCTGTCTGAGATTTAATATACAACCACTGAAACCATATGATATATTCCTATATATACGTAGTTTTATGGGGTACAAATCTTTATGGCTAAGTAATAAACAATCAATATTCAATTGTACATTAGTTTGGTTATCGGATTGCAGGTGTCAGCTGTCAAAACTATTCAAATTGTTCACAGGATTCTGTCTGTTTATCATTTACTTGCCTCGCTGTACACAATGCATGTGCAAGTTGTCAGCTGGTATTATTGGAAAGTTCCAAACATAATTCATTGACATTTGTAGCCTAGACCATTGCCTAATAACTTTAGCCTGCAGTATCCTGATTGAGGTCTTACTTACTAAAAAATAACCAACCAAGCAACCATTATTTCCCATTTACAACCTCTTTTTTTTTTTTTTTTTTTTACGGGGGTGTCTGAAAACTGACGGATGTCCTGGCTGGTGGGTGTGCACTGCAGCAATTTAATGTCATTATCCTGCAAGCACCGAGGGTACGATGTCTGCTAAGTAGAAAGGGGGGTGAGATTTAGAGGCAGGGGCAAGGTGAGGTTGTGTTCTGAACTGTCGCATAATGCTCGGTAAACAACAATGATTTGACTTGGATTTTTAAAATGTAAATAAATTGCCATCACAAAAGGACACGACAGCCCCACTGTGCATCCTCAGCGGAGGAAAGACCTTAGAGCAAAACACTTAAAGCCAACCTGTTGCGCTAACTGACGGGCCCTGCAGGCATAGGGTGTAAAAGGAATTTCATCCTTAGGCGATAGAAAAAGCAATAAATGAATAAATAAATAAATAAATGAATGAATAAATAAATCCCCACCACACATGAAAGATGTATGTGCTATAAGAAGAGGACTTGAAAAGGTGTGCTTTTATTTATATATCTAAACTATAAAAAAAATCTGCAGTATGTGGCAGTTATCAAAACATGTAATGCAACATGAATCAAAGGACTGAATCAATTTTACATGTAATATCTTCATATTAGACTGAACTGAACTTGCACTGAACTACCCAAAGACTGACCTTTATATAAGTGTTGGAGAGAAAGCCTTTGTTCTCTTTTTGTCTCTGCAAGAATGACATTCTTGCACAGCTTGGGCACTTCCCTGACCTGCAAACTGTGTATACCTTCTGGGTTTGATGTTAAAGTAACCTACCTTACAGCTTTCGCTATCACTACCCATCCAACACTATCCATCAGACCAAAGTGAACAACCAAAACAAACCAAGGACAGCATTTGCTATGGAAAATATATTGGAGCACTGAAAATACAATCAATTTAGTCGTTTATAGAAGTTCATGTTTTGCACTTTAAGCTTTTTTGTAAACTGCATGGGTATAAATGACCATGATGCAGTTCAAGAAAAACATTTATAGCTAATGGCCTCATGTTGATCCTGCTAGTTGCTTTAGACATCAGCCATAGCTATTTTTTTTTATCTAGTGAAGCAAACAAGGAGTTTGTTGAATCGACTCCTGGTTTTCTATCTTACTTTGGTCTACTTCACATGCACATTGACTGTAACAGAATTATTTTTTGTGATGCTGCACTTTTATTTTGGCAACCTCTCCTAAACTCTTTCTCTCTTTGTGGACTTCTGGGGGTGTTTTTATGGAGTGCACGTGTGACAGTGCAGTTACATTACTCTGGCACATACCATCATATGCACATACGTCAAATACCTTGTCATGCTGAACCAAATAGTCAAGGAAGAGAGGGTGTGTGTGTGTAGAGGGTTTTGCTTGGCTGTTGTTTGGTATTTATTTTATTATGTATTTATGTCTCATGTGTTATTCCTGGGGAATGATGGCTACACTGACATATTTGGAGTTGGAGTCAGGTAACAGGTTCCTAAGACATTAGTTCCATTGGTTCCAATTTCAGCACTCAGGTAGTCTAACGTCCTTGCTTACTTTCCTCTGAGCAATCTCCTTTTTGTCCAGTCTCTGTATAAATATTTAGTATCATTTCTGGGTGCCTACACATGGCTACAATAACAACAGTGGATGTCTGCACCTCCACTTCAGCAGACAGGTTGAGAAGCAAGTGTGAAGATAAATCCACTTTTTAATCCCAAGCGTTTAAAAAATAAACTCTGAGTTCTCCTCCCTCCCGCCGGTAAACAGCTCCAGATCAGAGCAGAATCCAGCACGACTCCAGGTGTTTATTCCTCAAGGAGCCCAGGCTCTGGCCCGTGCCATCTCCCTGAGCTTCTGAAGATGGGAACCCTGGCCTCAGCAGCTGTCCCTTGGAAAGCCGCAGCTTCTGTCCTCTGCTGGTTCTTTACTGAACGCTACAGTGACTCACTATCACTTCTTGGCACAAGTGGCATTACAAAAAAAGTACAGCCGAAGCTAGCACACTACTTTCAGTAGATATTTCTGCAAAGGAATACATTAATAATTTAACTGTTAATATATGTTTTAAAGTATTATAAGAGTTTGTGACCTTCACTGTATAATGGTGTTGGTAGAGGCCTGACACCCGTGAGACTGATTTTGTTTGTTCATCATTGTCTGCTACGTATATGGTGAGAGTTTTTATATGGACACTAAAATCAGAGAAAAACTTTACATTTCAGTACTGCTGGAATTAATCATCTTAGGGCTTTAGCACCATGAAACCTTATAGTGTGCATTCAAACATCTTTCTGTGAGTCTTATGTAGATGTTCTAAAGTGGATGTCATGCAAACGGACACCAAGAAACTAAGCACTCGCACTGTATTGTATTA
This sequence comes from Nibea albiflora, assembly GCA_014281875.1. Taxonomy (NCBI): domain Eukaryota; kingdom Metazoa; phylum Chordata; class Actinopteri; family Sciaenidae; genus Nibea; species Nibea albiflora. The sequence continues at coordinate 12,555,321 of CM024790.1, read as the reverse complement.
TCTCTGGTCAAAGATTCCTCCACTTAACCCAAATATTTACACACTGATTCTAAGAACAGGTGATTTCAGACACTACTGCCAAAACATCTTTGTGTGCAGTATGCACATGTATGCACATTTGCAATGGTCATCGGGGGAAAAAAAAAAAAAAATCTGCAAGACTGGGAAGAAAAAGGTAATTTCAAGCCATAACATGGTAAGTGAAGAGATTTTTATAGAACCACATTACAGGTAGAATCACATATTTCTGGCTATTGCCAAAGGCACTTCTAGTCATGTTTCCGAAATGCATTCTTCCATCCAACAAACCATAAAACTGTCAAGTATTGAATGTTCTTGTCTATAAATTACTTAAATCAAGTGAATTTAATGACTGTTAAGGGCAGCCATGGCACATTATTTCACAGGATATAGCTCATCATTTGGGGGCAGGAATCGTTAATCAAGCCAATTATCAAAGGACACGGTACATTTAAAAATAGAAAATAATTTGTCATCCTCCATTAAAAATTGCACATTATCTATTAATGACTTGCAAAATGCAGCAGCAGTTGGTCCTGAAATTATACCTTGTGTTCCCTTAATTCAGCTGCCATGTAAAAACGTCTGTGAATTAGTGATGAAATAAATAAAAATCTCTGGGCTAACTGAGCTACGGTAGAGGTCATTTTAATTATATTACAACCCAAATTGAACTAAAAGTGATGTATTTTACACATCAATATTTAAGCACTACAGAATGACGCTATATCTTGACATTTTAGCCAACTGACCTAAAATAATTGGTGCCTTTCCTTAAATTGAACAACTTCTGTCTGTTTGGCAACATTTTGAGCATGATCATTTATCAAACAACCTAATGAGCAGCATTGTATCAATGTATTTATGTAAATATGAATAAGTGCAAAAACAACATTTTCAGTGGGGTTGTTTATTTGAACATGATTAGTCTGCCTGAATCATTGATTCTTTGATCTGACTGAGGTCTGTGAAGTTAGAATCTATGGCTATGAAATGCTGTGTATTGATAAATCCATGGTGCTGCACTAGCAGACGGATTTGTAATTGCACCTATTTCTCTCAGTACCGCCCTTCTGTCAGTTTCGCCTAGGATCTATATGTACTGTAAACACTCAATTCTGTAATTTATCGTAGCCTGTATACTCTACAGAGTAATGTCACCTCCATGATTAAAGGGACACATTAGCAACGTGTAGTCGCAAAAGAGCCAGACTGTAAAGACACACTGCTGCCTGTAGTATTCCTATAACGTATTCCTATATCCTAAGACCATTTAGTAGCTACTGTCCTGCTGAAAATACACCACAAGACCAAGCCACCTCAGTGACAAAATGTTTTAGGGTAGATGTGACTATAGGTATAGTTCTTACTATAAGTTGAGTGTTTGAATGAGTTTAGGGACTAAATATTCAAAATTTAAGCATTAAAACCTTCATATTGGGGTTAAAAAAAGAAGTATACATGCCATTATTTCAGTAAACATATACGCCAAGTATATGCATCATATGTATACTTTATACACATATCATATTTCCTACACATGTAGGTAGGAAAGACTGTAATGGACAAATTGCATGTTTTGTTTTTTTTTGCTTCACTTCCAGTATCTCTCTCTATAAGTGGGGATTTCATGATACATAGGTGAATCATGCTGAGTTTAAGTACAAGTAGGTGAGAAATGAATACCCATTGGTTCCATTAGTTCCGTCATATTACCAATGCATATGTAGTGTTGAACCCAGTCATGAAATCACATCATGACTAAGGTGGGCTGGGTATTGAATGACTTATTGTTCCCATGAATACATCTGTGCGTGTTCTGAAGGGACCTTATCGGCTGAGAGACTGCACACTTGCACTCGCACGCGTCATTAGACAATTAATGGAGGTCTTTAAAATTTCGTCGAGGAATACAGTTCTGAGAGTTGCAGCAGAGTTGCATGCACTCAGGACTAATATTTAATAAGCTGTTAGAATATAACTCGCATAGAGATATATAAATATTTGTTAGCTGTCTCAGGCACATAATCCTGAACCACACACAAGCTTGCACATATTCACACCTGAAAACCTACATTCACACGAATGTACAGTAAATACACACAGTCGAGCAGACACCTTACCCTTGCTGCCTGCATAACAAATTATGTTTATGCCTTCAGCACTGGGTTGATAACACTTTAGTAAATATAGATTGTTTATGGGTAGAACATTATGGAGTCATAGCTGTGTCTATGCTCCAACTGAGACACAAGGGCAGGATCCTCAAACAATGTCTGCTTGGGTACCAGAGTTAGTAAAAAATACATCTATATTTATTTGCAAATGGAAAACTTTATCTCGGGGATGAACTTTTGTGGGATGAATGATGAATTTCAGCAAGTTATTGGCTTCTGCTGTCAAGGTTGCCCGCTTGTCTCTGACAATTTTATTCAACTGGCAACAGCCACCAAGAGAGTTCATATCAAATATCTGCTCTCCTTATTATTCTAATGATCACTGTCAATCTTGATGGATTAGTGTATGCATTATCGACCTGAAAATATGAGAGAGAGACAGACTCAGCATGCATCACTGAAGGAACAGTTTGGTTTTATGGGCAAACCCATTAGGCGCGTTAATCAGGATAAAATGTCTATCTCATCTATTTTCAGTGGCTGACCGCAATAATGAGTCATTAAACATTGTGTTTCAGAGAAATCCATCTCCATCTTGGCCCAAAGATATTCTGAGATTATTCATATTATCTCTTATTCTCTACCAAAGTATAGCATCAAATCAGATTTTAAAGACATCTGCAGAGGTAGATGGACAAAGATGGAATAAATCAAATAAAAAGTATCAAAGGAAAGCTAATGGTGAGGAGGTAAGTATTCAACCTCTATACTTGAATACTGAATAACCGTCATTTTGCAGAGGATGTATTTTTGTATTGTGCCAAATCATCCTGCCTGATGAAAAAGCCTTTAATTGGTAGGTTCAAATAATATTTGCAGTGATGTGTTATATCTTTGGCTGTGTTTACATGCAGATGGTATCCTGGATACAATCACATTTCCTGTTTGAGGTGATCTGGATGCTGACAGTGTTGCCATGAATATTGTGTTGAATATGTCTCCATACAGACATAAAGACGTAAATAATGAGTGTTACTCTCTAGCTTTTTCTCGCCGTCTGGCTAGACTTAAAATCAAGCAAAGGTACAAATTTCATGATTTCATGTTGTATGCCTCTGTACCAGTGATCCATGCACTCATCAAGCCTTTTATCCGTCCAATTATGCTTGCTTGATATTCAGGGAATCGAAAGTATAGTAGAAATAAACCAATCATAAACTCTCTTTGAAATATGCCATTAGTTTGGTGAAATGTTATTACTTTGCACATATGTATCCTGTAAATGAAAACTAATAACTTACATTTTTTGGCCATCTAAATTCTGTAATAGTATTATACAAAAAAAAAAAGAAAAGAAAAAAAAACTAATAAAAAAATTGAATGACAGCAACAAACAAAAACCATATGTTACCCAGAGGCTAGAATAAATCAAAACTGATGTAAACTGTGGGTGGCAGTCTTGAAACACGACCTTCAAAAATGTAATTTAAATGATAAAGCTGCCTTCATCAAACAATGGCACGATAAAACAAGAAAAGAAAACAAACACAAAGGAGGGAAAATTACCATCTCCTAGTATGCAAAACAAAGTAAAAGTCCCAACATATGTGAGCACACAGAACGTGGGAGCTTATTGATTTGATTCAAGAGAGGATTTCCTATTGGTTTGTTTGCACTGTGGAGACCTGAGCTCATCACATTTTCAAGTGCTTATACAACCGCTTAAGATGGCACAATGAGACCTAATGATTCTTCAAAGATTCTCTATAACAGTGATGCTGTAAGGCTTGAACTGGTTTCATTACAGCAGGTAGCTTAAAGCGAAAAAAAAAAAAAGGAAACACAATCACTAAAAGGAAATAGCCAATTCAAACACTTACTGTGAAGACAGAGAGAATAGAAATTAAGTGAACACGCGGAAAACCATGCCCATTTCCTGTGTATCGAAATGATTTTTCAAAATGGATTCATACTCGGATAATAAGACAGACTTGGCAAATGTGATTTGATGACACACCATGACAAATCATTTCTTATGGATTGTATGAAACCAAGCGTTGCACATTTTGTTATAGGACAAGGTCTACTGAATGATCTATCTTGCGACTAAAAGAGTGAATTTTGAGAATTCATAATCGCTGTCAACATTTACAAAAATGTAGGTTATACTATACATTTTGGAAGCTAACGCTGCTAAGCTTCTAAAATCAACTTCATATTTAAAGCTGGCAACTCAAAGATTTTAAGGGAAACTTGTGATCAATACGTTTTGTGGTTTTGGCTTTAACCAAAAATACTTCCTTTTGGCCTTTTGAATGCAATTATTCAAAACATCAATCTGACTTTTATATAGTGAGCTTTCATTTTCCTTGCCAGAAAAACATTATCTATCGCACCTAAGGCAGCCAACACCATGTCTGCAGGCCACAACCCTGTGTGTGGTATTTTCCAACATATTTGTGGTTAATGGGATAGCCGTGTGCGCTGGCGTCGTTTGAACATAGAACGTGTGCAATGGCTGAAAAAAGGTTGGGGAAACTCTGCCTGAGGGTGTGTACTTACTGAAACTCTGAAAACTGCTGTGGCCTGTTGTAAAGCAATTTCTGTTTCAGACTGTGTGGGAAATATGAATGCTCTTTGATTTGCTTAAATTGCGTGTGCTAGCTGTGTGAGGATACATATCTTTGCTCTGAAATGAAATCGCTTAATTTTCTTCCCCATCTGTGTGTGCATTGGGATGTTTATAAACTATATGTATGCTTAGTTTGTTCAGCGTGTGTATGAATGCGCAGTGGCAAGACTGCATGGGCGTGTGTGTGTGTGTGTGTGTGTGTGTGAGAAAGGGTGCATAACAGGCAATAATCTACGAAACAAGATTATTTGCATATGCTTTGGAATTAGGGTGCCAGACTCCTCTGCTTAGTGTTTAATCAAGCATTTAATCAGTTCACCACATACTGTACAGCTGTGTATAAACCTTTATTTTACTCTCACCAGTCTTTTAATCTTACAACTTCCCAAGAAAACAGACCTGAAACATATGTAAACAGTTATTCACACACAAAACAGAACAAAGCGGTAACTTAACATGAATCATATTTGCCACTATCCAAGTAAAAAAAAAACCAAGAAACATTCTGCAGTATGTGCTTCAACTTGATTTCCATGATCATTATCCAGTGGGTTTTTATGCCTCATGTTTTATCTTAATTTCAAAGTGATTATGAAGAGGGTTTATCCGTGTCCTTTATCTTATTTTACATTAAAGAGGACCAGTTTACCAGGACCAGCTTTTCCTTAGTTTTTGTCATATAGACAGTACAATATTGGATGATGATATTAAATGAGGCCAAAGTGTGAAATAATGAGGGCATGGATGGATAAAGGGAACTGGACTGAAGGTTGGAGGCAAGGTTCTATTTATTTTTACCAAAGATGCTCAGTGGTGTGTAAAGGTAGGAAAGGTTTTCCACATTGCGTGGCACATAGAGCAAGCGTGCTTGAGACTTCAGCTGGATGAACTGAGCCAGCGACCGGTTTAGCCCTCTGCTAACTTGAATGGGGATAAAGTGATTAAATTGCACAGCTCTCAAGTGATATTGGAACGAATTAATGAAATTATGGATTTCTATCTTATCTATCTATCTATCTATCTATCTATCTATCTATCTATCTATCTATCTATCTATCTATCTATCTATTACTTTGAGCAGCATTTCATATATGAAAGGTATTTATATAAATAAAATTGACATTTATAATATAATTTATAATATATTTGTTTGGTAGTTGCTTGTTTAACTACTAAACACAATAATGTCTCAGCCTGCAATCAGTTCATGAAAGCCTTTGTAAGTATATAATAAGACAGCTAACACAAAGAACAACATAATAGAACAGCACGATAAAGCAGCATGAGTGTCAATTGACTTCACCGAAATTTCACTTATTAGAGCCAAATCATGCCAGGATATTTGTAGAGCAGGTCTACAATATACTATATAATAATATACTAAAATAATAATATTTGCTTAGATTTTTACCCATTGTGGCCCTTAGGTGAGCTGCACCTAAGGGCATGGAGTGCATCCTTACTATGTAGTCCAGTTAAGATGTCTGAACTCAAAGAATCCCCCAGAAATGACTATATCCCCTACAGGTGAACTTCACTATTTGTACGGTCAGGTGACGGTGGAGATGTCACGCACTGATGGCTGGGAAAAGTTCTCCTGTAAATCTCTATTGATTACCTATTGCTGACTCTTAGCTGCAGAGCACTTGGCAAGGGGTTGATTTTGTCTGGGTGCTGTTCAAAGCAGAAATACATCTGGTGATGAGGAGCATTTTAGCACGGGCAACCCTAAGATGACATTTTGCAGTGAGGACAGACTACAAAGCCAAGCAGGAGAGCTTTGGCTCGGTACCAGAGTGTTCACTCTGACTACATCATTCAAGTACAACACTTGTTCTTGTTCACTTGTTCTCCTTGTGCAATTTTCTAATGAATAGCCAACAGTGTGGATGTTGTGAAAACAGATTTCAAACGGTACTGTACCTGCTTTTCAGCTGGTATTGTCGCCTTTTCTCTATGGCCAAGTTTAGTGATTTGGATGATGTTCTTTCAGACAACATTACTTTTGTAAGGCAGAGAGCTCCTACCAAGGTCAGTAACTAACCAGATAATACAAAAAACACTTCACTGTGAAAAATCAGGATTCTGGATAAACATCACCTTCAAGTTACCTCTGGTTCTTTCCTTTTGTGGATATTGGCTGGTTGACGAACATAATACATACAAAGTGGAAAGAAAGTAGTCTACATGACTATGAGGAGACCATTTTCATTGAAAATTATTGCCTGAACTACAAAGGCCTTCACTACTTGAAAGCTTACCATTCTGAATATCGAATAGTGTTCACCTGGTCTTTTTTTCTACCAGTGACATCACAGTGTTGTCTGAGTAGAGGAACATGGAATTTATATGAGATTACAGTTCTAGAGTCTCTGTGTGTTAGCACATCGGAGAGCTGAAGAGACCGACCGACAGCACAGGTACAACATGTTCAGTGCAGTAACCGATGCCTAAGACAGCATTTGGGGAAAAGCAAGCTGTAGAATAATAATAAGTCAATAACCACATTTCATACTATTGTCCTTAATAGGGCCATTTATCAGGATTGCTTCACTGCTGCCAGTTCAGTATGGAAGCCGTACAGTAAATTAACCACTTTGTAGCTTGCATCACGCTGAGTGAACTGTATGAAGAGCTTTAGAAGAGACTGAGATGAAAGAGCAGTGGGTTTTGGACTAATTATTTCTGCTTGCTTGATAAGGATAACTCGCCATGACCACAGGGCTAGCCCAAAGTCTGGCTGTGTGACAACTGCAATCACTAATGTGAGAAGCAGTGCACACATCCAGACAAATCTAGAACAGGTGCTGGATCAAGAGGAACCTACAAATTCAACCACATTTATTATTATTATTTTAATTATCCTTTGAGAGAAGGTTAACTGGGTAGCCAGCATTCGTCATTCGGCGATCTAAATCTTCTCTCCTGCTTCTTATATTCAGGGCTAAAGTTTTCATTTTATTTGACATATTTTCAGACATGTGCTATGGCACCAGCAGACTCCTGTAGAGCTCAATGACATTTGGTTTGTGGTGTTCACAAGTACCCAAAATCACTCACCACTTGTGGCTTGTAGCAAATGTTACATTTGGAAATTCTCATGTTGAAATCTCTCGTTAAATCAAGGCACAGTGGCTCTTGATAAAGTACTTCACAGACCTTGTTGTGAAGAGTTTCATTGAGGTTTCAATTCATATGGTTTTACAAGAATACAGCCATCAAAGGTCTAACCATGCACCGAGGAAAGTGACAGCACAGAATATAAGATAAAGGATATACACAAAATCGTACTGTATTGTCTTCAGGGTAATTGTGCTTAAAGTGTGTGCGTGTGTAAGCGTCTATGTGTGTGAAGTTAGCATTTCATTTACCAAGGCAGCAGCTAATTAAGCAAAAAGACTGCCTTTAGGGCAAACTCACGCACAGCTCAAACATGCCATATAGCGGTGGATTCAACCAAAAGGTGAAGAAGTCAACAAAAGAAAGGAAACAAAAGAAGAAAAAAAGATCGGTGAATCTGAAAAGCGACCCAAACTTTTTACAAGGCAGTCTCACTATACCTGTGCAAAGTTATCTGGGCATCTAGTGAGCATAAAATTAATAAAGTGGAAGATACTACGCACTTGTCTCCGGAAATGAAAAAGGAAATGGAATGACATAAACGCACAAAGAATAAAGGTTGCTTATGGGGTAAAAAAGAATGGAGCAGCTGGAGACACTCACTCCAGAGCCTTTGGAGGAGGCAGATAGCAGCGATGCAGCTGGTGTCACTCAAGAATCCCAAGGTAATAATACACAATAGTGCCTTTTAAAGTGGCATCACCATAACAGCTACTGGACATTCTCTGTTTGGTGGCAGAAAATGGACACTAGTTCTATATTACAACCAGTTAATATAGTATAATAGCTGTACAATAACAATACTTATTATTATTATCATCATCATTACTATTATTATTATTACTATTGTTGTTGTTGTTGTTGTTGTTGTTGTTGTTATTATTAAGCTTATCTTCTTTTGAGAGCTCGAGTAATTGTGAGAGTGCTATTGAATCCAACAAATTACATCATCCACATTTTTTTTTTTTTTTAGATGAAGCACAGTGTTCTTCCATCTGATGCACCTGTTTAATATTTATTTATTTATTTATTTTTGGGTACTAGTGAATCAATCCTCCCTTCATAGCATGTAAAGTCTATAATTTTGTCCACTGCATTTATATAAATGACACACTGGTTCAAGCTAAATGTACCTAACAAAGTAGTGTAGAGTAGAGTGTATGCTACATTGTTTCCTGATGGACAAGAGCCATATTTCACATGTCAGCTAAAGGCTAATCAACTCTAAACATCTCATTTTTAGACATTTTTACAAACGACTCATTCTGTTTTGTCTCATGACGTGATGCCTCCCACATATCAGTCAATCATCATCATCATCCTCTCTCCTCCGCTATCAGAAAGAAAGCTCAGTGTCTCAAAGTGTAGCTATCATGTTTTTTTATCAAGCTGCTAAACATTCAATCTCGGAGCAATGTGCAATAAATACACTTAAGGAGTTTTTTGCCTTTCCATTTTATGTAGATGGTACTGTGTCAAATGCTTCCATGTTATTTTTTTTTATTTTTTTATGTGAAGCAACAGACTGTGGTCTGTGCATATGACAAACCCCCCTTTGGGGAAAAGTTTCGCTACTCTACTGTCAAGAGTTAAATTGAATTAGAAGATATAAGTTTTCTCCCAAATCTAAGAACTGCACTGAATGCTGGATAATCATGCAATATAAACCACAAATATTTGACACATTATTAATATAAACACAGAATTAATGAATTAATTAATGGGCCATATCATTCCACCTAAACTTTCTTGAGACTAGCACCCCTAACTGTAAAAAAAAAAAAAAATCATGCATTTTTTTCCTATACTGACTCCGCCTCAACATTTGTGGTAATTACTTTAAATCAAACTGAGAGTGCAGCGTGGTAATTATTATGTGTTGTTCATATACGACAAATGAGCAATGGTTGCTTCGACAGAGTAATAAGAGAATTACAGAGTGGATTTTGTTGAGAAATTGTGTTTACAGATCATAATGAATTCTGGCCATTAATGATGTGCACCAGGTCCAGTGTTTAGGACCTAGGGGGCAGAAATGAGAGATAGTGTGCATAACTTCCTTTTCATTAAATCACAGCAAAATAAGAATTGTCATGTTTTTGCTGCTTTAGAGTGAATTGCAATCAGGTACTACACAGCTAGATGCCACTTAATCCTACACACTTAACACATTTTAAAATATGCCGCAATAAACAGTCAGTGGTTTTATTCTTGTTGCAATTACAATTGAATTAGTTCTCCAGCTATTTGCTTGTACTATATTCTCATGATCAATAAATTAATCGAATGAAAATCAAATGAGAAAATGCAAATTCAACTGAAAATGATAAAGGATTTAAACATGTACCCGATATATAAACATTTTATTATATATTTTCACATGCTATGTGCTAGGACTGAAAAAAAAGAAAAATTATAACATGGCTTTTGGGGAGTGGATTCCAGTTCTACTCACCTTGCCTTTTCAAAAATGCCAGTTGAGAGAAGTCTCTCTCAAGTCTCTTATGAAGGAACTTTCATTAAAACATGGAGCAGCGAAGATGAAGCCGCAGCCTTCACTACTCTCTTCATAATTACATCCACTTATTATTTTTTTTTTCTCCATCTCATCACTTTATGTCCTTTACAACCTGTCAGTTTTTAATCTGCTGTAGGATTTATTCTTTACTGGGCTTTGAAATCCTGCTTTGGTCACATGTTATGTAATCCTGTCCCTGTCCGTCTCTTATTCCTTTTCTGCTCTATACTTACACTGTGATACCTTCTGCTTGAACATTATACTTTGCTGAAATTAGTTTATTTTGAAATGATCGTGTCACCTTGCGTGTTAAAATTAAAGATTTTTTAACTACCTAGAAGGAGAGAGAAACAGTGACAGGCTATATAGTGAATGTATGTCGCTCAAACTGCCCAAAATAAAATGTAATAATAACAACAACAGATAAACTCTTCACCAGCCTCACCATGACAGCATCCAGGCAAGTTGCATTTAAATCAATGATTTATTCAACATTTTAAAGGCATTTAACAAAAACATGAGCAGTTGCAATAATTAGTATAAGTAATGAACTAATTGGTCTTGCATTAATAGGAATACTTTAGTATTATATATATATATATATATATATATATATATATCTTACTGGATATTTATGCAAATGCAGGATCTCTTTTTCCTGTTAAACAATATCCTTGATTTTGCCTTATTATAGAAACCACCACTTGCAATGAACACTGTCATTTCCGTTCTTTCTGCATCTCTGCACATTCATTTGTGCCTCATAAGTGAACTCGCTGATAAGATTTTTTTTTTTTTTTTTACCAACTATTGGACTATTAGTTCAGACTGAAAACTGGAATACTGGAAAACTGGGACTTAATCGAGCTACCATTATTCCTTCTGAGAAGCCTGTACGCGTGGCAATTAGATCAGAAGATGTACTCCTATACTATTTGAGCCATTTGCTCTTTGATATTCTTTGATAATTCTCGTGGGCCAAGGTATCTAATAAAACCACGCTGTTTTGCTTCATTCATTCATCAGAATGTAAATGCAATGCTGCAAGACAGGACTGAAAATAGAATACTGATTGAGGGAGTAAAGGTGGAGTGTCAATTTGACAGACTTTTTTTTATGCATGTGCATGAATTGCATGTGTTATGTGTTCATGCATTTGTGATGCACTCCTTAACGGGGCACCAACAGTACTGATGCCAGCAAGAAAGGAGGTCCTTTACTGTAGATAAATAGATAGATAGATAGATAGATAGATAGATAGATAGATAGATAGATAGATAGATAGATAGATAGATAGATAGATAGATAGATAGATAGATAGATGATTGTAAGTAAGTGATTTAGTTTGTGTTTGAAGCAGATTTTGCTATAAAGCGCAGGTTTGTCTTTTAAACTGAGATTTAAAGAAGTGCCAGAATGTTGATTTAACCTAAGCAGGTGTTGCCTGAATCGCCAGTAGGCGTATCATTAGAATCCAGAGTTATTTTAACTTTCCGCCCCAACAGCACATGATCATAAGCAAAAGAACAAATGTGTTGTTTCAGCCAGATCTTTTTCTGGCTCAGCATAGTATAATCCTTTTGTCCGCTGATGTTTTTCCTCATGGGTGGAGCTTAAGCAATACAATTAATATTAAACACAGTGGAGCCTCAGGTGGAGTGGTTAAAGAGTAGGAATTATGACTAGTTCTACAAGAGATATGATTCATTTTATTATGTGTTGAGATTATTATTCTGAGCACTGATAGCAGCCAGTGTGGTCCGATCAGGAAAGTGGCTGAACCGGATGGGAAGCAGGACTCTACTCTGTTTCTGGAGGTTGACAGATGTCTACTTCACAATGCGCTTTAATTCTTGAAAAAAAAAAAAAAAAAAAACTTTCTCAATCTATCACGCCAGAAGGCGGTGATTTACATATTTTAAAACTGATAATGGCACTTATTTTCACGTTTGTTTTCTAGACTGTGATGACAATGTTATTGCAGGAATCTAAAGCTGACCTTTGCTCCATCCTTCAAACGAAATGGCACAGAGAGTGTCAGTCTAGCATGATAATCTCCCAGTGATCCACGCTCAGCTGTCCACCATACACAGCCTCTAAGCTCGATGCTTTTAAATAAAGAAATAGAAATGCATGCGTGGGGTTACTTTTAATTGCATAATCGGCTCTGTTGTTGTGGCATCAGATGTCCAACATCTGATATCAAGGACATTTCACTGAATTTCAATGAAGTCAGAGTGCAGTGAATTTCTCATTTTTTAGTACTGCTATTGTGCACAAAATTGAGGCTGGGCATAAATATTCATTGGGATTGCAGGGGAAAGGGGATGAGATAAAATGGCAAACAAAACTGATAATTCACTCCATTGAATCTACAATCTGACTGCATCCTGAAACTGGCATTTTCTATCCCTTAGTGTTACTATGACATGATGGAGGTCTCACTATCCTGCAGAATTGTAGCCTAATGTTCAGTCAGCTGCGACGAGGGCTAATGTGAGCTTTCTCTTACATTCAACTCCCCTTGGAAGAAGCAGCCACATGAGGAATTTGAGCAGCTGAGTGGGTGCGTAAATCAAACTGCTGAAATGACAGGAAAGCAATTCAATTCAACTTTGCCATTGCTTTTTTTTTCAAATCCGGCGCATAACCGACATTTAATGCAGGCTTTACGAGATAACTACACAAATACATCGTGAAACAAAATCATTAATGTGAAGGCAACACTGACCTTAAGGAACAGGAACTGCATCCAAATCGGTGGTGCGCAGTTGGAATTTTGTCAACAACACCTATACTATCCATTGTGAATGTCCGAATGTTTTCTTTGATTCCACTTTATATTATTTAATACTGAACACCTCCCTAGTTGGATGCAATATTGGATTATGTTTTCCCAATATTATACAGCTGCCCAGATAAAGCACAGCTTCCCATGGTGTTTTGTGTAATATTTATGGAAACAGAAGCGTCAGTCTGAGGCGGGAAAGTTTGGACAGCCTTTTTCCTTCCCAGCATGAATAAAAAGTCCACTACTGAGGTTCAAAAAGAATCCTCAATCATCAGCAGCACTTTCCGATGGATGAAAAGCAACTGGTTCCAGCCCACAGTGCTTACTTTCATATGCTCATTTAAGAGAAAATTATGCACATGCATTCATAAAAAAAATGTACCTGCCTGGATCGGGTGGCTCAGCTTACAGCGCGGTTGTTTATATTTTGGGGGGTCATCAACAGCCATGACTTAGTCAGAGAGAGGAGTTAGTTTTAGCTTAAGCTTGGAATGAGAGATTCCCAGTATGCCAATCTACTTATTATACACTTAAAGTGCACAGCTCTCCAGGCCGTTTTCCGCCTACTCCCTTTCCCTATTACCATTACTTCCCCATGCTGCTCTCTAAGTTTGATTAAGTGCAATCCAGTGGGGGTGTTTCAGCACAAACTTGATCCATGGCCGAGGGCTGACTTTACACTACTGCGTCAGAGCCAAAGATTTTTTGCGCAAGCGTTCTTTTTCCCTATCCCCACCTCATATTCATCAACAGTGTGAATATGTATAATCTCAACCTAGTTAGAGGTCCAAAAAGACAGGGGGAGCCTGCTGGGCTTGGCCACCTGTTGTCTGAAGATACAGTAATCAGCACGCAGGATACAAGATTACATGACAAGACACACAGAAAAAAGTAGCCGACTGAGATTTCAAAACATTTTATGAAAAGTGTCTACAGAGCAATATTCTCTAAAGTCTGCTATTGCCAACCATAATCTCAAAATCTGTCATTTTTTCTCTCTTTTGGCTACAAATAGAAGATTCAACCTTAAACTTTAAATACGGCTTCCTTTCATCTTCCATCCAGGTAAGTCACTGTTTGGGTCTGTAACAGTGTCAATAAAGACAGTCAGATCGATGAGCAATAAACTTAATAATGTTCAGAACAAACAGCTTGCAAATGACTAATGAGCGCTGTCTTAACTGCTAAAATGCTACCAAAGTAAGTAGTGCTCCGTCATATTAGGTGATGAGAACAACAGTGACATTGGTATTAATGTTTACAATGTTATTAACACATTGTGCTGAATGGTTGTAAATATAATGGCTTCGGCAGCAGCAGTACAGCTAATGACATTTTAACAACCAAGTATGGCAGTTGTGTAGTAGGGAAATTGTGACTTTGTTCAGAGAGAATGGTCTCTAAAGTAAAGTTTGGACCGCTTGATTCATTCTGAGGAAAATGGAGGTGTTTTTTCTAATGTGCTGTAAGTGGCTAGAATTCATACTGGCAAAGCATCTGAGAAAAGACAAACGTCTACTCTGTAGTAGATGTTATTGTCACGTTATTGTGTTATACAAATAAAGTAACCGAAGAATTTTCAAATGAATGCAATTCTGTGAATTAGATGAAATAACATCTCTGGATAGCAACAAGTCTGTCTGTCTACAGAGAAACTTGGACATCTGTCAGACAAACCATTTGAGGATTATCATCCAAAAAATCTTTCCTGGCACAATAATCGAAGGCTGACAGAGCTGCTAAGGTGCTAAGGCAACCATCTCAAGCAGCACTTCCTCTCAGGCTCTGAACAAATATATCTAAGGACAAGAGCAGGACGGCATACCGCACATACACATGACATTACCACCGTGTCGTCACTCAACCTAATTTTGCTCAATATGATATGTTCCAGACTTAAACCTAATGTCAAGCACTGTTCCCAAAAAAACAACAGCCTGTCATTCTTTACTCACATGCCTCTGTCTTACCTTGCCTTTGGTCTACAAAGCCACATGATGAGGCACAATGCTCATGCTTCGCAGTTTTTTTTGCTATGTTGATGCACTTGGGGATGTCCTTTGTGAGCACTGGCAAAGCCTGCGCACCTCTGCATGAGGTATAACTTGTGAAGTGATACAGCAGACAGTCTTTGTATGCCCCATAAAAGTAGTTGCACGGTAAAAGGTAACGTTAAAATATTTGACAGAGCAACAAACGATTTGTACTAAGTGATAGTTATGGCTCAATATTAAAGAGGCTCACAAAAAGACTGCTCCCTTACCGGCAGTTTCACTAAGGTTGTGGCCAGAAGGTTTGACAAACAGTTGCTCCACACTTCAATTACAAAGCTATCCAAGCAGAAAGAAAATAATCTTCAGGAAAATATATAATGGAGAGTTATTTTAGTGCCCCGACATAGTTCAAGTTTGCTAATGCCTGCCGGAAAAGAAAAGAATGGCAAACACTCTTGTCCAATGGGCACTGTACTCTGCAAAGATAACTGTATGAAGGTTAAGCACCAGTGTTTGTAAGTGTAAACAGCTTGGAACTTCATGCTCGTGTGCCTCAAGAGATCGCAATCAGAAGAGGACAAATCACGCCATGACCCCACATTATATACTGTACTTTCATACTACAGGCTAGCAACAGCGAGGAGTGAGTACAGCTGCTCCCTGATGATATTTTATGCTGTCCTGAGAACACTTCACTGAACCAGTGTTACTAGGTGAAAGGCGGGAGACACGCTCACTTTCAGAGTTAAATTAAGGCTGTCAGTTTTATTGGGCAAGAATAAATTAGATCACCTCTGCTTTATATAAAAATTCAGAATGGAGGAGCAGCAAAAAGATAAGTGTAATCATCCCAGAAGATGAAGCAACTTCACAATATTAAGATTCATCATGAAAAAAAGTAATCTAATTCAGGCTATGATCCACATCCTGCCGCAGTTTCTATTACTGTATAATTCGTGTCACGTGTTCAGGAGACTAATTTTGTGAACCTGAAGGATAGGTTCTGTGGTGGATCAAAGTTTGCTGATAAATGTTATGAATGGCAGATGCTGTATGGTGAACTCTGAGACTTGTCCCGTCTTAGACTCACTCTGTATGTAAAACTTCACTAAGATCTGCTCCTGTGACTCGAGATCGATGTCTTCATGACTCATTTTTTAGTGATGGAAAATGTAGGGTTGCAGTCCCAAAGGAAGTCTCTCTTTGACTCATATGGAGAAAGTCAGCACGCATAAAAGGAAATAATCTGTTGTCATAAAACGCATAGCCCACACAATCCTCCTTTACTCCCATCTGCACAGCCTCAGCCCATCCAGAGTGACGTCAATGTGCAGATTAGAGCCCCCCTCCCCCCATCTCTTATCCATCTCTTCCCTTTTTTCAAGTCTAATCCAGACTTTTCATGAAACCTCCGCGATGCTGCATTCACTGCCTAGATGATGACTTTGACGAGCTAAATCACAGAAGAATCAAACTACTGAGGCAAAGCAGCGATTTGGCACATTTACAGTTCCTGCATAGTGAGTAAAAAAAGTGTAAAGGGCAGCTTTAATATAAGAGTAAAAGGTTAGTATTCCTAGCTTGCTAAAATGTTGTTTGTTCCATTACTTGTTATTTATTAAATTATATTTTCTTTTAAGCCCATCCTATTTTTAGTTGAATAAATTGTAGGAGCTTACAGGAATAGACTCTCTATGATTGTACTTGTCTGATTAGATGTGACTAATTAAACTAAATTGAATTGAAACGGTGCATGTAGTGCGATACTCACTAAAGGGATACTATGATTCTTATCTCGTGTCTTGTATGTTTTACTGCTAATGCAAGTAATGCTGACCCCCCCATGTTTCTTTATGACATAACCTTGACATGCTGAACATGCCGCATGCTAACACAGAAAAAAAAAAAAAAAAAAAAAAACACAAGGACAGCGACTGGGTTATCTTTTCAAACTGAGGTCACAGTGACGTTGAATAATTCCGCTTGCTTATGTTCTTTAAAAACGCCTGTCGCTAGCAAAAAGAAAGCAAACTGCAAAGAATCAGTGTCTTTATTTGAAAAATCATCTGCGCACAGCAGTGTTACTCCTGGAAGCTTAAGCCCCCCCCGTGATGAAACATGAACACAGAGATAAGTGTCATGTATCGTATACAATGCACTTCTCAAAGTCTTTAGTAAGGAGGCTAATGTTGGGGCACAGCGGCACAGCAATTGTTATTACTCAGCAGCCATGTTTGAACACGATAAGCAAAATCGCATAATCCACATTAGCATGTAGAAAAACAGTGAATGGAGAATACAGTAAAACTGCTGATAAAGCCTGTCAAGAAATCCCTGCTTATTGCTAATTTCAGAAAAAAAGAAGATTGTAATACATTAAAAGTAGTATACATAAAAATATAGAGAGAATTTACAGATAACACTTCTGGTAAGGGAACATGTGACACTATTTGACAATACAGTATGCCGACTGTACTGTAGATCACAAACAGGAATGTTATACTTTCTCTATATAACCCGTCATTGGAGACCTTTCTGAGCAAAGCTTCTATACTCTTTTCCTATCTCTGCAAACCACCAGCTGCTGAGGGAATCAGACTTGCTTCAAACTCCCACGCAAGCCAAAGACTTCAGCGAGCGAGCCTACATCTGCGTATGAAGGACTTCAGGGGTAGAAAGGGAAGTATATGTGCTGTTTGAACTTCCTTGCCCCAAGCATTTAGTTGTCTCTACTAATCATAGGCTTTATCATTTAATAATTCGCAGCATCACTGCTTGGGAGCGCAAAGTATTTCAGCCATATAGGCTAGGCTCCTTTCATGTCTCTTTATTCTCCCCCTTGACACTCTCCATCCAAAGAGGCTGTTGTGGTAGCAGTGCCATGAGCACAGATTTGTCATGATGGTTACAGATTATGTTGCATTATTTGCATTGTTAGAGACATACGGCCCGTGGTAGACCCCGCGGGTTTGAGGCTTCTCCGCAACAAGCCATCTTTGATGCAAGCCCTTCAGCTGAAGATGCTAGCAGTTAATAAAATTTGTTAACGGATTTCCAATGCAAACACCACACTTTGTCCAAAATGTCAAAGAGATGATGTAGTTTCACACATTTACCTGAAAAGCAGATAGTTGGCACGTATGCTAATGCTCGGAATATGTTATTCTCTCACATGTGGCTTATCACTGTCTCAGACATTTCAGGGTGTCACGCTATTGAGATGGATTCCTTTGAAGAAAAATAAAACCCAGAACTTCTTTCAAGATCAACGTCGGTACCGCAAATGAATGCATGGTTGATAAGTGTAAAACCATTTCAGGGCTGCTGTTGGAAAATTTGTAGCATTCAGCGTCTGAGTTACTAAATAAAGGCATGACTTGTTTATTCAGCCTCACTCTGAGATAGCACCAAAAAAAAAGTTCAACTATTATGTCGCTCTCTGAAATCTCAACCACACAAGACTTCTATGAACACGCTGGTGGAAGTGAATGGCTCGTCTGTGTTGCTCAAAGAGTTCTAGAATTTTATTAGGACAACTCAACAATGCCAGGCACCAAGGAGCTGGTAAGTCATGATAATTAGACCCTGAGTTTTCAGTGTTTGGTATGGAATGTTATTTTAAGCTTTTCAGTGAAAAGTGACAGTTTTCTTTGGGACACTTTCTGTTGAGGTTTTTTTTTTAAATATATTTTGTAGATGATACAAACATCTCCTTCTTCTTGCATCGAGGTTTAACTCTCGGTGAAGATTTTAAAGTCTCAAGAGACAAACCAAAACTATCACCGTACCACTCAGGGTGAATATTCTTTTCCACATTTCCCTCCATTTTTTATGTGATTTGCATGGACTGACTCTTTATAGATACAATCTAATCATGCTTCCTCATGTTAATTGTTCTGTCAGCTCTTGGTTCCATTTGTCAACTTTTTTCGAACATCTACCATTTCCGAAATCCTCTTTTTTTCCTTTCTGTAAAACATTAAATATCAGATTTTTTTTTTTTTTTACCTGACCACAAGGTTAGATAGCAGTAGTAGATATCATGGGTCAGGGGTGTGTGTTTGGATTTCAAGTGGCAAAAACTGTTTATGTTTCCAAGAGTGTAGTTGTGCTCCAATTTATAAATTTCTCCTGACACAGGTGAGGGAGGTGAGGTCCGCTACAGCAGCGGTTTTCAAACTTTTTTTTTTTTTCACCAATGTGATAACTAATGAAATATGTTTATTTTTTCAGCCATGTACCTCTGACCAGCACAAAATAAAAAAAATAACATTTTTGATGCCAGTGCACCACCATCAATTTCTGACAACCATGTAACTAAAAAAGAAAAAAAGAAAAAAAAAACACTTAAACGTTACATTTCAAATGTTTAAAATCCATCACTAAATTTCAGTGAACTGTGTCTTTTTCATAGGTTAGTGAGAGACATGGTCTTGTGCTCCGCAGCAGATCTTTGTCATTCTCAGTGGTAGGCAGGAAACTGCAGAGATCAAACTCTGTTCCGGGCACAGTCTGTTTCTGTGCTTTGTTTTGATCAGAGTCATTGAGTCTAACAGTGAATTAACATCATCATGAACGTCATTGTGTTTGCTGCTTTCTTCTTCTTCTTCTTTTGTGAGGCTTTTCAGTAGCTGACAGCTATTGGGTGCACTGCAAGTAGGAATGTTGAATATAAAATGTACTTTATCAAGCTAACATTTACAGTTTTTTATTTTACTTATTAAACTTATTAAAATTTTGAATTATGCATGACTTATGTTTTTTATTAATATTTTTACAAAGATCTCACGTACGCCCTGCAGTACTCCAAAGTGCCCTTAAAGGTACTAGTACCCCAATCTGAAAAACACTAAATCACATCCACTATTCTCATAATTATACCTCACCAACATACAGTATTACGTTTCACTCTTGAAACATGGAAGCTGAATACGCTCTTGACTTAAGGAAGTTAAAGGTACTGTTCTTAAGAAAATCAGATAATAAACTCCAAATATTCACTCCTATAGTCCTGCAGGGACTGTATGACACCACAAATACCTTTTGAGGACATTCTGATTTTTCAGAAAAAGCCATTTAATTTTTAGCGTGGCGTCTACATGCGCAAAGCTGGCTGAAGTCCTTCAACAAAAGCTGTTATTTCTGGGTCACCAGTCTGTTTCAAGTTTTAATACAGCTCTTTTATTACATTAAATGGGATTTCAAGTTACAAAAGATCCAGACTAAAAGGTGAGCATCACAGAAATTATACTTTAATTGAAGGAGATCACTGAATGAGACAATTTGTAGCCACGCACATGGTATCTACACTGTAAAGTTCTGGACCCTAAATGTTTTCTTTTTTCTACTTCACCGAAGCTATTAGACATAGTCCCACTGATGACTGCCGTAATAAGTCAAAGTATACAACTAGTGTAAGAGGTCAGCCTGAGATTCAACAGTTTTGTGTCTCTCTGTAAATGAGCTGCACTTTTTTTGATTAAGTTGCACCCGAAAATTGATGTTGCATTTTTCTCATTGTTTGAACTCACTGCCGCATCAGAGATATCAATAGAATACTTAATAGAGTTTTAAGACAAATGAGATCCTGAGAGGATAGTGTGATATTAAATTACACTCTGCATATTGAATCCAGGTAGGTCTAGGTGAATCAAAAATAGTCCACAATGAAAAAAAAAGAAAAGCATATATGGATCCTCAGATTATCACAGTACTTACAAACCAGACAATAGCAGAACAAACCAATGAAGACAGCTTCTAATCTGTGTATAATCATTTTATATAACTGCTGAAAGCTGCAGTGCTGATGCAAAGCCCGGTGATTTTTAGATAGTGGCATAACCACAACCCATTTTCCAGCCAATATCTCTTCTTACTTCCTGTGAGTCAAGACCAGCCATCAGTAGCAGACAGTCACAGTGCACAGGAAACCATCAGATTGAACAGAGATCCAGTGCCTGTTAAATCTGTCAACACTGCTATGATCCACGATCTACACAAGCCGACCTACAGTACCGTGATGTGTGGCAACACGTTTTCTTAGCTGCGGAATTCAGCAGGTGGAACAGAGAGGTGTAAAATAAACATGGCGAGCACATGAGAGAGCACATGAAATACTGTTTTTAATGTAGCAGATTCAAATGAAGGCTATCACAGGGGTGTCATGTCATGTTTACTTGACTGACAGTATAATTTTATAGTCACTTCTACCTAACGAAATTATCTATATATTCATATACTGACTCATCTTCTGCGTTTTTAACTGCAATCATGCCAACAGTGCCTTGGCTGGCGCTGTTTAAGTCAGTTTTCCATAATGCTCATCCCTTTGACCTTTGACACGGCGAACATGAGTCCATGAACGTTGATTATTTCACTCCTTATCCCTATAATATTCCTACCAGATTTGACTGGTGGCAAATCACTAGAGCTCGCCTGTCCCATTTCCTGATCTACATAAAATCAGAGCGCCTTGTACTTTGCTGCGTTGCTCTTTGAACTCGTGTACAGCTGTTCAGTCCTGAACCTAAAGCAGCAACTCATTCACCATTTGTATTTCACTGACAAAATGCAGGCAAGGACTGCACATGAAAGTATTCATCCTTTTATTCACTGCAGTGTTAATTGGGAAAACACTAAAAACACTAAAATATATTATATATGTGAGCATCTAAATAACACAACTGATTGCACTCATGGCCAACTCACATTTTCTTCTAATATTACAGAGACACTTCCACATCCACAGATTGCTCTAAAAGGCGAAGCGGAAATGAGATACAGCATTAGAGATACTTTGATTTCTAGGTAAGACTGATCTTAGAAAATGGCGGAGGCCAGAGGAAGAATACAAATGGAAATACCAAGCTAACTGCCAGAGAAGAAGCATCAAAAAGCTGCAATTTGATTTCAATCCAACTGAACACTCTTATCTAGTTCTTAATCTCTCTGAAGCCCTGTGAAGAAGGTCTGTTCTTCTCTAAATGGCATTGTAATACAGGCAGTAATACCACTTTTCGCTAACTTATTAAGTTTCTTTTTTTTTTTTCTTCAGAGGGTGTTGAAGGTCTGGGAGGAAAAATTCGTCAAGCTACCCTACGCAACACTTCAATGTGAAAAACACAAACTCTTTATATGCACCAGAATCAGAAATGAGACTGCAGAGAAAAGCAGCCACTCCCTTTCAACTGAAAGATGAATCTAGAAGAACACTATTTGCCCAATTAAACTCTGGCGGGGGTTGGGTATATTAATTTCTCCCCCAAGTCATAAATCAAAACTTAACAGATAAAATATTTCTTGAACAGCAGCAAATGATCTCAGAGCTGCAATGGTAATTGGTAAGTCTAGATGGACCAATAGATGATCAGTTTCACACAATGTTTGGTCTATTTGGCTATTTTAGTATCAAGATATCAGTTGACCACTATTGGTAATCATGCTTTTCAATGTAGTGACAGCACCTTTTTGTAAAGCTGTTGCTGGTGCAACACAGTCAGTGAAAATGCTGCAACAAACCATGTCAAACAAAAAAAAACCCCACAACTTTTATGCTACGTAACATCTCATGATGCATTAACTTAATGTACTCCCATGCTTTCTTTGACCTGGTTGGTACGCCCCTATAAAGTTCTACTTTTAACTGTTGGGGAAAGTAGCCTAAATATCAGTTAGCTTAGCATGAAGGTCATCAGCAAATCACAGACAAGCTCCGCTAAAGCTCACTAATTAACATGTTCATCTTATTTGTTTAATCTGTACAAAAACTCAATTTCCTAAAGCCTTGATGTCGCATTGAGGTTGCCAGGCAACCAGCAAAAACTTCAGGAATTCACCGTACCCAGCTAGAAATGGTCTTGCATATAACCTCGTGTAAAAACCGCTACTAATCTCATAAACTAAAGAAATAAGCAGACAAGACATGACGTGTTAATTGGGGAGTTTTAGAGGCGCTCAAAGGCGGATTTTGTTACCTCAGGACAAAGCCCGGCTAACTGCTTTCTGTCTATATTGCTAAGCTAAGTGTCTGCTGGCTGTAGCTTTATATTTACCCGACAGATGTGTGTGTGTGTGTGTCTTATCGATCTTCTCATTTAACTCCTGGAAAGAAGTAAGGGAGTAAAATAAGTGTACTTCACAGAATGCCGAACAATGTTGTGTTACTAAAGTTCAGCGTACGAGGTAATCCTGATCAATTCAGAAGCCAATGCTGCTCAGTTTTCTTGGATTGGATTGATTTCCATGTAGATGTTTGACCTACAGCGCAGTGAAATCAGTCCTCATAATAGTGTGGCTGCACTAATGTTGCAAAAGTCAATCAGATGTAACATGTGCACTGGTGGCTGAGGACACAGCTACATGTTGTGAAGATTAAACTGTACCAACGCTGTAAAGAAGATGACATATTCACAGTTTGTCATGACGGACACTAACGTACTTTTGTATAATATACGAAGGATTTCATTTGTGTTGTTCTTTTTCTTTGCATGTCTGGGGAAATACACTTGCTTATACACTACTGCGTACACACGTGCAGTAGATCTATAAATGTGAATGCATAAAACTTAAACAATACACCTCCTGAAGAAACACTAAGCAGGAATATGTATCTTACCCTTGAAACAATGACTCTGTGACATGCTTAACAGCCACACATACATTCTGAATTTGTGTAGCTGAGGCTAGTTTGTGGACACAGCTGCAGGAGTCTGAGCCGAAGTATCTAAAAGAAGAACACATCTGGCAGACAGTGAGATGGTGGGCTGCAAGTTAACGATGCAGATAAAAGAGTCTCAATCCAAAATGAGATACTGTACGTATCACTCCTCAATATTTTTAGACTGACATGAAAGAAAACTGTTGGGGAAAATACAAGTGTATGACATTTGAAGATAGAGATGAGAGTGGAATCACTGACCACAGGCTCTCTCTTTGGGGAACAAAATCTATCCAAGACACTGGTGCACATTGGAATAGAACAACCTTGATCTTGTTAAAACACAAACACACACACACACACAGGGAAATTGTATACTGAATCAAATGTAATATCTAGAAGACAGCAGACAGTTTATATAAAGAATACCTCTTGGGGGGGACAGACAAAGGTGAACTTCTTACAGCATAAATCTATTTTGTTACAACAGTAAGTGACAACAAAAACCAAGAAGGACCATGCAGTCTGACCGTAGGTGACTTCAGCTGAAATCCTGCCGATTGATCCGTCAAATTCTCCCTTTCATTGTCTGTTTACAGGGCGATCAATGCGAATTCCTACACGGAAAGTCTCACAGTCACTCAGCTGCATCAATCTAATGAAACTAATGTAATCTAAGCCATTGTGAACATTTCAAATGAGCATGATTGCATTATTGAGGCAGTCCTGTATACTTTACATAGTGCGGGGGGGGGGGCTTGTGTGTAGCTCAGCATCATCATCGGAGAAAAGGCAGACCCAGAGGCATTTTATCACATTATGTTAAGCACAACTGACATAATGATTTCCTATATGGGTCAGTGAAGGTCAAAAACACTTCAAAACAACAAAATCCTCAGCTAACAGCTCAGGTTAACAGGTTACTTTGTAAGGCATGCTGCTCTGATGTTTGTAGCCAGCAGTCAACTCTCCTCTGAAGTCCTTCAAACACCACAATGTTATCACCAGCAGTGTGAGCTCAACTCCAGCAGAATGAAAAGGAGCCTCACTCTTTCTGTATTCCTTGGGGAATCGAGTGATTGCAATGCAGTCTTGTAATGCGTGTAAGGCGTTTGATGTATGCCACCATGTAGAAAACAAAATGCATATGGCCACAGGGATCGGAGCCTTGTGTGAGGAGGACACGCAATGTCCCAGCAGCAAGGGAACATGCTTAAATTACTGCCAGCAGGTCCTTATCTGTTGCAAATATCTGAATGATGCTGGCTTCCCCTAAAATTGCAGTATAGCAGTACCAGCATTACTACCTCCACACACACACACACACACACACACACACACACACACACACAAAAGGGCAAATGACAATCATGTATAACAGCCTGATTATTCTCCATGATATATTTCAAATCTCACGAAAAATGATCAACGTGTTCTCATCCTCTGACATCTTAAACGCGTCAACGGGGGATAGAGAGAAAAGCACGCGACACTGATGCCACCGCTATGCTGAGCAGATCGCAGTGAAAGCAGACATCTGCATTAACAAAAAAAAAAGAAGAAGAAGAAGAGAAAAAAGAAAGAACACGCACTTCACTGTTTGTCAAGGCAACAACTTTAATATCTGTTGAGTCCAGGCGCTATCTGGTGTGCAAAAAGCCACGATGACCAGACCAGACCAGGAGTGCGCTCCAGCATGCTTTTTTTTTTTTTTAGTTGGTATGGTGCTCAGAAGTAGGTGCTATCATGCATGCTGGTCGTGATAGTCAATGCAGAGGAATTAAGACTTAAATAACTAGGCCTCCTGCTACCCTCTTTTTATATATTTATTTATTTTTGTGCATCTCCTCTGGGCAACTCCGACATCACGCATTGTGCATCCTGAACTGAATCCGACCATTATTCGTTGATTTCTCTCTTCCACGACTTGGTCGCCACCGAGGGGGGAAAGTTGGCACGAGGCGAGGATGGCACCGATCGCCTCCATACGGCTGTCCTGTTAATGACCGCTTAGTATTTCGCAGTCACATATGAATCACTCAACTCGTTGACACTATTGTTGGACCCCACGCATGGACTGTGCAAGACTGTGTGAGAAATATATAAAGAGGTGGAGAGAGAGAGAGAGAGATGGGGGGGGGGGGGGGTCAGACTTACCGACGGCTAAATCCAGCAGATCCGCGCACAAGAGCAAGCACAATGAGAAGACGGTCATCTTTCCCTTATTTTGCAATAAATCCCAAACTCCATTTGCGTTTACATGCTCTCCGGGTTTCGGCTGTGTAATCCCCGCCATTCCAGAGGTATGCGATTGAAAGGTGCCCCCAAACTATTCATGATGCAGCTCAAGTCTAAGTGAAATCGCAGAAGTTGACAACGAATACAGCATTCGGAGCGACGAACATCGAGCATCAGATCACACGCAAAAAAAAAAAAAAATCAAAAAAATGACTCAGTGAGGGGCCGAATTCAGAAGAAGCGGAGTGTTATTTCTTTTTTCCCTCCCAGTTTAAACAATGGGGAGCTGCGGTGAGCCGCGGAGCGGAGATAGGCTCTGGAAAAACCGGAGGTTTGGATGAAAATGTGCTCCTCTCTCTCCCTCCTTCTCCCTCTCTCTCTCTCTCTCTCTCTCTCTCTCCCTCTCTCCCTCTCTCTCTCTCCTCCCGCCCTCCAGACAGACGCACAGTCATTCCTGATCACTCGCTCTTTTATTTCACACAATTTTCCTTAATCCTACCCTGGATTCAGACCACTCTAATTCTGTCCATTAAGCCGATTTATTTCTGTTGGATTCTTTTTTTTTTTGCTTCTAAAAAACAGGTTTTAAAGATCATTATGCTCCCCTCTAAGATATAGCTTGTATTAAAACTACAAGGATATAGTCTAAATGAAGCAGGGGCAAAGCATGTCCAGTAATTTGCAACAATCGGTTAAATAAAAATAAAATATGAACGGCAACAAAAGGTATTTTATCTGTCCTACTCTGTTTTTTTTTTTGCTTACACTCAATTGTTCTGGATACGTACTGAGTCGCTGTCCACAAATGGAACAGGAACATGTTAAATGCATGTCGATTTTTGGAACAACATCAAATCCCAGGATAACATATTTGGACTTCATGAGTAGCTGTGTAATGGACCCGATCGGGCAGGTTAAAGTCACTCTTCTGGTTCAAATTGGCTGCAATCATTTGTCTCATTAGGGATCATCTATCATGCGGGCAGGCAAGTGTGGATTCAAGTGTCAGGCAGGATTTTGCCTGAGATGAAGTGACCGTTTGCTTGGCAGAACGACACCTGTATGTTACAGTATGTTATTGTAGAGGTGCAGCATGTCACTCAGCTTAAACAAGCCTGTTTGGTAAATGTCACTTTCATTAAAACTATGCCCATGTGTATTTTTAAATATAACAATGACATTTTCTTGAGGTTGTGATTAGCATATCCCTGCTGTCGCAGAGACGAGACAGTTATCAGTCACATTTGATTAATGGATTAGACTGAAATAATAGGGAGTTTAATTTCCCACTCTCAGCAATCATGGTCATCTCCAAAACCACAAGAAGAGTTCAACAGTGATGGGACAACAAATATTGCTAAGACTCCCCAGACTTTGACAGCTGCCTTAGGCTATGTCATTCTAATCATCATCACCTTAGCAAGGTTAGCCATGGTTTGCTGTTCTCTTTGGCTCTGAAATGATGTTTGCAGCACCATAATGTTCTGTGAAATGGTCCTCGGGGTTCTCTTTCGAAAGTCCAAGTAATAAGTTATTCAGGAAGACAGCCACTGGCATGCCAAATCCATTATCCCAAAAATATGAATTCAGGTGAATAAAGCCATTGGTTTTTTTCCATTTTCAGCAAAGCCGACTCAATACATCAAGGCCATGAAGTTGTATTGATCTGAGCAGCAGTGACCCAAAGACTTTGCAGGGACCCCAAGAAAGCAGTTTTATTGCAAGTAACAATTCGGTGGTCCTTACACTCTGTTCATTATTAGAAAACTTGTCCTCCAAAGACAACACTGCGAAAAGGAAAAAGGTGTCACAAATATATAAATTCCATCTCTTTTAGAACGTGTCATGCAGTGCCAAAGACTCTCCCACACTCCCTCCCCTCACAGCTGACAGGGGAGAGAGGATGCATCCGTGGTTAAGGTCTGCAGTACTAATGCACTATCACACATCTCTAGAGGGCAGTGTCAACAGCAATTTATTGGGGTAACATAGCTGAACGTGTTGCTGTCCATATGGTATCCAACCTAACAAAGAAGGGGTCTTCAGTCTTGTGTGAGTCTGCATACCGGTTACTTGTGCTTGCTTTTCTCTTTGTACCATAGGCACAAATCAATAAGCCTTAAACTGTTTTTTGGCTTTTTATTTAGAATCTGAGAAATGGCAAGGAAGAGGAGAGCTGACAAGCAGACAGAACTGAGTCCATCTTGGTAAGGATTACCCTGTCTCCTCTCATTCTTCTTGTCTTTCCAGAAATCATTAAGTACTTGTCCCTTTGAATTATTTGTTGTGATGCCTGCATCATTTCCACTAATCCATTAACCATTTTGTGAGCATGCAATGTTGCTGACGGCCACCACTACGATACATAGTCTTCTGCACTCGTGGCTACTGAGTGGACACAGTTATTTTTCTAAATGGTGTGCTAGCATGCACATTAGTTTGCTTAGCAGTACCTTATTTAATTGCATGTTTTTATGTAAATAGAGTTCAAATAAAGGTCAGCAAGCACAGTCAAGCATTCAACCACTGAATGCAAAAGTGAGAACACACAACTGTTCGCCGACTTTTACGTGATGACATGGAATAAATACATTTAAATAGACTACAGAATAGGTTATGCTATGCGACTGAACAGCCTTGTGGTAATTCCTTTGTGGAGCTCTA
Organism: Nibea albiflora; assembly: GCA_014281875.1. Lineage (NCBI taxonomy): Eukaryota > Metazoa > Chordata > Actinopteri > Sciaenidae > Nibea > Nibea albiflora. The sequence goes on along the minus strand of CM024790.1, from coordinate 12,526,570 downwards.
TAAAACTAATCTGGGATCCATTAGAAAAACATTTATACATGCTTGTATGCATGGAATTATAGCAGCCAAATTTGTAGTTTCATTTGGACCACAACAGGAAACATTGCATAAATGAAATCAAAACTGTTATGTTGCCATATGCATCATTTGGGTCATTTATTTTGTGTTTTGATCATGGGCAGCTGTGGCTGCAAGAAGGTAGAGTGAGTGGGTCATCCACTGATCACAGGGCTGACGGTTCAACTGTATTGTACGTAATTACGCTTAGAGTCCAGCTAATGACACATTTTAATCTATTGTAACGTTACACATCCCTCTAGTCTCTTAAATGCAGTAAATGGCAACCAAATAAACCTTTTACAATTACCTGTAACCTACCAATAGCAGACAATAATGATCAACATTAAAATGGTCTTAAGTTTAAGGTTAGCAAACAAAAGCTTACTCATCAAAATACATAGCGAACATCAATCTAATCAAGTGAACTTCACTTAGTTACAGAGCAAGTAGCAAGCTACTGTTAGTTTTGCTAACCATCCAGGCAACTCATTTTTCCAGGTGCATTATAATGTGCCCGGTTAAGTGATCAATCTAGCATTGTTTATTATCACAGACGTGACATTTGCCAATTTTTATTTGGACCTTGTGCGAAGTTTTTAAAGCCAAAAGTTGTGACAAATGGGACAACAGCTGCAGTTGGAGGTGCTATACTTTCAACCCTGTCTCTCACCCCTCCCTACAGTGGCCATAAACCATTTGAAAAAACCCATTCTGCTAATAGAACTACTATTTAGATGACCCATTCTGGGCTACTGTAGAAACATGGTAGTTTAACATTATGGTGTACATCTCAGTAGCTATAGATATAAAAAAAAACTAATTTTAAGCTAGCAAAAGCAAGCAAATCTGAATTTCTGAAAGACTGTACCAAACAAATATTGGTAATTGTATTGATATAACTTAAATCATCAGGCAATTAGCTAAAATATCACTGATTAATTTTCTATCACTTGACTAATTAAGTATTTGACAAATCATTTCAGCACTCCCATGTTTTAATTATACATCAAAATACAGGACAGTATATAATGATCAGCAGCTCTGGGTGTTGCCTTTAATATTTGAAAAAATCATTTATTAAAAGGATGCAGTTGCAGGCATTTTGTGGAACTTAGTTTTTCCTACTTGAATAAACCCACAATTACCAGACTATATAATTTATATTATTAACTGTACATTTGGCCAGATTTACAGTTTTTGATATTGCAATGCATTGCCATTTCTGAACTGCCCAATTAAGACTACTCTATTTCATGCATGCTGCCAGTCTGCTGTGAATACTCAGTAAATTTGCATGTATTTGCTTAGCCAATTAGATTAAGCCTCTTGCTGATGTATAATGAGTGATAACCCTGGTGTATAATCAAAGTTATATCCACAGGAAACGCAATACACAAAGTTTGGGTTGCAGTTGTAAAATAAGACATATGTCCTTAGGTGTGCTGTTTTTGAATGCTACACATGGTGGATTTTCAATATTTTTTGCCACAATTGCCTATTAATTATTATTATTATTATTATTTTAATTCAGTGAAAACAAATGTGAGTTGAAAAAGCAAAATGAGAGAACATAAATGACAAGATATCAATTTGATACATCAGTATTCTAAGCTTAAGTCAAATAGTTTAGGACAGCCTTACACAAATGCTACGGTCTTAGTAATGTTTGCTTTCCCTCCACCACACCTGGTCCTCCTGTTGGAGAGAATCAGACCGAAGCATCTGTCAGTAATCGCCATAACCCATGATTGGGGTATGCCGAATTGACCCAGCTGATGTCATTGATAGCATGACAGGTCAGGTGCCATGTCCTGGGAAGCCACTGTTGGTTTGAGCCATACTGGTGAATTTGGATTTGTCCCTTCAATGTGGCAAACTGTCCAGAATGCATAGACTCACTCCAGTCCAGGCTGTACCCAAAAATATCAAGTTTTTTTTTTTGGCCAGGTGATTCAAGAGGAGCACTTGATGCCTTTGTGCAGCTCAATGACTTTTTTCGGTCCATTCAGTGGCAGCCAAAGTGATTTTAAAAAAAAAATAAAGAGGGAGGGAGGGAGAAAAAAAAATCTGACTTGTGAAAAGGCTTCACCTCAGCAATTTACTTAGATTTGTTTCTGGTCTCTCCATCAGTGATCATGCACTGTCAATTATGATTAGGTGCCCAGCTGTCCTACTCCTTGCAGAAATGACACAATGAACAAAAAACAGCCACATTTACTAGCACATTGTCAACATATGTTCAGTAAAGATGTCATCCTTGACTTTTTTCAGTCACAATCCTGACTATCAGCATATCAGTGACTGTGAGCACCCTGGACAGAACCTGCATCCTTGGTAGTCCTGGGATCAGCACCTTGGACAGTGGCAGAATCCTATATTAGAAGCAACTATTGTAGCTACCTACTATATGTATTGTCTTAAATTGTGTTGCATATCAAACTGGGCCTACAATAATGTGTAGGGTGTATGAACTCCACTTATTGCACAAGGATTCATGGGTAGTCTATCAACAATGTGTAAATTATGATGTTTTTGTTCCCCTGTCTTTCTTGCTTTTCTTTTTTGTTTGTAGAAATACGTTGGTTTATATAATGAATTTTCATAAAAGGAAAAAAAAACTCTTTACCTGAGATGGATAAAGAAGCAGGAGGACGCTCGGCTGATCTATTGATAATAACAGTTGAACCAATGTTATTTTGGATCAATAAAGTTTTTTTGTATAAATTCAAACCTACTGATCCAGAAACCTACACGCTGATAAAGTCATTTTAATCTGAACCCCTGTTCATCTTCAGAAAATAAAAATTGTGAGGGAAGAATACATACATGGCTGCTATAGGCTAAGTAAAGGTAGTGTAGCATTTGTGTTACCTGTCTTTAATGGTGCACCAATGAAAAGTGAGTCTGCACTGGTGAGATGTAGTCACTTCTCTTAGTATATCATAAAAGGCTGACAGCAACATTTTGTATAAATATCTTTGGATGTTTCGCCTGCTAATACCAGAGTAAAGTGAGTTGCAATAGTCAAGTCTTGAAGGAGATGAAAGCATGGATGTCATATTCTTGATCTGCAGATGAAAGGAATGACCTGATCTTTGTTAAGTCTCATTTTGACAAAGCAGGACTGCACCACCTTAGTCACCTGAGCATGAAAAGAGAACACTGAATCAAAAAGTAAACCTTGGTTTTAGGACACTTTTTTAACATTATATTGGAATGCAGACTAAATTGGAGCTTTTGTTGAGGCCAGACGGAGTAACTATATTTATGTCTGATCTAACATCATTCAATTGCAGGCATCTTTGGACATTTAAATCTTAATTTCAGCAAGGCAAGATGTGGTACAGGGCTTTGAAGTCATATTTAAGTTCCCAGGTCTTCAAATACAGGCTTGAAGTGAGCCACAAGTTGTTCAATTCTGACACTTTAGATCGGTAACTCAAAAAAGTTGACTGCTGAGCCAGATGCCACCTATTGTTCTGTATATCTTGCTCCAAGCAACTTTAACAAGACATACAGTGGCATCTACCTAGCAATGAAAATCAATACTATGTCTATATGTCATTTGCCCCAGGGGTAGCATGTGAATAGTAAATGAAGGGGACCCAGAATAGCCCCTTGGGGGACACCACAATCAAGTGGGGCATGCATCTCCAAGGGCAATACGAAATGTAAAATGAGGAAAAGCAATCAGAAAAGAAAGTTCAATTCCAAGATTAATGATAAAATTTTATACAACTTATTTACAGTGTATATAAGAAAAAAAAATTTTAGAAGGTGGCTGGGATTCCTTTTCGCTTTTTCCTCAGGGCACACTGCTGGTAGCACATTAGGCACACAATGGAAAAAGCTAAAATAATTTTATAAACACGTTTAAGAGCATTGTTATGAACAGCTCAAATACATCAACCTGTATCAACCTTATCAACCTGATTCTATAAGGCCTGAAAAAATGTCTCCCTGAGGACAGATACATGTTGTTTACAACATGCATAGCTCTGAGCTAATGTGGAACAGCATACAAGGCAGGAATGGATCGACCTTGGAACCATTGTGCAAAATTATATGAATCAATTGGCTAAAACAAGTTGTGTATACAAACCAGTGATGCAACCTTTGTGTTTGTTTCTCAGTCAGACACCTGCAAACAGTAGTAGTGCAATCACATGGGAATTCATGAAGGAACTGTAGCAAAAGATAACTTCTAAGCATTAAGTAGAGCTGCCAAGAGGATATTTGTGAGAACCCTCTGTGTTATGTTGGGGATGTGAGATTGTACACAAAATGGCTCTTGTGCACCTTAGGTAGAACAAAAAGAGGTCCAGACTGGCTTATATCGCAGTGTGATGCAGTTCGTATGCTGCAGTGGTATCAGCTAAGAGAACAGATTTGTTTGTTTGTCCCTTAGACATTAATTGTACCAGTAGGAGAGCACTGGGATGAGCTGGCCCAAAATAATTCCTTATTATTTTTAATGTAGTTGTCTCTAAAATCAAATGATATTCAAAAATGGAAAAGGTGCCCTTATCCACTGATGACAATGCCTGCATCTTCCAGCAGAACTAGCACTCATTCTGAATGGCTGCGCAAACTAACTCTCCTTGTCACCTGCCAAAGATTCTTACATGCACTACAATGATTTGAGAAAATGTATGTTTCATACATTGAGAAAGCTCCCATTTCACTTCAACTTCTTGCCAATGCAAAACTATTGTGTGATCAAAATAAAAACAAATCTTATAAATAATTTGGAGGTGTATGCCAGGAGAGGTGCAAAGAAGCTTTCTCAGACTAGTGTTAGACATGTTCTTCGTGGCACATGGATAATGAATAGGAATGCATTCTGATTTTGTGTAATGCAGTGCGTGGTGTGCATTTAAATATCAGTGAATTAATGTCAAACTTGGATGCAGGCTTTTTCTCTCTGCCTCCATCCAGCTCACTGATAAGGGCCAACCGGAGCTGATGGTGCTGGACACACCACAAAAAGGGTCAGCCACACACAGCCCAGTGTCATCCAATGGCTGACTGTCAGCTTGGCGTGTAACCGCCCTGACAGCTTAATTCCAGTGTAATGGAATTGTGCATCTGTTATACATTCTCTCACAGGGTGTCTGAGGCATTAAGTGGGGGAGGGGATCCCGTTAAGGACACTGCCTATAGATCAACAACAGAAATCGCAGCTTAACAATGCTTGGCTCCTTCAATAGTCTCTCAAATCATTACCCAATGTGAATTGCTATCTAAATGTGTGTCAATGGAATTGCCTCTCATCATATGAAACCTTGATCTGAATATAAACTTGCCTCTTCCTCAAGGTAAATGCCCTGCCAGCTATTAACCATCTTTCAATTTTGACCAATTTAATTGCTCAGGTACAGTAGGCTTGACTTTAATTATCCCCATTACTTAATTCAAATGGCTTTCCTATTTAGAGTCTCATGTGAGGAATATTTAATAACACAATCACATCTGAAAAAGATTTAACACTTCCATTAGCAGCATGGGACATGCTGAATGCTGTAACGTACTGTGACAGAAAGATTACTATTGGTATTCGCCATTACTAAACATTGAAGTAACTGTATTTGATCGTTTTGCTTGAACGCATTCAATACATGTTCAGAGAGTAGTGAAGAAAATGAGCAGAGATGAAATATTGAGAAGCAAAGTTTGGCTTCCCTTACACTGAAAACAAATGCTAAAATGTCAGAAGGAACAGATGTATGTACATTTGTTGTGCAGTTGCTATACGGTTATCTTAGTACAAACTGAATGTTTAACATGTTTCCAGATGTGATATCACATCTGTTTCAGTGTCTAAATACTCAATGAAAAAGGCATTCTTACTGTATTTTGAAATCCACCCTATGATTATGTTAATTAATGTAATTAATAGATAAGTGACCATTTCCATGGTCATTTTATGAATCATTTAATGTGAAAAAAAGTTTATATAATAAATGTATCATGGCAACCACTTTCAAAGAGATTAATACCAAACTCTGTATAAAAAACATGGATAAAAGGCCAGGCTCAAGGCAGGGATTTTTTTTTTTTTTTTTTTACATAGGAGTTTTCCTATGTCATTTTTCTCCTCACACTTCTCAGACCCACAGCTTTGAGGCTCTTACATGTTGCAAATGCTCATTTTCAAAGAGATTACAACACATATCTGTCAGAAGCAGAATTGCATGGATATTATGCATGGGGACGACTCAGAAGTCTGCCAGTGGGGAACACATTGCAGTGTGCCTGAACCATCACCAGAGATTACGGGTGACTTCTTAAAATGGGACAAGACCAGGCTTGCGGGGTTGACCAGGTTGTAACCAGCTGTAGACGTGCTTTAGCTGCACAATTTTGCTTTATTTGCAGCGTGCATAGATAGGGGAGGATAAAACATCTATGTCAGCGACAAGTGTTTCCTAAAGCGGTTGGCCTCATATGGCTCACTGAAAAGAGTGATACCCTGCAGTGGCTTTGAAAAAAATGCTTGTGGCCATTAATACAGTAATATGATATTGGTCACGCAGTGGATACAAAAGAAAGAAAGAACTCACATGTCCATGATTATGATGTTACAGGTAGATTATCATGACATATTAGCAGACACAGGTTAATGCATTTTTTTATACATTTTTCTATCTAGCGGTGGTGCTGGGCCTACTGAACCGGATTCTAGTCTTGTTACCGCAACAAAACTTTAGTTATGTCTTTTGTAAGAAAACACAAAATATGTGAGTCAGGGCAGGCTAGTACAACAAACAGACATGTCATTATTTGATGGTAGACTTAACAACTATGTCAACACACATGAAATATCTAAATGTTGCATTACTCTTGGTGCTCACCTGCTTCCTGGTCCTTAGGCAAAAGGTTCACCTGGGGATCTCGTGTCTACTTAATACTTTCAGGAGCTGTGAGAGGGTGTCTGTAGTGAGAGAAAAGAGATTAGCCGCTGCCCAATAGGGAGTGGTCCTTCCAGAGTTTTTTTGTATTTTTTAATAATAATTAATATCTAATATATTATCCTCTCACACGGCACTAACACCGCATTTTTGGCCTGTGTGATCCTTTTCTTTGTAAACACTTTACACTTGTAGCAACATTATAAACACCCCATAATACAGCATGTTTAGTTTAATGCACTCACTCTGCAACCTAATAGCTAGTTTGTTTACAAGACAACATCTGCTCTTGTGATTTCATGTAGTCCACTGATATTTGAATCACATGAGCTCAATGCACACTATTACACACTATTAAAAAAAAAAAAAAACGGGTATGCCAGGCTTGACCTGATTCAATTTTGGAGGACTTAAGGTTGTGGTGCTGTTGAACTGTGCTGTATTATCCTGACAGGTGTTTCCATTATTTTGTCTACCCTATTTATATCAATGAGAGCAGGCTAAATAACAGAAATACCTCAAACAGTAAAAATTGCAACCTTCATTAAGGTTGGATTTATTGCAGGGCTGTTGTTTTAGACTTCTTTACATTAGCTTGTTGCGGTGTGTGTCAGTGGCCCCAGCCTTTCTTTCTTGGAGCATCCGCTGCTCTTATCTAAGAAAAGCTAAGCCCTGCCAACCTACACAGAAAGATACACAAAAAATAACATGTCAGATGTGATGTTTTTGTTTCCTGATGCTGTTTCATTTTGCTTGACTTCATGCTATCATTAGCTAGCTTCTTGCCACGAATGACACATTCTGGCCGAGACCTGTCCCATCCTTCAATAAAATTATTTCTTTTTTGGTACTACTGAGTCACCAGCACTTTCACATTCCTCAGACATGTTGTCTCATTCATAAAATAGTAATGCTCTGACTGCAGGAAAAACAAGGATGAGCTAGCAGCCAGCTGATCTGATGAAACTGGTCACAGAGGTTGAGAGGTCACAAAGGTGTGGTACTAGTAGGTAAGCAGCCATCTATTTTGAAGGAATGAAAGAATGTAAAAATGTATGTTTTAACGTTTTATATACAGACTTTTGTGTATTTTTTCACAATTTTCTCAGTATGATCACTCTCAAATTGTTGAACACAAACCAAAGGAAACTTTGTGTAACTATTTTAGCCAGACACAAAATTAGAAGCTGATACATGAAATGCCAAACAAACTCAGGACACAACAGGTAGACAATCATAGTGTAGACCATGAACACCACATGGATAACTCTCAGCTTCGGTGACATTTCGGGCTGACTGTGGAGGGGTTTGTCCAATCTGATCATTGGATTGGCCACTGCAGACCTCAGGAGGAATTTCTCCAGGTTCTCCAAAACTCGAAGCCAAAAATACCGCCATTCAAATGAATAGGAAAAAAAAACCTAGATTTTCCCTGCAATGCCTGATTTGGTCTGAAATCCTGAAGCCCCATGACCTTTTGCACACCCTTAGGTGTCTAACTATTTACTGTAACAAAATTGCCTGAGGACAAAATGTGTTGAAGAAAATCATGTTTTGGTGCACATAATGTTTTTATTTTTACATTCACTTTTGTTCTCTCACAACTGAACATTCCTGCACTGCTATGCTTCCATTCTGTGCAGCGAGGGATACTTTGATGAGAAATAATTCAAACTGTTCCCAATGAGTTCTGGGGATTATCACAAGTAACTGTGTCATGAGTTAAATTGCCCCTATATCAAAACATACCGTAACAACTCAAGCTTGAACACATTTTGGCCGTGCTCTGTCTATCAGAGAGAAGACAACATCATTTAATTAAGAAACTGATGAAGTTTAAACCATTTTGATTGAAACCCAAAACCTGACAGTGGTGCACATCAAAGCACCGTTTTTTGGGGGGGTTTTTTGTCTTTGAACATGAACATGAATGCAGTTCTGTCTGAATCTTTTACACTGACATGTGAACACAGCATAATAAGCTATGACTAAAAAATGATAATTGTCCAGTGGCAGTCATCCCAGTCCCAGAGATCACGAAAATCTGATCAAGTGAACCTTGGGCCCACAGCCATCTGCCACAACATTTTCATCCAAATCTGCTGATTAACTTTTGGGATATCTTGGTAACAGACAGACGACAACAAATGAGTGAAAGTGTAACCTCATTTGCTGATGGAGGTAAATATCTTTAGCACTGGCTGACAGCTTTCCATTCCAAGTGTCATCTGAATCATTTTGTCGACAACAACACTGCCACAGCAACTGGGTCACTACACATCTTAAAAGAAAATATAATTTCCTGTGTGTCAAGTTGGTGATGGAGGGATAAAGAGAGAATTTTTAATTCAGTTCCACCAAAGCAATACTATAACCACTTTGCTTCCTTATGCCTGAAAGGATGTAATTATGCTCCCCCCTCTCTCTCTCTCTCTCTCTCTCCTCTCCTCTCTCTCCCTCTCCCTCTCCCTCTCTCTCTCTCTCTCTCTCTCTCTCTCTCTCTCTCTCTCTCTCTGTCGCACACACACACACACACATAAATATACTGTATACATATATTGCATCTAACCAGTATCAACATTTCCTCATTATATGGATTACTTTATATTTGCTTTTGCAAACAAGTAGTACACAGTCGTAATTTCTTTAGGGTTCAACCTGGTGTGCCAAGAATCATGAAGCTTAAAACTGATGTATGTTAAGTTTACTTGTTGGTTGTAGTCACAGAAGCAATTTATGGACACAAAATAGAGGCTTTATTTTGAACTTATGTCATTTAGATTAGTGCTCCCACGTATTGACACATTCCCTTCAAAACACAATAATATAATCAAATGTCATGTCAAAAAAAGTCCAATAGTTTGTTTTTCTCAGTTTGAGGTGAACCGCCACAGCCACATCCCTCTATTTGCTTAATGGACATGTTGACTTTTATGCATTGGTGCAAAGGGAATTTGGATAAGGCAAACTGCCGTCCCCTCTCTGCATTTAGAAGCCATTCAAGTTCATGCTTGAAACGCACGCTCATAGTTTTTCTACAGTAAACTTATTTTCTCCTCAATAAACTCCCACTTTGAGGATTAGAAGTTACACAAACAGTCCACATCCAATAACTCTAGATGGGGGAAGATCTCCCACCCACTGACTCATTACTTGGTAATGCCTTTAGTCAGCTTTGATTACTTGCCTCCATTTCAGATCTTCATTGCAGATGTGCCCCTTCATTTTACTGTGCATTCAGGGATGGCATCTCTGACCACGGTTCCCTCTCAGTGTATTTTACTGTGTTAAATGTATGGAAGCAATGACACAACAGCCTGAATGTCTTTTTTAGCTTCTTATTAATTGTAAACAGAAGATAAGGAAATGTGCTCAATGTACTACAGAGAACAAAACACTGGAAATACTTTTTGTTATTATTATAACATAATGGGATCATACTGTATTAGGCCATACATAATAAGCCTGAGGCTTATTTTCATATTAAATGGTTACATACTGTGCTCATGCTGTGGCAGAATACATGAAATTTCAATCAAAGAATAAATTAAACTCATAGTACACACTTAACATGTATATTAATGTAATCATTATAGTTTTATAGTATAATAAAAACTAATGGTATCTTAAATTGGAGATAATAGATTTAATAAATTAAACAGGCAAGGCCATCCGATGGATATCTGTGCATACACAAAAGCTGCAGAACACACGCTAATTCTCTGATAACATTTGGACACTGAATTTCATTGTTGTTGTTTGTTATTGTTGTTGTTGCAATTATAACTAAACGCAGTGCTGGCTGCAGCCAGACTTGTGAGTCACTTCGGAATTTAATAATACTTATTGGCATTTTGTTTCAGATCTACATTTTAATACTGATATTCCCCGATAATCGAGACAACAAAAGCATAACGATGGCACAGCAGGCGACAATCGTCACCACACTACTTGCATCCTTTTCTGTCTTGTTGATTTGTTTTAAAACGCTTGTCATTAAATTTATCCTGATACATCATCCGTTTAATAGCCAAGAGTGAGTCACATTAACTCTTTGTTTGCCGTATTTTGAAGTAATAAGTATTTAAAATAGTTTTCCTGTACATGCTGAGGATATTTAATTGGAGCTTAAAGCAGAGTTTCAGGAGCCGGACCACACCTCAACAGCGCCACTTCCGACAGTCCTATAAATACCCTCCTTAACGCCGTGGTTCCGTTCACGCTCGTTTTCCGCACGCGACCGGGAAACACGCCACACGACCTCGCGCACACTCAGATAAGCACGCTAGTACACGTCTACGAACAACGTTCATTCATTCACTCACTCACTTTATCGTGAACTTGAACTTCGCCCCACTTTCCATCGGAGGATCATCAGACGAAACCAGGACGACCACATCTGAAGTTTCCATCGACACACGCCAGCAGATCCAGCAACAGAAGCTGAAAACTTCTCCTCAGCCTCCGTCCAGGAGGCGCCTCTTCCCGAAACCCAAAAGCCGATCAAGAAGCGAGTCAGTCCAGTGAGCATCCGCTCAGTCTGTTTGACGGGCCGCATCCAGCCCGGTTCATCTCGGCAACATGCAAGACTACTTTAATCCACCTGTTGAATTCATCACGCCTCCCAGTGCACCGCCGTCTTCAGAACGAGAGACGAGACATCCAACGACAGTCCATCGTTCCTGTTCTCCAACTCAACGCCTCCGGAAACAACTCCGGCACGTCGCCATCGTCCCAAATACACCGGCCCCACAACACAACGGCAACCAGTGGCAGCGGCACTACGCTCAGCCTTCGCCATGTCTAACAGATAAGTATTCTTTACAAATCACTCCTTGGAGAAATTGTTTACTACAAGGTGATAGATTAAAACTTAACGCTTGGCGCGTCATGGTCTTAGTTCCGCCAACAATTCACGTGCCGAGTGACGTTGCCACGCATTCGCCGTCAAAGGTCACCACCTCTCACCCCTCATCTACACAGGTACGAACACTCATGCGTGACGTCATTACGTAGTCTTCCGTCGTCAAGTTATTCATGTTTTCTGGTTTATTCGTCATGTGCAGGGTCAACAATACAATCAAATGTGTTCGGCGTTCCCATCGTTTAAGGGTCAAATCACTTTCTACTAAGAGGTTGGCTACAAGCCCCTCACACACGTCCGCGCGCATGCACGCACGCACGCACGCACGTGACGTCACCACGCACCATATCCCGCCGCTGTTTAACGGCTAATTCACTTTCCATCAAGAGGCCGACAAGCCGCACACGTACGTGCGCACGCACTCATCCACGCGCGCACACGCACGTAAATTAGAGGTAGTTCCTTGCTCCGTAAAGTCAAGTCATCGTTGATGCAATTTACCCAGTTGCCTTCAAAACGTGATCGATAGTCACCTCACTTTGTAGACTTATCTCCACACTCAGTACCATGTCCGTGTCAAAGAAACCTACCCAAACGAACACAGACGATTTTCTAATACTTTTAGGCTCGAGTATCAGTCAACCTGAGCTGCTAACCCATCTCTTAGCGCTGTAATACACTAAACCGCTAACTTGCTCGTAACAGTTAAACTAACACGTATGCATGCAAATAAGGCAGTGCTGTGCTCCGTAATGATCGTGTGTAGTTACCGTCGACTCTTCATATGCAACCTACCCAGTTATTTAAAAAAAAAAAAAAATCGTTATCAAACCGTTGCCTCGCATTGCAGACTTATCTCCAGATTTCATTTCAGTACCGCACCTGCACTAAGGAACTAAGGAACAAACAGCAGTTGGAAGCGCACTTCTTTCTTCAGACTAACTTAATCGGCTCGTAGTTGGTTAAAGACTGATCAGGGTCACGCGGTCAACATAGGTTCATAAAGCCTATTTCCCCTGACACAGCAACATATACACAACCTTTAATACATTCAGGCTGAAGCATCAGTCAACCTGAACAGCTAACCCGTCTCTCATGCTGAACTGCTAACTCGTTCAGATCAAGTGAACTAAACGTGCCGCTCACTTCACTTCCGAGTAAGCAACCATTCTCAACTCAAGGCCATGACAAACAGTTATTGCAACCAAGGCAATAAATATAGGCTAGGGGTGCCTGGCACCGGGATGCCAGTGCCACCTGCCGCCCACTCGCAGCAACGTCAGCAGCTGTCCGTAGCGGTGGTGTCTGGCACCGGGATGCCGGCGCCACCCGCTGCACAGCTCCGTAACAATCGTGTATAGTCACCATTGACTCTTCATATGCAACTTACTCTTACATTTCTTTCACCTTGTCTTCTCTCTTTCCTAGGGCCTGTCAGGGGGTCCATCCTGCCCGGTTGCTACAACGGATTCCCTACCGACGCTTCCCCCACACCGCAGCATCAGACCCAAGAACTTCACAAGATCATTCTTCGTCCGCAATCATTAATTTGTCATTTTGATTCTTCTGTACACGTGACATCCATCGGGTCAGAGGGTGTCACTCCCTGTACAGATTGTAAGGCCCTTCGAGGCAAAACGTGTTCGTGACTTTGGGCTATACGAATAAAATTTGATTCGAATAATAATTCTAACGTGTCTTGTTGATGGTGTGGTCCGTGCTAGTGAATTGGCTGTTCTTCCTACTTAAATGTATTAAATACCACCATACGGTGATTATGAACATATGGTGAAACATGCTCACTTCTCATAATGAGATCCATTAGAATATAAATTAAATGTCCTTTTTCCACATGCATCATGGGCTGCAAGGTAAGCTCCACTAAACCCACAAACTATGTTTCCATATCTGAGGAGATGTTTACATTGACCTGGCTTCAGGTGAAGTTAACTCATACATTTTGCATGCAGCAGTGCCAAATTGACTGTACAAATCTGGATGCGAGAGAGCCGGTGAGGTTTTTGATAATCATCTGAATCTTATTGCTGCGAGAAGGAATCTAGCAGTTTCAATTTTGTCTCTGTGTTTTCAGTCAAAACAAAACGAAACTGTTTGTGGAACGTCACTGGGAATAATGTAATATGATGAAAAAGCGACACGTTATGAAGTTATAATCTTGCTCCTGTTTCAAATTCTTTCTGTTTCCTGCGAGTTTCACACTGAGTGTGTGTTTTATCTTAACATAAGATGCAACCTATATATATATATATATATATATATAGATATATATATATATAAATAATAATCTGTTATAGTTTATTGTTTATTCAACTATGCTCTCTGTGTCCTGTGTTTAAGACATTCTAATTTAAAGTGCACTGACCACAGCTGCAGAAGTGGACACACCACTTCCTAAGGAAGATGGATTGCTCCTTCCTCAGGAACTAATTAGCCAGTGTCTTCCAGAGCCCATGTTTAAATGCCAAGTTCTGAAGCTCCATGACTGTAGGGGAGACGGCCAAAGATAGATTAACAAAACAGGCAGATACACAGGCGATGCTAACTGTCCATTATCAAAGCTCTTTAGAGGCCATTTGAGTTGTCTATTTTGAGGTCAATTGTTCAAATGAACTTAATTTCTTACATTTTGACAGTCGGAAATTCAAGTGGATGCATCATGGAGACAGCACTATGAAGCATTGGTGCAATTGTGGGCTCCAAAGAGATTTTCTAATGTTGTAGTTTCATTATGCAAAGCCACTGCTTCTCCAAGTACTTTTCAGTAAGCTTTTAAGATAAAATTCCATGATGTAATTTCATGAAATTGTCAATGACCAAATGCAGGTCAGAGTCTTTTTTTTTTTTTTTTTAAGGTAAACAAACTAAAATCAGTCTGGAAGAAATGTCATTTTTTTCCCACTTTAATTCTTTTTAACATTCATATATAACACACTTTTTCCATTCACCATCATCACAGAGTAGACAATGAGTGATGATCCATCCGCTATAAGTGGATTTTCTGCTTTGCGGAATAGTGAGGTAGGCTGCAGCAATAAATGACAGTGTTTTCTGACACACTGCATTTTGATTTCTCTCTGGTGAATATGAATAGGATGCTGTGAGATACAATGGCTAATTGGCTGAGCCATCTCGACATTAAACGCATTTCATAGAACACTTAGTGTCTTTTGAATAGCATTCAATGTTCCATTACATGAATTCAATTGAAGGTAAAAAAAAAGTTTTGAAAAAATGAATGGAATTGCAGAGAAATGAATAGTCACCAAGTACTTAAAATCATCCACAAGCTCTCCCTGAAAACTGCCTGTGTGACAATAAGCATAATTTGTCTCTAAATCATCCACTTTCTTTCGGAAAGTATGCAATACTTTTTTGTTAAACCTATGCTTTTCCATGCATTGTTTGAATTGAAAAACAGCAGGCATATATATATAGTATAGTATAGTATAGTATAACAACATGTGTGCAGGATGGTGTTTAAGGGAGTTAATAATATATTACTAGCGTACAATGCATTACGATAGTAACACATCAGCACCCACTCCATATTCAGAGGAAATGTATGTTTAAGGGATGAGATGAAACCTAACCTTGAGTATTTACTGAGTGCCTCTTAACTTCCTTTGCACTCCTCAAATCTGCAGCACTCACTCATTTCGCCCTGAGGCCATGTTGTTGCTGAAGGTGGGGGTATAGAGCCCTAGAGACAGTCACGGTACTCTTTCATTCATTTGTGTTTTATGTACAGATTCTTATCCACCTGTGCTCCCTCTCACTTAAGACAAATCTAAGAATGCTGAATATTCATGAGAAGAAAAAAGAACTTGACTGAACATTTGTTGATATGTTTTAATTGTATTGTAAGTCCAGGAGAAGTCTACTGTGAGATTATATTTGTGAGGGCCATAGGGAGCAAATAATACATCTCTATATGGTAGTGACTATGACAACAGAGATACAATACAATAATAATAACTATTATAGCAAGTAGTTTATTTATTGATTTATTTTATTTTACTATTTATAGGAAGAGCTTTTGTGAGAAATTGCACCTGTGAGTGTGTGTTTCACATGTGGGTGTGACAGCATACACGGGTGTGTATCTGCACGCATTCACACAAGCCTGTGTGTGCAAAAGTACGTGGGTGTGATATGGATTAGTTTGAGTGAATACTGCTGTGCACAGTGTAGCTAAACCCTTAAATGGGATTAATTCAAGGTGGGCTCATAAAATGAAAGATGCCATTTACCTTGGGTTTGTGTTTCCACCTAGATCTGCTGCATTCAGTAAGCTCTGTCAAAGCTCCTGTTAAAACTAATGTATTTGTATTTTGTACAATATGTTTGTGTATGTTATACACCAGTGTGTGTGTGTGTGTGTGTGTGTGTGTGTGTTTGCATCATGCATAAAGGTTGAAATGTGATACTGAATGGAGAGCAGCGCAATTCACTTCTGACAGTAGACTTAGTATTCTGGTGCATGCACTTCTTAGACAATGCAGGCAATGAAGCTACTTAGTGGTGGTGTTTTATAACGCTGTCACAAAGAATGTAAATTCATACATACTTTAGAAATGACCTCCAGGGGTCCATATTTTAAAATATTTATTGCCAGACAGAGGGGTCAGCTGAAGTCATAGGATTTTACAGCCCCATTTACAGTAGATATACAAGACCTCTTCATAATGACTCTTGGTGGAATATTACTATAATCTTTGTGTATCTCCCCTCTTGCTTTACCATCACTTCAGTTGCTTGGAACCATGGATACTCAAAACTGACATAAAATGACTGAGAATATGAACTTGAGCCGAAGCTGAACCAACGCTAGGCTGATGGGAACTAGCTGCATTCAAGTGTGACTGCTCCCATTTACATCACCATTCATCCACACAGCATGTTGTTAGCATGAATACAAGTATTGGAATGGTCTGGTGTGTTTATTTTTATCTCTTCTTTTTTTTTTCACTGTTAGAGATGTTCAAAGCTGCAGAGATGAAGCTCGAATTATAATATCAAATGAAATAGCTCTCATGTATAGAATCCAAGGTGAGGTGACAATTGTCATTTCCTCTGTTATTTTACTTCACTGAAACAATAGCAGAATGTGAATGCGAATAAACAGCCGCGCAGCTATACTGGGTAAGTAAATTGCAAACAATTTCATTACGTCTTTTGTCAGTGAGCCGATGTATGGATGTTTTCACTGCAGCGACTAATATTAGTGCTACAGCTGCAGTGCACTTGAACACGCAGCTGCATGATATAGCCTTGCTGTATTTGATTGCGGTGACATTGCATTTTCTTTGCGGAAAGTTATGCATATCACTTTACTCTCTGTTTAGGTATGACAGACCAAACTCTGGTGATATGAACATGATGTATGTGATCAGTCATTTCCCCGTGTAATTTACTGCTGGCTGATTTTGCAGAGGTTAAGCAATTAATTTCATCCACTGAAGTCTGTCTTCCTCTCTTGTGACTGACTTGGCTGTACAGAGGAATTTAGATGAAGAGACACTTGCAGTGTCACTGCTCACAGAGCAATCTGAGTCAACATCAACAACCTGAGTTTAAGATAAGAAGAACTGTGAAAGATGAGTGTCTCTTACTGTGCCATCTGGAACAGATGATGAAGTGCTTAAACATCTAGAAAGTATTAACAGGAATTAACATAACATTGCAAGGGTTGCTAATGGACAGAGAAAAGTATGATGCAGATTATCCTCTCTATGTGCAGCACAGATACAATAGTGACAAAAGGTGAAGAGCACTGCCTCTTCTGACCTCTTCTGAGGCAGTTCACCGCAGAGGCAGGGTTGGTTTCAGACTATAGTTAGTCCATGCTGGTGTGTCACACCCCCTGCATGGATACTTTGACATTCATACAAAGGACAGGCTTGGTAAAGCAGTTATCTCTCAGTCCAGTGACAGCGGTGGTTGTGTGGCTGGGAAGAGACGGGAATGCGTCCTTCAGCCGTGTTTGTGATTGGCTCTCAGACAGGACAGCAAAGATGGAAGCTCCTCGGGGGACGAGCGTCTTCATTACTACAGCCTTCCGCTGGTGAAGGATGGCTTAAAGTCTACTCCATATGGCCGATAGATACACCGAAGTGGATATGTGCCCTTCCCCCTTCTTGTAATTTTTTTAATATGATGAAAGCCATAGATTCCCTTGATATATACGGCCTTGACTGTCCTTTTAGAAAGAAAGACCTAATAGACTTCTGATTATGACAGTGAAGTTGAAGGACCACGAATTGGATTCACTGAAACATCACAAGAAAGACACATTCATTTGCCATGTATGAATAAAAAGGAAACTTTGGCATTTTAAATTTCTAAAATTTGGTGTAAAGCCTCTTTTCCTTTTCTCTTTTATAGGAAAACAATGATAACAACAACAATGAACAAGCTATATTTATAAAAAGATATGGAAAATAGGGTTGCTTTTTTTGGTGCTAATAGAAAATTCTATATGTGTATGAATCCAACATGCAGTAATTTAAAACCCAAGAGAAAGTTTATCTTCGGTAACATGCTGTGTCTTTTACTGTGTTTTAGCCAAAACTTTTCATTTATTTCAGAATATCCTGAGTGGAGCAGCCCAGAGGCGGTGCTGCAACTGTGTTGTGAATAAAAAGTGACCAGTAGGGGCGGTCGGTGGCGTAGTGGGTTAAGCGGCCGCCCCATGTGTGGAGGCTACAGTCCTCGCTGCAGCTGCCCCCGGTTCGACTCCCGCATCAGACGGCTATTTACTGCGTGTCACTCCCCCTCTCTCTGCGTCCTGTCTATCTTCAGCTGTACTATCATTAAAGGCATAAAAAGGCCAAAAAAATCATCTTTAAAAAAAAAAAGTGACCGGTATGAAGTCATGACAGGGACAAATATCAGCAATAAAAGACTGTGGTAATGGCAGTTCTTTCATTTTAATTAATGATTGTGTTCTTCCCCTCATCACCTGGATTCCTGAAGTTAATGTCAAATATTAAAATGTTTATAAATAAGCTGCCCCCCCCCCCCCCCCCCCCCAATTGCCTGGAATAAGTTGCTAAAGAAAACTATATAATTGCTGAAATGTTCCCTAGAATCAGACACTATGACAAATGCTATGATCCATGCATCATAAATTCTATATTGTTGTGACCTTTACCTTGTTTACTAGAATAGACTTGCATTCACATGGACGTCCAAATGTTTGGAATCTCTTGAACATCAAATTCAGTGTGTGAGCTCTTCAAGGCACTGCATACATAATCAAGAATAGAGTAATGAAAAAAGAAAAAAAAACTGTTTGCTTGTGCCTCTTCCAAAAAATGATGCAAATGCAAATGCTACAGCGTGGGTAGGTGTGAAAGCAATTCTAGTCAATTCAGATGCTGCAGACCATTCTCTGTCATGAAAATAGGCTTTTTAGTTGATATGATTCCGTTAGTCACGAAATCCTGTGATAGAGCAACAGTGATGCAAATAGAAATGGTCAAGAAGTGGCCTGGTCTCAAAAATGTGTGTTTACACACATGACAATTGGTACATTTAGACTAGTCCAATATGCTTTCAGTGTCTAATATTGTCCTTGTGCAAAGAATGTATCACCTTGTTGTACACTAATAAGCAGTTCATAAGCATGCATGTATAAATGAATCATTAGATAATTATTACTTCAGAAATATCAGATATATCAAATTAACTCACTGCCCACTTTCTTCACAAGTACTTTCTGATTAACTACGAGTCACGACTAAGCAGCACAAAACTAGTTTAAATTCCTGTGTCTTCTCAAATAAAGTGAGTAGCTATGAAGTATTCTCTCATTGCTTTATGATTATGACTACCAGCTACTGAATTTTGACTGAGAAAAGTATCATTTGTTCTGTCATAACAAATGTATATGTGTATAATCCCCAAAACTCATATGACGATTTATGTCATATTAACATGTTAGTCATGCTAACATCTTTGTATGTACTAGTGTAAAGGACTGGGCCATGCAGCTGTGTGGACAGGCAATAACTCCAAACACAAACTGTGTGTTTTCACACAGTGTATTGATTGATAAAATGTCCCCTACTTCTGCAAGTTCTGCAACAACAGAAAACGATGCCTGTTTTGGGGTGACTGCTACATAAAGAGGAAGCTTCATTCTTATGATAAAACATGTTTTCCAGTGGGCCGCCATCCACTGTGCTCCATCATTATTATGATAATCTGTCACGGTACATCAAACAGCTCCTAGCTTATAAATTATAAAGATAATTAATGGAAAATGTTTGTTGGAGTGCACCGGCAGTACTGTGACGTCCATCGTTTTTGGCCACAGCACCACTAGCACAAGAAGATGGTCAATATTTACCACCCAGTACTATTCATCGGCCAGCCTGACACGCAATTTGTGACTTAGATACAGGGTGCACAGTTTAAGGTATTAAGCAGAAAGAAGTAAGTGGAAAAAAACAAAGTTAGTTTACTTAAGTAATGTATTTAAGTGCTATTTGAGGTACTTATACCATCCATGTTCTGCAACTTTTTTATTCAAAAGTTGCTCTGCATGCTCAGATTATTGACTTTTACCAGCTGCAACATTAAAGTGATTTTCACATTATGCATCAATAGTTATAATCCAATAATATAACATTTAGGCTTCTAAAATGGACCTTTCTACAGAGTGGGTACTTTTATATTTTGATACTGATATTTTTTTTCTTAAGATTTTGAATGCAGGACTTTGCTACCTTTACTTAAGTAAAAGAACTGTGCACTTCCTCCAGCCCTGCATAAATCAGGCTCAACAGTAAATTCCATTTATTGCATATATCTGACACATTTATGTGCTTTATATGAGTAATTGCAGTGTCATTACTCTAAAAGGATACGATGACATGCAAAAGTCCTCAGCCACCTATGAGCATAATCTGCACAATGAATAGTTTATTGTATCCTAAATCAAATATACTCTGTTTTAGAAACATATTCATGCATATTCTGCTACTTCTGATTTAAATACATGCATAAAACAGCATTATTTGTAATGTCTATGAATACAGCCTAGATACAGCCTACAGTTGTGACCAACACTCAAGCTTATTCTTTGGCTTCGGATCAGGATCCAGTGGCATCGGAGGTGAGATTTGAGCTTAGAGAAGTGAGGATGTTGGGAGTTCCTCCTGTGTCCAGTGTCACAGTGTAGAACAGGAGATAATGTCAGCACTGTCGGGATTAATCTGCCTCAGCTAAGGGCAGAGATTAAGGCCATCCATGAAAGTGGGACAACGTGGCATCAGTGCTGAGTGGAACAGAGAGTCGCCAGCTTGAAGAGCGCCGCCCTGTGTACTTCTTAGAGAAGAAGGTGCATCCGTCGTACAACCGGATGTTATCCTAAAATCAACTTTTTTTAGTGTGTTCTCCACCCTGAACGTCCTCACAAATCCATATACGATATCTCTTTTAAGTCTTCGTATTTGTCAGCACAAGCTTGGAATAAGCGCTGTGTGGGAGCTATTTAAAGTCCCAAGTGTTATAATGTTTTGCTCATAAATTTAGGACGTCCTCATGGATAATTACAAGTGTTTGACTTGTAAATTTGAAATAACATTATTACAGCCTCCTTAACCCATAGTAACTCAAAACACGGCCTCATATTCAGCAACCTTTATCATCTTCCCCACTGCTGTATCCAGTGACTCACTGCCACTCATACACCAATCCCTTTAAATTAGAGTTAATTGCAGTGAGAATCATAAACAAGACACGTGCATATTAAGAGCGGTTAATGACTACAGAACTAGGTGATAATTTGTGCATAATAAACACTTTTACAGCTCATGCTGGCTGAAGAGACATGCCTCCATTACACTCTCGCATGTCGAGATAGCCACAGTCTTTGCATTGATGCGGCTAAAGAGCACCTCAAAAAATAAAAAATAAATAAATAAAAAAATCAGCCAGTTAATTACAGAGGCAGCTGAGGCTACATCGGTTGCAACTGTCATTAGAGGAGCCAAGACACATCTTAAAGAGTGGGAGTGACGTGTTTATTCATTTTTACTGACAAATTGGAAACCGATCTGCATTTTCTACATTTTTGTGACTAGGCTCCTGCATATCTGGCCAACTGTATACAGCACTGTACTTTTTTTTTTTTTTTTTAAACCTGAACAGATAATGGCTTTGTATGTGTTTGGAATTTCATCTTTTGTGCGTACACAAAACAAACAATACTGGGACAAGCTAGTGATTTTTCTTGGATACATTTGAAAACTCAATCTCACAAAGAAATCACATGCACTCCCTTTTTCTGTAACCTCCTCTGTTGGGGTATTCTGCCAAAACCTATAGTACAAACCTAGTCAGAACAGAAGAAAAGTGACTGTACCTCACTCGAAAACCAAAATTGGTCTGAAAATGACCGATTCAAAAAGAAAGGTGTTATGTAACACGTGATGGTTGACCTGAATTGAAGCATTTTTGGTGGCCTTTCCATCCAGGCTCAAGCACGGAAGACAGGCTGACATATAGTGACAAATGATTCACTCTTATATTTCCATCTATAGTCACTGATTAACAAATTAACAGGTTATCCTTATCAGGGTCATTGGGGGCTGGAGCCCAGCTGGCAAGTTACTAGTTCATCACAGGGCTAGAACATAGACAAACATCTACTCATGCTCACATTTACACTGGAATGTCACCAATTTAGTCCAGAGTACCCGGAGATAGAGCTTCCGACTGGGGGATTCACACCAGGAACCTTATTGCTGTGAGGTGCCAACCACTGGATCAACCTCTGTGTTGTACGTCTTCAAAAAACAAAAGAAAACAAAAATATGGTAATGTCTCAACAGATGAATCAATATTCAGCATCTTAAAAATCCCATAGGTTTGTTATAAATATACTGATCATTTCTATTAACCATGCACACCAGCAGTATTTGTGTCAAAACTGAAATGTCTGGGGATTTGTGGTTTATTTATTAATTGTGCTTGTTTACATTTGTTGTATCCTGTATGTTTGTTTATATACATTTGCCAGCGTGCCACAGTGAATGATAGATGCCCACATTTTGGGCAGTATCTGTGTGATGATAAAGTGTGATTTAATAATAGGATAGAGTATATTGTTAAAGGCGTGTTTTAATATAAAATGCCTGCATAATCTGTATAGTCTTTTCCATTAGATAATCTAATGGATTGGAAATAATTTGCTTGAACCGGAATTATCCGAATGCAGATTACAGTTGCAGATTATTTTGCAAATCACCAGAAGCCTACCTCTATGAACTTTGACAGTTCGGTGCAGTCTAACTTACAGTAATATCAAGGAAGAACCCAGAGCCAAGACTTGTGATGTAATCATGAAAATTATAATGTGTTCTCTTGACAGTGAAACTAACTTTATAGATAAAATGTCAGTTGCATGGGAATTTAAATGTAATATTGGAACGATTTATTGTTCTTTAATGTCAACTAAAATTAATGAACTGAAGATTACTTTTACATAAAAGCTCAAACAGGCATTATATGAGGCCGCAACGTGACATCATCTATAGAGAAACTGCAAGCCTTGTGTCTTGGTGACATTTCATTAAACTTTTCTCCTCGGTTTCTAGCTTTCAGAGTTACTCGTGGCTACAAATAATAATTGAACCATCCAAGATTGTAAGAGGACACTAGTATTGTAATAGCTTAATGCAGGTCTGGAAGTTTGATCTATGCTTTCTCTCTGATTATTGGTGTTCTATATGCGACACTTTTTTTTTTATTTCTTTGCAGTATTTCAGAATAAGTAAGTTGGGGTGTCAGTGAATAATGAATGATGTAGTTGTTCCAGCATCACTGGTGGTGTGTTTGTTGAAAGATATGCAGCAGCAATAAATGGTAGTTATGGTTACAGAGACATTTAATTGCATCCCTGCTAATAGTTGGAGTAGCTCTGCTTGCAATGATTTTTTTTTTTCATATGATATCAAACTGCAAGGTGTTGAGCTGACGGTTGCATGACTATAAAACTGTGTGTTCACTGAAGGACCAGAATTTGCACACAGATGGGATAGCTACAGGAAGCCGGGAAAGTGTTTCTGTTCATGACACATTTGGACATTAGTGGCATTCAACATCCTGTTTTTCTATGGTGAAGGAGAGTGGCCAGTCCACTTTCCTAAAGTGTTTCATTAGCTTGACAGGGTAAAGCAAAAAGGGACCTAGTATCGTGATGAGATACTATGGGATGTGTTTCAAATAAGCCATTTTCACTCATATGGATATGATCTCAACATGACATTTTCTTCATTTTCTCTCTGTCCTGGTGGTTTTCACTTTTCCTCCACAGAAAAATGTCAAAATCAGCATTTTCTATGCCTGGCTAAAGAGTTATCAGGGGTGTGTGTACTATTTCTATTTTTGAGTTTTTGAGATTTATAAAAAATAAAAATAAAAACAAAAAAAAAGAAGAAAGAAGAAAGAAAACTGGTCATGATCCATTTGTGATATCTAGCCATGCAGACACTTTTTTTTTCTCAGCTGTTGAAATATCTATTTCTGAGATGCAGTTACCTCAGTAGGCTACAACAGAGGTGAATTTCTTTGCTCTAACTAGTGAACAATTACATTTGAAAAACTCAACAACAGTGTGTCTTTCCAGACATAATGTTTCAGTTACTACATATAATCCACAGATCATGCTGTGAGGTATTTTATTACGCTCCTTTCTACTGAAGAAATTGATTGAAGAATTGATTTTTATCACTGTCCGCACTTTTGTCACAATCCAAAGCTTTTCATCAGACAGAAGAAATATTGTTCTGTTTATGGAGTGCCCCAAGGCTCAATTCTTGGGCCACTGTTTCCAGCTCCCTGTCTTGACTCACACATTTCTGGCATTAACTTTTAAGTGTAATTTATATTACCTTCTTTTAGTATTAGCATTAGGACTAGTATGCACATAACATTGTTCCCGTGTAAACATAAAGCTTTAAATTGTGGGTATAAATGCTTTTCTCACAAATCAATGATTCATCAATTAAATTTTCTGAATTTAGTCTGCAAACAAATTTAGAACTGCCTCAAACATACGTACATATGATGAGGGCCTGGCTGTCTTAGAAAATCTAAACATGCAGCTTTTAACTAAATGCATAACACATTAAAACCATATTAATTAAAAAAAAAAAAAACCTTTAATACAAACCACTGCTTTATTAATGCATTGGCAAATGTTTCAAATTAACTTGTTTTAGTTGTTTTGTTTGGTCCTTTTTTCCACAATTTATCATAATTATTTGTAAAGCTCTTTTCTATGGATTTGGTTATTTTGATGCTATATGAATAAAAACTGACACTTTCTCCTTGATACACCTCTATGCAAATGTATTTTCTTATTCATTCATTTATTAAATGCTAGTATGGCAGCATGCATACAGCATACAAATGCTGGCCATGCACTAACATACACATACGTTGATAAGAGTCTCATTTGGGCAAAGTAAGTATAGTAGTGTAAGTAGTATCTCTAGATGCACATTCAAGTGATTGAGGTCCATTGCACTTTCTGAATATACTTGAGGGATAATAGCTGTATAAATGTCTTGTTTCAAAATTCTTTGGAGGAGATTAGACTTGTTTTTCACCCAAGCTGCTAACTACAGTAATAAATCAAGTCCCGAAATAGCCACTAATAAAAAAATCCATCTATGAGGCTAGGCAGCTCTTATGAGCAACAGCAGTTGTGTTTGAGGAGAGTTACAGGTGACATAAAAGCTAATACCAGCTTGGCTATTATCAGACCATCTGGTGTGAATGTCTCCAAGTTGCAACATGTGTGCAAATTTCATTCCACAACAAATTATTCACCAGTAAAACAAATAACAGTATGGCAGCATGCTAAATTCATATTTGATTCATGCCTGAAAATGAAGAACAGTTGCAAACTGAAGCCCAAAGAACTATTATTATTATTAGAACTATATTAAATTATCACAACGTTCACACATTGATTCGTTCTTAATGTACAAAACCTATCTCTTCCTTTATTGATTAGATAACTCCTTCCATGCACAGACCCTGGTGCTTTTTGGTTTCATGGATGTTCTGTAAGGTGTTGAAAGGGTTATGACATTTTGTAAAATGAACATCTTGCAACTGAATTAAACTTGTTATGCTTGCAAGCATTTGCATCATCATCATCCAGATGGAGGTTCAGTGTGTAACCTAGATGGCTGATGGACTGTGTGACTTCATGTCTTGATAAAATGTGACAAGCGATACAATTAATTTATCAAACAAGACATTGAAAATATTTTAACAGGCTAACTCATAATTAGATGTTGTTACTGCATGCCTCCTCTGTCTTTTTGTATTAAATGCTTTGGTTATTTCAGTGTTGCGGTAGTGGTAGTGGTAGTACTGAAATGTGTGATCACGGAGGCATATCCGTGTATGTGATTTTTTAATTTGTATAAGATTGTAATTGTGAATGATTTTGTGCGGGGGGAGGATCGGATTTCCTCACATTTAACCAAGCAAAACATATTATTACCAGCTGCATTTGAGAATTGTATTACTTTTGCAAGCACTCACTGCAATAGATCACTACAACATCATTGTAGTGATATATTAAAAACTAAGAATACCTTTTATATTTTATGTGTGAATCACAGGGCGATGTTTTTCTTTTCTTTTTTATTGGAGAGGGAGAGAGCTCATTCAAAAATATATGACAGTTTGAATAATGAATATGAATAATCAAGATCAAGACGTTTGAAACAATCAATGTGGCTCATTTTATGAAAGTTAAGTGTTGCACAAAAACCTTCAGATTGTAATAGAACTGAATGCTACGTATTATCAAAAGTCAACATCAGAGATGAATAGGAAGGACACAGGTGTAGAGTTCTGCAACGTCATGGCATGGTGTTTATTTATTATGATTATATTTTTTGATTATTGGAGGTATGTTTTTGGTGTGTCTGCTACTTGAACCCCATGAAACATTTATGCAGGCTGTAATCTGTGGTGTCGCTAATTGGTCATTTTCTGAGGCCGGTAACTCTAATAAACTTATCGACTACAGCAGAGGTAACTCTTGGTCTTCCTTTCCTCAGGTGTTCATCAGAGCCAGTTTCATCCTTGTATTTGATGGTTGTTGCGACTGCACTTGAAGACACATTCAGTGTTCAGTTTACTAGACTGAATGACCTTCACATCTTAAAATAATGATGGACTGACATTTCTATTTACCCAGCAGAGAGTTTCTTGCTATAATATTGAATACACTGTATGCCAACATTACCTCTTAACAATGCAACTGATGGTCTGAAAGACATGAAACATAAGAAAGCATGAAATTACACTAGGCTAAATATAGTACTTTCTTTTGGCTTTGTTTACCACATAATGATATTTGATTTTTGATATTTTGGTAAATATGATTGAAAATGTCAGGATGTAATATGTAAAAATTCCCCAAAGAAGAGACAGAAATACAGTGAGTGTGCTCATTGTCAAGTAAAGCTAAACCAAAAGAACCCTGCATCTGTGCAAAATGCTATTGATTGGTGTATTGACTGTTGAATAATGCTAGAGCTTAAAAGTGCATTGCCTGTATCTGTTTGACACATTTAAACAACAAAACAAGGAAATCAAAAGCCATCATACTGCATGGCCTCTGTACTCTTAACACTCAAACATTGTTGTCTTTAGCAAATATTGGCATACATTTTGCTCACAAAGAGACATCCAGTCTAAATTTATCCAAAAGAAAGAAAAAACAAACAAACATACAAACAAAAATGTGTCACTTATTTTTACATACTCATGGAGTTTTAAACTTGGTGCCAAATGTCTTTGGCTCACACAGTGTTGTGCCAAACATGTCTTTGCCAGATGTTAATGGAATTTCTGCCAGCATCCACGGTAATCTATCCATTTCCAGATGGATTTCCTCATTTCATTAGCTCTTGATTTGGTCATAAGCCACCTTTAGCAGCCTCCGAATTACCAACATAACTGATATGTTGACGGGGAGACCTATTAATGGTATGAATTCAACAGTGAATTCCTCCTGACGTGAGACTGCACAATGCTTTATGTTAATGCGATACACAGACCACATTCTGAGTTTTCTTCTGCTTTTATGGCAGCCTTTGTCTGCACTCATCAACCTTTAACCAGCCATATAATTTATGCAATATTATTTTTAGTTCCTATGAGCCATGCTGCTGCTGTGGTCACAGACAAAGAAATCCTCCCACCTGCAGATGACTTAAAGCTATTTGAAGAGATCTACAACAGAATGATCCATGGGCTTGCCACCATCTCAGATAAGCAATCCATGTTCTGTGATTGAAGCGAGAGCTTTTTTCCAATGTGTAGAGGTTTGACTCTATATTGGAAGTCCAGACCTTTATGAGTAATGACCTGTTACACTGGTAATCCCCCCCACGGCTCCAATCACCCAAGTGATGGTACAGTAGGAGAGCAGTGGAATAAACTAGCCCTAGGCAGTAATTACACAAGTCTAGTGTCCTGACTGAGCTGATGT
Organism: Nibea albiflora; assembly: GCA_014281875.1. Classification (NCBI taxonomy): domain Eukaryota; kingdom Metazoa; phylum Chordata; class Actinopteri; family Sciaenidae; genus Nibea; species Nibea albiflora. Next base: position 12,498,180 of record CM024790.1, on the reverse strand, counting down.
GGGCCCCGTTCACTCTAAAAAACAGAAAGCAATGAAGAAGACAGAACAGAAGGAACTCTGACCCAAGCAATTAGATTGTGGTGGACCCAGAAATGAAACAGTTAAATGCAAAAGGAAATCAATAGTTAGTGTTGCCAGAGACACGTCGTTCTCCCATGGCAGCCTGTCCCCCATGTTTGACAAATCTGTCAGTGAAGGTAAGACTCGTGCCATTTGTTCTAGTCAGTGATCTGATGAAATAAAGAAAGCCTGAGCTGCCATCTCTCATGCAAACGCGACTGTCTGTCAAATCATTTTCATGAACAACAAACATCTGGATCCATTAGGATGTGACTTTTTGGAAAACATGAAGATGCGGTGGTCACGGTGTGTTTAATTGACAGGCAAGGCTTTTCATGTTGACACATTATATCTATATAATCTTTGAGATGTGACAAAAATGTAACTTGAATTTAGGCTTGTCTGAGACATTATGCACCAAAAATAAACTGTCCAGATCGCTCTTATTAAATATAATTAAATTAATTAATAGAATATATTACAAATAATTTTTTATCAACCCTCTAGGCCATCCACCTTTTTGGACCTCACACTGTCCACGATATCTGGGGAATGAGCGGTCCTTTCAGGAAGCAGCATGGACCACCAATTAAAAATATGAACTGAGACAAAATAATTATATATAGATAAAATAAATGTATATGAAAAGTATGTGCATGTGCATTAGAAGATTTACTTTATCATCTACTTACACTTACACACAGTAACATGCAGTAGTAGTTAGGTTTCATTCCTTCTGACAGTGAGCTTGAGGAAAGTCAAGAATAGAGGATCCCTCAATCAGGTTTGACAGAAGATCGGGTCGGTCAGCTGAGTAATGTATGTGTGTGTGTCTGTGTGTGTGTGTGTGTGCATGCGTGTTTGTCTACATCCGGTGTTTAAGTGCGGAAAATGTGTTGTCCATGTCCATTTCATATCCATCTGCAACTGCTTCCTAAGGTTCCACAAGGAATATCAAAAGAAAATGTGTTTTGTCAAAAACAGAAACAGTGATTCAAACAATAACCCACACAAACGCACATTCAGACACACTGAAATGCACACACACTCTCGCACATACACACACAAACACACTTGGCTCATTTGGCTGTTGGTTTATTTACTTTCCACGAAATGTGAGAAAGATTTTTACATGGGGTGTTAGCGGTAATGAGTGGTAGTTTAGTAATTTGACTATTTGATGTTCACTGTATATGTTATACCCCTGTTTTAGTCCTCCTTTTGAAAAATTGTCAAACATATTTCTTTTCACGGAAAATTAGATTTAACCCTTTGACGCCTGAATTCATATGCAATTATGTAAAAGTAAAATTTGTTGTGTTTTTGCTTTCAAGCAGAGACAAAATTAAGTGGAGATTATTAATTTGACCGTAGCACATAGAATAGTTGTAAATTTGAGTATGATGAGCGACAACAGGCATTAATGGAATTGCAAAACGTTTCTAGGTCCGTATCGAAGAGGCATCAACCGTCGCTGGGGGAACACATGCACTATTTCAGCTGCATTTTCAATTGAAGCGTATTCGCGACATTAGCCGTTAAAGGGTTAACTTTGCTAACTGGGATTGACAACCTTGTGAACTTCATAAAAGCATGAAAACATCTCCTTGTTATATACTTATTATTTTAAATACCAGACATTGTCATTTGTTTTGTTTGTTGTTATTGACAACACATAACCATTTACCTCAAAGTCCAAGCCTCGGCTACATTTGAATTGTTACGCTACAAACAACAAACATCTTTTCGTGTAATTCATATTGTGTTGAGACTAACACAAATGAACGCAAAAGGTGCGAAAAAGCCTGCAACAATTCAGGTCTCAGTACAAAGCTTCCTGCTAACCTGACTGCAGATTTTAATGACTACCCCCCTCCATTTATTCTCCCTCCATGTATTCTCTTCAAATGGATTTTTCTACCAGGAAGTTTTTTTTGGCTTTCTTTTCCAACCTGACATAGAAGGTGGCTGGTTCACTGAAATTGCACACAGGTGTGGATAGTCACAGCAAGTGATAAATACAGCAAGTAGCACTTGTTGATTTTAATTGCCTGTCTCTTCAGCCATCACTAATTTCTTTTTTATGCTTTCCATCCATGATAATTACAGCCCAGACAAACTTGTGTATTATGTGCTGCTACATCAAAATTACAGACTATCAGGTTTATGACATTAGTGTGTTGTTCTTGACAATCAGGCTGAGCTTTACCTGTGATTACCTGTCTCAAACTGAACTGAAACAAATGAAATTGATCTAAATTGAAGTTTTAAACTTTGTTGTGCGCACTTCCGGTAGTGGTTAATTTTGTGAATAAAGGCCACGGTTATTGTGGTTCACATTTTAGTAATCAAATGTTTGGAATAGAGACAAGCCATTTAATAAGTAGTAATCTACTCACTTCCTTTCCTTCTGTCACTGCTGCAGCAAATATGTTGACACTGAATAAAGGGCAGTCTGAGAGGTGTGAAACGGCACAAAGTGAACGTGGATTAACTTAAAGCAATGAATGGCTCCAAAACACACTTTGAGGAGAAACTTCCCCACTGAGTGCGGGTTGTATCGCCTACTTGCACAGCTTGTTACTCAGTTGGTTCCGAGGTCAAACCTTGGCCTTGCAAAACAACTCCAGTTAACACGGACTGCGAATTAATCATCTATGTTCCTATTAGAGTCACATTCAAAAAGTTGGAAAAACAAAAGGGTTCTCTTGTTAGATATGAAATTCTATGAATGGCTCTGTATATTGCACAGATTTAACAAACAGACTGCCCTTGAAAAATTACATCCTGAGATATGAAAGCTCATTAGTGGTCTGCTTCTCTTTAGTAATCATTAGCTCATGTAATGATCAATCCATCAATTCAGTAGTGTTACATTGTATAAAGCTGTTTGAGATATTGTAGACAAGACAATGATATGATCTCTATAATTTGACAGCTCACACTCTCACTGCGCCCATCATTCATGTCACTGCTGCTGTTAACTGGCTGTGTTGCTTGCTGCTGCAGAACAGCGTCCTCGGTTCTTACTTCATTAGTAATTAGTTCAGATCACAATTTGGACCTGTGTTTGGTAGTTAAATGTTTTGTTTGTTTGTTGTTGTTTTTTTACGTTTTACATTATTTTCCCAAATTGTCTCCTCGTCAACTGACCACTTCAACCTCTGCAAACTGTGAAGTGAAACAAGTGCACAGGTGCCAACAACTGCAGTTCCACAAATGTCCACGAGGCTGGCTACAGAACAAGTGAATCTCCATAAGCCCCCATGTTAAAATGTCCAACTTCACAGCAGAAATAAACATGGTTACAGACTGTTAATAAAAACTGCATAATTAACAGCAGAGCCACTTTGATTGACAGGTCGCCACCCTTACAGGTGGTTTCTTTGAGCACCCATTGATCATTCAGTCTGCCTCAGGGCAATCATGATCTAGATGTGTCAATTTTAGATTAGAGACAGGACTGCCAAGATGGCAACATCCAGAATGACCAAACTTTGACCTTTACATACAGCTCTTCAGGAACCTACTGTATGGGTGTATTATTAAGTATTACTGTATTTGTTTTGTGAAGCCAAGAATATCTGTCTGATAGAAATTTTTGAACGGGAGTGGGAGCATCTTGACATCAGCTAACCCACAAACAGTAGACAAGTATTTTGAAAATAAATACTTCTGTATTTTAATGTATTTTAAGATGTTTTTAAGATGTTTTGTCCCCTGTTGTTTATTGAATCTGTATTGGTACTGTAACTTGCCATTGCATATAAATGCTGAGGTAATACTAATTTAAACAATTGAATGAATGGTTCCTGGAAAAAATGAGAATACATTTGGATATTTATATAGAATAGTACAGTACAGCTTTGGTGCTAGTTTAGTTATTAGCCTACCCTAATGGTTGCTTTTAAACAGAGACCAGCTTTGGCCTTGATCCACTCATTATGATACAAATTTGCTGAGTTGAAGTGTCATTATTTTCCACCAGGGTTTCATTAGATTTATTGAATGTCATTTAATTAAGTGTATTAAATTAGATGCTTTCAGTTGTTGTTGTTTTTTAATAAATAGATCTATAACTATACAGCATTAGTGTGCATTGAATAAGCTGGTGGAAAACAATCTGCACCTGAACCTGTATCACGGTGCTGTTTGTTGTTTGCATTATATCATTTCTATTCACTCTATGTTCTATAACTTTAAGGCCGTTTTGTGATATTCAGTCGAGAATTACAAAGCTCACTGGGATAGGAGCTAAAAGGAAGAGACAGCAACACAGAGAGAGTTTGCCAAAACCTGCACAGTTATTGGAACGAAGGCTTCTGGGTTCCATGCCATGGACAGAAGGAAGTTGTGTTTCTTTTTTGAAGTTGTGAAAGAAGATCAATTATGCTTGCTTTTGCTTTCCTGGAAATAGATCAATGACAATTTATTGTGGGGGGAAAAAATGTGATTTCTAATCAGCACCTCAAAGGAGCATGACCAAATGTGTCAATCAAAGACATTTTTTGTGAATTCTAAATTAAGCACCACTGGCATATCGTCGAAATGTCGAATTTATACTGATCCTATTATCTAATAACCTTTTTTGTGCAACACAGGGATACTTTTCTTTATGCTCTGGTTCTTTATACATTTACCTTAACTGAATGCATGTCTTTTGTTGGTGAAAGCTTCTAAACCATGCAAACAGATACATCAAGTAAATAACTGGAGCATAGCAATTGACCTCAACTCTCTCTCTCTCTCTCTCTCTCTCTCTCTCTCTCTCTCTCTCTCTCAAAAATATTATAAAGTCATTGTAACGGTAATAGATGCAGATTGAGGAGCTTGTTTAATTCATCCGTCCAGATGGTTGGGTTGAGGCTTCAGTACTAAATCATGAGTGGAGGAACTTTGTACTCATGATCATGAAATAGCCACGTACTTTTCACATTTTTGTAAATACTGAATAATATTTATGAGTGCAGCTTCTTCTGTTCTCTGTTATAAAAGCTAATGTCATTTGCTTTAGCATGTACAGTATTTCTCGCTGGTTCTTCAAGATTTTGCAATTTGCAGTTGTCTTCGCTTTCCCCGTTGCTTCCCCGAATAATTATTTCATTGGAAGGTGTCACAGAAGACATCAATTATGATGTTTTCCCTCCCATCACATGAACTTAAAGTGACTCAACCTCTGAGCAGTTGACTTTGATGGTAAGAAGGAAATGAATATTGATGCAACTACTATGCAAGCACCATAATGAGTGACAAATATTTAAAATGAGGTTGATGCATGTTGAATGTGCATTACACAGGAGAGAAGACTCCTAGCAAGTGTGTTGACTACATATTTAACTGGAAATTAAACTGCCACACATCAAAAAAGACATGAAAGGGCACATTTGAACCCCTGAAAGGACAAAACTTTTCAAGAGTTCAAGTGTTATCGCTGCTTTGTGAGGTCGCATTGCAAACAATCTCAATGCACATGAACCCTGTTGATTTGTGTTTACAGTCGACTGAGATGATTACTGCCAAATGCAGGCATCTTGTAAGAGCCTCAGCATCCCATGATAGATATAGCATTATCATCAATTACATGCTAATCGCAAACGGGAATGCATTATCTCTGGATGATTTGTGTCAGTAATTAGATGCTGGGAAGCAGGAAAGCTCGGGATATTTTATATGACAGACCCACGGTCTCAGAGTCATTGTCTAGCAGGTAAACTGGGCTGTGGTATGATCCTATTGGCTGGGACAGACAAAAATAGTAACAGTTGTTCCAACCGAGTCTAGCTCCAGATACTTCCCGTCTGTAATGGGCCTGCACTTTGGTCTGAGAGCACTTATTGTCAAATGCGGTAATGGCCATTACTTCTCACCGATAAAAATAGGGTGCAGCTCATGAATTCTTAAAATAGAAATGTATATTTTAGTATCGCAAATGAAGCATTATTATTAAGCGGGTGGAGTAACACATCACGCTACAGACAGTGTTTTTATGTGAATAGCAACAAGTACACATGCTATGTGAGTGCAGATAAAGCACCGTACAAACTCATCTGCATGTTGAATTAATATTTATAAAAGCAATGTAATGTGTATCCCACTGATAGTCTAATGTTTGTGTCCAGGAGTGCATTAGAGGAAGATGCCAAGTGCCTCTTGTGCTCTCAGCATGGGTGCTCTCAGCATAGACGACAAGCCCGGCACATCATCTTGCTTCTGTGGCATTTAGTTAGTAACAGCGAAAAACGTCTGGAGTCATGCTCCAGTTCTGTTCTTTACCTCAGTCAGTCTCTGGCACAGCTGACCATGTAATAGTCAGCCCTGTCTGATTTGCACTAACAATCAACATAATTAACTGCGTGTTTAATAATGTACAAAAATGTTCGGCATAACACAGCGCTGAAACCCCTACTGCTGTATAAAATCCTCCATAAAATTGTGCTGAAATGCTTCTTGCTTTAATTAAATGGACTAAAAAATGGAAACATTTCCGATGATGCTCATATCTCTGATGAATTATAGCTGCCCACATAATACATTACAAGAGTTTCTCTATGCTTTAATGACGCATTATGATGTCTCACAACAAAAGTCATTATGATCATTGTAGTTTATGAGGTCAAGTAGCACGAACAGTTATTCATTTTATACAGTCGGCATGATCCTTTCTGCATCTACAGTGGTGATTTGGGCACACCATCATGATCATGGCCAATGATTATGACTAAACTGCTTTGTTAAAGTTAGGAACCAATTGATTGTGGTTAATGTTCGGAAATTAAAGCCTTTAGTTAAGAGGACGACGCACAGAGAAAGAAATTAGAAAGAGTCGCCGCACTGATGCAGGGCACGCCGTCATTAATGGTTGAAAGGTGCGCCACGGTGGAGTCGGGCTAAAAAGAACCAGTACAACGTGTTAGATTGTAAAATGCATATACCACGGGGGAACATAGCTGTGGAATTACACGCCGTATGTGCGGAGAATATTTAAGTAATTCTCATGTGTGCCCAGGATGTTCATTTATTGACACTGGCATCTTGTATAAAATCTGTCTATTTTTAGTCCCCTGTAATAAAAAGCACAAACTGCATATGCCCACATCTACAGTAGGTTTTCCATGTTCGTGTATTATATGACTTGATCACACGAGGATGATGAAATCCTGAGGAAAACAGGCTGATCTAAATAATTTGGATGCTTGCTCCAAAATGTCTCATACTGTATGCTCCCTTCAGAATAGATTTAAAGCTCTGCTCTGTTTATGCGAACAACCATTTTTGATAAGAGCGTCACAATGTGAGTGAGGGGAGGTTTAATTTTGTTTCCAGGGTTATGTAAAAGATATTGCTCCTCTGACTGCTGTAAGAATAAAACATCAGCCATAGTAAATGATTAAAAATACCATTTAAAGTGACTGTCGGATAAAGTGAGCTGCAAAAGTGGAAATGTGAGCAGATGGTTTGTTTGTGTCATTGTTGTTGTCTCAGCTTTTAGAATATGGTTGTATGAGCACCAGGTACAGTATAGGTAAGAACTGTGTAGTGTGGCGTAGCGGCATTTGGAAAAATAATTTAGGAAAAATCTGTCCATACACCTTTTGAAGGAAAAGGCTGTTTTTGCAATGACAGTGATTTGTTCAGACACTTACTTATTTTTAGCAAGATACAGATCTGTCTATCTGCCAGACCAGTGGTTTTTTTGTTGTTGATGTCGTTGTTTTTGTTTTTTCTGAACAAAGTTTAATATAGGAAATGCACATGGAAGCACTGCTACATAATGCTGACGTGTAAGTAAAAGCCCAAATGAAATGGCAAAAAGTAAAACTATGGAACTGGTTTGGGGATTATGTAATCCACGAGGGCTGTTTAAACTGTAAAGTATGAGAAAAACTAAATTACAATGAATGCATTAAACCTTGTTTCATTGCTACACCAACACACACACACACACACACACACACTGCTATTTCTTTTTCTTTTTGAATGACTAATTTCACTTTTCTTACCAACCTGCTGCTGGGGACAGTCTGTGTCAGGTAACCGGTTGGTGTGACTCCACTGAATTTCCAGAGAAATTCTGAATTTTCAATCTAGCATAGGGTTATTGGCACCTGCCCTTGTCGCTCATCTTCCACATGATGCACTGACTAATCTAGCGTACCCTTCCCTACCTGCAAATGTGTTTAGTGAAGGGCAGATAAGACCTGTCACATATGAAATCTATTTTTCTCCCCCACCTCACCTTACTGGTAATGTCCTGACTGATGTAATAGCCACAACTGATGTTGAGACATGAATGGGGGAAGAAAATTAATGGAACAGTCCAATCTTATTGCATACCTTGAACCAAGTGACGCCAATTTCAAAGCTTATTTGCGCTGCCTCGCACATCATCTGTTTTTTACATTGTCATTTGGACAATCTGATGATCTGAGTTATTTAACAAAACCTTAAAACTTGTTTTTTTTCTCCTTTTTTTTAATGTCAGTGTTATCACATCCTATGATTGCAGCATAAATTGTCTTGCACTGTGCAGTTGGACATTAGAACAATCGGCACAGTCAGATGGTGTTTTAAATAACTCTCCATTTGGCAAACTGCAGATTAGATACAGCTGTCATGGTGATTGTTATCCCTCAGCTTTGAAGGTTCTCGGCCTGTCACTGCTAAAAGTATATTTAAGACCTGTAATTTACTGCGATAACATTTTCCTTTTTTTTATGAACTAATATAGTCCATTCATCAGGTTTCACAATAGCGACATTCAAGCCAGCCTTTAATGTTTTGGATCAGAAATGAGTGCGACTGCTTCATCTAAGAATGAAGAGGGACATGTCAAGTTAGTTTTAATTACCTCTAAATTGCTGACCTCAGAGAATCATTTCATTATGCGATTTTGTACCATTAATGTGATTTTAAAAAGATGATGGAGGACACTTGACAATTAACAATGGAAAGTGGGGGTTTGGTGACTCATAGCTATACTGTATTTGTTACAAGTATTTTGAATTCCATGAGCACTGAAAGAAGCACAGGCACTGATACGCTTTTGAGTTTTTGAATGTTTTTGAATGTGTTCTCTGGACGCGCTACACCATTAAGGATCAAAGTATTTTGATATAAGCAGAAATAATTCGACTGCATTCATAACAGAAATAAATCAGCTATAAACCTTGAACAGTTAGTCCAGAATTATCTGTGAGGTTTTTTTTTTTCTTTCTTAAAAGTCTGGAGGAAAAGATCAAATATACCAATAAACAACACTTTCCGGAGCCTCAGTTACAGTGAGGAGTGGGCTGTCTTTGTGGACATTAGGTACATAATTTCCCACGGATATGGTTGCATTTTCTGGTTGGAGCTCCGAGCGCTACAGTGGAATGACACTCATTTGGGTGTTGTATGCTCAAAAGCAGAGAGACAAGCCATTGATGATAGACGGCCATTTTAGTGGAGTTTTCTGCGGCGGTAAGAGTTCACATGCTTGTAGAAAAGATGTAATATTTCCATGGGGGAATCCCATATGATCAAAATAAGAGAACATGTGACAATAACCACAATAACCATTTTCTCAGGCTTTTAAAACTACATTTCTGAGCAAGACGCCTAAGTTGGTCCAGTTTAGTTTCTAAAAGCTACAATCAGTTCAGTTCTGACCATGTAGACCATAACTTTCTCTAGAACAAGCTATATTTACTTTGTCTTTCTCTAAATCTGCAAGGTCCAGCTAGAAAACCAGAATACACTCACCGCAAAAAAAAGACAAACAAAGAGATAACTCAGCATTATTTTTTTTTGTATCATTCATCTGGTGGGCATGAATGGTTGTGGCAAGAAGATGTTTCCTCTGCTCTTTGACAGCTTTTCTCTTTTTGTGTCTCAGCTAACGAACAACAAAGCCCTCCAACAAACAGTCTTACAGACAAACATTTGGCACTATGATCAAACGCGTTTCCAGCGATTCAAAGCCTAATCATGGGTAGACAAAACAGAAAAGTAACCTGAAACAGACTGTATGGAGGGAACACATTGTCTCAGCAGAAAATACTTTTCCTATTTATATCCAAATAAACCTCTTAGAAATTAAGATTAAGGTAAGCAGGACAGATGGGTGCTGTGTTTTGTGGCTTCAACATTTGCACAACGACAACCAAAGCAAACAGTTAAAACCTTAAGTTTGACACTTCAGCGGCAGACTCACTGTAGCGTTTACACCTGCGACACGTTAAACGCGAGCGAACACATCAACAGTCGCTTGTTTTCGCTCTGCTTTGTGAGTCTCATCTGCCTTAAGCTGTGTTGCTTTTTGAAGAAAATAGAACTGTGCCACTTTTGTCTTGTGTTTTGGTGAGGCAGCAAGCCAATCACAGACAAAACCTGAAACAAAACAGTGTCACTGACTTGGAAATTCAAGTCAAGACAGTGACAGAGCTTGTTGACTTGTCACAAATGTCAATGTTAAATTTTAATGCGCATCCAGCAGCTATCTAGAGTGCAAACGCCAAGGCAACTTCTGTGGCTGTAAAAGTAAAGCCACAGATGGTGCCAGAAGCTACATTTCCTTGAATGACCACTTGAGGCTGGCTTGAGTCAAGCTCCATAAGCCCCCGTGTTAAAATGTCCAACTGCACAGCAGAAATAAACATGTTTACAAAAAACAGTTTTGCCTCTATAACTAATGTTCACATTCATGACAACTGTACTGAGACTGAATGTCTATACAACTCACCTGTTCAAGTTAAATTAAGGCTTAAACTATGCATAATTAACAGTGCGGTTGCTTTGATAGGTGGCTGCTGTTACAGGAGTCTCTCAGTCTGCCTCAGATCCACGACTTTGCTGAATTTTAGTTCAGCCAGTAGGTGGTAAAGGATTGCCAAGATGGCGGCCAGAGCCACTGTATGCTGAGCTTCACGGCGGCTCTTCAGAAAGCTGTGGGTTACGTTACAGATACAATGTCGATTGTAATTGATAAAATTTGTTTGTTAGCTGCTAAAGTATCTAACTGTCATATCTATCTTTGTAAATGTGATGCGGTATGCAAAACATAGCTTTGTTTAATGTAGTTTGCTCATGAAGACTACTTTAGATATAACTGTATCTAAACAGCCACTAAACATTTTTTCGGATTACATGCAGTATTAAATGCATAAAATGGAAGTCCAGTGAAATTTAAAAGCTAAACCTACAATCCTGCTTGCACATTTCCTCCGCCACCAGGGGGTAGAGCTCCTTTGCTGGCAACTGTGGGTACAACAAATTGGTGACCCAAACCCACAGTGTTCGTCCAACAGAGCAGGGAAGAAATTCAGGCTTGTCTTTTTTTTAATTTTGTATCAGGCCCATCAACAAATCAGGGTGGCATGGTCCCACTCTCTCAAGCAACTGCCAGTCTGTTGCTGCTTGGTGAGTCCACACTGCAAGATGGTCACTCTGGGTACAATCAGTTGGCATGAAGGAAGGTGGGTGGCAGAGACACACTTGTTCACTGGCAGCAGATCTGTGGCTGCAAGAAGAAAAGAGCAGAGGCCAGTGTGCACTAAACAGCTCAGTGTAAATATTTCCTGTTAACACTGAAATGTCTTGACTGGAGTTGTGTGAGTTCAGTGTAAATCATACTTTCAAAACACAATAATTGGTGCAAACCAGATCTTTTATCCTGTTGCTATAGTGATAGTACCTTGTTTGTTTTTTTTTTTATAGGTGTGAGTTGTTTTTCAAGCAATGTGGACCTTAACAACACAAACATTCACAGGATTCAAGTTCTTACTGTCCTTGCATTCATTTTATGTGCTTGGAAGTCGGTGTCATCTATCTTCCAAAAGGAAGTATACAGTCCTCTATAATGTTTCTGGTAACATGTTCACTGCTGCAGCAGGCAGGCTGGCGTTTATAAAGTCTAGCACGGCTGTACTGAGCACTCCTACAAAATGGGGAACAGGACCTCTATAAATCTGAGGTTAGTGATGTTGCAGTCTGACAACAAAGATTTCTACATGATACATTATCCAACTTTACATTCACAGATCAGATGGATTGTTTATATATCCGGTTGCAGTTTAATCTTAGAGTCATTTTTTTAAAGGATTTCTGAGGAATTAAACATCAAATAGCTTAGTCACAAAATTCAAGGGAGATAATATTTTGTTTCTTCTTTTGTTTCCCAAGTGAGGCTAAAAAAAAAAAAAAAGCTATAAGAAAGCAGACACGATGTTGTAACAGCTTTGTGAACACTTGCAGCATTAGTTTCACACAGTCGTATTTCTCCCGGTTTCAGTGTGCACTGTGACAGTAAGAACAAGCACCACGAGACACTGAGAATCCACTGGCAAGTGAATAAAATAGATCTGACAGAGCTCCAGAGCTAAAATCCCCATCATTAGCCTTAAATCTTAAGCAATTAGTACATGTATCTATGGCTCAGGGGATTCTATATCCTGCAAAATGGTTGATGGGCTGTTTTTTGGCCAGTTTGAAACAGATAATGAATGCATGTATTTAAAGAGAAGCGGACAGAGAATTTGCTCAAGCCTTGTGATAATGAGGAGGAAGTGGAAGGTAGCCTCTATCTGATACAAGAGATGGCTTTGCACTGCAAATTATGCGCTATGAAAACAGATGAAAACTCATATGCATTTCAGAGAAACGGTAATGAAAGGACATAGCTTTTCCTTGTGGTTTTTAAAAGGATGGTACCTGCTGCAGGTTACTGTTCTGAGGAGTTCTGACACCGGTGTCACTCCACTCTCAAATAGAAATCCTATTATATCAGCCATAAAAGATTTTTTTCCGCTGCCACTGTGTCATTATCATACCATAATACATTGAATCTGAACATATAGGTACAGAGGTTTTTCACACATTCCTTTCAAATTTCAACTCCTTGTGACGACTTTATTCATCAGGTGTAACTATATAAAACAATGTGGACAGTGATAAAGTTAAACTGTCCTCAAACTGTGGATTTTTGGGGGGGGTTATGAACTCTAACAAACTTCCTTACAGTGCATTGTTTGACCTCCAGATTTACTTGTAAATGCACTGTAATTCTTCTCTGTTCAGGCTTTGTAGCTTTCCTGAATTGGTTGCCCACAGTTAACATCCCAGGGGGTTTGTGCTGCCCATTACCATTTTCCAAACGTCTCCCATAACTAAGAAGACTCATTTTATTGCGAAGTGTAGGATTCGTTTCATCCCTAAAAAGCAATTATAGCACACATTTCGTGTAAAGCCACTTCATCCTGGCAAGGTTTTAATTTCAGTGAGGACAGAAGTCGAACGCTCAGATAAACAGCGCTGTCAGTTAAGGCCAAAGATTGGCAGGTGTTTCCGGCCGTTCACTTGCAAGTCAATCATTTGTCATATTTCAGGGATGTTATTATACGGACATTTAATGTCCACCATGCCACTTATAGAGTCGCACTTATGTTTTAACTGAGGACTTCAAATCAGTTTAGAACAAAGCATGATTTTTGAGTCATTTAACTTTACCATCAGACTACACACACACACACACACACACACACACACACACACTTAAAAAAAACATATGAAATTATGAAACGATTAAAAGAAAAATTGTTACAAAAATATTTTTACCTCATTATAATCTTACGTTTTTGTCTTTCAACATTTCCTGTGGTTTCATCCAGTGTTTTTTTTTAAATTCCTTATTCTCTGAGCTCCTGAAGGAAATAATAAGATTCTTCATTAAAACATTACTTTTGAATATATGCACTTACATTATAAATCTTTAACCCTACAGTACCAAGTGTAACATGTTTTCTGAGCTCAGTAATCTTTGAAAATCTTTTTTTTTCTTCAGACTTTGCTGAAGATTTAAATAAATATTCACGTCTTTGACAAGTTCAATCAATATACAATCCAGAGCTTCAGAACAGAAACATTACTTGTTTAATAGGAAGGCTTCAATAAAAATCACTTTACCTCCAGAAGGTACAGTTCTATAGTTTAAAATAGTGGTGTGATATATCTTTAACTTTAGTTATAGATACACATAATATGGTGGAGAAATCATCCATATCGTTGTGTTTAAAAGTTGTGATGATAGTCCTTAAATACTCCTGATACTTAATATAATATATATAATATCATGTACTAAATATATATATATGAATATATTGTGTGGTAAAAAAAAAAACACACGCAAACATCAAAAACAGAAACAAATAACACAAACCAGAAAAAAAGAATAAATCTACAAATGAACTAGACAAACAAAGGCTATCTGCACATCTCTGTCTCGTCATTCTTCAGGCATATAGGTGAGCTGGCAGTCACCTGACGCCCACAGAAAGAGCTTAGTTTGACACTCTTGCTGGAGCTTGACAGCAATAAAATAGTAGGGGAGTGTGATATCTTAGCCACCCACCTTCATAATATTATTCCGATCCAGCTGGGGAGGAATTGAGTGAATGTCCTGTGGGCAGGCGGTGTGCTGAACTAAAAAGCAGGGCTCCAAGATCATATGGGCACAGAGGGTCTACAACAAATGCTGCCGACATTTGCTCTCAGCTCCGCTCAGAGGTGGTTGGCATGTGCTGTTAAGTCAATTGTCGGTTGCGGTGAGCATATTGATTTCTCACACGCATCAAATCAATCCTCTTCACCAGCTCCTATAGTGTGTCATTTCGGGATGCAAATATCACAAAAAATCTATCTGTTAGGTAGAATGTTTCATGATCTGTGGAAAAATAACTAAATAAATAAAGAGAGACAGTGATGAGTCCGTGCAAGCAGCATACTGTACATACCTGTTAAGCAATCAATTGATTGACAGGGTTCCCACAGCAAGCTGTCAATAGTGTCAGATACATGACTGCAAATACATAATGACAGCAAATAAGCTTGAGAACAACAATATAAGCCACCTGAGAACACTCACATAGAAAGTCTGAAACTTTCCAGCCTTGTTAAATGTAAAATAGTTTATTTTCTGGGGGGTGAGATGTCTGGATTCTATACAGTATATATTGGGGGTTATGACCTTTTGGAACAACTTTACCACAGAAGGGCCTGTGAAACACCACATGGAAAAACAAAATCAATAACTGCAGTGCAACCATAAACCCACAGCTTGTCAGAGGATCAGCACAGTGTGTTATAAAGGCATGCTGTGAGCCTGAAATCTATATAGACAGATTTGCTATATCACAAGGAAGTCATTACCATAAAAATAGCTGATTGTAAAAATAGCTGTACAGAGATACTGTGCATTTTGGAGATGAAATGAACACTGCTATCTAGCTATTGTCTAAATAAATTGAATTTCCTCCTAGCTTCCTGGCTGAGTAATTGTAATGTTTCAGCAACTTAGCGGTGGCTTTTACCATTCGTTTGCATATGTTGTGACAATCTAGTCTAGGAGTCATGCTTTTAACACAGAAATACTGACAATTTAGGCAATTGAGACATTTTTATGAAACACCCCGGGAATGTGAAGACAGGGTTTTCAAAGTATTATGTATTTGCAAACATAAATTCACAAAAAACATTCAGTTCTACCTGTAAAAGTGCTCTGAAATATGTTATTGATTTGTGCTTCATACATTTTCCTTTCCTGCAAACTTTTGTTATTTTCAGAACCACTGTTGTTCATTGCAAACTCTACCATATAATTTAAGTTTTTGGGGTTTTTTTTTCTAAAAGCACAGATCTTACATATTCCTGTCATTTTCCCCACTCTGGTGGTTACTATGGTTACTATGGTTACTACACTGCAATCCTTTGACACAGGCCGAGTTTCCTAGATCAGTGGAAATATTCTAATAAACACCGTGGGGCAGCGTTAGCTGTTGGGGAGTGCTTTCATGACTCCTCAAGCTGAAGGCTTTGTTAGTCATACATCAATTAATCACAAGGCCTCTCACATCACAACAGTCGGAGGCCAATTTCATTCAAGCAACGTGTTGACATACACATATCTTACTGTTGTGCCATCACCTGGGCACACCTAACCATCTGCTCATTACCACAGTCTCCCCTGGTGGCCACAGGAAAGCAACCATTGTGACAAAACAAACAGTAAAACAGGCTGAAATCATGTCATGCTCATTAGTTAATGTTTAGTCCAAAGAAATAATAGTTATGTTTGATCTATTTATGTACTGCTATGTAATGCTACATGCAGCAATACTATACCAGTACTGATAACATACACTACTTTGGTATAACTTTTTTTGTACCCGGCCTCCAGCCTGATCCCATCACTCGTGTCCTGTCTCACAGTCCTGTCACAACTTATTATTTCCCAAGATGGCTTTTACAAATCCTCAAGAAACCTGGCTAAGTCTACACAGCGTAGGCTATACTCTCTCATCTTTCTCATCTTTACTGATGTGGGTTACTTTATGAACACACTGTCAGCAGTTTTCATGAAACTATTTCTTTTTTAGAAAAGCACACTGGTGGCCTCAGGGTCAAGGTGCTGACCATGAACTGTAGCTCAGGTTCTCACTCAATACATACATATAACACGGCTGCCAGACGAGAATAATAATTCATGTTGCCTGTACACAAAATGCTAGGTCTAGCCTGTGGAGCTTTGAAAGCCAGCAAAGAATATAATGTCAATTAATAGCGCATGCTCCTGAATTCACTTCATTGTTTACTGATTTAAAAATCAGCAATCTAACCTGGCCAATACCCGCTCTAAGCCTAAATCTAGAAACTCTAGGAGTAACCCAAAGTTAATGTCCTATACTTCCACACTCCTTCACTAAGTTGACACTCTACAACATTAATGTTGACATATTGGCATCCGATCAAAACTGATATTCACCTGCAGCAGGTTATCCCCCAGTTTTCACCATCTTCCTGAATATCTTGGAACGCATTAGCGATAACCACAGTCAGCTCGCCGTATCCATCCTGCAGTTTAAATGTTTATGCAAACAAAATGGTGCTCTGTGTTTCTAATAGATTTTTCTTGCCGCTGAGAGCAGGAGCACTCATTTGCAAGACTCCTATGCAAATAAACACCCCTGATGTCTGAGTTCATTGCCATGCCAGGTAGTCAAAGAGAGGCCTTATAATCGGGCATTTCTATCAGGATATTTACACCAGGGTATATACAGAATGATGAAACAGACTTCACTCATTGTCCTCTTGTTAGGTGCTAGAAATCATACTTCAAATTGTCTAAACTTGAAGAAAATGTTGTACCAACATTATTTCATTAAGCCATTTTATAATTGTTCCCTTGACTTGCCAAACAGGCCAGCATGTGTGGACTGTGCATACAGCCCCGCTGGCACAATATTTGAAACGGAGTCATGTTTTCTTTTCTCAGGGTTGTGAGTTTTATCACGGTTTATGAGTTCCCTTTTGTTCTCTTAGGGAGGACAAAGTGAAAACGTTATGCTGTCTCACATGCTGAGATAGTATGAAGAAAAGCAGCGGCACCTGTTTTCCTTTATTACGAAAACGCATGCATGTAAGGTGTTTTGTATTTTATCATACACTACAAACTATCTGAGGAGTAGTGACATCAACATGTTTTTCCCCCATGCTGAATATTTTAAGAAAAAATGACCAATATCTTTTTATCCTTTACTACAAACTTTTTTTCAGACTCTCTGAATGCAGCTTCACTTTATAAGCTTCTTCAGCCTATATTTCATTTTGCTCACAACTACACTGCTTTTACTTCCAAAGGAAACTCTGTGCTGCTAATCTGTAAATAAAGTATTGGAGTTCCTAGACCTTTAAACCCTGGTGGTGTAGTCTGTATCCTGCTTCTTAGCTGGCAAATAAATTGCACACTTGTTGCACAATGCCCTTGACCATGTTTGAGTGAAGCACGTTGCAATCGCTACCCAACATACGTCTTGCAGCCCCATCCTTACTGTTTCATTCAGTCTGTGAATACAGCAATCTTCATCTCTCTCCTGTTGAGCACATCCTCAAAAATGATGTGGAAGTGTACAAGTTGTGGAGATAAAGTCAACGAACCCAACAGTTCATGTGTTATCTGCTAAAGAAACTGCTACAGCAGTAGTCCAACCATCCGTCTATTGATTAGCTATTTTCACTTATCCTTGGAAGGCTTGCAGGCAACTGGACCCGATCATGGCTGACATTGGGGTGAGAGGTGGTGTCCACCCAGGACAGGTAACTATAAAGGACTGCAACACTGACGACCAAGTGTGACTTCATTCAGCTCTGTCAAGGCTGCACATGCTGTGCCGGTACAATATCCACGGTGTGTACTCCTACGCCTAGTTCCTTCTTAATCTCATTTTTCAGTGGACTGGCAATTCTCCCTGAAGTCACTGGGGGCAGTGGGTACGCTATCCTCCCTGCTCTTCAGCTTGCAGGTCCCTCGAATTTGTGAATTGTTTGGCATTCAGCTTGACCAAGGACATCGAGTCTCCTGTTGCTTTGAGCAGGAAGTCTAATCTTGGAGAGGTGTAAAGGTTTATCTCTGATGCTGCTGTGTGTACTGACAGTACTAGCAGTACCCGGCTCACCCCATGCAACTAAAACATAACATTTGTTTCAGCATCATATCATACCATCCCGAGCTCGCACATACTCCATTTACTTACCACATGATAGCCATCCTGGTCCATGCCATGGTTGCAGCTTTTTTTTTTTCTTTTATTCATAAAATAACTGCACACAGCATACTTTTCCAGACATTCACGGCACCCATGAAATTGGCTTCTCTTACATCGATCACACATTTGGTGCAATCTCACGGCTTTCTTTATCTGTTTGTGCCCCCAGGCGTCTCTCCCACTGTTCATGAAATACATCAACTTGGCTTTCAGTTGCTGTGTAAGCTTTATGTGTTATGACCTCTTGCTGCTTTTTAACAGTTTACCCCCGCTGTCCTTGCTACATCATCATTGTCAGCTGTGACTCTAACTGTAGCCTCTTAGACCAAACGCCCACAACAAGGTTTTTCATCTGAAGCCATGTCCCATTAGCTGAATGTAATTTACACCTTGATGCCAGAACAGCAGGTACACTGGAAGTGCAGTTAGGGACAGGCAGTATAGCACATTACAAGAAGTAGTTTGTTTGCCAGTCGAGGCCACACTCATGTACTGTAGTTTTGCTACTGTATATTTCTAGTTGGATTACACCTTGGGGATTTA
Source organism: Nibea albiflora (assembly GCA_014281875.1). Classification (NCBI taxonomy): domain Eukaryota; kingdom Metazoa; phylum Chordata; class Actinopteri; family Sciaenidae; genus Nibea; species Nibea albiflora. The sequence continues at coordinate 12,479,005 of CM024790.1, read as the reverse complement.
TAAAAAGTGGAACCTGTGGAACTCTTATGATTATTTGTATCAAAGACTTTTCTGTTCCTACTCACTCACTCACTTAAGAAGAGACCACTTTGATGGGAACTTAAGTAGATGGGAGCTCAGATTTTATTGGATAATGGCTGTGTGATACAATTAAAATAACCTAAGGTAATAATGACTATTATAAGAATGCATTCAATTGGAAAAAAAAAATGTTTTTCAGTTTTTTGTTCAAAAACTGAAATATCTTCTTTCTTAGAATTTTTTTTTTTTTGAGCTGCCTGTTTTCTTCAATCCTTGAAGCATCCTGTTTACATCTATTTACCCTTGTTTTCCTCTTTGTTGCCTCCTAGACAAAGCATAATGATGACAGCATATCTTTCATCAGAGGACATTTGGTTTGTTTGTCCTTCATTTTGTTCCAGACTTAAATATCCCAACCATTATTGCATGCATAGCCATGCAGACTTTTATGAGGCCCTGAGCATGAATCCTAGTAACTTTAGGGATCCTGTGACTTCTCATCGTGTGCCTCGTTATCATCTTCTCAAAATTTCAATTTGTCCAAATGCCTGCAAAACTAAGGCTCGGCTGCACTTTTTGCTTTTGTGCTAATTAATAAATGCAAGTCTGCCCTCATGCTAAACTAAGATCACGACATTGATAAACATTAGACCCATCATGAACTGTTACGTGACTGTGTTGTTCTTTGTGGTTTAGTTTTGTGAGCCCGTACGGCCTGAGCACCATGTGGCTCATATTGTAGCTCTCACTTGTTGTACTGTAATTATGAATCACTAAACACATGGCTTTGTGATGACAATAAAAATAAAGTATAAAAACATGAAACGCTTGGTGGTGCGTGCTCATAATGAATTATGACAGACGCATCTAGGGGGGTCTGCGGTTAATTCTCAAGGGGCTCCTGAATTCTAAGCACACCCCAAGCACTTTCTGTTCACCTTACTGCTTAATTAATTAACACTTTTGTCCCTTGAGTAGTCCATTCTCAAACTATCAATTTTGAATGTGTGCTCTCCCATCAGCAACCTTGATTATCAAAGCGATCATGAAACCAAAAAGAACATTCTCTGATTAATAATGAATGCTGAGAGACACATAAAGGGTGGGAGGGAGGAAGAGATCGCCCTAACTGTGACAGGCACTGCAGATATTACTTAACTTCTCCATTGAATGGCCAAATATAGGTGTGTGTGTGTGTGTGTGTGCGTGAGGAGTTTTAAACATGTTATAATCTCTTTGCTATACGTAACAAGGTCATTATTTCAAAAGCTTCTGTGTCTGATGTTTTTGCCCGGCTCATCTCTTTCTCCTCGATTAAGGAGTCGTGGCTGAATAATCAGACACAGCAGGCATCCCGCTGTTGTTTGCAAGGGATTGTGGTTTGACCACTGTGTGTAGCTCCATTGGACCAATCAGGGATAAAGTAATTTGCTCAAGGGTACCTCGATAGTAGGGGTAGTAATCCCAAAGCCTGGTTTAATTGAAGTTCTGTTTTTGTCTGCATAAATCTGTTTTCCTTCCGATGCTGTGGCATTATTCTAATGTCCACGGATATTAAATCACATGGAAAACGCCTGTAGCCAGACACAGAATTTTATGCTTACATGCACTTCTTGGTGCAAACAGGAAAAATGTGCAGAGGAGCACAGAAGCTGCTGCAATGATGGAGAGCACATGTATGTGTACTCCTTTTGAGCAAAGGTTTGAATAATGCGTGGTGATAAATACGAAACAGCAGGGGTGCAAGGATGTAGAGTGTAGTTCACCACAGTTTTACAGTTCCTCGAAATACCTGTCATGTCTGACATGCAAACATCAGCTAATGTTTCCAATAGTCAAGAATGTCTATGAAATGAAACAGCCTACTGTAATTCTCTGTATCTTAAAATCTTTCTCATCGTAATATTTTCAAATGTTGACATCCTTTTCATATTTTGCATGGAGACGTTGCTTCTGTATGCGCTCATGTGTCACTGTCACAATCCATTTTGGATGTACTGACGCTGACAGCACATCTAGTCTCCCCTGCTGACTTGAGTGCTTTATTGAGCTATGCTCAGTATGGGCTTTGGATCTAAAATGTGAAGCAAGTGTGCACAGTAAGCCAACCATGAGTGGCGTAAGCTGTCTTCCTCCAAGATCCCTGTCTCCCTTTATCTCTCTTTCCCTCCCTCTCTTTTTCTCTCTCTCTTTCTCTCTCTCTCTCTCTCCCTCATTCTCTGTTGTTGTGATGAGCCACTGCAGTGGGAAAAGGACTTTGATCCAGTGGCTTGACAGCAGCCTGCCAAATTCCCTCTCCCCACGCAAAAATGCACAGATCCTGCCTTCCAGCAGTAGGGCCCACTTATTTGTAATCTCATAGATTACTGTCCCCAGGCTTAAGTGTAATGAGCCACAAACACTCCAGAAAAACATGTTATTTTTCTCTCGAACTCGAAGGTTTAACTTGTGTATAAAGAAGTCTCACAGTAAGCCCGGGACGTTACAGTAGGTCTAACTTTACTTAACAGCACGCCGTAGCATGGAGACTCACAGCAGGGGAGAAATAATCAGTGTGCTGAACATCATGGTTATTCTTTTCTTCTCAATTAGTTTTTCACTCTTTTCTTTTCTCTTGAGATATATATTGAATAAAACAGGTTGGCGAAGTCGGTCAGAGAATCCATTTCCTTTTTTGAAGACCTTGAATTATACAGGCCACTGCTATATAATCAAAATGCCTCTCTCAGATGGAGTTGCTGTACGTTTAATTAGAAAGCGCTTTAATGCAAAACAATTAAGCACAAAGTGTTTGACAGGACAACAAAGGACACAGAGCTGAGATGGAGTCAAGAAAGAAAAGAAAAATTCTTGCCAGGGGCCGCCAGACGTGGATATGAAAATCGGTGCAAGACAGATAGTCAGCAGGAACATAGAGTGAAATAAAAACTAGCAAGAGGAGCTTGAGGTCTTTAATGCAGAGAAGAAGAAAAGGGAGGACTGGTATACAGAGGGGATTGCTACGGTAAATACATTTTTTGTCATCATAAGTTTAGAAGTAAATAAGGTGACAGCAGCCTAAACAGGAGGGTCGAAACCTTTTTTAGCGCTTTAAACACAATATTTTATTGATTCATTTGTTAGATTTGCAATGCAAGGCATACTGTATAGTAGAAGTAACACTCTGGTGATTATTTTTTAACAGGCAGAAGCAATATGACCTCTGTTATTCTTTTCCCCAACCCCTAACTCATAAGGACACTATTTCCTTTATTTATTTATTTCACATGAATGAAAAAATCTCATAAGCTTGAAGTTAGCATTTTTCATTTTCCCTCAGTATGTCCCTTGGGAAAAATGTCTCAAAAAATAAAATAACACCCACAATACTTTTCCTGTGCATGCCTAGGTTTGTAAAAAAAAAGAAAAGAAAGGATGGTTTAGGAAAATGAAGAAAAAATATCATTCAATAAACAATGTCTAATATTTCTCTACAGCTTGTGTTTTTTTTTTACCCCCGTAAGCAATACAAATGCTGACTGTTCACTAAAGCTCAACCTCCGTCTGATTTCACCTCCTACTCCATTAGTGCTGCTTAAACATTTTGATCTAATATGTCTAACACAGCACCAAAAAGTAAATAATAGTTACTTAGGCATCGCTTGCATTGCATGCACTTACCTCTGAAAAAACTGTAATTCAGATTTACATGCAGTGTTGGTACTGAGCTGGTACAGGAGTTGTTCGTCTTCTTTATGTTCGAGCATTAAACAGGTATCAGCATGACTTTTGGTGGGTTGTGTGGGTGGCAGAATTAGTGCCAGTGCTTCTATAGGAAGACATACTATAGAAAGAGTTTTTCCTCTCCTAACACCGTCTAAATGATCTTTGTGAGATGTTATTAACAGGAGCAAATAGACCAATTCCAGCACGAGTGATTCATATTTCACACATAACACGTAATTCTTCCACACACACACACACACACACACACACACACACACACACACACACACACACACACGTCTTTCATGCTTTTCTCCTACACAGATTTCTCCATAATACACACACACCTTCTTATATGCCATCACACTGTCCTACACAGAGTACTGTTCTTAGAACAGAGAACTGTATCCTTATAGACGAGCATTTTACTCTGTGTGAAACATGCATGTAAATGATAACAGTCATATATGTGACATATGTGTGATATGTGATGACAATAGTTGTTTGTTTGACAGAGTTCGACTGAAAAGAAAATAACACTAAGCTCTCAGTTCCTGACTAGCTTGTCTTCATACACGAAGAAGAGGCATTTCATAGACATGAGCCCCTTCCCAATCATTGATTGAGAGACGTAAGAAGGTGGACAGGGAGCAACAGGAAGTAATATTTCAAAGCCTCCAATTGTTGTCACAACAACTGTTGGATCGAAGATGACAGCCATCCACGGGGGCCACTTGTAATGCTGCCGTTGATGAAATGTGGTGGATTTTCAGAACAGGATCATCAGTGCATCAAGGAGGGGCATTGGTACTCCAGGAGTTAGCCTTAAAGTGAGCATTTTAACACTGAAAATCAGAACTGAGAATCAGTTTCTAGTCTAGTTGGTATATCACCAATGCTTGAAGGAAGGGACAGCATTGAATTTGACTCTGGACAGCTCTGGAAAGTGCTATATTTTGGACCCAGTGTATTGATTTAGGACAAACAACTGGAATGTTTATTGCAGCAGCAGAATCACTCCCCACAGATCAAGATATTAAGGAATGATTAGCAAATATGTTTTGTGGTGGTGGGGCTGAAGAACAGGCAGTGATGCTCATGCAGGGAAGCAATGCTATTGACAGAGCAGAGGGGGAGAGATGGGAAATGTTTGCAGTCAAATTGGAAGGCTGTTTTTGCATTTGTATTTGGATTGGATGATTGCGGAGTGTGAGGCATGTCACTTGTCTATATGCAGTGCAGTTCAAGTATTCTGCCTGAATGAGGATAAAGCTGTTGCTCTATTTTTTTAAAATACCCATAATCTGAGCCCTACAGTTTTGTCACCGGCCCTCTCTCATGCATTTTATCCTGTGTTTTGTCTTCAATGCTATGTTTTGTGCCTTAAATGCCCAGTGTGTAGGATTTAGTGGCATCTAGTGGTGAAGTTGCAGATTGCAACCAAATGAATACTGCTCACCTCACCCATCAGTGTTTTGTTTATCTGGGCTACTGTACAGATAGAGGACTCTGTGGATGAGAACCCACAATTATCATTTTGGGGATTACATTAATGATGACACACATCTACAAATATTAATATATATATATACACAAACAATAACCAATAGATCCCCCTTAATTTTACACACTAGATGTTTAGGAACAGATACGTCTTTCAATGCTAGCTTGGCCATTGCTGTAACCTATGTTCATGGACACATTTTTGTCTAGTTGGTTGCAAGTCCTCAAAGAAGCATTGCTTGGAAGACCCTGGCCTATATGAGAAGGTTATAAGGGTCAGTACATTGTAAATATATTATAATATACAAATCCTGAATGCATTTTCTATTTCATGCAAGGGCAGGAATATAGACAGTTAGGCAGTTGATAAAATATGCATAAATCAAATAGTGTGTGTGTGTGTGTGTGTGTGTGTGTGTCTGTGTGTGTGTGCTTCATAACTAGTAACTAGCGTGCAGTATAGGATCTATTATAATAGCGTGCACTGGGGCTTGTCATAACCACCTTATGCCACTGGTTTCATGTGTGATGGATACAGCTGAATGATCACAGCATGTTATCACCGTATGGGCTCCAGTTTAATAGCTCATAGCCTCATAGGACTAAATTAGTTAATAATAGAAACAGATTTTGTTTGCTAAAGTGTTTTATATGACTACATCATCCCAGTGCCATCCATATTCGTTTATCCTTATCAGGGTCGTGGGTCCCAGCTGACATTGGGCAAGAGGCTGGGGACACCCTTGACAAGTTGCCATCTCATCACAGGAATAACACATAGAGGCAAACAGCCATTCGTGCTCACATTCACACCTATGCAGATTTATTTGTGTAAGTAAACACTACACATTGATCGTTTCTGTCTTTACGTATGTGGTGACTTTACATGCTTTAAGTGTTAGAATGTAGACTGCAAAATGATCTGGCAAATGCCGGGTGTCTCAGGTGAATGCAGACAGAGACAAGGTGGTCCACAGAATTTGCATGCATTTGGTTCATGTGACAGCATTGTTTACAAATCAAATTGTTGGTCTATGACACACAAAAAAAGCGTCAATTTTTTTTCTCAAGAAGACAGATAGCAAACAAACAAAACAGTCCAACTAAAAAGATACTTTTTGTTCCCGGGCACCTAGGCCTACAAGTGCTGTGTAAGAATAACTCAAAGAAAAACAGGCTCAAAACAGCAAGCCATTACTGTCTGACCCTCGGTGTTCTGGATGCAGTCCGAATGCATGCAGTTTCAGGCCCTTAATCTGCCATGAACCATCCCCACACACTGCTGATTTAATGGATCAACTTTTCCACACACGGCTGTCTGGAGTGGGAAGCAACAAGAGAAGGGCAGAGGAAGTTGAACCATTTTGGAGGGATTACCTGCAGGATGTTGAAAGTAAATATTGCTGCGAGGTATGGTATTGTCTTTCACGCTGCTGGTCAAGTGTACACAATATTTGGAGGAGGATATATTTGGACAACTTATGCTACATTTGTATCACAGCTGTATAGAACCCTCAGGCAATGATTGCTCTAAATTCTCATTGTTCTCTTCTGTTGTTTGCTCACTTGTTATTCTGTGTTGAAAAAAAAAAAAAGGGACCATCAGCATTGAAATCCGAGACCTTGCCACTGGTGTAAGTGTCATCCCACTGGTAGTCCTCTCCCCTCAGCCATCAATTGATTTCCTGCACGATCATTCTTTCAGCACCAAACACTGTTTGCCTATGGCGAACACCTGCATCTGTCTCAAGTTGCTCCTGCCTGAAAGATATCAGGATTTCAGGGAGTGCATGAACTTTGCAACAGGCTATAGATTTTGCAAGAGAATAATTTTATGTTTGTTCCAAGTACCTATTGAGGATGTTTCAGTTAAACAGGTGTGGGGTGGACAGTGAACTTTTTTCTTTGAAAAAAGGAAGATGCATAAAAAATATATAAAAAAAAAAAAAAGTCTCTGGCCCCTTGGAATGATTTGACAAAAAAAATAGCTATATTCTTCAGAACCAGCTTGACCCTGATAGATGGGCCCAGCTGTTGTAGGCACCGATGGTGTATTCTGATGCTGGATGATCGAATGCCCCCTAACACGTACATTGCAGGTTGGTGTGAAGGATCTCACTAACAATGTATGTCAAGACCTCATCAGACATTCCTGTATTGATCACTGGGTCAATTTCAAGTTGCTGTTTGTGCTTGTGCAGTGTCCTCCTGCTGATTCCAAAGCATACAACAATTTCTTCCCAACTCATTCCAAAGGACAGAAAATGGTAATCTGCTCATGTAGTATGTTGGAGACCACTTCTGATTGTTAGAGGCTGAACATTGTGCTTCCTCATGTTGATCTTGAGTTGCCATATGAATTTATTTAAAAATGTAGCTGGCATTGCTCTGGGCAGGTACAGGCTTTGCTTTCAATGCAAGCAAATGATGGAATGATGCCTTAAACTGTCCTCCTGTTGGAAACTAACTTCCTTTTTAATTATATTCTGACACCGAATAATATAACACAGCTCCCTCCCACATAAGCCATCATAATAAGACAATAACACCCTCACTTAGTTGCGTGTTTGAAACACAAAGATAATCTATGATTTCTTCACATGCATTCTCATTCTTTCTCAGACAAACTCATTTTGGCTACATACATCATTATACTGTCTGGCACACATCATTATGCTAATTCACACACCCAACAAGTGTCTCTCACTTACATTATTATCCACAGACATCTCGCACACATTATTACACTCTCTCACATGTGTACACTTCAATTAGCGTCACGCCAGCAAAATCATTCTTTCTCACACACACACACACACACCACTATTTTATCTGGCATGCAATAACAGTACTATGGTGAACAGTATGTGCCAGAGTATGATGGCGTCTGTAAGTGGGGATTGTAATGTTTCTAGTACAGCTCTGTGTAAGTAAATATGATTTATGGATCAGACAAAAGTCTCTGTATGACAGAGATTATGCAAAAGGTTATAGTAGTGTGTGTGTAGGTAGGTAGGTAGGTAGGTAGGTGTGTATATGTGTGTGAAATACAACCTAAATGGCCTCTTGGTGGGAAAACATTCTTTTCTTTTTCTTTTTTTTTTGAGAATTTGCATTCAAAGCAGAAAAACAAAGAGAGAAAGAAAGTAGTTAGATTTATGACATAAAACAGAAGTCATTTGTAAGAAAGGCAGCAATTAGCATAAATGCAAAATGCATTTGAAAAAAACATTATGTTATTTGGTGTACGCCTTCATTTCTAGTGTCAGCTGAACAATGCTTCAGTCACTAAAGTAAATAGGGCCACAGGTAAACGCTCTTAATGTAACTGTGCACCCCAGGTCTCATCTTTACAGGTCCTGCCACCACCATGACCTTTAAGTTTGCTCTTTCACTTTAAGGAGGGCCACTTCTGCTGAGTTATGCTGAATAAAAAAAAAACACCTATGATGAATTTATTATCATTTCTGGAAAGGATCTCCTGTATTCCAAAAGGCTCTAGATGATCTTAATTACACTGCATGCCATGCATGCGTCATACAGGAGGATGCATTGATGTCTGCTTCAGAAGTAGCGGGGAGAATAAAAAAGGACATGTCGGGTGACTCCAGATTCACTTTTACAGCACATGCTATCAGACATTATAAATCCTGTATAGAAAAATTTAATCTGATGCAATCACCATGGTTCTGGCATAATTGCTGAGAGCAGTACCACTTATAGGTGCAGCAAGAAAGACCTGCCTCTCTATTTCTCTCTCTCTCTCTCTCTCTCTCTCTCTCTCCCTCACAATAACTATGACATAATTGCTATACTTTTATGCACTTTTTAAAAAGAGGAGCTGCAATGTGTGTTGGCAATGTAGTTCATATTGTTGATCCACCAAATGTGCTGTGAAATCAAATGCTCCGTAGCAACACTATCAGGACCCCAGACCCAGGGCTCAGTTGGTAGGGCTGACATTAATAGATGGCCAGCCTCAGTGGCAGAGCTTTACTGCAATTACCCATCAGTCAGCTCTCAATCCTGGTCTGGATGTGCCCACCCTTACCCCTTTGCACCTATGTGACTGATGACTTGTGCAGCGTTGCCCATGCAGAGCTGCAGTATAGAGAGCTTTGTCATTTTCTGCTCAGGAGTAGAAAAGCTAGCTTCTAACCACCATTAGAACCCTAGGTTTTCTGTGACCTTATGTCGCCTCTGGAAAATTCACCTCTACAAGCTGAGAAGCACGTACTGAACTTTGACCTCAGGGGTTGGAAAAGTTGGTGAGAACAAATTCAAAACTTGCTGGACGAGACTACAGGGCATAGCTCCTAAAAGTACAAAGATTAAACCCCATTTAAGTTTCCTGTAGCCGCAGTTAGCTTAAAAAAAAAAAAAAGGTAGTAAGTAATCCCTGCCCCTTATTTACTTGTATCAAGTATAATAATGAAATGCTACATTACAGATCTGATCTCTTCTTACATCAGTTTCTAATAAGAGTGTCTTGAATAGGTGGATTTTCTCCATTACACAATATGAGCTGTAAAATGAGTTTTGAAAGCCAGCAGTCTGAGAATGTGCCAAAGTAATCAGTGACTCACTGGTATTGATCAACAACCCCCGATCAATCCCCGGTAGACCTATTATGGTCATTTTGTGCAACAGAGCTGCAGAGATCATATCTCATTACTCTAACCTACACTTTAAATACAACGTCCAGGGCAGCAATTATATAGTATATGAGGCAGCCTGCTGTTTGTGTAACATATGCAGTAGATGAGACGCAGGTGCTGATCAGTCGACATGGTCAAGGTGTGAGGAATTAGGGGATGTGAGCGACAGGATGTATTAGTGGAAAGCATGATGAGTGTGACCCTTCCAGCAGAGACACAAAGCGACAACAAGTACTTGGCACCAGCCCTCACGCTGATTGACTTGTCTCCACAGTGGGTGAGATAAGTCTCTGTCACCGTTCGGCACCATGTGCCAACACTGGACCATTAACGTTGTTGTTTTTTTTCCACACAGCATTAAAATGCAATCAGTGTGACTTATTGTGGTCAGTTGTGCATTAAGACAGGATCACCACCAACTTTTCAGACCATTTACTTGATGCTGAACTCCAATTACATTGAAGGTCACCACAATGCCCATTTGTTCAATTGTCTATACCTGCTGTAGACATGGCCAAGCAGAGTTCAAGAAAAATACTCTTATTCTTACTGCATGTCTTGAACGTTTTAAAATGTGCCTTTACCCAGAGACTAAATGGTAAACGGACTGTACTTATGTAGCGCCTTTCTGGTCTTCCAACCACTCAAAGCACTTTACAGTACGCATCTCATTCAGCCATTCACAAACATTCACAAACTGATGGCGCAGCCTTCGGGAGCAATTTGGGGTTCAGTATCTTGCCCAAGGACACTTCGACATGAAGACTGGAGGGGATGGAACCGCCGATCTTCTAAGTATTGGACGACCCGCTCTGCCTCCGAGCCACAGCCCCCCTTGCTTTAGACTACAATCTTTGCACAATGTTAATTGGTATTATCAAGTCTAGGTAATATGTTTGCTTATTTTCCACGAAGTTTGCCTCGGGTCATGTTTTACTGAATTAGGCTAGTCATTTTCATACTCCTAAGAAACACCAATAATGAACAGAAAGAATGGCAAACATATTAAAACTGCACTTTATTTATAAAAATAGCCTAAAGGTTCTACACACAGTGCAGCCAGTGTTTGTTTAGCATTTTTCTTTCTGTGGAATTGTAAGACAGGGGGATTGTACTTCTGCACAAGGAGCACATCACCAGTGTGAAAAAAAAAAAAAGTCGATATAATACATAAATTATGTTAAAGGGAGTTATGTAAGATTGGGAATCATAGTTTATAAATGGTTAAACATTCAAAATATGAACCAACAGAAATTAGTGTGCTAATCAACTCACTTCGGCCTGTACTTTCTTATAAAACCACTTGTGCCTTGAGAGGTGATAATGAGTCACTGTTGTTCAGTCTGCCTTCAGTCCAACGAGACGACGAAGAAGTAGAGAACCGTGCGGATCAGAGGGACAGAGCTGTCGACATGGTGACCCCAGTGTCTAGGGAGCGGTAGAGGAGAGACCTGGAGCTTCATGAAGAATAAACACCTGGAGTCACACTGGACTCTGGCACTGATCTGTTACCGTTTAAGAGAGGGAGGACGGTGGTTTATTTTTTTTTAATTTTTGGGATTAAAAAGTGGATTTATCTTAACTCCCTGCTCTTCCTACCCTGTCTGCAGCAGAGACCAGACAAAAAAGGATATTACAGAGAGAAGCAAGCAAAGAATTTGGACAACCTGGTAAGAGGTGAAAATATTTGTCTCACTATGAACCATCATAGCCCTGATCGATATGAACGATTTAGAAAATAAGTCAAAGTTGTTTGCTTTCCATCTTGTACGACAAACAGAGCATTGAATGAAAATACAGCAATATTACTATTATTTGCATATATTTTTTATTGTGTTTTATGTTTGGTTCATATTGCTATAACATTGTGCAGTGGAACATGTCGCCAGGAATTACAAATTGCACCTTTTATCATGCAAATGTGTAATTTCTATTATACATTAGGGCTTTACAATGATTCATATTAGTCCAATATCTTTGACTATTAATTGTTTTACAATGTATTTAAATCTTACTTGAGTTAATTGCCACAACTATATGAGTATCAATGGGCTCCCGGTTCCACCAGGAAACGCTGGGTGAGCAGTCTTATGATCTGTATCTCCGGATGTCTTTAACAGGCCTCACAGTAAGATGTGCTTAAGGGTCTCTCTAGAGATTGTGAAAGGTGCCACAGATTTTCTGAATCAATAGTACTGTAGATTCTATTCCTTGGTGGTCCAGAGTCATTGATTTGCAAACCAAACATGCTGGTTTAAGCCTGTCATCCCCAAAGGAGCTAAACTGAAATGGATTCCCTGAAACAGAAGCTATCTTTCTAATTACTAAACCATTGCTGTGTCACACTGTTTTTGTATCATTGTAAGTATGTACTGTACAGTGTATGTATTTATGATTTACTGTAACATCAATTAGACACCATCTGATAATTAATGCAATGGGGCACTATTATGTGACTGACTATGAGAGATTAAAACTATAACCATTACCACACACAGGAAGTTACTAACTATTTGTACCATATATATATATATATATATATATATATGGTTCATAATAGGTATGAATGAAGAAGAAGAGAGAATAAAGTGATGAAATTAATGAATGAAATTGTGAATACTCCAAATCATAATCCTGTCATTTATGTATTTTCACATTTCAATGAAATTTCTACTTCCACTAAACATTTTTAATCAGATTTAGCTTTAAATTTGAGGTTTTCAGTTTTTCACCTTCACATTGTTTATTTCTTTCCAAGAGATGAGAAACACTCCACTGAAACTTTTCCATAGGGTTCACTAAAATAATTTCCTACTGCCATTGCTCTGCTTTGCCATTATGTTCCACACAGAATATTCCCAGGTGTTTCCTTTCTTTAATGGGATGCCTCACACACGCCTTGTCTTAGATGACACCGCATGCTGCTTTCTCCTCCCTGCCTACACTGTTGATTCATTGGCTGGTGGATTGAGAGGCTTCACTTGCAATTTGGGAAAATAATGTAATCTCAGGATGGGCAGAATTGTTGAACTCTCTCTGAGATTACTCTCTCCTGTCTGCCTCAGTGATTACTGATCACAGGCAAAAGAAACGAAAGACTTTCCTCTATTGTATGCTTCTATTTTCATTCTCACCTCATCCGTCTGGGGAGTTATTTTCGATAGGTTTTGAGAATTGGCACTCTCTCTTCTACTCCCCTTCCTTATTTTCGTTTCTTGCTGGGTGGGAGTCTTTTAAAGTCCAAAAGAATATGTTTTGTTCTTTCTTGAATTTGCTTGGAATGATTTGTAATCAGCACATTGGCTAGTAATAAAGTGCTTCAGCATGACAAGAATGTTCTTCAAACCACGCACAGACCCAAACATTTCATGTCCTCATGCACACTAAAACAATTTGGAGAATGAAAAATGAAATATTTTAAATTGTTTGTTGTTCAGAGGTGCAAACTGACTTACATGTCTGCATACTTCCGGATATGTTTTTTTTTTTTTTTTTTTTTTTTTTTTTTTTTTTTGTCACATTACACAATTCAGGTGTGAATGTTTCACGGAGACCTTTGAATGACCATATAATGGGTTCAGAACAGACACACTGAAAGGCATTGTCCACTTTTCACAATAATCTACACCAAGCTTTTTTAATGAGTCACAAGGGCTGAATGGGGAACAGCATGTAATGCACTTGGGAGAAAAAGTCTGTGACAGTAATAGGTGGAAATGGTGCGTATGAAGATGTTGTCAGAGGTGTGTGTAAAGGACTGAGTTTGAGTTTTGGATAGGGGAGAAAAACCGACTCATCAAGATATCTGGAAGAGGCTTTCCAAAAGTTAATGGTCCAATTAAAATGTCCGTCCTAGTGACAAATTCCTTTGAAGCCAGGCTCTGAACTCCAAATCGCAGAGGCTCTTCTTTAACAGAAGGAGAGAGTGCACATCACCATTCACGCCCACTGTTAAACGATCTCATCTGTTGAGACTTCCTGTGATGAATGGAAAGAGTAAAGGAAGGATGAGAGGGGAGTGGAGGCTGAATGGCTGTCTTGCATCAATGTAGACCAAAGAGAGAAGAGAAAGTGTGGCCATTACTATTTCTGACATGGTGAGATGGATGTCACCCTTATTTGCCATCAGATTAGGGAAGCCAGGCGAGGTGTAGCTCTCAGCCAGTACATCACATGGGCGTAATTAAATGAGTGAGAGCACTGACTGCTCCTGTGAGCCCAATGTTGGAGCCCAAACAAAAAGACTTTAACACAGGTAAAACAGTGTGCACCTTCATGAGGAAGGAAACAAATCTAGTAACATGAGCTGAACTAGCAAGAATTCAATGAGCTATACCACTGCAAAGGCTGCAAAATACTCCAAAAATATGTTATTTTGTTAATATAATGAAAAACATACTTTGAAAGTGGAATAGTTAAAGAAAAGTCAGAATACCTTTTCTTGCGTTGTTCAGAGAAAACTGATCTGGTTTAGTACCTCTGTGAACAAAATCACTCGCTCCTTAGCATGATTGTTAGATCCTGACCGCATAACATGACCTCATGGTGCCTCTGTTTGACTTTGAAGCTACTCGATTTTCTCATTTCATCCACCCTGTCATCCGTGATGCTCTGCTACCTCTGTTTATCCAGGATTTCCTTGCTCTGGTGTATGATCGCCAGACTCTTCTATGGTAGATGACATTGGTCCAAATCCATGAGCTAGGGTTCTTTAATCCCTGTTTCCCCTGTTTGTGCCAGACCCCAGTAATTCCAACAGTGGCCTGCGCCACCAAGGTCCTGCAGAGGATGGAGGAAGAAGAGAAAAAGGGCTGGAGTCCAGGTAAAACAGAGATTGCTCTGGGATTGAGTCTTTCTAAAATGCCACTTTTTTTTCCTTTTTATTGTAAGCATAAGCTTTTTCTTTTCTTTTTGGAAATGTTTTATTTCTTCTTTGAATTCATTTCCTTTGTCATGACATTGTTTATGTCTTATTCATAATTACATAGAAGTGCCACTTGTCTCTGACCCTTGCCTGTGATATTCCATATGGGCTGATAGTAGTTTATTTGTGCACTGGGTCAAGTCCTTTGCACTTGAACCAGACTGTTTTACAAACAGAGGTGCTCTGTGCTCAATGATCTGTTCCTACGTAAGAACTTTATTATTTCTATTTTTGGCTTCCAACTGAAGTGGAGGATGGTCCTAGCTGTGCTGCCCAGCAGTTGACTCTTTAATCAGACTGCCTAACCTCAGGCCACGGTGACAAGTTGTCACATTACAACTAAATGTACACCATCTCTCTTCCCAAATGTATTCGCCCGCCATATAAACCATGAATTATCCAGAGAGAGTCGTCATTTACATCAAAGAAGAAGGAAAGGACTAATACGGTGTGTCCAACTGGTGCACTGGAGCTTCTTATTAAATGTGTATGAGAGACTTGTGACAGTCAAGCCAATTCTTTACAGCCTGGTGTGACAGCGTCTGTTTTAGCTGGGTTTGTCACACTGGGTGGCTGATTAAGCACTGAGTAGGCCTGTGTGATGTCATATAGACCCAGGTCCCTCTGGTTTCTTTTACTCTGTCACATGTTGGGCAGCAAGGGATTGCTGTTACTAGTTTGAGTTTGTTTTCTGTGTTTCCTGTTTTATTGTGTAATTCTGTCTTGTCTTATTCTGCTTCCTGTTGTTCCCCGCCTTTCTTGATTTGGCACCTCCCCTGATTGGTTTCACCTGTCCCTGATTTATCTTGCCTGTCTATTTAGTTCCTTTGTTTCTCTGTGTGCTCTTGCTCTTGATTTGTGTGTTCTTAGTTTCCTGGTTATTGTGATTCGTGTGATCTTGTTTTGTGTGCTTTTGGTTTTGTGTTTTCTTGGTTTCTTACATTCCCATGCTTGATTCTGGATTATTTTGTGAGTGTTTTTTGCCTGGTTTCCAGCTGCCTTTTGGTTTATCTATTTTTTGTGGCTCCTGTTGTGTTTCTGTTTCTGTTTTTTGGTTATTAAAGTGAGCCTTTTTGCACCCTCACCTGCCTGCAATTAGGTCCTGTCCTCAAACCGCCCCACTCTCTCGTAACAATGCTGCTCTCATCTGTGGACAATAAGCGGCGACAATACATTTTATCATAGAAACCACTGTACAGCCAGCATATTAGTTACATGTATTTATTGGTGTTATCAAGGTATTTCAAAAAGGAGAGGTTAGTTTATCAGTATATACCAATTTTTATGAAGATTAGGTGAGCAATAGAGAAAGACTTGGCGATTGGACTCCTTCATTGTGAAGCATCTTCATTAAGCGTAGGGCCCATATGAAGATAGGAAAGAGGACAGGATCCCCCGGAGTGTAGACACTAGTGCTGATTGATTAAAGCCAGCATGTGGTTGATGGAAACTTTCAGCTGAATCTCCCTGGACATCATGGTGGCAATTGAGCAGTGGTGGGTTGCATAACAGTAAGTCTAAAATGCAGAATAACAGAACACGCAATGATATTTAAAGAACAGCATCCAAGGACTAATTTGGCTTGAGGGATGCAGACCTATGCTGATGACGAATATTGGGAATTTGATATGAATGTGATAGACCTTTCACACACGAGAGTTGACTGGTCAAACATAGGTTTAACAATGGACAACCTTAACAATACTAGCATTTCATTTGGGTTCCAATGCCAGTGCCCTGGTATAGCTCGCTGAGAGAGCTCGCTAAGTGGAATTGGCTAATCATCAATATCATTAGCTTGTCCTGTCATGCTGCAAGATCAGAATTAAAATAATTGACTGCTGATTAGCAAGTGTTCTTCTTTATTTATAAACATCAACATGAATTCTCCCAGGACTGGATTGGATTAGTGCAGCACTAGTTGACTTGTCCTTTTGAATTTTTCACATGTTTAAAATGCACATCAGATGCTCTTGAAAATGTTGTCTGATTTCTAAACGATCCACTGAAATCTGTTTCCTCCTAAATTATGTGTACAGCACACTATTTATGTAGATGTTTGCAAGGTTCCAAAGTGGAGTGACAGGGAGTCATGCAACTTTTACGTGGATGGTAGAGATGGAAAATATTTCTATGGTAACTACTTGCCACAACTACTTGTAAGCATTTATGTTACAGTTGCTCGTATGATTGGACTTTTGTTTAAGTGGATTGATAATACTGTCACATCAATTAAATTTTCAGGCACTTAGATATTATTAGGTGCCAAAGAACTGAACATGATAATGTTTGAAACATGCAAGCAATGCCGAGTGCTTTCTGGGCAGGTGGCCCCCCAGCAATCCTAACTGGTCACAATGAAAAAATTCCACTCCAGGGAAGATGTAGTGATTCCACTATGCCCTGGCTAAACACCTCTGTTGTCTGCCGTCTGCAGGAGCCCACTCCCCGGCAAGGAAATGACAAGCAGGAGTTCCACTCCCCTTCCTCGTTCCACCTCAACAGAAATAGTTGTCAGAGTTAGAGGAAAAACTGTATGGCTCTGAACGAAACTTTGCTTGTCGGTGCACTCCAGCTAGGTGACTGTTGAGTGTTTCCTGGGAGCCAACCTGGTTGACGTTGATGGAAAACTACCTGCACTGATCAAAAAATATCCTGCTGTGAGTACTGTTGTTGTTCCTGCTGGCCTCAACAATGTTTCATTTCAACTATGAACTGAGCAGCAATTCGAGTCAATTGCTCCGCCTTTAGCACTGCTAAAACAATATTTGTATTTGTTTTCAACAAATACCGTGTCTCCACTGGCATGATTTGGAGATTTTCAACTGGTTAAAGTTGGACCATTCACACAGTGTCTACAGCATATAGACAAATAAGATATGTACAGAACTTTTTCTGACTGCATGGTGCCTTCTACAGTTCTGATGATTTGCACCCAAGTAGATTAGAGGCCCAATTGTTTTCAACAAACAAAAGTAAATATCTTCAATTATGACATCATCAGGTTTCACCTGACAGGGCTATTCATATTTCTATTAATAACAATCTCCCCTGCTGGAGAGACAGCTGCTGCACAGTGTATATTAATAATCTGGTCCTTGTCAACCTTGCAGCATCACCTTACTTCTCCTTGATTAGTCACGTTCCATATCCACCTTCTAACTCAGTAGCAGTAGCAATGGAGTTGTTATATGTCATATGAATTCATATTAGCAAATGAGTTAAATTTCTTTATGAGACTTGGTTATGTCCAGGTGACTGTTGCATTAAATGAAACATGCAGCTTTAATTATATTCACCAGTCTTCAAAATCATGTAGGTGGATCGGCAGTGGTTCACTCAACATTCATTCATTTGAATGAATTTGTTTTATAATAAATTGCAAGGTCCCTCTACTTTGTGTTTTAATTTACAGATCTCCGAATCTAATTTATCAAAGGTTTAAGAAAAGATTGTTTACGTAGAGTTGATCTCTTTTATGAATAATCAGAATATATTTGATACATTTCAACCATCTTTTCATTCAAAGTCAAAGGACCAAAACTGCCAACAGTAAAAAAAAATCCAGCATTTAACACAGTTTATCATTCTGTTCTGTTAGATTGCCTTTGAAAGTTGGTTGACATCAGGGATACTGTATGATACTTAAATCCTATTTATCAAACAGAACTTTTTTCAGTAATGGACAGTCCATGTGTTTACATGTAAAATTATGTCCAATCAAAAAGCAGTGAAAGAGGCAATTTTCATTAGTTATTATCTTTTTTTCATCTATTATCTAGATGTTCTCCAGTGAACAAATCAGAAATAATTGCATTTGGTCCTTGAAAGTCTTGTCCCTGCCTATAGGTCTTAAACCTGGAGATAGAAACTTAGTTGTAATGTTTAAGTAATTGTAACCTTTGAAAAACATTTGAAAAAGAAGTAACAGAAGTCCTTCGCTCAAGTATTTATCAATTGAGGAGCATCATACTCAAAAAAAAAAAATAATGCAGGGCTTTATCCATCCATTTAAACTACATGGTTTTAATATAAATCAACTAATACATTTAATGTGAAGAAAATAATACAATTTATGTAATAGTACTAACTCAAAGTGCTTCCACACACACACAGTAGCATAGTAGTAGGTGTATGCATTCATTATTGATAAAGCCAATTTGTTTGCCCAAACCCAACAGTGAAACACACTGAAAGTGAATGCAGTCATTTTGAGTTTATTAGTACTATTACATAAATCCTATTACTTGCTTCCCATTAAGTTTGTTAGTGAATTTATACTAAAACTTTGTAATTCAAATGGATGGATATTTTCTATGTGATTGAAATACATAAGTGCCCTATATATATATATATATATATTGAGTGCAGCTCAGCTCCTTTTTTGTTGGGCTGATCTGGAGTAGGTTATTCATGCTTTACATTCTTTTTTTTTTACTTCAATGTGTTAAGGGTTGAGCCAAAACAATCCTAATCATATATATAAGATATATAAAGTGTTTGGCTTGCTAAGGTGTATTGTATTCGCAGTGCCAAATGCACCCAACCTGGGATCCCAGATGTGTAACCAAATCAAACTGTGTTCTGTCTGCCTTTGTCCAGGCTGGGTATTAGTAGAAAAGTAATTTCCTCTGCTCAGTCATGGCTCCACAGTGCCCGTAAGGTATTTTTTTATTTATTTCTTTAGTACAGCTGTAAAACTGTTTCCAGGCTTTTTCTACCAGACAACTGAAGAGCATGACCTTAAACCCTGGGGTAGTAAGACAAAACACACCAACAACAAATGCAAGGTAATCTATAGAAATAATTTATTCTGTGTTAATTTTGTGGCTTAGTGCTTAACTAAATACTTTTTTTCCCCCATACCAATCATTAAAGCAAATAAAATGTTGCATGAAAAAATATACACATGGAACTGGTTGGCTCATTTATAGTATTTAAACTATGCATTGCATGAATCAGAAACTGCTTACACAGCAGATTTTCTGTCTGAATACAACTTTAGTTTCAACATATTTTTGCCACCTCATGCTATGAGATATATTACATTTCACTGACACATGATATGTACTTGGAATCAGGCATAAATAAATTAAAATGTGATATCCTGGGGCTAAAAATGTGAGGTTGACTTTCCAGGATTGTACAAGTGACCACCATATATACCAAAATGCTGCTGCAGTTCAGTTAAATATCCTATTTAAATGCATGGGCTGCAGTAGATGGAAACGGTATAGAGTTAAGTTGAGGTATGCAGAAATGAGAGGATCTTGGGTGAGCTGAGAATCTGAATACTGGTTTGACTTATGGATAACTTCACGTTGGATAACTTCATTTTCCTTGACAATTGCTCCTTCTTTTGTCATCCGTTAGTGAATTTTGAATGAAACATCCGCTATGTCCTCTGAGGTCACATCCTATAAGGTGAAAAGATCCTTAAACATTTGTTATTACATTCCTCTAAGGCTTCGCAACACCTGGAAGGACGGAAGATGTCCAGCAACTTCAAATGTTAATAAGATTTGAATGTTAGATTGATGTCTGCACTGCTGAAAAAAATATTAAAGTGTTAATTGCACTCCCACTTATTCAACGTCGGTGCAATTCATTGACCCAGTTGTCCCTGCAATCCTGTTGCTTTTTTATCACATTGTTTGGTGTTAAATAGCTACAGAGCTACATCAGAGAGCAGGTCAATATCATTAAGAACAACTAATTAAACCAATAAAGGCTAGCTGACTTTTTGCACTAAGCAGTTCACGGCATGACTTTACTTAACATACGTTTGACCTACTTCTCTACACGGCCGATCGCTCTGCCTCGAGCCTTTGAATGACACCACTTAATCATCTATTATGAAGGTCACTGCTGTATTCATATTTGTTGTTTCATGATTGAAGCTTTGTTCATTCTTTTGGTGATGGAGCAAGAAACGATTTTATAAAGAGAAAAGTGTCAACAGTTTTGACAAATATGCTGTGAGGAGTCAGCAGTCAGAAATTCTGAATCACTGTAACCACAAGACGTCCTTAGGCATACAGTCATAAATGTGCACAAAAAATATAAGGCCAGTAGTATGCAAGACTAGCTGCAGACAGATACACACTCACTCTCACCACCAACCAAAGGCATGATCCCCTGCAGGCTTAAGCCTGGTGGAGATAACTATCAAAGCACTACCACTATACACCCTACTTTAACTTCTTCTAGACATGTGTATTGTATATTATCAGACCATATTATGCTTTAATTCGATTCCCCAACTGTTTCAGTTTGAGATTTAGAATTGACAGCAGAGTTGAATTTCCATCCAGGTCATTTATATAGCATTGCCTCATTACTGAATAGAGACTACTTCCATCACATTTCCATTCTTTTATTTTATGTGATACAGAGCCCAACCTTCTCTACAGTGAAACAACAGTGGTACCATAGCACAAAATATAAAATCAAGAAATATCTTCAAAAGGTCTCTGCACGTCTGAGTATGTGTCAGGTATGTCGAAGCAAACTTTTGTCTACAGCTACCGTCTCACTTACTGCTGGAATATTTATCAATGTTTGATGTTTCAGACTATGAGGCTTTTATCAGATACCATATTTACACAACCCGATTCTATTGAATCATCATTCAAGTTATGCAGGAAATGTTTAAATCTATTGTCTTTAAATGCAATCATGTTGTCCATTTTCTGTTGTACCACCAACAGGTCAAATTGTTAACACTGTACACAAGATGTGTAATGGATGGGCTTCCGGGTTATGTATACTACTGGT
The DNA here is from genome assembly GCA_014281875.1 of Nibea albiflora. Taxonomy (NCBI): domain Eukaryota; kingdom Metazoa; phylum Chordata; class Actinopteri; family Sciaenidae; genus Nibea; species Nibea albiflora. Next base: position 12,457,417 of record CM024790.1, on the reverse strand, counting down.
CCTTAGAACAGGATTCATGGTTGGTTATCTAGTTGCCTTCCACACAAGATTTGTGTTTGTTTATTATGTCTAGGGACAACACTTACCTACCCTCAGCAATGGCAAGATTCTTTAGTCAGTCAAGATTAATCAGTATGTCGTTTGTGTGTGTGTGTGTGTGTGTGGGGGGGGGGGGGGGGGGGGGGGGGGGGTTTCTAGATGTTTCTAGATGTTTATATATGAGCATATGCTTCTACATTTTTTTTTTTTTTTTTTATCAAATTGTTTGATGTTAAAGAGGTACAGAGCTACACCAGAGAGCAGGTCAATAACATTAAGAATAACTAATTACACAAATGAAGTCTAGCTGACTTTTCACACTAAGCAGTTCTCTGCATGACTTTGCTTAACATGCTTTTGACCTACTTCTCTAAATGGCCAACTGCTAGCCTCGAGGCTATGGATGACTCCACTTAATCGGGTGGACATGTGTTACAGCATAAAGCAGCAATCACAGGATTTGACAAAACTGAACTTTAAACTGTTCTCAATCTTTCTCAAGTGTGGTTGGATTAAAGTTCCATACTGTAAGCAACACATGCTAAAGCCGTTGTTTGTGTTAGACTGTTTATTCCCCCCCGCAGCTTCAAACAGGTCACAAAGACAATAGCTACTCTGTGCCAGTACCCTGACAGAATAACTGCTTTGTTGAGGCGTTTTGATATTCATGAATATGCTCACTGACTGTGGCATTACAATTATAATTACATATGTCTAATCCTCATTATCTTTTGCTTAAAGTCTTAGAGTTGTTTTTTTTGTTTTTTTTAACTAAGCCACAAAATGTAATAACAAAGGTGAATTATGAAGCAGCTGTTTTGCATGTTAGATTCATATTTGCATTTCAACTTCTGAAACACTGCAAAAGCAAATTCAATATGGTAGATGTAGTGGGAGCTAGGAGGCCAGTGTAATGTGATGGTTAGTACTTCAGTTATGTCAGTATCAGTTTGTGATGGTTATATCTGTTTTAATGAAATAAACACATTTATTTACCATCATCTGTTGTGTCCACCTCTGTATTTGTCATGGCGTGGTAGGGGCAGTTACATAATCTAAAACAGGCCAGCACTGACCTTTGGTTTTCATATGGGGTACAAACAGAGGTCTCCTGGGTAAAATCCCTGTGTTTGTTTGAGCCATCCTTCCACCATGACCTCTTTGCTCTTTATTTTGTCAATGATATGCCGGGGGTCATCGCAAAAAAGTATTTGACACCCTGGGAATAAGAACAGGCAATGTTTGTAGATGCACTACACAGTATGTATTAACCATTTAGCATTATAACCTAAATTAATATGATAATGTTTTTACAGGTGTTTATGTACTAGTTATTAACCATTAAAAATCATGGCCAAATTTGTAATCAATAACACATTTAATAAAGTATAGAAAACGTTATTGTGGACCAATGAACTGTTATAATTAACAAATATATAAAACTTTCACTTCACCATTTGTTAATATAATAATATATATAATATTATAAAATGTTACCTTTCTCCTAAAACAAGTGGTGAGTTCTACCTTGGGGTGAGATGAAACACTGCGTTTAATTATGAATTAAATTATTAAACTCTTTGAATTTTAGGAGATGTTTCCTTGAAACAAGCACAGCCACCAGTTAAATTTTCACCTGCAGAACAAAAGCGCAATTATTTCACTTCACTGAGTGCATGAGATTAAACACACGCTGTAGTTTTTTTAAAAAATGTATTTATTTTTAGATGGATCCGAAATTTTCATAAGTTAAACACAAGCAGATGTTCAGCGATGAAACTGGCAGCCATCCATTGTCTCTGGATGTGACTATTGACCAATAGAAAAGAAATCTCATTCCGAAAACTTATATTTACCAAATAATTACAGCAATTCTCTGTGTGTGTGTCTACGACGGTTGAATAATGAGCTGTTCTCCCCGGTAAATAAATAACAGATTCTACAGCATGTTTAAGGATGAATTCACAGACACCAACATGTGCAATACCCTGGCCTTCAGTATATTACGACAAAATAATGTATTAGCTTCTTGCATAATTAAGAAAATATTATGAATGCCAACTCTAATCATAATATATATATACTGTATATATATTTGCTTTTTAAATTGAGGGTTTGTTCATTCAATTAGTGAAAACAGGAGATTCCATAAACAGAGCAGTGTAAACAGTGATGACAAATACGGTTAAGTTTTGGCCTTGTCCTACTTTTTGTGCCCCCCAATATATTTCACAGTAACCAGGGAATCATCCAACCAAGGTCAAAATTCTTGTGGTGAGTTTGTTTTACTATCTATTGGATCAGAACAGGCACTGAAGGGTCTGGTGAGCATTGTACCCCGGGGTAAAATATGCCGCTGATCCAGGATACCTGAAGAGTATGTGTCTCTCTACCACCCACACCGACTCCAAAGCAGATGCTCGTCATTTGTTTTAGTCAAGCACCGCAGTTGGAGAAGGTCAAGGAGGGTGAGCGGACCATGTTTAGCACAAAGTCTGTATCCACACTATTAAATCCCGCACTGTAGAGACTAATCACTACCGTAGTACACAGCGTATCGTGTCTGTGCTGCCTTATTTTGCCACTCCCCAGACATACAAACAGCCCTTAGGTCTGTCAGACTCTGGTATTGTGACAGTGACTTTATCCGTGCTTGGGATTTGCTGAGTTTCTTGACATCCCCCAGGGAGGGAGAGACTTATCAAATGCCTTTTAATGAGATCCTTAATTAAAGGAACACTTGTATCATTCATTAATAGGGCATGGAAAAAATGTCTGCGCTCCAATGTCATTTGATGCAAGGATAGGTGAGAGAGGAGTCAAAACAAGCTGCAGCGAGACACAAACATGGCTGAAATAAATCCAGCTCATCCTCCTTAGTAGGAGGTGCATGTTAAGCATTAAAAATAGAATAATAAGACACGCTGTAATTGGGGTTTAATTAATTAGGGTAATAAGTGGTCAAGGATTATCAACCTCTATCAATGACAAGGAATGCCAAGAACACTGACAAGTCTGGCACTGCTCCATTTTAACAATGGCAATAAAGTAAGTGAGCTAATTGGGGAGCAGAAATCGAAGAGAAATGTCCACCAGGTCAGGCTGGCATTGTTATTTTGTTATAAAACAAGCTGGTAAGCGTGTTTTGGAGAAGGCACAGGATGGAAAAAAGTGTGTTTGGAAATTTTGAGCTCTTTCCAACCCGGCAGACGGATCATTTTGTCACCAGTATTGATCAACACCCCAATCAAACCACCAGAGATGTATTAAGATCATTTTGTGCAGTGGAGCAGTAAAAACCTTCCTTATTGCACCTATAACGACCTCTTATCAGCACCTACACCAGGCGTTAACATCTCCAGATATCTGTATAGGATGAACTATAGAGTTAGACTTGCGATATTTTATTTTGCACTTTGCAGGTGTTAGGAGAACTAGGACAGGATGACCTTTTTTTTTTTTTTTTTTTTTCGCCATCCACGGAATAAAGCACATTGAGCTTCAAAGAACTTGCCTAGAATGAACCGCTTCAAATGGAGTCAAAAATGGAATACTGGAATACATAGCGGGAGGAAGCCACCTTATCTACTGCGAATTATGTTTCCAAGTAACTATTTTGCATTGGCAAAACAGGATTGGAAAAACGCTCATTTAAATATTTGTGTAGCTTATGTTTTTCTGTTCTCTTGTGTTCTCCGCTTCTTATTTCAGTTTCCCCGTGGATGCAGATGGTCATGCTGCAAAAACATACAACAGAGGCCGACTGGAAGTTTGGAAGACAAGAGACAGTCATCGGCAGCAATGCAAAATGAAAATCAGTTTACAGAAGGAATAATATGGTTGGTGCAGGGTGTGGAGCATTGTTTACCTGCGTGAAAGGATATTATTTACAGAACCATCACCAGAGAGAGGCAGCTCTGATATGACTGATGCAGGCATGTGAAAAAGGGGGGAGACTGCTTGTGCAAGCAAAACATCAACAAGACGAAAAGTAAAGGCGATCTGTGAAGAGCACCCTCACTTTTGATGTAGGTATTTTGCAGTTAGCTGCCATCAAACACACGCATCAATCACACATGGCACAGATGTGGGCTGTGATGAATAGACTCCTGACAAGACGTGGCGATGAAAATAAGCTTGACAAAGAATTTGAATGATTGTGACAGCCGAGTGAAAAAAAAAAAACTTTATTTTTTTTTTTTTATCCAGCTGCTCTCTAAATGTCCTGCTTGCTCAGAGGAACCTTCCCTCATACACTCCACAGTTTTTAGCTCAATGAAAGCAGCCCTCATATGTGGCAGAGCTACAAGCAAATCAACATCGCTCTCCTTGTCTTAATATTTATCATCATTTGCATAATACCATTTGGATTTCAGATTATTTTACACAGCAAAACCAATTTCAATGGCTCAGTCATGTCGCTCGCTTATGTAGTCATAATGGTCATCCAACTGTGTAATTGGACATTTTAAACTGTTAAGCAAGTTAGTAACGAGCAATACAGTGGAGTAGACCAGCGCATTAAAGTTGAATGACAGTTGAATACCGAAGGAATATGGCCGTCACTGTCCGCCACTTAACTGCTCCCTACATTTAAAATCCTTGGTTAATGCAGATTATGTCAACATGTCCATTAAACGCCGCGCAGAATGATGAATAATATTACTGTCGTGGGCCTTAACCCCTCAGAGATGAACTACAATGACTGTCAAATGACCGAAATGTGAATTTGTTATGAAATTATTCCACAAGATTTCTTTTTTTTTCTTTTTTATCGCTGTGTCCTTTTGGGATATCTGCTAAGGAGATTACTGGCTGAGAATCAGTTAGAGTTAACTATGACAAGAGAATGACAGTTCATTTAGATGGTGAAAATTGCTGGTGGGATTTCCGCAGGAGTGCCACCAAGCTGGGTTAATGCTGTTTGTGATAGCAGCTGACAGGACGCCTTTTGGGAAAGAGCATTTGGGATTCTGACCTTTCTTTTTGAAAGAGGTCACAGTTTACTTTTTGCATCAATACATGTTGCTCCGGCTTCGACCACACAGTAGGGAGAATTTCAAAAACTCCAAAGGGACGAACAACCAGTCATGCACCAAAATTAGAGCCATTATGTGGCCATGCCATGCACAGCGTGGCATGACTGACAGAACATCTGCAGCATGGTTGGAATGAATTTATATTTATATTTACTTTGGGATTCAACAGATTATGCCTCATTCAGAGAAAAGTGATGGCAGGTGTACTGTATAGAAGAGGATTCAAGGCTTAATGTGTTGTTCTTCTGCTAGAAAAACACCTATACACCTATACGTTTCTGTGTTTGCCATTTGAAAGGATGTTAATATTAAGAAAGCATCACATTTTCAGACATTAATGAGATAATTCATTGACAAGCAGAAAGAATGAGGATATAAAGTCACGCTACAGATATCAGCCTTCCAGGACTTTGGATCATCTGCAGACACAACACCATTACTGTAAGTAAATTACAGCAGTTCCTGAGCATGGCTCATATGGTCAGTCGTATATCTTTTCGCTTACAATGGTCAATATTTTTTGACAGCACAGCATATCTGTGCTTATCCATAACATTTGAAAAAGCCTTTGCGTTGCAAGGATTTTACTGTGTGAGAGCAAAGGATAACAATACCACCCCCACATCCTGCTTCTGTGAGCTGAAGGACTGACATGTCTGAAAGAAACTGCGGGGTGGAAGGTCGGGACATTTAAATAAACAAGTATTTTGAAAACTCTCAGTCAAATGCCAGAATATAATTTGAAACCGCACTATTTTTCTGCTGCACTCACCAGCATTCATCCCATACATTCCATCTATTGTTACTACTCTCCTTGGTCTCTTTCAGCTCTCTGACACACACCATCTTTACTACCATGAGTATAATCAGTGCGAACTGGTGAAGATAAAAGCCTAATCAGTCATCCGTGTTCCACTCTCATTCACTGAGCGGAATATATTATATAAATCATATATATTTGAATTATTCCCATTTCACTGGTTCAATATTTAATTTTGGGGGTACTTGGCAGGAGGTTGGTTTATTCTTTGACAGTGCTTTATGATGGAGGACATGCGCGTACTTTGAAATCATTGTTTCACAGTCACACAACATACAAGATAACATTTCAAAAGGGGAAATATGACCCATGAACTTTGACTTCATATGGCCCATAGAAAGTTGAAAGGCAGATTATTGCATTGCAGTCTGTTCTCCATTTTCTGAAGACAAATTATGCTACAGAATAATTGCTGCTAGATGGTAGCCCGAGCTTATGTTCGTAATTAGACTTTATTTAAAATTAGCTCCAGTCTGTCCATTTAAATGGGGTAACAGAGCAGAGCATGATTCAAGCTTTCCCTCCACCCCGGCACAGCTGGTCTGGCAGATATTAGCTCCTTTTAGTGTGCTGACCACTTCACCAAGTCTGATAATATAAGTCTGAAAATTGGATATGGTCACTGAGGGACAAGCGGACTGAGAAAATCAGAATTACTCCTCATTTGTATGTGATTTACATTTTTTCAATTGGTCTTTAAAAGGCCAGCATTGGACTCAATAAGAAGATTAAAAGCAAATATAGTTTTGTCAAACCAGGGGCTTGGGCGAAAGCTATTCACTTTCACGTCAGCTTTAAGTCAAAGATTTGCTGTCAGGCCTAGTTGCTACTGTAGCGTACTGGGGGATTTAAGTGTCTTTCTGGCCCAGGATCTTTCAGCCATCCAAGGCCTGTGTTATTTCAAATCAAGGGTAAGTAGTGGGATGAAGAAAGTATGCTGTACAAAAGTTGTGACCATTATTCTGGGGCTACAGCGTAAAGACACAACATATTATCCCACTAGGATGGGTAGGGAGTTTTGCATAATTCAGTAAGAAAAAAAAAAGATAGCATAAGTGATAGCCAACTTTAATTTCCACTCCTAAAAGCTAACTTTCTTTTTTATCGGAATACAACCACTAGATGCATTTTCTAGATCAATACTCCATGTTCTTATCTCAGTGGAGAAGGATGAGATTCCGGCTGTCTTTCCTCATGTGTCCGTGCATCCATCCAGTTGCAGTGCCGCCTTTATCAATCTCAGAGTGATATCAGTGTCATGGCTTTGGAGTTGCGTAAGGAGGAGAGTGCAACCAGGTTAAAAAGTTGAGAAAGATGTCACAACAGGAGTTTGGATAGATCCCAGCATAAGCCACAAGAGCTTAGGGTGGGTGTGCTACACTGTCTCCCTGCAGGGAAGTGTGTGCCACTGAGACAAACGCCCTGGGTGGCAGTCAAGGATTGGACTATACTCTGTCATTTGGTTGACATCTGACCCACGTTCCCCAAGTCCTCTGCAGTCGCTGCCATGACAATTTCACGCTATGAGCTCCCTCTCCTACCTGGCTCATGGATTTCCAGTTGTTGACAAATACCAAGACTGACCTCTGGATGCTTCTGAACATGTTTCAATGAACAGCTTCTCATGAAAACAAAATAAACATGCCTGTTGTGAACTCATGTGAGTATGCGAGTTTCTGGTGGAGATGGTGTCTCTGAAACTGAATGTTTTTTTTGTTGTTGTTGTTGTTAATGTTGCCGAGTATAATGATGTTGTAGCCTTTCTTTTTGAGAATAACATCCTTTCTGTCATTCTTTGAACAGCGTGTGAGAGCTCACTAAGAAAATCATACAAAACCTAGATCTGACTCTTTTAAACATCAGTCTTTTGTCATAATTCAGCGCATTCTTCGCACAAACAATAATAAATATAATAAATAAACTGGTGTTCTTTTTTTTTTAAGAGCTTGGGCGAAGGAGAGGAAAATACAAAAGCTCTGAATGGAGAGAGTAAACAAAGTGTAGTCACAAAAAGTATAGGGACAGATTTGAGACTTCTTCCACTGTGTTATGTTAGCAGAGCACTGATAGTGTTTGTAAATCACCACCACAGTTTCAGCCAGGATTTGCTTGCGTGCATTACGCCTCGACACGAAAGCAGACAAGAAAGCTGAATAATCACTTTTGCTAATTGTGCAACCGTGCCACAACATTTTTCCACTTTGCTGTGCTCGTTAATTGTCTATAAACTCTCCACTTTGCTATGCATGTTAATTGCGTATAAACTGAGTAAAGGTATATCTTCCTGTATGAACAGCTTTAACTTTCTGGGGGGGGGCAAAAAAAGCATCATATTGGCATTTACATGGTCTATGTTTCCTCTGTCAGCCCCAACAGAGCTTAATTGGCCATACTTCAGAGGGACAATGATCCCAAGCCAAAGTTGCCTTAGAAGATTATAAATTGTGCTTGCAATCCAGCAGACGTAATTGGGTGCTTAAAAAGTTAATAACTTTTGAATAAAAGTGCTTGTCAGCTTTTTAGCACATCACATGTAATCTGTGACCGGGGCTCCAGAAGTTTGCATGCCAATGACAACTATAGGGATTTAATTAAACGATTTTCCTCCCCTTCCAGTATGTTTGACTTCATGTTTCAAATGCATTCCAACTTAATTTCTCAGACGGTATTTGAATAATTCCTTTGCATAAACCACTTTCAATTTAATTAAGATGCCTGTTTGTCTTCCCAAATCAACAGATGCCCCGGTCTTAGTTCAAAATGTCTTTTTTTTTCTTTTCCCCCCCAGTCGGAGGGCAAACAAAAATGTGGCTTTTGTGGATTACAAAGTTTTTGCTAAGAAGGTGTACAGGCCCATTAAAAATATATATAAATCCTTAACCTTTGGCGTTATATTTTCTTCCTCTGCAATAAATACGTAATTGCATATTTTAGTACTTGGGACAAGGGAAATCCAATGTTACTGTGTGTATCATGCTGCCAAGAGAGTAGTGTGCATTCTGATGACAGACTGCCCTTAGGTTAAGTTTCAGTGGAGAATAATTGAGTAATGAAAACCCAAATCAGATTTCTCAAAAATGAAAAATGGATTTTTCCACTGTGTGTACAGTGTTGTGGGAGCTGTAAGCATATCAAGTCAATTCAAGGCCATCCAAATTTATTTATAAGGTGCTTTTAACACACAGGGTCATTGTAAAATTCTTTACAGACCAACAAAGCAACAGAGCATATGAATATAAACATAAAACAGAACAGAATGGAAAAAAAAAAAAAAAGCACTTCAATCCACGGAGGAGTACAAGATAAAGAGAGAACAGGAAGCTTCAGGAAAGCAGCAACTCACACAGTGGGGATAAAGGTAAAACAGTAAGCTGTACTAAATCAAGGGTGTTGTAGATGATCCCACTTCCTGCTCATTGTCCATGGAAGCGTTCTCCCCAGAAGGCCTGTTAACACACACTTGATAGGCTTCCTCGTTACCTCCACGAGTAAAGCTATGAACCGGCAAACACAAAAACCAGAACAAAGCCATTCCTGAACAGGCCAATGCTTTGTTCTGTTTACATCATGCCTGATAAACAGTAATAATCATTGTAATGATGTCTGTTCAAGGGCGCTGGGGAGCTAGCGAGGTGGATAAGGGACATGTGTAAGGGGGTGCAGGGAGGAGACGGTGTGTTGTTAATCTGAGAGGCTTGTGTGGAGTTTAGACGGATAGGGCGGGGTGCCATGGCTGCTCACGCTGAGATAAGGCTGCGTCCCTGCCACTGGTTACTACAGTCTCAGCCTCTTCCCAACAAGACTGGCCTAGTTGCACCCTTCCCAGGCCAGGGATTTTGCCTGCATGAGATAAGATGCTCCTGAGCATTGCAAAATAGCACAGGTATTAGCCTGCCCTCATCTTTCACAAAGGAATGCCGTGGAATAGCGTGAGGGGACGAAGAGGATGAACCTAGACAGAAGCCAGCCACTGTTCTGGGTGAACAGATAAGTGGTGCCGTGACAAGAGGTTCAGAGAATGGGAAGGATGGCCAGTGGCACCCCTGCTGGGCCAGATGAAGACAAACTCACCATGTGGTCCCATCATCCAGAGCACATTCTGTACCCATAAAGGACACGATTATTGTTATGTGTTTATCTGGTGGCTTATGAATAGACATATAAAATAAATGTGGTATAAATATTCAATTAGACATCTTTCCTCAATGCTCACTTCACACTGACACTGAGAGCTTTTTGTTTTCATATTCATTATTATGTGTATGAGTATTCATTGTTTTGATCTTTTGTCTTATCTGATGGTGATGATTTGAGAGAAAGAATAAAAGCTCTGTGTGATAGCAGAGTACCTGACACGCTGACTCCCAAACTGGTGAACAACTGAGATCAGAAAAGAAGAGATTATTTTTGATTTGATATTTGGTTGTATGATTGCTCACACACAAGATGTGGCAACATGCGGGTAGTGCATGCATTGTCTAAATGATCCAGTGCCTCTTAAATCATTTCTGCATCTTCACTCATATTTTCAGTGTAATTCATTTGCCAAAAAAGGATACTCAGAAAGATTTTAAAAATCCAACTTGTCCAACTTATCTATCTTATTATATATTTTATTATATGTTTCTTCTAAAATGTCTCTAGTATGTTGTGAACATATAGTGGAAATCTGATATGGTTGCAGTCCTAATTCATACCACATTTACCTTGCTGTTTGATGCTACAAATATTTCCTCATTACAACTAGGAGCACTAACGAACCAACTGAAAGCAATGGCTTGATGAAGTATGCCATTAATACCTGGGTTTCCCCACCAGTCAGTCAGAACTGACGGAGCCTCTTGGATGACAGGTGAAACATCTTCACGGATCTACAACCAAGTCCACTTGTCCCAGATTTAAACCTTCTCCAAGAAAGATGACTTGGACCACTGAAAACTTTCCTCATGTGATGTCTCTTAAGGAGTTGCATCATCAGTTCCTGATTCTGTTGGGTAAAGATAGAGTACCACAGTGAGAATGAATGACACTGTCATTATCCTCTCTATAATGTATAACATATTGCAATCTTATGAATATACATATTCTGATTATATATGCTATATTAATTAGCAGTCCTTGCCACATTCACTCGTCACTTCTTGCACTATCAATGACTTCTGAATGAAAAGAAATGAACAGATGTCCTACTCTACTCGACAGTGAGTTCAGGCAGGCAGAGTTTAATTACAACGTGCACAGTAGCACAAGTGAACCTGCCTGATTGAAGTAAACAGCGTGTGATTGTCAGCGCATTACTTTTTTTTTTTCCCCCCCAGAAGTAACTTTGTGTTTAATTAAGGACTGTGGAACTTGTGTGTGGGCAAGTCTGCTTCACGCAAGACAGCATAACCGTCTGCTAAGTAAGCCACGGCGCTTTTCAGACAGAGGAGAGTGTTTCATTTAAGATTGTACTTTCAGGGTGACCACACTAAATGCCCCTGTCAACTCCAACCCAAACATGCAATGGGGGACAACTCATTGCACCACTGAAAGAGGGAGAAAAAAAAACAGCTGCTGGTGAAGAAGTAAAGTGAATCACCATTAATGTCAGGTGCCTACAATTATTCCACTCAATTTATAAGCCGTAGACACTAAAACTCAATACCCTTGCCGCTGCCCTAAGAAGTATGTATTTTCTTTTTGATATCACCAAATACCACCTGCCATGAAAAATGCTGCTTGAGGGTGAAACTTCCAAAAAAAAACACTTCAGTCAAGTCGTCGCAAATGTGGACCACTGTTTTGTGTTGAGCAAAACAGGCACAGTGTGTTTTCTCATCACATCATAAACTCCATCCGCCTGCAGTGCATTTCTACATATCTCACTGCTCTCATCTGAACTTTAGTCAACTTTACTACTTAGAAAGTGAAGGTCTCTATAGTTGGCTGCTGTGTTATGTTTGGGCATTTTCATAACCGCAACTGGTTTGGGGGGCGAGCAGAACAGCAAGCAGGAGAAGTTGTTTACAACTGTGTGCACTTATCATCTCCTCATTTGAGCACTGTTCAGATTGTATTTTATGTAAAAGATTTATATGTGAGATAGTGTAGACTATTAAAATTATTGCACTGATAGAGGAACCCTACAGCGAACTAGCAAATAAACAAAAAGCCTTGCTGGAAATTATGCTGTCTGATTAATTATGAGTTAGACAGCGATAATCATGATAATAAATCCACTACTGCTACACGCACACATATACCACATGGCCTCGTTGCTGCTATATGAATATGAGAATGAAAGTCTGGGATGATTTTTCTGTTTTAGATTGTGCCTCCCTCTGTGCAACTGTTCACCAGCCTACTTTTGCAGCCTTCTGGTTGTCAAAACTGCAGCGCCGATGCCCGATTTGCAGAGCCAGTGGGACAATTTTCTTTGTTTGTCAGAAGACAGAAATTTCATAATCAAGAAACCAAACCCAATCACAACAATACAAATGTACAAAGTGACAGCTGACAGTGCAAGCAATGAAGGAACAGGGGCTTTTTCTTTAGTAAACTCCAACAGAATGGTACCTGACATATAGGCCATTCGATATAACGTATCATGCACCTACTGCATATTTTATCACACTGAGCCGGGACCTTTCAAAATGTATAACTGCCACAGACATTCTCAATGTGGTGATCAGATGTAATGCAGTAGACTCAGAATGCCTCGAGCACCTGGTTTTTAATCCTCACAGTTTTAGCAATATGAGGCTTATTTTATTGGAATGCCATGGCAGTGGGTGAATTCAAATTGCTGTCATACAATATTAATTGCACTCTGTTCCCAGCAAAATTGAAAAATTCTAGGACTATGAGAGATGTGAGGTCATAAACAAAAAAAAATATATATATATTTTTTTTTTTAGCCGGTTGTCAATAAAAATCTGTAATTATTTTTGAGCTTATCTTCGCACGCAGAGAGGTTCAAAATAAAATCCTGCATGAATCTCAGATTTAAAAAAACACAACATGTCATGGGTCTGTTGAGCTCCATCGCTGGAAAAGACATCCAGATATGATTTATCAGTGTGGTGCATGTGACTGATGCTTTTCGGATCTCTGGATGAACAACTATTTTCATGTCTTCTGTGGAGAACACGGCAATATTAGATGCAAGTAGCAACATTCAGTATCATCATCCCTGAACATGGAGTTTAAACAGCAAGTGGCTTCTGTAATTCCAGAGCTTACAGAATATCAACCCTATTACTGGACAAGGATGTCAATATTAATCGATTCTGCAACCTTTCTGCCATACGTGCATCTTATAAGAAAAAAGCAGCAGTTAAAGCAAATAAATGTGTTAAGAAAACTAAAAGATTTGGTTACAGTTAGGAAAATGTGCATGGTTGGGGGTTAGTAAAAATGTGAGGTTATTTGCAGATCTGTGACAGGAGGAGAACTCTAACTCAAGCATGAATCGTCCATCCACCGCCCCGATCTCCACATCATTATTTCATGCTACATAAAGTTTATTGGACATAAATTGTCAGGAGCCGTATCATCCAGTCACGTGTAATTCCTCAGGATACTGGTCTCTGTGTTGTCTCAGAATAGAAACTTCTTCTTATTCCACATATTATATATCAACAAAATGAGTTTGATTATTCATTCTTGGCCTTGGAAACAGTACCTGACAAAACACTCAACTCAACAAGGTACTCTTACTGTACTCACTTTCTATCTAAAACATACAGTCTCAGATGTTTAAAGCCTCTGACATCGTACAAGCATTTTTACTACTTCAAGCCACATTTCCATAATTACAGAGTCTCATTAAGCATCCACAAAAATCTAAGTTGAATCAAACATTCATGACTAGTAGAAAAACTATTAGAAAACTGAGTTCAAAAACAGCTCATTTTGCTGTTCAGGCCATTTCTCAGAACTGTGTAGGCGTGGCAGGTCATGTTTTAAATTGACATCTGTCCCTCAGGAGCACCAGCCTGGAAGCTAAGCAATGTTCTGCTGTGGGAACAGGGGAGCAGCAAAGCACATTTTAGCCACCAAAAAAGAAGGAGGAAAAAAAAAATCAATATCAGTTCAAGTGTACGCTTTAAGAATATTTTCACCACTTCACTTTGCCATCAAACATGGACATGGACAATTGAAGCCATTATTTAAGTTCTCTTCAAAGCCACCAGACCAGACTCCTTTTGCAAAAATAGCAATTTTATCAGAATATTTTTGCAGCTCACAGAGAATTGTTGTGTGATTGTTGGAACAGCTATATACAGTATTTGTATCTGTACTTCATTTGATTGAATTGTGTTTTACAATTAGTTCTACAATGTTTTTTTTGTTTTTTTCTGATTACTTACGAACCAGGTGTAAAAATATTTATTTTTCATGAGAGTTAAAGGTTTATTTATGAGGTTATTAGTCGCTTTGCAATTGTTTCTTTTGGCTTTTGTTGACTTTGATGCAGATTGAGTGAGAGAAGAAAGTTTTTGTTTTGGTGTACACCTTTTTTTTAACATTAGTTAGAAGATTGTTGTGGATTTGGGTTTCCAGTTCATTTGAAATTGGTTTGTCATTTTGTCATATATTAGCATTTGACAGCTAATACTATTGATTGCTGTTCATGACCATGTGCACAAGATCAGCACCTCCCCTTATATTTCTGAACAACATGTTGAATCTGACATCTGACAAGTTGTAGAAACTTTCTGAGCAACTTTTATTCAAAAGGAGTTGGCAACACAGCATGGGGTTGTTTTGTTACAGTAATCTCTGCAACAAGTACAAGCTGGAGACAAGCTGAACACGCCATAAATATGCTAAACTGCAATTTAGCACTTTTATTCAGAACACTGAATGTAATTGATCCATGGCTGCCGTGACTGTAAGACAGAGAAGAGAAAGATTGTCATCTCCCTTGATCTCTGCCTTCTCTGCAGGAAAAGGTCTGGTGACTTTGTGGTTCACCACAAGGCAATTTATTTACAGCCCTCCACTTGTGGCTGTGTAAATATTCTTCATGAGAGAGGAGGCTGTCACCAAAGAACTGCACTTCATCAAAAACAACCCCTTCTTGTCAGGGGCTAATGTGAAGGTGTATATCACACCAGGCGCCCGCCCTCAGAGTAGTGAGACGCAGAGATTGTGGCATTGTTACGAGTAATGGGGCTCCCAGAGGGACTCTACACCTCCACTGACTGCAAGTCTCTTTCAGTTAGGAGCTAACATGTAGTCTTTCCTGGCAGTAGCTACAGGAAGCAGTGGGATTGTTGTTATACAAGAGCCTACAATGGGAATGAGTATTTATTGGGGTAGACTTGAGGATTTCTTGCAGCTTATTACATCATACAGATTGTTCATGTCAGCAGCCCCCCAAAGGCGGGTCATGCTGTGTGTCTAGAGATGAAATTTCTTACCAGTTATGGAATGACATATTTGCCTCACTATAACTGTAATGGTGAATAAGGGAAATAACCATCCATAATTCTTCTGTGTTGCCTCCGACTTGCCTGAAGTTTTCAGCGTGACCTCCTTAAGGAGCTGTTATTGGATTAGACTGTCATGCCACCGGACGGATGTGTGATCAAACACTTTTATTCTCCTCAGCAGTCTTTATTACACACAATCTTTGGGGGGGATGACTCATAAAAAGCTGTTATGAATCACTTACAGATGGATGCTTAGCCTGCAGTTAGAAATGGACAGTACAATATGAGACGGAGGCCTCTAATTTGATTTAATTATGTGACTATTGTGCCATTATCAGGTTGCTTTCGTCAGGTTGTGAACCATTAGCATAGTTTCCAAAGCTATTTTCTTTCTCAAGTCTCCAAATGGAGGCCTAGATGAGGCCCATGGTCTATTTAGGGGGACCTCCTGGGGGCTAATGAGCTCACCACTCAAGGATGCATAATTTAACCATATGCTTCATTCCATGAGTCTAAATGCTACCGTATTTGAAATATTTATAGGTTGTTTAAGCGGATGCAATTATACATGGGTTTATAGAGGTCACGAGGTCAAAGCAGTAAAGAGGTCAAAGCAGTTCAACAAATGTAATGACTTGGCAACTTTTAATACACCAAAGTCTGCTGCAGTGGTAATTGATACTTTATACAGTCATAGCTTAATGACTATCAGCTCAGCCTCTTGTACACACAGGCACACAAATACACAAGGCACACACACACACACAATTAAGATAGTGGATTGGCAATTGTCATCAGACAGTACCTTAAGTGAGTTATGCATGACTTGCCATTTGAATAAAAACTGAAAATATTAATTTGTGCCAAAGGTAATGACGATATTATCTCTCAACTGGAGCTGCAGAATCAATAATCACCGCTCAGGCTTTAACAGTTTGTTATCCCCCTCACTCTCTGTATTTACATGTACAGTATTATTGTTCTCTGCTCATTGATGAACGCCATGGGAATTTTCCATGTAATTATGTAAAGCACATTCTTGTTGTGCTGTTAAGAAGAAGAAACCACCATTTTGACAAAACAATGACTGGTAAAGAGGGACAATATCTCTCATCACACAACCCACTCTTTTGCAGCATCATCAAGAGGATAATAGTACCTTTGTCGCTGACGATGCAAATGTAACACAACTTGAAAACAAAATGATAATTGCCCTATGAAATATGCGTATTGTCCCAAACATCAGCAGACTCTTTTGTGCATATTTATGAAGAAGATTCGTGTGAGGCAATGACTCAGAATTGTGTTGCTATGATAACAGACCCCGGAAACAGCAATTAGAAGGACATTCACTCATCAAAGTGACCTAGCTCAAACTTTTACTTTTATTCACAGCTTTCTTGAGGAAGACATCAAGCATAGGAGTCAGCATTGAGACAGTACATCAATAGTGACAAAAAAGGTCACCTCATGTCATCATCATTTTCTGATCATTTCATCTACAACAACAACAAGCTGACAAATCCGCTGATGCGTTTCGTCATAAAGCTTCCATCAGAGCATAGAGTACATCAGGACTTTCACATTCAAACCCAAACTACATCAAAAGATTTGGCTTTGAATCATGATCAGAGTCTCTCATTCCATCTACCCTTTGGTCTAAACTTGGAAATGTAAATTCAGGCTTTAAATTTACTCTGGATCTAAATCTGGGTGTTCTGGTGTAACCTCGGAAGAACAGACTGGTCTTAATTAAAGTACATTTCCTGTTGCTCTCCTGGGATCAGGAGTGATCCAAGACCTAAGATTAACTCTGTGGACCTCGTATGTAGGAACTCAGCTACCCTGTAAAAATAAGGAACTTGAGAATCCTTTATTTATTTGTGGCTGATGTCGAGCATAGCCGCGCCAACTCGCTTCCACAGTAGGCAACCTTGTCTCCTAGAAATTACTCTTATATTGTACTAAATTGTTTCCCCAATTATGGTGTGGAAGCAAATGTTATCACTGCCTGAATTATGTACTGCACCACAGTTGTAGGGAGGATTTCGGAGTGGGCGGTGTAGAAATTTTACACCAGAGACTGGAGTTGACATGCTGAGTCCTGTGTGTGGTTAGGTGTAGACAACAAATGTATGTTGGTAACGATTAGAGAGGAATTGTTGTTTCTCTGCAGACTTTCTCTAATCTTTCCTCAGCTTCAACCAGGGGATGCATAGCCATAAAGGTTATATGTAAGCATGACGTGCTTCATCTTTGTCATCTTCAAACCTCTATTTCTTTTCAGAATATTGTCTTGCCCTGCTAGGAGCATCATTAAGATGTTCCTAATCTTAAACACAGATAGGTGTGACTGTAATCCATACACAAGGTAATGTGATGAATTTCATCCAAACGTAGGTGTTGCCAGGAAGAAGACTCTGGTAACATCAGCCAGTTTAGTTTTTTATGTAACCTGTGATCATACACTTCCTGCTTGCTGGAATGTGCTGGAAGCACAACTCACTGAGACTGACATACATGCATTTATTCCATTATTCTTCCCGGCTCTTAGCCACTCTTTGGGTAGAGAAATTTTGAGAAAACATTGTTCCCTTCTTATAGATGGGCCTTTTTCTTCTGATCCCAAAACTACCTGATATCCTTGAGTTAGGTCACACAGTATCTAAGCTTGACTTGATAACTCCAGTCACTAAATTTTCACTTACTGCCATTCCCTTCCTGCTGACTTACAGATGGAGATACACACATCAAACCCCTGGTGATTCCCGTCTGGCCTGGGCTCCCCCTGCTAACAGCTCTTTAGATACAGTATTAGCCACAGTGTTACTTTCCCTATGGCAATACTACATATCAAAATCGAATGCAGCGAGCTGGGCAACCTACAGACGTTAAAATGGCACTAGTTAAGATGACACAGGGGACTGTTCTCTATCAGGTATCCCCTGGAAGTTTTCTAAGGCTGCAAAAAGTTTCACTTCATCCTTTTTCTTCTGTACTTCTCAGTCTACTGATATACAGTGTGCTATGTTTCTTGCCTCCCTCCTCATGTCTCGGCAATAAAGAGAGAAATCAGTAGCTTTCAGTGCATCATATAAGAGACCCATCTCTAATCTTCTACATCTGTAACTGTAAAGTCTTAGAAAAGCCTGTCAAGTGTGCCATCAAAGGGCATTGGTTAACTGCAGCTATTTGGGAATGCACTTATGCCTTCAACTGAGACTCAAAGAGATATACTTTAACAGGTGCAAATAATGTCTCTCCACCTATGACCATTAAGCCTTTCTTCTGCAAAACAAGGTGCCTACATATAGTTTTAAGCTTTTGTCTGTTTCTAGTACAATCCTGGACGTGTGCACTCATGCTCCTCGATGACACTCTTCTTTTTGAGACATATAGTGCTAACCTCATTGTACTGTAGTGTGCTGGAGGCGTACATTTAGGTAGTATGGCTGACATTGTCAACCATGTGTAATGCTGGTCTTACACCAAACGACTTTTCAAATGATTTCTGTCGCAGACAAATTTCCAATTTCATTATAAAATCCTGAAAGTTTCGCTTGGGTTGAGGTGTGCCTCCATCGTCTCCATGGGGTAAAGTGGTCATAAAACTCAGTCTAACTCAGCGCTTTCTTAAGTCTGTCTTGACATTCTGATAAAATCAATGTGGAGTGAGCAAGAGCTTCTCGTTGACATGTCCTCCCATTTGTACCACGATTGAGTGGAGGAGGAAAGAAAAAAGTGGACAGAAATTGTTGCAGCCCAAAAATATACACACAAGGACAGCTGTGGCCAAAGGCTGCTTTTATTTCTGCTCCATTGTTTTCCTGTAAATTTCCACCAGGAGCAGGATGGGAAATAATGTCAAGATGAATCTAGTTGTAGTCAGTCCTCAGTCTTTGCAGATACTTAAAAATTCTGTGGCTTTTTGACACACTGTCTTTAGATATAAGAGGGTGTCAGACTTTAGCCTTTAAAAATATTTTCAAAGTTTTCTAGTGCATGGTAGGCATGAACTGTCCCGCTTTGTAGTCTTTGTTTTTTAGTCTGTTTTGTTCCCCTTTAAATCATTCTTGACACTGTACTTCAGTTGAGCAACTTAAAACTGGAGTCAAATTCCTTGTACTGTATGTATACACAGAGTACAAGTATGTATACATATATACAAATGTATGCTTGTCTGATGAAGTGGATTCTGACTCTGATGTCTCTGAAATGGATTCCACCAGCTTGGGGACCACAAGCAGACCACTGGGGAATTACGGGTTGTGTCATCTGAGAATGTCTTGAGATCTGTACACATGTGCACTCTAATAAGTAAAACAGTTGGCACAAGCATTATACTTACTTATAATCTTTACCACTTAACATGCTTGGTTTAGCTCTCCACCATATGTTGCTATTTATGCATGAAGCAATGGGGAAGGTCCTGCAACCTGTCAGCGTTCTCCATAGCGTGCTGTCCTGCATACTCTAGCAAGATATTCACCTCTGGAACTATCATATTTTTCTGATCCTGACTGTCCTGAGTGTGATCCTTTACTACTAAAAATATGCCATATGGCCTATTCGTCAAGTAGGTCTGCAAGTGACTTGGAGAGGTTGCTGTCGTGGCTCCCAGTAACTGAGACAGTATTAGCTTTACCTCAGTATCATCTTCCTTCCAATGACTAAATGCCCATTTTGAACTTTCAGCAACACATTCGATGTGATGCCTCTTAACCATAAAAAGCCTAACTTACCTCAAAAGCTGAACCACCGATGGTATACTTTCCCCCTAACTTCTTGTGCTACCTTGTAATATGTGCTTCTCCCTTCCCATATTTGTGTCACTTGTGTGTTCTTCACAAAACCTTTTGTAACTAACAGCCTTATCCTGGGTCATAACTAAAAGCCATGGCCCACTAATCAAACATTTTCCATTTGAACAAATCCAAATAAAACACTCAAAAATGACCTTAAAATGGAGAGTGAAGAATCTACTTTAGCTTAAAGACTCTGCTTGTAGTTTTGTGTTTGAGTGGCAAGACGCCTTCAAACATGCAGGAAGTATCAGAAGCAAGCAGTGGTTATTCAGACAAAAACACAAAGGAGCTTCTCATCCTCATTGTGTGCTGGAAAATGACGACAGATTTCTTTTTGTCGTCTTCTGATGAGATGTACCAGAGGTCAACCCACGTGTAAGACATTAAAACTACTAATTAAAAAAAAATTAACATATGCAAGATGTGTTGCTATGGATATGTACACATTATGCATACTGTCAAGGTCCAACATGAAAATGAACAATTTGAATATGACCAGGAATCTCTCAAAATAATTACAAGCAGTGACAGACAGCCATGGCACACCAAACAACATCTGTTGTTGTTGGAAAGTGTTTGATTAGTGTGCCATGACCTATAGAAATGCCTGTCATTCAGCTGTGGTGATCTGAAGTTTGTCGAAAGGGGTTGTGATAATATTGACATAAATATCAAAGTGAAGGTGTTAGTGATGATGAAATTTGGACAGACCAGCATTACCGACCCTGCAGTTGTGCTGCTAGTGTGGCTAAGAATGAACAGGTTTTCACATCAGTAAACAGTGTCTTTCAGTGTGTTTATATACATTACGTTTCAAAATTCATGTAGGCGAACGCCCAGTTTTTACACTTATCTTTACAAAATTCCCACATTCCATCCTCAGCCAATCTAAGTGTCAGCATTGCGCAGAACAAAATGGCTTCCCTGCTCAGTCTACCTCTGTGCTTCCCCACGATCATAACACAAAAGAGACATTGTGCATTCTGGTGGTGTACGCAGGAACTACAATATTTGTACAATACAGTATGTCTGAGATTCCAGATTTTCACCTGACAACTGCAATATGGTATGAGAATCCTAAGGCCAACATGGTATTTTTTTTTAAGCAGCTGGCTGAACCAGAAAGCGGCGTATTTCTTTGAGCATCTGTTGTACTGTCTGTGTGTCCTTTCACATGCACAGATTTTACATTGTGGCTTCAGTTGCAGATTCAGGGGAATAAACCTGAATGGGAAGGATTGTGTGCTTCTGTACCTGGTAAAGCTGTCTTAACTCAGCCCATATGTGAATCACCGACTCTTTGTAATAGCCTGCCTCTGTCAAGAGAGAGGATGTACCTGTCAAATCATTTAAATTACTACAACCATTGTTGAGATGGAAATGCTTGGATCAGCGCTTTGACGTTGTGGAACTTCCATGGCCCTGAAAGTATGCCTCACTGAGTTTTGGTGTCTTTGCAAAACAGAATTATGCTCTGTGAAATGTCTCTGTCCAAACTCATGGAAGTGAATCAAAATCAACAAACTGAAGTTGAGCTTGGCTGTATTTCATAAACACTCACAGGCTGTACTGCACACAAATACACATGCACAAGCCTGCTTTGCATCTGAAACACAAACACGCACTCACATAATCAGTGTACATACAGTACATTACTGGATGCTGCATAAATGACTGTCTGTCTTAATTTATGTTGCAACCTTCAATACACAATGACAATATTCCATGTAGGTCACATTTTAAATTTAATAAAAATAATCACTTTGTGATATCCATGTGAAACATAATCTGCAATTTAGATTCATTCAAGCCTCGAATATTCCTCATACCAGCGTCTTGACAGAGAACCTAAAAATTACAGAGAGTTATAATCTTGGATTTTAATTTAATTTATATACATCTCACTCCTCCATGTTCCCTATAGTTAATGGCCTCTTGTAGACCCTTGACTGTTCATAAATCAGAAGTTCAGCTCTGGCGCTATTACAAATTGAGTGATCTAGCCAAAGCTGCTGTATCCATGAATCTTCTGAGTTGAGTGTAGGAGGAGAGAGGGGGGAACACAAACAGAAGAGCCTACAGTATTTCCGCACCATTATTCCACGTCAGTTTTCCAGACATAGAATAAAGCAGGTCTAGTTCTTGGTTTAATACCAGAGTGCAGAAAAACTCTGGCCGGTTCTCTAAATGTTTTCAGGTGGCAACATTTTGTGGCAGAGCAAGAAATAGGACGACCGTAATTTGAGCCTGAATCTAGGACATGCATGCGCACTCACATGGACATTCGCAATGTATTTTGTGATTCATTTTATTACGAGCTTCTATTGTATTGAAAGTAAAAATCATCTTATCTTCAGTGCATTTCACTCAGCTACTTCTCACTACAGGGGCTGACAAGAGCAAAAGTGCTAGAAAATATTTCCATAGAAGAAAGAATGTGCTGCAGCTTCAGAAATGATGCCATATCAAAAATACATCCAGAAAACCAAAACAGGTAACGTCAAGACAGCACCTTCCCTTTGGCGCTACTTTTTCTCAAACATATGTATTCTTACGGTGAAGTCTGCAGTGCACAGTGCATCATTACCCCAGCAGTGAGAATTTGCTCACTATAGCATACACTCAAATGGATATTAATTTATTTAGCTGACTGCGGTCTACTGTAGGTAACACACTGACTATGAATAAGAACCTCAAAGAACCCACTTTAAAAAAAAACAACTCAAACTATCCATTTTATTTTCATCTGAATTGGCATCGTTTCTGAAACTGTAGCACGCTTTTCCTAATGGAAATGATTTTGGCTGTTTGCCCATGCCGGCCACCATATATAACAAAATATAATGATAACATTAATAACTATATTTAATAACAGCTTTATATAGCCTTATAGTATAGGCTTGAGCATAAGACAGACAAAGATTTATGTGCAAAACTGAGAATATTTTTCACTTCTTTGCTGGACAGACAACCTTTCTTCATCAGAAAGAAAAAGAAAATGTGCCTCAGGCTGTCAGAATTATGAATGTGTGGCTATTTCTTTCTGTTTTACTTTTGTGTCCCAACTGCAAAGCCTCTATGACTTTTAGTGTTATAATGAGTTTGTTGTGGCGTCTAAAGGGATTGTAAAGTTCTAAAATAGCATTGTTCACAAACAAATTTCTATTCTATAATTACAATCCTACAGGATTACCCAGCATTGTATAAAACAAAAGTTTAGGGCTCACTTTGTGAAATTGAAATTCTTGTTGAAAACACTATGAGGGATCATGTTTAGGCACACAGCAGTGTTACCTCTGTTTTCCACACTCAAGGATAAAAATTTAATGATTGGCGTGACAGAAAGGCACATCTAGCTTCAGTAATGCTGTGGTGTCGCTGAAATGTTTTCAAATTTCGTGGGAAGTACGCTGTTGTTATGCACTGGATTCCTGAAGTACTTTCTGGTTAGAACCCCTGCAGGGAAAACCTATTGCACCTTTTAAAGGAGTGCTGGTGCCAACGCTGCGAAAGAGACATATGAGGCTGTGGACATCCAATTGATTTTCAGTCAACACATCCCTCACGTAGTCTTTTATGTGTTAAATTATTTAAGCGCCACAGCTTGAGGGAAGTGAGTTTATATCCTCCCAGAGGAATGGGTAACTTACCTGTGTCACTGAGTCTTTCACACAGATTCAGCTATATTAGTTAAATGGGTTTCCTGGATTGGCCTTTTCACCCATGGGTTGAAAAGGTCTTAGGCAGGTGCCTCAGGCCACTGCACATGATCATCATAGAGAAGGTCTCTATCATTACCACTGTGTATTAGTAAATGGCCCATTCCAGCTTACCTCCGAGCATCGTTTTATCATCACACAATGGATTTCCCCCTGCAGCGTTCTTGGTAAATGACCATATTCATTATTCATCAAGGATTAGTGTCATAATCGATTTTGTCCAAACGGTCTGCATTCCACAATGTGTTCTTAATCCTCCCCCCAAGAAATGCTGAACTTTGTCACATCTAATTAGGTTGCATGAGTCGGCTACACTGAGACAGCCTTTACAACTTCATTACATGGTTGATAATTGGTGGCCCATTCTTGGATTTAATCAACGTCCCCATACATTTCCAGCAATGAGACGTGTTTGGTATGACAGCTTGTTAAAGCGTAACCGTTGCGGGCTTGTTTAGCCTGCAAAATATGGAACGTGCACTGAAGCGGCATAGTAGTAGCAGGACAGCTCAAACCTCGTGTGGTTTTGGTTGAATGGTGACCCACCTAGTGGTTGAGAAAGAATGAGTGCTTTTCAAGTCACTGAGTCATCTGTGTCTTTTTTGTGTGAGGCTGCTCTGTGTTTCCCCCAGCCCTCCAGTGATGACCGTCCTGTTCTCCATTCCCAGCTGCAAGATGGACCTGTGGTGCATGTGACATCTGTATCTGCCAATGGACGTGTTAAGGCTGTCAACTCCACAGCACTCAGCCTGTCAGTCAGCCTTGCCACAAACAGCCTGGGACCACAGCTGTCATAATGATCCAACAATAGAAAAGAACAATCTGCTGATCCTCTCTTACCCTGACTGAACTATGGGTGTTCTTGAAACACTAGTCAGCTTGTCTTTTCCAATTGATATGGACCAGACACGGTACATGGTTTCTCCGTGTCTATCTTTATCTACCCCACGTCTATTTATTATGATACTGATGTTGATGATGATGATGACTTGTATTACACAACAAACAATTTAAGGAATTGTATCTGCTTAACCCTGACAATGCCTCTCCGCCAATAACTTTGTAAGTATTAATTAGTTCAAGAATTAATTTGAACTATTCCTAAGCCATTCTTAAAAAAAAGGCTGACTTTGTTGCGTTTGCAATACCAGAGAAACAAATGTTTTACTGCCTATGTTGTGCAGCAAGAGCTCGGCCTTGCTTCATATTCTCTAATCTTGGTCTCAAATTATTCAAGAACCTCGTTTACCCTTGTTTAGAAATGACTTGACAGTCCTGTAATAGCACTGTTCACAACAATTACAATATTCTGTCAAACAAAAATGAAACAAAACTTCAAAAACTGTTTACCATAATAAATTGAGGACTTTCACTGCTAAAACCATTAACATCCATCATCCCCTGAGATGGGTCTTTGACAGTTCTTCATTATAAACAATACTGCTCCACTGGGTTTAGTACCTTTATTTCAAGTTACCGTTAAATGCGTTTGTAGCTGTTTCCACGTAATTAAATACAGCACTTAGTCAATTTGTTCTGTTTTAGAGAGAGACGTATTAAACCCCAGGTCTTGACTATTCAGGATACACTGCATCATGGCCTAAGATGGATTTATTGGCTCCAGGCATCTATTTGGTACAAGAATAAATCAGACCCAGAGGTAGATTGTGCAGTGACTCCTTCTATTTTGTGATCTTTTGCCATTTACAGACAACTATGAAAAGGTTAGTGTGTCAGGCACTCTGGGAGTACAGTTGGCACTGCGGTGGTACAGTAAAAGTAAGTGTATGAATAGAGCTTACAAGAATAGCCAATTATATTTTAACAAGACTCCTCTAGACTGCTGATACCTCATTGATGTGTACAGGTCTAAAGCCTTGAATCCCCTGGGAAGATTGGAAAGGTGTAACGAGCCAGTTATTCAGATAAGATAAGTTCTGCCATCCACTCGTTACACAGACTGTCAATGCTGATGAAACTTGATGACTCGTCTTGTCTGTTAGCTTTCATTTGTACATGATGCAATTATGATACGTTTCTCAGTGTGCTGTTAATGATGATCAGAGCATGAGCTCCTATACACTCCACATAATTAGTCTTTCCAAATCCATTGAAAATAACACTGGGATTTACAGGACTCAATGTATGAGATATTGATTTAATGTGATGATTTTGCATAATGACATTAGAGTTACTGTTTTAAATCCTACCAAATAACACCAACTACTGTATGATTTGCTGCCACCGCACAGCTTAAACATACAGTGGCTAAGAAGCACTTATGTCACATTTTTATAAAAGGAGGGGAAAAAATATAAACAACAAGCAAAAAAGAAAAAGGCATGTTCGCCCATTTTACAACATCAGCACACAGAAGAGTAAATTCCAGCAGAATATTCTGAGAAGTTGTCACATAAATATTTCATACATAGGAGCTTTAAGTAACAACCAAGTGAAATGTGTTAACCGGTTACAGAATCTGAGTGACAGCAGATAATATTATGCATAAATTTAAAGACAAATGTATAAGCTCCAGAGAGAGAGAGAGAGTGAGAGACGCATCTAAAAACCTTGAAAATGTATCTTTAAATGTCACTTCTTCAGATTTCAAATCATAAGACAAAACATGCTTTTGATTGAGCATTTTAATCAAATCATAAATCCACATGAAAGCATTGTCTTGACCAGCTTGTTGGCCCTGAAAAATAAAGGGAGAGACACAAGAAATGCTAAAGTTAACTAGTTTAAAACATAAACAAAGCATAAATGCATAAAGCTGCTAAAAGGATAAGATGTGGAAATGAGCGGTCTAAGTGAGAAAACTGTCAATGATAATAAAGAATTCAAACACCTGATCAGAAGCGCTCTTTGAGGGGATGAGGTGGCAGGTTTTATAGCGTCTGGGATCATTTAACTGAGGTACTCCCAGTTATCCTGAGTGATCTGCCAACGTCAGCTCCAAGAACGTCGAAGCAGCACTGAACTTCCAAAGAAGGGAAGGAGCGTTGAGCTCCCCGCACAAGTTGCCACACCTGCGGAGAGGATTTGTTTTGTTTGAACGCCCCGCACACACACAGGTGTTTT
Organism: Nibea albiflora; assembly: GCA_014281875.1. Lineage (NCBI taxonomy): Eukaryota > Metazoa > Chordata > Actinopteri > Sciaenidae > Nibea > Nibea albiflora. The sequence continues at coordinate 12,430,489 of CM024790.1, read as the reverse complement.
CAGTTATTCTGGTTGATTAGACCTCTGCTCAGGGTGCAAATATATTTATATGAAAACAAAATAACATTTCCTGTGGCCCGCTGCGTTTGCTGTATTGCTTATTGATGTGCATTTCCCTTTCTTGATCTTTTTTTCATTTTGAGGATGGCAATTTGTAGGTGTTTGTACTTACTGATAGTGGGCAGCCAGATTTATGTTTGTTTGTTTTTTACATAAAAGATGTCATGAGCCATTTTATACGGTGTATAAGCCCACCATTTAGCCTATCTGCTGAACACAATACACAGAGGATATATACAAACTAACTGGAATTATTTAAATTATAATATTGTAATAAAAATCTCTTTTGGAGTCAGTGTGCAGAGATTACTGTTTACATATTTTTTGGGGAATTGAAACACGATGTATTAACCTAAAGGTTTCACTTGAAATCTCATGTTGCTGACTTTACTTGTTGTAAATGAATGAAAACCTCTTGCAAAGGGCATCCAAATGACAGTTCACATTTTCCTCCACCGTTAGTGTTCAACAAAATGCAGCTAGGACTGTAATGAGGCTAAGGGTTGTCTTTGCCTCCTGTTACCCAAAGCTGAGTTTTAACAAGGGCGTTGCGAAGACACAGCTGTCATATGGCTCTGAGTGTGAGTACAGCATTGTCTGCATTCGGATTGCGGTCTCCCTCTCCCTGCTCCATGAATAATGCAAGGCTACCGAGTCAGGTGATAAATTCTCGAGTGTAAATCCACAAAGCGCATCAATGAAGTGACTGTATTTTGACAGTACATCGTCAGATGGAGAGGGTTCATACCAATCAGAGAGAAAGAGAGCGAGAGCTGCAACAGGAAAACACTCGAGTGTTAACAACTGCGCTGAAAAGGCTTGACAATCTGAAGAATAAATGATCGGGGATGCTTTGTTTATAATGGGTGAATCTAAGTGATCAGATCAAAATATAATGCAATTTCATTCGCCGGTAATGTGATCATGAGGGGACAGGAAAATTGCAATGGCGGCTTTGGATCATGAGCTACCATCCACCAGTTACAGTGATGCTCAGTTATGTCAGCTGCTTGCTTCATTCAAACATGACTGGCGGTCACTCAGGTGAGGATGAGTGCAAGACAGAGGGACACTATGAAACAATAGCAAGTGTCAATCAATTACATTCATAAAGCGTAATTCTCCATCAAACCCATATTAAACATTAAAATGTTAAGGCAATCTTGAGACTACAGATGCAAACCTGGACTGCTGCTTGTAGCACAGTAGACTGCAGCTCGTTTATCATGTAATCACTGTGCTCACAGGGTATAGCAAAAGGCTGAAGTCGTTGTCGCGGTTTGCTAGAAACTGAAAACCTCCATCAGCTATGATTTTAAAGAAAGTACATTTAAAATGCATTAATATCATGCCCAGTATACATATTACCATTTAGAACACTGCCACAAGCATAAATGAAACTTTAATCAGCTTTTTAAATTGAAATAACTGCAGTATATTCTGTAGGTATAGGTATAATTAGGTACCTGAACTTTGTCCCCAGATGGAGTGTCCCCACAATGTAGTTAGTACAAACACGCCCATAATGTATATACAGGCACATGCTCAGAAAAAGAATGAACATAACGTAATGTAATTCAAAGAGCATAAAGAAGTGGGGTTCTAAAATGCCAAGAACACGAGGCAGAAGTAAAGACATTTCAAAAAGTAAAGTCAATTTTATTTATTTATTTAGCTGAAATCACTTTGATGTCTCATAGGGCTTTCGAGTCTGAACAACATACGACAGACACCTTCCATCCTTCAACCCGAAATTCAGATAAGAAAAACCTCCTGCTGCAGACAGCTGTACTGTGGGAGTGTGTAGTTAAAGCTTTGTGGCATACTGTTGCACACATGCAGTATCCATTTTTCTTTTCTGTTTGTTGAAAAAGAATCCAATGGATACACGGCTCTATGTTTTTTCCATTTTAATCAAACATTCATTAAAAGGTTAAATAGTATGTCATGTTTTCCATTTATAATGATGATAAGCACATGGACTAGAGATTATTTCAGACCCTTTCTCCAGGTCCTCCTTGCTCCATTCCATCTTTTTTAAAATTACTGTCTCTTCTAGCACTCTGAATGAAAATCACGCACTCTTAAGGACAACTTGACACCCGTGGAGACATTCAAATATTCAAGCAAATCAAATAGCTCAAACAACAGAGAGGCAATTAGTGCATTTATTTACTTGAAAGTGTCAAACGCTTTCTGGATTGCTTTGTGGACCCCACCACCCTGCTATTCCAAATATGTGAAAACATAAACATAATGCCAAATTACTGACCTTAAAAAGCCACGTTTGAGTATCTAGCTGACTGTATTTGCTAATTTAGAAATTTTTACTGCACAGAAAGATGATTAAGCAACGCTTGGATGATTACGGTCGGGTGATACTGAAATACTGGTGATTTTTGAGAAATAAAAACACCTCATTGTTCCTGCTTCATGTCTCACACCTATCATAAGCTGTCAAATTGCAACTAATAACCTCGAGCAAATGCTAAAATATAGAGAAATCCAACTTACAAAAATGTCCCTACCCTCTCTTAACATTGACAGATTAATTGACCTGATTAATTTAATGTGCTTCATTTAGCTTTGTTCACTATGTATTAGTCAAAGAAAAGTCTGTAAAGGTTCTCAGTCATCCAGGTCATCTTTCTTCAAAGAGAGGCTATAGGATGTAAGATCGACAAACAAGTCCAGACTTAACCATTTTGTAGTCAAAGGAAAGCTGGAAAAGAAAAAACCATTACGTTCCACTTTCCCTCATCAAATAATTATGTTGCCTTGAATAGGCAGAATGAATAACTACTAGAACTAGCATTAGCCTTGTGCTTAGTGGACTAGAGTGGCTGCCAGGTTATCAAACGTTGTCAGTATGTATACTAATACTATTTGTGTGTATAAGAAAAACAGAGAGCGATTCAGAGAAAACATATGTTGTGGAAGGAAGTGCAATTGATGTTTTGCCTACTTCACCACAGGCTCTCCTCTCCTCATGCTTCATTGCTGCAACCAGTATAACCACAAACATCGGCGACACAGATGTCGGATCTGTCGGTTTGATTTGGGACTCCTCCAAACCAGTGTGCACCCAAGTGATTTCTAATTATCATCACCATAACACATGAAGAGGTGAGTTGACTGCAGCACTCTGGTCGCTCTCTCATTAAGTCCTGGAGCAGCAGAATAACTTTAACATGCAGTCTCATCGAAAGAGCAATTAAAGTTTGATGCCACAGCAGACTATACTCTTTTCTACCAGTTTACATCATTAGGACTCAAAGGTGCTTCACTCTGCCTGTGGGAACCAACTCCCAAGTCCTCCGAGCCATCTCATATATGAAAAGGATGTTTGAATGTGCTTTGATTGCTCACACTGTTTCAGAACAGGTGCAGACAAAAAAAAGCTGTGCTCTTGCCTTGAAACTAAAAATCTGCTTGCTGTCTAATGTGCCATTAGGATATTGAGTGTCAGCTGCTTTACCTTTCATAGCTAAACTTTAGGTTAAAACTATTTGTATTCACTGAGTCCTTGAAAGGCATTTGTCAGAATAACAGTAAGTGGATAGACTGTTAAGGAACATTGTGCAGGTTTTTCCTCCTGTGTTAGTGTTTATATTAGTAGCAGTAGTATTCTGGGAATTAAAATATACACAACCTACTTGATGATCTTGCGAATGGAGGCAACTTATTGACTTAAACACACGCCGCTGACCTACTGACCTAGCACTTGGTTTTGACTCTATTTTCAAGCAGGAAAAAAAATGGCAGCCTGCATGACCAATAACGTATCATCTAAAAACATTTGAGGAAAGAAGAAAAATGGGCAACGCAGTAACACAACCTTGGTACACATTTGATCAGCCCTGCCTAGCTTGACAGTTTCATCTGAGATTTGTGAACCTGATGTGTCGGGCTGGACAGAGTCACTGAGAATGAGTTGTCAGTCACAAGTTATCCCTAAAGCATACATGCTTTGCTTAACAGCTTGTTTCCACTGGGCACGGCTGTGGCATTTTCTGGCTGCGCTGCGGTCAACAGAGCTGATCGAGGCCGTTCTAGACAATGCTTGTGATTCCACCAGAAGTGTGGCAGGGCGTTTCAGAAATGTCCCAGAAGCAGCTCTTTGCTTGGTTCCGCAGAGAATACTCAGCTAACCAGCCACGTGTAGCAGGACAGAGTAGATCTCACTGGCAGGAAGTTAGATACAGAAGTGAGAATCTAGTCAAAATAAAATAAATGTAGGGGGGAATCTGACTGGAAAGCAGAGCCAGTGTTGTGCCAGAACTGGAGCTGGGCAAGCAGGCAATGTAACGGGCTCAGTAGCCCCTATGGACATTATCAGAGGCAAAAAGACTGAAGGGGGCAGAGAAAATGAGAGTGAGACCAATTAAGAAGCTGCCAGACAGGAGTAAATCTGGGAATGACTTTTAGTCGCTAACAAAAACTTTGTGAAACTAGTATGTGACTAGTAAGTAATATTAGCTGACTGCTATGTCTTGTGTTGTTGACCTTGCTTGATGTTTTGCTGTTAGAAAAGTTGTCAACTTTTTAGTTTTTGATAATGTAACAACAAATAACAAACATGTACAGCTGTCCATATTTACAACAGTGGCATTACACTCTGAAACTGGGGACGCTAGATGGCAAAAAAAAAAACCCTGTTTGTACTTATCATCCCTTTAAGAAAGTCATGGCATGAAGCCACGTGGAAGACAGACCAAAGTCAATGGAATCAAGTTGCAAATGTGACCATAACTTACTAAATTAGTCAAACTTTTACCCAATTGCAGTTCTACATGCAAACATATAAGTCTAAATGGGAAATCTGTTATTAACTCAATGGGATAGCAGGATTTGTATTATATTATTCAGTGGGACTCTTTAAGAACCAAAGTAGGATCAACAAGTATTATAGTATACATAAGAAAACGTGGATTCTTGTATGTCTTTTCTAAAATGCCAAAATTGTTAGCCCCACTCTGCCACAGCCATGAATATTCACAATGATAAATTATAGCTATTTTTCACATACCTGAAGACTACTGAAGCCTACAATCACTACTCGCAGTGTTTTATTATGATAAATAGAAAATTATGATACCCAGCTAAGGTAATTTTCACTCATTGAGCCCAACAGCCGAACAACCTACTGAATCCAAAGTTTCAGGTCTAAATTCAGGTCCACATCCAAATTACCCCACAACTGCCAAAAGCAGCTCCTGGTTCCAATCTGCCTGCTGTTCAGTCCCGTTGTTCCCAGGCTTATTCCTCTTCCCATTTCCATCCATAGATCTGGACTGGGACTGTTTGTCAGGAGCTCTTATGCCAGTGTCTCCTCTGTCCCACAACACTGTCTTGTTTTTGGTGAATGCAAAATGCTGATAAATGATGCTACGTGCTAGACATATTTACTTGCTTACCATGGATAGGCCATACGTATTATACTGTGTCCTTTATTTTACATGTAAAATATATTAGCCTACCTTGCTCTTAAGTACTGAAAAGATATTCTTGTAAATGAGCACAAGACCATGAATTGATAATTTAATGCTTATCTGACAAGGCCTGAAAATCAGTTTTCCATGTATTGTGAGATAACCAAACATCAAACGGGGAGAAATATGTTGAGCAATCACTTAAAATCAAAATTATAAGATCAACAAACATAGTGCAAGGCAAGGTCAGAGAAGAATTATTAGCACACACTACGCCTGAACCTTGAGATGAAGGGAAATTAAGATAACAGATAAATCTTGCAACCTCAACCGATTCACCTCAGAAGCTTCAGAAAATGCAAAGAACAAAGTCATGTATCATCTGGTACTTTGAAGGTAAAATCAAGGTTACAGCACCTACTGTGCAGATATAGTCTATTTTATTATTATGTACATTTGGCTTTCAAGGATACTGTGAGTCATTAAAGGGCAACAGCTTTTACTGTAGGTCCTGTCAGCCTCTTTCGATGTCATACTTGATATCACAGTTGCAGGGGAATGTTCAGTAAATAAACTGACATGCTAGCACACAGTGAAAGGAACAATGCAAGGCACGTACAGTTGGCAGAACTCTTGGTATATATATATATATAGCATCCTCTGAAGAGTCAGTGACTTTACTGTACATATTGATGTAGCTTTAAATATAGATATAGTGACGTTGTAAGGCAAGGTATGGTTAGTGTGTAGTCAACCAGACAGTTTAAGCAAAATGAGGAACAGATTATAGAACTTGTACATGATTCCTGGGAATGGAAAGTGTGATAGTGTGCAAAAACCTAAGCTGACAGACAGTGTAAGATAAGTGCAGCGCTGCAGTAATGTCTCGGCAATAATGCATATCATGGATATACAGGCCAGTGCAGGAATACAGGTCCACAGACAGCTCTGTAGGTGGTGAGGAGTAGAGTGTGTGTGGGTATACTATACTGTAGGACTACTGGGAATAAATTACTGAGAGAGCTAGCTGGTCGTATTGGGCCTGCAGCACCTTATGGTACATTTTTGTGAAAAAAAAAAAGAAAACAAGATAGCGAGGCAGATTTGGATTATAGATTGTAGTCAGTGCACCGTCCAAATTCCAGCAGTGTTTGTTGTCTGCAGTGTGAATGTGTAGAATCAGCATCAGATTGTTGCTGGGTAATGTCCTTGAAATTGTGTTTCTGAATTGTTTACTTGTGAGTTAATCAATATTTAGATTGAAAAATAGATTACTGCTAGCTTACTGCGAAATTGTTCAGTTGAAAAGGGCACAGTTTCTCCCCCCAAAAATGCAACAGTAGCTGTTTCCTTGGCATATAAACTAAAGTACTTAGAGTTATAAAGAGATCTTCAGCAGCTCTATTACCCTGGGACCCTATTTATTATCATCTTCCTTTTTGACTGACAGGTCGCAACTTCTCAATAGCAAGGTAGCCACACCCTAAAGCAGACCTGGGCAATCTGTTCCACAAAGGGCCGGTGTGGCTGCAGGTTTCCTTTCCAACCAAGCAGCAGCACACCAGACTTGACTCATTTAATCAACTGATCTCAGTCTTTAGAGGGATGGCTGGTCAAATGGTGTGCTCTTGGTTGGTTTGAACAAACACCTGCAGCCACACCGGCCCTTTGTGGAAAAGATTGCTCAGGTCTGCCCTAAAGCATCTCTCAACAGAACTATCATGTCATCAGGCTGTATTGAATAAGACTTAAAACTAGCAACTAAGACCATAAACCCATTAGGAAACTGTTTACTGAGGTAAGGTAAGTTTGTCATTACATTAAGTACAACTGGGTTGCTTTTTGCAACCAAGGCGTCGGCCCCTGCTGGTTATTAGAAAGAATGCAGGTTTAAGGGGCTGAGACATCTTGGATTTATCACGGTTTTATCAATAACATGCAAACACAACAAGACAGTTCCAGCAGCTCAGACTTGATTAATAAAGATTATTTTCCAATTAATAATCTTTAGTGATCAATCTGGTTTTGTTATTTTCTGCATGCACCCTTTACAACCATCAAGCAGAAACCTGAAACCTGAAAGCAGATGAAATGTCTGGCACTTTTTTGCATGTAGTAATTAAAGGTCAAGCATATTATTGCAAGCATGGCCATTTAAGTAATGTGTTATATGCGCAGTAGCCTCAGTGGTCTGACACATTTTTTGTTGTCACAAGCGACTATGATCAACTATAATTTCTATTTGCAACACAGAGGGCGATGACATTTTCGGATGTTATTAGTTTGAGAGTACAGTTTTCTTATTTCAGTTACGGAACAAAAGCAAACGGAAAAGCAAAGGGCTTCCTTTCATGGTGAATTCACAATTCAGGGGCTATTAATGTTAAAGGTCTACAGCCTGCAGTTGTACCACAATGAGTATGTGATAAGATAACTAACATAAAATATTGCTTCTAGTAAATCAGAGGTCTTCGAGCCAGAACCGCCCGCTGGATAATAGCCTATTTTCTTTTTCTTCGGCATGAGGTAACCTTATCCACAAGTTAATAATTTGTGTGTCCCACTGTGAGGACACAGAGCTGAATTGCACCGACCTGCTGGTAACAGTTGGGTTAAATGGTGAATATGGTTAAGTAACATATTTCGAGGCAGTTAAATCTGCAGTTAAGTTTGGTGCAAAGACATATAGGGCAGCCAGTAAACACTTTTCACCTACAAGCCAATTAACGGACACGAGCTGACCAGTGAACAGGACACATTTCATGTTGATGAGCACGGACAGTTAAGTGCTTGTCCCATTAAACCGTGTCTGACATGGAGGACATCAAAGTCCAACGGAAATTAAATTAAATTTCTGTCTTTGTCTTCTACAGCATACATATCTGCTATGTCAGTGTGTTCTCCTTGGAGGAAGAAAAAATCAGAAACCAAAAGGGAGAAATTTAGATTTCACACTGAGCCAGACAATTAAACACAGACACCAACATGCCCCTCCATCTGGCTGAGATGAAAAGGAGCATTTCTGAAATTCCCTAAATTGTGACCTTTTTCCTTAAAGGTAAATTAAAACCATTAACAACACACTGACAATACTTTCAACTACGAAAGAGGTCCACTGCTGAGATTCTTGAGCTAAATGTTGGCGTCAGCATGCTAACATGCCAATGATGTTTACATGTAGATGTTTAACAGGTACAGTGTTAGTTTAGCATGTTAACATTTCCCGATTATCACTGGAGGGTGTACAGTTTTGTAGTGTCATTAGTTTTAGTAGTAAACCAGACTATGGACATTTGAACAAATGTAACGTCGCTAAGCATCCTGAGGGGACATTAATGTTCATCATCCATTCACAGCATTTTACTCTGAACTACTAATGTCAACCTCATGGTGGCAGTAAAGGAGATATCAGAGGGTCACCAAAGTAATTAGAATGAATTGTTTGGGAACCATTAATGTCTGCGCTGACTTCTGTGCCAATTTATCTAGAAAATGTTGAGATATTTCACTGGACAAGTCAAAACTTTGACATGCTCATTTTCGGAACCAAACTGGTGGACCGACAGACTAACATTGCTGTTCCTCGAGTTATGCTGCTAGCGTTGGAAAAAAAAAAATTGATTGATTTCTAACCCTTAAAAAAAGGGGGCAACTGAACAGGCAATTTACTGCTCTACTAAATATGCATGTTGCTGTTGTTTTATAAACAAGAGCATACACCATCCTTATCTTTTAACAAAAATGGCGATAATTAAGCTATCCATCTTAATCTGACCCTCACAGGCAGAAGGCGATTTGTGGGAGGTTGAGGGGGTTTCCATCCCCTTTATTGGCAAAATGACCAAAATGCATCATCCTCCATCTCCCAGTAGCAGTGAGACTTCAGGGCCAGAGGGAATGTTTAGTTCGATGTGTTATGTCTAGTTCAGGGGTGTCCAAACTTTTTACCCTTGGAGCCTTGGAGGGCCGAAACTAAAACTGGTCCACTGGCCAAAAGCAAATGAATATCCCGAGTTCCCTCAATTGACTGACTTCCTAAGCAAAATTTTACTCTACGTCCGCTATGCTCAGATTATGAGAAAATAATTGATAATTCTGCATATTTAACCTATTCCATGCTGGACAATGACATACTTGACTGACAATACTGTCTTCCAGAGACTGTGGTGACCTCTCATGGACAATAACAGCTTCACGACCACAAGCCAGAGATCTCATTCATACATCATAGGATGTATGAATTTTCCAGATATATTGACAAGAGAATTTCTGAGCAATGTCTTGATGATCAGTGCTTGCCATCCAATCACAGAAAAAATGCTTTCAGAAAGCCCTGGTCTAGTCTGTTCATTGACACTTTACTTGACTGAGGTTTGTGCAGAGTCTATGGATGCGACCATGACTCTGAAATCTAAGTGGCTCATGGCGCTCTCCATGGTGCTGACGTAGCGCACCGATTTGTGATTTTAGTCTTGGTTCTATAATATTCTCTAAACTAAATCCTCAGTTTGTGCTAATGAAAATACACTCCCAGACTTAGCTATACTTAAAGCATCCTTCAACAATATCCTTTGGGAATAAATCAGTGTGTGTGTGTGTGTTTGTTGGCGGTGTAGGGGCATGGGTATGCTCCCATTGGGCCAAACAATTCATCAACTTCTCACAGGAATCGAAGGAGAGGGAGATCATGCTTTAACTTTAATAATGACTGATGGAAAACAGAGATATTGTTCTGACTCCAGCTTGTGGAATTCCCATCTTCAGTATTGGCTTCCTGTCCACAGAGAGCCTTAAATAATGTTTTTGAAATGCTTTAACTTTCCGTGGCACCCTCTTGCTGAGCTTTTCATCTTGTCTGAGCATTAAACCTTAGACACACGATCCAATTTGAAACGTTTACACATTCTGTCTCCGGCATTTATACTGTGTAAGATTACTTTCTACCTTCTACCACCTGGTTTGTTGATATCACAATAAAAACCCCTCAGGGTATAGAGTATATTCTATTTTGCCACCTGATTTCCTGAATGTGTGCTGAGATCCCCGTGGCCGTATAGTAATTTTCAGGCACTAGCACAGTGAACTGTTTAGTTAAACTTGTTACACATGCCAATGGGGTAATCCTGCATTAGTGATGAGAAAATCACACCAACTGGCGAACACAGAAACACTTCAGAGTGTGACAGCGACATAATCGCTTAAATAACCACTGGTTCATTTGTCTGCATGGCCCATTTTGATGTAGATGATGACAACTACCTCAAGCGATGAGAAAGAACCACACAGTCCCATCTGTTTCTAAACAAGGGTATCAAAGAATGTTCCCCGGATAAGCTCCCACTTTGCATTTATTGTGTTAATGTCTCCAAAGCAAAAATGGGCTATATGTATTTTGCTGACAGCTGGTCTGACATTAATACTGTTTTCAAACCTATCCCATTATGCAAACTGTCTAAATGAAGGGCATTGAGAGCATCAGCTTGTACTTTGGCAACAAACTACAGTATAGGTCACTGTTCATGACTTCAAAGCACTGACTGAATTCCTGTTTGTATATTCAGAGCGTGACTTTCTCTTCCAAGTGTTCACAGAGCACAATATGGCTAAGGACTATTTTTCAGAGGTGAAGCTATGAGTGAATCTGTATCACAACTCTGCTGGCTGAGCTCAGCGACCTGATAGACACCACTTCTGAAGCACAAAGAGAGAGTGAGATAGTTTTTAAGATATAATAAGGTTGATCCTTGTGGGAAATTCAAATGTTGCAATCATGGGAGGCTTTTTCCATTGCTAAACATGAACTTTGGTGATTTTTACCGGGATTCCATGTAAGATCACAGTCAATTTATTATTCTCATTCACTCAGCCATGATATGGGGGGAAAAAAAGAATGTCTGGGGCTTTCTGACCTGGTAGGTTTGCAACCTTTTGCCACCAGCCACTTGTTTATTTCAGCTGTCTGTCTGCCATATCATGCAGGGCAGGAAATATCTAAAAAGCTCATGTAAGTTTGTGAGCTATGTGTGGCTGCCCACTCACTTAGAGTTGGAGTCAATGTGAGCTAAAGTGACTTAAGCAAACAAAAAAATAAATAAAATATAGTGATATAGTATAGTGCTGCAGAGAATCCATTTGCCTTTGGTAGAAGATTTACTTTATTAATCCTTCTGTGGGGATTTTTTTTTTTTTACTTACAGGCCTGAAATACAACCACACACACAAAGGGCTTATAGCTTTGCAAATGTGGAGAGATGGTGGAGTGATGAGCTGCTACGTAGTGGTGCCCAGAGAACAGTGCCTTGTTTAAGAGCACCTCAGCAGCCCAGGGGGTGAACTGGCACCTCTCCAGCTATCAGCTGAAACTCCATAGTGAGGTCAACCCTCTGGTTCCCAAGCCAAGTCCCTATACAGTACGAACTAAGCTGCTGCAAGAAGAGAAGTGCATTACACGTCACCGACTGCGTGATTCAGTGTCATTGTGAAAATATAACCTGACTCTGTATCCTAACACATTAACGGTATATCGAGCCGCTGGCTTATCTTTTCACGCACACGCGGTAAAACTTTGCAAAACACGTCAAATAATACTTCTGTCACATAAATCCTTTTAGAGGAAGGCTGTCATTTTCTATGCCGTCCCTATCCACACTATGAAATCAGTGTGTAGAATTTGCATGATGAGATTATAATGTCTACTTCATACACATTTTGGACAGGATTCATTAATTAATCATTTTCTCTGGGCCGTTGCTCAAATGTTAGAAATCTTATATAGTATCACATGTGATGGACATCACTTCAAGCTTGAATGAAGTAAAAAAACAAAACATATTTCATTTACCAAATAAATCATCCAATTCAACTCAGCTGATAGGTTGACAACATTTAATTACTTTACTTATGGAAATGTAAACAACGTCTAACATCCCTTCATAATATTTGGCAGGTTACAGATAATTATGAGTTATCATTAACGTCTGAGGTAGATGGAAATATTTTTCCAATCCTATCATTTTAAACAACAATTCACCCTGTGCCAGCCAACTGCTGTGACAGTGCTGGATTTCAGGATCTCTCTCTCTCTGAGGACTGAGGGGGATAAAAATAGAAACTGTCATCGTTGGTTACTGTGAATGTCCACCCTATAAAACAGACGACTTCTAAGCTGCCAAGCTTCCTGCAAAGCCAAAGCACCTCTTTTTATCAAGAGAGGGAGTGCATTTTGAATAAATATCATACCTGCCACCACTGATATTGATTTTCTATACCTTTGAAAAAAATAAGAATCTTAACTGCTCTGTGCATTTTGGTTGTCGGTGCTGACGCCCTGTGGAAAAAAGTCCATTACTCAGTCACCCTTGCTTTTTGTGAGATTGGAAATCAGGCTTGATGAGCTGGTGTCAGAGCTCTCTTTTATACTTCATTCTGGACTGACAAGTGCAATCTGACAATAACGGAGACACTGTAGCTCAGTGAAAGCCCTCTATGACTAAATCACAGGTAAAGTATACTGTACATGCATACTAAACCCATGACAAGACGGTAACATGACCTCCTCGTGCATCCTAGCATTGTCTTGGGAACAGTAATATTACACAAAACATGGCTGCGTTATTTACCATAATACAATGAAAATGTGTTTTAATAGCCTCCATCTGTCACACTGAGGACAACAACACTAAGAGGTACTGTGCTTCTTTTTCCCCCAGGAGGGAAGAGAGTCAGGACTGAGCAAAGAAAGAGACATGGAGAGGAAAGTAAAGAGTTCGAGCAAGAAAAAAAAGAAAAAGGAAAAAAACTAAACTGGACCGAACTGCTGTGAGTCAAGACACTAGAAACTTGGTTGGAGACACAGCTATCATTAAAAACAACAGGCCCAAAATGAATATTGTTCAGCATTCATGTGAATCCTCCGATGCAGGTGATGCAAGAATGGCGTCAGCTTGTCAAACAGACAGGGAGAGAAAGCAAAGATGGGATGTTGTTTTTGATGCCAAAAAATGATTCAAGAACTATTTTGCTCCTCTGGTGAAATGCAGTCAGGTTAGAACCACATTCAACACGTTATTTACCTCTGAAATGTTCTCTGGCCCGCAACCAAATTCAACAAGGATGCAAAAAAGGAGGGGACTGGGCCTGAATGCTAATATTCTCATTTTGTTTGCATAGTCAGAGAAATGTTGGCATAAAGTGACATGATTCACTGCGAGACATAAAAAGAAATTTTATCTTCTCCGGAGAGGTCCCACTGAGATAGTAGCACAGAGTTATAGCAATAGATATATGAATTGAAGGTCACCCTTCAAAGGCCCAAGCAGTCTTAGAAAATAAAACATAGCAGGACAGAGGCAAGTGCACAGCATGTAAAACTGCTATGTTTATACATATAACAGTAAATAATAAGTGGAGAAAGGAAGGAGTGCAGGGATGAGATATTATATAAATGTGTTTTCGAGGAAATTGCCTATAAAAACTCTTCAGCATAACTTCACCTATTATGATTTTACACACTGAAAAATAAAAAAATGATAGTGTCACTGCCAACAGGAAGGTGCGAGGATAAGACAACGTTAAAAAGATGCCACCGTTACAGAGCACTGCATTTATTTTTTTAAGAACCTCTATACAAATAGATGGACAAGAGATAAATATTGTGGGAGATGATAACGATTCAATTCAGGCATGGTGTCATGCCATTAAGCAGACTCCTCTCCTCGGGGACAAGCTGAATAATGTACAGTGATAAAAGTTTCATTAATCTTTTTCATAATTAAAATGTGGTAAATAAAACATAACTGGGAGCAGCACTGAGAGCATTGTAGAAGACAGGTCTACATAAAGCATTGTGAAATTGATGGGTCTGAGCACTGAACAGGCATTGAGGGAGTTTGGTCTTCAGAGTTTGGTGAACTGGAAAACGATATCTTCTATTGAAATATAGATATTTTTTGGGACTGACTGTGGAGACAGCTACCTCTGACACCAAGGTGTGACCCCTCTTTTTAGGGCTGGTGCATTGGATGTTGACAGGCATCATCTCCGAGGTTTGATGGAAGGGCGATAATAACATCCGAGGCAGCCCTGCGTGGGCCTTATCCTTGCATTCTCTGTATGCAAATCATTAGCCACTGCCTCCTTTGTTAAGCAAGGTTTGTACAGTGTGCTCCTCTTCCTTTATCATTCGTACTGCCAAGCCCCGCGGAAATGAAAAGCAATGCAAATATGTCTGGCTTTTAGGAGTCGGCAGATAAAGCAGGGAGACCTTCAAACCGCAACGCTTCATCCGCTTCAGTTTAGCCTTGACCGAGGCATGCAAATTATACCTGAGACGTAGGGAGAGTGACGCCGCAAGCTGCACAGGCGCAAAGCTGGGGCTTGAGATAGGCAAATCTCTCCTGAAGCAGGGTTAATTGGCAGGAAATATCTATAGAAAGGTTTAGAAAAAGGGGGTTTGTGAAGCCCCACCAAAAAAAAAAAAAGCACACCTATTTATGCCACATACTGTTTGAGTCCTGACAGTGAAATGCTTGCAAAGCAATTCGGCCTCTCCGGTTTTTGTCATTTTCGCTTCTAGGCAAGGATGTGTTCTACTGCTGACCCAGGTACAAGGCGCAATTCAGCACTGCTTTATCAGATCAGTATTACATTGTCAAGTCTCGCTGGAGTTTTTTATGGACCCGTTCGAGGAGCTTCCTGTGCCAGTGTGATGGTGGTTTGCGTATTGGGTGCTCCCAGGATAACATCCATGAGCCAGAAACTTTGCGTAAATGAGAGCTTTCGGCAAAACTAAAAGGAGTACAAGTAAACAAAGCCCAGATTATACACATCCACAGAGGCCGAGGAGGCATATTAATGGCTGAAGTGTGTTGTTTTTGGGGATTTTCTTCTAATGCCCATGTTGATATTCTCCATATCCAACTAAATCATTGCACAACTAGAAAAGACGTCACTACAATCTTTACTTGTTGACTTGCAGGGAGCTACAGTGTGTTTGAAAGCCTCAGCTGGCAGTTTATTCCTGTGCTGCAATTATCTAAATGTTGCTACACACACCTGAACCTCCATCTGACCACTCTCATTTACCCCATCATTTATGGTTTCTTTTAGCATTGACCTTTCCTGTTAATTTCCCGTTGGCTACTGCTGAGGCTCACATCGGTTGATGTCCAGCCTCGCTCCACCCGCTCTGTTCCCCTTTCTCTGACATTGTCAGCACCAAAGGGGGGCCTTTATGTGTCCTGACTGCTCCATGTGGAGTGAGTAGGAAGAGGAGGCTATTAATGTAACTTTTAGGTCAAAGGGCAATGGCACACATTGACCTGATGATTGGTCACGAGGAAATAGCACGCCGCTTCATTTCCTACTATGATGGATAGTGGATTTATATTCCATGCGGATTTCTTGGACACATGTTGAAAGAGAAATACAGCAGAGGGAGAGAGACAGAGGTAAAAACAAGCAGAGAGTAAAGGGGAGGGCGAGGAATATGGTTGAGGTTCCCCGGTGTGTTTTCACCTGCGGTTCAAGCTTGCTCGTAACAATCCTGCTTAGCTCCCTGAAGTGTAGTGTGCCAGCGACGACATAACTGGCACTCCACATAAGATGAAGGTGGAGAGACATTTCATAAAACCAAGTCTCAATAGTGATTATTTAGCCAAGAAGTTTTACTCAAATACTGCACGCATACAAAGTGTAGTTTGCCTGTGATTGACAAAAAATGTAAATTTGAGGAGATTTAATGAACTTTTTTTCCCCTAATGGATTCTTTCATTGCTTTTGTAGCTTAAAGGGAGCTGTGTTTAGCCATATGCTACAAATAAATTGGGGCAACGTTTCAACTGATGCATTGGCTCCGTTTAAGATTGCCTAATTAAAAACTCTTGTAGAAAATGTACTGAAAAGTGTAAACTTAATTTTCCAAACTAAGAACTTTATTGCCAGGTACAGGATCATTTATGTTTATTCATGTGTACGAAGCAGTGCAAATATACCGGTAACTGGTTAGAGCAAAATAAAACAAAAATAAATGATGATTGAAGAAAAAAGTGATGGCTGCCAAAAACTGCATCATAATATCGCTTTGGCGAGAGTTTTATTTCATACTTTGCACTCTGGTTTGTTACAGGCTACATACAAAGCATACCTGACACAGACTGATGACAAGACAAGTCTTATGTTTTTTCCAAAAGATTCCTTACCTAGGAGTCTTCTGTTGCCCATGGCTGGTATTCTCCCAAGGATCTGCCTGAAAGCAGAGAGTCAGTCGTAGAGACATTTCATCCACCACATATCCAGCCGTAAGCCTTATTATTTCTTTGTCACTTGTAGCCTTCTGTACACAAATAAAATCCAGTTTGGGTTGTTCTGTCCCTCTCTGCATGGTTCTCTACATGTTTGGCCTCATATTGCCCTCAGGCAGACTTAATGCTACCATGAGTCACTAGCACATCTTGAGGCCCGAGTTGGGTTACAACACAGTATGGGCCAAAGCTAGCTGGTTTGCATTTCAATTCAGTAGATATCTGACTTTCAGCAAACTCTGAACATTTTCTGAGTCGCCCATTACAAGATGGAAAAAAAGTGCACTTCACCATATGGTAATGGCCTTCCTCCACGCAAATGTTATATGTATAGTATGTATGTAATACAGGCCTATGCTAATATGTATGTATAGTTGTGCTTTCGTAGGTGTTTCAGGAGGTCTAAGGTTGTGTTTTTTGCAATGGAAAGAGTCTTAGTACCACCACATTTGTCAGTGATGCTCATGTAACCACTCCTTTTACAAATTAAAGTCATGGCAATACGGCTAGCAATGTCAGTGTTTCAAACTTCTAAGCTAACCCCGCGGCTTGGTGACGTGCACGCATGAAGATTTCAAAGAGTTGAGGAGTGACAATAAAAGTAAGGTTGCTATGAGTACAGTGTCTTCCAAAAGTTTAAAAAAATAAACACATAGCTGTCCACTGGGAAACGCTCGGGGTGTTTTTTTCTTTCCTCGACCGCTTTGTCCTCGTGTTGGACTGAGGGCAGACTGAATGCTACGGTGACTCACTAATGACTTTTGTATGAGCTAGTAGTTAGCATTCTAATTTCAGTAGATACTGTAACTCTGCAACACAATATATAACACTGACATAATGTCAAACCTCTATCTCTTCTTGTTGAACGTTCAAACATTTATGAAGATAGGGTCCATTAATGTTTCTCTTTTTCCTGACATGCATCGTGTCACAGAAACACAATTGCAAGAATGAGATTAGTCATAATATTCAAAAAAGTCAAACTATTATGAAGAGTCAAGTTGAATTCAATACTCTGCTGTGGCACTGTAAACAGATGAAAGCATGCGTCAGATGAGTTATGCTGATGACCTGAAGTTACAGGCTTCACCAATAAGCACCTGATCTTATTATCAGAGAAAATGAAACTAGTTCTGTGATGTATGAGCCAATAACGGTTCTGAAGCAGCAGCTGGAGTACAGCAGGGACCTGGTTTTCTCTAGACAGCTCTGTCATGACATCGGAAAGTGATTAAAGCTCAGTGAGCTTCATGCAAATGATGTGAAAGGCAGCCAGAAACTATCTGTCCTATAGTCTGCTGTGCATTACGGTATTGCTCTGCACTCTGCTGATATGGTAGTACCCCATTCAGACTGACACAGGGACACAAGCATCTGACAGACACATAACTCCATTTGGGGCTGTCTCTGGATAAGATGAAGTTTAGTAAGCTTGTCAAGCTAACCGCTAGTCCTTGGTTCAAGAAGGGAACCCAAATGCAGACGTAAAGGTTGAGTGAACAAAAGGAAACCATAATAACTTACAGACGAGGGAGGGACATAAAATAATGAAAAGATGGCTGAGGAGTTCAGGCAAAAAAAAAAAAAAAAAAAACTAAATTCAACAATCCAGATAAAGTCCAATAAACTCAAGTCCAACAAAGACAAATCCATAGGTGAGAACACAAGGAACAGGTACATGGGAAGAAGCACAACGACCAGACAACAAAGGAATAGGAAACAGAGAGAACAGGGGGACAAAACACAGACAACAAGACACAGGTGAAAACTAATCAGGGACAGGTGAAACTAATCAGAGTGGAACAGGCAATCAAAACTGGCAAGTAAAGTTACAGAGCCTCCATACAGGAAGCACAGATACTTTAACCACCTGCGGTCTTATTTTCTCAGTAGCTCAGAAGAGATAAACCAGACACTGGTTTTAGTGAGTGCCTTTCGCGTTTTTCACAGCCACCATCCATTCTCTATATGTTTGGAAGGGAAGGTTGAGGTGAGGGGTATTTGGTCAGTTGTAATCTGCAACCTTACCACTAGGTGCCACTAAATCCTACATTCTAAAGACTACTAGTAGTAATACTACTAAAGAGAGGGAAGATGTGACACTCAGTCTTTTTTTTAAATTTTAAACAGGCTGTGGATAAATTGATAAAACATGCATGTGTAATCCTATCTACCTATAAGCATATGAAACAATTATCTTTTTTCCCAGTAATATTAAGATTTAATTCACAAAATATCTTATTAGTTTTTTTTTTTTTTTTTTTTTTACCACAGGCTTAGTACTTCTTTTACAGCACAAAAAGATCTGTGTTGTTGTTTAAGGACTGGCTCCCAGCAGATATAGAGGTAAGCTTATTGTAATTTGAATAACTAAACACCAAAAAAAGTGAGAAGATAATCCAACTGATACATCAAAGAAGAGGATTTTCTGTTGCTGAGTCACAGAGATGTAGCAAATGTGTAACAACATTAGCATAATGCTGTACCGTGTATCTCTAAAACCTAAAAAAATGACTGTACCTTGAAAACGCCAACCGCCTTCTGAATTCTAAGTCAGTCATTTGAAAAAAAAAAAAAGGAGATCAAAGTCCAACTTGTGTTTTAAGGTTTTTTTTAATTCAGCATACACTTGTTAGACAATGTTTAGACATATAACATTAAAGTATTGTGCCAAAGAGAAATCTGTTTCCATGTGTGTAATACTTTTCCTTAAAGAATAATTCCAGTTCATTAATTGTTTGGCCGTCATTTCAATCCGTTTTTTTTTTTGTAATTTTGTTATTGCTGATAATTGAGAACATAGCAAAGTCGTTGCAACAAAGCCCGATGGGTCAAGAAACAAGCAGTCAGTTGAACACACAGGCTGTAAACAACAGTTGTAGGCGGTAAAACTAAAGGTGAATGCAGCGATTATGTCTGCAATAACGCTTCAGTGCACAAGAAAAGTGTGCGAGCACGACAACAGGAAGCATGACAGGTTAAAGTTGTAAACTGAGACAGATGTTTTGAGCACGGTTTGGCCAATACATATTTTGTTTTGTTTTGTTTCTTTCAAATACAGGTTTGGTTTATAACCTGTGCGATAATGTCACAGTGCTTTTTATCTCTTCTTTTTAGCGATGTTGCCACGTTGCCAGATTTCAGCTTTTAATTTGTTCAGTAGTAAAAATAATATACAGTCTGTAATAAACTGGACTTATCCTTTAACACCACAGAAAAATAAATTGCATAAACTGCGCCCTCGCACAGTCCCATCTTAAACGTCAACACTGTTGCAGAGTCCTCTTTACAAAAGGGAATATAGGTTTAATTAGTACAGTAACAGTTCTAATTAGTAGTACAGTACGGTTTCATTCAAGAGTATTAATATTCAGTGCATGGATAATACCTGTACACATGAAGTGTAAGCAAATGCAATGTATGCGAGTCAATAGGAGGGTCATCAAGGGTCACAAATCTGTTGTTTATTAGTGGATATATTTCTGACGTGACACTGAAATTTATATTTAGATGACGGCGTCTGAGGACAGTTTATCGTATCGTATTTTCTTCAGTGATTCTGGCTGAAAACAGTTGCAAATGTTTAAATGCTTTTGAATTTTCACTTGGAAGTAGGAAGATAAATAAACATTGCACTTCAAGGAAATACAGAACACAGACTTTATACTTCATCTGTGATGGAGGGATAAAATGAGATGCCATGTTTGGTTGAAGGACTAAATAGAAAATGGCGTGGGACAAATATGATATACTATCCTTAAACTTCACTCAGTTTATTAAAATCCACATATTTAACGCTGGATACTTGTGTGGCCTCCATGAACTGTACCAACAAACTGTAAACTGAGTATTATTAAATACGTACTTCTTGGTTTTGTCTGCAAGATAGCTGCCAACGTCAACAGTCTGCCAATAATAAAGCAAAAAACTTTCATTAACACACTGCAACACACAACATACTCGTTGGACAACGGTGTACTTCCCAGATCTTAGTTTTACAAGTTAAAAAAATAGATGCAATGTAATGCAATACATTTTAGAATCGTTCGCTCTGGTTAAAAGGGTTTATCACGTTACAAACCATGCAATCTTTCAGCTGAGCTGAAGACATAACCACCACAAATGGAGATGTGAGCTCTCAACTCAACAGGTATGTTGTTTATCTTCATATCCCGATCATCAAATATTAATATTTGCATTGTATCTCAAAATATTTACCAAATGTTAGCGTGAAAATGGAAAGAAAACAAGAGCTGATGGGACATGGTTTATATGGCTAATATGACAGATAATATACAGTACATCAGTGCCTGTTCATTGTAATACAGGCTTATGCTATTATTGTAAAACACCACCCTTAATCAAAATCATATTGTATATTATTGAAAATTAATCACTGGTGTCTCTGTTAGGTAGGTTCTCTTGGTACACTGCCGACAGCCGTCTGGATGGCTGCAGCACTTTTGTTTCATCACTCGTTTATAGAGTTTTGCTTCTGATGTGTAACTGGGGTTTGCAGCTAATGTGAGTTATTTATTAACAACTCTGTGTGCACATTTGTTTCATCTTGCTGATAGATGACAGTGAATAATGAAACAGATATCTGGCATTTACAGTGCTTGGGCAAGATAATACACACAAATGTGGCACGACGACGTTTCCTTTCCTCAGATAAATCTGTAATAATTACAGGATTTCTACAGTGCAAATACTGATTCTGGAAAGTGGAGCACGAGCGTCTTCGACTCTCACAACTTTTGTTTTCCAAACCAGTTTTGCAGCCAGGCTGTACTAACACGACCCTCCTCAACAAAAGCATGATAAGCTCTTAGAAGCAACTCATTTTTTGGAACCAAAAATTCTTTTTGCAACAGCTCCCACAAAACGGGAAAACTTGAAATTATTTCTTTCTTTTTTTCTTTTTTTTTAAGCAAGCACAGATTCAATTTTGAGACACAATAGAAGGTATCATACATTCACATTGTATGGGATGACAGAGAGGCGGGCAAAGCTAATAAAGTGATGCTAATGTGCTTTGTGATGCGATGTCCCCAGCTTTTCAGCTCTAAACAGACGGGATCTCTCCCCCGCAGGATTAGATTAAAGATGTCCATCTACAACTCCACAGAGCATGGCACATTCAACAAAGGCTGCCTCTCATAGGTGTATTGCAGAGCACGCGCGGCAACGATGAGGTTAAATTCAGGCATACCAGTCTTGATGAAGGCAGGAAGGGGAACCAGATCAAAACAATCACACGCAGCTAATCTGTGACGGCCTCTGCCGCAGCTGGGAGGACGATGACGCACAATCCTGAACATTCAAAGCGTTCCTATGGGATGACAGTGCCTCTGATACACAGCGTGTCGCCTCCTTATTCCTCAGGCTAAATCAGAAGATGTCAAGCTCTGTAAAAGTGGCAACACCTTCTCATCATATATTCAAATTCCTTGAATTTATGGAACGAGTGATTTAGGGCTAAGCTGGGTAGACATCTATAAATACACATCTCTTTGCCATATATTTTCCATATCACACTGTCAATGGGAGCTGCCATACCATAAGAATATTCTCTAAACCCTCCCCACTTGTCCTAGTACCTACAGCTGCTCCCTCCTTCAGTCTACGGAAGCCCTTGCCTCCAGAGATAACCGCCGCAGAGATCACCCTGTCCCTGCGTCCGCCATCCCTCTCACAAGGACGTCCCCGAACCCACATTTCTGGGTCATCACTGAGCTCATAGATAGATCCATCTTCCACGCTGTGCTCCAAAGACTCCAGGGAGGAGTCTGACGCCTCATCGCCCAGCGCCGTTAATGGCCGTCCGGGTAGTCCTGACGTGGAGCGCAGCTTGTATTGTAGCAGGACGCCGCGACCTTTGCCTCTCGCCTCACCCTGGTAGGAGCTGGACTGCTGCAGGGATTCCTGAGAGGAGGTGTCGCTGCGATCCTCGCCGCCACAGGCAGAATCTGGGCCATCCCCGACAGAGTCCCTCTTCAATAGCTCAGGAGACAGACTGCTGGTGGTGGCTACTAGGAAGTCCACAGGGCCACAATGAGCATTTAGAGAGATCATTCCCTTTCCTGTAGGAGGCAGGCAGATACAATATTTATTCGTCATCCAGAGAGACAATAAATTCTATACTGGGCCCAGGCCAAGTCACTTTTAGTTACATCCATTAAAGTAAATGATTATGCAAGTTTCAGCTTGGATTATGTAAACTGAAAATGACTTGAACTCAACCCTGCATCACACTGTTTGTCATAAACAGTTAACTGCATTCATTTTTACAATTCCACTGCTGTAACAGTAATAATGGTGGCTATAGTTTGTGGTGCATTTACATAGTATTCAATAAACCAGCATTAAATAAGATAGTCGTGAAGAAAGGTTTGCGCAAGTGGCATAATTAAAATGCCGCCAGGCAGTTTTTAAATTACCCTGGAAAAATATCTAAACAGTCTGATTTGTGTGTTGCCTGCCTGGTAATATCTGCGCCGACTCCCTGAGCAACAAGAAAATGTGAAGTGTGACCTCAATAATGGGCAGTGCAGAGTAATTTTCTATTGTGGAAAAAAAAGCCTCTTCTCTTTTTCTTTTGACCTCTCAAGAGGCTTTTCAATCACAGTCAGCCGCCTCCCTCTGATCCATACCTGTTATTTTGGGGATGCCCTCCAGTTTGGGAACTGGAAGAGTGATAATTAAGCCTTGGGCAGTGCCCACCCATAACAGCCCCTGGCAAATAAGGAGACTCGTGACTCGCATGCTCTTCTGACCTGCAATGGAGAAAATAGAGAATTCAGAGTTTTCAGTTTTGTATTTTTATCCATTTTGACATTGTAGATTAAAAAAAAATATAACACGTATGTGAAATAACACAGACTGACATAGACAATGTCAAAAAAAAAGGTGTTTTATATTTCCAATTCTTCAAAATAGCAACTATTGCACACTCTGCATTAATCATTCATGAAGTAGTCACTTGGAAAAAAAATTCAATTAACAGGTGTTCCTTATCAAAAGTGAAATAGCGGAATTCCTTGACTTTTTGACACGAGCATTGGTTGTGTTATTCAGAGGTAGTGTCGGTATATAGCAAATAGCCCTACTCGACCTCAAAGAAAAGGTCAGTCAATCCAAAATAGAACTTTTAATATCTCTTCATGTGCAGTCACAGTAAGCATCAAACGCTATGATGAAACTGCCTCAAAGTTACCTCTGTTGCAGAGGATGAGATCATTACAGTTTCAGCCTCAGAAATCAACAACTAACGCCACCTCAGATTTAGAGCCCACATCAATGATTCACAGAGTTCAAGTAGCAGGCCCATCTTAACACCAACTGTTCAGCAGAGACTGTGTGAATCAGGCATCCATGGTCGAATTGCTGCGATTGAGGGAGGCCAAGAGGAGGAAGAAGAAGAGAACTGCTTGGACTAAAGAAAAATGAGGAACACACCTCCAGGCTATGAACTGTAAGAGCTATTTGACCAAGGAGAAGAGTGATGGCGTGCTGCATCAGATGACCTGGCCTCTACAATCACCCGACCCATACCCATTTGAGATGGTTTGGAATGCCTTGGACCACAGAGTGAAGGAAAAGCAGCCAACAAGTGCTGAGTGTATAGGTGAACTCCTATTATTACCAGAGGATTTTTCCAGAGGGCTGTATCAAATTATCTGTTCAGTCCTAGATGAAATAAGTAAAAATACTTTTACTGTTGGTTATCACTGTTAGCTCTGGGTGAGGTTTAAGCCCTGTGATCAGTCTGTATTTGACAAGCTTAACACATGCACAGCACAGCCACCTAGGGCTCTGGGTTACGTAAGATTATGAAAGATTGGATTTGTCTTCTTGCTTCTGACCCAGTTGAAAGAAAAACTCTCATAAAAGCACAGAGCAGGAAACAAGACTCTGTGAACTTGATATTAAACGTTTCTGTTTGAGTGGTTCTGAAATATTGAGCTTCAAAAGTTTGCACCTCCTACTGTACACAACACAACCGATATGCAAAGGGAGTTCTCTTTTATTGGTAAAATGACAAACATCCCGGAAGGAACTTCAGCTACAGACATCATAATCCTTCCATAAATAAAGTGCTCATGGTACTCCCACACAGGTGTTTTCAATCATTTCGGTTTGGATCAGACCTCTCGTGGCCATGTTCAGTCGATGCTCGATTGACATCTTCCTGACCTTTTTGTTATTTTTGTTGCAACTGTGGCAAAACTTCATCCTGAAAACAATCTAATCATCCAGAACAATTGATAACTACTGACAGTGTAGTCTACAGTCTTTCAATAGTTTGGACAGAATCTTACAATATTAAGATCAACGTTTCACTCTGCTGCTATGAGGTTTTATCTTGTAAGACATTACAGAGAATAATTATTTTAAGGGGAAAAAACCCTTTCTTCTTTTAATACAAGTAATTATAGTAGCTATTGAAGAGAGTACTGATATTAAACCCTTAGTCTTGACTTAGACTGAGAAAACACTTCAACAAAATGCCTTTACAGTTATTTGAAGAGTTTTCGGAGTAGTAGTTATCGATGTAGAAAGACTTGCACAGTCAATAACATAAAAGGTTTTGATTTCAAAGTAAATAATTTAATTTGAGAGAGTGCCTCTAACTCTATCATACACACTCTATGATCTTTTAAACAAATCACCATATGGGTGTCTGTAAGTGGGATGAACTTTAACACCGACTTGCTCTTAAAAACAGTAGACAGCTGTGCGTTTGAATCCCATTTACATGATCTTATTAACATATTTTGATATCATATTTTGCATTGACATTGTTACTGTATAAGGGGTTGACATGCTCGTATAGATAACATACAAACACAGACAATGTTGCAGTCATTTCTTCGTAGGGTTTGATTATTCTTGTCCGTAGCTAATCAGATCTGATGAGATACAGCACGCTGGTATTGGTGCTTATTGCGGTTTTCCGTTAATGTGACAAATTATGTAATTCAAGGTGATTGTCTTTCCCCTTATGCGGCTTGTTGATAACCTTGGGGTGAGATTAAGCTGTGATTTTCTTTAGATAAAGTTTTCACGTGCTGTGATAGAGCATTATTCAAAAGTCAGCATATGTTTTCTGTTGCAGAACTGTTTTTGTAGCAACGCATTAGTGATGGTGAAAGACTAATTGCGAACTCTTATTATACATTCATGTTCCTTTGTTTCTGCTTAACAAAGGGGTGAAAAACATTGTTTGTTGTGGATTTATTTTTGCATTCCTTCTGTGGTCCCTCAGCTCTCGGCTCCCATTGTGACCTAGTTATCTATAGAAGCATTTACCATAATATCCATGGCAATCATAATTGAATTACACAAGCACTCATGTGATCACAACTAAAAGAATGCTGATTTACGTGTGTCGCTGTATTTACATGTTTGTTCTGTGTCATGCTCAGATTACGACGCTTTGCATGAGTGGCCCAACAGTGTCATTAATGAATTCATTTCACTGTGCAGAGATGAATCGGTCCTGAGTATGAAGCTGTCGCTATGCAAGAGAGAGGAACTGGAGGAAGAGCAGAGGAGGACATCCGGCAAACAGAAAGCAGAAGCCTTTAGGCAGAGACCTTGGAGGGTCACAGCAGTGAGTTAGGCGCCGGCAAAAACGGCCTTTATCTTGAAACTGTCTGCCACCTGCTCACATCGCCTCAGAGTCTATTTGTACTTTGGTTAGAGAGCCTAAGTGAGAGAGTGATACTCATGAACACCCACTCTCGGGTTACCATGAAATCTGAAGTTAGCCGGTAGATGTGGGTGCCAGGCATTGTCTTTGAGAACAGTGATAAAGAGGGATAATGACAAAAGCACTTTAGATTAAGGAGGTATAGCTTAACCTCGAGCAATCTTGCACCTCCAGTGGTTGTAGCAATGCACACACTCTGCAGAGTGAAGTGAAGTGAACTGGGTTTATCGTGGGAGCCGGTATTTGCCTTAAAAAGATGATGTCTACAAAGATAAATGTTTCCCTGTGATATGTCACTGAGGACTTTATTTCGAAATATTTCTTTTACCCTAAGGATAGAACTATTAAAGGCATTAGTAGAGAAGAGATCAGCAGTTTCTTCTGCCTCAGAAACTTCTCTGTTGTTTACTGCAACTGGAATTCCCTGTTGAGTATAAATCACATTAAGGGGAAAGGATTAGGGGGTATATCATTACTGGATGTCCTAGCATAAGTCAAGGAGAAACCTAGAAGAGCACAAACCCATTGATAGAGAGAAAACTATCAGTATTTCATTTGCAGCATCTGTGGTTGTATAGTGTCAGGAGATCCTCTTTTCTCTTGTGAGCTCAACAAATCACAACTTAAGATGCTCTTCTTTTGTGGACCCTGAAGACATGAGCCAAGGAACTCTTATTTCTTTTCACCCTGTAACTTCCCCCAGGGTCATGCCTTGAGGCTGCCACCCTCCCTCAAATCTGCTGCATATTTCAAGGGGAAGCTCTGGCGCTGGGTAAAAATGACCTCTGGAACACTGAAACCCCTCCCACCTCCTATATCACGGCCATAGGAGTCTCTTATCCTTAAGGTCTCCTCTCAAAGAAAAAGAAAAGGAACTTTGATCTAAGAGAAAAGTTTGGTTTGGGAGCACATTCCTGTTTTTATTTTTTTTGCTTTTATTCTTTGCTCTTTCTTTCTTTCCATCTTTCTTTACTCAAGTCACAAGAGAAAACCTTTTTTTTTTTTGATGGGATGAAGAGCTACCATACCACAGCTTTGAGTATTGCTCTAAATACATCAATCAAAGTCTGGTGTGACTCAATGAAATTGACGATATTTTCTAAATCCAAATGCATTCATACCACTGCCTCAAGCTCAAAATGATCTTCACATGTACTGAATGCGTTAATGGCCCACATGCCACAGTCTGAACATGTTTGAGGCAATCTGGGATTGAGTCACAAGTATAGTACTTATCACCATTAGACAGCTTTAGCTATGCTTCATTGCTATCTAATTTGTTTACCATAGTTATTCCCTCAAAAAAGGGAAAACACCCACACAGTCTGATAAATATTTCATCCATCGTGAAAGAAGGAAGTAATGGGCTATCTGTGGCATTTTAAACGGACTGCACTGAGGAGTTAAACTGGGGGTGAGAGGATTTTAAAGCAGAGCGGATGAGATGAAACGGAGTGTGAGAGGGAGAAAGTGGGGCAAAAAGAAAGGAAAATATTAATTCAGTGGAAGGAAAGTGGGGACATACATTTAGTGAAAAAGAGGTAAAATAGACATGATACCACAGAAGCATGGACAATTCAGGAAAGACAAGTGTTTCCATGGGAACCCTTAGTATGAAAATCTCGAGGCTGCCATTTTACTGCTCCTCGATGACTTGATTTCTCTTTTTTATTAATCCCTATCTCTCACCCCGCTATCTCTATCACAGCTTTGCGAAGGCCTGAGATGGATACTTATTCAGGTCAGTCCCCGGAGTGCAAGACCCAAGGAGCAACTTGGACAAGACAAGAATATCATTGTGGGAAGGAATGCATTATGAATTAAATTGATGTCCTCCTGTTGCTGTTATATAATAAAGGCAAACATGTAACCAGTACAAATAAAATGAAATCGTGGGAATAATCATTTCTTCTACTTTTTACGTGTATGTGTTTCACAAGCACTATAGGACTGAGGTTGACCTTTATAAATGGAGGTGAAGACAAAGTGTTGTGTGTGATGTGTGTACCGGTGTTCAGCAGCGTTGACCGTGTTGAGATGTTGATTTCCTGCAGAAGCTCCAATGTTTCAGTATGAAAGAGACGAATGGAGGAACCCTCAGAGAACGCCATCCACACCCCTCCACCGGCACACGCCATGTGTGCGACGCTGACCATTGGGTCTGGATGGACTTCAAACTTCTGCAACGGAAACAATAATAGTGTAATAAATAAGGGCAACATGGGAAGAAAATGCAATCAGCCACATCATCAACAAATCACATTGTTATATGATGGAACGTGGAACATTCATACAACAGAAAGGTTAGCTCTCTGTGGAATCTTGTTCTGGTCTCATACACAAAACATTTTTCATATTTCAAAAATTGCCATTTCAATTTTAACTCCCCATTCTGTCTGAAGTTTAGCAACACTTTGCCCTTTTCCTTCATTCATCAAACATGTAATAATAATAATGTACCCAAACTACTGAACCCACATACAGAAGAAATAAGAGGAGTAAGTCATCGCTTTGAAATGATATAAATGAATCCAAAACTTACAAACCATAGCAACAAAGGAAAGTCATGACTGCTTTGATTGTTTGTTTGATGAAAATGTGACATTTCCAAGTGTCTTTCACATTTCTTTTCATCAAAACATTAGAAGTGTTCACGACATGATGTCAGTAGAGGCCTCCTGTCTCTCACCTTTAGTTGCTGTTCAACAACTTTCCTGTAAATAAAAGTCTAACTGTGCCTCCTGATTTCATAATTTACAGAGTGTCTGACACACGGGGCATATTTTTGCATCATTCCCCTGGCTTCTATCTTTTTAAGAGCACAATGGAAAAGAGAGTTTCAGGCACACAGTCTTAATGAGTAGCTTGAAATAAATGCAATGAGCCTTATCATGGCAACACATGCAGCCCCTACGGTCCAAGGCGTGACAAGGGTTGGTTTGGGCATCATCTTGGAACTCATATCACTGTCAATGCATGAGTTTCATGAGGCTGGGCAATTAGTCAGTAAGAGCAAGTGAGTGAAGATGAGAATGCACCCCCACCCCAACCCAAGTACACTGGCAGACAGGGATTACCACCTGTTTATGTGCCCTTCCCAGTGGGTCCTCCTTTGTTGAAATTAGGGAAAAGGAAAGAAGACTTTGATGTGTGTTTTTTTTTTTTTGCCTGTTTTAATTGACTCCTCAGCAGTGCGCGCCTGCTACGCCGGGAAAGGATATGCAATGCATCTCTTCGTCTCTCAAGTGCAGCCATCAAAAAAAAAAAAAACATAATAAAAAGGCAAATTTCACCTTTAATAATCCATTGCAATTTAAATGAGTTGATGAGTTTGTAAAGAAAAACACAGCCCCGCTGTACTGTATATGTTGCATAATTATCACATTAATCATTATCAAGCGTAGTGTCTCTTAAAAGGACTTCCAGCTAAACAGTGGCTGACATGCTGTAATTGTTAAATGCCATCTTGCTTACCATATGTTCCAAACCACCTGGAAGGCATTCTGGAAAAATTGTAATGTATACAACAATCTCGGCTGATTGACTGGAAAAGATACAGATCTCAAAAAAGCACTTGTTTAAACAATGAATTTAACATCTTTAAATCAAACGTTTATAACTTTATATTTAAGCCTATATTGCAAGATAGAATTCTCCAAATATTTTATCATGAATATAGACCAAACAGGGTCAAACGCCAGTCACACTGTGACAAATACATAATAAGAATAAGCCACAAGTGTTGCCCCAACCAACAACCTGGTATTAGTCTTCTGAATCCAGCGCTGCTCACAGAGATGAGGTGGTCAGTGAAGCTTGACAGTAGTAATGTGCCCTTTCCACTCAACTCGGCAGTGTCACACTAACAGCAAAATCCGTCCCATAGTACTCCACCAGCAGTGGGAAATAAGAGGAGAGCTAAAGCCACAAACACTACAGCTACGGTCTGGACAGCTCATCAGTCCTTCATTACGCCAGGTGACAAGGTGTCTTTGTCCTTTGCTGAGCGCTAAGTCCACATCTCCACTCTGAGCTATGGTGAGGGAGTCGAGTGGACATGTGAGTGATAAGAGAAAGCAGGTAGAAAAAGAAATAGTAATGGGACGAGGAAGGAACAAGGCCTGCCAGTCAGTATTGATCAAAGCCTGTATGCCCATGCATGTCCTGGTTTGTTAAAGTTTGGTTACATGGGAGCGACTGAGACCTCTACAAAGTGTTGAAGTTTGTGGAACTCTGAAATAATGTAGAGGTTGGCCTTTAGAATCTTACAAACAAAGCCAACAAGTGTCGGAAATCATGACACAAAGCTTGGTAGGTTTGAACAAAATGAACATGAGTATTGTATTTTCATCATATTCAAATTAGCCCCTACTGTGTGACTATCTACAAAATACATTACAATTTAATTGGTTGAGGTTTCCCTCATTTTCTACTCAAAGAAGTTGTTTCGAATTCCCATTGTGTACTATGATTCCTGCAGCTACCAAATCCAGCACAGGGAATATTAATAGGGTTTATCATTTTACAATTTTACTGATGTACTTAGGTTGTATTCATTATGTATTTATTTTCACATGTCATGTGTTGCCTTGTGCGACTACACTGGTGAGGGAAGCTAAGATCAGGCTCCATTAATTGCAAGGTAAAACGAGTAACAGCTGGTGACTTTGGGCAGTTTTGGGTTGTGGGGGATGTTTTTTGTTGCAGTACTTCAGTTGGCCACTTGGACTGACTGACTTGCCACATCCAGTTCTCTTAATACATCCATGGGCCAAATTATATGAACCATTAGAGGGACTTAAAGCTGGTCTCAGCAGTGGGGGCTTCCACTTGAATTGAAACCTTTTAGCCACAGTAATGGCCCAGCACTAGGGATGGCAATGTCAGTCCACCGCTTTGGTCCAACATTTTGATAAATATTTATGAAAATTTGTACAGCAATTCATTCATTCACTCCTTTACTTTACAGCAGTGTGCTTTCACTTCTCCCTAAAAGAGCAAACTCACTCTGCAGGCTCCTAATCCAGGCTGTGGCATGTTTAGTTCAGCTCCAGCCAAGATGATGGAAAGAGAGCCTTTGGTCAACAAGAAAGGTAAAACCAATTCAGCTGTTAGACAGCAACAAGTGAATGTACAAACACGAACACTCATACACAGTGAACTGATGTTGGCAAAGCAGGTAGGGACAGTCGTTATGCACTGTGGCAGTCACAAAACCTTGTATAAATAAGTTAGAAAAGCACCTCAGCACATGACAGCATGTAGCGCATATATTGGCTCTCTGCAGTGATGACTGTGTGTGTAACATGTCCAGTGCGGACAGTGTGTCGCTGGTTGCCACGAATGTTTAATACTGAATGAGAAGGATAAAACTAGAGAAAACCACTTTAGCTCTTGAAACAAGCGCCAGGATGATGATCTCTTGACTTATTCTATTCAATTATTACAACATCTCGTGACATTCCTCGTTCCTGGGTGATGAGGTATCCTTTTGCTGAACCGCTGACTAGTGCCACGTAACTAGGAGACTTTTTTTTCTTAGTTTAGTGAACAACTGAACTTTAAAAAAAAACTCTGTCTTGTTTCCCAGCCATTGCCTTTGTTTAAATCTCTGTGGTAATAGCTAATAGATAAAACTGTCAAAGGTATCATTTGTGAGCTTGTTACAAGATATTTGCATCACGGATGACACTGTTTCTAAATCCTTGCATTCGTTTAGCCATATTTGTCAGTCTCTTTCTTTGCAGCCTATTGCTGCTGTTTTGTCAGCACTATAATTTTCATGTATACCCTACTCCCGTGGTGTGTACATAATCGAATAGTACAAAGCTGAGAGTACACACAAATATTTAAGTGGAGATGATCCTTTGGCTTTCTGTTGGAGGCGATTCCTAACCCCACAGTAAGTATACAGCTATGTTTACCCAAAACAGACTGAAAAGGTTATTCAGGTAAGACTAAAACAACGAGGCATCAAACGTGGAGATTTAAAAAGAGACTAAATCAAGCAGCAGGGTGCAAGGACCAGTGACTCCAAACGAGACCAGCTACCATGACCAGCAAAGTCATGGATAAATGATTCAAAAGTGCAGCAAATCTGACAAAGTGGTGAATATCCGTAGGGGAAAACAATGGGAAGGAGTGAAGTGAATTTGAGTCCATGACCCATAGCCTAGCCCCAAGTCATATCTTTTGCTACAGGTGCCAAATACAGCTTCTGCAGATCCTGGCTGTGCAGCACAGTCCATGTGAAGTCAGCCCTCTTGAGTCCACATTAGTGAGAAAGACAAGGTTAGCAAAGAAGTAACCAGAGCTGACCTGTTAAGCTCTGTGGGAGATACACTGAACCAGAACTGTGTCTCCACTGCGCGGCCATTCAGCTGATTAAGCTTGTATCTCAGGAGGACTGGGTAAGGGAAAAGAGGTAAGGGTATAAAAGGAGACATCCCTAGCTCAGCTCACTACTGATTATGAGAATCTTGAGGCAGCCTCAATAAGCAGCTGTCTCTGTATTGATCGTCCAGATTTGTCAGCTGCTTCTTCCAATTTGTTACAACTTCCATTTGAACTGTGTACTTTGTACAATTAAAGGACTGTTTGCTACTTTCCTGCTTGTTGCATATTATATTTGATATGGGGTCAAGCAGAACATCTGTTGCAAACAGAATGAGTGAATACAAAAGGTTGTGCATTTGACATTTTCCTAATTCTTCTCATTTACATTTAAAATAGAAAACAGATTTATATAACGTGGGTAATGTGACACAATGTGCATTTTGTTTATTCAGTTAGTGTTGTTAGTTTGTTTGGTCATTCAAATTCAGCATCATATTTTTTATGTCATCAACTTTTATTTATTCAGTGAAGGTTTGCTTAGGACACATGCTCCTTTTCAACAAAAACTCTTCTGCTCATTTACACAGCTACGCACATCTGGGAGGTATAATTAAATGCTAATGGTTTGCAGTTCAGCATCTGAATACCGTATTAACATTACCCAGAAGAGTTTGTTTTCTGTCATTCATTATTGTCTACCACAGCCGGGGAAGTCACCCACCCCCTGTACACCATATAGATGAACACCTTCAGAGAATGACTACACAAAAATGGAAAGCCTGACAAAGACAACACCCAGGATGATGTTCGTGCACATTCCCATACCATAACTCAGCGTGCTACAGCGAAATGAAGCTTGTATTTTGTGTGAGAGCTCCCACAAACATTGTATGAATCTACAAAGGGTTTGATTCTTTGTCCATGCCGCATTTCCAGGCAGTAAATCTTGATGACATCACAGATTAGGATGCCGGCTCTCTAAGGCTGTGTGCATAAATCTTTTCAGAAAATGAAAGGAGAGTAACATTTCCTCAAATGCTGCAATACAACAACAAAACAAATAAATAAAAAAAACACTTTGTCTAGCAGTTCCACTTATGGACCCATCCATTTAGGTCTTCAAAGCATGTTTTAGTCAAGACTGAGAATATTTATCAGCTGGCAAGGTGGGTGGAGTTGACCTTACAAGAAGGGATGAAAGAAGCATAACAAATTTCCTTGAAGCTTATTCTTTAACTTGTTTTAACTGCTAAACACAATATTTGATTGTTACAAAATTACTGAACACACGCATTATTTTTGCTACCAACGCTACCAAGAATTTAAATGTAAGGAAATTGTGTTTATCGTGTACAGTCTTTTAGCCAGACCAAGGAGGCAAGCTGGCAAACCACCCTCCTTGGTGACCATGGGTCTGGTGACCATCTGGTGACCAGACCCATGAGGCCCAATCAGGAAAGAACTTCATGGAGCCGTCAACTGTGGGCTCATCATCCACAGGGGTTTCGGGCACATTGTTATGGATTTGTCATAACAAACACCATGTTTGAGCAGAGGATGATTCATAAGTGTACTTGGTACCAGAACACCTTAAGCCAAAGATCAATGATTGTCACATGTCACTCTATGTCTTGGACACTGTCAATCATTGCCTAGTGTTGAGCTTGATCATGTGGGGAAGGAGCCTAGTCGACAGACCTGGTAAACCAATACATCTAGTATGAACTGGAAACTGAGGCCGAGGCCCCTGTCCGTGAAGTCTTCAACTCCCACCTTAGGAATCCTGGAGGAAGTAGGTGAGTTCTGTGGAACTGACTGGCAATATTGTCGAGCAGTGGAAAGAGCACTTTGAGGAATTCCTGAATCCGTTAAATCTGTTCTCGTTTGAGAAAGCAGAGTTTGAAGACTCAAGGAAACTATATCCATATCCCTGGCAGAAGTCTCTGAGGTAGTTTAAGACACTTCTAAGGAGAAAGGAACCAAGTGTGGATGAGATTCATCCTGAGATGCTGGAGGCTCTGGACATTCTTGGGCTGTCTTGGCTGACACGCCTCTTTAATGCTGTGTTGAAGTTGTGGACAATGCCTACGGAATGGCAAGGGGACCAGAGGGTATGCTCTAATTATCTGGGTATCACACTGCTTAGCCTCTCTGGGAAAGCTTATGCATTGTTGCTAGAGGGTCCAGACCTCAGATCCAGAGGTATCAGTGCAAATGCCATTCTGGTCATGGCCATGAACTAGCTCTTATTGCAACTTTATTCTTTGCCTGCTGCCACAACTCAGAAAAAAGACCTTGAACATGGATTAATGGATGTATTCCTCAAGGATTTTGTAATGTCTGAAATACAAAGTGACCATCTGAATTATTCCCATCCAGTTACAAGTACATATACAGTACTGTATATATACATATATATTTACATACAAGTCATTTAGTAGACATCCAAGGATACTAAGGTGACAGTTTACCATTAGAATAATCCAACGA
This sequence comes from Nibea albiflora, assembly GCA_014281875.1. Taxonomy (NCBI): domain Eukaryota; kingdom Metazoa; phylum Chordata; class Actinopteri; family Sciaenidae; genus Nibea; species Nibea albiflora. Next base: position 12,395,156 of record CM024790.1, on the reverse strand, counting down.
GTGTAAACAACAGTGCAATCTCTATTATAAGTGTGAAAATTCTGCATACTGCATAGTTAGTTAGCCTTGTTTAGCTTGTTTATCCACTTTAAGAAGAAGAATCCAGATAAATAATGCAGAATGCTGAGAATTTGCTCACACGGTAGCCATTTGAAGACGTGATGAAAAATCTTTTTTTTTTCCTAACAAGGTAAACTGCAACATTATGTGCCTAGCAATGACTTAATTATTTACCTGAGTGGTGAGGCTGGAGATGTCGATGACTGTGACAGAGTTCCCGCAGCTTGCCCACACAGAGTCATCTAACACCAACAGTGTTCGCACTGGTTCTGAGCCCAGGCTTACACATCTGCAGGAGTCAGGATCCCAAAGGTCATCTGGGAAAAAAACAAAATAGTGAACAAAAAAAACACCCTGTCAAAACTACAACCAATTATCACAAGGATGTAAGAAAAACAATAAAACAGCTATTATCACAGCTAGCCTACAGTTTTATTAATAAAATCTGAACACATGCTGCACTTCTGCTTTAAGGCTGTCACGTTGAGTGGGGCAATTAAATTGCAATTCTTCCCACTTGTACCACAGCAAGTTAGCTTGGTGTTTACTTTCAAAATACTCCAACGCTATCTAACGTTGTTGAGCATTTACTAGAGCATCTGTTGAGAGGGCTCAAAGTGGAGCCTTGTTTTCCTTCCCTAATCAAAAAACATATATGTACCACCACTATTAACATGTATAACACTTGAATCGCCATGCTTTGTGCAACACGATGTTTGCACCCTTGCCACCCACATGGTAATAGATGTTGCACACTTTAATCCACTTTCCAACTTTTTCATTATCAGTTATTTTCTCTCTCTCACACCCCCTTGCTTTCTTTTTGCTCCATCAGAGTGAAAATGAAGCAGACCTTGTTTCTTTGAGCTTTAAACACGGGGCACACGTTGCAGCGCACCACAGACGCACATCATAAAGTGAATTACATAAGCATTTCCTTTGCTATGCGTTAATGAAGCAAAATTAGGGAAGGGGGTGCACTCAGCCATTTAATTAACATTTTGAGTTGTTTATTTCTGCCTTTCATAGCAGAATAGCTTCACAATGTCTTCTGACTTCCACAGGTTAATTGCTTGGCATGTTATAAAGGTCATTTTTCCACCTTTTCAAAATTCACTCTTGTAAATGTCCCTCCGGCCCCTTCCTCCGCTATGCAAGGCCATGCCAAAGCTTCTACCTCTTTAACGCAGAAGCAGCTCGCCGCACCAAACCAAACTTTGCCTCATCTTGCAGGATATTTTTCATTGTAAATTGACACGTGTCTGATGTGCAAATATCTGTGAGGAAAGCTGGTAAACATTATTCACTGAGCAAAACTGTATTCCCTGTATTTAGATACCTTTTGATACAAGTCTCAGCTGGAGCCTTGGCATTACCTGGCTAGTTCAGACTTGTTTTTAGACAGTAGCATGGGAGTCAAGGGCATACATCTTAAACAGATGTACTGAATCCAGAGCTTTCCTCTTGTCCTTTTTTTTAATATACAAAGCATGAATAGTAATATTTAATCGGCATGCAGCAGCTTGGCGTAATTAATCATCCTTTCTGCTTGGGAGGAGAGAAGCGCACAGGAGGAAAGCAAGCACATTGACATACTGTGGCCAGGTAGGAAGAACTTGATAGAGCTATTGTGCTCCCACTGGCTGTGAAGACTATAAACCACTGCTGAGATGGTGTTAAGCCCCCCCTCACCCAGCCTTGTGCAATGCCTGACTAAACATGGCATGCCATCTACCACATGGTGAAGTGTTATTTTCATACTTAAAGCGGTGTGAAAATCAGTAGGAATGTGAAGTATAGCATGCAAGGGAAAGTGATTCTAAGGCAACCGCCTGAAAGGCATTCACATTTTAATATTTAATAAATACTGTCATTCTGAAAATGTGCATCACACGACACATAACACTGATATTCAATAGAATAGTTTTTTTTTTTTTTTAAAGAAACAAAGCATGAAAACAGTAAAAAGCCATTCATACTAATTATTTCACAGTAGGAAAAACATTTTATTTGTTAGGAAAACATTAGATCAAATTAACAATAAAGGAGTCAGTCAATTTCACATCTAATTATGGGAGAGGGTGACATGATGGGCTCCTATCAACCACAGCAAAATGAATATGAGCTACTGAATAATGTTATTAGTGAATAACCAACAAAAGTATAAGAAATGTAATGTATTGTGAAATGAATACACCCTGTGTCTATAAACGTAACTTTTCAAAACAGCATTAAGAAAATGTTTTTGTTCGATTCGGTTTTTAATTAGTTTTGGCTTAATTCGTAATCATATGTTACCATATTCTACTAACAAAACTATACTCCGCAGAGGACGCACTGAGCATGGCAATAGGCAACAAACGCTGCAGCCATCAGTCTGAAAACAAAGCAACCTTGGAAGCACCTTACCACTGTTACTTCTTCCATAAACCATCACCGTGCCGTTCCGCAGGCCTGCAAACAGGAAGCGAGAGGAGTGCTTCAGGCACAGCACAGGGCAGCCCTCTGGGTTACGGAGGGTCAATAGGCATTGTGCTGCAGTGTCCACACTGCCGTAGACCAGTATTCTGGAAGAACAAAAGCAGCACAAGTCAACATGATAAATGAGTGTCATTTGAAATGACAGAGTGCCTCGTTTTCATGCGGTTTGATTTAACAGTGCACTTTGGAGCAAAGCATTGTGTATGTGCAGCCACTCTGTCTTTCTCATGTTTGAAATGCCATCTGAACTTTGCTGCATCTTATTGTCTTCGTCAGAATGATGAATGCACATCGCTGTTTGTTTCTCTCCATCTGAAAAGAAGCTGACAGTCTTTCAAGTGTGCTAAAATGCTGAAATTGGGTTTTTTTTTGTTTTGTTTATTTGTTGTTGTATATTTTTTTTCTTTTTCCCTGGACAGTCACTTACACTGGAAAAGGATGAGTCAGCATTTTAAAAAAATGCAGAAATATGATTTAGCTTAAACACTGGTTTAAAAAATGAAAATTGCAGAAAAATGGCAACATTACGGCTGAATCTGAGAGTCCAGAATAACCTCCCGTTTGATAAAAAAACAAACCAAAAAAAAAACTATGAAACAAAAGAAAGCATTCACTGTAACTAAGACAGGAGACTGAGATTAAACCTATGCACTCTTACACACACTGGGGATCAAACGGTTTATTGGATTTGAAAATGAAACAGTGATCTTAGCAGCGGTAGCAGTATTGATGCTGTGTTTGGGTATCAACTCTGATTTCCTGCTTTCATGAAATATTGACAGGCAAATCTATACTGCTAGAAACCGCAGGGGACCGTAACAAAGGATAATATAGGATATTATTCTACACCAGAGAAAAGCATTTGTGTTCTTTCCTTTATATATTTTTTAATAAATCTATTTCAGATTCTGCTTCCTTCAATAAAAAACAAAAACTTGTTTCTCTTTCTTCTCAGTTGTTTTCTGTTATATCAAAACCCAACTGAGTCACTCACCGCCCATCATCTGATCCAACACAAATGTTGGCACCGATCCCTGAGGGGGCCTTGTGAACTCCGGCCTCCACCTCCTCATTCGGAGAGGGTTCTGGCACATACTCCAAACATCGGACAGCAGAGCCGACCTGCAGGCTCTTCACAGCCCTTGGCATGGGCCTGTTGAGGGAAAATATCTCTATATGCCCCTGGGAAGATTCTCCTCCGCCAGCCACCTGTAGGGAGAAAAAAAAACATGGTTGAAAAAGGTCAAGACCCCATGTTAAGCTGTACCAATGGACTGAATCATAATGCCACGGGTAATAAACTATTCTGCTGAAACAGAAAAAAAAAGAGGAGATAGGAAGAGCAGAGAGCAGAACCAGGCCACTCTTCCCTTAAATCATGCTTGCAACGTGTTCACTGTCTTAATCAAATTGCAGAGGCCAGAGGATAATGTAGCTTTGGTTAAATATTCTCTACCTGTCAGCAATCTAGATTTCAAGAAAAGTTCAAATCAATTATCCTTTCAGACCTTGTCGTTTGTAGTCCTTGTGCGCTTTTTTTCTGAATATCACTTAGAATTTTAAAAACATCATGGAATGGGTTCACAATGTCATCGCCAGAACATCAAACAGCTCATGAGAAAGAGTTTCCAAAGGGCTCTCAGTTCCTCAACACGTCTACAAGATCAGGTGACTCAATCATTGCCAAAGTAATGACAAAACAAAAAAATAAAATAAAACAATTTTCAATTTGTTAAAGGGACATCTGACCAAGGTCACACTGAACTCTGTTCTCAGTACAGCCGGAAACACACACACACACACACACCTCTACACACACACACAAACAGAGCCTTCAAAAGCTGGGAGCTTTCAGTGGCTCAATTTGGATTGATTGGATGTTTCTTTCTGTTCAACGCCTGTAGTTTTACTTGTTGTTTTTAAAGAGAGCACAGGCTGTGAAAAAAAAAATCTCCTAACAAACAAGAAAAGCAACCTTAGATGTTATCATGAAAAAAGGTCCACCAATCATAACAAGCTTCCCAAGGTGAATCACACCCCACAGGCTGAGTGTCTTCATTTCCCATCTAACACATTTATATTGGCCTTTGTGTTAGCATGTCAATGCCAATGCTGAGAAAACGAAGACAGCGGGAGCCCTCCAACCTATCCCTGATGCAATTCCAATTAAGGTGGCATTGCTCCCATTCCTAAACAATTAACGCGTCGCTGTGGGTTTTCAATACAAATTGCATTCATTACTCCTGTGTGAGGCCTACGCGGATGTCCAGACAAAATACAATGTCCTTCTTGAAAAAGATGCACGGCTACTTGCTACTAGACACCCAAGATTTATTCTCTGTATGAATCACATCGTGTGAATGTGACATGAGCTAAATATAGTCTTTAGTTCTTCTCCTCCACACTCACCCTTATTTGCATGCAATCATTTGTTTGATTTGTATCAGCGTGCTGAATCTGGACAGGAGCGATCCTGTGGGCTCTTGAGAATGAGCCAGAACAAATAATGGTCTGTTGCACAGGGTGAAAAAAAAAAGATAGGGAGGACTTATCTTGCAGCGAGGACCCGAAAAAACACGGCTTCAAGTGACTCTGTGTAACCAGAGCCAGAGGCAAGGCCCCCCTCCCCCAGACTCCTTCACAATTTATACATTCACATGTCCATTTATACCTCCCAAACCCCTGCCCACACACCACCATCACCACTATCCCTCTCAACGAACACTTTCTCTTCTTCTTTTCAATTCCGCCTCATCCCCCTCCCCTACTTTCTTTCTCTCCCCCCACCAAATGCAAATGCTGTGTCCTGACAAAGTCATCACTACTTACTTGGAGGAATAGATACCCAGAGTCATGCCCTGGACAGATTCCTCCTCTCAGCCTCGGAGAAAACAAAAACTTCCCAAAAGGTAAATGTTCTGCCTGCATTAATTAGATTATTCTGGATGCGGTGAGGAAGCGTGGGAGAATGGTCATGATAACACTCTCTGCTCAATTGTATGCACCACATTAAGAAGTCAAAACCAGAGCACGGGTCAACGGATTGTTGAAGTACTCTGAAACTGATGCATTTTATGTTCCCCATCGCAGACACTTGGTATGAACTGTAACTTCCTAAATAAGTGTATAAGAAGAGAGACAAAATGGTAGAGTTAGCAGCTGGATGTTGGGGAAAGTGGGCCAAAGAAGGTGAAGGCAAACAGGGAAACACTGGGGTATCAGGCTGATTAGACACAATGTCATTACTCTGATCAAAGCACGCAGAAATCCCCATAGCCCATCTCACTTTAACATGATTAGTGTCATCCCTTATTTGACAAGCCTGCCAGGGAGGTAGAACCAACTGGGGGTGGGAACACTCAGCCACTAATTATTCTTGCTGGATCCGCGAGGCCTTCACTATTATTTTTCTGTAGTGGATAACAGTTAGTTTTGGCTTTGATTACATGTTGTACTGTACAGTGTGTAACTCCGTGTGCTGGAAGAAGGTCAGACGTGCTTCGTGCTCAAGAAGCTGCTTGTCCTGTTAGCAAGACTGGTTTCCAGAACTTCTGAGTAAGCAGGAATGTAAATTCACTCTCGAGATTTTAATTCCATTCATAACGAAATGTCTGCTGCAAACTTCGACTACTCGCCGGATGTCATTTAAGACCTCCTTACAGATAACATTCAACATAAAGGAGTTGCAGTCCTTGGGCCTCTACAGGCAGACATCTTCAGGTTATTGAAATGCAATAAATGTACCAAAGTTTATTCAGAATATCAAATGTGACCGCTTCCAAATCTAAAAAGGCAATTATAATTCAATCAAGAGGGACATTTTCATTGTTTACTGAGCAATTCCCAATCTCAGTCCACATTTTCCTTCCCTAAGATTCAGATCCTTTTTTTCTGAGGCAAACCTGCTACTTAAAAATGACTGCCATGAAAAGACTACATGGACTCATGTCATAAAAACTGTAACTTAACATTTAACTCGACTTGCTTTAGACTCAACTCCCTGAAGATTTGACTGTGCATTTGGAAACTGAATTAAAAGCATCACATTTTGACCTGGTGAAGAAAAAAAAGCAGAACAGCAAAAGGGGGGCCTTGGATGGCACACACAACATATATGTTCATTAGGCCTATTCGCTGAAAGATGATTTTATTCAGAAACCTCAAAGATTTGATTTGAACTTGCAATTTACAATGAAGACTCAGTTTGAGATTTGAGACTTTGAATTTGAGACGTGACTTGAACTCTGAATGACACGCTTGACTTCATAATGCCCAGCTCTTTGCTGCTATGCTTCAACTCTATAGGTTATCGTGTATTAATACAAGTGGGTGTAAAGGATACTTCAGTCTAGCATTCACTAACTGGACTGGACACATTCTCTACCAGTGTAACACACATCATGTGAACTAGCTACTTTTATTCCTCCTAATGGTGTGGGAGGCCAAGGTCAGGGCCATTTAAGTCAACTGTAATAGAATGTGCTCTAAGAGAAATTGAGGGTCAAACATTGATATCACAGTGCCCTAAATGCTGGCTGCAGAATATCTCCTCCTTATCATCTGAGGGGGCATCTAGTCCTCTTTAGAATAGCACCGCACAAGCAATTAAGTCCGTATCTTGGATGGCCTACGCCTGATTTAGCCACCTTTCAGGTTGAAAGAGGATTACCTGATAAATTGCCCACCATCTTGAAAGAAGAGGGGGGACAAAAATTGAAACTTAAAGATTAATAGCAGGTTTCTTGGCATCATTTTTTTGTTCTTTTAAGTCCCCCCTCTGTCTAGATCTAGCTTAATTCCCAGTCCAGGGATTGTGATGTGATAGTCTGGCGGCACAATTTGCCCCACTCATCATAAAACTGCAGCAGTTACCTACCACTAGCCTTTATACTGTATTAATTCACAGTTTCCTGGCGACATTTTACAGAGACAAATGGTGCATGTCCCATTCTCAGCCTTGAGATAAAGTTTTTATTCTATTTTTAATGAATGTGGGAAGGGCATTTAAACGGCCATGGTAATAGTGTTAAAAGCTAAAATTAGCAGCAACTGTATGCATTACTTTGCCTTGTCACTGGTATAGTACAGGGACAGGTTAGTTATTTGGCATTCAGTTGAGTGTGTGTGTGTAAACAAGATACTGTATTACTTACCCAGAGGTAGCCTTGCGGTAAGGAGGTGCTCGCTGCAGAGAAGCCCAACAATGCACAGTGAACAGGATTGTGGAGGGCAGCTTCAAGCTACAAGAGACAAAATGAATATTGATTTAATATATATCATAGTGCAATACCTTTTTTTTTCATTCTTTTGATGTAGTCTCAAAAATATCTTCTGGCACTGGCTGGTCACTTTTCATGAGGATAAATGTGAAATCAAAATTCCTGTAACGTGCCTCGCCTCTGCCATCTACGAGAACTTTGTCATTTTGCATCAAGGTTGACGGTTATACACCTCCATAAAAACTCTATATAAGTGTAAGTATAAGAGTATGAAAACCTTGGTTGATCACATTACATTGTTTTGGTTACACATACATATTTATTATATTCAGTAATTTGCTGTGAGCCCACAACAAATTCCTGTTGCTAAAATTTTTAATTTTTTAATTTTATTTGGAGAATGCTAAAAAACGATGTAAACAAATGATTTGGTCATATTAGTGCATAACCTCCAGGTGTCACATTTAAATTGCCTTCTACTATTAACGCCAAGATCAAAATATGAACACTAAAAACTATGTTTTGATGCTTGATCTAGGCCATTTTCTTAATTTTTTTATTTGTTTTTGTGGCTAGTTTTGGAGTTACTTTAAGTTTTCAGTTCCTTTAGTCGCCATGCTATCTGCTCACAAGGGATTGAAGTCCTGAACCAGTTTTATCAATAAAAAGAGCCGACATCTTACTAAAAGGAAGAAAAAAAAAATCTATATTCCTTCCAACATATAGCAGATTTGTTTGCCTGAAACGAAGTGATGGAGGTTGACATTTACAACATACAGCCTGTGGCTAATGCATCAAACTCCCTGTGGTGAAAGCTGCTCTTCGAACTAGCAGTCCGTCTGGTAGGAAATTATTATTATTTGGGTGTATGACCGCTAAGGGTGGGCCATGTGACAGACAGAACAGCTAATTGTGTGTTGTGGGGGTAGTGGTGGGGGCGGGTGAGGATGGCGGTTGGGAAAGAGGGAGGAGGGAGTGTAGAAAGGGGTCAGCGATGAGCGCCGTGCGTCTTTAACTGTCGTCCTCGGCGGCGGTAAGCATCAATCACAGGTAATTTACAGCCTTCCCCAGCCAGGACCCTCCCCCATTTTCTCTCTTTTTGTGTGTTTGTAAACACTAAACAAAAAACAGGATAGTGGCCAGATCACTGCTCTCCCATCTGCACGGCAAGGCCATTTCTCCACTCCCCCCGTGTCTGTCTCCATCCATTCAAATTCACTACACAGATGCATGGCTTGTCCTCTCTATCAATCTTTCAGTCCCACTTTCCAATTTCTCTTTCACTCTTCTTTTTTTTAGGCCTGCTCTATTTTTTTCCTCCCTCTCCCCTTCTGCCAGCCCTCCGTCAAGCGCAGTAAAATGTTTTTTGATAGGTAATTAAGTGGCAGTCATAATAGGTGTCCATATGGAAGCCCCGTGGTTAAGAGAGAGAGACTGGCAGTAGACCAGAGGGACTCGAGTACTATACAGTGCTGGTAGTTCGATGGTGGTTGGATTTTATCAGTCACCTGAGACTGGCAGGCATCATAGGCCAATCTTCCCAGGCCTAGATTGCTTTGTATGTTAGCACTCTCCAGAGTCAGCCCCGGCAATACCAGCGGGATCTATCCATTCTATCAGAACAGTCCCATCACAGCTTCATAAGGTATTCAAAGGCAGGCGTGTGCACTGGGATCGTTCAGATAAAGAGCTGATGTGTAAATGAAGAGGCTTGTTCCTTAATGAGATATCACCCATTTGAAAAATTTGACGGCTAATTCTGTAAAACAATAGATCCCCTAGGTCGACTGCTTTGGGGAGGCGGATTAGCTTTTCTGCTAGACAAAAAGTGAAAATCTGCTACTTTTATCAGTTTTTATCATTCATATCTTGACTTCTTATAAAAAGGTTGTCAGACAAGTCAAAAATCTAATTAAATATATAAATGAATAATACTTTGTTAAATATTTGAAATGAAAGTACAGAAACAAACAGCTTTCCTTCTGAGTTGCGACCAGTTAATAAAAAATAGCAATTTGGAATGAAACACAATCGTTACCTTTCGCATTACTTTGTTTGAGGATCACGGGGCTTGGAGTACACAAGGATACCAAGGCGAGGATAGATTGTGTTCCCATTAAAGTGCAGACAGTGGCTAAGATCAATACAGTAAACCACAGGTCCGCTTATTGAACCTCTTTAAACAGCCAATGGAAAGAGCCCGGGTGAGAATAACAACAAAGCCTGTGAGATCATTTCCACCTGTGAATGTGCAAATTATATCGACAGGCACAAAGGACATGCGGGTCTTCAGCAATGACCATATCAGTGGTGATCCCAATGCTAATAAGGTATCAGTGAGGCACCATTTAAAAATCAATGAGATCCAAGCTTTCTCGAAGTCAATTGTCAGTCTCGTTTATAGCATTATCTCTCTGTGTGTGTGTGTGTGTGTTCGCAGCGCTGTAGGTATGAAGTTCAGAGGCTCAAGCTATTCCCAGGTGTGGAGGCAGGATGAGAGAAGAAGGTGAGCCTGTAAGCCGGCTGAAGGGTGGTTTGATGGGAGGAATTGGGAGCATGGGGAGGAAAAGGGTGGAAACGGGCAGGTGAGCTAATTAAAGTGAGATTTGTTAATGTGATGGGAGGGCGGCCTCCCAGCTGCTGGTTACCGATGACCCAATAGTTGACGGCGAATCCGCCCCACCCATTACCCCAAGAGGGCGCCAGTCCATATGCTGGTTCCAGGTGGCAATGGTTGGCATCCATTGCTTCTTAGGAAGATAAATGTAAAATGTGTGTAATTACACCAATTCCTGCAGGATAGAATGGATGGGACCATTTATTTTGACTGTCTTTTTTTTTCTATGAACATTTTTCGCCTAGTTACACACTGCTACAGCTCTTGGCTCTGTATGTCAACAAATGTAAGTGGGGGTGGTTTTTGGTAGTGGTCTAGTATGACAGCGTAGGGTTTTAATGATTCATGCTCTCGGCTGTCAGACTGTCAGAGTGGTATCCCCTTGGTAAGGATGACTTCCCCAAATCCAATTAATGTTGTTTTACTTCCCAAGGCTACTCAGGTGCGCTGTTTTTCCTTACAGCAATATTTCTCCGTAAGCACTGTGAAATCTGCTCACAGATATATATGGGGGGGTTTACCACACATCCAATTTGTGACAACCGCTATCCAAAAAGGGGTCCATGCATCGTATCCACCAGAGGCCCATAATGTTATCAATGACAAGACACAGTGCAGCCAGCATTGCATTGTTTGGCCTCCACCATGCTTATGTAATGGATTCTCTTTATTGGAAAGAATGCTCTATAGACGCTTATGAAAAACACATTAAGTGAAACTCCTGAGCACACATTTCCGGACTGTTCAAAAGAGAAAAAAAAAAGAATAAATGAGTTTGCAAATACTATATATTGCACTGTATAGCCTGCTGAAAATCAAATAACAAATATTATCTCCATAAACACCATGCGCACAGAGAGCTGGGTGATGTATCTCAGACCCTGAGAAAAAAAAATATGGCTGTATTTTTTTTTGTAATTCCATAGTCACAGTGCCTTCCCCCATTCCACATACCAACAATCTTTTACACGCACTAACAAGCACTAATAGAAAACTTCCACTGTTTATTAACTGGTAATTGACTGGTGCCGGTGCTCCCTCCCCACTGCAACCCTTCTGCCTAAGGCTACAGGCAGTACGGCCAGAGTGAATTGCCAGTCAACCTGAAATTACTTACATCCATTGCACTGCTACAGGTAATGCACACTAAACAAGGGACTAACATTTTGTAAAGTTGCTGCTCAGGTTATCAAGATGGCAAACTCTGATGGAGAGTGGCGTTTCATCATTGGTAAAATCTAGAAGGATGCTGAGTTTGTTAACCACGCTCGGTCTAACTTTGACTTTTTATGTTAACATAGGTTGCGTAAGTCTAACAGCTATGTCTGCAATGGATGCATGCTTAACCTCTCCAGAACTATGTTGAGTGACTTTTCTGACATTCAAACTACTAAAAAACAATCTTCACTGATTTCTGATTTACAGATGTTTTCCTAATGACCTAAAAATTCTTACTGAAAATGTAATTTAGAATATACTGCAATAAAAGCAATAAAGAATGAGAAAACGTCAAGAAAAATCAGTGCAACTGGATCACAGAACCACCAAGGATCTGTGGAAAAACAGATGGTGAGATCTATTCAATTCCATTTTATTCATATTGTGCTAAACAGAAGTTATCTCATGACACCTTCCATACAGAGCGGGTCTAGACTGTACTCTGTATAATATTATTCACACATCAACAAGTGAAAAGAACAAAACATACAGTGATGTGAAGCAACTGCTAAATTATGATGACTGACCAATATAACTGAGAAAGACCACGATAAGATTTCATCTGCATAGGGTGAACACACACAACAGTTTTCTTTGTCAAAGTACCAGAATTACAGGGTCAACATGTCTGACTAAAATAAGCTAAATGGTCCCAAATGCAACCTTTATAGCAGACTAAATCCTGCTTCACACCTAGAAGCTGTTTCTGACTAAAGTCTTGCCAGGGTTGCAATTTGTATTTCACAAGCCAAAAAAACATGAAGCATACTGACACACATTTCATATTTTGAGGAAACTAGATAGTTTTGACCGATCAAATTCAACGTTTTACAGTAGTAACTGCCCAATTTAGGCTAAACGGGGGAAAGAAAATCAGAACGCAAAGGCATTTCACAGAATTTAGGTTACCTTCACTCAGTTTATGCCGAAATTGTTTAAAAGCTCAGTTGTTGCACGATCATTTCGGAGGCTGTAGTTTGTGGTGCTTGATTGCATCGTGTTATACTGACAGGACTGAATATTATTTTGTCCATCCAATTTACATCAATGAGGGTGGGCTAAATAACAGAACCTGTATACTACAATATATTGCATCCTCAAAAAGGATCATGCAGCTGGCGTGCGTGTGTATATACAGCGTATAGTATGCGACATAAGCTTTTATCCAAACATTGTTTGTGGACACGCACCCTCTCATGACACAACCATAAGGGAGAGTAAAATGTTGTTTGCTCATTATCTGTTTTCCAGTACATCATACTCTCTAATGAATCTAATACAAAAGGACAACAGGATCAAAGCTGAAACTTGCTGTTCATGTTATGATTTCATGAGCTGGATGTCACCCTGTGATTTAAATTCCACCAGCATCTACAAGCTCAGATCAAAGGGCCAACCACCTGCTGTGCTTGCAGGCCTGCGTTGCGTTCAGAATATTCAAAGTCATTTGAAGACAATAAGATTAAACCATCTGCACGAGACGGCCGAGTAGACCGTCTGATTTTTAACTCCTGATGGGTCTGTATCAGGTCCTTTAGAGGTGTTTAGGACTTGCGGCAAAACCATATGGCTATCAGCTTATTATTAATACCGGCTCAGGACATTTCCCTCAATTTAATAACCACTGTCTGTACAGTAACGATTCCCTGTCTCCCCTGGCTATGCCACTGATCATATCAGCAATAAGTGGAATGAAGTTGGAGAGTGGTTTTGCATATCACTGCTCAGAGCCACAGCCTGACATTGGTAGGACATCACAAACTCATATTCATGACTCGACTGAGATTTCCTTCCTCGTGTCCTTCACTGCTCCTAGCTGAACGATTGCAACATGGCCAACAAATGTGATGCAAATTCGCTGTGTCGCTATGCCCCCTCTTCACGCGCACACATACACACACAGATCCACACACCCACACCGCTGACTCCTGCGGCCATGGCAGTTCCAACTCTGGATGAAAGCGTTGTGCTGCCCCTGCATTAATGGGTTCAAAAGAGGACTACGGGCCAAAACTGACTCTGTGTAGTCAATCACTTCCTCCATCTTCCGTTATGCCAGGGACTGGAGACATCTGCATGGGTTCCAGACAAGCTTTGGATGAGCGATCTTTACCTCAAAGACAGAAAGTGACACAATTGTCTGTCAACATGGGGTCCTAGATGAAACCCTGGCCACTAGAGTGGACGGGGCTTACTATAATCCTTAATATCAGATGGCAGGAAATGCAGAACAAAGGGAGATCTGGTGCCAGCTCAGACCTAGCCATGTGGTGGTTGTAGCTACTTTTGCCAAGGAAGCTCTGCACATCAAGGAGCACCTCCCAAATTTGAATCTGCCCCTTACAATCCATGGATCCTAATTCTATGGTGGCCTGTTTGGCGTAACATCAGACAAACACAAATCACAACTGTTTCACCAATACTAATCTGGTTGTTCAACCAGCAGACCACATTTAGAACTAACTGAGCTAAAACAAATGTTTGATTTTTCTATGATTTAACTGTCTTGTGTGGAACAACCCAAGAAGCAAGAGAGCAAAGATAAAGCCAACTCATTAGTTTCAACAAACAGCAGTTAAATTGTGTGAAAACGCTTGAAAGTTCACATTTATTCCTACGTTAAAAGAGAGGAGTGGGTAAAGACAACCTGCCCTTAAATCTCTTAACAGTCTTAACACTTACGCACAACAATAAATTAAGCCACAGTCACAGTGGTAGTTCTCCGTGTCTTGAAAGCAAGAAACAGGAAGACTAATTAGCAGACCAAGGAATAACGAGAGAACATATCACTGCAACAGACAAGATTGGTTTGGCACAATAGGAAATCAAAGAGGAGAGAGGGGCTTTCTTCCTTTTCCTTTTGAATTGATGTAGTTTTTGCCTATCGTCCTCGCCACATTGATGTATAATCACAGTGGAAGAATGTGACCGAATTAGCACATTTAGCAGATCTGCAGGATTTCCCTTCTGGGTACATAATTTGTTCCTGCACGCTATCTTGACAAGTACAGAGTGAGCAGAAACCCTGGGCCAGAGAAGGAGGACTCTACTCTGAGGCATTGCTAGAGTGTCTATGATTCTCTGTAATTAGTATGTTAACTGTCACAGCAACAGATCAGGCCCTTCGCAAATGACCTCGCTGTCAAGCGGTGGGTGTGTTTACCCTCTTCATACATATGTAGACACTGCACTGCCCTCTGTTGGCAAGGAGAGTAATGGGGGTGGGGGTGGACAGTAGGAAGCCAGGCCTGTGACTACTATGTGATTAACATGTAACTTATTATAATCTAACTGAACTAACATCCATTGGATGAATCTCTTTAGTACACCTTAACTATGAAAGCACCTTCATCCTGTCATTACAGCAGCATATTAAAAAAACAAATCCTTTTCACTGTCTCGTTCCTGTTTAGTATATTAATTAAAACCGTAGGTACATGTGATGTAATGATGGCATGACTGTATTGGCATTTGGACACTAACACAGCCTCTCGAGTATTCGCACTATTTATTTCAATACAACCCTCTTCGTCTCAACACACAAAGAAGCAACTTTGCAGCCTAGTGTGCTGCCAGCACAACCAGTATTGCTGTCTTGGCCAATAAGTGGCAGGGAGAAAAGACTGTACTGTTGGCAAGCATGGAAGCCATTTGTATTATAACTCCTCTATGCTCTATTACTATAAAAAAAAAAAAAAAAAAAAAACATATCTAATAAGCAAAAAGAATCTAATAGGCTCTGACCGCCTTATATCTTTATGTGAATTTCCCAGTCTTCACATTCATTTCACAGGTGCTTATGAATGTTGCTGAGACGGAGCTTAAATTTATCGCAAAGGGAGGCGACACAGCCAGCAGTTGCTGCTTTTGGCTTAAAAGTACCTTCAAACCATTACTTGAGTTCAATAAACTTGACTGCTGATGCTGCTTTGCCTTTACAAAGGGTTGAGAATCCAGATCTACAAAAAAAAAAGCCTGACCTCTGTACACTCCTGGTACATTAGCCAAGACGTTGGAAACTGTCACAACTCCCTCAGACTTGTTCTTTGCGAATGACAGTCTGACTTCTGCCCCAACCTCAGTGAGAGGTCCTCTTTGATCGAAGTGTTAAAAAGTCAGAGCTCGTGTGCTGTCACTGCCCCCCTGTATTTGTGACAGTGACAAGTTTGGTGAGTCCGGGGTTGGGTTTTTTTTTTTTCTGAGCCGAGCCACGCTGACCAGAAGGGCCAAGCCATATCAGCTCCAGCGACAGGTCTGCTGTGATTCAGCTTCACACAGAGAAATTAGATTGACACTTCCTCCTGCATTCTCATATTCTGTATGCCAAAAGCTTGTCTGCCCCCTCCGAACTCTGAATAGAGGATGAGCTACAGTGGTCTGTTTTTGTGGAGAAAAATGTTTGCATGTTTCAAAATCTTCTAAGACTAAGAGTGGTTTATAATAATTTTAACAAACAATGTTCATCAGATAAAAATCAATCAGAAGATTTGCTTTCCTTAAATTCAGAGTAAAGACAGAGTGGAGCTTGCAAGAAAAATACTGCTTTTACTGAACATGACAATGTGTTGGTATCAATAAAGTGAATATTGCAGACAGCATCTGTTGATTTTGGTAGGTTCAGTCTCGTGTCCGAAAAACATCAGCATGATGCTTGACCATGGATTGTAACCAAGCAAGGGAAATCAAACACAACGCAGAACCTCATTTTCTATTTACAGTAAGAAGAACTCATTACTTTGTGGGTTTAAATTGAAACGAAATGGAAAACATGTCCCCTAAATTAGGAAGCTTGTGGGTGGCCACTGATGGCACACTGGCTAAAGAATTGGACATTATCTGTGCCGACGATGATGATGCCAAAAACAGCCAAATGGAAACAGAGCGTAGCCTGGTCAGCTGATCTGACGTGACCCTGATAGACACAGAAAAGTCTGCACACACTGTATATTATCTCAAATTTCTAAAAAGCAACGAAAACTAATCTCGATGAGGATCGGGTCTGAGAGAGAGAACGGTGTGCTCTCTCCAAAACAGTCTTAAGCACATGCGCATCCCACTGTTTGTGTTTTGCTGTTTGCCAGAAGGATATTACTGCAGAGTTAGAAAGGGAGCTGCTACGCCCCGGTGGATCTGTGGAGAGAACGAGCTTTTAATCCATGCTGTGGCATCTATTCTTGACAAATCAGAGAGGTGGCTGATATCTGCTACTCTGAAAGGTAGCAAACGACCTTCAAGAAAAACAAAGAGAGAAGCATTGCGTAAGGTGTCAACTTGATGACTTTACCCCCAAAAATCTGAATAAAAAAACAGGCTAGAGGGGGGAGAAAGAATAAATCATCAGAAAGGTGGTACATTAGGGAAAGGCCACCTTTTCAAAACTTCTTTTCCTTTTTAATCCATATTTCATAGCATAGTATCTCATCTGTGGCATTTCGCACACAAACAGGCACACACACACACACGTACAAAGCCTTCACATTAAGCCCTTCCCCTTAGCTTCGATGTGAGAGCTATGAGCGGCTCATTATGTTCATAAATCAGTCATTCAAAAGACAATACTATGAAGATAGCCATGGATACAGTGCTGGTACCCATTTAAATAGCAATGCACCAGGCGTAGCTGACTTTTAAAGGGAATGGGAGATGATACTCTGGTTTAATTAATGTTATGCCCAAAGCACACCTATGATTAATTAACAGACTAAATACAACCCCTTTGCAGATTACTTGCACCTAGACACTGTTGAACGAGCGAAAGCGAGCTGGACAAATCCACTTGTGCCATGTGCCTCATGCACTGCAGATTGTTTGAATAGAGCCCCGTTATATTTGCTGCTACCTGAGGTGGCGCTCAAACAAGCGAAATTTCAGTACATTCAGTCACTTTCATCTGGCCAGCCGAATGCACAGTGCTGCACTCTTATCACTCCATCAGCGAGGAAGATGGATGACACAGCGAATGAGAGGGACATGGACAATATGGCCCCAAAAGTACCAGCAAATAAGCACAGACCCCAATGACCCACATGCGCTGTGAGTTCACCAGACAAAGACAGAAATGACCAATAAAAAGTTAAACGGATATCAAGACAGAAACACGGCCACTTCAAAAACAGGAAAAGACACGTCTAAGTACATATATAAATAATTATGGTGATCTGTGTGATCTATGTAAACTTGTGGAGTGTATTAGGGCTAAGATGTAGCTAGGCTTTGCGTTTTCTGAGCTGAGACACAGAAGCTAATCCTCTCAGAAAAAGAGAAAGGAAGCTAACCCTGATGCAGCCCAAACCCTTTTCCAGTTTGTCATTCTGCACTTCAAAGCATACATGATGAAATCCCCCAAGGTATTATAAGAGCTCTGGCATAGCAGCCATCCTCAACCCTGTCCTAGCCTAATGCCTCATAAACGGAGTCTGGAAACATGTCCCTTTACTATTTGGAAAGTCTTTGTAGCTTCGGATGTTTAAGAACCTTTTAGAGTTGCAGAGGAAGAAGTGCTTTCCTACTGGAGGAGATATGAGGCGTTTGTGAATCATTATGTGGCCAAGGGATTCCTGTCCCCCCCAACGTAAAATACTGCTCATATAGTACGCACATGTGCCTCTTTGACAATGTTTAAATCAGGACAGGTACCAGGCATATATCTTCTTCAGCGCTTTGCTGAATGAATGCTTATACAGAAATACAGTGTACGGGAAAATATGTGTCCTAGATAGAGACAGGCACATAATTTAAGCCATCCAGTTCCCAACGCACTATATGATGCCATCAAATGTTGTTTCACAGCTTGCTGAGCTGTCAGATTATTGAGTTTCATAAATACATCCAATACTGGTCTCCAGGAGTAACAGAGGCTGCTGGATAGAAGTGAGGGAAACAGTTGAACCTGTTAGGCTCAAAGCGTCAAAGAGAGAGAGATGAAAGGGGCAGTGCATGTTATCTAGCTTAATTAAATTATAAATTATATGTACACCAGACATCAACAAAAAGTCTTTGTGCAAAAAAAGTAAATATTTTCCCTAGATGGTGACTATTTGATATGAAAACAAAATAAAAGCCATTTAGGTCTACAACTAATTTATTTTCATTGACGATTAATCATTTAGTCTATAAACTGTCTATCACAACATGACATTGTCTAATTTCTTGTTTTGTCCAACCTGTAGCCCAAAATCCAAAAGTTTCAATTTGCATGACATAAAGGAGTCAATAAATACACTTCGTCAATTTTCGTTGACTTAAATGATTCATGATAGAAGTGTTAAACAATAAATTTGCTGTTAATTGTTTAATAAATCTGACTCAGTGTTTCAGCACGTTTGCTTTGCTTTTGATTTGTTGTATGCTAACGTCACCTCAGTGCAGGAAACAAGGGTACAAAAACACTAATGCCAAAGTGTGATTTCAGTAAAAGGTGCAGAATTTGAATGTAATCTGTTTATCTGTAACAATTAAAAGCATCAATCTGATTAAGATCTACATCAGCATGCACTAATATGGTATTAATTGTTCCACTTAACAGCTGATTCTACTGTATAGAAATTCAGCCGTTCAGCTGTTTCCCTTCCTGCTGTACTCCTATTAATCCCTTAACCCAACTACCTCACACCCTCCCTTTGGGCCAACTGCCAAATCTGTTCTGTTTCATCTTTCAAAATGGCAGAAAGGGCACCGAAACAGAGCGTGCACAGACTCTTTAAACAAAAAGGACCATCAGAATGTGGTTTGTCTATTAACCAAGATAGCACCTGATTCTGTGTGTGTGTGTGTGTGTGTCAGAGAGAGAGAGAGAGAGAGAGAGAGAGAGAGGGAGAAAGTGAAAGAGATAAATTGAGAGGACTCAGTCTGCCCCCGCTGTTCTCACTCAGCAGACTTGTGATAAGGTTTATCTCCGGTGTCTAACGAGTTCGCCCAGTAGCCCTCTCCAGCTCCCACCGAGTGGACCCGGGCGCACAGAGCTGCACACAGCCAGCAGTGGTTGAGCTCCCTTAGGTGACCTGTGCGTGTTGTTCATGCTACGCTGCTTTAGAACTTTATTTTCTGTAGGAAATGGCTTCGGCCCCTTCGGCCACATCTCTTTTAATCTGGGAATTTTTTTTTTTTTTTTTTTACCTCTTTTTCTTCATCCTTTCTACTCACTGTAACTCAGACTGCCAAAAGAAGCTGCAAGAGCTGGAGAAAGAGCTTTGGCACAGGGAGGCGTGTGTCCCAGAGGCAGTGGCTGAGGCAAAGACGGAGACACAGAGAGGGAAAGGGGCACTGCTGCTGAGTTAAGCCCCTAATCACAGTCTGCTATGCATGAAGGACTTAAAGTCACTCCATTTAATGCTACCTTCTCTTTAGTCAAAAAAGGGAAAGAAATACTACTGCTTACCTCTTCAGCTTTCTGATACCCTGGCCCCAATTTCTATCATATAGCTATTCTTGTGACGCACAGAAAAGCACCGCTTTGGTATGTGGTCAAACAAATACAGAGAAATACGCAACTCAAGGACACAGACAGAGGAAGGAAAACACACATGAACATATATGTGCACACACATCAACGTGAGCATAAATGTTTCACTTTCTACAATCTCACATTAGCGTTAATAACACGAGAGACCATCACAGCTCTTCACAGCAACAAATGGATTGGATGGATTGAAAACAAACACGCTCACTTTGATTGCTCTCGGAAAAAATAAAGCCACGTGAAACAATTTCATGGTAAACCACGTTCGTGACTGACACGGCCGCCATGCCCTTCACTGGCGTACTCAGGTGCTTCATTTGTTTGTGGAGAATATGAGCAGATCCTCAGAGACTGCAAGGTCCCACCGGCTCAAAATATATTAATTGACTTGGCTCTGCATCCAGCCAGGTGTAACACACTTTTGCGGAATACTCCGGAACGCTGCAGAGATCTTTTGGGAAATCCCCCCACCACCAGCCACCCACCCCACCGTGTCAAAGCTACACTCTCCACACTTCCAGCTGCTGTTTTTTCGACTCACCTTCCTCTTTCGTCAGCATCGCTAACAGACTATGGGTTGGCGTATAGGTCTTAATCTAATGTTGGAACATTGATTTATGCTTGGGTGTCCCACAGCCATTAAGATAATTGCATGATCACTTTATAACATCCTCCCCTGGTGGCAATGGTAATTTGGCTCCCCCCACCACACACCTTGCTCAGTAAGACCCGTAACCACATTAAGGCATTAGGAAATGTGGTCGGAAATATCATCTTTCAGCCCCTGCAAATTGATTTCATACCATTTCCACTGACTTCTAAAACCCTTTTAGTCTATCTCTCACCTGTGCTGACCATTTGATCTATTGGAGGCTTCTAGGTCTTAACAGCTTGTATTGATCGAAATTCTTCAGCCAGCATCTTGAGGCTCATGCTCTCGTGTCACCTTGTAATTCCAGTAGTCTAGGTATTTTTGAGTGAGATCATCGCTGAGACGATGTATTTTTAGCTGTTAGGGCAAGGCAAGCGGGCTTTGATTGCCCTGAATGGTGAAATGACTGTGTTAAATGGCGCTATGATCTCTCTCTCGACAAAATCTGCATTAAAATAAAGATGTTACCACCGCTGAGGACTAACGGCTGCTTCAGAGGAAAAGTTAGCGTCAGTCAAAGTCAAAGTCGCGTTGACAGATCGCTCCAAAGGGAGGCATTTTACTTCCTGAGTATAAACACTGCCAGTGTATAGACATTGAACACATCAAAATCTTTTGAGCTCAGAAAGCTGCACTGATCTGAAACTAGATTTTTATACACACAGACACACACACACACACACACATATATATTTATGTATATATATATGAAGGAACATGAAGGAACTAGTAGTTAGTAGTAGTAGTAGTAGTACTAGTAGTAGTTGTTACATTGGCACTACCTTAGACTGTTCAAAATATATTCTCTTGAAGAAGTTATCTTTGTCTTGTAATTGTGGCCGCAGATTTACCTTTCTCTCCGATGACTTTGTGGCAAAGACAGACATGTGACAGGCAAGCAGAGGACACCAAAACGGGGCCATCGTCTTCCCTTCATCCTCTCCACATAACCAGCCAGGTGAATTCTCCTCTCCTGAAGCAAAAAAAAAATAATAATAATAATACTTTATTTCTTCTCACAAAGGAGGTGCTAACTTAATGTAGTAGTTTATCAACTTGCTTTGTTGTACTTATTGACAGCATGCGTCTCACCCTCACAGTCGAGGCCGGCCTCCTTCAAGCAAAACCACGCATAATAATCAGAAAGACATTCCACTGCCTCAGGTATGTAATATGAATGATGTTTATTAGCATGTGAATGTTATAATCAGCCAGGGGCTTATTCCCTGTTGTAGGAGGCGAGGCCAGGTACTGCCAACACGCAGTCTCAACAGTGATTAAACCTTCACTTAATCAACGGTGAGAGTCAGTCCCACCAGGAAAAATGCAACTGCTGGATTTGAGTTATAATAATGGATTTGCCTGATATATGCGCCATCTCAGCCCTCACAGCTCTGAGCCTCCTAACAGGTGCACCTCTGACAAGGTGCCGGGCAAATCTGCCAAAGTACTCCCATTATGTAATTTTGCAATCATAAATTTCAATTTACAGAAAATAAATTGTGCATGAAATTTAACAGCTTGCTAAAATGTGCTTCCTGGTTTGTTTGCATATGTTGCCTTGGAATAAGCTTCACTTTATATCTGCAGTTTGGCTCAGAGGCATCGCACATCCATTAGACTCATGTGCAGCAGTCAGAACGGAGTTTGGTTGCGCGCTCGTTCTGTGATAAACAGGAAGGGATGCAATTAAGATGAGCTTGCACTGACAGACAGCTCTGAGACTGAAAAATTGGTGTCACTGCTCTGTTTTGGCCACGTGGAGAAATAGATTACTTAAAAAAAAATGTGTACCTTATTTTAACAATTGCAAGTGAAGATGACACTGTTGGCACCTCGCTGCAAACAGGAGATCACACTGAAGCAAAATCATTGTCACATTCAAAGCTTGAGTACATCTTAATAAAATGTTTATGACAAACAAAACATGTTTATGCAGAGCAACAAGCCACAAGAACGATCAAGGGCAGGAATGAAGAGCATTGGATAAGTGTGTTGTGTCTTTACATTTCTTTCAGTGACCTTCGAGCGGTGTTTGTTTTCTGTGGTGTTTCAATCATCTGCATGGCTACACGCCTCAAGATATGTGAAACAAAACATGATGAAGTGTTTACTACATTGTGCAAGTTGTGATGTACGGATTCATGTAACTTTGCCAAAGCCCTGCACACAGAGAATACTGACAATTAAGAGCTAATTATGTAGCCTATATCAAATTATCCCTTCTGAAAGCCATAACAAAATGCTAATCTACGTTTTTAAACAGCATATTTTTAGGGAAGCTGCAAGAAATCTAAAATGCAAGATTTAGTTTTGCAAATGAATTCATCTCTTGCACAACATAGTGGCTAAGACAGTGCTGCTAGGCTACTGTGAAGGATTCGCTAGACAATTATAAGGTTTTAAATCATTCGGTCATTTATATTTACAGTCATCTCCAGTTGTGGAGTGTTCTTTAATAATTAATTTTTTTGAGGGGTGGGGGATGGTTGGCCTGAGGGGCTGACCATCCCTCAGTGAGCCAGGATACAGCAAGATGTGAGGTCACTCATTAAAAGACTTTAATTGAGGGCAGATTTCTGCAGGTGGGGCAGCAGGTCCAGCGGTTTCCTTTACCCCCAGAGTAATCATCATTTTTCCTTAGCTAATTATTAGGTTAGCATAAATAATGTTCTGTTTGGATAAGTTGGCTACTCCTGCTGAATTTGTCAGTCAGTAAAAATCAATCCAGTGAGAGACATGCACAGAGATAGAGAGCGGGATACATACAAAAGAACAGAGGGAGAGAAAGTGAATGTGTGAGAACACAAATTGGCCTTAACCTTCAGTCTTTGCCACGGAGTAATGATGATGAATCACGGTGTAACAAATGATAAGCACAGACTTAGATTGAAAACGGCACCAAATAAGAGACACACACACACACACACACACACACACACACATCAGGTACTTCATTTACAAAATAATTTCAACCTAAACACAGGAAAACATCACACTCTGGAGTTGTTGTTACAAAGCATTGCCCATCTCTGTCAGATGAAACATTTTATCTGTGGGTCAGTCACTTTCACAGTAATTTGAACTCTTTGGCCAGTCATAAATGATCATAAAAAAAACTGTAAAATGAATGATTAACTAAGTATGCAGGCTCATTTTAAACTGTAAAATACTACCTGTGCACGTTATTCTATCATTTGAGGCGCTGTAGAAAATGACGATATAACTAGGAAATTTATTCCATATGTTTATTCCATGTTTCCCTGCTACACTGCCCTGTAAATTCTGCCTCATAATACATTCATATCAGGTTGGATTTACCAAAAATAGATCTACGACTGTAAGAAAAAAAAAATTCATGTCAACCTCCTAATGGTAATTTCATATTATAGGGACCTAGGACATACAATTTACTGTGGCTCCCAATGTATACCAATTAATGCCAAATATATACCAATCAGTGTTGAATTGTGTAAGTGTGTCGACAGGGGCAGGAAGGCCACAAATGCCTGCAGTCAGATACAATAAAAATCAAAATCTTAAGTTATATTTCGAGTTATACAATGAACTAGTTATTTGGCAGGTGGGTGGTTAAGTAGTTAAATGTAAAGGGTTGAAATATGGATTCCACATTCAGTAGACTGTAAAACTTTCCATACAGTGAGGCATTTTTCTGCCAGGAAATACATGCGGTTAAAATATCACACACACACGTCATAAATACATAAACAGAATATTCATTCTCTACAGTGTATATAATTCTAATTTTATTCATTCGTGAGTACCTTTATTAATACTATATTTACTCTAACACAATACCTGTAAATCCCCTGTGCAAAAACTGAACAATACCGTATGTGCACCGCAGGGTTACACATCTCAAGCAGGCTGTATAACATGCATCTGGAGAGAAGCAACTGTGATTCAGAAAAAAAAAATCCTGTTTAAGGTCAAATGCTCACAGACACGATGAGCTAGGTGGTTTGGCACTGCAATAAAAAAGCCCCTAACTGAGACATGCATGCTGCGGCACATATTAAATTAAACTTGGATGTAACATCTTTGTTAGTGTGTATACAGTTCTTCAATTACATGCTCAGCTAGCCCTTTTTTTTTTTTACAGGGCGAACAGTGGGATTTTACAGGGCGCTTGTATGTGTGGGTGGGAGTAAAGTACGTTTTCAGAAAAATCTGTTTTACATGGACAGATGATCAGCTAAGATCCAATTATTGTCAGTCCTGCTTGGCATTTCCTGGTTCTACACACAGATGCTCAGAAAGTCGCTGCTGCTGCAGCTAGATTGGCTGTCCTGATGTAGAGCACTGTTTGAATCTTTGGTCACATCACCAATTATCCCAGCATTTTTTTTTTTTTTGTGCAGCGAATTACCCACTTCCAGAAAAAGATGTTATTGCGATCCAAACTTTCTCCTCTGGTGACAGCCTATGAAAACTCCTGTCAACTGTTTTGAAAAAGACATGACAGTGAGTTCCACTTTGCTGCGGTTTATTACTGCTGAGTTAATTAGAGGCAATCTCTACCTATTGAGATTCCACAAGCTAAAGGTCAAGGTCAGACCTGCCTACTGCGTAGTACGCCTCAGCTACTGTACAACAACTATGTGTAAGAACATAATTTGTGAAAGTGTAGGGTTGGAATACTAAGCAGGGGGGATTTAGTTTCTCAGTTTCTTTATTCCAATCATGCTTTTGTTTCAAGTCTTTTGCTGATGAAGATTAATTTGCAGAGCATGGCGCTCTATAAACCCCAGTGACACAAAGGGCAAAGATATAAACTAATTAAATACACCAGTGCAATTGATAGTTCCCATGGATCAATGCGGGTGTGAGATCTGTTAATTAAATCCGTGATAATGTTTACTTATCATAAACATTTCCCATGTTTGAGCACAGCGAGATAGGGAGATAATCTTTGCTGTCTTGACAGATTAATTTTAGGGCTAAGGGAAAATCCTTCCAGCACATACAGAGTGGATGCCATTTTTTTTTTTTAGGAGGAGGAGGCTTCTGTTTAATGTTTATATTAAAAGCGTTATCAAAGGAAATACTTTTAGCTTCTTTGCGGCGAAGACGTACTTTACGTAACGGCACAAAACAAAAAGATAACAGTTGCGCACGAGGTATAGCTCATGTTATTTGAACAGCAACAGCAAAGAAAGCAGTTAACATAGCAACCAAGCGAGCTGAATCCCTGGGCTAATTGCAGTAAAGCCCTTGCGGTCTCGCTTAAAGCCCGTGCGGAAGAGTGAATTTTGCATTCCCTCCCCACCCGCCTCGCCTGTCTCCTGTGCGGTATACATCGGCGCGACGCAGGTTATCACACAGTGGATTAAGAAGGCGTGTCGGTGCGTGTGCCAGAACCTCCAAGCCTCACTCCACTCATCTATTGATCCGCATGCAAGGAAAAAAGCAAAAGACCGGCACACTTAGCAGTGTAACCACAGGCAACAGACCCCTGCCTGCCCTCTGTTCCCTGCAGTGGGACTGATTGCTTGTCTCAATCATCCTTTCACTCCCCCACTGCCTAACTCCCCTCCTCCCCTTTAACAGATACACACACACACACACACACACACACACACATCCCACAACATCTGAACATCTCCCTCTTTTCCTAAATTCATTCCTTTGCTTCTGTCTCCGGCGTCTTAGCAGCAATCTCTCATGATTTGACGGCCTCTTGTTCTTCTTGTGAGGGCCATCAAAGCCAGCGGCCTTAACCCTGTCTGAAAGGGCTGGGACTGCATGGTAGGAAGCAATTAATTCTGCAGTGAGAAAGACCATTAATTAGGCAATGCTTCTGGCTATTTCACGAAGACCCTTCAGAAACAGTAGGGCCACTCTGAGAGGCATAAAACATGCAGTGGCACACCAGGTTATTAATGGACCCTGGGGCTCCTGGCGAAGCACCACCGTGGGGTAATTCCAACTTTGTATTTCAAGACCTCATAACTACACCTCATGCACTCGCAAAGTGACAGATTCTGTTTACCGGGGTTGTGTCTTATTGAGCTTGCCTGCCACATTATATCATGCAAAGCCTGATTACTAGAGCAGCTTCGACGCATCCTGCAAAAGTGCAAGGATATCCAGTTTTTTAAAATACCACCACCTACTATGGGCTCCAAAACCTTATTGAAACGCTCAAAAGAGTTCAGAGACAACACTGTGGTATTAACAAGGTATTGTTAATGGACAATACTCTGATAAGATTTTAATATGGCATGCAGGAAAGTCTCTAAAAGCCACTGATATTCACATAGGGAAGGCTGCAAAGTACAGCAGCGGGATATAGCACTGTTTCCTCTGAACTGAGGTAACGGGATAAACACTGGTGTGGAGATGGGTCTGCGAAAACGAGTTTTGTGATGTCTAATCACTCACTAAATCATGCATGAGACCATTAGCTATTTGTGGTGTCCACCATTCAGGGACATTTCGGAGCACGGCACCCATTTCAAACTAAACAAGACCATGGTTCGGCGCGTTTGAAATGCTGATTCGACTGTAGGTCTCCCCTGAGCACAGGGCAGGCCTGCCTCCGCCTGCAATGAGGAGGAAGCTTCGGTGACAGTACACCATCCGTGAAATTAAATCAACAACTCGCTTATTGTAATTACATTTGGTTAAATGGGAAGGCAAAGTGTGGGTGTAATACAATTAACATGTAATTGTCATCCTGACCAGGTTGGTGCTGATCTATTTCCCCAAGGGATTCAATGAAATTCATCACCCCGCCCTCATCTCTACCATTTGTTTTTAAATGGACGATTTGACGAGTACCAGTGGGTCACGTGTGCGGTCATGTGTATTGATCTAGATACTGCAGCACATAACTTGGAATTACATAGCTCTTTATGACTTTTTGAAATGATATATCCTGATATGGTAATGTTACTTTTTTTTATTTATTAATTCATTGCACGTAACTTTGAATAAATAACAAACCTTGGGTCTAAAATATTACAGAACTAGACAGTGACAGACAAAATATATTACTACATTGAAGTTGGTGGATGATGACAAGCTGTATTCATTTCCTAAATTTAGAATTTTTTAGGGCAGATAAAAGCATTTATTCATTAAGCGGGTCGTACATATATGATATACACAAAATAAAAACCTTGGGACAAGCTCCAGCCCTGCTATAGAGGAAAGGTAGCTATGAAAAATGAACCTATTGATGAACTTTGTCCATGCAGGTCAATCACTTCATGCATTTGGAAAAAAAGTAAGCAAACTGCTGTACTTGTATTCATGACCTTCGTACTCTTATTAACTAATCATGATTAACATTTCCATTAACCTCAGTTTATGAGGCTACGTAAAATTGCAGGTGCAGAGGATTTGCGTTGTGTGGGCTTTCGACTGTGAATATGTATATGTATTCATACTGTATAAGCCATTTGAGAGGTGAAAGTGAAAGGGCCTTGGATGATTGCCTTAAAAAAAAGACATATTTTTGCTATTCATGTTCCATTTGCTTGGATCGCACACAAGGTAGTCTCTCTCCATGGACGGTTGGCAAATGTTTGGGGCTGCAATGATTTTACAGCTGTAGCGACATAATATAATAGATGATACAATGAGTTACTGCTATTCTTCGGTTTCTGTGTTTCAGTTTCAGTGAAACTGGCATCTGTATAGTAGAACAACTGTCAATGAACTTAAGGTTTTGTGTATATAATATTAACACTAATAAGTGCAGATCATTTGAGAAATGCTGTTCTTTGTAAATATACCATTTTCATATCATATCTTATTGTATCTATTCTGTAGGGGTTTCCAAATACTTAAATAAATAATAACAATAAGAAAGAAAGAAAGAAAGAAAGAAAGAAAACAAACATGATTTAAAGGTCCAGTGTAAACGGACCTTACAATGAGCCGTTTATATCTACAGATTCTGCAGGTCCTCTAAAATGGTGTCCACCATACTGCACCACCATGTGGGAAGAGAAACAGAATACTGGCTACCATAATACAGGAGTGTTTTTGGGTTTTGTTGGCGTTTTCGCAGCCACTGTAGTTTCTCCTTCAGGGTGTGTCGAGGGGGTTGCAATCAACAACTACATCTCTAGATGCCACAGAGTCCGACACGCTGATCTTTTAAATACTTGGCTGTCAGACATTTTAACCAAAGATGAGTGAATCGATATCGGAGTAAAACACGTCTTCTGGATGAAAGATGGTCTGTTTCTCTCTGCAGCCCCACTGCACAAATCTTTGTCTGGAGCTTGCTATATAGAAATTGTTTGATGTCTTGACTGCAGCGGGTGTTTCTCTGTAATATATCCCCTCCCCCATTCATGTGCCCTAAAACCCTGTTTTTTTGGGGGGGTTTGTATGTCTTTCTAGTTTTTATTTTACTTCATGTCCTTGCTCTGCTATTTTATTACTTTTCCTTACACCTTGAAGCTTGTTCCCCTTGTGCTTGGCTGCTTGTCATGCTGGTGATCGAGGAATCAAAGCTCGTTTTACTGTTGTTCTCACAGTAACTTGCCCTGGATAGCTGTGTTGGCTAAAGGCTTAAAACCTCACACCGTTAGAAGTGTCAATTTACCCTGATCAGTGAGCGGGACCTGAAAGTTTTCTCTAAATCAAAAGTAAGGCAAAGATTTTACGTTTATCTTAACACATGGAAGAATCATGTCTGTGACAAGTGCCCGAGGCTATAAAGCGGTTGGGTAGCATGACAAAGACAGATTGGCGCTGACAGTTGTGCCATTACAGAGTCAGTCAATATGAGCGTGAAAGCAATGTGTGTTATTTACATTTTGATAGCATTTTATCCCACGACTGGGTGTTCAGGGCGCGTTTTCCACAGGTGGAAGATCCAAACAAAGCAAGAAAATTCAATAGATGTTTATTTGATGGTTCCTTTCCAAGTGAATGCCAAATAAATTAGAATGACATACTTCTGATCCTCCTCTGTTCATTTTATCCTCCTTGACTCATACTTGACATTCATGGGCTCCATAAACATGACTGCAGCATCGGGGCTCCTGGTCCGTATGACAGCTATGGATAACTTGCATGATTTGGCTTTGAATATCGCCCATGTCCACACAGCAGCCATATGGGAGGAAAGCTGCATGCTCTAACTATGCCACTGTCCTCATCAGTACGCCTGCTGTGTTGCTGATAAAGGTGTGAGCAACAAGGGAAGGCTGGGGATGCTGCGCTTCACTGCAGCCACAGCATCCTTTGCGCTCAGCCTGATGTTTTTTGATGCCACCCTGACACGAACCAAGCTCTGCTAGAGAGTCTACAGATGTATTGTATTCCTCGTGCTCTTCTATAACCCCACTGTGAGAGGTAGGCCAGCAATACAGGGGAAGAATCCAGCGTGTCCTTGTGTGCTTTTCTTATTAGAATGCACAAGGATGAAGAATCTCAAGTGTCAGGAAACCTTCTGAGAACTGAAAACCTCTTGACCGAAACCCAATCCAAGTGGCATTGATCCACTATATATATATATATATATATATATATATATATATATATATATATATATATATATACACTAACAAATATATGGCTGGCCACTTATCTAAACAAGTCAAATTTTCTTTAATTTATTAATAACTAATAATTTTCTCTTAAACCTTGAATATCTTTGTGCTGACTGCTCACAGCGATGGCCTCTGGGATGTAGATAATAAAGAAGCCACAGAAATAAATATATGTCTGCTACACAGGGCGCGTTGTGTGTATGCAGTCTGTCTCTAACATACCGCATACACAACATGCGCAGTAAAATGTGTGTGACAAGGAAAAGCGCTCCAGGCAACACAGGGAGCAGGAAAGGATGGACAAAATAGGACTTGGGTGTGGAGTGGGTTGAACATGCGTGCCATCGTGGCCAAATAAGCTGATTGATGTGCTCTGTAGTCCTGTCCCTGTTTTTTTTTTTTTCACTGGATAATAGCACGCACTGACGAACCCCAGAGAGGAAGACTTCCTATACAACAGCGTGGTCAGACTGCATACTAGGCTTTGGACTGGGCAAAGCAAGGCAAGGGTTGGAGGAAAGAGGTTAGGAGGCTTGAAAAGAACTGTGCTGCTCCCTGCTGGGCAGGGTATGGCCATTCTTTTTTTCATGAATGCTGACCATTTCTGAGTTTCCACAATCAAAGATACTCAGCATTTGGAGACCTAACCATATTAAAGATCGGCAGTATACAATTTCAAGGAATTCTAAGGCTTTTCAAGGCCTGGATCGAGTATGTAACATAGTAACCTTTGTTTGCATAGTAAGATAGATGGAGTTGCTGTTTTATGATGGAGCTTATTCATTTAACATTGTTCAAACACTTTACTCAGCACATAAACTTCTCATGACCCAGTTGAGATTCTCGTTTTTTCTCTGATTATATAAAGTCGTAACGCCGGTTGTGCGCTTATCCAATAGAGAACGAAGCAAACGCTAATGGTGTGTCTGAGCCTCCGACCTAAAACATTGTAACTACATTTCATTGCGTTACATCATCCCGTTTAAATAGAAACGGCATAGTAATCCTTTCTGTGTGTTTGTGCGTGTTTGTGCTTACGTAGTGCGATCTTGGCCAAGTGTAGACGGTTGACCCAGGAGATCTTACTCAGTGGGTTGGGAGTGTTCAGGACCACCATGAAACTCACAGGACGCCCTGACCTGGAGGAGAACACGCACAAAAACACAAACACATCAGATGTTGAAACTCTGTGTCACAACGTGGTCTCTGAGCAACACAATATATTAACTTTTGCTGGTTTAGGCCCAGAGACAGTGATCCTGGTATTTACTAGGGCTTCACACCAAAACACGTGGAACTAGAGCTGCAATTCATTGTGAATAAATAAATAACTGCAGCGTTTTTAGCATGTGTGATTGTGTCTCAGTGTGACTGTGCGCAGGTGTTTTGGTTGTTTTGTTTTTTTTAAGCAACCCTCTCTACGAGAAGGAGAAGTTAACAAGGAAGCACTAATGGCACTGAAGTGTTTTCCAAGTTACATTCCCGTAATGCAGTATCTATATTCACAAGCGACCTTTCTGAATGAACAAAGTGCGATATTTATATAACACAGACAACAGAAGGGCCTTTGGCTGAGGTAAGGAAAAGATCACGGTTTCTGTACAATGTTGATCACGTTGTGTTTTGTCATTCCAGTCACTGTGAAACATAACCATGTGCCTCAACATGACCATAGGTTAATAATAATAATGTTGCAGTTATTACAAGCAGATAGTTCATATTGTAGGATCGGATAATCTAGCAGAAAACAATGACATATGTCAGCATTTTGCAGATTCATAAACATGTTTGCTTGTTAGATACTTTTATTAAAACATTTCCTCACTATGATACTAGAAATTGTATAGAAATATATTTATATCTGCTACTGTAAGTGTACCGCATGTACTGAAGAAGAGCCACTTTAAACAAACAAGCATCTATGCACAAATCTACTACTCCATATGCGGCAACATCAGTGGGATGAAGACTACAAGTTTGAAAAAGAACAAATCTGAGGCTTGGGAGAAAGAAATGAGTTTACTACTACGCATCCCCGCTTGAGGCTAGTGACTCAAGGCTATTAGCCTTGAATTACACATCCAAATCTCCGATCAAACTGTCAGCCGTCGAGTTGGATGTTATGACAAGGAAGAAGAGTGTGTGGGATAGAAAAAAAAAAAACGATATCTCTGTGTCTGCTGCTCGACACAGCACAATGCAAAACCTCTACACAAATATAAATGTGCTGGCTGTTTAAAAAGTGCTTTGTACAAATATTTAAGCCTCCATCCTCAAAACAAGGCGGCAGATGGCCATTCAACAGGTGGAGCTTAAGCAGTTCTGAAAACACAGAATCCGATGGCAGTACATAACCATAGAACGATTAACTGGTATGAGGCTACGCCAGAAAGGAAAAAGAAGAAGAATGACGAATTATTAACAGATCTGCTATTAAAAACTGAAATAATAATGACAATGAAATAAAAACAATGATAATGACAGAGGTCACACGGATCTCTAAAGGTGTGAATGTAATTTCTGGTTTGCTGGGTTCAAAGGAGGGTAGCAAAAAATGTCAAATTGTCATTGACAATAGCCATGGAGGATTATCCAACTTTTCTATTACCTCTTACTTTATCTTGAACATCAGGCTGAATTTACTAAGGCTCTGACATCACGGAAGAGGAGGGAATTATAGGATTTTGATTTAAAATGGGCAAAAGCGCATTTTGACATTTACTGTAGATGTGCTACATAAAAAAAAAAGAAAGGAGAACAATACAGTCTGAGAAACAGGGCCCCCTACAAGAAAACGAAATTTTTCATTTCATGGGACTTTAAGTTTAATACATCAAGATTTTTTCCTGTCAGAACAGCCTGCTTGTCGTTTTACAGCGGTTCAGGCCTGTAAGCCGAGGCTTTATGATTCCAGGCTGCACGTCAACATTCAGGGCAGGTTGCAATGACCACACAGTCTGGTCACAGTGAATTGCTTCTAGGTGAGCTTCAACACTCCAAATGCCACTAATGTGCGGGCTCCTCTGGGATCAGGCTCTACCAGTATAGGCTCTAATCAGTGAGAGCTTTTTGGTGCCAATTCAAGCTCAGACACAATACGAGATCAGATCCCGTGTATGTCTGTTTGTGTGTGGGAGAGAGACAGTGACGGAGAAAGAGAGCTGGAGGAAACAGGTGATGTCACATCAGCATCTATAAGCCAAAGTCCTTGCAAGCTGTATATTAACCAATCCATTATTTAACATACAGAATTTACTTAAGTGTGTCCATCTTAACTCGACATTATTGCTGTTTTTGTGTCGTGCAGAACAGTTTTCTCGTGCTCTCTTGGAAAAGAGAGTTCTCAGGAAGAATTTAGACTGGTATAATAGAGGAGAAAATGTTATGAATACCAAAGATACAAATGGACAGAGTGTATTATGCTGCAGGACTGGTGTGAAAAGTTTCCATGAACCTTTTTTTTTTGCCTCAGAACTGGGTCACTGTTGGAAGCCATTGTAAAAAGCCACGCATTCAACACCTGCCATTTCTCTGCAAAGAAGCAAACTGCAAACGTTTCCAAGGCACCCTTCAAGCCTGCAGGGGGCGAGTGTTTGATATTCAAAAGATCAACTTTTTTTTCTTTTTGGGTGGAACATTCCTTTTACCTCCTTATACACAGTAACGTTGAAACCGGCAAAACAAACTTTGTGATTACTGCACATGAATAAATGACGGCGTTGGAAAGTTTAATGAATTAAAACAGCATAATTTACCGCAAGTTCTCAAGAGACGGTGTCTCATGCACGACACTGACTAATCTACGCATGTATTTCTCATTATGAATGCATAATTCAAAGTTTAACAGAGTTGAAAAATAGCCTGTCTTCCTCTTCAATGCAAATCACGTGAAAAGAGCCTCGTAACATGTCATATCGCACATCTTTATACAGGAATTTGCATTTTGCCTCTGTCCCTGTATGGTAATTGAGATTATTTTGACAAGTGGTAATATGTTGTCATTTTCTTACAGCGTAAGTGCATATTTCTTTCCCATACAGAATAAGAAACGGTACAGATTATTTGCCAAACACGACACTAACTTTGATTTCCTGACAAAAAACAAAACAAAATTAAAACAAGACTGCTGATGGTAAAGTAAAACAATAACAGAAAATGATTGTGTTTTATGCCTTACAGCAATATCTAACCTGTTTCAGAGAAAGTCCTTTGCCAGTAGAGACAGATCTAAAGTGCATTTCCATTGAAGTGCTGAATCACAAAAAATGGATGTGTCCTAAATTTAATTGAATGGCTTCGATTTGAGGTGAAGGTTTCAAACTGATTACTCAGATATCATTTCAAAGTTGGCTCCCATCAATGGGCTTTTTACATCAAATTTGTGTTATTAAGACGTGTGTGGGGACGAGGGACTCCTTTTAGGTTGACAACAGTTAACACTCTCACTGAGCCTACCAGAAGCTGTCAGGTGTTTCGTCTCCTATATGCCCCTCGGGTCTTTCTCTCCATGAACTGAAAGAGCTACAGATTGTATCTAGCTAGTACTAGAGCACAAAGCAGAAGACGACATGCGGTAAACAAATAAACATCAGTCAGCGGTTTTATAGCCTCATCCTTCAGGATGTTCATACTTATATGGTTATATACTTTATTTTGAACATTCACATGGCGGCAGACAACTATTTGCTATGTAAATATATCGTGAGTAGAGAATGATGTCACACTCCATATCCCTGTGTTATTCCCTGAGCTGTCTTTATTATATCCAAACAGGGCGGCTGCGCGTGCATGTGAATACACCGGTTTGCTCTGAGGAGAGAGGCGCGTCTAAAACGGCGTTTTGTTTTTCTCATCTACATCTGCGAGTTAGGACCAGAGTTGCTGACTGTTGGAACTAACAAAAGAAAGAAAGACTAACAAAGATGGTTTAAGTGAGTTTTTGTTGCTGTCTAACATTACTTGTTTTGTCACTTGAGCCTGGTGAGCCGGAGTGCCCATTTGTTTTGGTCCGAGATATATATAAACTTTTTTAGCGCTCAGGTGTCCGAAAAAGATTTTGTGCATGGCTCCATAGTGCCAAGAATATGCTGGAGTCCTGGACCGTGCTGTGGGCTATGATTTATGGTGAGCTAAACATGTATATGATCATTATTTTCATAGAACATGTCTCAGTGTGATGTGGTTTCCTGGTTGGCACTTTTACCCGGTATGTCTCTTCTCACCTGATCACTCCAGCTGCTGTGTTATTATTTGTGGCAAGGAGCTACCCACAGAAAAACATGCCGTGTTATGATGTTATGAGACACAATGGGTGTGATTCTACGAGACAAGGAGCTCAGTCCACAACCCCAGTGACAAACCAGCCACATGTCTCTGCTTGCATCCAAAATCACCTGAATATCAGCAGTGGAGGGGGAAAAAAAGGACCATGACCAAGAGATAGATGGGTTTTTGTGAGAGTGATTTAAGGAAGTTTCAACAGCTAATAAAAAACACAACTAAAGTCTATACCAGTCAATACTGAAACGAGCCCAGAAATGCAAGGTCTCTCCCAGAGCGAATTGTTTCTAAGTCGATTTTTCTCTTTGTGGGCTTAACCGAGAGCCATAACTTAAAACCAACATATGACTGTTCATAAACACAGGATGGATTAAACACTCTGCATAGGTTGCATTACATTTAAGGCCGATAAATAGACCATTTTAACTCTTTAACTATTCCATCATGTTTTGAGCTTGTTAGACTGCTAGCCATGCCTCTGTTTAAATATCTGACTCTCCTGTCAACTAAATAACTTGTTAATGCTGAGCCTTCTAAAGTGAGACTGGCAGCATTGGCCCTGAGTTAGCAATGACTCAGCTGGCATCTCTTCATTGACAGGGGCACTCTGTTGTCTGGATTGATCAGGCTTTATTGGAACTACAAGTAAGCTGTCTGGCCAAGGATGAGACGTCTTCTTAAAGCACTAAGCAGCTTTCGAAAATAATAGCCCCGCTTCAGTCACCTGTACAACTATTCCACAGTGATTCAGGGTGGATGAAAGAAAGAAAAGGAGAGTGCAAGAGAGCCTGTGAAAGGAGGGGTGCGGCGGGGTGGGGGCGTCTCAGCCACACATAAGGAAGACAATTTCACATTCAGACATCATTAGAAGGTAATAGAGTGGAGAACAGCGCGCAGCTTCTGTCATACCTGCCGTTGCCCGCTGCAAATTCATTTTCATTTCATAGAGCAGGGGAAGGAAATGGCAGAGAAACACACACATAGCGAAAAAACGAGGGAGAGAGAGAGAGAGATTTCAGACAGGAGCAGAATAAAGTAAGTAAGATCTCAAACTTCCTTGACGTGTTGAAGCTTCCACAAAGAGGTGTAATTCATACCATTCACTGCTTAAATATAGCGGAGGCAATTTGCCGAAGACAGAAGGGGAGACGGGGTGTGACGAGAATACAACTACTCACTTGGTTGGATTCCTAAGGCAACACTTCATGCCCACACGGCCTCAAACATGCTAAACTGAGCGCAGTCTCCGATTCCTCCCTCCCGCCCGCTGATTGACAGCCGCAGTGCAGGTGTGGTGCACTGCCAGAATGGAGAACTAGACTCGGGCATGCTGGCAGAGGGGAGACGAGGAGGGGAGGCGAGAGGTATAAGGAGAGTCAAAAAGGGAGGGGAGGAGAGAGGAGAGAGGGCAGAGAGGCGGTGGGGGTGGGGGAGGGGGCGAGGGAGCAAAGCGAGGAGTTGATTTATGGGAGCAGGTCAGTGCCGAAGCACACGTGTGACACTAATGCACAAGGACGGGACAGATGTAGGAGTGAGTGCTGAGTGGCAGCCTGTCATGCACCCATCCTTCAGTTCACCTCCACCCTCCAGAGATACAAACAGTCACAGAGAAAGTCTGCTCTGCAAATAGTGAGATGAGTTAAAGGACATGGTTCAATGTCCCTCTGGGAGTTTGTTGATCTAGTTCTGGACGGACCTGACAATCAGTCATAGAAAAATGTTACAAGAGATGGACTCTGGACTGTATGTGATTTAGAGAGGTGACAGGACTGTGTAACAAATTGAAGAGTGGACAGAAACAGACACAGGATTCTCTACAGGAAGTACAAAATGTGCCTGACAACAACAGAAAGATGTGGAGTTCCTGATAAAAAGATTTGATCGCATTATTAGTCTTAATTAAAGGTTCTTAGCTGAACTCTAAATGGTTAGTTTCGAGGTGAATAAGGATCACAGAATCCCCAACCAACAACTAACTACACGCTGCCATCACTGGGTGAATGACTAACAGCACTGTAATTCCCGTGTATGACGCAAGCTAATGAACATGTATTCAATCAGATCTGACCTTTTCAAACTGTTGTTCACTGGTAAATACCTGGTTGTCATAATTTATACAAGACTCAGGAAACGCGCATGTCTCTGCTGAACCGCAGAATTATGTCCGACCTTGAATGAATCTGTGACGCTGTTAACTTTTACTTTAAGTGTTTCTGCTACCAGATGGCGGTGACCTGGCGCTAGTTAGGACTTCTTCTTCTTCTTGGTATGCTCACATTAAGAAAAGTCAACGCACAAACACTCATTAATCCTGTTCAACCATCTGTATACAGATTCAAAACTGTGTGGCGTAAAATAACTGCATTACAACAGCATGAAAATTAGAGTTTTAATCTTGTCAGCAATTTGTTAAAGGGGTCAAACCAACCACATAAAATGGATATGAGCTGAGTATCGTTCCGTATAATAAAAGCTGTCTATATTAAAATGAATCTAGGGCAAACAATATGTGAAGATTAGGCAAAGCACTTCCTCTGTAAATGAGTTAATGTGCACTTTATCCCTTTGTGGTGTGACTACTCGAGGAGCAACACAAACCTTTAAACTACAGTTGACCAAAGAAAATGTACCGTAGGTGCCCTTCAGCTCCAGCCCCGCTGCACCTGGCAACTGGCTAAAAGTGGAGGACTGTGGTTATTCTTGGTCGCTTCCAGGTGTGCAATGTGTGAATGCGAAGAACAGAGGGAAAAAAAAACAACAACAATGTGCTGTCCCTGGATAAATAAGGCTGAACACAACAGAGCAGAGGTTAGGGCGTTATTCACATACTATTATACACTAAATGCAAGAATGTGACAGATGTCATGCTGACACTCCTCCATCTCGACTTAAGTACACTTTGATGTCTTTATGTCTGAGGGTTAGATGTTGAACCATGCCCTTTAATTCATCTCAGTATTTGCAGAGCAGACTTCCTCTGTGACTGTTTGTATCTCTGGAGGGTGGAGGTGAACTGAAGGATGAGTGCATGACAGGCTGCCACTCAGATTATCCCTTTCTGTAATTTAGTTGAACAGCTCTTTAAGTGTGATCCTGCCACACATCTATCCACAGCACACGTCTTCTTCTACTTCTTGTACAGACGAAACAATCCTCTGCTGTCCGGACACTGAGATAAGGTCATGAGGACTCTCCAGAGCCTCTTTGGGAGCACGTCTGTTTGGACAAGACGCTCTGCCAGAACAAACTAAAGATGGTGAGATGAGACTGTACGGCCTGCGAATAGCCTTGCAGGTATAGCCTGCACACCGTCCCTGCCTTCAGACTGACAATACGTTCCCTTCACGTGTGCTAGTGGGAATGGAGGATGAGCAACAAACACATTTGGTTAACGTATGAAATTTAAACTCTGTATCTATCATTCGCCAGTACGGCCCCTGTATCTATGCCTGTGGTTGCTCCAGCAGACGCAGTGAAAAAAGGATGTTAATGAACTGCTGTCACACGTAGGCTGGTGCCTTTGAGGCAGCAGTCAGGATTCTCTCCACGTACTCAGTCTGTTTGCAGTGTGGAGGCTGTGATGTGCTGCCTGACTGCCGAGAGTCGCTTGCGGCCAAGACAGGAGGGGACCAACTCAGTACAGGGGGTCCCTGCTGCGGTCCCACTCACTCCCCAGCAGAGCAAAGTTTCGTCTCTTTTGGCCCGGGTGTATGTGTGTGTTTCTGACCCTGCATGTCTCTTTCTTTCTCTGAGGTGGATGCTTGTTTGTGTGCAGGTGCCTTTGTAAGCAAGAAGCACATGTGAATACATGTAGCGTGCATATGCCGACTCTGGATGCACTTTTGCCCCGTAGATTACCCATTAAAGTAACAAAACAGAGCAAAACATAACAAGAGGAGGACCCGCGTATGTGTGCGTGATTGTGTGGATGTGTTGTGTTTGCGAGAAAGACGGAACCCGTCTGCCCGCTGCTCTCCCCTGCAATCTGCCACTGCTGCACCCTGGGTAGTGTCAGAATGGTTTGGGCACCCGCTGTGCCACCTGTCACCCCCAGCCCTGAGGCTCACTGCCGGTCCAGCCACCCGACACCGAGGCCCAGCCTCAATTAGATCGCTATCACACAACCAGGATTGGCTCTTTTTCCCTACAGAAGATTTCTCTCTTTCAGCTGACATTGTTATCTTTTACCTCTACCACAAAAAACTGTGGCCATCTCCAAGTAGGATTTCTGCACAGGTCTTGGCCTAAATTATTCAAGTTTTTAAATATGGATCTACAGCTTGGACATATGTAGGGGTGGGGAATCTCCTTGTCAGTGTAGTTGCTAATGACGTTATCACAAGAACTCAGCAAATAGGGTACCCCTTGAAGGGGAATTCGGGGACTCTCTTGTAAGCACGACATCTGGCTCCACCAAACATCTGAGTAAGCAGATTGGCCCTGCAGGCCCGGTGTGACAACCGACGAGGAAGCTGGGAGATGTGGGAGAACTGATCTGCACAGCTCCGCTGCTCAAGCTGTCACTTTAGCTTGGCTTGGCACAGTTAGATTCTCCTTGGCTCTAAAGCATTAGGCCCACTCTTCTGACTGCCGCTGCCCTGCCGGCACCAAGCCAAGCTTTTCATGGGGGAGGTCGATCATCACTCTCACTCTTTCTTTCTTCCTCTCCTTCTCCTGCTTTGTCTCTCTCAGCAGGACTCTGGCTTCTCTATGGCAATCTTTTTCTTTTTGTCCTCCCCTACCTCTTTCTTATCCTATGCCCACCAGAAACCACAAAATGGGATCCATTATAATCTGCCATTATTTGCTATTCCCAGCTTCTCCGCGGTTCTCTAAGCTACTCATATGCTCTCTCCTTGGGATCTTTGTTCTTCTCTAAGTAGGTGTTCAGTCATTCAGGCGCTCCAGCCAACAGGATCACGATGTTGAGACAACCACTTTGACATCCTTAGTATAACAAGGTAACCTGCTATGGACTGCATATCTGCTCAGCTGAACAAAACCGCACCTGCCTACTAGCCATACAGATCGGCGATGCACAATATTGAATATTGCTGATATCCAATATGCCACTTCATTTTGGCCGATTGTATATACACACTTTTTTCTCACCTAATTGCAGAGAACGTCAAGTCCTTCCTGCAGTGGAATTAACATATTATTATACATACTCTTATCATAATGGCATGCGGGCAGATGCAGACACATACATGCAAATGTGCACATTCACTCGGCAAAATACCATGCCAGCTTTCTTTTCCTTTTCCCGTTTTTATTTGTTCTTGGAAAATTACTCATAATAACACCTCTTAAGACGAAGACCTTAATTTGTAGAGCTGAAGGGATGTGAATGGGCTCCTCATTGCGTGACTGAGCAATCACTGCAGAACAATTTTGCTCTTCTGTCTCGGACACACGCACACAAAAAAAAATCTCCTCCACACAGCAGCAACATACCTGTGTCGCTTTCATATAATTAAAGCAAAAATCCTATCAGCAGATCACATCAGCAGAAATTTTCATTTGGGGCTGATAAGATATTTAATTATAAAGCCTTCATAGATACCGATGGCCTGCATATATTATTGCATATACTTTGACAAATGCTAAATAAGTTATGCTAAATAAGACACACACTTTAAATATGAAATAATATGAATCTTGGTTGAGCAACTCAGGAAAGTTACGCACTGAGGTTTTCACTTAAAAAAAAAGCAGGCCTTACTTGACTCAACGTGCTACCCAACTACTAATACAATAATACACTAATTGTTCCGGAACACGCTGGCGAACCTGGTTTTCAATCGACCCCAAACGGCACATTGCTTTGTTGCTCGTTGAGCTCCACTTTCTACCTGTAGGGGTCCTCATCAAATTCAAATGGCTAATGCTCGCCTATAAATTAGACTCTGGTACAGGCATACGCTACCGGTATAAGGGACCATTGTGCAGAAAAGTCATGCACTGTTTGCTAAAATGTCCAAACTCAAACTTGCAGAAGGAACATTCTGTCGAGAATATTCATTATTCCGTCCAGGTAGTCAAGGAAATGAATTATTTCAGTCAGGTAATTACCCACTTCTGACAGAATAAACTGTTCTCGCCACTAATTTGCAGAAGGTCAAGGTGTACTGTTGGCCCCTTGATCCATATGAATATATGTACTTTTTAAATCAATTACCAACATAGAAAAAAATACCTTTGGTGTTACTGCTGCTGCATGTTTTGTTGACTTTGCTGTAGCTGCTGTGAATTGAATCGATCATTTATGCTCTTATACCCAAACATATTCAGCACCTTGTACTCAGAGCACATCTGTATGAGAGATACTACTCACTTGTCTGGCCTGCCAGGCACCTGCAGGCGTAAGCGACATTTGTTAGCACTCTGGATCTGTTCTTCTTTGATGCGAATAAGCCGCTGCAGAGCCAGACACCAGTCCTGGGCCACAGTGGTGTTCAGGTTCTTTGATGGAGGAACACACACAGTTAAAACTCGGTTCAGAGCTGTAGCATTACAGGTATGCTGTAGATGGACTTATTTTTTACACACAAACAAACACACATCCATTCACATAAAGCTGTAGTACATTATTTGATGCCACACGGTTGTGACATTTTATCTGCTTAAATGTAACGTTGCATTTACTTCAACGAGCAATATCCATTTTACAGTGAAACCTCATCCCTAAAGTCAAACATAATCAAATCAATTTTCTGAAGTCAATGAGCTGTGTAGAACTATTTCATCTATTTGTTAGTCGGACAACATTCTAAAAAGTGTAAAGTGAAAATCAGTCATTTTGTGCCAGGCCAAAATCACCCCTCCTGAGGACATTGTGCTCATTAAGTGCAGGGAAGCAAAAGGTGCCACCATTAGCCTAAGAGGCTCTTTGGTGATTGCTGGAGTATACCCCCCTGATGTAGTGTATGGTGCTGTTAATGTGTTAGTGGCAGACTACTGGGAAGTGCCCTGATTTGAACACTACGGGGGGGGGGGGGGGCACTACTGCGGCATACAGTAGCAAATCTGACACCTCTAACTTGTATATCAGAGGGAACATTATATTCCCACCATTGTGGCACCGCTGATGACGAGACAGATGGGAGACTTCATGCTTTTACAAATTGATGCTTCAAGAAGCACATGAGGCTGCTCTTTGATCACATTTTAAACATCTACAATTCTTTTGCAATTTCTTTGCGGGGACTAGCTGAAAGAAATTTCCCCACATGATTACCCTCGTACCATTCAAACTTGATCTGTTAGTTTGAGCTGAAACTAGAAATTTAAATTTACTTCAATTTTATCTTTGTCTTTGTATCACTGTGGAGTCTACTTAGGCAGTGTTCTCTGGCCTTAGTAGTTTGATAAGCTTTAATAATAGCTTACGTAGTTTAATATTAGTTTAATGAGTGTATAAAATGTTCCATATCTTATAGTGTACAGTTATATACTTATTTTGATATTCCAGTCAATGTCTTGAAAGAACTGGCTTAGAAGTAAGACTGAAAGAAGTTTTTGGAGGAGATAATGGCACATTTGAAGGACAGTCTGAGGCCTAATTGAACCAAGGTTTTTAAAGAAAACCCAGACAGTGGCGTGATAAATGTAACAATTTATTAGATTAGAGTGGTTTGGTCTGTAGAACAAGTTGGACTGAAAAAAACCTATGCCCAAGATCTTACGTTCCGCCTGACATTGTTGCATTATATATTTTGTAGTATACATGTTTGTCCGTGAAACAGTCCAACCATAGTAAGTTAGTAAGTGTAATGTGAAATGACACATACTTGATACATCCCCTGCAGCGTGCCCACAAGGAGAGTAACTTCCTCCACTACAGACAGGTCATGTTGCAGTTCCTGCAGCTCCTGGTAAAGCCGCGGAGGGCCCAGGATCGCTTTACCTAAGTGGTGGAAGATATAAAAAGACTTAAAGTTTGTGACATCACCAACATATTGCATGTTCTTATGCAAACCAATAAGAAGGGCCCAAGAATGTTTTGTTTGATCATCAGACCAAAACCCAGAGGTTTTTCAATACATAGAAATAAAAAAGAGAATTCACATTTTTGAACCACCGAATAAGAAAGCTAGAAGCTCATGCCTACAACAGGGGCTACTTCTGTTGCATAGACATGTTTTAGATATGAAAAGTCTGATGCGGACCAGGAAAAAAAAACAACATATATTTACAAATTATGCAGCCAACTCATGCCCACAATGAACTCAAACACCACTAACCACTCTTACCACCTACACAAGAACAATGTCAACCAGTATGCGGAGAGTCTACAGAGGAGAGGCACAAAAGTACAGTTGAGTGGTCAAAACAAACCCCAGACTCAGACTTTGCGAGAGGCTTATACCCTCAGCAGATCAAACGGCAAAGAAGCACAAAGATGGAAATAGATAATGGCTGTCGTTGCAACGACTGTTTAAAATGTAATAAGAAAAATGCCCTTCCTTGTGGCCATTTTATATAAATAATTTAAGAAAGATAAGACATACTTTAAAGCTCCAGCCCCACCATGACCCTGATGAGGATAAGCGCTTACAGATAATGGATGGATGGAAGATATACTTTACTGTCCCAGAGAGGAAATTAGACTTGGACAATAGTGCTACCCACAGCTGCAATCATTATAAGTGGTAAACCACAAGACATAATAATGAATTACATAACAAAACAAAACATAATAAAAAGATATGTTAAGTATTGCAAATGCCTTCTGGGATAAGAAATATAAATACGGGGACATTTTAAAATCATTAAGTCATATTCATTGCATTCGTTACATTTATAAGATATACATCATGATATGTCTTATCTGGATATGAAATTACGCATACTGGGTATCAGATTTTGGTCACGGCCCAGACATGCAAAATGTATGAAAGTTCAAGGTTGAAGTGAGAAAACAATGACATTGCCTCTGAGAACTGTCGGAGGTGTGGTGAGAAAAGTTGCTTTCGCTGAAACCCCAGTGGCGCTAATAAAAGAGGTTCAA
Source organism: Nibea albiflora (assembly GCA_014281875.1). Taxonomy (NCBI): domain Eukaryota; kingdom Metazoa; phylum Chordata; class Actinopteri; family Sciaenidae; genus Nibea; species Nibea albiflora. Next base: position 12,350,622 of record CM024790.1, on the reverse strand, counting down.
TGTGTAAGATGGATCGATCTTCATTATTTGCTGAACTACATAGAGTGAATTTATGAGTAAAAACAATCAGACGGAGAAACTGTTATTTGGAGCTATGATGCCCTTTTGCTGGCCAAAAGGAATGCAGGTGTCTCATTAGACGCGATATTCAGCATCGATTTGAGGCCCGCTACCTTCAAAGTCTCGCTCTCTCCTACTGCTGTGAATCGATAGCTGTGTCTCCTCCTGTCTGCCATCCTCCGTCCGAGCTCCCCCCGGCCCACATCTTCCCAGCAGCGGGCTCCATGAGAACTGGCTAATTAAATTCCGCAGGCAGATTTTGCTCCAGAGCTGTCCTGCACTGTCACCGGTGCCACATAAAAAAGTAGCGGAAGAGCTGAGGCGGTAGGCGGGCTTAGTGAGGCATGCTCCTCCGACGGGACCTGCCGCCTTTTGTCTATCTACGTGCATAAATGGACTGAGAGTGAAGCTGTGAGCGAGAAGGGAGCGAGGAGAAGAGAGGGGTGGGCTGGGATTGTTCATTTACAGAGCTCCATTGTAGCTTTTGGGGGTTTAATGGGATCTTTGTCCCAGGCAGCCGGTGACATCTGTCAAAGAAATCAATAGGTGAAACATCTGAATATAAAAGGGTGTGCTGCAAGCTGCAAGAGCAATGTCTTCCTGTCTGCTCCGTAGGGATTGTCAGGACCCCTGTGCAGGTTCGTTGAGTCCTCTCTCTGGGGCCTGCTGTTGGCTACAGCCCAAGAGGTGAATGTGCTGAGTTGTAATCCAGCGTAATCCCGTTGGTGAGGCAGGATATGGTTTTCACACTCAGACACGGCTATCCACACCGGCCGCCAGGCACGTAGCTCACTTGTGTGGAAGGCCAGAGCCCAGAGGTGTCCATCCCTGCTTTCTCTGGAATAAGTCAGCAATCTAGCACTCAGCTGCTGTGCCAGTGATGCTAGCCAGTGGATTTAAAGACAATGCAGCTTCCACACCTGCATGAAAACCCTTGTCTGATCCACAGCCAAAGCTCACTGGTACACTTTTGACAACAACAAAAAAAAAAAAACAGCACTCCTGACAGCAGGTCAAAAGAGAAGCATCAATGAGGGAGGTGTTATGGAGGCAGAATGAAGCTAAGACAGCACGCACATTGGTGGGCTTTCCACGTGTTGATCACAACAGACAGGGACAGAGACAGCCCGACAAAGACACAGACAGAGACACAGGGTGGAGAGTAAGAAAGACGGGTCTGTGTTTCCCTAAGGGCTGGCTTTCTTCAATGAAGAGGGGTACCAGGGTCTGCAGAGGATGAAAAATAACTCCATTTTGAGCTAAGCTGAGGGTGCACAGGATTTAGACTAGATGCCACTGAATGACATCACTGGAGATAAAACTATAAATAGATTGGACAGCTTGTCTGAATGAAAATTTGAGGATCGGCCGCACAGATGTTCGGGGAGGTTTCTGGATAGACATGATTAAGGTGGCCGCACTGTGTCGAAAAAAAGCGAAGAGACAATATCGGAGTCAGAATCCAGCACCCTCTGTGGGGTACAACGGTTGCACTGTCAGACACAAGTAGAGGAAGAGAGAAAAGCCACCGAGAGCTAACCTTAAATGATCCCAAACCTTGCAGCAAAGTTGTGAGTATACGAGTACACGCTACCTGAACAAAAGTCAAAACCTAATCCGGTGAGAATCCAAACTAGCTCTCAGTACAGTAGCTGCTTGCTGAGCATGACACGCTAACTCTGAAGAAGGCGCCATTAATATTTAAGTCATGGAGTTGCAACTTTAAAAAGCCTGTACCATTACATCCTGATAAGGCTTTGTATCTCCCGTTTCCTATGGCACATTTATCAGGGATCTCGTCAAGCTCTGTATACACCAGAGTTTAGTGAGAGGTGGTGGGGGAACTAGTGTTTCAACCACCGATTCATATCTACTGCTACTGGCTCTCTAATTGGGCCTAGAAAGGGAGGGAATAATCTCTGCAGATTGATGACTCCACTCTAGATCTGTTTGTGGTCTATCAGAGAGTGAAATGAGACTATGGGGATGCTGCGGCAGGGGGCTCTCTACCCCCACATCTCTCTCCAAGATAAAACACCCTAGGCAGATAGGAACAAGTGACCGTCATCACTATCCTCCTCACAAACACATCCTCAATCAGAGTGACAAGCAGCGCGGATGCATCTCCAGGCCTCCGCGGGACGCTTGAGAACAGAAAGATTAGTCTTGCTGAGTCAGAATAAGGGGCTAAGACTAAAAGCCAGTCCAAGTGACGAGATTAACTACAGGATGGCACATGGGGGAAAGGAATGAGATAGGAGCGGTTCGCGTTTCTTTATTTTTACCTGACGGGCAGGCACCGCTTGGCCGCTTGGCCCCGCTCTGTTGGAAGAAGGTGTCCTTGTTTTGAGAGCCCTCCTGCCCCACCTCGACTACTTGCACCTGCTGCAAGGGGGCGCTCCACTTCATGGTGTACTTGGGGCCGACTGGGACCAGGCTGCTGATATCCGGAGGCCCCCTGGTGGAGATGACAAGAATAAAATTAGAGGAGGGAGTTTTAAAGAAAAACAACCTTAGGGAAATCCCCTCCCTTTCCGCACCCTGCTAACAGCACTACACCCTGCCTCTCCACAGAAGAAGATGCTCTTTGAAATGTCAGCAGAAGAGTTGGGAGTGAGAATTAGAATCTGTATGATCACCCATGTTGCTCGCCAAAATTGTACCCCTGGCTGTGAGGAGTTCATTGCTATTCATGTATTCCTGTAATCACGCAGACAATCAACATTGTGATCGGTTTGTGAAGATCCTGGAGGGCAGACAAAGTCAACTTCGGGACACTTGAGTTGAATAAGACGTAGAGTGATAATTACTTTGAAGGCTGAAGAAAAGGGCTTTAAGGGACATCTTTGACAGGAGCTTCGCAAAAATATACAAAATCCCTTTCACTTACTTGGAGAGAGAGAGAGAGAGAGAGAGAGAGAGAGAGAGAGAGAGAGAGAGAGAGAGAGAGAGGGAGAGAGAGGGAGAGATGTGATCAATGGTGCTGTCACATAAGATAAATTGGAAAGAAACCAAAAAATGTTTTATGTCAGTAATCTAGGACTCCTGTAGCTGTAGTTAGGCATTCTACCATTTGTTTAAAGCTGATAAAGCTCCTGCAACTCCAGATAGTGCTCAAAACCCCTAGCAGCTATTTCTCTTTCCTATGCAGTTTGCCAAAATATCCTTGCAAAACCTGGGGCATCACATTAGAGCCCCGTGCCACCTAACAGCTATTTCTCCTAACTGTGCAGTTTAGCAGACTCTCCTTTCAAAACTTACACTCAACTTCATGCTCCAACTGCAAATTATGAACGCATTAGCAAAGTATTTTTGAATGAAAGGACATTTAGCTCTGCTTGTTCTACAAGAGGGACTTACTTGACATTTATGTTGGCGCAGATGAGTACATCATCAAAGAGGAAGACCTTTCTCTCTTTTGACTTCAGGACTTGTCCCCGCTCGCCGTACACGGTCTCAATAAGCGTCTCACAAAGGACCAGTGACCCCTGCTCCGAGTTCAGTTGCTAAAAGGGACACAGCAATCAGATCAGAGGCTGAGGAGACAGCATCACAAAGGGCCTGTCCTCCAGAGTTCAGTGCCTGGAGGACACAGAAGTCAGGCTTGGAGGAACAGATGTCTCATCAGGGATTAGCGACACATTCATGCTGCTGAAGGTCATTTATTGTGTGTATACGTACACACGCACACACACACACACACACACACACAAGGCATACACACACTTCTCTAGCTTGTTCATGCTTAGTAATATTAGAGAGAGAGAGAGAGAGAGAGAGAGAGTGCACATTTGCCTTTGATGAGAGGGACAACTAAAGACCACTGTTTAAGAGGGCTAAAGCATTTGACTTTTTTTAAACGTGTTCAGATCATTCTTTGTGTTTTTGTCTGTACCTGTAAGTCCAAACTGGCTTAGTTTGAGAACCGGGCCACACAAGCCTTTCTTCTACAACAAAGCAACTTCCTGTGGTTATAAAGGCACAAAGAGTTTGCTGCATGCACACCTTTACACGCATGCGTCCTCCGTGCGCACACATACAGTTAAAGGATCCGATAACACACGCAATTTATGCTAGAGTATGTTGGCACATGCTGTGCTTTACAGTCATCCATATGTTTGGCAAAGGGAAGTAGCAATAGGAAGCTTATTTTAATATCTTTGATCCGGCTTCTTTTATGACTGCCTAAATCAATACTTTTACTTTTATGTATTCTGCACCAATCCAAGCCAAGCTCATCGCAATTTAAGTGAAGCCACTATACTGCGAGCAGCAGTTTAAGTCCAGATATGGGGTTCACATCCTCATACTTTGATGTGTCTGTTTGTTCAAAAGGCACAAATTTGAGCGAAAAAATGGATCTCACTGCTGTGTCCATTTGACGACCTGCAGTGCAGTAACGCATCTGAGCATATTTCACAGAGGACGTTCTGTCTGCAGGCAATCTGTAGCTGCTTTCGGCGGTGGCTCAGATAGGACACAAAATGAGTCATTAGCCCGAGTGGGACATCCTTTTGATGGCCGCGAAAAAAACGTGCAGCTCCCTCAAGAGGTGGACTGCCACATGAACACACCCTTAAAGTCTTCAGGCATCAGTAGGCACAGAGGGCACTGCACCATGCACATGTGCATGTGCGAGTGGGGGTGCGCGTGAATGTGAATGTGCGAAAGCCATTCTCACTCACATTGTTATCTGTCCTATTCCGGCAACTTAGATACTTTGAGACAAAGAATGAATATTTCATCGGATGGTTATGGGGGCAATAGAGGAGACTGTTTCCTATTGGAATTCTGCAGTGTCACCGCGGCAAATGGAATTCTGTGTGGAGTGCGGGAGATTGGCCGAATCAGCTCATCTCAGAGTCCTGGAAAGCAAGGGCTGATAGAGAGAAATAAAGAGAAGGAGAGAGAGAGAGAGAGAGAGAGGGGGGGGGGGGGGGGGGGACGCGGAGGAGGATGCAGTCGCACTAGAGAAAGAGAAGGAGAGTGTATAAGTGGAGGGGGAGAGTAAGCAAGAGAGTAAGCAAGGGAGTGCAAGAGGGGAACAGACGGGAGGTAAAGTGGTGGGAGAGAGAGGAAGAGCGACAGGGTGAAAGAGATAGCTCTCTTACAGTTTCCAATTAAATGTCTCATTTACCCCCTAATTCTTCTTATTCAGAGCAGCATTTGTTCAGATTTGCAGCGGCAGGTCTGTAATTTCAGTGTGGTAATGGAGAGGCAACGCCTCTGCCATTGCATTTGGTACTGTTTAGGGATGATAATGGGCGTCATTTCTAGGAGATAATTTCTCCAAATAAAAATGCCTTTCTAGATTAATGTGTGTATAAGCGACTGCTATATACTAGTTTAATTTATAGGTGTTTGGCTCAGACTGATAACAACGCAGAGGAGTTAAAGGGCTCAGAGGCTGGCTCACAGCTGATTTGACTGAGGCATATGTTCGGGCGCGCTTGTACGCGAGAGGGAGCGCGTGTGCATCCAGTCACCTTACTGAGCAGGCGATCACTGACGCTGCGGGCTAGTTGTTGAGTCTCTGCAATCTGGTCAGCGACTCGTTTCTGTTCATTCAGCTTCTCGGCCAGCATCTCCAGCTCGGTCAGAGCGAGCTGCAGGGGCAGGCGATCCACATGGCCCTTCGGTGTATTCTTAAGCATGTCCTAGAAAAGGTCACAAGGAAAGTTTTTAGTTTGTTTGTTTTTTTTAGTAAAGACTGCAAGCTGCAAGTTATAAAAATCAAAACTACTCTCGGTTCGTGATTTAATATTGTCCTCGTCTTCGCCTTGGAAAGTTTAAATCTGGATCAAATACTCTGTTAGAGTTGAGCTGCGTGACTGTAACAGATTCCAGTCAGTGACACTGTGGTGAACACCTAACTGTGTACACTACACTGACTTTCCCCGGCAGTTGTGTAAGCTTTGTAAACCTCATTGTGTTACAAAATGTACAAATAACTGCAGGCTTTATGGCTTGCATGTCTATTTGCCCTGCATCTATGACCCAGGGAAAGCTTGGTGTCGTCTTGATATGCATCTCAGATGTACCCCAGTGCCTTTGGCCGTAGTTTCTTGTAATGTATGATTTAATACATACACTTCCTCTTTGGAGTACTGAATTTAGGCTGGAAGAAAATGCCTGATTCACATTCATAACGTATCTTTTGAATTCATGGATAATCAATGCCTACTGAGGGATGAAATGAGCTACTGCGGATCCAGCAAGTCAAGCTCAAATCCAAATCTTTGCTCAGAATAGAAAGAGGAAGAGTTGGGATGAAAAGCCAGTAATATTAAAAACTGATGTGGCTAGCTTCTTTTCAAGCTCTAGCTAAATCCGGTGTAAAAGTGTGTGTGGTACAACTTCTTGTACTTTGGATAAGTTAAATCCATAATCGATTCTGTGGCCTCACAGCTTTGCATCGTTATTAGTGTCTGCACTGCTGAATCTTTAATCTTTGATTCTACTTTGTCATATTGGAAGTGTTTTGGCTAGTAAGACTTTAAGGCAATCATTGACCAGCCCTTTACAAACAAGATTTTATACCTGCAGGAGTAATATGAACTGAGGGAATCGTTGAATTGGCTTAACCATGAGGCCATACAGAGTGATCCGGTCAACACTGGATGCCTGCTTCTTCTGGAAACAAAAAGAGAAAACAAAAATTAAAACAGAATATGCAGTCGGAAAAATATTCTTGCACAGAAAGACCATTCAGAGGAAACTATGCTGTCTCTACTTCAAGAGGAGCTTGTCAGAATTCTCTATAGACCACGTGTAGGCGTGTGAGTGGGAGAATAAGGTATGAAAATCAGGGTCTGTTAGTCATATGAGAGGATGAAAGAGGAGATTTTTTTTGAGTATGTTATGACTAATGTATTACTGTGGGAGTAGGTCAGGAGATGTTTTTCAGTGTTTCAGTGTTAAGTCTGTGCTATGATAACACCATCAGTATTAAAAGGCAAATCACCGGACACACTTAATAGATGGTGTGGTAGCAAAGGTAAGGTCTGTGAGATGATCTGCGATCCGATATCCTCTGCAAGAAAATGCGGTAGCCAACATATAATCTAAGAAGATTTCTCCATGTTGGGACATTATTTTTGCACTTTTAAGATGACACATAGATGATATCGATGTAATTTATATTTCATACTGTATTATGAAATTAATTGTATTTATATTCTGATATAGGAACAGATATTGGTAATTGTAATATTATGATCAAGCCTAGATTTTTATGTCTTTATCATGTATGCTACCTAGACGTCAGTATCTGGCCCAAATGATAAAAAAGTACTTTTTTTTGGTTATTTCCGGGTAATCTTCATGGTATTTTAGTGCCTTTCATTTCCTCATAAATGAAAAAAAAAAAAAAAAAGTTGTTGATGACTCATTCAGCACTGGAGGGCAAATACTAATTTTGGATACAATAAAAAAAAACTTTCTCACTATGACGTATTTTCAATGTGATATTCTGGGGGCTGCTCCATGGCCATGTCTCACTGATTACTTTACAAAATTATGAAATAAATTTTGGTGAAACTGGATGATGGTTCATACAGAATATATTTGCTGGTTTTCCCTCTGATGTTCTCCGGCTCCCCAGCTTCAACAATAGCTTTAGCCTCACAACTTCCTAAAGTAGCTAACTGCTAATTCACTGCTGCTAACTGTATCAGCTGCTGGCAGGCAACAAAACTGGGCTCAACAACCGGAGTATACCGGGCTCAAATCATTAACTGTATCTAACCTAACCCTGCCGTGTAGCTAAACGGAATGATGCAGCCTGGCAAGAAAACCACCTTGTCAATCTACTGTATTCCCTGCCAAACTGGCCGCCGCTGGTTTCATAGGTAGTGTTTGAACCCAGGTCCAGCCATATTCACTGGAAGGTAGACACTAGATCATAGAGCTAACTGCAGTGCATAGCTGTAGGGCTATAACACATGCTGCTGCAACTGGCAACTGTAAATGCTGATCATTATCTGTAACAAATCCATCTATCTCTCTTTCTACAGGAAACACAAAAATATGTAGAAGCAAACAGGACTCTGCTTTCCTTTTCATGGGAGCCCCTTTATAACTAGAGTGCCAGTGGAAACCTAAAAATATATCTTATACACAATCACTTGAAGTCATTAATCTAGACTGACTGTGTGGTCAGTGGTCAGCAGCCAGTCAACTATTCAATCACAGGTGAGTGTGGGAAGGCATTAAGTGTGAAATCAACAAAGCTATTTTAATACTTACTACTAGATTCAATGTTCAACAATTGCACATCTACTATGAAAACCAAAGGTGACACCTGAATGGAATCCATGAGAAGTTTCAGTAGCGCCAAGTAAAATCTTTACACCACAGGCGTCCCAGTCAAGATTTCATAGGAGATGGGCTCTTTCCTACTTCACGCACCAAAAACGCTCGAGTGGTGTCAGGTAGACAGACAGACATTTTCTGGGTGAGAGAGTTTTAAGGAGAACCTCTCTATCTCTTTTGGAGGGGAGCCATGTTCAGTCAAATCTGTCCAACAGATGGTGTCTAAAACCATAACACTGCCTGAGATTATATCAATGCAGCAGTGGTTCAGTAGTGATCTCTTGGTACATGACCTGAATTTTCTCAGCTGATGGAAAGGTCTTGTCTGTCATATAGGAAATGGCAAACTGAGTCGTGTTTCCGTCAGCCATTGGAGCCTGGACCTACAGCGGGATCATTTTGACTGATGAGATCTTTTTGATATGGTGTTGTAGAACTCCGGGTACACTAGGTAGGGGAAGTATCCAGCAGAGCTAGGGGGCCAGGAGTCTTTACGTAATCAATATTTTACCACAAATGAAGCAAGGAATAGTTGGTTATCTGATGTAACAAACCAAAAGGCGCCCAGCAAGAGCATGGTTGGGGGAAGTAGAACGGGCAAAAGCAGCATAAACAACCATCAGCCAGGGTGCTCTCATGGGAGCTGAGGAAACGTACAGGTCGTCAAGGGTCCACTTGGTTCATAGTAATCAAACCCCAAGTCAGGTTCAAATTCTGCTCAGTCTAATCGGGTTAGGTAGGGTCGGATTGTGTTGCCACAGGTCATGAGAGAAAATGTGTTCCTTGAGGCAAGATGCAGAGAGTGACTGCTACTGTTTTCAGCTGCTTGTTAGTTGATGGCAGTTCATACTGCTGCCAGCTTTGGTGTCCCCTCTCTCTCTCGATCAGGCCTGGCTGCGACCCCTCAGCAGGTGGGGCAGCACCAAAAAACACAATGCAGAAAGGTGATTTTCCTTGACCAAAAAGTAAGTTGTCTCAATGTCATGTTTTTCTTTTAGTTACTGAATGAAAGTGGATTCTAGCACCATTGGGAAAGATTAGACCTGACTGGCTGAGCAAGTAGCTGCAAATTTCACTGTGCTGCTCTATAGAGGAAAGTGGTTGAGCTTTAAGATCCCATTAGTGGGCGAAAACCTGTGTGAAATAGAGTAGGCTGTGGAGTTTTTTTTTATAACAGAAAACGGAGTGGATTTGTTAGTTACTATTTATAGTGTAGTCACTGAGGCTTGTAACCAACCCTTACTATAGAAATTACAATGCAACGGACTAGATCTAGATCAGATACACCAATCAGGTACGTTTTACTTTGTTCTGCAAGATTTCTGGAAATGACTCCTATCTAACTGAGCAGAACTGCATCTGTTGCCAAGCAACCTTAACGGCATAGCAAGAGGCCTCAGCATTACCAGCATGTTGGAACTGATGAACCCTCCCTGATGCTAATTTTAGGTTAAAACACTTGACACCTAGTTTTGATGTCAAGAAAGAGAGGAAATTGGCAAGATTGTATGTGTTACTGGACCTGTCAAGAGGACAGCTGATTTACTAGAGAACGTACGTGACAACTGCAGCACGTTCAAGGATAAGTGCTGACATCCGAACGCCAGCCGCCTCCGCATCAGTTCTCACCACTGAACTGGAAAATGTCACATTACACTGTATGTACTTAGGCAACTTCTAACACCACTATTGGTTTAAGTAATAATGTGAGATAATGATTGTGAGATTCCACGTATTGTACAAAAATAAATGAGTCTTGCTTGGATAACTGTAAATACTTATCCAGTGAATGAGAAACTTTTGGAAATTCTCAATGTCTTACCAAGGAACAGCTGATTTACACTGAAATCACCTCCACGCTTCTCTGCGAATGCAAGCTGTCTGCAAACTTTATTCAAACTCTGTATTTAACAGTCCCTATCTCTGCTTTATGTGTATGCTGTCCTTGCCAGCAAAATATTTTAAAAGCAACATAATGAAGTCTGTCAGGGACTCGGTGTATTTTTCCAGCTGATGTCTAACCAATTTATTATTTGGTTTGTCTTCATGTTGCCAGTGAGAGATGTAACAGGCAGTGGGAGCGACACAGGATCCTTTCAAAGGAAAAGAAGGGACACATGTTATTTCGAGTAACATGCAGGGCTGTCAGCTGTGTGATCTGGTTCTATAAATCAGCATTGCAGCTCAATGATCCAGGCCGTAGTCATGCTTCCTTTCTTTGTTCATGATTCCTAATTAGTCTGATCCATTAAGCAAATAGAAGAAGGCATCTTGATTGTCCTAGTTGTCAAATTTCCAGTTTACATGTCACAGAACCAGAAGTGTTGCAAGTTCCACTTGTGACTCAGCTGTGTTCTCCGCTCATTTGCACTCCTTGGCTTCTCTGTGTTTTATTTGTTTGGTAAAACTCAAAAGAGCTTTTCCAGATTTCCGAGGACACACTTTAATACCATCCATGAACCCAATGTAAATAATAACTTTGTGTTTCTGTAAATAACCACCTTTTTATACACTGAAATATTTATATGTTTGTCTCTTTGGAAACCTGAGAAGTGTCTATTATTGAAGCTTTTAGCTGTGGGGCTTTGCTCGATTCAGCATCTGCGGAACACCACGGAGGAAAACAACAGAGGAACTAACACGCGATTGAGTTACTTTAATTTGAAAATTGAGATTGTGCTCAAGGGCTGAAGCTCACCTTTAAGAATTCCAGGAAAGTTGGTTTGGACATGCATGCCTTTTTAATGAGAGCCATGGCGTTAGTGAAGTTGTTCACGTAATCACTGTACACATCCAGCACCATGGACTTGGAAAACTGTGAAAACAAAAACAAGTGTGATTGCCATGTTTGTTTTCTGTCTTTTACGCCAGCATCGACAAACACTGTCATGTAGTTTCTTCTTGACATCTTGAATGTCTGGCTAACTGGCATCTTGTTTGCGGGACAACCCATGGGTAATTTCAATGTAAAGAGAGGCTAGAAAATGGCCATTTAAGTATAGTACTTAAAAAGAATGGGTTTGTTTACCATCCCGGTTACCGCAACACCCTTCACGAGCCATTTAAGAGGTTGGGCAAAGAGAAATGAGGTGGCACAGTGTGAGTGTGTGTGTCTGAGAGGGGGTGTGTCTGTTGTGCGGTAGACATTTATTCTCTCTCCTCAATTAAATCCACACGAGGCGGCTTATAGTGGCAACAGTGTTGGAGAATTAACAAATAGCATGAAGGAACCCTCTCTTCTCATAACCTCCTTCAGGACCCTGTCTCTCAGGTATTACTTCAAGCTCCGTAGGTACATACATCGGCAGATGAAAAAAAAAAGGAGGGGGAGCCACTCAATGATCAGTAGACAGTCTCACCACTTTTGTTTTCCAGTGAGGCCTCATTTGATGGTAGGTCTGAAGATATCAATGGAACAACACTATAATGGCTAGCAGAGAAGGAGAGGGTTGAATAAGCCAGTCTAATAGGCAAATAATGAGCGGACCTTATGGAGGAGCAAACTGCAGAGACTCACAATGAAAAATACATATCCCAGAGATGAACGCAGGGAGATATTTATCATGCTGTAACTGGACATGATTCCATGTCAGTCTCTCTTAAACCTTAAACCTCATTATAACTCTGATATCAGAGATTGTGCGAGAACTAATTTTAGATAGAAAAGTCAAATATATGAGCACTTTTGCGCAGAATGCATGTCTTTGATTGTACTGCAATTGACTGCGGCAGAAAACAAACACACAGTGTACCCACACAACAAATAAGTCCCCAGTTTGAATTTCTATTTCACACATATAAAGATATATATAGCAAAAACATGCACATGCACGCACTGACCGAGGCAACAAATAAGTCTCCAATTTTCTCACTGCTGTCCCATTCAGCCACACGTGACGCCAGTGCTATCTGAAACATGGAGTGGCACTGTGTGATCTCTCTGATTCGATAAAATATAGGCCGGATCTTCCTTGGACTCAAGATGCGCGGATCAGCCTCCATCAATGGTCTGTGGTATTCCTGGTGAGAGTGTGAAAAAAAAAACATAATAATAATCACAAATTGGTATTTTCATTGTTGTTTATATGTGCATATGCATGTGTTTGTGTGTGTGGGTGGGTAGGTGGGTGCTTGAGATGAATCAGCATTCCACCATCCTTTAAGAATCTCTTCTTTTCAGCAGCATGAAAAGACAACTGAGGGATAACAGATGAATATCCTATGAATCAAGGAAAATGAGAAAACCTAGTCATGGTGCCTGGAAGTACATCAATCCCACAGATTCACCCATAAAGCAGCATTTGCCACTAGCAAACATGTTCAGAACTCAAGGTGACTTGTAATCATAAAAGCCCGAATATTAATGGCAAAAAAACAGCTCCCAGCAGAGTTACAGATGCAAAAGCAACATGGTGAAAGAGGCATTGATTGATTCTTCAGTCAGCACTCGTGGGGATATTAGCATAGCCTACAGAAATAAGTTGACAGGCTCTTTGTGGACAATATTCTTTGTGGAAGCAAGTAAACACGATGTCTTTGAATCTGCACGTGCTGAAGTACAGATAATACTGTGTTCCGAGTCAAAACATGAAAGATGAAAACACGACTTAACACCAAAAAGAAAAAAAAAAATTTATCTATCTGAGCAACAGTGATGGTAATTTTTGTTGATGTTTTGCAGATCTCATCTTTGCAAATCCATCACAGCAAATGAATCATCGACAGAAGGAACATGGGCAGGCAGCAAAACATGAACAACTGTGCAATCTGTTTTACAGCAATAATGAAGGTTAGAACCATCAATGTCTAATTGTGCTTATGGCCTTTCATCTTTTTATGGCATCTGTCTGGAGACACTGCGTTTACCACTTGGCTGGACTCTCTGAATGACAAGAGAGATTTCAAAAGAGCTTAAATCTCCTAAAGTATCACACGCAATCATATCTCTCGACAACAAAGGTAGCGCATTGTATCTTGACAGTCAAGGAGTCTTGCGGCGTATACGACTGCCATTGATTGCTGCTGATTCCATTTCAGTAGGTGCTCCTCTTATTTTCTGTGATGAGGAGATAATAAGTCTCCTTTTCCCCACTAAAAAGAGATATTAAACAGAAGAGGCTGCGCCCCAACCTGCGTGAGCCTGACAGTCTCTTAGCATCAGCACAATGCCGAGGAAATGAGGCAGGCTGTTTTATCAGGATTATTTATGTTGAGACACCTCGGTAATTTGATGGATATCGCCACTTCTCTTTTCAGTGTAATTCATAAAAGCTAAATGGTGAAGATATTGTATGTGGCAGAGGAGGCGAACAGGGACCAAACAGCTCACCTGCAAGATTCTCCTGAGAGACTCCAGGTAGCTCCGCTCGCTCTGAATGATGGAGCCGAGGATATGGCGTCTGACAACCTGCGTAGACAACAGACCAGTCAGGAAATCTAGCACTAAGAGGACATGATGGAGCCGCAGTGTGCAGTATGCTTTCGGTTAAGCGCCGCGCAAGTTGATGGATTGCACTATAATCATGTGTTTGTCACAAGACGAGCAGGTCTGTTTGAACGAGGCTTTCATAGTCATGGCGCTGAATCTTTGGACCTGCCGTGACATGAAAGCGGCTGTTCGAGCTGTTATAAAACACACCAATTTACCAAAGAAGATGATGAAGAGAATTCAGCGTGTAGATACGTGAATATGCCGAATTAACAAATGAATGCTTCTCATATGACTGGAGCCTTATTTCAAGGCTATTGGGTGCAGGATATGTTCATATACTGTAAATGCAAGGGGCTCAGTATAGTACATGTTTCGACATATGAAAACAAATAAGAAGAAATGTTTGTGAAAACTGTCAAACTGTGCACCTGGTGGCTGGTCAGCCCCTCTGGCATGGGGCTCAACTGTGGTGGGGGGTGCTTCTCTTCTGACACAGCCACATCCAGGTATCCTGCATCATCCTCCTCTTCTGCAGAAAATGGAGAAGGGATAGAGATAGAAAGGTTAGAGAGAGTAAGCGTGTGCGAGTGTGAGCATGTGACAGAGCGGGGAAAGGGGGAAACAGAAAGGGAACGGGGAAAAAAACAGCCTTCAGTTCTCACTGCAGCTGGAGACACACTGCGACACACTAAGTATATTACCTCTAAAATATGAAGAGACTCTCAGAGAGAGAGAGAGAGAGAGAGAGACAGAGGGAGGCCTTCGGAAAAAAAAAAAAACTTTCAAAACGATACTGTATCTTTGCAGGAGTAAAGAAGGCACACACAAAAACACCATCAACACATTCTCATCTCTGCATTGGCACAAAGACATTCAACAGTCTCAGAAAACATCCCCACTTCACCGTAAAGACACAGATACCAGAAGCCTCCTCTGTTCCAATTAAAGACTTTGGAATGATAACAGAGGATCGGTGGAAAAGAAATATAATGCTGCGCAGATTTCCCTCGATCAACACCTAAAAATAGCAGCACTGGCCTCTTTACCTCTTTGTGATGGCTGGCAGATTTGTTTGAGGCGTGGGTCTGGTATCTATGGTTTATGGAGCTGCTCGATACTCCATTAATGGATGCTAATCTCTCTCCATTGTTAGGCGAGGGTTCCTATAAAACGACCTACATCTTGCCACATGAGTTGCTTCATCCTTTCTCGCACAGCAGAAACTTTATTCGACCACATCGTCCGTCTGAAAGCTGAGAAAGCCCGTCTGTTTTATTTATTGTAGTTATAATCAGCGAGATCTTTCTTTTTCACAGTGCTTTCATTTCTCTCTGCGGGGATTTGTGTAAAGAAGAAGTAAGTCTTCCTATCAGTCTCAAACACTCGGCTTGGCTAGCTTTACACATAAGCAACTGCCTATAATCAAAGATTTAACTGTAAGAAGTTACAAAATCCAAACTTCACAACCAATACCAACTACTAAAAACATAACTTTCATCCAAAAGAAAGCAGGCTGACCAACATTCACAAACTTCCCTGCATTACCCAATTGATCTTTTCTCTGCAGGAAGGAAACTTTTCGCATCACGGCTATTTTGGTTTTTTCAAGCCCATCCTTTGTCCCGCTTCTCGCCGCCTTCATGAGCTGCTGCACCTGGTTGGAAGAAGCAGACAGGAACAACGAAGGAGCGTTAGAGCACGCGGAAAGTGCCATGCTGCGGAGATTTGATAACCTACGGTGCTCCTCTGGAGAGATGGAGAGAGTGTCGCTCAGTGTGCCCATCATGAATCTCACCATCTGCGACTCCCTGTGGGTCGCTGTACGGCCTCTCATCAGAGAGTCTATGAGCATATCATGGAGAGATTATGGTAACAGAGTGAGCTCCACATCACAGAAACGGGGCTGCGTTGCTCAGTGTGGGAGAATTCGCTTGACCACAAACTCCACTCTGAGCATCACAGAGGCTGCAACCAGACTCCACGGACCGAGAATACACCCAGGGTGGTAGTATTTTTAAATGATGCTACTTCAGGAAAGTAGGTCATTAATTGGGGGAAAGTTGCACTGCTGATGATGGAAGTAAATACGCAGAATATTATTTAATAATTCATGTGTCCCATAAATGCATCTTGATATTAAACCAGGCAAGGAAAGTGTGTGTGAGAGAGCGAGAGGCTGACAGAGAGTCTCAAAGCAAAGTCACAGTCCAAAGGAAAGCTTGGAAGGATGGTACAGAGAGTCCGTTAAGCCTTTGAGTCAGCTGAGCATATAACACAGCATATTTCAGCTCTGGGTGATCATCAATCCTAATGGCAAACATCTAGCAGAGTGATTTGAGCTCCGCGAAGAAACAGTGTGATATAGCTGTGTTCACTTGCTGCTGGAGGTATACCTTGATGTCATAGTTGTGCTTGCCAGACAGCCTCATGGCCAGTTCACGTTTGGTCTTGGCACACCGTTCCCTCAGTCGACGCACTTCAGGAGAGAGCTACAGGGTGGTGGACAGGAACAGGCGAGGCATGGGGGGAGGGGGGAGGGGGAGGCAGGTCGCATTTAGCCACAAGAGATGGAGGGAGGATGGAAAAGTAAGGGGAGAGGAAATAGAGGAAAGTGGAAGCAAAGTGATCAAGGCAAAACAAGGAATTAATCACAAGCATAGAGAGTGAAGGCTTGGAGCTTTGCTTTGGTCAAAAGGGTTATGCTGTGTGAGACTAATGGACACTGAAGGATAAGGGTGAGGGGGCGGGGGGGGGGTCAGGCAGTTTACGGCAAATATTAAAGAAGCAAACTCTGTCGCGGCTCTCCCCGGCTGCTCAAATTGAGCAGTGAACTGAGAAGAAGAGAACTTCAGGTACACTTGTTGAAAAATTAATCGGGCGAGACTAATTAAAAACAATGTGTTTTTGATGAAGGCTGCACTAAAGTGTTGCCGGGTCCTAATAGTCAAGGTCTCTCCATTAATTGTACAACCAGTCCGTCTGAATCCTTTTCTTTTTCGTTCACTGGTCTGGGACAAGCATGCAGAGAGAACTGCAGGGGATTTTTCACACCACACCTTCTTGTAATTATCTGAACAACTCCTTTTCAGTCCCCAGTGCAACAACCATTTTTTTCCCTTTGGTCTCCCTCGTTTCTCAAAGCATTGACTTAACTCGGGGTTCTCTTGGATTACAATAGATTATATCCATACACAAACACCTTCAATATGTAAAAATATGTAAAGTTGGGTATAAATCTATACATTAATAATGATTCAACTCAGCAAAATACTTGGCTGTTAGTATGATTCTGCTATTCCTGCAAGCACGTTAATGGCTGGTGGAGCTTAAAGGAAGTGCAGCGCAATGTGAATGTGCACACAGTGCCATCATGTGGAAGGCCGACACTGTGTAGCCATGCAACACTGATGAACAGCATCCTTGGCAGAGAAGAGGCACGGAGATCTGAGGCTTTTCAAACAGAAATGCCTCTTGTTTACTTTCATCCCACAATGAAAGTATAAAGCCTAGACAGCCCGTTATACATTTTTCATCTTCTTTATAGTTTCCTTCCAGTTCCATACATTAATAAAGACAACTGCGCTAGAGGAGCAGGAGATGAAATATTCTCCTTGATTATTTTCATAAGTGTTGGAAACCAACCAAAAACAACTTGGCCGCTCGTGATGCAATCGAAAAACGGAAATGAAGATTTGTGTGAGATAAATACACACATCAAGCATGCATCCGCACACGCTTCGACACTACCTTGCTCCGTGTTGGTTGTTTGGTCTCGTTATCAGACTGCTCCTCATAGCTTTCAAACTCACTGGAGCTCCATCCGTTGTCGGCACCAGGAGGACCGCTGTCTCTCTGAACGTCTTCATAGATCATATCTGGTAAACACGCGTGGAAATATTACACATCAGATGCTCATGAGTGGCTGGACATCCTGGACAAACGCAATTTCTGTCGGAGCTACTAACCTTCATCGGGAGAGAGGGGGTCCTCGCCTGGAACATCATCATAGATCACCTCTGATGCCTCCACCGTCTGTGGCTCAGCTTCAGCCACACACAGAGCTGGCAAAGAAAACCAGCAGCATCAAAGTAAACAAACATTGTTTTTAAAAAAGGAGTGCTTCCTGCCTTTTTTTCTCCCTTTCTGTTTGACAGTTGCACCTCCTGTTGTTAGATCATTCTTTTACATTTCTCCCCCAAAAATAACACACCTAAAGAGACACACACACAGACAGCTCCAAACTACATTGCCTGAATCCTTTTGGCAATGCAGAATAGATAAAAGATGCCGGATCGTCAAGCTTTCTAAAATTTACACACCCTTGGAATATTTACATACTTATCGTATCATTTGCATTTAAAGGTCTTATTCCTCAGAGAGATCTGGCACATCGCTTGTACATGTTACCATAATGGTTTTGTCCATGTGAGACAACATGATTGTATCCAGCTTGTTTGAGCTATTGACCCATTCTAACTCCACGCTTGGCAGGATTCGTCATTAACTGCTTTGAAAGTGTTTCAGCCTAATTTAGCTCAGTGAGCTTTATTGATTTGGTTTTAAACTGTGATTTGTCTGCAACACTTTCTCCTAAGCCTTGAACAGCAACAATCACTGTTTTCAATTAATCTGATAGGAGATGTGCATTCTTGTCATGGATTATTCAGCCGAGTTCAGTCTAAAATTGGAAATAACCTTGGACAGAATCCAGGAGATGAACAAAGAGCAACTGTTTTGTTTTTTTTTCCTACAAAAGAGGATTAGCTACACAAATGTTCTCTATAGCTTGCTCACTTCCCTACACTTATGCATTCAGTAAGGATTCCGGATAGAGAAGAAAACAACTGGATTTGGGCTATCAGCCTGACTATCAGCATATCTGCAAAGTGACTGGGCCTCTTGGGAACATGCCTTGTTCTTTCAAACATGGCAAACCAGAAGTTCCCCGCTGTTTTTTCTTACTTTTATTTAACTTAACTTAAAGCAACACAACTACACTCACGATAAACTCATTCATAGTTCAGACTGATGTTACAGGCAATCAAACAAAGTACAGTGCCATTATGAATATGGCCTAGTTGTTACAAATGTAAAAAATAAATAAACAAATGTCAGATAATCACATCATAATGTGCCATGACCACAAACATGAAGCGAGGAGACATGGCTGCTTTCTCAAACAGGAAATGCTTAATAATTCATGATTAAACTGAGATACAGTCTGTTTACACAATAAACAAGCATGCCCTTCTTGCACATAAAGTATTTCCTGGAGTCTGGCGTTTGAAAACTAAAAGCAAAAAGTACTTTCCCGTTAAGATCAGCTTAAGCGCAGCATCTCTACACTTCATCTTGTTTAATGTTAGCTTGCTTTGTCCACTTCCTGTATTATCATTTTAGAGAGAGGAGAGAGACTTAATAGAATTTTATTATTCAATCGGTTTAAATAAACTGCACATGTTCAAAATGATAGCAGAGGCCTGTGTGTGTGAAAATATATCAGAAGGGTGGGATGTAAAAACTGTCGTGCAGCATTGCAGGGCTCTTTTACATCTCTCATTTCTGAGCCACCTTCAAATAACAGCAGCACTGCTGACTGAGTCGAAATCCGAAAGCAATTTTCCCTCATGGAAATGGTTCTCTATTGATCCTCATCCTGAATTAATTGGATTCATGTCATGTCTGTGTAGAAATCAAATCATGGCAGAGAATATGTGCGCTTGAGCCAGTGTGTATTGTGCTGGTGTGCCTTTTGAATGGAGTGTGTACTTGTGCATGTGTTTGTGCACATGTCTATACATGTGTGCGCCTAGCCTTCTTCACCACGGAAATCAATGAACCATAAGATGACCATTGGCCTGCGATATGGTCTTCTTGCCACGTTTGATCAAGGTCAAGAGATGCAATGTGCAGTACTAACAAAATACTGGCACACAATCTATATTGCCGGTGTCATTATGGTGTAGTCCACAGTGCTGTTTGCGCAACTCTGGAGGCCCAATTGGTTTTCTAACAGATCTGTCCGCGATGTGAACACTATAATACATACAGTAGGTGGAATGAGCCTGAATCCCAAGGCAAGCTTAGGTTTAATCTTTTTGGTCTAAAATTGAACCCTTGATCTACAATATAAGGTGCATCACTTCCCTGTCAATATAATTTAGTTCTGTACCTTCGGAGATGTCCCCAGAGCCGGGGCTTTCCTTGACGATTTCTTTTCTGTGGTCTCCTGTATAAGTCGGCGTCTCTGCAGCTGACGGCACCGCAGGACGCCCCCGGAGCTCCTCTCCCCCAGAAGTAGCTGAGGCACTGGGATCGGCTCCTGCTGCTGCTGCTGCTGCTGCTGCTGTGGCCCTGGAAGGTACCCAAATGTTAGCACAGTTAAACCAACACTGAGTGCCGTGTGCCTCATTACGAGTTAATTTCAGTGAGAGGAAGGGGAGGTAGAGTGGCTGGAGGTGGGGGTCAAAATAGTTCTTTTCTATCTAAGCATGTGAACGCACCCTCCCTAAAGTCTGACAGAACACATATTGCTGCTGTCAAATTACTGTGGTAACTTTTTGGAAGTATGAACGCTATGTTTCCATATGGGCAGCTGTGCAGTTTTACTTCCACCTAGGAGGAAGTGTTTTTTTCTCCCTTAGCCAGCAGAGATATGTCAAAAACAATTAGAGATTTCATTAGAGTGTGGAGGAAAGTGAGGGCCAAGGAACAAGTGATTTGTTTTTGCTGTTGGTTTCGCACTCTTTTGGGTGCTTTTTCTTTGTACTTTGTTCTCAGATGGATTATACTTCATACATGGACTAAATTGACATCAAAAACTAATCACTAGTTCCTTGCCTCACGCCCTTATTTTTCTCTGAATTTCATTGAATCTGTAAGTGTTTTTGACATGCTTCTGCTGGCTATCAAATAAAGGAGAGAAACATTTCCTCCTTGGTGGAAGTAAAATTGCAGAGCTGCCCATATGGAAAATACCACCAGCAATATTGTTCAGTCAGACATTAGGGAGTGTGTATTTGCGTGCTTAGAGTGGAGAAAGTGAGGCCATGGGCCAAAGAACAAGTGATTAGTTTTTGGTGTCAATTCAGTCCATGTACTGAAGTATAATTCATGTGCGACAGTTAATCTTGGATACAGGATCGTGTGCTTTTTGGGTGCTTTTCTTTGGATGACTTCTGCATTCACATTATTGTAAATGCCTGGAGATATATTGGGCTAGTGTTATACTAACAAAAACACTATTATAACTTTTCACCACTTTTTTATATGATGTACTGTACTTAACTGAAAACAAAATGCTAATTATCCAGCACGTTAAGTCCATGACTGTCTACTGTTTTGTGTATTTTGCTGCACTTGCAGAATGAGATGCAGAATGAACCTTTTAAAAACATTTTCCATCACCAAATAAGTGATTTAGAGTATTTTTCAGCCTTGATGGAGGTGTGGGCTTTTTTTTTTTTTCTATGTAGGCTGCTCTTGCCCTTTGGTTCTGAATCTTTTCTGCCTACACAGGACCTTTAGGGAAAATAAAAAGAATTACAGAGTGGATTCTTTTACACAATTATGTGTGACACCTTTCTTTTCTTCAACACGTTGTATTCAAATTCACATGTATTTGAGATGAGTCCTGTCGACCTGCTCACACAGAAGGATATATATGTATAAAATAATCACACCCACTGCTTGTTACTTGAGTTACTTAACTTGCCCCTGAGCACTGTCAAATCATTATCTGTCATGCCTGCAGGCTTACCATAATCACAGCTGGCTTTTTGAATGAAAACATGGCCTGAGCCAGCTATTAAAAAACAGACTCTGACATCACAGAAGGGACAATCTTGTTGACACAGCTATCACATGGCCCTATGTTGATGCTGCCAGTAAGGGATTGTCCTCCCCCACATGACTGATAATATGACAGGATCCAGCGTGTAGGAGAGACCCATCTACACTAATTAAATCTGTCCCTCTACTAAACACCTCAGCAATGCCTGCAATGCCAGCAGCAGCAGCCACTCAGAGTGATGGGCAAGTTGCAGACGAACAAGACATGCCAGGAAAACAACGTGCACAAAATCCTGTAATTTGGAGCCGTTGAGGAGGCAGACTCTTATTTTACATTAAAGTAACAGTGGGGGAAAAAATTATCTCTATTCAACAATCTAGCAAACCATCATCTGTCTTTGTAGGGTACAACACCATGCCCAGAGAATTACCAGAATTAAAACAGTTAATAGGAGGTAGTTTGTAGCATCTGTGTTACCATACAAATAATATTGACATGTAAGATTCACTCCAGTCACCTTTTGCCATTTCAGCACATCCCCAACACTCTGGTACACTCAATATAACAACTGGTGCACATCAGGCAGGGTAACGGTACTCAGCATCTTTAAGGTATTGAATGAAATAGCCAAATCTGCAAACTTCTCCAGCTAAACAATACCTGCATTTGACCCTTCCAGTGCCCAGATCTATATTAACAAAAATACATTGTGCTCGCTTCAATCACCACAAACATTCTCTAATTTTATGTGACGTCCAAAACCAGAGCTCCAGCTAGCAGCTACATGCAGTCTGTGGTGTTGAAGCCTAGCATGGTGTGTTTGATGGAGCTGGCAGTTATGCCGAGATGCCACCAAGACATTCAAAAGTATGGCCTGACTACATGCCTGTTGTTACAACCCAGCTTGTGTAGGGAAAGGGGACATAAAACCACTAGTACTTACAAGTACTCGTAAAAAAAAAACAAAGTTATTTATTGCCAGGAATTTGTTTCAATTATAACACAACAAAAACAGGTAAGGGGAACAATGGGCGAGGCGTCAGATAAACATTAAGTCATGAAATGTATTGAAGGATTATTTCAGGGAAAGCTTGGAATACAAGTCACATGATGAAGCACCTCATCGCGCATGGTGGAAACTTCAGGGCAGACAGCTGCACCGTGCTCGCATGGCTTCCTCAACACTAGCGTGAGACGCTGCAACTGTCGATTACTTCAGGCAAGATAAACGCTTGCTAAGCTAAGATTATCTCATATAACATTACTCATCATCGGCTCAAGAAAGGTACTGAATGAAGTATTTTATTGGTATTAGTATTATTAGTGTTACTTTACTGGTATCAGTACTGCAACCCTAATGTAAATACAATCTTAGCTTAGTTTATTACTTTACTTGACAGAGATGGTGAATATTAATAACATTTCTGCCAGAGATAGTTAGTTTTCATCTGTAGTCCCCAGAGAGGCAATATAATTAAAGTTACAAGCAGAGAACTGTAAACTTTATATAAATATAGTCCTATTTCTGGTTGTGTCATGCTCTCCCTGTTGAGCTATAAATGCCCAACACATATCTGGAAGTAGATGTAATACCCTGCCAACATGTCATATTAGAGCCACTGATAGTAGCCATTTGATTTTGCAGTGGTGTCAAGCTGCAAAAGACTAAGCTATTACTCTGCTGCATTCTCTATGATGCCGGATCATTCGTCTCAATCTAAAAGAACAAAAAGTGATCTGGGCCCACATGAAGACAATATAAAGAGCTATTTGTCAATACATTTCTTACGATAAACTGATCTCTTGTCATTAAAATTGCTCGTGCGGAAAAAGAGCGGAGCCAGAACAATAGCGATATATACGGGCTCTTCTGCCTGACTGGATGCTTTCATGTCAGGTGTGAGTGATTTGAACAGTCTGGCTATCGATCCAGGCATATCTTTGCACACCCCTTCACAACTTATCTGTGCCTATAAGCCCTAGTGAGTCATATAGCTCAAGGAGAGAAGCAGGAATCATTTTTCAATGCAAATGACATAGCCCAGGGCAGAGCGCAGCCTAAAGCAGAGGCTGCCTGAATGCAAATCTCACACTTCCATCTGTTTCCATTGCCTTCAGCTACTGTGCCAGGGCAGTACTACCCGCCATACCTGTTTTGCCCCCTGGTCTCTCTTGAGCATGGCTGTTCTTTATAACCGCACAAGAATTGTGCCAACCATACTGATGAAGCTCTGATTATCCTCAGGTTATAAATCTCCTTCACAAACAACTGCCCACTCCTCACAATGAGCCATTCCCACCATCCCACGTTCCACCCGCTGCCACAGCCCAAAGTTATTCCGCACGTAACTGACTGCAATTAGACAGCGCTCAAAATATTTGGCTCGTGGCTTCTCATTATAATTGCATAAACATGCTTGTTTTTTGATGATTTTTTACAGTATCACCTTTTGCTTCTGCTTTCGCGGCACATCCACCTGAGGCAAGTACAACAGGGGGGTGGGGGGGGGGTCTTCAAAAAGGGTGGCTGTGAAAAATAAATGTGCTCTGTAAGCTACACTGGATGAGTTTCTTCACAGGGGCAAAAGTGTGAAGTTCTGCAAGGCTGCAAAAGAGTTAAAAGGTGAACTCCAAAACCAAATAGTTGAAGTGAAGTTATTCTTTGTAAGTTCAGAGCTCTGTGTACATAAAGCGGAGGCATACTTGCCAAGTTGTCATGGAATCTTTTGTGTTAATCTTTTCATTGCTGAGGTTCCGTGTGATGCGTTTAATGAAAACTATCTGTCAAGCGGTTGAAAGTGAAGTCAGAAGTAAATGCTGGCATCAAACACTGGAGCGCACATAAAACTCACAAGAGAGAGACGCCGCCTTGAGCCTAATAGCTGTAACGAGCTGATGTGCTGTCATTGCAGTGCTAAGAAAAAAAAAAACCCATATTTCTTGCAATAACAATCGGAAGGTAATTTTGGCAATATTATTGTAAAAGTGCTGACGGATCTGGTGGATGTGCTGACAGTCTAAACACCTTGATGGTGGAAAATGCTATTGATAGCTCTTCTTTAAAAGGCAGACTATTGACTGAACCAAAGTGGAAATGTGCGCTCAGCAGAAATCTCTCTGCATGTGAAATTGCCAAGACCTCACTGTGACTCCGCTGCACACACACACAAATGCACCTAAACAGACACATATATTGTACACACACACACACACACACACACACACACACACACACAGTCACACGCGCGCTCACACCTGTACACAAATACAGGCCGCTCTTTTCGACACAGGAAAGCTCACAGGAATCCAAACCCTGATGTGCACTCTCAGTAGAGGTTTCTGAGCACACTTCCTACAGACGCACAGGTGGGGGGGGGCCCTCAGCCACCTCTGCATGGTTTCATGATGCAGGTCAGAGAAGCTGGAGGGTTGGTCGATTATGAGCTGAACCAAGGAGTGTTTAGTAACAGGATATCTAACATTTAAAAGTCTGTTAAAGTCTGTTAATATTATGATTTTGCGTGTTCATAAACTACTTCAGTTCAAAACAAATGGCAGCGTGTGCCCCCTGTACAAAGTTTTACATCTCAAAATGACTTTTCAGTGTTTATTTCACTTTGTTTCGTACTGACTGATGGGATTCAGATTGCTCAGGGCGCTAAATGTGATGCTCTCTTTCCAATGGAGAGTTCGGGTTCAAAGTCGCTGATCGTAAGCTTAAGTATCCTTTAGAAAAACTCTGCCTATCAGCTCCAGGGCTGCTGCTCTGTGAGTGACTTTGACTGTCGACCTCCCCGTGGAGGAGGGGTAGGCAAAAAGACAGTTGCCTTAGAGGAATCAATAAACTATCACATTATCATTTACTGTGCTGAGGCCTTGAAGCAAACTGTCTCCTTGACTGCGTGAAATGATGTTGTCTGACTGCACCAGGGCCGGGGTCATTTCATTCAAACACCTACTCAGCCAGAAACGTGGATAGAGACGACAGTTAAAATCGCTTTATCAATAATACAGCCTTTGTAATGTTAATGTTTTTATATGTTGGAACACTCATTCATAAAGTTTTCCAGTTTTGTGTGCCGACGTTTTGTGCGCCTCTTAAAAGCTCCAAACACCCACGCAGGTGTTTTCAATTAGTCTGGCTGATTAGACCTCTGCTCAGGGCGAAAGTAGGCGGACCTGTGCTGGGAATTATGTGAGGTGACCAGACTCGGCGTATTAAATAGGATGATAAAAGCGTAATACCAGCCTAACTCGTGTCACGAAGCTGACAGCAGAGTGAGGGAGCTGTCACTCACGATCACACACACACGCCTCCACAGTCCTGAGAGGACGTCTCATCAGCCAAATTAATTCACATCACCCGTGTAGGTGTTCCATAAGCGCGCAGGGCTTTTGACTCACGCCGCCACCGAAACACATCGGAGATGAGCGTAGTTTCATCTGCGCTACTCAAACAGAATACTCAACAGAAACATGTCTTTTTCCAGGAATGATGCCCCGGTTGAAAATCCATGCACACTTCACTGTCAACAGTTTACATTTGGACTGTTTCGCCTGGAGAAAATAGTTCCTCGGGCCTTTTTCAAGGCAGACATCTTCACGCCGCAGCACAACGCAGCACAGGAGCAATTAATAACATTAATTATGACTGCTTTTCCCTGCAGGTCCTGTAAACGCTAACTCACTGGTATTAAGCTATCAATGTCATAATTTATACCTGTCTCTTTTTTTTTCCTGCAATGAAAAGTCTAAGTGTTTACCATTAAAATATTTATTGGTTCTGGAGGGAGACCATGCTGTTAAATTCTTAAAATGTCATGATTCAGTGCTGTATTGGGGGTGGCAGCAGAAATGGCTCCGTTTCTTTCACAGGTTTCCACCCAGTTTCCACTGAGAATCTAAACATGGCTCTGCCAAAAAAAGCACCAAGCATTACAACAAGACATTTGAAGATGTCACCTTGGGCTTAGGAAACAGCGATCAATGTTTCCACCATTGTATGGACCAAAAAACAAATCAATTAAGAAGAAAGAAAATGATAAGACGGATTAATCGATAATGAAAGCCTCAAAATAGTTAAGCAGAGAAAATGAAATTGTTTGCATGGATACACAGCAGAAGGATTAGGTGGAACATTATGACCTAACCTGGATTAAACTGAAGTGAATTAAATTCATTTTAACACAGTGTAGCGGAATATAAACAACACTAATCATATTACACTGTGTGCATCATAATGAATTAGGTAATCCTGTGATTTCCCTCTAGAATCGAATCACCAACGTCACTTCATACTTGACATTATCCCTTGTCACTCCTGTATGATCTGCCATCTGGCACCTATAAGTTGCACAAACAGACGTGGTGTAATGTCAGATCTATCGCATACCCACTGTGTTGTCGCGTTTAAATGCTGTGTAAGCATGACATTATCTCAGACGTAATGACACTGATGCGGTGTGATGTTGGATTTGCTTTCTCCACCGCCCTTTAGTCATTTTCCCTACACTGTGATAGGAATCGGAGGCAACTTACCAGCTAGGTGACTCATTAACTGGAACATCTGTCAAAATAAAGAACACAGCAACCATTAGATAAACTATTCTGAAGCAAAGGAAAAACCTATTTGAAAAATGACAAATGCAACTCTGACAGGACGTTAAAGAGACAGTTTAAGAGACAGACTTGGTGTTGTAATGACTTCTCTCTTCTTGTATAAAGTAACAGTTACTGTCAAAAACTAAATCACACTTGCTTACACAGAGTTAAACAGATGTTGTAAGGTTAAGTAGTTACAAGTAAAGCCTGTTTTTGCATGGTGGTACTGTATTTTCAAAGCTAAGGTATGTACAAGGAGGGTGCTGTTAAACAAATGCCATGATTGATTTCCTTTGGATCCCACCATGTCATCTGGTGGAGGTGGAGGTGGAGGAGGGAGTCTCGGCTGCTCTCAAACCTCGATTACATAACAGACCTCCACCGCAGACTATTAGCAACGCCCTGAACTCCCCTATGCATCTCTACAGCCCACTTAACGGATTACCACAAAGAGTTGGTAAAAAAGCTTTTTAATTAAGCACTAATCGCTTCACTTTGTCCAAGAGAACTTGTCCCGGACTTAAATCTCTCTCTTTATCTGGGCGTGTAATTACCAGGGCCTGTTTGGCAACATTAGCCAGGTAGTAAATATATCATACTTAATATCTGCATAACTTCATCCAATTAAGGGGAAAGTTAACTCTGTTCTCTTACGCCTGTCTGCCTGAGGCAAAATTTAAATCCTGTTAAGTAGAGATAAAAACCAAATACAACAGACTGGAGTCACTCACACGCAGTGCATTGCAATGACACACTGTTTAAATTACATTAACTAAAGAAGAAATATAACACGTACAAATTAGAGCCAATCTATTATATCAAGATAGATTATTGTACAGTGACTAAGCAGGTACTGGTTCAGTCTCATGCACAGCAGCATTTTCATGATGACAACGCACACTATCACTGCACGCCATGTCTCTATAATAACAAAATGGCTTTAACTTTCATTAATTTTCTAAAAGCCAGAAAATGTCAAACTGTCAAAGTCCACATTCATCAGCAACTTTGGAAAATAAATGAGTGCATTTACTCATTTACTGTACTATACTTGTATTTCATTTACCAGCGCACGACCAGTTTGTAAAACGGGCAAATGGCAATTTTCCAACATTGTGGACAATAAATATATTCTATGTTGTTACTTATCCTACTTTATATTACTATATTTCACATATATCTATTACAGATTTTATTTTTTTACATTACATTTTACATACCTTTCTAACTTACATACTAATAATTCCAATTTATCAGCTACCACTTGACTGCAGGTCAGTGCATGAGTAATAAGCTATAAAACAAAATATCATAAGTATAATAGTATAACACGCTAACTGAGGAGGCCGGAAGGTACCACGAACATTAGGTTAGCTAGCAATGCCTGTTAAGTTAACGTTAGTTCATTTATTTACAATTAAGCTACCAATATTTTGAAATTTGGGGGTGCCTTGTTTGCTTTCTTACCAGGAGTTGGATGGTTGATTTTATTTAGCTCTTCTGAGTGGTTGTCAGGCTGTTCCACACTTAGTTTAACTTTGTGCAGGGACTGCTGTTGTTGGGAAGACGCATGAACGTATACAGAGGAAGGAAAGTGGCTAGTCTACACCAACAGAGAGGGAATGTAATGTGTAAGTTATCGTTTTCTTCTTAGCTAACTAACCACTGTCCTTACCTCCAAACCATGACCTGGCTTTTTCATGGCAGACATTATGACATGAAAGAGGCTTATCAATGTAGATCCGAGGAGGAAAAAGTGTAGGCTGATTTTTTATTGGCAGATTGTCACGCTCTACAACCAATGGTATTGTTCACAGCGTGCGCACGCGTGACCAATGACAGCATGATGACCCACACAGGGCGGGATGTAAACACAGAGCGTCGACGCTGAAGTTTGGCCGCTTAGTTTAGCATGGGCTAGTCGCGCTGCTACGCTGTCAATCAGTTTTTGACTGCGTCACAGAGCTGCGACGTCGGTTTGTGAGGTTTTGTCAACACGTGAAAACACTCCTGACAGTCTTCAATCAGCCTCTCTCCCTCCCCTCCGGCACCGTCAGTTACCATGGTTACGGGAACGCCCTGCAACTTTCTAATTATAATCATTAAGAGGTTTTTCGATTACCATGACTGTAAATCATGAATTTTTGATTTCATTGATTGACCATTTGGGAATTTGTCGAGGTTGGAATAACTTCTTTTACTTTGTAAAAACCTTTCTCTTGACTCAGACTTAATAAACTGAAACATCCTCCCATCTCTTAAGATACTGAAACCGTACTGCTACAACTCGTTTAATTATTAATAACGACATAAAGCATTAAAAGATATGTAATTAAAAATTATATCTGCTTAATGTTATAAAGGGACACACATTAGAAGAACTAACTGATAACTTGATGTTTTGTCGGGACTATTTGGCTAATTACTTCTTTTTTTCTCTCTCTCTAAGCAGTAATGAGTAATTCATAAAATCTGCTCTTGCTCATCATCTGATACTAATTTTGTACTTTTACATTTGTAGTTCTGAATAACACTAGAACTGTGGTATTGGTGTTACACGAGTATCTAAATACATCTGACCCACGAACACTGATTCAGCCCCAGTTTAAAAAGAAAACAGTAGTCCTGAAAATGTGTTACCTGCAGTGGAAACTGAAGCCACATCCTTGGTGGAAATGCCCTCCTGTCCAGCAGGAGGTGAAGTTTGGAGGAGTTGTGTGCCGTCTGTGTTTTTGACCTCCGTCTTTGACAGTTGTGAGTCAGAGCTGATCCCTTTACTGTCCTCCTGAAGTTTCTCCTCATCTGTACTGTCCTCAAATGTAAACTCTTCCCCTTGCTCCTCATCTTCCTCCTCTCCATCCTCCTTTGGGGGCTGCTGAGACATCACAGTAGACATAATCCCTGGAAAAACAACACAAAATACGAGTGTAAATAATTTGTCCCAAAATATTAAAAGTGACACCTGTCACTGTTTACTGATGCCACATGATCAAAGAAAAAGATTTCAGTATTGAGAAATGTATATAAGATATAAAAGATTATTTAATCACTTATGTAAGGGACGCTGTGTAAAATGTAAATATGAACAAAATGTCACACTGACACATTTCTGTAGTGGACATCAGTGCATGGGCCGAGGAACATTTCCAAAAACCATTGTCTGTAAACACAGTTTGTTGCTGAATTCACAAATCACTGAAACTTGACAATGCAAAGAGGAAACGCGGCCTTCTGTGTGCCTGATCTCATTTGAGATGAAGTGCAAACTGTTCCATGGTCTGAGAACTTAAAATTCTGTTTGGAAATCATGGACATTGAATCCTCCAGGCTAAAGAGGAGAGCGACCTTCCAGCTTGTTATCAGCACACAGTCAAAAAGCAAAAATCTGTGTTTGTATGGGATACAATGGTGCACATGGCATGGGTAGCCTGCACATTTGTGAAGACACAATGATATCTACAGGTTCTGGGGCAACATAGGTTGCCAAGTAGGGGACATTTTTTCCCTTGCTTATCCCCACATGCCCTTCTTTATTTCAGTCAGACAATGCCAAACCACATTCTGCACATATTCCAACAGCATGGCTTCATAGTAAAAGAGACCAGGTACTAAACTGGCCTGTCAGCAGTCACAACTTGTCACCTATTGAAAATGTTGAAAAATATGACATATAAGTATATTTTAGTATTATTTTAGAAGTATAATCCAAACCTTTGAGCAGCTGAAATTCTACATCAAGCAAGAATAGGAAATCATTCCACTTTCAATAATACAGCAAAGTCTCCTCAGTTCACAGACCTTTGGTAAAAGATGTTGTATCATTTTACAAAGATTTCTCAGTTTCTTTCTGCTATTTTTTAAATTAAATATAAGGTTTTGATGTTTTGCACACCATCATGTTGTTTCTATTTATACTTTTCTACTTATACTTTTTGGAAACTAGGTTGTAATAATTCAAAAAATAATAAAGTTAATATCACGTTTATTTATACTTTCTCCATGGAACCTTTGAAATATTGCTCTAATAGAAATCGAAGTCTTGTCGTGTGTCTGATAATGAGCTGCACTTAATATGAACTCTGGAGTTATTGCTTGAACCATACAGTGCTATTTCCAGAGTAGTGACATTAAGACTGTTGTTTCATATTCCCGTATTCATATTAATATAAGGCAGAACAAATCTAACTCTGGATTGGAATGGTCTTTATGAACATACCAAAGCTGATTAACAAAAACAGCCGTATGTATAATATAGATAAAATCAATGTCATAATAAATAACACTGAACTGAACTTTTAACCCGGCCGTGTGCTTACAACTAAAAGTCAGCTAGCTGTGCATGAAACGACTCTACAATGAGCAACTTTTCCAAACTTGACCACTGTAAGTAATACTGAAGTAATGTGCACTTCACATTTCAGGAGCACAGAGAGAGAATGAGTATAATCCCAGCACTCTAAACATGACATATGGGCGATGGGAAAACTGTTAGTTAAATCGAAGAGTCTAGCAAGGCTTAGTGGCAGATTAACCCACCGATGAAAACATGTTCCCCAACATTGCAGACCTCAATTATCTAAGAGGCTAATTTCATCTTGTCTTATCAGTGAAAACAGGTATGACAGACAAGACATTTGAGGAATTAATTAGAATTTAATGAGATTATCATCAATACACACATAATATGTTTTACAGTCATTTTGGACCCATGGTGCTCCTTTCAACAAATAGCCCAGCGTGTAAATTGTCAGCTGTAATCATGGAAACATAATTTGCAGTTAGCATATTTTCGAAATAGAATGGAAATTTTCCGTGACACACAAGCCCTCGAGGTATTAAATTGCTGCATGCGGTAATTATTTCATTATTTCACAAAGTGGGGATTTTCGATGACGTGCACACTCTGTTCCTCTACATGTTAGCGTACCACTCCTAAACACAGCATCTGCTTTGCATTTTGATGAGCAGCAAACTGCCTCCAGTGGTGAAACATTCTTGGGGCTTGATTGGGCAGTTTGTCGGGCTCCTTTGGGAAAATGACAGCATTGAGCCGAGGCAGCTACAGCAGCGTTGTAGGGGGTGGGGTGGGTGGGCTGCGCCGGAAAAACAGCTCTCGCAGAAACACACTGCTTGTGGATTGTAAAATTCAATGTCAGCACTTATTGTTTAACTTGGATACAAGGGCTGTCGTGATGTCAGTTACGGCTCTCGTTATCTTTTACTACGGCTGGCTGACAGCTGCATCTGGACCTGATTGTGTTAGCAACAGTGATGGCTTCGTGTACAATCAAGTCTTTAAATTCCAGAGAAAATAAAATTATGTGAAGCGAACAGCGCTACTTTTTTTAGAAATCAATCCTCTGCTTGTTTACAAGTATGATATGCCACTGCAGCCTTTGGACAGAGTTGCCTCGGCTGTGCCACAAACACAGCTTTTCCAGTAGGCCCACTCATTGGTCAGATCAACAAAGACTCTTTTGTGGAGGGAAAAACTTCTGTTGAACCTAAGAAAGCATTGTTTCTGCATTCGTCACTGCAGCGCCGATTAGCTCACAGGTCATTTGGGCCGTGGCTGTGCAATTTACGGTATAGCTCTTGAGAAATGGAGGATTTTTCTCCGTATAAATTTTCTCCAGATAAAACAGCCCCCCTTTGAATGAATGTTACAGAAACAATCGGTTTTATTTAAGGTTATTGCCACTATACAACCATTCATGATTATTTACTAGAGTGAATTGGATTGAGTAAGCAGTAAAGCGCCCTTGATATTTCCCCATTATTTACAATTGACGGCTGATGCACTGAATAAAAGTTTGACTTGCAAACACTAAGACAAAACCGAAAACCTAAAAATCTTTTCCCCCCCTCAGAATCAAAATGACAGGTATTCTGAGCAACTTTCTGTGAGGGAAGCCTTTTGGACAAGCCATCAAACAAACTCCAGCTTAGAAAAATAAAGAGCCCCGGGAGTGGTGCTGTGTGAAAGCTATTCTTGAGGGGAAAATAAGATACATCACAGAATGGAGATGAAACAAACTCCTACACACCCTGTCCCTGACCTACATAGAGCTCTGAAAACTCTCCCGCTGCGTTCCAAATGCGGTAATGAGTGGAGGGACGCTGTATGCGTGCAAAGGGAAAGTGAAATACGTGTACCCTTTAATGGGTGATCCGTGTTACATGAGGTCACACATCTGCAAAGTACATTTCGCCTAAAAACTTCAAAGTTATATCACGTCTTGTTCTTCAGTTCTTGGATTTGCATATTTAATTGTGTTTTTATCCCTTCTTTCTATTCAAATTGTGCAATCTTTTGATTGCGGAGTTGTGTGTAATTGGCATTCGTTTCATGTTGACTGATTCCATCTCAGCTCTCTCTTGTATCGTACTTCGCAAAGCTGTGCAGATGTGTAATCGGCTTTAAAAACATAAAGTACAGTTTCCTAACCAGTAACTGTATCCAAAGCTTGACTGTGTGTTCACTTCTAGCCACTGATTTACAGAGTGCTGTGTTTGACCAACTCCAGACAAACCTCACAGCCTTTGGTCAGTTGCAGCCGGGTATATCAATAGACAATGCCAGAGAAGAGCAGCTGGTGACGACTGAATAAACAGCATTGGAAAATCTAACAGAAAGTCACTCAGCGAACCGCTAATTTAGATTTTTCCTTAACATAAAATGGCATACAAACACGGAGACAATAAGAGAAAAGCGGACCACTGGCAACAACAAACAGTGCCAGGCAGAGACGATTCTGCCTCTGGCGCTCCTTCCGTCTTCAGCTTCCCTGAGGACTTCCTTC
This sequence comes from Nibea albiflora, assembly GCA_014281875.1. Classification (NCBI taxonomy): domain Eukaryota; kingdom Metazoa; phylum Chordata; class Actinopteri; family Sciaenidae; genus Nibea; species Nibea albiflora. Next base: position 12,316,622 of record CM024790.1, on the reverse strand, counting down.
CAAGTGATACGAATGTGACTCTGCCAATTTAGGAAGTGCAAACAGCTCCTTGAGAACAGACGGAATATGTCTTTCTTAGGCTGTCAGAAGACATAACAATCTGAGTGGGAGGCTGTTCACAGGCATTTGTGGATTTCATGGATTCGCTAAAACATAACCAATGATTTTAAAGCACGGAAGAATCTAAGCCTATTGCATTATATATCATGATGGTTATGAATATTTTAAATTTCACTTTAGATGAATCTCTGACAACAGTGTTCATCTGTCTGCCAGAGGCCATGTGGTATATCGTATCACACTGTAAACAGAACATGATAAGAGGGTTATCTATGCATATTTGAGATCGTTTATTCCTGCTTTTCCTCCTAGTTTACCACTATGTTGCCACTGTTAAGACATTCAGGGGTAAATTATTCATTCAGGAGCCAGTCTGTCCTCTGTTATAGACAGAAGCTCCAGTCAATCCACAACAGCAGTGATGTGCAGGTGGTGTCACATTAGTCAAGGACACAGCAAGTGTAACCTCCACCTCCCATCTGCCATTCGTGCTCACAGAACAATAGCACACCGGACTCGGGTGTGTGCTGCAGTGCTGCAAATGCTAAACATAGATATGAATCAGTCAAGTGGTGACCAGAAAATGTTTTTATTTTAGCTTCAAAAGAACTTTTAGATGCAGTACAAAGTAATTTCCTTTAGTAATTTTGGCGCACTGAAAAGTGACACATAGTGACACACACATGACTGCTGTATCTGCGGAGGCTTGATTGGAATGTTTAACAAAGCAGACTACTGGACAATTACCTTTTCAGGATTTCAAAACCCAGTTTCACTCAGTCCAACACCTAACTTGCCTGAAAATAAAGTAAGAAAAGTAAAGTAATTCAGTAGCTCCTGCAACAGGCTGCCAGCTGCACAGCGCCATCTTGATCAAGTTTGATGCAGTATCAAAGTACTAGTATGGGGCAGTACGTACGTTTATACACTGCAAACAAGAACTGCTTATACCTAATTCAGCATACTTTTAATGTTGTAAGTCTACAGCATGGTGCAGATGACGAGGGATGTCTGGGGGTGTTTCAGCTTGTTCCTAAGTTGGGTTGTTGGAGTTTCACAGTGTCAGCCCATCATGCATCAAATAGTTAGACTCTCCCTTCCTGGTATCCACTCCTATTATATTCCTCTTCCAGGTTCCAAGCCCAAGCCAAGATGTCATCATTGCTATTTTCTCAGACATGACAAAGCTTCTCCAGAACCACAGGAGACTAAATACAACTGTTTTTACAAGGTTACAGTAATTATCCTCACCACCGCCACCTTTGTGTGCTACATCAGTGGAATTTCCAACACTTTTCAACAATTCCCTATTAAGTGTTTCCTTCCATTGTTAATAGACAGTATCACTTTCACAGAAGTCAGTCTGGTGTTTGCTCATGGCTCAATAGCTGTAAGATTTCACCACCAGTAAGATAGGATATTTTGCAGAAAGTCACTGCTGACTTGATTTCAGTTTGTGTTCCTGTGGGATTTCTTACTTGTGCACATTAAAGATAGCAAAGACTTTGACAACAGTCCACATGGAGTTGACTCTTTCCCATTCCAAATCCAAGCTCCAGGGGGAAGTTTCCTTTTAGTGCTAAGACGACACTAGCTTCCTCCTTTAGTAAATCAGCCTGATCTTGTCCTTACTTCAACATCTACACCTGTCTGAAATCATGTAAACAGTCCCTGATAATTCCAAGATCTTGGATTCCCACTGTCAGTTTTTGCCGTTGGAAACAGTCATTGTGTTTATTTGATGTCAGCTATTGTGCAGCCTAAGGTAGCAAAACCTGCTTTCACTATCAGTACAAACAGAGGGCCAGCTGCTTCTTTTATGTGACAGTCAAATCAGGCATCACATATGAAAATACACTCCTGAATGAAAGCGTTCAGTCATTATTCAGGATGTGTTATATTGGTCAGGTGAAATCTTTCTACAGTCCATTGTAGGATCAAGCTCAACATGTTAGCTGGTGATTATGTGGCATTCTTGTAGCCAAGTGTGGTTGAGTTGCTTTTGCCTTGGAGTGTGTTATCAGAAGAGCTTATGGGAAATAAATACAAGCCATGTTTCGGTGACTGTGTGACACAACTAAATACTGTAGATAAACCTCAACTTAGAAACATCCTGGAATTCCTCCCTCGAGTTAATTATCTAACATTATCTAACATTCCCAGTTGGTGGGTAATGGGAGCACACCAGTAAACATTTGACAGGCGTGTCACTACTATCAAATGACTGATTGTGTACTTGAGCGCCAAGGACCTGCATGTGTACGTATGATTGCGTGAGGGCAAGTTTTCACGGGTGAATGTGTGGTTCCCATTGATAGTGCCGTCTTTGTGGTAGCTTCGGGCCATGCATGCATGGATTGTTAATGTCTGTTGGAAGTGCTGGACTGTGACTAAGGAGAAAAAAATCTGATACAGTGTGTCCATGGAGTTCTTGGACATCCGGCAAGTGAGGCAGAAACAGTGCCCTTGCTCAAAATGCAAATTACTTGGTCAGAGGTCCCTTAACTCCCCTCCTCTCACCCCTTGCCTCCCTGTCTCCCCTCTCTGTTCTGTTCAGAGTATTGAAGCAGCATGAAATCCATCCAGGGAGGGGCTATTGTACTCCGGGAAGCAACCGTCAAACTGGAATGGTTAAGGCCGGGCCCAGGCCAGTGAACCTCTTTTTATAGCCTGAGGCTGTGGAAGAGCAGTGCAGTGCAGCTGAAAAACAGCCGGCCAGAGGTGTGGGGTCTGGGATGAGCCGGCAATTTCTCATTCATCCTTCCTGGTGTCTGTCTCAGGAACTGCTGCTATCATAACAAGGCCTCACGCTCTGTAGCTCTGCTGGCTCTGCTGGCTCTGCTGGCTCTGCTGGCTCTCTGAGGCTGGTTTAGGTTTAATCGTCCATGATGGTGTGTACTCTGCCACACGGGTATCTTCCATTCTCGTCTCCTCCTCAACCTTCTCTTGTCCTCGCAGCTGCACTTATCGCTGTCGGACTGAAACAGAGAGGCCCAAACCAGCACACCCACCCCCCAAACTCCACTCCATCAATGGCCCCTCTGGACAAAGCTGCTGCCTTTGCAACATGCTAGCCACGCTGAGAGTGAAGAGGGAGGTAGAGACAGAATGGAGGAAGGAAAGAGGGACAGTGTTTCCAAGACAACAAATATATAGATGCCTCTCACCTCCTTGTCCTCAGTAGAGTGTCCTCCGAGAAGCTTCAGGCACTCCCTCGTGACCCTTTAATCCTGGTTGCCTCCCATAAAATCTCAGTTTTTACCACACTGCCGGATCCAGCACACTCATCTTTATGGTCTCCTGCGGGGGCTGCAAGTGGTTGAAAGCAGATTGGAATTCTCCTCTGCTGTTTACTTTCCCACAACTTCTCCCCTGCACCGTGAGCACACTAGCAGCTCTGGATGAGGTAACCCTCTCTTGCTCCCTCCCCCCTTTTCCCTCCTTGTCTCGGCTCTCTGGTGCTGTTCCTCCCTCTATCTCCCCTCTCTGTCCCCTCTCTTTTCTAGATGGGTCCTTTCACCCCCTCAGCCCCTCCGGTCTCATTCTGTCCTTTCTTTGGTTTTTCCTCCCTCCTCCCACTCTCCAGACCCCTGCTGCTGCCCAGACAGCAGCACAAAGCAGGATGAGAGCGCTCAGACATAACTAGCCAATGGCAGAGTGACAAAGTCAAGCGTGCGGCCAATGAAAAGCCTACAGGGTGGTATTTGTACCAATCAGGGGGGTTACTCAGGACAAGTGGGCTGTACAAAAGGAATTAGAGGCAGTGCTTTCCCAGAGCACTTCCGTGCAGGGCGGGCCTTGTTCACACTGTAATCAGTCAGCTGTGTGAGTTGGCTGAGATTTAAAAAGAGGTTAGAACTGACTTCTGGCTATTTGGAGCAATACATGTGACACAATTTTAAAAGGCAAAATAATACTTTGCAATATAAAAAGTATGTATTTTGTGTTAAAAAATGTAAACACTGGCTGCTTTGATGAAAAACTTTGGTGTAAAACCTGAACCATTGGCACAATATTAGACCCTGGAAACAAGAAAGAGAAGTTAAGTTAAGTTAAGTTAAGATGTTCATTAATTTAGCCATTCATTCAACACATATTGTACATTATAATAATAAAAACTACATTTTATAACTCAAGTACAATGTATAAAATCTAAGAACATATAATGTATCATCTTTTTTTGTGCGTGTTTATGTGCATTTTTATCAGGCGTCGTCTGTAAATGAGCATATACTGTACTGAAAAACGTTAAATGAGCACTCTTGTACCCAACTTGAAAAAGAAATATAATGACAGGATGCATTTCATTAAATTGCAGGTTTTACTGATGCAAAAATAGCAATAAAAGCAGAGAAATCATCCCTCGCTCCATCCCATGAAGGATGCCGCGGTTGGAAAACGTTCTGTTTGTCTTTTTAACTGCCATTTCAGTTCGGTTTGGTTTATTGCTCTGGACATTATATTGGCCAACATATTAATTATTTCATCATTCAATTCGCACTGGGTCATTTATTTAGTGAAACAGCAGCTAGCTACGACCTTCAGTTTTCAGATTTTACATTATTGTTTGCAAGGGGAAATTTGTTTGCAGCCAGGTAAAACGCAAAACAAAGACCTGAAGATAAAACCTAATAAATTCATAATATTTAATAATAACATATATAATAAAATATTTAAATACATTTCTTAAATGCCTCTGCTTGAGCTCAGATGAAACACTTAATCGCATCAAGGACATAAAACTATGGAGTTTAGGTTGTGGTAGGCTGTGTTGTGGCATAAAGAAGCATGAATAAAACTTATCCATAATTCAGAATGTTTTTCATTTTGTGTTTCAATCATCCTGTAATTACTTCCTTCCCAACTGCACCCATGTCTATTTCTGTCTCACATAATCTAATCACATTTACAGTACTGGAGGCTCCTTCAGATTGTGACGTTCAGCGCTGGAACAATGAACACAGGGTAACCTGAGGTCGAGACAAGAAAGCCAGTTGCGTCATCCGCAGCTCAGCTCAATTATTCACATACAGATGAGCTACAAAGGAGCGATCACACAATGTTACTGTTGTCCAGAAGATTTATTAAAACACATTGAACAAATACACAGAATACAAATAAAAAGATGACAATTCACTTTTTCATTCAATTGCTATACAGCACAAATATCAGAACCATAACACTGCTTGGAGCTCATTGTCTGTAAATGCTAGATACACTACTGCCTTCCCAAAGTGAACCGTCATATCAAACGCTTCACATGCTGTGCATTCACTGCAACAAAGGTGCCTTTTATCAGGGTCTTTTGGTAGCTTTTGAAGCCATGTTTAATAAGCATGTACATACATTGTTAACATATTTATAATATTAGACTGAAGCCTTTTTTTTCTAACAGACATTACATTCATACTGACTTCAGTTTGATTGCATTTCAGTGGAGCACTGTGTTTTTGACGTCATCTCGTGGTCGTCACATTTCTGATTGATGAGCACGTACGGTGCACGCTGAAGTTCTATGGCAACACCATCCAGCAGACATTCATCTTTTTTTTTTTGTTGTTGTCAGTTTGTTACATAAATCTGTACGAGATGGACTTATCTCTGAAAAATCTTTCAAGTATTTACATGTTTCTGAGGTTCTATCTGTGAAGCAACCTAATACATGTCATGGTCAAGTAATCGATGGCATGAACAGAAACACGGTGAACAAAACAGCACTGATAAACACTAACAAAGAGGGAGCGCCCAAGCTGATACGATGCACTTCATGGTTGATTTGATGTTCTGAAACTGAATATTTAGCTCTAAGTTAAATGTCATCTGAGAAATGATGGATGAGGCCGCAGTGACACAATCTAAAGAAGAGAAAAGGGGGTCAGAAGAGAGCACCTCAGGACAACCATTTGAAGTGGCAAAAGGAGAGTAAGAAAATACACTCACCGACTCTGTACAACACTACCTCTTCAGTTTAGATTAGTCCAATCACAATCATCCCAACAATGTCAAATAAGTGCTGTGGCAATGGCAATAATAATAATACAAACAATTAATGCCACTGGTCTTTGGAAAAAGGAAAAAAAGAGACAAATATGTCGATAACAATTTGCACTTTGAGTCCAAACATTCGAGCAATGCCTTTATAGAAAAGGAAACATAGTAAGCTTGAATTTATAAAAGATTGTTTTACTTAGTGGACAGTCACTTTAGCACATAATAGTAGTAGAGGGAATGGACAAGATATGTAGCTATACCATGCTAACGTGTCTTCACACCAGGTAAAGCAACAGGCAGCGCGATACACTCTTGAAAGAGCTCAAACGGAACTGAGTGAAGACATAATCTAAAGAGTACTGCTGTGCAACATTGGTCCTTTAGAAGCTCATATACAGAGAGAGAAAAAAAACTCCTTCAAATGTATGTTTAGACTGTGACATTACCAATTACAGCCTTCACCTGTGTGGAGGAAAAACCACTGCATCAAAGAACAAATCATACTGGATCGTCTTCTTTATAATGGCACCAAGTGACCAAATACATCTTATTTTACCTTAACGTAAAGAGAAGCAAACGAAAGCTCATTTTTGTGACAGATACTAGACTTAAGGTGACATTGCGCCATGAGCACATAAGTTCTTATTCAGTTCTAACAATGAAAGGGAGCTGGGAAAGTCCCTGGGATGTGCACGAGAGGCAAAAAAGAAAAAAGAAAAAAGAAAAAAAAAAGCCACTCTCCACTCAGGACTGTTCTCAGTTAGGCCTGAACATTGAAGCCCTGTGTGTGGATGTAGACCGAATGAGTTCCTGTTTATAGTGCAGTCCCACTGGTCATGGCTCCAGGGTTAAGCTCTACAGCCACTACTAACATTCAAATATAGTAAGAATCACAAATATTGTACCATACACAGAAATACTCAGTCTTCTCTGAAATGTGATAAAAATCATTTTTGCCACTCCTGCAGCTTTTTCTTCTCTGCTCGATCTTCACGTACGACGCCAAGCCAGGCTTCTGATTTCATCCATGTATGTATACATATTTTCACTATGATTAGACCTATGTGAGGTAAAATAAACAGCAGTCTCTGAGTATATACAGTACAAGAAGCCAACCCTCACAGGTTTGTGGTACTGCAGTCAAGTGTATCTGCAAGTTTGGCAGAGATTACTTTCTCCAAATTACCAGCGGGTGGCAGTCTTTAGAGGATTCAGACAGACTGTGTCCAGCTACTGCATACATGATAATAGTTTTTGATGTCTTCAAATCAATAATTTATCCACTGGTTACTACATGAATGACAAAAAACACATATTCACTTAAAGTAACAATATCGTCCCTCGGGAAAACAGCCTCCTATCAAACTATGACTGACGACGTTCCGTTAACTCCACTCCTCTTCACAGGGAACAAGCTCCAGTGGGGCACAGTCACAGTGTACAGTGAATAGGCGGATGGATAAAAGCAACAGCGGGAACGCGGAATGAAAAAGTCGAGGCTGGCACGAACAAAACACACATTCCAAGATTAGAATGAGAGCCCCAATCAAGAGCATCGGAAAACTCAGTCATGCCAACTTGCTTGAGTTTTCGCCTTGTAGTGCAGGGCTTGAAAAAAAGATTCCTGCTTCGTTTTTCCCTCCTTATCCTCGGCTCTTCAGCACAGGTTAACAAAAGCAAATATCTACTGAAATACTTCTATAGAATCCTTGAAAGATAAAAGTGCAATTGTTAAGATAGATACATCTGCATTAATCAAAAAGTTAATTGCCTTATCCGTAGACAGAGAGCTTGATTTCGTCGATTTTAAGTCAGGAAGGAGCAGGAGAAAGAGAAGGATGCGGCGTAAGAGATGGGCAGCTGTCATCCATACAGAATCCATCCCTGGGAGTTTCTGACCTCAGGTCAGTGTTACAGAGCTAATCTAGTCCTCAATACAGATGACATCACTAGGTTTGCCCGACTTGAGGTCAGGCGTAGCCACATCTCTCAAGGAGTCAAGTGACTTCTTGTCCAGATGGCTTGTAGGGGGTGGAGGGCCATTAGTGGACACTAAAGAGGAGAGAGATTTCAGATGGTATATCATGTATTCATTCATTCATTCAATCATTCAGTGAGAATTATGAGACATAAAATGAACAAGCGCAGTTACTTATGTCAACTGTTATTAAAAAACAAAAGTGTAAGCAAGCACCGGTAATTGTTTGCAACTCCTCTTAAGCGGTCACGGATGTTTACAACAAATTGTTTCATCTTCAAGTCTGGCTCATAGATAGTATAAATATGAACGTCATATCCGTGACACGTTTCTCGAGAGCTGTTTTGAAGCTCAATCAAAGTGACCACACTGTTAAATATATATAACTTTTAGCCTTAATATAATTTGAACAGGTGAGTTCTATAAAAAATTCACCCTCAGTACAGCTGTCATAAATGGAGAAATTAGTTATAGAGACCAAAACAGTTTTTTTACCAGGCTGTAAATATGTTTATTTCTGTTCCAAAGTTGGATATTATAATATGGGAGCTTATGGAGATTAATTTGTCAAGTAGCCAGCCTCAAGTCGACATTTAAGGAACTGCAGTTTTTCACTACACAGCCATGGAAGTTGCCGCTTGTTCAGGCTCACCGAGAGTTTGTTTAAAACACCTAAAAAGTTAGTAGAGTGACCTCAGTACTCACAGTACACAAATCGGCATGGGCTAGACTAATTATGCGTCAAATTGAAATGCATTAACTGTGTGAAGTTTATGGAAATATATTCTTTACAATCTTACAAATAAGATTTAGCATCTAGGCCGTCAAAATGTCTAATGAAACATCTTCAAAATGGTGTGACAGCTCAGTTAGTCAAATAGTGTCATTTAAGTTGCATGAACAACTTCCAGTGCCGCTTGTTTTATGTCACTTTTGAACCACCACTACTGTAAATGCTGGTCCTTACCGCTGACGTAGGGTCCCAGAGGCATCTGACTGTAGTTGACCATGGGCTGTCCACCTGGTCCTCTGAATCCTCCACCAAAGCTGCTGCTGTACATCTGGGAGCAGCCAAACCCACCCTGACTAAAAGGCTGAGAAACAAACAGAAGAGTTCAGTTATCCTGCTTACACGACGCTTTGGTAGGATAATAACAACTGCGCTGTCTGTGATTACAGTGAGCAGGTTTGAGTAGCTCTGACAGAGAAGAGAAGTAAGCAAAAAAAAAAAAAAAAAGATTTCTGACTGTTTCCCTGGTTACCACAAGAGTTGGCATAGCAACCAAAAAAATGCACAGTCTGAGCATGACCAATCACACTGCTCGGCTGAAATGATCTCTTGTATAACACAAAATAAAACACACACGTTCAACTGTGGTGAACAGGCGCAGGAGAGATGAAAGTAATGAGACAATACAGCCTTTGTTAAATCCTTTGGGACTGAAGCGTGGAGCTCAGTGGTGAAAGTAAACAACTTAAGGGAGAGCCTTTTTTTTTTTCATTACACCTGGGGAAACTCTTCCATGGGGGATAGGGAGTTTGAGTCTCCGCAGGTTTTTGAAGGAATAATGTTGCTGCTGAGCCGTGACTACAAAGTACTTCAAGGTTTTTGGGCCACAGCTTTTTATTTACTCAGACATGCTGCACATTTCAGTAAGCCTTGATTCCTCATACTTATGAACCACCAGCTTCTACTGCAGAGAAAGAACCAGCTGACTTCAAACCGTCAAAGGTCCAGTGTGTAAAATATTGTTGCATCTCATGGTGAAGTTTGGTTTGTCCTTTCTGGGCTACTGTAGAAACAAAGTAGTTCAAAATAGCGGCCTCTATGGAAGAGGACCCACTCCCTCTGTGGATATAAAAAAGCTGATTTAAGGTAACAAAAACATAACAATTCTTATTTCAGGTCATTTTAAACTTGTGAAAACATTATTATGAATATTATATTCAATTATAAATGTTACACACTGGACCTTTAAGGAGAGAGACTTGACAGAAGATTTGATTTTCCAATCAAAGAATGAATTACTTGTCACTTTTCTCAAGCCACCCTGACCTTCTCGACCACCGTGTTGCTGTCTAACCTGTTGTGGCGGAGGCTCGCTCCCTCGGCTGGTGAGGCGGCTCAGGATGCTCCTCTCAGACATCTGCAGACGGGCCGACACCGGCGGGATCCTGGACAGCATGTTGGGCAGTCGTGTCACATCTGCTTTCATGTCACTCAGAAGTTCCTCTAGTTGGTTCAGCACTGCGAGAGTATGACAACAGAAACACAAGCACACCTCATCAGATGAAGAGGTTTTACTTGCAGTAACACTCACTTAATGCCAGCACATGTTGTGTCATTTAATAAGGAAAATATCAATGAGAGGGCTTAAAAACCTCAAATCATCATAAAAAAAAAAAAAAGGCGAATTAATTGTGTGATCCAGGGCCTGAAATTAAAAACTGCCAAGAACTAAATGCCATAAAATCTTTCAATAAGGGTCACAATCAGACAGCAACATTTTCAAACAATAACATTTTAACAACTCAATTTTATACAGTCTTGAGTCTTGGCATCTTCTCAAACTTTCCACCCTACTAATCACTGCAAGCATGTTGAGTCAAATTACCAGAAAATCACCAGAAAATGTGTCAAAACAGGATGTGCCTGTTCGATGCTCCACACATTACAGTCCATTTGCTCTCCATTTACCGTTTACCTCCATTTATATTCAGAGTGAGGCAGGTCAACTGCCCTGGGATAAACATAAATATACAGTACACAGCATTGCATTGATATTTCACTCTTTAAAAATCGATTTCATTCATCCAATGATGATGCCTATGAAAGGACACCAAAAGAAAAAAGACTAAGTACTTAATAAATAAAATAGTCCCAGCCTAGGTAATAGTGTAATATTGACAATCCCAGGAGGATTTAATCTTAAAATTGCCCTTTCCTCTTTAATGAATATTTTATTCTTGATTTTACACACACACACAGAGCACACAGACTACCTGTGGGCTGACAAATGTCTTATGAAAAATTTATGTCAGTAATTTTGTCCTGTAAAAGTAATTTCTGCTGGATTATTTTCTCAGTTTACCAGCCTTTGGCAGGTGAGGCAGGAATTCTGACACTTACGACTTCGGCTATTTATGAAACTGAACTGCAGACCTTTGTGCAGCACAGCATTGGCAGGCTTGTTTCCGGCCAGAGACTCTTTGGACAGGTGCTGGTGAGACTCTGCCAGACATTCCACCTCAGTGAAGCGAGTGTTGAGAGCCATGGCCGGGTGACTGGGGTCCTGGGTCATATTCAGGTAAGCTGCCCGCCTCAGCTGCTCTTCAATGACCAGAGCCTGCTCCAACAACTACAGGGAGAAATAGTGAGAGTGACAGAGAGAGAGTTTGTTTTAATTTGCATTCAGACATGAGAAATCATTTCATGCTTAAATTATTTAGTTATTTTTAATCATAAAGACTCAAGTTGCCTTGAAGCGGCGAGCCAGGAACTTGTTCTTCATCTCTAGGTAGTTGCCCTTATGCATCTCAGTCTTGAAGGGCTCATTCAAAATAGCATAGCGTGGGTCATTCTGTATGTCTTGCCAGCGAGCGTAGCCATGTCTGAGATAGATTACCGGTCAAAGAAAACAAATAGGACCAGAGAGCCTCATAAATTTATTCAGCTAAAAACCGAAGATAAGTTCACAAAAGTAACCATTTAATATCTCTCGTAAGCACAAAAGTCCTGCAGCTCCCCCGCAGTCGTAAGTAATTACATTACTTTTCCAGATGCTGAGCTTCTCGCTCCTCCGTCTGAGAAAGGATACGTTACGATACCAGCCAACAGCCAGTAGTCATGGCGACGGTGCCAGATGTCATGCATCTTTCCAGAAGACAGCGCCGCTCGCTCTTCGGTTTGCCAGAGGGTGTGCAACTCTGACGGGGAAAGTACAAAGACGTACATTTTTTTTTTTAAAACAAAAATCCAAGCTAATATTCAAGAGAGAGACATTAAGAACACAAACACGTCTTGTGGCAAAAAAAAAAAAAATCAAGCAATTTCACTCTGGCACCTGGAATAAAAACAACCTGTAGTGAGACACTGGGGCACAAAGTGTATTAAAGACGAGGGTTAGTAAAACACAATATGCAGATATGAGGGAGTTCTACAGTGTCCTCCTTTCAAATAAATTTGGACAATAAGTCACTTTATAAGTAACGAATGTTTAATCAGAGTGTCTTTGCAGGCTAATGTCTTTAAAACTGTTTTATTTAAATGGCAACGAGGCAGAGTATCTACTCATTTCACACAGTCCTGACCGTTGTTTCATTATTCACTGTGCATTCATTTGTCTCTAGATAACATACACAACTCATAAGTCTCTCTGCTGTTCGGCTTAAAGAAAAGCTTTGTTCAAATTTGCATATTAAAATTGAGCTTCACAACATTACAGTCCTGTGTTATGGAAATGAGTCCGCAACAATTAATCACCTGTGTCTACATTATGTTAGTGTTTCTATCCTTTTTAGACAATTGACAAATGGGTCCTGCTGACATACTCAAGTTTCCAATTGTGAATCAGACACATACTGTATCCATATAATGTCTGTTAGCTTGGCTTATAATGTAATGTGCATTCAGCATTGGGTTGCTGTGAAAACTATGAAGCCTCCCTGCTCTCCTATGAGCAAATTGTGTTCAGAAATATAATATTTTGAGCACAGAGTACTCACTTTAGACAATAATATAGAGGCTCAACAGCTCATTCCTCCCTCACATGCGCAGTTCGTTGCAGTATGTTGACACTTCTTTGCTTAGTGCTGGTTCATTTTGCTCACCTGTAAAACCTCCATCAGCGATATTAAACATGAACTTGGCTTTGAATCCATTCTTGTCCTCCTTCCTACTGTCATCCAACTCATCCAGATTGTCTTTGTCTCCATTCAATCGGCCCTCTAAGGCATCCTCGCTCTTCAGATCATCTGCAAGGGCAACATACATGACAGAAGAGTTTCTTAAAATAAATATCTAGATAGTATAATCTGTATAGAAGACCTATTTATGCTTGTTTAATTCAAGGACTCATAGCATGTATACCTGGCTTATTTTCCTTGTCTTCAATTTTTGCCAGAGGACAATCAGTATCTCCTTTTTCTGAGGACTTCTCTGTGTCTTTGCAGAGCTCCACTGTGGATAACAAAAGTCAATTAAACAAAGTAAAATCTCACAGTTTTGTTTTGTTTTTTTAGCACACAGATCATTCACCACTCACTCTTAGGTGAGGTTTGACTGGATGACAGATCTGTCTGTTTCAAAGCGGATTCTTTTGCGTTGGCAGATGGCTCCGTCTTTGTAGAGGGTGACTCGGTTCTGTCCCTCTCATCTCCCGTCTTCTCCTCCGAGCTGGCCTTGCTCTCTTCACTGTCAGCTCCCTTCTCAGATACAGATGCTGGCTCTGCACTGGAGGTCTGCCGAGGGGAAAAACAGACAGGGCAACAGAAGAGAAAGAGGAAAGTTGGTAGAGGGCAGAGAGACAAGTTAAAAGGAGTCCAAGTTTGACAGAAGTTGTCTTCTGAGGGTGATAAGATGACTGATTAAAATGTGATGAACCATGAGAAGATGGACAAGCCAGTAAAGGAGAACTTTAACATTCTGAAAGTGATGAAGAAAGTGAAGAAAAAAAGGACTCACTTCCTGCTCTGACAGTTTCTTGCTATCTTGCTCTGTGGTCTCCTTGTCCTCGGCGGTACCCAAGAGAGAATCAGTCTTCTCTGAAAGAGAGAAAACAACAACTCAAACTTTATTTATCAAAAACTTTTTCAAAGCATGAACTTTACCTTACAGTCTGAGAGAAATAATACGTGATCTGTGCACAGACACTTTGTTCTAACCTGGTGGGATGGGAGTGCCGGGTTGTGTTGCGACAGGGCTGGCTGGCACAGGGGTGTTAGGATCAGAAGATAAACTCTCAGTCAGCTTCTTCAGCTCCATGCCGATGGGAATCAGATCTGGAGAACTCAGCTTTCCATTTACATGCTCAAACTCTTGCACCTACAAAGAAGAGATTCACTCAACTGTAATGAAATGAAAATCCTTCTTTTTCATGATGGCTTACTTTCCTCAAATACGGGATTAGGAAGAGCTCCATTGTAAAGTACATTCGACATACTCATCTAGTAGTTTAGTTTTCCATGTCTGGTTGCACTAGCTCTGATGTTACAATGCAAATTTAGTTTACATTTCTACAATTTATTTGTCAGGGGCCAAAACAGTCATAAAAAAATATAATAGTAGGAGGTAGTGTATGAGGAGTAATGGAGCTAATATAGAATATGGTCCATACGTTTGACCTAGTATTCAAATGTTGTGATGAATGATAAACTGGGAAGATTTTGAATTACATTTCAAAATGCAAAAAATGCACAATATGCCCCCAAATCCAAAGCATTGTGTTTTTTTATGTCTATTATGTTTTTATAATTTGGTAATTCCCGCTCATTCTGAATGAATATTAGCTAACATTTGCTAATGTTAGCTAACTCTATTAGCTAACTCTGAAATGCATTTCTCCGTATTTCACATATGTTACAAAGTCTTTTTACAAAGCTTTTACAAAGGATTGGGTATGCTTAATAATAGTCGCTTAGACCACAAAAACTATATGTTTTTTTTTTTTTTTTGATGCTACAGTGACTTCCTGTTCACATAATTTAGTGCTTTTGATTTGTGACACCATACATGTTTCCTAATTTACACATTAGTAAGTATTCACCAGCTAACATTTTAAGTTTATGGATAAGCTGCAATGGTGCAACCAAATTTAGAAAAATTACTGAACTGAAACTAGCTAGCAGATACTAAAAAGACTTTTTCTTTACCCAGGTGTACACATGGCAAACAAAGCTACCAAAACATTTAAATTTGTGGTTTTCATGATGTTTGAAACTTGCCTGGGAACCAGACGAGTCATCCAACAGCTCGTGTTTCATGTGCTCTGGCAGATTTATGAATTACTACGACGATGCCAGGCTAGTATAAAACAAGAAGGTACCCAAGAGTACTTTTTCCTTTTGCCTACGTTTGCCTCTGCCTGAACAGTTTGACCTACTTTCTCAGCTCACAGTGCTTCAGCAGAGAGACTTGGCATTCTGTGTGTTAAATATGTCTTTGGTTGAATAACCAGTACCTTTTTCCTGACAAGGGACATGACTCCGATCCTGGTAAGAACATGCTGACGAGACAGTCCCTCGCGTGGGACTCCGTCGGCAAACGTCTCTGCTCCATCTGCCCCCGGCTCACATAGATGTCTCATGAACAGAGACACATAGGCCCTGATAAAGAAAAGGAAAAAAAGCACTTTGCAATAGGCCTACAAGTGACGGGTGATTCCTCTGTTACAAGTAACATCATAATTTAAAGGGCCACAATAGCAGAAGAACTTTTTAGTATGTGTATAAAAGCACATATGAAGTTATAATTGATTTTTTTTTCCTTTTGGATTTGTATATTTATACAGACTTGTAATCCTACAGACTGAACTATAAGCTAACAAACTAGTAGTACCTAATAGGACAAATGAACTGTTGTACTATAGCACCAGAAGTTGTAATAATAACAGACGTTAATAATGGTGATATGATCGTGGAAAAATAAAAGTAATAGTCACAGTAACAACAATGTTAAGAGTACTGGCGGTAGTAGAATAATAGTCAATGGTGATAGCAGTAGTAGTAGAACATTAGTAAGTACAATAATAACAACAATAACAGTAGTACTAGTACCCTCTTAACGCAGTTAAGAAGTGTAAATCCAGCTTTAGTGGTAATGGCTGCAGCAGCAATGACAGTCCCAGTTGTTGAACTTGTGATACTGGAACTAATCACAGGAGCGATATCAGTGGTAATCGTAGCAGTAGCGATAGTGGTAATTGAGTGCAGGCGCTTCATTTTAGAAATAACAAAACAGAACTCGGGGCTACTTGCGTTCTGAATGTCTATTTATGTAATGTTTGGCTCCGGTGTATTCTGAAGAGAAGTAACCCTGAAATATGCGAGACCAACCTTTTGCACACCCCTGTTGTTCTGGAGCTTTGCCCTGGGCTAACAATTATATGTGTGAGGGTGAATAAAATAGCACAGAGCTACCTCTTAAGTGGTTGGCAGGCAGCCTTTGACTGAAAATTGAACTGTGTAAATAGAGAATTATGGTTTAATCAACACTTATCGAAGTTTAAAATAGCAGGGCTTTACCTGAACTCGCGCTCACTCTTCCCTCTCAGGTCTCTAACCAGCCAATGGGAGTTGAAAGCATCCTGAGGAGGCATGCCCCAGCGCATGATGGCATTGAGGAAGGCTTTCCTCTGGCGGGCATTGAACCCGAGGACCTTATAAGAAATAGAAAGCGCTTTAGACGGAAAGTGGTGTACACATAACTAAAAGAGAAAGATGTAAGTAAGCTTGGCAAACCACATTATAGTGGAACAATCAGGGAAATTACTGCGTATTCACTCATATACTGTACATTAAATTATGCTGCTTGCTCAGTGCTTAATGTGCTTCCTCCTTATCCCAAAACTTCCTCCTACTGAGCATGATATATAAAACGAATAATCCCCTTGCTGACAAAGTCATGCTGCCAAACAGGGTATATATGGCCACTTGTACAGGCTGTGCTGTGAAAGACCTACAATCTGTAATTCATACCTCAATACTGCCCCCAACTCGAGCCAGTAAAGGAGGCAGAGGTTTGTCTTTCTCACTCTTCAGCTGCCGACGAGAATGTCTGCGACCGCCTACAGGGAATAAAACCAAATTCATTGTCGGAAAGACATGTTAGACACTGGAGAGAGCGCCAGTGTCTCAGAGTAGAGTCGTACCTAAAGAGCATAATAGTTGTATGGAGGAAACAATATATATATTTTTTTTTTACCTTCAGGTCTCTCCTCGAAATCTTCGTCCTCGTCCTCGGACCCCACAGAGTACTCCGACTGATTGTCTGAAAGATCATCCTGCCATTCTGAGCCACACATCAAAGAGAAACAGTACATTGCATTCGCTTCTGTTGGTGGCCACCTGAGGGCGCCATGGCACTGCAGATTACTACAGACCACTACAGCTGGGCATGCACATATTGTACCACTCTGGAAGTGAGGTGAGAGTTGACTACTCTGCCAGACAATCACTTTAAACTCAGAGTGTACTCTAAGCTGTGATGGGCTTTGGAATCTTTACACACACACACACACACACACAGTCAACTGCTCTTGATCTGTAGCCATCAGGACCTTGAGTACAACTACAGGATATATGCCTCTGCAATAGACAGAGAAACTGTTGAACTGTTCAGAAGTGCTTCTACTGGGAAGACTCTATAAATGCACGAGATAGAAAAGAGCTTTAGGCGAGTATCACACACTCTGCGGCAGATTTAATGGAGGTCAACAGCTCTTGTTGAGACTTACAACCTAAGAGGATTTAATAAACATGCTGATTAATTTATGCGCCGTTCTTGCCTAAACTGATACACCCGCATTACTCTGTGTTAAGATAATGTCACCTTGTTAACTCACTAATGAAGCCAAGCACGTGAAGCTCAGGCAGCAGCTTGAGTAGCACTGTTCTGTTACATTATTAGCAGATAGCTGTGAGCTTGCTAAGTCCATCATGTTAAAACAGCTGTTGACCTGCCTGCAGAAAGGGTGTTTATGCCATTTATGGCAGCAGATTGATCACTGGAGGAACTACGCAAAACATTCTTGCGAAACTTTCATGCTCAGCTCAGAGAAATATCTAAAATTTCATATCAAGTGTTAATCTTTAAGATGATCTGTTTAGCCGTAATTGCTTGGACGATGCATGTGTTCATAACGGGCAACAGCTCCCAGAATGCCATTCACAACAACATTTAGTATTGACTGTTGGAGGCTTGCTAACTGCTGGAAAATCATTAGAAGACAGGAAACATATCTATTCACTAAAGTCCAAACAGAGCCCCATTGAGTGGTTCATTTTGGAGAATAGTGTCTCTTCTTTCTCAGAAATATGCTCTTGGATTGCTTGCCACCTGTCGACAAGCCAGCTGGTGAAATGTCTAACAAGCCAAAAACCTCATCTCTATTCCAATCTGCGTCTCATGTGCTCATTTGTGCTTATATCTGAATGTGGCAAGGAAAGCCAAATCCTGGTACCGATATAAATTAAAAGGCAATAATAGCACTGTTGTTTTCCAGTAAATATCTCTGTATGATAATATTAAAGGTTAACACGTAAGGCAAAACGACAAACCCAGGCATGTGAGTTCCCATGTGTCTGTCGACAGACCCTACCTTGGTCCTCCTGGGTCGTATCATTGTAGTTGACCTGCTTTCGAATGCGTTTGCCTTTGCCCAGGTTGCGAGCCAGATCCTCCTGCTGCTGTTCGTAATGGTGGCGAAGGAGTTTTTCCCAGTAGTCTGGATCCACGTTCTCCTCCTGCTTGATGATCTCCCGCTCCACCTCCTCCTGCACACGGAAATACACAAAGGCAAATACATCGAATGACATTTCAGAGTAAATTTGAATGAAGGTACAGGGAAACCACGTTATATGTGCATCAAAGGCAACACTACACCATTACCCGAATTTTATGGTCTTCACACAATTATTCCATATCTGTATGTCTCTAGTGTTCTCTTGCACCGTATGAGCATATTTTATTGTATAATTATGCTGTAATGTGCTGAAACCAAGTAAGCCAGCAAGTTACAAGGCTTGTGTATCCTCAAGCCCTTCGAAACATGTTCAAGGCATTTTCTGCATTGTTTTAAACCTTTTAGGGGGTTTGCCAAATGTTTTTTTGGTATCTTACAATGTCCCCATCCCTTCTGCCTGTGGCCTACATTACATGCATATACTGTAACAATCCAAGGACCTGCTCATCATAGAATTGCTTTTTAGCACCACTTGCAGGCAAAACCACCACATGACTTCTTTTACGTAAAGATGAATCTAACAAATGTTCAAATAACCATCTCATGAGATCTCTGGTCTGTTGTAAATACGATGTTGGTCTCTGACTCCACTCAGCCTGATTCATGGGGTTGAAAACGATGGTTGTATTCTCACCTCTCCATCCTCTTCTTTCACCACATACTGGGCCACCTTGAAGGAGCTGAGGTACTCATTCATGTTCTGAATCTCTGTGTCTTCAGTGGCGTCCTGGCTGCGGTCCAACAGCTTCGAGATAGCGTCGTCGTCATAGTGAATCACATTGCCCTCCTCACCATCTTTGTTGTCGCCTGTTGATGAGAGGCTCTTAGTTAGTGAATACTCTGAGCCATTTCCAGCAGGCAAAATATGCTTGTAAATGACTAAAGCACTGACCTATGAAAAAAGAGAACTTTTGACTAACTAAAGAACCCACACTTATGTGGATTCACCAACATGTGGAGGTTTGCCTCTCATTTTCAAAACCCTCTGTGCCTTTTCTGAGCTTAGCAGCTTCAACCCATCTCTTATGAGTAACTGACTTTTGTGGGATTATGAATCTGCAGGAGTCCCACCTATTCCAGCACAACAACAGGAAACACCCTGAAATACCCATTGTCCGTGCAGCTTCCATTTCATCCTTGAAAAGCTCCTCAGTTCCAAACTTGAGGATGTCATCCAATTCTTGTTTAGACATGGAGCCGGTTTTGGAGCCCAGGCCAGGCCGCACCACCAAGTGGGTCAGCATCATCTTCCTCTTCGCCACCTGAGTGATTCGCTCCTCCACCGAGCCCCGTGTGACAAAACGATAGATCATCACCTTCTTATTTTGGCCTATACGGTGCGCTCTGCTAAAAGCCTTGGAGAATGGAAAGACAGGGGAGGAGAAAAAGGGACATTTACATTACATACAATGATACAGTGAACATGAAATGAACAGTGTAAGGGGATTATCAAAGCATGCAACAAAAGCATGCAAGTGTCCCTGTGAAAGCCTCTAAAACAAAAAAACAGTACTTGGATGTCATTGTGCGGATTCCAGTCAGAGTCGTATATGATGACAGTGTCTGCACTCGCAAGGTTGATGCCAAGACCTCCAGCTCGTGTTGAAAGCAAGAAGCAGAACTGCTGAGCGCCCGGTGCTGTGACAAAAACCAAGGCAGAGGGTTGTTTTGCGTGTGACAGTGAGTGAAAGCCTCATAGAAGGAAACATGCATCAATACAAACAGACACGGGGAGATCCTGAATTGACAAACTAACCGTTGAAGCGGTCGATGGCCTCCTGCCTCAAGCCTCCGGTAATCCCTCCATCGATACGTTCATATTTATAACCCTCAAACTCCAGAAAATCTTCAAGCAGATCTAACATCTTTGTCATCTGTAAAAAAAACAAACACAGTATTACATGATGTAAGATCAAACATAAAACTCTTAAGACTAAGAAAAGTCTGCATTCAAAATGAGCTTTGATTGGATGTCTGGAACAACTGGCATTGGCGTTGGAATGAATATAAATCTATAAATATAGATGCTTGGATTTTCAGTGTTTCATGGCCACCAGTCAATGAGAGCTTTGGCATGCAGCCACTGATCAATATTTCTTCAAGTATTACCTGAGAGAAAATGAGAACTCTGTGTCCTTCGTCTTTAAGTTTCTTTAGCATTTTCTGAAGCAGCGTCAGTTTTCCTGAGGACTTCACCAGTAGGTTGCCATCATACGAGCCATTGGGTAATACAGGAGCTTCCTGCAAAGATAAAAAAA
Organism: Nibea albiflora; assembly: GCA_014281875.1. NCBI lineage: Eukaryota > Metazoa > Chordata > Actinopteri > Sciaenidae > Nibea > Nibea albiflora. Next base: position 12,295,875 of record CM024790.1, on the reverse strand, counting down.
AAATCAAATCCAGGCTTCAACTGGAATAATACATTAATACTTGGTAAGCGTAATTGGGCCAGCTGTGACTCAGAAGTAACCCACTAATCGGAAGATCAGCGACTCAGTCCCTGGCTTCCTCCAGTGTCCTTGGGCAAGATACTGTACCCCAAATTGCTCCCGAAGGCTGCGCCATCGGTGAGTAAATGATTAGTTACTTTTAACAGTTGGCACCTTGAATGTCAGCCGCTGCTATCAGTGTGTGAATTTATGTGTATGTGATATGTAGTCCAAAGTGCTTTGAGACTAGAAATGTGCGATATAAATGCACGACCATATACCATTTACGCCACAGTAATCTATTTCCATCCAGGAGACAAGTAGGGCTACAATTTGTGGCGTACAGGTTGGTATCTTATGTCAAACAGCCACGGTTCCATCTCCCCACAGACACTTTCCAAGTCATCAACATTCGATTTCATCATTCGAAGATTTTGCACCCACTGAGATCAAATATTTAAGTTAAATTGCTGCCTTACCACAGCAGCCACAGGGAACAGATAGGGATGGTTGCAGCACTTCTTCAGGTCCATCATAATGTTGAGCAGGGACACTTGGTTCCCTCCACCTTTGGAGTTCAGAGCCTCAAAGTTTCGCGTCAAAATAAACTTGTAATATTTCCTGCAGGTCAGAGGAGAAATCACAGTGATTGTACGGGTATTTATAACTGTTTTATTTCCACTGTATGTGGATGGAACTGACTGAACAATACAAAGTACCAACTCCTCCAACAACCACTCCTTCTCTTTATCCCAGTGCTTACTTCTGCATGGGGCTGAGCTCCACTCTGACAATCAACTCTGTCTTTGCAGGCATGTTCTTGAAGACATCAGCTTTCAGCCTTCTGAGCATATGAGGGCCGAGCAGGTCATGGAGCTTCTTGATCTGGTCCTCCTTGGAGATATCAGCAAACTCCTCCAGGAAGCCTTCCAGGTTGCTGCACCAATCACAGAAATGAATCAGTCTAAGAGGAATCTATCTACCTATCTATCTAAGGTGGGACCTACAGTATTTGATGCACCGGCTGGCAGATATTGGTAAGATGGAGAGAAAAAAAAGGACAAGCGAACGTTAAAATAGAACAGAGGAAGGACTTACTTGAAGCGCTCTGGGGTGAGGAAGTTAAGCAAGTGGAACAGCTCTTCCAGGTTGTTCTGAAGAGGAGTCCCGGTGAGCAGCAACTTGTAGTAGATCTTATACCCGTTGAGAATTCTGAAAAACTGGACAGGACACGTTGTGCAAGATATGACACGCATGCCTCCAAAAAGAATTCAATGACGCATGTAAAACTTCCTCCAATCATGCCTCTGAAATTACCTTTTAGATACTAGCCCTTTATATTTCATAGATATGTTTATGCACAAACATTTCCTAATCATATCAGTCTGTGTTCCTGCTCTTTTCCTGTTTTGTGGTGTCGGTGATAGTATTCATGCTACTTTTGGAAAAGGCTGCTATCCGTGCAGGATGTGCCGCTTTACCTTTGATTGGTTGTTCTTCAGTCTATGAGCCTCGTCTACTACAAGGCAGGCCCATGTGATGGAGCCCAGAATGGCTTGATCTATAGTGATCAGTTCATAGGATGTCAGCAGCACGTGGAACTTGATAGGAGTGTCTTTCTGCGAGGGGGAACAGATGGAAGAACATTAATCAGATATATCTAATTTTGACTAGATGTGGGATCATATGTTTGCTACGGTATTCCTTGAAAATAAAGACATTGTGAATAATACTTAGGTGTCAACAAGACAAACTCGTGGTGATCTAGAATGAGCGTATGAGGTACCTTCATGCGAAACACCTTGCGTCCTGATTTTACTGCGCTGTCTTCAAAGGTGAACTCGTTCTCCCTGATGATTGCCCGGCTGTCTTTGTCTCCAGTGTATGTCACCACGTAGAAATCCGGAGCCCACATCTCAAACTCCCTCTCCCAGTTTATGATAGTGGAGAGGGGCGCACTCACCAAGAAAGGCCCCTTAGAGTGACCCTGTGGAAGGCGGAGAAGGAGGAGGAGGGGGAAAGATGTCTACATTACCATTTGTATTCTAAGGATTGGTATAATTAGTGAAGACGTTGCAACCGGAGAACGCCTATGTGATGCTATGTAATATGGGCATAATAACAGAGGACACTCACCTCCTTATAGAGTGAGTAGAGAAACACTATTGTTTGCACCGTCTTTCCAAGGCCCATTTCATCGGCCAGGATCGTGTCCGTTCCCTGTGCCCAGGAAAACCTCAACCAGTTCAGGCCTTCCAGCTGGTAAGGGTGCAGCGTTCCTCCAGTGGCGTTAATGTACCACGGCTGGTGCTCAAACTTGATGGTTGGCTGGTGATATGAGAATATAGTTTAAAGTAATTGCATGGGCGTATCATGTTATACGATGATAATTAGAGGCTTTACACCTGCAGTGTTCCTTTTGAGAGAGTCAATAACACTCTTGTATTTTCAGCTCATTGGCAAGCATCTAAATATCCAAACTCACATCTATGATGGGAGCATCAGGAGGGACCTCCCTCTTTGGATGGTCCTCTTTGAGTTTCTTTCCTTTCCTCACCACCAGGGGGCGTTGATCCTCCCCTAGTATTTGTTCCCTGGCAAATAATTGCAGCAACATGATGAGCCAAATAGCTCAAACAGGGTCATCACAGATAGAGGCCAGGGCAGAGGGGAAACAGCAGCATATGTCTTGTTTATTTTTGAGTGCTGGGTACTCATTCTAGTCAGCCAGGCCATCATCTCCACAGTATTAACAACAGACATGGTTTAAAAGTAAGTAAAATATGGCGTGAACCAACCTGTGGTCCCAGTATGACACTTTATGACCGTCATATTCTGGGACGTCAAAATCATCCACCTCCCAGGTGCACTGGTCGTAGGGTAAGTCTCTCCACTTAATCAGGTAGTGAACGTCGCCATCCTTATCAAAACTGAAAAGAACACACATAAATAAAACAGAGCGCTCCGGGTTTTTAAGGGATTATAATGATCAATAATTAAGTTTCAAAAGACGAGTTCAAAAATGTATTTGTTCACATTAGTTAATGCGATCACAGATATTACATACAAAAAACATCAGTCCTTACAGCTGAGCAACGTATGCAGAGCAAAAAGTAACAGTTGTGCTTGTGTGCTAAATCTGTCTGAAGTACATGTCTGTACATATGAGTGACAGGAAAGTCTGGAAATAATTTACCTGTGTCGTCCCTAACTGTGTATTTTAAACACTCAGAATCTCCCATTTTCTGAAATATGCAGTGCTGTGGAGAATAATCTCCATATATAAAGCAGTATTACGCAGAAAGCAAAGGCAAAATGACAGCAAGCATAAACCAAACTGAGAGCGGATTTCACGTCTGTAAAACGACTTCAATTTGTGACATAATATATAAAAATTTGTGGAACTGCGAGCAGCCACCTGTGGTTGAGTATCCTGTGGATAACCATCCACTCTGGTTTAATGCCATAACGGTAGAAGCGCTCCTCCATCACAGCGTACTGGGGGTCTTTGCTTTTCCGCTTCTCATTGTTGAGCTCCTCCTCTCCGGAGCCATAGTCATACGGTGGAGGTTCATCCATGTCGTTCTTACGCTGGTAGTTCCGATACATGACCGTGTGATACAGCTCCAACTGCACAGGCACAGACAAAACAAAACAATCAACTCTGCTTCGTTCCATTCACCACTACCTCTGTCAAAGAGCTTATTCTTACAAGACTGCAACATATAATCTATCCACAGTATTGAGACTAATTTGATTAAATACTTGGAAGTCCCAAAATGGATTTAATGGAGAGAAGACGGATGCAAAATAAATTAAGCAGTCGAGTTTCTAAACAAGCAAGTTGTTCAGACATCACTAAATTAAATGTCAGCTCCTGTAGGTTCGAGTGCTCTGAATTACTCAGTAATTGTGGCTTGACACATGAAACAGAGTGCATTTATATTCACATATTTCTTAAAGACTGGCAGCTAAATGACTAAAGGAACATGCATTATCACTTGAGATTAAACTGCACAAGATGGTCCAGAGAAAACTCTCTTGGCTCGTTGTGTGTGTTCCACTTTTAGCAAAGAGGACACATAGATCCTGTGGCCAAAGAGAGCAGAAATGTTAATTTGAGATTGGACCTACTTCTGGTATCTCACCTGCAGCTCGCTGACCCAGGAGCAGTGCCAGTACGAAAGGCCAGCCCACTTTACGAAGAACTCCCTCTCTGGGTGGCCCTTGAGTGGAGGCTTGGTCAGTGGATCACTTGGCTTGCCATCAGGGCCTGCTGGCAGTTCCGCTGGCAACGGGGGTTCTCCCCATGTCCAGTGCAGTATCTTCTGGACCTTACCTTTGAGGGGAGGGCACTAAGAAAAGGAGGAGAGGTCCTGTGACACATGGAGTTATCTGTACTCTGTGTCAAGGCAACAATGTACGCAAAATCTTCTTCGTAGCAGGTAAAGAACAGGTCCCTCAGTAAGCTAAACCACCTTAATCAACCCTTACAGATACCATAGTAATTCAAACATAAAAAGGGCTAACAGGGTAGCTCAAACTGCTAGCTTGTAATGGCTTTTACATGAAAGACTGACTGTACAAACTCAAAAGATTTAATCTGCCAATCATATTTTACGTATTACACTTCATCATTTATTTATCAGGGACAACTCACATGAATTAACATCGTGATTTAAATGCGTCACATTTAGCATTTGCAGTCCCAATGCACGGCTGACATTATACATGAACACAAACAAACAAGATAGAAAGCAGGGGAAAAAAGTGCATACATGTGCAAGAGAATGACACCCCAGGAGTATAACTAACCTATTTATGTTGGTAAAAAAATATGTCAAGATTTTTCATCCGACAAGCTGCAAACCGGAGTCAAAGTACATGTATAACTTTGTAAATGTTAGAGATAATGAATGATTCCCAAATAACACTATGTCTTTAGTAAATCCATATTTACACTAGAGTGCCCCACATAACGACACACACAATGTTAGAAAAGTAAATGTGAGTTTAACAAAGGAAGCTAACGTGAATGTATCTTTTCCACTGAATGCTAACATTCTTGACATGAGGTCTAGTTCCACATTTTAACTTCAACTCACCATGCAGCGTGGACACAACCACTCCCCGTTGGGTATCTCGGGGAGAGGTGGGTTGAGGCAGTGGATGTGGTAAGAAGATGGGCAGGTGTCACAACACAACAGCTCTCCTCCATCTTTACACACTCTGCAAAACTCCATATGGTCATCCTCTTCCTCGCCCGCTGGCTCTTCCTCCTCCTCCTCTTCGTCTTTGGCCTCCCACTGGATCCCCTCTTTCTCCTGAGGGACACAGGCAGCACAGACTTGGCGAAGGTCGTAGCTGGGAGTTAAATACTGCTAATTCACCCATCTTATCATTTGTAAAATAAAGCGATTATTTTGATTATCTGATTTGGTCCGATTCATTTTTGGGGAGACGACCACATTAACATATTTGGATGGGGAGCTGAAAAGCCTGTGTGATCACAGCTTTGTTGTGTGGTTTTCCATGAATGCATGAACGAATGGCTAACTTTTGAACACTGACCAAATTGGCTTTCACATACAGCGCACACTGATAACGCTCACATTCTCTGTAGAGAAAATGACCAGGACAGGGCTTTTAGTCCTGCAATATCTTAAATTGGTAGCTCCAAATTTAGGCATACCACACCCCCAATTTGTCACAAGATAAATCCAAGAGATCATTAGAAAAAAATATTAATGCTGCACAAAAACTTTAAAAAAATCTTGTGGCAGAATGGAAACTTTGAGCTCTTAGAAAGCAGCACATGAATGCAGTCTTGAACCAGGCTTGGCAAAACTGATATGAGGACACTCAGGTCACTGGGTGCATGAAATATGAAGTTAAACTGTGCCAAAGTTATAAATCTGTACATTTTTTTTCATACAAGCCCAGTCGATGCAGTTGGCACATAACACACTTTTTTGCCTGATGCACTGTGAAATAAGCGCTGTGAAAAATCCTGCTAAAAGCTACGGATTTCTGTTCTTCATAAATATATTTATATGTCAAACTAATCTACTCACACAGTGCGGACAGCTCCATTTGCCCTCAGGGGCCTTCTCCAGCTCCGGGTCCAGACAGACCAGGTGGTACGCTCTAGGACAGGTGTCACACAGGATGATCTCTCCACCCTGTTGGCAGACCTCACAGTAGTCCTGGTGGTCTGTCTCATAACCGTCACCATCTTCCTCTAGTGAAGGTGAGAGACAAACATGGGTGATTGCCACGTACAGAAAATCTGCTTGAAAATGAGATTTAATAATGTACAATTGTAACGGGGGCCCTAAATGTGCATGAGACTGTATGAGTATGAGAGCAATAGCTGCTGAGAAGGAGCGTGTGCCTTCAGAAAACATTCCCAGAGCAAATAAAAGCTTAAAAAAATACATTTTTACGTCCTTGTTACCCATAATCAAACTGTCTGGTTCTGAGGGATTTCGATGGGAATTTGGAGGGAAAAAAACACACCGCAGAGCACGCCGAGTGTAGACAGTAAACATACTTTTTCTTTTTTTCCGCCCACGTCGGGCCTTTTTCTTGGTGGCGGCACCCGAGGTATCAGAAAGCACAGAGGCACTGTGGATGCTGATGTCATCAAAGTCCGACTCCTCCAGGAAGTCCTCCTCACTCTGGAAAGGCACACACACACACACACACGCACTAAAGAGCTCAGAATAAAGCTACACGCAGTAAACAGTCTGTTCATTTTGATGCCACTGAAAATAGAGCTGTGGGGAAGCTCAGATGGATGAATGAGTTCAAATGTGAAAAACAAGACATACCGAGGATGCTTTCTTCTTCTTCCCACTTTGGCCCGACTTTGATTTGGTCTTTTTCGGCTTGGGTTTCTTCTTCACCTCCTTCACAGACTTGCTTCTCTTTCTAACTCCTGGTCCTGAGACACACACACACAGACGGAGACATTAGACCACGTGGTATTCTCGCTATTATTTCTAAAAATATGTGTTCTGTCACAGTTCACTGGGCCCTTACCCTTTCCCTCTTTGGTTTTGGCTTTTTTGATTGGCCCCAGCTGAGAGCTCGGCTGGCTGCTGCTGACAGACGTCGGCTGCGCCACGGTAACCGTTTCCATGGCGGCAGCCACAGCGGCGGCCACAGCGGTGGCAGATGCGCCTTTGAACGGGTTGTTGGCACTGAACTCTCGCCACTTGGCCCCTAACACTGTCATCATCTTTGACATGGGAATCTTCGGGTTCTTCTTGGCAATGAGAGGCCTGAGTAAAACCAGGGGGAGAGGAGACAACAACGGCGGCTTTATTATGTCACACGTCATTCCTGTTGATGTAATTTCTACTTCCATAAGCACTGGAGGGAAGTGGGTCTCGATTTGCTGACACCCCAGTGCCCCTTAAGTTTTGTTCTCCCTGCTTTGCTGTGTGTATGTCATGTTTGTGATTTGTCAGGCAACAGCTTGAGGTTTGGCACACTGGCCTGTGAAAGATAGTGGGTCAGAGCACCGAGTCCCAGAGCCTCCCGGCTGTCACAGGCATCCAGTAAGCAGCTGACTACTCACAGGGGGCACTGCAGGAGCTCATGCTCCACTTTGTCGGAGCAGAGGCTTACCCGAGCCAGACAGCCCCAGGTGAGACAGACTCTTTATACCAACAGCAGCGCTTTCTAGCTCAAACAAAAAAGAGCAGTATTTGCTCGTCACACCACACTCTGGTCTCAGTGTGGAGTTTTTTTTTTTTTTGTCAGAAGTGTCAGTGAGGGTCTCTAACAATCCACGGAAACACCGCGGTTAACAAAATTAGATGCTTGCCTGAGGAACTGGCTGAAAGCCTTGTAGTTGGTGATGGTTTTATAGTCGTCCTCGGTGAAGCCGTACTGAACGTCCTCGAGACCCCATTCTTGCATCAACTGGCTGGATGACTTGGGCTCCTGGGGAAATACAGAGGGAGAGATCGGTGAATGAGTATGGACAAATGAATGAATCTGGAGGGGGGAAGTAGTCCCTCCACAGTCAAAAACCTGTTGTTTGTTTTTGTTCCTTTGCCTGAGATATTTGAGTGTGAGACTAGAAAGTTTGTCTGTTCCCACACGTGACATGGAAACTCGAAGCCTCCGGTTACTGAGAAAGGACTTTTAAGTGAATTAGGAGATATATATGCAGCACATAAGCTATTGAAATTAATGACCTTTTCAGACTCAAATTACTATTCCGAGCAAGTCTTAAAGCACAGTCTTGAGAGATGACAGTCTAATCTATCTTTTACTTACCTGCGCAGAGACTACAGGCAGAAAACACTCAAACCTGACACATTACACCTGTTTTATGTAAGATTACTGTTCAAATAAAGACATTCAAATATTATATTTACAGTATCATGTATTCAAATGTTCAGCACACAACAAGCTGGACAGTATGTGGTGAAAGGTTAATTAATTTAATCACGAATTATGAATTTGATTAGCAGTGAATTATCATTTGCCATTCCCAAACTCCCATCCTGCCTCGCTCTGTAACTCTGAGTCCATCTGTGTTTTTAGATCTAGATTTAAGACTTCTCTTTTTAGCCTGGCTTATTATTCGTGTTTTGCTAACTGTGCTTCTGTCAAATGTCCCTGGAGTATGTGAGAAGCACTTCAAATCCAATTTATTATTATTATTAGATTATCATATAAAGGGATGATAAATTTAATGTGACTCTATAGGCCGTCTATCGGAATAAGCTTCCCTGAAGCAAAGAATCCAGCAGAATATGACGAGTGATTTGTGTCTGCCTCTTGGACCCAGACTCACTTTCATGTTCCCATCGTCATCGTCATCGTCGTCATCTTCCTCGTCTCTCTTCTTCTTCCTCGGCTTCTTCTCTTTCTTCTCCTTCGGCTTCTTCTTCTTCTTTTTGGTCGGGCCATATGTGCTGCTCTCACTCTCAGAGCCTATTTCTGGACGTTCCCGTTCCTCCTCCACCTCGGAGGTCTCCTCCAGGTCACTGTCAACTCTCGCCTGGATTCCTCCCTGAGGCGTTTGACAAGGATACATGAATGTTATGTATATGTATAAATAAATGGACAATATTGCTTATTCTGTAGTCAATAGCAGGACATGAGCATATGTCAGCTTCAGATGGCTGTCACCGATAGCTCACATCCACCAGCAGATAAAGATTCGTTGACAAAGTCAAGAGCTCCTGCCAACGAGCTATTTTTTCCTAAATGGTAACAGGTACAATCTGACTTTGAATCTTTAGCTCTAGCTCTCTACATCGAGATGTGACGGTCACTGACTAAACCCGGCGTCGAATCCAGATGCAAGATCTGAATTGTACCACTGACACAACAAAGGGAAATCTATCTCCAGTTAAGAGCGATCTTCTGAGACAAAATTTCAAATCTAGTGATAAAAAAAAGCGGGAATAATTAAAATATGAAACTCAATGATAGGGCAAATAAGCATAGCATTAATTTTGCCAGGGTTAGGGATTAGAGCTCCCACAGAGGCCACCCACGCTATAAAAAAAAAGGAAAGAAAAAAGAAAGTGCTGTCAGTGTATTATGAAGCACTCTGGATAAAAGCTTCTTCTTGATGGTATTTGCATAAATTAAATTACATCATACCATCGTGTCACTGCTTTACTAATATTATGATCCTTCTGCCTGTGATAAAATTCATTATTAGATCACAAGTCAACAGTTAGAGGCGAGTTCAGGAGGAGTCACGTCTGAAGCACGTTCACCTTTTCCAGATGCTTCGACAACAACAAACTAAAGAAAGAAAGAGAAGATCTCGGGCGGCGCAGCCAATCGTCGCTCAGAGCTGATCTGTAGACTGAGCCGAATCCTGCCTGTTTAATATGAGACATCTGGAAGGCTATATGGATTTAACAGTTAACAGGTGTTGTTTGTGTGATCAGGAGTGTTGCATATGAACAAATTCACTGGCGCGTGCTCGTGACGGCGTGCGTGTTAGTGATTCTCTCTCTCTGCACCTCTTATCCAGTTATTTGTGCGCGTTTCTTTCGATGTATATTTCTGAATGTGTGTGTCTCTCTCTTGATTCCATCTCAGGAATCATTTTGTGGGGGTTTGAATGCCACGTGTGTCGATTTATGTGAAAGCGGTTGGTGCCTTTTATGTCTCTTTTCGGGCACCACGTTGTCCCCGTTTTGCATCAAGACATATTTGTTTGTATATGTACAGTAAGTATGTAAGATAGCAGTGTGTGCGAACATGTGTGTGCACATGCTATGGAGTGAATTAGTGCACAGCAGCTTTGTGCTCTGCTCGCTGCCTGTTGCTCAGCAGGCCTGTGTGGCTCCATGGAGAGACTTACAGGCGTTTTGCTCTGTAGCGCAGTGGAAAGGCTCACGTTGCCGCAGCGCCCGCCAACCCTACCAGCAGCCTGGCTGTGTTGCCATGGTGACCAAATTTGAGCAGTGTCTGGCTCTAGCTCTCTCTCTAACTCTCTCTCCTCCTAGTTTTCTCTCTCTTCCTCATAGCTCACCCCCCCGCACGCCTTCCTTTTCTCTCACTTTCTCTCTCTTTCACATCTCACGAACCCCACCCCCCCAACATTATTTTCTCTCTCACTCTCTCTCCTAACAGCTCCCCCTTTCTTTTTTTCTCTCACTCTTTCTTTCTATCCTGCCACTCACTCCCTAAACCCCCCACCACCACCACCACCACCACACACACGCGCACGCACACACACACACACCCTCCATCTCACACACACTCTATCACAGTGGCAGCCAATGGAACGGCGCCATCCAATCAGACACGTTTGCATAACGAGCTTGTTATGCAGAGGCCTGTGGTTGCAGAGCTGGTGCTCCAGCACCCGTCTAGACAAATCTCATTTATGCATAAGAAGAAGGAGAGAGAGAGAGAGAGAGAGAGAGAGAGAGAGAGAGAGAGAGAGAGAGAGAGAGTAAATTGAAGATTGTGGATGGGGGATGGGAGTGGGGGTGGTGATGGAGGAGGGTAAAAGCAAAGAAGCAGAACCACTGTTGAGAGAAACTGCAAAGACAAGGTGGAACTGTGCAACATCTTCACCGTGGCCCAGAGTTCAATGTTACACATCACATATCACAGGACCAAAGAGGACACAGGCGGCAACAAAGAGGGTGTCTCTACTTCCAGAGGGAAGAAAATCAGATAAGTGCTGATAACATAATCAAATTAGATGCTTCCCCCATAATGGCTCTGCCTTAGGGAGATTGCAGAGGATGCCACAGAAAAATATCAAACGAGCGAAGACGTGGATATCCAATCCAGTTTAAGAAGAAGGGGGGGAAAAATACTGCTGTAAAAACACTTTATGGCTCTGAAACAACAGCCTCTTCTTTTTTTTTTTTCTCCCAGAAATCAGCAACAGCTATCTGTTGACTCACAGTCCCTGAGAGTATACTGAACTTATAAAAACAAGACAGGGGCTCATCTCGAACCGACTGTATTTCAGCGAAATGTTAAAGCTACAAGCGGCTCCCTCGCAGCTTCATGGAGGTTTTATTGTGGCCAAACTGCAGCCTCTTCTTTTTTTCCAATAAAATTAACTGCCTTCTATAAACTCGGATTCCCTTGATTTAGCAGATTTTCTTTGATAGGGGGGACACAGAGCAACCCTTCCTGTCTGTGTAGTTCTTTTGTCTCACCGTAGATGAGAGAGGGAAGGCGACGATGTCTTTCACTGGCTACCATTTCTCCCGCCAGTAGCTCTGACCTGAGACTGGGATGTGCCACTGTCAGTCTCTGACCCCAATTGACTTTTAGCCCGTGTCTGACACCAACCTTTGGGGAGTGATTGGAAGTGAATTACAGCAGCTGAGATGCCTCAGTAGGAGGGAAAGAAAGCAAGCAAGCAAGAGAGAAAGGGAAAAAAAAAAAAGCTTCACAGGTCTTATGACGCACAGGCAGTAACAAAAGCATCACGATCAGGGGAAAGTGAGGTGATGCGTGTGAGAGACAAGAGCAGAGGGAAGAAAGGAGAATACAGAGCAGAGCCCGTGTATGTGTGTGTGTGTGTGTGTGTGTGTGTGAGCGAGAGAGAGACAGAGAGAGTGTCAGAGGGAGTCCCCCCCTCATTAACTCAGTGAGACCCAGAGCTCAGTGTTTACCACAAGCAGCCAAAGGGCCGGGTGGCAGCCTGGCCAGCCAAGCTCCTCACAGCACTGCTGGCATCTCCAGTCAGCAGAGGGGAACATCCTGGCTATGTCACTGACACTGTTAAAGACATCGCCAAACACTGGCAGGAAACGCACCGGGAATACGGTGAATTCCTGTAATCTCAGAATAAAAGAATTCTTACAGTTTCTTGAGTTTGGCTCAATTTGTCAGGAACCGACTTTTCCAGCTGACTTTACTTTGTTTGGTCAACTTCCGCTCACTTACTTATTTTTTAGTGTAACAGTGGATCAAATGACCATGTGTCATGTAACAAAGGTGTTGCTCAGAGCGATGGACTATGCACCAAGCTGCACCAAGTTCAGTAAGTGACAAGATGTCTTGTATTGGAGATAGGGCTTTAGTTTGGTTATGTTTAGGAGCTACATGCATGAAGTAGGGGGAAGAAGAAAAAAAAAGCTCTGATAAACCCACTATAGTACTACTCGTGCCACTTGTGTAGCACTAAGCTGAAGACAGTTAGCAACTAGTTAGTGAAAACTTCAGAGAAGTCAGTGGGTGCAAAACAGACTTCAAGGAAGTCTGAATATTGGTTTTGCAAGATGGCCAGAGGTTTCCAATTACTTCAAATGATTTTTTGTGTTTTCTGGATGTGAAAAGAGGCAAATGAGTCAGACATGCATCTTTTTTTTCTTTTTTTTTTAAAGAAAGTCAGAAAGTACCTTGCGTCCACTCACAAAAGTAATCGTAGATGGATGTTGAGTGGTTTAGTCCTGTCAGTGGGACAAACTGTTCAGTTTGCCATTTCCTGTCTGACCTGAACTGACTGAATTTCCCTGACTTTGGGTCAGCTTGATCTTTAATGCCGACATCCAGGAGAGTTGTTCACATCTGGTTGTTTTGATAGACTGAAAATTTTGCCTGTTTATGTTTGATGCTTTAACCCTTAATATAACTGATGCGATTGTGCTTTACTCTAATCAACTCTTTATTTTCTTTACATTCATGTTGAGAGCAGACTTTGAAATGAATGCATAAAAAGCACAAATTACAGGATGTGGAGTGTCTGACATTCAAAATTTCATGGGCGAGGACCTCCAGACTGCCTGCTTGATTTGTTTCCCATGGACACTGGCCCTGTGCCTTATTTTTACATTGAAGGTGACAACCCTAATGATATGTAAGGTTAAATGATTCCTCTAAACAAATAAACTCCTTTACTGCGTCCAATCAATAAGGGCTTTTGTGCAGATCGGCTTATGCTAGCTCATTTTAGCACGTTTTGATAACATTAGATATCTGATCACTGAGTAACTGACTCACCAGTACACCTGTAATCATTACTTTTGTCCACCACGGCTCCTGTTGAGCAAAAGATATACTTAAAAGAATCAAAGTGAGCTAATTCAAGTGATTAGTGATCTCACTGTAACAAATCTGCTTAAATTAAGTGAGCGGTGTTAATGGAGCAGCTCAAATTTCTGACCTGTTGTCTAAATGTTGGAGACTAAAGGCTACAGAAACTCGGCTGTCAAAACCGCTCTGTCAAAGCTCTGACTCCCACTGTTAGCTTGGCACAAATGCTGTACTTCTGACCTACAGTCCCTGCCATCAGCACCAGCACCACAGGCACAAATCTACACTCTAAACTGGCCCTTGGTGCCCACAGCTTACACTGGCAATGACGGTGACACTGCTGCCAACCTCCTCTAAGCCTGAGACAGTCCACTGCCTCTCATTTAGATCACAGAAGCAGTACGACAGCCAAAACACACCTTTGATCCAATTGCAGAGACATCAAAAGAGCAATGGTTTGTGAAATAGAGAATGCAGGGTACAGCTTGAGCCACAATGCCTGCCAAGCTGTTATGTCCGAGGTCATGGCAGGTGATGTTGAGTGTGAATTACATCTTACCTCCTTTTTCCTCTTCTTAACTTTGGGCATTTTCCCCTCTTTCATCTTTTTGGGCTTCTTCTTCTTTTGCTGTTTGAGGGAGTCGCTGTCGGAGAAGAAGCTGTCGAGGGGTGTGAGAGGAACAGCATTGCGCTCACCTTCATCATCCTCGTCTGGACACAAAAATAAAAACATCATCTGCTTAGCAACACCATGCAGTGTGCTGTACATATACCAGTATGTCAGCTCTGCAGCCAGTTCAGCTTGTAATGTGCCTGAATCCTTTACACTGAAAATTGCACTGTGGTTTAAATACTGTAGCGCTGGTAGATTTATGATTCATTGGTTAACTGGCAATCAACAACAGTTTTGATAATTAATTACTTGTTTTAGGCATTTATCAGAGATGAACTGTGTAAAAAATATTTACTGCTTACTGCATCTAAATGTGAGGATTTATATGGGTTTTTTTTTTTCCGTTTAATATCATTATAAATGGCACAATCTCAGCTTCTAGGCAGATATCCAGAAAACAGATTTTGGGCCGAGACATCCTCAGCAGTCCGATTAGCAACTTTTTTTTTTTTTTTTTTACAAAAGAATGATGAGTAAGACACATTTCTCATCTCCATAAACAGATATTTGCTTATGAGTGCAGAAAACAAGCTACTAAAAAGCTCCATCATCATCAGACAATAGCTGATGGATTCAGAGGTTGAATTTTGGCCAAACATTTTGCCTCTTTTGCTCTTCTTTTGCAACCAAAGCCCACTCAGATGTGACTGGTCAATACTACTCGGACTACAAATGGAAACCAGAATGCTTCCTGTGCCAACATTTTGGTCCCCCGCCTACAGATTCTGCACTCATATGCAGATAGCTGTTCAGAGAGATTATGAATTGCATAATCTTTGGGTTTTGGACAGTTACTCAGACAAAACAGGCAATGTCAAGACCTCTGCTAAAGTGGTAATTTTGTCTTTGAACTATTAATCAAAGAGATGGGAAGACAGAGATGAACCGATAATGAAAATAATCATTAGCTGTAGGCCCGGTATCATGTGAAAGCACAGCAAAGCGAAAAGTCAGCCTGTTTTTTGAAAATAAAAACGATGATTCACTGCCAGACCAACGGGAGCACTTGGCAAAATAAAGCTCATAATCACACATCACTGAGTGTGGATCAACTTTCCCCGTCAAACCACAAATAGATTGAGTGCCTGCCCTGCCGGTAAATGGGAACTCCCTGGAGGACCACTGAGGTATACTGAGCATATCTTCTGCCTTTAATGCGTGCTGGGACTAAAGCGACCTGCTGCTGGTTGTCAGCTGCACTGTCTCAAAGCCGCTGTGTACAAACGTGCTGACTGCTGAGCGCAGCAGACTTCACTGATGCCATAGTGGGTCACAGAGGAGTAAGTAAGAGAGACAGTCCCAAACAATACATCACTAGAAAGAGACGCACGGAGTAATACACATAGGATGTAACCTCCTCCTAAAAGGTCGATCTGATCTTGTTCTGTCTCTCCCTCTGAGTCTTCGACCGTCTTTCTGTCCAGAGTCCACATATCTACGTGTCTCCCTCGCTTGCTGCGTCTCATGCAGACTAGAGGGCATGAAATATGCAGCACATGTATCAGAGTCAATCAGCCAACACTAGCCCTGCAGTCTACCACTCCCCTGGGTAGCTGGAGTGAGAGATTGGGGAGGAGGGATTCCTGTGTAGTAGACACACAAACCTCACCAACCACTTATACTCTATTTAGCAAAGCTAGCAGGAGGTACCCCACGCTTACACACACACACACACACACACACACACACAAACACAAATATAGTACATAGCAGTGATTTCAAAGCTTTAATCAGTAGCAATGTCAGCCTTATTGTGCTTCTTTTGACCGCCAAATTACATGTGTCACCACTTCTTCAGTGATAATTGGGGGTAACTTGTGATTTATGTGCCCGATATTTTTATAGTAAAGCTGACATTTCTCAGTGGTAGTAATTATCTTAAAATCTGAAAAGCCTCTAAAAAATATACACAATATGTAGCACTAACACTATCTATCTATCTATCTATCTATCTATCTATCTATCTATCTATCTATCTATCTATCTATCTATCTGTCTGTCTGTCTGTCTGTCTGTCTGTCTGTCTGTCTGTCTGTCTATCTATCTATCTATCTATCTATCTTCTTTGTATCCTTTGTCTCCTCCCCTTCTTTCTTCCTGCCTCACAGAGAGACCCACGTGCCTTTCTGCTTTAGTTGTCTCTTTCTAAATAAAGCCTTGAGTTTATGTATCCAGGATCTCAAACAGTGGGCTCTTTTATGTCTCAGATGTACGTTAGCCGCCTGTCAGGCAAGTCATGATGGCAGCGCTGTAAGTCTTACATCTCTCTTAGACTCACAGATGATGACACGGCTCAGATGCAGATGGAAATGGCCCTGGATTACAGAAAGCGCGCAGTCTATCATTTGCGTGGACCCCTTCTTTCTAAGAGCAAACTGTGACACGTTGACCACACATTGCTGATTAGATGCACCAGAGGATGCCGGACTGTGTGACTTCTGTACAATAAATCACAGAAATGTGACAGTGGTGTTACTGATGTATGTTTTAAGTTTGATTATATGCTGAAGCCAGACATTTGTGGTCCCCAGAGGATACCAAACTGGTTATGATGATTCCCTGATTTTCCCTGCAGTAACAGCTTGTCAAAGTCATATAATGTGATATATGTCAACATTTACTGGATGGATGAGAACAATATTTTGTACAAACATTCATAGTTCCCAGATGATAGATCCTTATGACTCTGTGATCTTTTAGAGCTATTTGAGCTTAACTATCATAGTTTGGTTCACATATTTTGAGAGAAATATCTCACCCAGATTTGGTGCAGACATTCATGTCCCTCATAAGATGGACTGTAATTACTTAGCCCTACTTAGCATAATCGGATGTTGTTGTTTGTTGGTCTATGACCCAATACCAAACAAAATGGCACAACCATTCCCACATTGCACAGCTGTATTTTGTGTTTCGTACCAATTAGCAAATGTTAGCATGCTAACACGCTAAACTAAGATGGTGAACAGATGCTAAACATCAGCATTGTCATTGTGAGCATGTTAGCATGCTGATGTTTGCTTAAAGCTCCACTGTGCCTGAAGAACAGCCTCACAGCTGCAATGGACTTGTTAAGAATCAAACAAAAGTATCAAAGTTTACAAATGGCCTCTCAGGAATGCATCTTATTAATGGGAAGAAGGTGTGACAGCACTGCAATAGATTGAAAAAATAATGTCTGTGTTTAACTCTTGCATTACAGTATAACCTAAGAATGGCCTACAGTAAATGGTGTATGAAGTCCCCAGAGGGAACCCCATCAGGGGAATGATAATCTTTCTGCTTGGTGAGTGGACCAGGCAGTCAGTGCCAGGTGTTGGGAAAGGGGGGGGGAGGTCGCTCAGTCATGTGGCAAAGGGAATTCTGGCACCAGTTTCCGTTAGAAAGAGGACCAAAGCTCCACTTGGCAAACAAGCCTTCTGTAAAGTGTGGACGGATGGCAGAGACACAGTCCTGACCTTCCTGCAAGGGCTTGGCCACCGGACTGACCCATTAGAAGGGAGATTCATGAGCGGCTCCCAAGTGAGGAAGCTGGAGTTTACTGGAAAGCACATTAGCCCTTTCTCTGTTGGCCCCTGTGTGGAAATGGCCATTTAATGTTGCCCAGCATTGCTTGCCACGAAGGAGGAAAAGCAGACCATAGGTTTTCCTCTCTTCATTGATTAAGTGCTCATAGCAGAGACCTCAAACGCCTTGAGACAAAGACTATTATTAGGAAGCGTAATCATCAAAGTGATGGAAGGATAAAGCTCAAATAGCACCATTAAAAATATATCTATTGCAGACAATATATGCACCAGATTGTAATGTGTGCAATATAAAGCAGATATAAAACCGACTGGAACGCTGCACCACTCATCTGCTCATCTGCAAGTACACATTAAAAAAAAGCATCTTTCATGCGCAGGCTACGTGCACGCGGAGCAGGAAAAAATGGTGTCAACTTTCACAGTGAGGGATCCAAAAATAGACCCTTTTCCAATTGGGGATAACATTTGTAGGCACACAAAAGCCCATGATAATCTTTCAATTTTGGGGAAGAACAAAACAATTAAAAGAGAAAACACAATGGAACAATCTGTGACAGTGTAAGCACCCGGATTGAAACAAAGGGAATTAGGACACTTTGTGTGCCAGAGCAAATAAATGCTATGATAGGATAACTAGAAGTTAGGGGCTCTGAACTCCCTACTAGGATGTGATTCTGCATTGTGACATTTTAATTGCATGGAAGCATCTTGATGCTGGGAAAAGATCTGACCAGGACTCCTGACCTTGTCTGGCGCTTTGATGCCAGTTGATGGAGGTCGTAAACTGTCTGAAACCTGCTTCCTGTATCAGCGGCATAACAATGGATTTGCAGCACTTTATCATGGATATGGTTCAGCATATATGAACAGCATATATATTCACATGATGATATATATTTATTTTAGTAGCTGTTTATACATTTATACGTATACTGCATCTGTTCTCATTAAGTATATAAATGCTGCATTAATGCAACTGCGTACATCGCAGTATCATATTTTATTCCTATTCTTCTGTTGCTATGTGGACATAAATACATACATACATATAGTGTTTTATTTTCTTGTCATGTGCACAACAATTACAGTGAGGCAGATCTATATTACTATATATAGTAACTACTTACTACTATATATTATAACACCAATTGTTGTGTACATGACAATAAACCATATTCTGGACAACAACAGCAAAGACGTAAACAACTGTTAGTGAAAACAGTGACAGCCTGAATGTTGTATTCATTAAGATGCAATACACATAAATGATTGTGTCTCAGATTAACTGATTTTCAAGATTTACTCTTCACTATATCTCTGAGGACAGTGTGTCATATCAAAGTGACTCCATAAGTCCCCCTTGTAGACTCACTTTGATACATTTATTGCATAACATAAAAAAAAATCTATTAAGTCAGACATAAAGTAATTTTGACTGACACGTGAAAATGTTTTGATTTTTCAAACTGGATTACCGCTCACACATCTTCACTCGCCTCAACTGTTCAACACTCTTCTTCTCTGTGTTTCCTCTTTCCACTCCCCGTCTGTCTTTTTCTCTCCCTACAGCACACTTTCCAGTGCAAGCTTGTTGGTATAAACCTCAAATCTTATGAAAAACATTCCATACATACAAGAAGAAATGTGTGAATGGATGAATACTGCTGACTCCACAACACCCAGTCTATACTTTATAGGCAAAAGTCGTTTTTTTAACCTAAGTCCTTTGAGAGAAAACCTTTAGAAATAATATCTACTGATGTGATGATAACATAAACTATTCCGCAATTCATTGACTAGCTTTCTTTGTACAGTGGTACAAAATAAAATAGCTTTTTGAGGTTGAAGACCTTCAGCATAAAGACAGAGCAGGAAATGCACCATGGCAACCACACTTGCTGAAAATTACTTTCATAATTTTGCCGCTAAATGTTCCTTGTAACCTTTCAGGGTAAAGCACCTTCATTTTGACCAAAAACATGTACCAATTCCTCTGGAGTAAGCAGGCCAGTGGCTAGAGACAACACTGCATTGGACATTTACACTATCGACTTTACTTTTATACTCGAGTCTATTGTTATAACCATGAATTTTTCTCCTACACTGTGATGTGAAATGAAAGACGGTGGCAAAGCAGAGGTTCTGTCCCTGACACCAAACCATCAGGAGATGGTGTTGTGCGCTGTGCAGATTGCAAAGCCTCCTGAGGCAAATTATGATTTGTGATTTTTGCCTGTATAAATAAAAATTTGACTCGACTTTGACATGGAATCATTAGAGCAAGGTGCAAGAGAAGAAAAAATCTATAAATCTACTGACTGCTCTGACCAAATTGACACCATGGCACAAAGATGCCTGTCTATTCTGCCCAGTAGAATGAAATAGTACAGCACTTCATCAACTCTGTCCCTGACACACTGGACCAGGACACACATCCTTAGCCTCTTTAGGACCTGTTTCGACTGAGACAGATGCAGATTTTGACGAGGTTGTCTCGTGACTGCACATCACAGTTAGCACCCTATGGCTAATCCCACCACTGCTTCATGTAAGGAGCTGAAGTCATTGTGCTAAATCATATTCGACTGAGAAAACACGATTTAAGTCAACTGAAGACTACGACTGGGATTCCCAAAACTAATCAGGTGTCTTACCGGCACAATGTTTAGAGGATCATTTGGTGCATGGGCAGCCAACAGCAAACAAAATGCCCATCATTTGGCAAGTTTCTTCTTGTGTGCAGGTCATTAATTAGCTAATCTTAACATCCCCTGTGCCTTGATTAGTTTTTAACATTTACACTACATTTGATTCACTGCCAGAGTGGCTGACAGATTCATTTTACAGCCACAAGAAATATCGCACAGATTTTCTTTTTTGGCTTGTCGTGGATCCTCCTGAATGAGCTGGGAATGTGGGTTACAGTTCATTTCGGTTAGTGCACGACCTACAGCTGAAGGGATGTTAGTGACCTTAATGGTCATCAACAGTGCACACGAGCACAAGATCAAGGCAAAGGCAACGGAGACACACTTGATAAGCACAGTTTACTGTAGCCTACACGTGGCTTTCACACCTCTGCGGCCATGCAGAGCTCTCTGACTGACTGACACACACATACACACCAAAAAATAAAAATAATAATGATAAAAATAAAAAAAAAAGACATTTAAAGTTGGAGCAGCCTCCTGATCGCAAGTGGAATCAGCAGCGCATCCTCTATAACAAAACGAACACGGATGTTGTCACTGTAGCCCATTTTCTACTTAAAAGCATATGCACACATTAACAAAACATCACAGCATACACCCACACACTAACGAACACACTGTCATGGCTTTAAAAACACATCCCAGAACCAAACTTGTGTTCGTTTTTTTTTTTTACTTGAAGGCATTCACTTGTACACGCATGCAGCCTGTGAAAGGAGGAAAAAAACAGCCTACAGAAACCATGCAGCAGGCTTTTCATCATGTCCCCAAATCAGGCTGGATGATGAGGACAGCCGGAGGCAAATCCAAAAAAAAAAAAAAAAACACCCATTCCCACCTTTAAGACACTAGGTCGTGCAAAAAAATAAAAAAATAATAAAAACATAATAATAGCATGACTCTGCTTATTGCACCCCACCCCACCTCCTCCTCCTCCTCTCTGGTCTCAGGAACGCAGGACAAGCCCTTTTCCCCGCATTCAAGGCGTAGCGGCGCAAAATAATCTGAAGGACACCCCGCCTCCCCCCTTTCCCTCACCTGGCATATCGTCTTCAAAATCCATGTCGTCTTGTCCCTCGTCTTCATTACTCAGCGACCCCGGCATCTTTATCTCATAGCCCCCCAAACCCCTTTTAGACTGAGAATACTGAAAGTTAACCCTCCAGACGCCGCAGCCCAGTCTCTTTCTTCACCCAAAAAAAAGAGAAATGTATTCGTCGCTCAGTTAGGAAAAAAAAATAATTATTTATTTTTTCTTTGCAGTGAATCTGGAGCCTCCTCTCCAGAAGTTCAAAAAATAAATTTATATATATTATTATTTTTTTATTCCACTGATCTCTATCCAGGTCTTCCAGTCTGAAAAATAAGAAAGACAAAAATGGAACACACATGCCCAGATTGTGACGTCTGGTCTGTTGCCATGACGATGCATCCCATAATTTCACCCACAACTAGTTAGTCATGCTCTCCTAGTTACCACTTTAACTAGTAGTATGCGAAACGCACGCACGCACACACACACACACACCGTGCGCCAACGCCATGTGCCATCCGCTAATAGGCGGATACACTTCTCGCGCCTGTCGCCTGCCCGTTTTCCTTTTTGGAAGTCCGGAGACAGAAACTTCTGCTGCTTTCCCTCGCACAGCTGCCTCACTGTTCAACCTTTACTCTGAATATGAAGCCACGCTGCGCAGAAACAACATAATAATGTCCTCTTATGGGAAGACATGTTTGTTTCATTAATATATTTTTTTGGAGGATGAAGTCGAAATCTGACTTAAAATGTGTCCCTGTTTTGCAAACTTCCTCTTTTTAAAAGACAAAAAACAAAACACAAGTGCAGTCTGATGGCTGCATGCTGTGAGAGGAGTCCCGACTGCCAGTGGTCTAACTGTTGTCAAGGTTACCGCAGCTGTAACACAGGATGCCCCACAGAGAGCTCACCAGAGACAGCACGAGTTTCTACTTCACTTAATGTACCAAAATACACAAATCAAGAGCTGGGAAGTGTCCTGACCGCACATGCTGCAGTGAAGTTTCTCGCACCGGGATTATTCATTGTAGCCCAGCGATTACTTATAATCAGTTTATTAGTTTTGTTTCAGCTTCATTAGCATAACAAACATCTACTTTCAAATGTTATGTTCATGTAATTAGCTTCGCTGGAAGAGATTTCTGCACATTGGGCACCAAAGAAGAAGAAAATAATTATTATAATTCAGGTAAAGACAACAAATTATGGATCTAGTGTTCTAGTCATAGCTCAGGTGTCTGCAGTGCCCGGAGAACACAATAAAAGCACATTTCTTCAAAAAGACGACACATTTTCTTCCCTCTTTTAAACTTTTTATTAAAAGTGGTGTCAGGTTTAGTCTTCCTCCTCTTCCTCCTCGTCCTGGTTGATCTGGAAGTAGCGCAGCTCGTAGCTCTCCTTGGTGTTAGCCACAACCCGCAACCAGTCCCTGAGGTTGTTCTTCTTTAGGTACTTCTTGGTGAGATACTTCAAGTACCTAAAAGAGATGAGGTGGATGGGGAAACAATCAGAAAAATATGTAATGTTTATTTCATTTTTTCCTTCTCACTTTGGATCTGCACCAGACAGTTTGCAGGTCTGACATCTTTGGATGTACTTGGACAAACAAATTATGGTTAAAATACAATCAAATAAGCTGTAATAGTATTAATTTAGCCACAAAGCAAGAAAATCCAAATTTTATTTAAAATTACGTCATGTCACATGTATATTTAAACAAATCTGAGAATAAGATGGGACATCTGGGTTAGGCAGGTTACAAACAGTTATTAGAAATTCTCACAATGACTTTTCTTGACTCCCAAAGACTCTCATAATATCAAGTGCTCCATTTAAGAAAGACAGTGGTGGAGTCACCCTCTGGTGGTGGTGTTCCTTGCTCAGACTGACACAGTTTAAAGTCTTCATGTCTGTGTATACGTTCTATTACTGACATTAGGTCATTTTTAGGAATCATCTGTTGAAGTTTATTTTTGTCCCGTTTTCCCACTCCACATTAACGGCCCATACTCAAATGCAAATGAGTAATGTCCCTCTTTCAAATGTCCCTTTTTTCAAACAGGACATGATGACATGTCGCTGTAAGTAAGCACAGGTGTAAATAATCAAATTAACGATGGCTGGATTCCATTTCACATCGTTGATGTTATTGGTATCACCTGTGCTATTCTTAAGTCAAAATGGCTGCTGTGAAAGAGGCCTGTATACTTCCCCTCGTTTTAAAAGTGTTCCTTTAATATCGAGTTTGTTCCCGTAATAAAACATCTTTCAATGCTTTGAGAAACACAAACCTTCTTTGTATTGAGCGAGTGGCAACTGAAACCCCAAAACTAAATCAAAACTAGCTGAGTGACTGGAAACCACTATGAAAGGAAGTACAGAAACTGTCGTCTTATTTACAGCCATTAAAACAGATTTAAAACACTGGCATGGTAGATCTGTACTGTTGACCACATCAGGCCATTAATAATTAGTATCAGTCCATTCACAAATGTGTGTTTGAGTCCCTATCTCTAATAGAGACTAAGCATTTAAACACCCACAAAACCACATCTGTTACATCGGTGCTGAAACTGAAACAATACCACTCAGATTAACTGCTTCATGTATTTATGGAAGAACCTTTAAGCAGTTTATAATCAGGTTCTTACATCTTCATCATATTTTTAGGAAAGGCAAGTTCATTCAGTTCAGGCTCATTTCTCAACTTTTCACCGGTTCTCAAACTTTTTTCTGGCAATAACAGTGGAAACAACTAATAAAATAATCCAAGTTGAAGTTTAGTGAAATAGATCAGCGGGATAGCTTTAAAAAAAAAACACTGTTTATTTTCCAGTTGTACCCATTCAACTTAGTATTACTCTGCAGAACCACTGCAGTGGTGCATGACGAAGTAGCTGACCACAACTTCCATTAAGCGGTAAACCACAAACCTTTTAAAGCCTGCTAGGCTGAGTACTTAGAAGACAGAGTTCTGTTAAGAGTATCACTTTGCTATCATTGTAGATATAGAAACCATAAAAAGGCGGTATTTATTCTCCATTTTGTCGAATCTGTTAATACTTCTAATCCTGCTTTCTAAATCATTACATTTCCCAGGGGTATTTTAGCTGCTCGTCTGTTTTTGATCTATGCTCGTCTGTATCTATGCAAAAAAAGAAAAAAAAATATATATATACACATTTGCGTCACCTGATATTTCTCGACTTATAAAAGTTACACTGCGTTCTGTACCTCTTGGAGAAGGGAACTTCAGAGTTGACTGCGATTTTACTCTTGCTCCTTTCAATGGACACCACACCTCCGCCAAGGCTTCCAGCTTTGCCGTTCACCTTGATGCGCTCCTGCAGAAACTGCTCCTGTAAGCACAGAGGACAGAGAAGGTCGCACAGAGCGTGAGTCGGCACATATCTAACCCTGAACGCAAAGATGAAAGATTTACTGTCAGAACGGAGGGTCTAACAAACGTACAGTTAAAGGCTTTCTCGCGAGGACTGACAGGTGACACACTGCGGTTTACATGAAAGCACACACTGGATTAGATTTCTATACTTTCCGAACAGACTGTAACATCATATTATTCCGAACAGACTGTAACATCATATTAGATGACTTGTAATTGATTCCACCGATGTGACAGCAGTGTTTGACACTCAACTCTGACAGCCGCTGCACATTGTTGAACGGAAAAGATGTCTGAACTGGTCTACTCACAAAAGTTGGCAGCATCCATGATGCCATCCTCAACAGGGTGAGTGCAGTCCAGGGTGAACTTCAGGATCTGCTTCTTCCTCTTCCCACCCTGCTTCTTGACCACGGGCTTCTTCTACCACAGAAAAATAAAAATCACAATATGTAACTCTAAACAAACTCAAGTCTTCATTAAAATATAACAAGTGATCAGTCATAGCGTTTTCAAGGCAGTATGTAACAACTTTTAAGTCAATTTTGTGCTGGTCCTACAACTTTACGCTACTGATGCTAGCTACCGTTAGCATGATTAACAGTTAGCCCAACGTGGTGTTAGCCGACACAGTAAACAAAGCTTTAAAACACAAACTGAAACATCTCTGGCTGCTACATTCCGATACACGGATTATTCATACATCTGCCAGGGCAAAAGACAGGCTAAAATATATCGTCTGTATACAGTTTATTTGATCGTTTTACTACTCACTATCGGGGCCATGGCTGACACATTCAGCAAAAAGGAAGGAGCAAAGGCTGCGCAGGAAATATAAAACCCGGCCGCACAATCGATCGCATCGATCTATCTGGGATCGATTAAACGAAGGACAAATACTTTTTATTAATATTAGTACTTTAAAGAAACGCGCACATAGATTATAGACTGTTGAAAGAGTTCAGACATGGTTTCATTAACGTTAAGCTAAGTCAAACTGTCGATGAAGACCGTGAAATGTGGTCGAAAGTCCTCGAAAAAGCTAACTTAGTTCACCTTAGTCAAGGTGCTAACACTTGCTAACGCTTTATTTAATGTCCTTAAAGATTTAGATTTAGATAAAGATGTATAGTTATGTAAACTGGAAACAGATTAACTAATGACCAATGACTTGTTATTTTAATCTAGGGGAGTCTAATTTTAAAACCCCATTAAAATTCAACATATATGGAGGATTAAGTGTACCATAATAATGGAGTAATTAATGCATTTTAATTGGGTTTAAACTGAGCAGTTCTTTCAAGGACTATTTTCCTTTTTGTAAATTGGAAATTACATAATTAGTATTTAAGTACATTTCTAAAGGAATTGGTTGCAAATTAATAGAAAACAATGGACCTGTCGTTTTATTAAATGTGAACAGATCCACTCATTACAGTTTTTAACTATACTAAACATTGTCACTTTTTTGCTCTTAATTTAAAATGGCTGATGCCTCTATGTGCCTCATATATTATAAAGATGTAAATGCTTTTATGCAACAGAACAGTACAAACTTAAATTTACATAGCATTTTTCCAAAACAGTTCCCAAAATGTGTAATATCTCAATAATTAAAATAATACTACTATAGATTAAATTATTTGCAGTGCTGCGATTTCCTCCCCTCAACCTCAATTTACCCTGCCAACAGTGTCCAACAAAGTCCAACAGTGTAACATTAGAAATAGGACAGCAATATTAAATGTCCCTTTTGCACTTTGGCAACACTTGGAGGGGGGGGCTGGCATGAGGTGTTTGCTGTCAGCTGCCTGGCGGTGGGACCCCTTCGGCCTACTATCGAAGAGTTTCTGCATTGCTGTCATTCTTGCCGGGGGTAGCTGATAGCACCACTGAGAGGTAAGACAGTGGCTCTCTGTGCTTTCTGCAGACTAACCTGCTGCATTTACAGTAGGATTTGTTAGCTGGATATAATGTTGGTGCTGACAATGTCTCTGATGTTACTGGTTTGCCGTCTTTGGATTGTTTGTTGTCACTGAAGCCCGAGCACTCATCACACATCTGATAAGGTAAGAGAGAAAAAAAAAAGTTCCTCTTGTTTATTTTTTTAAATAGCTAACTCTCTCTCAGCTTAGCTTCACGTATAATAACTGAAAAAATTGAACCATAAAACAAACTAAAGCTTTTCTGTTTTGTGATGATGATGTGGTTTTTAAAAATTCATCAATCAAGTGTTATTCGCCTTTACTTACATACTCTGTTTGCAGATGGCAGGAGGAATCTTCACCAACTTGGACAACCTTTGTAATGTGGATTGTAGTAATGTCCACCCCCTGGTGTGTCACCTGTGCCATGAGCAGTATCAGACCCCATGTTTGTTGGACTGCTATCACATCTTCTGTGCCCGCTGTCTACGCGGCCGGACCAATGACAGCCGTCTCAGCTGCCCCCTCTGTGGGTAAGACATTGCACTGTGATGTTGAGCAGGACCTATTTAAACTGCATATACAACAGAGGTCTGAAATTTCAGGACAACATAAACATTATACATAAACATTCTTTTTAATCAAAAATCCACAAAAAAAATGCTAAAATGAAAAAAAGAAGAAGAAGCTTCTGAACTAGAAACTAATGGTGAACACAGTGTTTTGGTCTTTGTGTAAGATTGTCTGACCCTGGATATCACACATGTGGTACTAAGCCATAAATCCCCAAACAACCTGAAAGTATGGAGGCCAGAGGTCAAGTTTTGGTGTCACTCAGCTAGGCAGGTTGTATCGTCATGCTGTGTAATGAGCAGGTCATGTCAAACATGATTAAGCTGTTTAATTTCCTAGAGAAGAATATCATTTTGCCTGTTCAATCCCCATAGAGGGTCAAATGTTTTATGCAAAAATCCTAATTTTTCCCACAGGCCCCAGTTTTGGGCAGCATTGCTCAAAGGGATTCGTTCCACATAAGATGATTAGTAGATTGGTTTGGTTCATGCAGGAGATTTGAGGGGAATCCCATTGGTTTCAGAGAGCATCAAGTCTCTCTGTTTTGGTTTGAGGTTGCTTGTTCAGTGACCCGTTGCTGGCCTGGTCTGGGTAATGCAGTGCTGAGTGGCTGGAGCAGCTGCAGGGTCATCCCAGTCTCTGATTTAGTCCTTGGCCGCAATGCTCGGCGGGAACTGGTGAGTGCTTCTAAGACCAGTCACACAGCAAACAAAGCATACTGGTATTTGGTACTGGTGCCAGCAGCTTAGGGCAATCAAAAGCAGTCACATGATACCAATCCATTTCATCCCCTATTAAGGAATGACACGTGGTTTACAGTCACCTTCAGGTCCGCAGTATTAACTTTGCCCCATCAAAGCACACACGCAGGGATGTGCCGTATAGAAAAGGAACTCTGCTGCACGACGATCGTACCAGGAGTCTTTTCTTCTGCATCAGATGCAACTTGACCCAGATGTTTAGATCTTTCCTGTGTGTGGACTAGTTTTCACTACCCCACTACTCTCTCTCTCTCTCTGTTGGGGTGTGAACCACAAAGCAGAGACAGAAAGAAGCAGAAATAACTTAAGAGGTGCTGGATTATTTACACAATCTTGTCATACATGTTTTATTACCAAATTATCAATTTTTTAAATATCATGATTAGCATCAGCTATCAGTATACTGCGACACCCAAAGTGTGGATGAAAAGAATCAAACACGATGATGAGTTACGACGTTATGGCGTTAATGCCTTAGATATAGTTTAATTGAATGATTAATTAACTTTAATATCTCAAAGGGAAATTGGTTTGCAGCGTGGGCACACATGAAAAATTTATGTTAGTCACACTTAACACGGCTCTAAAAAAACCCAAATCATCCCTGAAGAGCAGCTCCTGGCCTCTGCTCAGTCACAACTCTATCCACCTCTTCTTAAAATCGAGTTTCTGCTGAGGCTGTGCATGTTTGAATTCATAATCGCACAGATTATATATTGTATGAGCTAATTGTTGTGAATTAAATTAAGAATTACCCAAGCTGGCTGAACCTCAGGCGACTTTCACATTTATCTGCCTTAGAGCCGTTTGATATTAACCTGTGCAGAGGTAGATAGAAGTCAGCTGTATAAATCAGAGTTATACCAACAACAGTGATTTTATTCATGGCACTAAGTACTAAGAAATGAGGTGGGGGGGTGCAATCATTGGTTTTCTATGGAAATAACCCTGTGGGCACAGAGCCACTGTGCCTGCTCGTCTGGGCTTAGGCTACAGGGGCCCGCTGTCTGGCAGCTACTATTTCCATCAGCAGCAGTGGCAGCAGCATCAGCAGCCTACTAACAGCTGCTCACTCAAGAACCATGTAATCTAGGAATTCACTACTCTGCTATTAGTAGAACACAATAGATCCCCGTTGCTATGAAAACCAGATAAAACATGCGCCGCAGAAAGGGCGAGAGAAACATTTGAGTCACATTTGTGCAACTGAATCGAAATGAGGCAAGCGGCTTCATGTTCAAATCAAACAGGCCTGTGCAAACGTGGTTAATGACAGAAAGTGGCCACTGCGTCTGCCAGTGTCCTTTTCTACCGGAGATTGTGCAGGAGATTTTGGGTTAGCAAGAACTCTTCAGTATCAGACGTTTGAAGCTTTTGTTTAATACACACCTAATCAGAGAGGAAATTAATTGTTTTAGTCATGCAGGCTGTTTCTTTTTAAGCAGAAACGTTCTCTGGTTCTCAAATAGGAAGATTAGCTGCTTTTGTTATCTTTGAGGTTTGAACTGATGTTTGGATAAATTTGAAGATGTCACCTCAGGCTCTGGGAACTTCTTTCACTATTTTCCTGACAACAGAAATGATTAACCGATAAGAGGAAATTATCATTAGTCGCAGCTCAAATATGTGATTAGACTGAGATGATCTGTAAAAAGTACACAGGCTTTAAAAGAGTCTGAATCAATAACACTTTGTCGAAAGTACAGAAGAAATCCTGGCTGTTCGTCAGTAGTTGTCAGTCAGTTATTAGGCAGATTAGCGCAGAAATTAGTGTCTGAAATACAAAAGCAAACCTTACGTTCCGTCTTTAAACATCTGCCAATTCAAAGAGCAGAGCTAAAGTACCAATTTAGATAGCACTTTGTTGAGATGATGTCATGCTTTCAGGTGTATAAAAAGATTAATCTGTCACACGCAGTGTGTGGTCCTCAGAGAAAAGAAGCCTTTTTAATCAAAGACAACAGAGCGCCATCTTCTGGGATGTCACAAGAATGCAATAAACAACGAGGAGCAGCAACCATTAGAACAAATAAAGTTACTCGTGTGTTGTTTAGTTTATATTTAATATACATTTAGGCAACTTAGAATTCTTCTTATTGATTATAAACCCATTTCTTAAACTGAAAATATGAGAAAATATCGAGCGATATTAATACACTGGGTTTTTGACGAGACATTATCAACTCATTAGTCCTTTAAGCTGGTGCTGGCAGTTCATTTCTCCTCAGAATACCCCTCGGTCTTCATGTCATTCAGGCCGAGGTCTTCGTTCTGCTCAAATGAGCGGGTGTATTTCTCAACAGTCATCTCAGGATCCGGCTCCGGGGCGTACACATTCTGCAAATAGCTGTTCCCCGCTGGGTCGTCCAGGATAATGTGGACGTTCATTTCTCCAGCCGTGATCTTGTCTAGCTTCTCTGCAAACGCGTTCAGCTTCTCAATCCGGTTCGTAGTGACACTGTCTCCGCAGATGAAGGGGTTTTTGGAGACAGTCAAGTCCTTGATGTCTTTCAGCAGCCCCTCCAAGGTGGTGAACTTTCCTCCGACGGCTGCCATCCCCAGCTCAAATTCCAGCTCCGGGATGAGGACGGAGCAGGTCTCTGATTTGAGCACGTCTCGGGTCATGTCTGAAGAGTCGGTGACGTGGAGGGTGATTTTGGTGCCCAGGTCCTCCGTGGCTCCGCCTGATTTCACCTCGTTGGTCCGGTGGCCACAGCTGTCGCAGTTGGTGGCCATGATGATGACTTCCTTGAAGTGAGGGATCTGGACGAGCTTCATGTTGGTTGAGGCTGGCGCGTTGCACTCTGGGCAGTTGGTGTTAAAGACCAAAACCTCATTCCTCATGGCCTCCAGGTTGTTCTCAGCTGGTTCTTCTTTTTCTTCATCCAAGTCTTCCTCGGCTCTTAGTCCCAGCTGTATATCGTGCTGGACGGTCCGCTTGAACCGGGTCACAGTGAGCGCCTCATCTCTTTGAGGGGCGACAGGATTCTCCACAAAACTATTGCCGGACGGATCCTCAATCACCAGTGTGAATTCATCCTGAACCTCTTTTAACTTCTTCAGCTTCTCGATGAACTCATCGATCTTGTCAGCCACGCCGGGGTCAGCAGCCCGCCTGACAGGTTGGTCTTGCTCCAAACCTGCAACTGCTCGATCCAGAAGACCCTCAATGGTGGATAGTGCACCTTTCTGTGTGAAGGCAGGGATTTCGAAATCCAGCTCAGGGATCCTGGTGGTTGCACTGTCTGCTTTGACAACCTCCCGGTTCAGGTCTTGTTTTGACTTGACTTTGAGTGTGTAACAGATGCCTTGGTCCTGAATCCGGCCCGCGGACTGGATTTCGGTGTTTGACCAGCTGCAGTGGGCGCAGCTGAACGAGCTGACGATGATCTCTTTGAAGAAAGGTATTTTGGTGAGAAGTAAACGTGTCGTACCGTTCTGGTAGCAGTTCATACACAGGCTCTCGATCTCTGTGGGCTCCCAGTTTTCGTCGTCGGCGCTGAGTTCCTTGAAGACGCTCCCGCCTCGCACACTTTGCTCGGAGATGACGGACATTTTCGGCGTCGTGTATGTTTCCCTCGGTGGACAAACTGTTTAAAGGCAGCCTCACCTCACCTCTCCCTCGGAGCTGGAACTTTCTAGATGTCAGCCTGGAGAGCCTCACCTAGGTACGCACACGTTTGTCCGGCTGCCTAGCGTCTTCCGCATTCTCTTCTTCTACGGTGGCGGTCGGTGTCCTCGACGTTACTGCTGCCCCCCTCAGGTTCTCTGCGATACTGCACCAAACTTTCTGTTTCTGCTGCAGACAGAAAGGTTTTTGAAATACTATTTTTATAACTGTATGCGGCTATTGGAAATATTCATATCTTGCACTGTACTATAGAGGCAATGTTAATTTTCTCTATTATTTCTGTTTTTTCAAAATACGGGGCTTTAAAAAAAGCTGAAGATCAAGGTCATTCCACATTGCAAAGATTCTGTCACCTTTGTGTATAAATCTGGGCCGAGGAACAACTAATCACTGTTCTTCTTCTCTTTCATTCTTAATTTTTATCAAATCAAACACCCACCAGTATCATTTGATACTAAATATCATTATTTTCTCAGAACAAATCACTCAGGCTGTCTAAATGTCTGTTTGTCACAGTTACCCGTCCATAATAAAAGGGAATAGCGCCCTCCCACCTGAAGACCGTCTGCTGAAGTTTCTGGTCGACAGCAATGGGGATGCTGAGGAAACGGTGCAGTGTGCCAACTGTGACCAGGAGAGTAACAAAAAGGTACAAACTGACAGTAAAGAAGTGTATTACTTTATGGTCTGTATTGCTGTGTTGTAAAGAAAAGAGATAATCCAGATGAACATTAGTGCATTCGTTATACAGTCACTGAGGGATTTTAAAATGACACCCATATTAACTCCAGGACGTGTTTTTTATTTTTATTAAAAATTAACTTGAAATGATAAAACTGTCTCTCCACTTTGCTTTTTAATTACATTTTTTAAAATTCTTTTTTTCATACAGGACACAGGGGTGATGTACTACTGTAACACTTGTAGCCAGCCACTGTGCGGCGCTTGCAGGGAGTTGACTCACAAGGCCAGAATGTTTTCCCACCATGAGATTGTGTCACTGGCCAAACGCACTAAAGCCAAACACAGGAAGTGCTGTGAGTGCCACCTGTAATTTACTCCAGAAGAATTACAGGGCCGACAAGGCTTTATTGCATCTAGAAACAGGTTGCTCATGAGAGGTGTAGTCTCTCCTGTGCTTTGCTTAAATTACTAAAGAAACTGAAGGCACAAACACTTGCTGCTGAATATTTACCAACCAACCTGTATTTGTATTCTGAGATGTTCTGAATTTGTTTTTAACTGTCACGCTCCCATGGACTGAATTAAAAGGCGTCTCTGTCTCCGCAGCTCTCCACGAGGAGCCGTACATCCTGTTCTCAACAGAGAACAAATCTATGCTTTGCATCAAATGCTTCAGAGACATGCAAGTGTGAGTGAATCCACTACACAGGCTTCATGACTGTTGGAAGTTTCCGTCTCTTCTCTTGTTTTCACGCATTAAATAAGCATTTCTTTTTTTTTGTTTACCACAGGGAGAGCCGAACTCACTGCATTGATATCGAAACAGCCTACATGCAGGGCTGCGAGATGCTGGACCAGGCTGTGCTGGTGAGAGAGTCTGTTCATCTACACATTTGGCTTCATGAATAATTTAAGCACGCAGCACTGGTGATGATATTGTGAGATGTGGTGAAGGTGTACTCTGAATGTGAGTAGCTCATCATGCTGCACTATGAATATATAAACTTATAATTGATGAACTACTTTTTAGGAATATTCTGTGCTTTGCTGAATCAACTCAGGCCAAATGAAGTGTTTTCATTTTTTTCCCTATAATTTCACTGCATATGTTAGTTGCATACGGTTGTTTATGTGATATGAGAGAACCAATGTGAACATGAGTACATAAGCCTGAGCGCTCTGCATTAAGCCTTAATTGAGCTTTAATTAATATGTCTGAAAAGCAAAATAGTCCCAAGTATGCTTCCTCTGCTTCAAGTTATCATTAAGGCTATGATGACGACTGTGTGGCAGTGCAGTCGCCCACATGACCTTTCGTTGACAGTGAACCTCATCCTCCTCCATGTGTAGGTGGTGAAGGAGCTGCAGACTTCAGCTCGAGAGGCGATCGTTCTGCTGAGAGCGATGATAGGAGAAGTGTGTCTGAATGTGGAGGAAGAAGAGAGTGCAATCTGTACTCTGTTCAACAGCTTGCAGGTTATATAATGGTCCTGACCCCGATGAGATGTATTTTCTCAACTGTTGTTTTTTTTTTAATTCAACTCCTGCACTCCGACTTGAAAGCATATATTCCTTTAAGTGTGCAAACGTTTGCCACAAAGATTTGATTCTGTATTCAAATGAGGACTACTTGATATTTTGGGTCTTTCATGTTTTTAGGTTGTTGGTAGTCCTCTTTACAAATCAGTGTGATTTAGTATGAAAAGGCTGCAAAAAAAGAAATCTTTTATACAAAGGTTTAACCATGCTGACAACTGAAAGGGCAGAAAGTGGTAAAGATCCCTCCTAGCAACAGTTAAATAAGAATATTAGAATGTTATTGCTAAAAGAAATGAGAATCTGTGCAGGTCTAAATAGAAACAGATTTGTTTGCCTCAGGTGCACAATGACTAACAAGCTGGAATTAACAGGTGTGCTCCTTTAGCAAAGCTGTTCATAAAACTTTAAAATAGAGTTGGCTTAGGGTTAGCGCTATTGGAAGTGGATCACAGAATATCAGCTGAGCACACTGATAAATTTAATTTAACAATTTATACATACTCAAAACATACTCAGTCTAATCACTAGAGTAGATGCAAAGTGCCCAAAGAAAAACAGGTTCCCAAAATATTTAGAGCCCAGTTACACCATTGTAGTTTGTGCTTTTCTGGGCTGGAAACAAATTCAAAAGTTTATTTGACTGAAAAATGGTTTTGTGGATGTCATGCAACATCAGCTAAATGCAAGTTTATATCATTTAATGGATCTTTTTCACAGCACAGGAGCCATTTTGACATGAAATTGTAGGTAAACACAGGTTTAACCAGCGATACTAATTAAGATTCAGTTCCATTCAGGTCAAACAGAGTCGGGGTGCTGCTGTGATGCATGTTGGCTCACTGGAAAGGCTCGGCTGCAATAAATGGAACTGAACACCCACGAAAACACCTTTGTTTACACTACAAAATGGCTGCTGTGGAAAAGGTCTGTTGTTGCCATGTCGCATGTTGTTGCCAAACCCAATTGTCACCAATACATTTGGTGCCTGAATTAGTTTATCTGTGTTGAATAGCCATTACTGAAGGTTAGATGAAAAAAACAACTCAAGTAATGTAAAGTACAATGAAAACCCAGTCAAAAGTACATGAAACTTAAAGAGTTGGAGTAAAGCAACAATGCATCACATATTAGACATACCCAAAAGAGTTGTTAGTTTCATTAAAGGTGTGGTAGGAGATCTTGGGAAAACGGTTCCAGCAAGCTATATTTTGAAAATACCCATGCCTTTTCTTCAGACCTCAAAAGCACGCCTTCAAAGTAATGGACGTGTCAGGATCCAATCATAATGCGCAGCCTCATCAGCGTGATTGGACGGTGTTTTCCCATGATTGCGCCCTCTAGACTGGACTAAAATATTTCGGTTTTTTTGACAAACCTTCTGTTTTACTGGCTGCAATGGGGTCGTGGAGAGGTCTTCAAGCCATATGGTAAAAAATGCTCCAGAAAAAAAATCTCCTATCCCACCTTTAAAAAAGGGAAGAATATATGCGTCATATTTCTCTGATAAATCCAGTCACACACACGTATCTTTATCATCAAGTCTATGGACAGCTACCAACAAACTTTATCAAACCTTATTTAGACTTCTTGGCGCCAGAGTCTCTCTTCGGTATTCATGTCCTCTTCTTCTCTTGGAGTTCTATCATGCTCGATGGCTTGATAACACTGTGTCCGGATGATTTAGCTGGGATCAAAATATAGACCATTTTCACAGCAGCCATTTTAACATGAAACAGTAGGATCACCGCAGGTGTTACCAGCGATAGCAATTAAGCTTCCATTCCATTTATTGCAGCGGAGACTTTCCAGTGAGTCACAGCAGCACCCTGACTCCGTTTGACCCGATTGGAACTGAACCTTAATTAGTATCACCTGTGTTCACCCACTGGTATCATGTCAAAATGGCTGCTGTGAAAAAGGTCTATTGTCTGTTTCAAGGAGTCGGCAGACAGGCAGGCAGGCATTACTCTTTTCACAAACCATTTCAGGAATTCATTTCAAACAGCTAGTGAAGCAGCTAAAAATACCTTCAGGACTTTCATCTGACTACCTTTGATATATTTATAAAGGATTAGATTCGATTTACTACATCAGGTATGCTCATAAAGAGTAAGGTATGTATCAGTTACAAAAAGGTGGACTAGAATAACTTTCTGAAATACAACCTCCTCCTCAAAGTACTCTGTAAATCAAAGTATTAAACACTCACTGTCTTCAGTCATTTAACATTTGCACAGTTTGCCCACTGGATGTCTCTGTTAACCTAATTGTGAGAGAAAGAGTGTGTTTCCTTTGCCTTATGGGCAATCCAGGAGAGCACTGTGGAATTTACACCAGCCCCCCCCCCCCAATCTTGAAAATTCATTAGGTATTAGAGAGCTCAAGGCCATTTTCACAGCAGTGTAAGGATTAAAAAGGGGGTGTTTTCTCTGTTCTCATCCGACAGGAAAAACTAGCAGAGAGGAAGAAGATTCTGCTGAAAGCAGCTCAGAGGTAAAATAAAATATATATGATTTATATGAGTTATTATATGAAAACGCTCTTTTGTTGCCACAAAGCTCATGTGTCACAATATTTACCAAATTGAATGCTATTATCCCCCTGTCACCGGGTCACTTGATTTTTTTTTCTCCATTCTTTCATGCTGCATTGTACTCGGGGTGATGAATAGCAGCGCCCTGTTTGCACTGGAATAATCTCTCTCCTCACCAAACACATTTTCACCAAACAAAGCACGGCACTCAAGTTCAAACCACTTCACAAGGATTACAGATTTCAAGTTGGTCGTTGCAGTTTGTGCCTGGGTCAATGAAAATGAAGTCAACTGAAAAGTATCTGTATACAAATACACAGTATCTGTGAAAGCTCGACGCTGTTTGTAGATTTAAATAAAACCAGAGCACCTTTAGCACGGCCTACCGAAAAATGAGTAACTTGTGTTGCAGCACACATTAAAGTTGTGTTAAGCTGTTTTTAACGCAGTTTACTGTCCTGACAATAGGATCATAACTTTTTTTAATTCCTTTGTGGCTGCCTGCAACAATATTACTTTGTAGTTGCCTGCGTGTGTAGAAACAAGATTGTAAAATGATACAAATATAAGAAATTTCTTTGCAAAAACAGGGTAATGACAGCCACCCAAACTCAACGCAAGCCACTAAAATAATCCCCACAGCAATCATTAATTTTTGATTTAATGCCATCCATGGTTTTCAACTAATTAATCTAAGATCAAATTATTGCACATTAATTCAATTTTACACAGGATTAATGACTTATTTATATTATATCTTAACATAGACACAGGCGCACAATATTTGTGTTTTGTCTCTGTCTCTACTTCCACCACAAACTCCAAAACAGCAAGAATCAGCTCCGAATGCCAGAATCTGAATGAACCATTTCTAAGCTCTTTTCCTTTTTAGAGTGCGCTTGATGTGTACGTATGCGTGATTGAATGAGAACAATTTTGTGTATGTGAGTGAGTGTATCGGGTTGCACTCTGCGGGGATCTTTAATGAGATTTTTTTGTGCCCACTGTCCTCCATCTCTCTCTCTCTCTCTCTGTCTCTCTCTCTCCATTGCCTGGAAGCCATCCAGTGGCTGGGTTCCCGGAAGGGTGTTAAAGGCTATTTATGTCAGGCATTGTGTGTCCGGCATTGCGTCTGTGTCTGTGTGTTTGTTACAGATAGAGAAGACAGATAGATTAGCTTCATACGGAGTATGTTGTTTGCGGTTGCGCCTCCTGAGCTGAATCCCTTTGAGCATTTTCCGCAGCCGTGCATGTGAAGGTGTACTGTTACGTGTTTGTGTGTGTTTGTTTTCAGTCAACACGAGGAGAAAGAGAAAGCACTAAAGGAGCAGCTCTCACACCTTACTGCCCTCCTACCAACCCTCCAGGTAGTGTAACGACCTCATAATAAATCCTAACAAAAAGTAACAAAAACCACAGCTGCTGACATATTTCGGTTCAGATACCTTCAAAGAAGTACTCTGACCCTTTAACTAAGTAAAACTAAGTAAAACTAAGTAAAGGTCAATGCAATAAAAACCCCACTTTGGTAAAAGTACAAAAGTATGACCAGTTCTGTTTGTTTTACAATGTAACTGATGACATTAAGCAATGTTTTGCAGTTAAAGCTGCTTTATATATATTTAGTCATTTAGTCTTGTGGTTCCAAACCTAGGATGTGAATAGTTATTCAAATAAAACCCTTTGAGAAGTTTAAAGGTGAAATCACTCACTGGTGGAACTGCTAGCAACTCATACTGTACACATCTGACACCTTACAAAGAGTGTGTCCTCTCAAGCTTTGGTAAGGCTTGTAAGGACAATCCAAAACTGTTGGGAACCACAAGCTTTGGTCCTGATGAGTATATTGGGTTTTTTATTATATGTTTTATATGTATATTTTTAATCTGAAACATAACTCCAATTGTCAGATAAACATAGTGGAGTAGAAAGTACAATATCATCTATGAAATGTGGTGATGTAGAAGATCATACTGTGGGTGGTTAGTGTGCAGGTAGTCGTGGGTTAAATTTGATCCCATTTAATCTCAATTTCAGTCTGTTGGTGTCTCATATTTCATGCAGCTTGTTTGAAATCTAACCTTTAATCTCTGATGTTTTTCAGGTCCACCTCGTCACCTGTTCGGCCTTCCTCAGCTCAGCCAACAAGTTTGAGTTTTTGGACATGGGATACGTGAGTACAGCCTCATATGCTAAATGTTCAAAAAATGGGATATGTTGTTACAGTGCTGATGTACACAAACATGACTACAGGACTACATACCAAAATTACCACACAAAAAAACAACAACAGTGAACCAAAACCAGCCAACCACAGTTCATACATCACAAAAAAAGTTTAGCTGAAGAAGTGTTCTTGGCAACAGACAGAGAGTTACAGTATTAGTGGAACTGAACTGGCCTTTAAATGGAAGCTGTCCATAACGTCTCAGCGAGCTGAAACAGGTCACTGAATCACACCCAGATGTTTTCGCTTACGCAGCAACTCATGGAGAGGCTGAAGAGGATTGTAAAGCTCCCTCATCGACTGAGACCAGTGCAGAGCAGCAAAGTGAGTATGAGCAGAGCTTCATGCAGAGCTGGGAAAGGTTACATTCAGAATGTAATGCGCTGCAGTGCACTGATTAGTTGTTTCGCTTGTTCCCAATACAGTTTCACCAGTCTTCTGTGGCCCTTAAGCCCAGAACCAATTTTTCTTGCGAGAAAGTGAGTTCAGTGCCTTCTAATGAGAGCTTTATTCGTTTTGTAACATCACGTCAGTTCACATCAGTATGATGTAAATGTGTTCTTGGGCAAGTTAATGTTTATAAAGAAACACGACACAAGACACACAAAAAACACATATAGGAGGATTCAGTATAAATGAAAGGAAACCTACATAAACCCACTATAGACCATGCTACAGTGAAGGCCAGAACATGACGTGCAACGTATAATTCAGTCCAAGGTCAAACCCGCCATGAAAGTATTACTTATGTTTCTTTACACGTTTATTTACCTTCTTAGGTCTTTATACCTGCAGAAGTCATAGATCTGGTCAGAATATCTATTCTATATATTCTATATCTATTATTCATTTATATGTTTAATTTCTTTTGGCCCAGTTTTGAGTGCATTTCTTATGTTTTTATAGAAACAATAAGACCAAGATGGCAGACACACG
Source organism: Nibea albiflora (assembly GCA_014281875.1). Taxonomy (NCBI): domain Eukaryota; kingdom Metazoa; phylum Chordata; class Actinopteri; family Sciaenidae; genus Nibea; species Nibea albiflora. The sequence goes on along the minus strand of CM024790.1, from coordinate 12,256,180 downwards.
TCCACATTGTTGAAATGTATGAGTCATTTTCTGTCCGTCCTCCATCAGATCAACACGGACTACAGAAATGAGTTTGCTCGATGTCTGGAGCCTTTACTGCTGCTTGGTCAGCGTTGCCCTCCTGTTGCCGGACTCTGTAACGTTGCAACAAGGTAAGATCACCCACCTGCTGCCAAATATTTAGGGTTGCATTTTCCAATGTGTTTCCACCGCCTGAATATCACCATGGCATCATTTGGATTCTTCCAAGAACTCCAAAAAGTCTGGGCAGAAAATTTCACACTTGCAAAGGATCCAAACTCAAAATCCCCAAATGGTTTGCGAGTACAGATGGTAGGCAGCAATGACTGCAGGGAGAGGAAAGGAGGCGCCATGCTGAGTCCCACTATGGCAGTTATTCTGTCTGTGAGCTCTGTACACCGATATGTTAACGTAAGCCACCTTGTCGCATGGGGGAAGGCTGGAAAGGAGGCCCTCAATCATGTTTTAGGCAAGGAGCACAACGTGAAAAGATGGATGAATGAGTGTTAATATCTTTATTTTGACTGATTACAGTGGATGACAATGCTGTAATGTATTTTAACTTTCATTCCTGTCATTCCACTGCTCAGAACAAACAGTCTTGCCCTTTTTTTCTGTACGCCACGTCCCTCTCCACGTACACACACTCCCCTGACTGATATTTTTTTCCACATCGGTGTCTCCCAACTGTTCACAGGTCTTTAAGCCCACCCACTAATGCCAGCATACTGACAACTCTCTTTTCCAACTTGCTTAGCGCCCTGCCAGTGCAAGATGCAAAGTGGGCAGGGATTGGTGGCCGGCCGGCTGGCACTATTTTTATCGTAATTTCACAGAACTCTCCAGGATTCATCTGGAAGTTGGCATGCAGGAGCGGTCGGGCCGCTTTGTTCCAGGACGCTGATGTCACAGCTTTAGCACGGGCAAAGTCTTTAATTGGCGTCAGTGATGGGAGGACAGAAGCTGGGAGGATGACATGTGTATGGCAGAGAGAGAGGGATACATGTTTTAGACTACTGCTGCATCAACACAGGGAAAGAAAGCAGGAGTAAGAGCTTACCGGACCTCAGGTAAATTTATATGTATTTTATTTGAAGTCATTGTAGTTTATTTGTCTTGTATAGAGCGTCATGAGTATGTGAAGTGTCTTATCAGCGTGAACCTGCAATAAATTTAGCATTTGTAGCTGAATGTCTTGAATATTTATAGTGACTGAATGAGTTTTACAGGCTGAATTGTCAGTGTGGGATCAGGGCACAGTTGTATGCTGGCATTTTGCGCTCTTTAGTGAATTCCTGTTGATGCCAGTGACACTGTAAAATGACAGTCGTTACACAAGGTGCTTGACTCCACAATTTGAGTCCACTCCATACTTCAGTTGACAGACGGAGGAGGAAATGGGTTTTTCCTCACCGTATGGTAGTTGCAGAACGCCGCCCACATGGCGTAGCCTGTTACTCAGTGCGACTGAATGTGTTGTTGTGTCTGATACATCTTCTGTCGCCGTCTGAAAGCTCCTTCCCCGACTTGGTGGACAGCCAGCTGGCGCGGTCGTAGTTTTATCATGTTTTCACAGAACAGAAGTGAAGTTTTACAGCTATGTTCTTCCATGCGGCTGATACTGCCGCTTTCGCACTGGACATGTCTTTTAATTGGCTGTGTTGGGACACAGGATGGATGCTCAGAGGACAAGATTCGTATGGCAACGTGAGAGGGATGTAGTCACACATAGGTTATTGGAGAATGGCTTCAGGGCAGTTATGCAGTGTTGGGCATGACGCCAGGAATATGGTCCTACAGAACCGAGATAAATGTATGTTTATCTGGATGTATACTCTACATACATACTTTCACACTCTGGGTGAAGGCGACGGTGAAGAGATGTGAGTGTTCTGAGTGACAGCATGATGTATATATAGCCTACAGTATATACAATCAGGTAGTCTCTCTTGAGATGAAGATCTTTCTTGCAAGAAAAACACAGACGTAGCAGGACAACAACCAGATGAACAAACGCACATATGGCAAAAGCAGGGATGGTACAGTTCTTGTTTGGGTTTGCCTGAAAATGCTGCCTGTGGTTAGTTTTAAACACGAATATGAACCTTTTTCAAAAAGGTAAGTTCATAGGAAAGAAAAGAAACTTGGAGGAATAAGAGCAGTAAATTATTTCGAAGAGGTCCTTCATACCCACCTTGGAAACCAAATGTTATGGATTTATCTAATATTAAGTTTTAACCATGCTATGGTATCTGTATATAGACGTCGATTAATGTCAAGCTGTTATTAATGGGAGAAACAGGCAGTCATGATTTCTCTCCCCTCACCTCAGGCACCAGTCCCCCCTCTCTGTGTCTTGCCGCTCCCCGTCTCTCAGTGAGATGCCCCTGGGCTCTGTGTTCGGGCGAAGGCCCACTTGTCACCGCAACATCTGCACCAAGGTTCTCCTGGCTGAGGGGGCAGAAACACCCTTCACCGAGCACTGCCGCAACTATGAGAACACCTACAGGGTGAGCGCTGCGAGATTTACGTTTCTGACAATTATAGTTGCTTTGAGCTAAGTGCTAACATTCTCAGAATGACAAGGTGCCGATGTTTAGCAGGTATGCACCGTTTTATTTTAGCATGTTGCTAACATGCTAATTGGCACACAATGTACAGCTAAAACCGGTGGCAGTGTTGTGACTTTTGCAATAATTTTGGTCATGAATCATTATATAAATATCAATTAACTTAACTAGTGAAAAGTGAAGGTATCATCAAAGTTATTTGATCATGAATGTGTGTACATGGTAACAAACATGGCAATCCTGTATTTGGATCCCCGTTGGTTGACACAGCAACTTTTCTTTCTGGGTTGAGGTGCCATATCTGATTCTCAAAGTAAAACATTGAAAAGGCAGCAGCCCGATTTCCTCTGGGAACTCCTCCTCAACCTGTCTTGTGGGCAGCAAGGTTTTCACGCTCAGATGCCCTTCACCTCATCAGCACGCCCATCAAATCGCTGCTGTTTTAAAAGCATTGAAACACCTCTACAGTGTTACATCTTATATGCTGCGTATGTGTGTTTATAGACCTTCCAGACAGAGATTCAGAACCTGAAGGACCAGGTCCAGGAGCTGCATCGAGATCTCACCAAGCATCACTCCATCATCAACACAGATAAAATGGGGGAGATACTGGACAGATCGCTACACATTGACAGCCAGATATCCGCCCAGTACTCCACTGTGGAAACTATGAGAGTCATGTTTGAAGAGGTGCGTCAAGTGATACCTTGATGGTTTGACCTTTAGTGTGTACCTACCTCTGCCAGTGAGTTCTGACAGAAGAAAAAAAAAAGGTTTCTACGTTTGTCAGTTCTACTTCCTGCATACTAAAAAGCAATTTTTCACCCATTGCTATAAATTTAGACTGCTAGGAATCCAAACAGAGAGAAAAGAAATGTCAAGGTATCCCACGAGTCGAATGACTGCAGTCCCTGTAATATTGCATTTCGTGATTTGCCACATTCTCGTTACAGATCTGGGATGAGACTTTTCAGAGGGTCACTAATGAGCAGGAGATCTATGAAGGTGACAACAAAATTCTAATGAATCTCTCAAACATTTATCTCTGTCATGTTTTACATTTGGATGTCCTCATTCTAATTGAATTTCCTTCATTTACTGGTTCCAGCCCAGCTTCATGACCTAATGCAGCTGAAGCAGGAGAACTCTTACCTAACCACGATCGCCAAACAGATCAGCCCCTACATCCTGTCCATCGCCAAAGTCAAAGAGAGACTCGAGCCCAGGTGTTGTAATCAGAGGATATATTCCACCATATGGTGCATCTGCTGCCATATTGTTTGACTGATGACAGTGACTGGAAGGAAATGGAGACTCTTGCTGCCTCCAAAAAAGCTTTGACATGAAGTACCACTTCATGAAGCATGGTGGTGTATGTATAGTATTAGGATGGATAAACAAAATGGCTGCAAACAAACTTTTGCATCCTGCTTTCCATTTAAACAACCATCTCACTAAATGAACTGAGTGTTAGACATTCAAGAATTAAGCCTATTAAATTAATTTGTTTTTAATATCATCAGCAAATCCCATAAAAGGACCAAAACCAACAGTGAATTATTAGTAGTCTCTGTAGTTTATTCCTCTGTGCAGCAGAGCTCATAGTTGTCCAAAAACTATTAAAAACACATCAGTGAGCCCCATTGTTGCACTGGGTGACATGTACATTCATTAACATGAACACAGTTTACCTTAGAGTTATTCTTGCTAAAACAGCATCCTGCTACAGGTTCCTGCTGTGCCTTTGGTACAATTTAAGCTCCCATTTTTTAAGTTTTAGTTTCTGATTGTCAGAAAAATACAGAATAACAATAGCCTTGTCCTTTTAATAGCTCCGATAACTAAAGAAATTTGTCATATATCAAAATGTATTTTTTAGGTTTCAGGAGCCTAAAGAGCACCATGACGACCGCACGGAAACAATGCTGAAAATCTATGAAGACAGCACAATTGCTAAAGACAGCCAAGACAGGTATTGACACACTGTTCATAAGCTGATGTTACTTTTCAACCATACAAAAGAGTTCCTCCGAGAGCCACCACAGACCAAACGTCTGCTTTACTCTATTGTATTTTATAAGATGATTTAAGGACTGCACTTTTCAGTAAAATGTCTCCAGTCTCATATTTTATTTGGCTGGAGTTGCAGTGAAAACCACTTTATGGTGGATTTTATTTGCAGAGCTGATGGAGAGGAAACAAATTATTTTCTACATGATCTACAGTTTGTGCGAGCGATTTCTTATTTTGCTACTTGACTATATATTACACACATAAATCAGTTTGGACTGGATATTTACATGAATAAACAAAACAATCTGTCAAAACACTGTAGGTTTGGTAGTACCAGTATACAGTGTCATATATAACCAAAGTCAAAATAGTAAGTATGTGCTCATGTGTTGAATTCTTGAGTGAATCGCCTCATTTATTTTGTCTTGACAGTAATAACCAGGACTGTGTCACAGACCAGGACAGAGACAAGAACAACCGCCCGCTGATTCTCGACTCGGGGGACAGCTCTGTCAAGACCAATCGCACAGGCAGACACAGGGTTCCCACAGAGACGTCCAACCACAATGAGATACCTTCATAAACACCATGTCATTTGATTTCTGCCCTCCCTACCTCCCTCCGTTTTCCCCTCCCTGATCCTGTGCCGCAATGTGCCTTAATTCAACCATAACAAGCCGGGGATGGTATGTGACTGCCGTCCAGATACAGTACATAATATTTTCTCAGCAGTGGGGGAGCTGTCAACAGCTCCAAGGTGAGCCCTCGGATAGACGCTAACTAACTGGATGTACAAACATGGAGGTCAAAGACTCACTGCTGTCAGAGCCGGACGAAGGACGCCCTCCTTGTTCAAAGTGGATAAAGATAACAACATCATAAAGAATTGTTTTGGTGTTATTTAAGAGCCATGGACTGCTTTAATGAGAAAACAGAGTGAATAATATCTTCCTGTATTTCCTTTTGTTGTTCTGTCTGTGCTTTGGCTGTTAAAAACGATAAGTATGCTAAAAGAGTGTGAATTATCGCGCTGTCCTTTCTTTTTTTTCCTACCGTGTGTGGAATTGCTTTTTTGGCGTATCCGTTCTTTGCATAAAACATTTTTTTTTCCTGGAGGCTGGAGGCTGATGATGGATGACTGCACAGGTCCGATTCTTCCCCAAGAAGATTGTTGAACCCGGTGTGACAGCACAGACGGAACGCAGCAAATGCAATGATGTGCATGTCATTCTGGATGTCAGCATAGGTCACATGTTGACGTGTGTCATGTGTAGCATCTCATGCATTAGTCTCCTCCAAAATGAGGCAGTCTTTTCCTGTCTGCAAGTGGAGACTTTTTTTTTTCTTTCTTTCCACATCTCCATGCAAAAAGTGGAAAAGCTAGAGTTACAGAGGTGTGTGAATGTAACTGGCCTTGGCTTCACCTCGATCTCTTGCTAGTTTTTTTTAGACTCCACACTCATTGTCAATATCCCAGCTAACCAAGGCGTTGTAGGAAATATATTCCTCTCGGTTCGCCTCATGACTTCCTTGCACGTCAGTGTGAGCAGCATGTTTTAAGGCGTTTTGCCCTGCAGGAAATCAGCAGGTACACTTTCCTCACATCTCTTCCTTCCCCCTCTCCTGTATATTCCTCTTAATTAATCACGTGTTTTAAACAGACGCCATGTTAAAACTGACAAAACGTGGAACATAATGATGTTTACCCCACTGCTGCAAAGGCAGGGGGGATCCAAATTTTCAATTTGAAAAATTCAGATTGTTGACTCCAAAAGCCTTTTTTTTTTCTTTCTTTTGAAAGACTTTTTGCCAAGAAAAACAACATCTCTGAAAAGAGCTTTGTACACAGGAGCAATTCAAGGTGAAACCTTCCCACCTGCTATCAGCAGGTGAGGATATCAGGTAAGGATGATAATGAGGAACGAGAATGATGGCTTCAGCACTCAGAGGGAGGAGGTTATTTACATTACACGGCGAGAAACTAAAGTGGGTTTGTTCAGAACCGCTGCTTTATAGGAAGTATTGGGGTCATGCTGGCCTTAAGGAACGGTCCTGCTCTGCAGAGGAGTCAGAGGTGCAGATTCATTAAAAATACATTTGTGACAGCAGAGTAACAAATGGCTGTGCCTCTGCTCTGGTCCTGTACTCCCTCCCCACGGTCATTCATCATCTGCACTCATCGAACTACCTGGTCCATGTTCACTGTTCATTATTCTCTCTCAGTCTCTGCCGGGCTCTCTCACCTACTGTTCAAGGGGGGAAAGAAACCCGAAGGTTATTTCACTGCGAGAAAAAAAGGGGCACTCATGGCGCATTTGGAGGTAAAGTTCACAGAGAGATGGTTCTCGTTTGTTTAACAATTAAAGACAGGGCACACCTTCCACCTCGCTTTGCAGCAGCTGCCAGTGAGGCAGACACTTTGAGGTTGTGCTGCCTCGTTTTTTAAACTCTAAAGTCTTCAACATACAATTGAGGAAAAAAAGCATTAAAGATAGAAGAGAAAAATGAAAGTTTAATGATCGCTAATGAGAAATTAGGTCACTGAAGAAATAAGAGAATGACAATAAGAAGAATATAATTAGAGCAAATAGAGCAGATTGAGGATAAAAACATAAGTGGTTATATAATGAGTGTGGAAAACCCTGAATCTTAATTATGCTGCGTACAAAACTGTAATCGGTTGCAAAGATTTTACTGAATGAAGACAGATTTACAGGTGGATATATCTTAATAGATCATTACATTCAGAATAGTGTCTTTCAAATAAAATGAGAGAGTTGAGAGCAGAACCAAAATTCAAAGGACAGAGATACTCACAATGACAACAGAATACTCAATAGTTTGGAAGCTAACTAGCTCATGAAATTACTCTTGCAGGTTAACTCAACAGGTTAATCATAGATCCCAGTCATAGTAATGGACATTTTGGGAAAAGGAAAGATTGATACTACTCTTATGTCTGTAGACACAAGAAAAATGAAGCTACAGCCAGATCACTTAGCTTAGCTTAGCTTAGCTTAGACCGAAAACAGAGGGAAACAGCTAGCCTGGCTCTGTCCCAAGGAAACAAAATCCACTTAGCACCTCCAAAGGTCACTGAACTGTTTAGGTTAACTTAAGTCAGGCTGTTCACAATAAGTCCAGCTTATTCCCCCAAGAGGAAACAAGCATAGTTTTTTTTTTACATTGTTTACTTCTTTGTTCGTTTTATTCCAACATATAAAAAACAATCACTCCTTTTGCTAATGTCTTGGGATTTTGCTGACCCTCTTTTTCTGCTGGCTGCTGTGGACCAGAGCTGGTAATTGGAATCAATTTTGATGCCGTTATCATCGGTGACAGATGCACGAGGCCGCAGTGTGAAAAGGTCAAGGGTTGAGAGAGAGCCGTCCCAGGGGACTCGAGATGCCCGAGGCATAAAAATGTCATTCCTGAGTCAATTTCACATATGAACACCGGTTTAATCTCTGAAGGCTTTTGAGCATGACTGTGTTTCTAGTTCTAGTTTAGTTGGCCACTGAGCAGCTCTGGGCCGTAGGTGGAGGTTAAGTGAGATGTTTAAGATACAGAGACTCCATCTTCCCATTTAGGCCACAGATTATTTATTCTGTGCACAGAAACTCAATTAGAGACACGTGAGTCAAAGAATGTCAATATTCTTTATCACTCACTGCCCCCCATGCTGTATAATTAACCCAGAAGTCAGAGCCAAGGGTTTTTCTTTTGACCTGAGCAGCTCTGAGGGTCATATTTTTATTCCAATCCTCATGACCTACATGTGGAAGTGTTTCAAGGAGAAAACATGCTATTTGCATTTTTTACTACTTTAATTTATTTTAAAATATTTAAGTATGCAAAGATATTTTGGCGGTCTGGGCTTAGTCTGAAAGTCTACTTTACACTGTTTTTGAGAGTTAAGAAAGAAAGCGAATGGATTCATGAGAAAACTATACAAAAATATCATGTAGTAGGAATAAAAGAAAGTCTATATAAACACATGCTTATACGATGATGATGATATATGAAAGTGCCAAATTAAGATTGTATGAGACAAAATACTACAGTAAGTAACCAGCAGCAAACCTCCAAAATGAATGAATCTTTATTTACCTCAGGCACCTCCGTCACTTGTCATATGTGCAATGGATTTTCTATATTACAGTCATAACGGAATAAAAGCTGTTATTTTCACAGTCATAGATTTTCTCAGAAATAAACAACATAGACTCCTCTGGAAGAAAAAAAAAATCTATCGGTCAATTTGATTTCAGAAATATTGGTCACTTCAATATGCTGTAAATAAGACGCTTCTTATTGTGCCGGAGGTTTGCAGTCCTGAAGCCCAAGAATTCATTCTTTCATAAACCTCTCTGGGGATCGTCACTAATGCAATAACAGAGCTGACAAATTGAGTTCCTTTTATTGCATCGACCAACAATGGCAGCAAGCGAGCGTGTCCTTGACTCGGAGGAATCACAGGTGTGAGCCTGAGGATGTGTCAAACCCGCATGCATGCAAGACTCAGGAGAGGCAGCCCAGCAGCTCCTTATTAATCAACAGCTTGTTGGGCTGCTGGCCATACCTCCTCCCTCTTCACCTCCTCCCCCCACCTCCTTCTTTCTTCTCCCTCCTCCACCTTCGTCCCCGCTCCATCTCTTCTTCTTCTTTTTTTTTTTTTACAGCGACAGTCTCTCCCTCTCAGGAGCTCAGCACGAATGAGCCAGTACCACGGGTTACTCATTAATTAAGAAACATAACGTGCTGATTGCTGCGAATACTCTCGCCTGGTTTGAAAACCAAATTAACTTGAAATTTCAATTATGAGAAATTTGGTTGAGATTCCTGGTGAATTATGGCAACAGATAAACTTCTTTCATTTGCAATCTGTGCAGAGTCATTCGGTTTTACAGGCAGCTATTGGCTGACATCTGTATTGGCTGACCTACTGTGTGGCAAACAACCAGTACACTGTGGATGTGAATACATCAGTACAGACTGAGCTCTGTGACCTCTGAATCCTTTCTTTAGTTGGAAGCTTGGTTGTGGTAACTCATGAGGATGCATTTAGATACATTTAACCAGGGCTCCCGATCCTTTCAACTTCAACCAGATCTGGCCTACACCCAGTGTCTATGAGTTCTTCTCTTAGGGCTATGAAAACTATACACGTGTGCAGTTTCCTCTCACCAACCAGCCACTCACCAACGGGAGTTGCTTCTAGCATAGTATAGTATAAATAGTAGTATAACTTTGTGTCAGCCCTCCCTTGAGAATGAGCAAACACTTGTTGCTTTCAGATAAGGTGGATGTGTAACTGTTCTGTCTGTCTCTCAGTGCAACATGACGGTTCTTGTGTTTTTGCTCCAGCTGGACTGACATCAAAAATCTGGTTTGAAAGTGAAATATTTTTAGGCTGCACTCTTGAGGTGTTGAACATGCAGCTGGTACAGGGGGAATGACGGTGTATGTGTTTATGCATATGAACGTGTACGCAATTGCTGCTGTTGCTGAGGCAGTAATAGAATTTTCATTCATGTTTTTTTTTTTTTTTAAGAGGCCTCAGAGGCACTACCATATACAAACAATTGACAAGAGCTCTGCCCTCAAGGGCTCGCGGCTCTGCAGCCTGCACACTTGAGGACAATAGACCATTCAAGCTATGCGGAGTAACTGCTTGGCGATAATGAAAGTCATCAGAAACAGGACAGAAACCTTGACTACAAGTTTATATTCTGTGTGCACTACTTCAATACCTGCGTAATTCATCGAGCAACACTTGTTTTCACTTGGGGTATGGATGAAATATGAAATTCAGGTATTTTTATATTCCAGGTGCGTCCAGCATTATCACTCTAATTTTTCTTGTTTGCAGTGCAAAATTATTCTTTCACTTTCATGACGCTTTTTCATATTTTTTAACATTTCTGTGTCAATTTAAGTCAAGTGTTGCCGTACGTAGTGGCTGAGCTGAGTTCTGGCACTCACTGAAGGTAGTATGGCTTTGGGAATATGCACAGTGGAGTGCGAAAAAAAAAGGGCAAGAACAGGAAACGCAGAGAGATAAATGCGTTGTCTGGTTTGCATAAATAAAAGCAGCGCAATAAAGAGATCTCTGAAAGGAGCAGGGTGAGAGTAAACAGGTGCGACAGGAAGAAATACATGGAGAGAGAAAAATTTGAAAGCTTGCATGGACGCTGTCTCCAAATGCTCCATATTGCTGTGCGTACAGATGCAAATGTTATGTAAATAGTCTGCGTGTGCGCTTATAAAATGTCATTCAACAAATATTCCACATCGCTTCTTTTTATTATTAAGAGAAAGAAAAGAAAGAACTTGCCACATGAAATTTTTAAATCAGAAGCAACCTTGAAATAAATAAAAAAAAACAGCAGCAACAAACACTTTTATGTCACCAAAAGACTAAAAATTAGGACCAAAAGTGAAAGTCGAGCTGCAGGATTTTTTCTCTCACAATTTTATTTGAGTGAAAACTAGTGACAGTCTTAAAGTAGTCTGGCCTTGTGCCTTTTGAATCAGAGCAAGAGACATTAAGCTGAAGCAACTACAGCTGCCTTACTTTAGGACATGGCCACCTTTTCAAGAAGCTCTTTGAAGCAAAAGAACAGTGTGAGATAAATTTATTAAAAAAAGATACATTTCTTGCCATGTTAGATATTTCTTACAGTTAAATAATACTGTTAAACTCTATGTGCTGACTTTTCCTACAGTAAAATATGATCTTTCAGTCTCTTACAGGACAAACTGATTCATTAAAGACCTCCCTGAGAGGCCAATTCATACCTGCAGGTGCAAAAATATGTGCTGTTGCCTTTCTGCAAGCATTTCTAAATCCAAAACATTTTCTCAGAACGTACTTCTTTATTGTCTAATGCCATTAAAAGTGTAACAACTTTGCCGTGCTCGTGCCTCCATGTTGCCGCTACTACTACTGCCAAGTTATCACGCAGAGCTGTAAGTTGGTGCTGAAGGGTTGGTCGGGTGTGGACAAAGCAAAGTTAAGGCTGATCACAAAAGACAGATGGTGTGTGAATTAAGATATAATTTTAATCTCATGATCTACAGTATATGAGCTGTGAGCAGAGCAGATTATTTCACAGACTATGACGTGACCACGGCTACGACATCTCCGTCCGGTCATGTAGGTGATTTCGAAACAGGAACTGAAAACACACAAAAAAAACTAAAACAGAACTGAATCCGAAACAATGTAATCACCCAATCACCCAATAATCCCTGCAGCCACAGCTTCTGCTTTGCTTACACTCTAGCTGGCACCACATTTGCTTAATTTGCACACTAAAACTGTGTGCGCACTTATTCAGTGTTCAGTGAACGATGTGCAATATTTCACACTGTAACAATTCATTTAACATTTGTGATATAAAAAAAAAACAACTTAGCTATCAGAGGCTGCACAGGTTTTATTTTACAAAAGAGTTTTCAAGGCACTCTAGAAGCTTCAACAACTGATGAATGATTGGTTTAAAGGGGCAGTGTGTGAGATTTAGTGGCATCTAGCGATGTAGTTACTGATTACATTACATTTGTCCTTTCTGGGCTAATGTAGAAACAGCCATTCACAAAACACGTTTCGTTTTAGCCTTATTCTTTAAACCACTAAATCTTTTGACTGAACCGACACTGGACCTTTAAATTGAAAATATGTGTTGTGTTTGATTACAAAAGGTTCCATATGTCTCTATTTTATATTCTAGTTTTATATTTTTATGTGTTGTTCATAGTTACAGTGCAAAATGTGACAGTACCTTGAATACTTTGCATAGCTCGATACCAAGACGAATGACGGCAGCATGCTGCACTGTGCTACGCATGTCTTGCTCATTTCTCGCTCAATTATCAGAAGAAAGGCCTCCAACTTCAATTTGGTCATATGTCTCCGACTCAGTGTAAAGAATGTCACAGCTCTTATTAGTTGAAAAAAGTACAAAAGGCACAAGGTTGGGCGTTGAACATTCATTTCAGTCCTCTTTGAGTTGAGAACTGTCCAGTGCTTTAAGCATTGCTGTACCGTGAAGCAAAGACTAATTACTGCGGACGAGGAGAACGTAATAATTTACAGATCGCAAAGTGCCACTTTTTTTTAAAAATGACCCACTTGGAGAAAAAAAAGTAAACTGACAAAACTGCCGCAGACACAACAGTTCAATTCAACACCTCTCGACTAAAAATAGCAGGCGTTAACATTAACAGTAACGTGGCATGGGAGTGGTAGGGCAGTGTTTCCTCTGTATCTATTCAGCAGTGATGTGCCAACACGGCAACAAAAACAAAAAAAAAGGAGAAATTAAAAAGGTATATTCATGCCATATTTCATTGTAAAACACAAACAGGGCTAATGATTTAACATAATAAAAGTATTTGATTCATTTCCAGCGCTGCAATCTGCAGCAGACCGACACATGACGTAGAATCGATTGTAAAAATTGCCTCTGAAGCACTGCTGTGAAAAAAGCCAGAGGAAAACAATGCATTGTTCAGCGCCTTGTTCTCTCAGTATGTGCGGACTCCTGGTTTGCTGTCCTGGGCCTGGTTAAAGGTATTCGCTGGGCTGGAGGTCTCATCCTGCTGGTCAATAGACTGGTAGGCCTCTCTGTTTCGTGATACAGAGGGGAAACCTGCGGAGACAACCCAAAAAAGTCTTCAATACACACTGCCAACCCCTGCCAGGCAAATGTATTATTCATAATAATACATTTGCCTAGAAACACGTGCGACTAATCAAGGATGTTGCATTATACATATTAGAACTGTTTCCAGAAGAAAGAATCCTCCTACACAACTCCTGTTTTTCTTGATTTTTAACACTCTACAAACACACACACAAATACACACACAAGCATGCGCACGCACACACACAGATTCATGACACAGTTGGGCAAATTTGTTATCTTGACTTGAGCATCTGGCCCCCTGGATGCATCTGGATAAATATAGATTACACTGTTGGAAACTGTGCCAGCACACAGTAAAGCATACCTGTTCTCTGATGGACACTAGGCTGAGAAACCAGCTAATTACATTTGAATAAACCTTGTTGAGTGGTGGTAAAGTTCCTCCCAATTCATTATTCGCTTTTCATGTTCACTACTGTCTGATTAGCTGCTTGTTCTGCTGCTTGGAACAGACCATCGATGATCCTAGAGTGACTGAAACATCTTCAACAGCATTTCTCAGGTGATCAGAATCATCTTCTTGGATTCTTTGGAGCGGTTTACACCCAGAAAAACCCAGCCGGGTGCAATGCACCTCATATAAACATTCTGTCAAGGCAATACACCGATGTTATACATCTGAAAAGTCTTACAGGACTCACTATAATGCTCAAAAACAAACAGCCCTGGCCAGAATACCAATGACGCATTTTTTGAAAGTTGAAAGGCTCACACACTCTTACCTCTGCATGGCCCAGAGTCCTATTACTATGACAAACATGCCTATATTAATGCTAATCACACAAGCCATTTACCTTCTTTGCAGAAGGTTCGGGTGAACAGCTGTGACGTTTATTATTTTATTATATTTAAAAGCATAAAATACACAAATAAGTCTAAAAGAAACAGCATCATGTTGCTTAACAAAACCTGTCTTACTCTTTGTGTGTATTCCAAATAGGTCACATTGACTGTCTGCTATAAGCGAACATTATCTCGACATTAATTAGGCTGTTTTGAGAATGTGCACCATCATGCAGCTCTGCTTTAAACGTATGCAAAGAGAATACACAAACACAAATGAGCTGTCTGGAGAGTAAAACTATGAATAATACATACTGTAGACACAAACTTGCAGAATCATATAAACCCATATAATGCAACAGACATGAATACAAACATACTGTGCTGACAAACACACATATTCAGGCAGGTATGGGAGAGTAATGAGGTGAGGACAGACAGATGAAAAGAGGAAGAGATGAGCAACAGAACAACAACAAGATAACAAGAGGGAAATAAAAGACAAGTCTTTTTTTGTCCTGCAGCCTGATTTGTGATCTTACTTCCTGTGTGGGAGAGGATGGAAGAGGATGATTGGAGAAGAGAAATGGGGGAGAAAAAAAAAAGGAAGAGGCCAGGTATCAATAGCGGCGGCCAATAAAGGCACTGTCAGCACTATCCGTAGTGCATCGACTGTCCACAGAGGTCTCTAAGTCTGAGAGGTCAAAGATCAGCGGTGGAGAAGAGAAGAGAAGAGAAGAGAAGAGAAGAGAAGAGAAGAGAAGAGAAGAGAAGAGACAAATGGTCAAATCACAACAGAAAAACACGGAACAGAAAGACAAAAATTACAACATGCAAGAAAAAACAGGGAAATTTGGGTTTTGACAAATTCATACACATGAAGATTTCACAACAGAGAACATTAAGAGTTAATGCCCAGCAGTCAGTTAACATTTTGCTGATCCCCGCCCTGTTACTGTACTTATGTTTTATATTCTGGTACAGTTGGCTAGCTAGACAGATTTTACCACTTGAGAATGAAAATGTGTCTATGATGATTTCAAACAGATGTAAACAAAATGGCCCTCTCATTTTCAGCTGGTGAACGTCATTTCATTCAGCTGTTGCTAGCAGATGTTCACAGCAATTAGCTAATTAAGGCTCCGTTAACGCAGAATGACTTTTGTCTACAGCTTCCATGTGTGAAAATGAAAAACCTGCAAAGGGCCTTAAATATGAATTGGATGCATGTGCGATATTGCACTGTGGTTAGCTGGCTGACAATGTTTGAATTCTTGCTATAAATGAATGAATGATTCGTTATCTTGAGTAATGAGTTTGGCTGGAGTTAAGTCAACCGGTCGCGGTGGATGACCGTCCACCATTGAGCTTGGTTCTGCTCAAGGGTTTAGCCAGGTGAGCAATTCAGCCCGCCTCAGCTCAACTGGTCCACATCTTTGCCCATTTTTAGATTAGCTGTTAGGCAGCAGAGGCGAGAGGCAATCTGAGCTTCACAACTGTCCATGGAAGGCAAACTGTGAACGTAATGTTAAATGTGTGATCGCATTCTCTCACAGCCTTTATTGTTTTAAAGGCAAAAATACAACTCCATCAAACCTCAAGCAATTTAAACAACAATAAAAGGCCCGCCGATTAAAATTCAGTCTTATCCCTGTACGCCTGAATCAACAGTTCACCCACATGCACCTGATTGCCTGGTTCCCAGAGTGCTGGATGCAGCAGGGAACCATGTTAATGCCGGCTATGCAATCAGACTGCAATTAAAATACACATTGTCAGAAGCTAACATTAGCAACATTCATCAGTCACCACGCAGCCAATCACAGCCTAATGGATGTACCTGCTGTGTGTATGTGGCATTAGAGAGTGCGGATTCATCAATATTCAATTATCCTCCAAACATTCAAATCAGGAGATGTACATGATGTGAGATGTGTATTTTGTCCAGTGTTAGCCGCAGTGCAGGAGAAATTTCATTATGTTTACCAGTGTGTAGTATAGTAAATTGTCATTTTAGCTGCTGATTATAGAGTTAATAATAAATTACATCTCTGTCCTCCTGGTTTATTTCTGCCATTTTTGCTGTTCTTCTTTTTATGGAGGGCAAGAAAAGCTCACCACCCCTGTGCAGAATCATCGACTGCACTACAAATAATAAATATAACTACTTTTGCGTTAATCTATATAAATGAAGCCATGAATAACGTCTCTGGGAATTTAAGAGTCCGGCAGACGTCACAGCTCAGTGAGATTTCTGATGGAAAAGCTCTCAGCAGTGCAAGGAGTCCAAAAAAAATCAATGGCCACACATGGTTAATCACAGAGCACATCTTGAGTATCTTCTAACCAGTCAATGGAAGAAGTGGACTTATCATTTGTTTGTCCACAAGTAGGGGGCTCTATACTCAATGGTCAATAACATCACAAAAATCTCTATTTCTGTGGACAAACATGCTGCTCTAACTCCATTTCTCTTTCTTTCAATTCAATCCTGTGCTTTTTTTTCTCTATCATGGCAGATTATTAGTTTTTCAGCCTGCATCGGTTTAATATGTTCCTCCAAGCGGTATAAATCTGTGGCCAGTATGACACACAAATGTTATAAACAACTCGTGGAGAAATGATTACTGCAGCTTGGATATTTTTGCTGCATTTGAAATGTCTTGTGACTGTAACTAATTAGTTTGACTGTGGGATCATCTGCCAGTAGTTTAGCACAGAGTCTTCCCAGTCTTGCGTGCTTGCACTTGGTATCCGCCTTTCATGACAAACAGCATGAAACAACATAGGAAAAGCACCACTGGACACATGCTTCACATTGTACCTCCAACTTTGGTCACACCCAGGACTGAAGATTCTTTTTCTGTGAGGAAACCTCAGATATTTTAGATAATTTCTCACTGGTTCTGAAATTATACTAATTTCATAACCTAAAATGTGAAACCTTCTCAAAGGGGAAGTAGATCGCACTTAGTTAATTCCAGTATGCTGTAAATTAGCCTCAGTTTCCACTTCAAGAATTACATTTTTGGCAGAACTTAAATTCATGTGATGTCTCCTAACAAGCCCTATAGTGGCATGCGATTACTTCCTCAAAAGTCTGCAAACTCCTTGTGTTACTGCGATACTCGACTCATCTTGAAGCACTTACCAAAGTTAATGTTGTAATCTCCTCCACGTTCGCGGTACATTTGGTAGACGAAGAAGCAGGACACAGGTTTGAGCAGCAGGCTGAGGATGGCCATTCCTGCGCTGAAGCGAAACACGTCTCTCCCTCTTTCTACCGCAAAGTCATTGAGTGGGTAATAGATCCCAAAATGGATGATGTCGGTCAATATCGTCGCGACCATCCCTATCAGAAACTACAGGAAGAAAACAAACAGATAAAGATGTCTTAATGGATACAGATGGCGTGTGAAGCATTTGCACCTCCTGCACAGGTCAGTACGGAAAGCGTTTTCATGCTCTGAAGTGCCAACACATCTCTGTAACTATGCCACAGGTAAATATTCTTTGCAATAGATTGTGCGTGGAAAATAAAGACTGAGAAAAAAAAAGAAGAGAAAAAGAGCTTTGTGAGAGAAATGAGTTAAAAATCTAAGTGGTGGTGCCGGGAGGTCAGGATGAAAAATGCAAGCATTGCAGAAGAAAAGAAGATAGCAAACACTGAATTTAGAAAATTCTCTACTATCGTTATTATCTGGGACAATCCATATTTTGGGACGTGAAATAATTTTCCAGCCAGAACAAAGAACAAGCAGTTCCAGAACAGAACAATGTGAGTAAAACATGTGATGACTGGACAAAAAGATACAGTGAAATCACCTTAGACTGAAATTATTAACAGAAGAAGATACAGTAGACTACAAAGCACACGAGGAAGCAGGGCCATATGCTAGATCTTATACAGTTTGGCCACCTCAGCCCTTCCTGAGGGACCCTGGACGTGAGCAAAAGTTACACTGGACTTGAAAGGTACAAGGTAAAAGGCTCCCCTATGGTTACTTCCTGATAGCATTGACAGTCAGACAATCCATTACTGTTGAAGGGGGTCATTGAAAGAGTCACTCGACAGCTGGCTGGCTAGTTTTTGTTTCTTTTTGAGGTGCCTCTTGTTGACCCTCAGCTGTCGAGTATTTACTTGGCATGAAACACAACAGTATGGCAGTCTGGGGCCGCTTCCACAAAGACAAAACTCTAGTTTAGGTTTAGTCAGACTTCAGATAGACGTCTAAATTCACACCCCCTGTCTTGACTATGTTGAGTGACTGTGTATTCTGGGTAAATTAACAAGGTCCAGTGGGTAAAATTTAGGGGGCTCTATTTCCATCATATTGAAGAAATGCAATATAATATGCATAACTGAGTTTTCATTTTCAAAAGTGTGTCATTATGAATTCCCTCAAAATAAGAATTTATTTTTACGCTGCAGGTCCTCTTGCACGGAGTCCGCCATGTTGAACCACCATGTTTCTACAGTATCCCATAAAAGACAAATTAAAGATCTAGATAGGGCCCCTCACTGTAGCTTCCCCTTCATGCTACGAAGGAAACATGATAAATACAACTAAATACAACTGACTTTTACAAAACATGGATGACCAAGCATCCGTATGAAACCTCTGGACAAATTCAACAAATAAAAGGACACGTAGACATTTCTTACAAAATTCCAATACTTCCAATAACACTGTGCAGAGCTCTGAATCTGTAGCTTCTTAATGTGACAGAGTACTACCAACTCAGGATAGCTTCTTTTAGACAAATGAACTGCTGAATATTTCCAACAGATTAGTTCAATCTCTAAAAAACTATTTTCCTTCTTATAACTCACTCCGCAACATTTATTTTAGCCACAAATTATGAGCCATGTTTTCCTCTTTTTTTTGTCATTTGATGCCACTGATCAGCAGTTGTCATTGTTACCACAGAAGAATGAGTTGTAGTTCAGAGTTAGGGTAAGCTGGGTAACTTTTTAACTTGGCTAAACAATACAGACCAATCTAAAACATCTTTGTGAAACTGGCTCCAGGTGCACCATGAAAGCCATGGATACTGTACTCCCTGAATTAAAGGAAAGCTATCTTTCTCAACAGGGATGCTCACAGATTGGCCTAGATTCCTCAGACAAATAGGTTAGCACGGATACGCATTGCTGTGCCTATAGTTAGACTCATGTACGCGTCACATGATGTTAAGATTTCAGCCTGCATGAAGGAATCATGGCGAGAACTCACCATGAGCACAGCATCGATCGAGTCCCTCTGTGCAATGGCCCAGACCCCGACAGCTAAAACACCAAAGTTCCCCCAAGAATAGGACGGGGGCAGCCACGCCATGCATCCCCTTCAGCAAACACACAATTCATACAAGACAGAGTCACATTTCAAGGATTGCATTTGATTGTACAAATATGAGACGTGGAGGTGAAAGAACCGGCCTGAATCAAGAGTCTGTGTGTGAATATGTGTGTGTGTGCCAGAAGAGGAGAGAAATTCCTCAGGTTTGTGAAAAAAAACAAACCTGTGCTCGCACTCACCATGTTGTAAGCAACCAGTGCACAAGTACTATGGCCTGTGATAGAGGACAAAAGATGGGGGTTAAGGAGAAATATAGGATTACGGGTCTTTTTAATACTTTCCTTGGAGTTGTAAACATTGTAAACAGAATATCTTTGGGTTATGGAAGTCTGAAGGTGTCTGGGATCATGCAAAACTGGCCATATTTCTCTATGTTCTTATATTTTATAGACCAACCAATTAACTTGATTTGAAATGAGGTTTAATTAATTCTGAAAATAACTTTTAGATGCCGTCCTACAGTAGCTCAATCCATCCAAACTACAGGACCAAATGTAAAACATGTGATCAATTTGCGTCTGGCATAAAATGTGAAGCTGCGTCAGGATGATTGATTTCACATCTCCACAGATTTTCGCAGAGATTTCTTAACTCAGATTATAAATCATATCCCTTCTTCTTCTTCTTCTTTTCTGACTTGTTTAAAGTTTCTGGGCTTTGATAAGAGCTGCTCAAACTTCTTCTGACCATTTTACCCTTTAACTAATGGCGCAAAGGTATAACTCAATTAAATGCGTCCCCCTTTTAAAGGTTAGGACATGACTTATATTTCCTACAGTAAATTTGGAGCCTCTAATAGAGTTACTGCTAATGTTTTGAAACACAAGAAATCAGAAAAAGATGGTTCATGTGACAAATAACAACCTTCTTTCCATTTTCTGTGAAAAAGTCCACTGTATATAACTTCTACTGGATCTTTTGCCAAAGCTGTATGACAATATATCTTATATTATGAGCAGATTTATCACTATATTTGAGTTTCTAGCATCCAATGGTCTGATTTACTCTATAAAAACACAATGACTTTGACATATTTTTGAAGGCTTTATCTACTAAATGACACTTTTACTTCACCACTTCACACAAAAATCCCAACATTTTACTACTTTAACGTGATGTCTGTGTCAAGTTGAGGCAGGTAGTTGCCACACAGGATTCAGCAGAGAGTTGAGCAACAAACTTGACATCATCACATAATTTAGCACCAGCTTTGGCGCTAAACCAAAACAACAGCCCAAAGCACCGTTAACCACTGTATGAATACAGGCTGCATTCAACGATACAATCAAATAATCCACAAACTCACCTTGAGATTTATGGCAGGGATTTCCATAATATGCTGTTTGGTCAAAGCAGCTCTTCAACTTGTTGAGGGAGCTACATGAAAGAAAGGCAGGTTCCCTCTTACACAAACTTCTCCCCAAAACTCCTCCTCCCCTCAGCACAGCCTGCAAACATAAACCATGTGACAGCAGCCTGACTACTTCCCATGTGACTCCCACCCACCTCACCCCTCCTCCTCCTCCTCTTCCACCTCCTGCTCTCTGCCGTGGTCTTTAGTCTCTAAACAGGGAAGAAACCACATGAGCATCAACATTGGTCACACTTTTTTTTTCTCTTTCATTTCCAGTTTTTAGTGGGCATGGTGTCCCTCCAGTGGTTCACTATGAATGATCAGGAATGTAGCATGTCTGTTTGAACATGTAAAGTATGTCAGTCAGTCCACGACTTTGGACAAACAATAGATGTCTAATATTTAAAGAGATTTATAATTGTATATTTTACTGCATTTACTTGTCAGCTGAGCAAATGAACACGACATGCAACACATCACATGTCAGCTGCAGTGTAATCATTTGAAAATTTAAAATGAATCTGTGTTTTTATTCAGTAACTTTAAATCTATGGTCAATCAGTCGTGAGTAAATTTTCATCTTGGCAAGTTGACAAATATCTAAATAATCTTTAGATCTTATAGCGCTTTGTTATCTGTAATATGAATAGGGATCTTTGAAATTGATAAAAAGCTTCATAAAGGAAGATAAAACTCTAAAATGTAAAACTTTAAATTAAAATGTGATGCACAGTATGTGCAGAACAAAACAGACAAGGCGTTTACAGCCCTGTGAACACAGCAAGATTTGAGTAGTAACATTGCTCAAATGAAAGGGTTAACAAGCTGAAGTCTGCTGGGTATGATGTTTACCATCTTAGTTTAGTATTAAGTTAGCAGCTGCTGATGAGCACTGAACCACAAAAAGTATAATAAGTGGAAGGAAAGCTCCTGAGTCTAAAGCCAATGTCATATTCCTCCTAATGGACAGCAGTGAAGGATAAAAGAAAAAGAAGTCTGATTGTACCGTATGAAAAGATAACTATAAGCCTTACTGTATTTATTATCTCAGGAAACTGTTTTTAATTAGTTTATGGACTCAATCAGAGTCTTCTTCCATACAGAATAATTATAGTCGCACTTACTTAGAATAGAGAAATAACAATGGATATGCTCCGCAGCTCCACCCTCTTGTTCAAATATGGTCACTTCGGTGACAGTGACATCATGTTGGATCTGTCCACTATTATACAGTCTATGCAGCAGTTTAAACAGCTGGTATCTGGATCAAAATATTGGACAAATGAAAATTTTGACTTGATGACATTAGTTGTGAAGTTAAGGACTCATTAGGATTCATCCTCTGGGTACCATCAATGTCTGTACAAAATGTCATGACGATACATGAAACAGTTACATGAAACAGTCAAGTTATTGCAGTCTGGTCCAAAGTCGTGGACTGACTAACAAACATTTTCATCCCTTGAGCCTTGTTGCTAGCATAGCCAAAAACAGATATTTGAGCTAATAATACATGTAAGGTTTTGATGTTTTTGCTTTGATGTTCTGCCAATCCATCATGCACTAAATATATAAAAGGCAAATATTTCTTCAGAGCAGCCTCGACAGACATGAACTGTAGTCAAATAAATAACAACACTACCTGTACAAACTTGTAAAGTTATAACTCCCCACAAAACAGTGTGCGATATGAATGATTAATGCTGGACTTTGTTCACCTGCAACTTCTTCTTCAGGCCATTGCTGCAACCAAGGAAATGTTCTCGCTTTGTCTTTCTGAGCAAAAATAAGGCTAGTTTAGGTTAGCGTGAGTAACACGTACAGATTGACAAGGACTGACCCAATTCATTTAGCTCACAGCTGAATAAATTAAATGTTGAAATAAACTATTGTCAGACTGATACTCCGCTGTCGAGGTGTATTTATCAGCCTGTTTGTAGCATTTTGTAGCAACACTGCACAATGCTAACACTCCACAGAAAGATACTTCATGTATTTATACAACAGCTCAGTTTACCATGATATTTAATATAGATTCATGGATTCATGATCCCCAGAGGGTGACTTGTATTGATTTATAGGGATTCCTGATCTCTTTTGCCACAGTCATGTCAAGGATATTCTTCTTTTTCATTTAATCTCCTAAGGATAAATAAAGTGTGGTCTTGTTGTGGTCACTTATCTCTTCTCTTTGGAAGACACACAACTCCAACACAGAAATGGATTAGAGTTTGTAATAGACGCCAATTAAAGGGTTTAGTCCAACGTATAATTATTAATGATGAAAAAAAATAAGTTTTATTGACATTGTTGCATCTCATTGCAAAGCGCACATTCAAACCAACAGAACAGAGAAAGAAGAATTTTCTTAATTTATCTCTTCAGAAACTTCCTCTCACCTGTAGATCATATTCTCTCATCTATTCCCACCTGATCGTACTCTCACCTGTTATCGTGGTCACTCGATAGAAAATCCCATACACTGAATAAGACCTTGGAGTAGCTAGTAAATGGTTGTTCAGTTATTTCCAAGATCAAGAACAAAGCTGTTTGTTCATGCATCTATAACTAACCTCTATATCAGAGATAAACATATCTGCCTTTCACTTCTGACTTTATTCTTATGTACAAAATCATGAATTATTTGTCGCTTCTGGGTTTTCTGACTGACAGTTTCCCTCCCCGCTGTTGCTTGTCTCTCCACAGACTGGATTTAAGCACATTAAACAATTCTTTAAAATGCTAATGCGGGACGCCTACTTAGTGATTTCTTTTTCTACGAGTCTGACTCATTCCTTCTTGCATTTTGCCTCTTATACCCTCGAGGAGATGATCCATTGTATGCTTCAAGCGTGGCAGATGGTCCGCGCACTCCCATATCCAGTGTGAACTCTGACCCCCAGGCGACCTCTGACCCCTGTGAATGGACATGACTCAAGATTTCTGTCTGGAATTGAAACATTTATGCTTTCAAACACTTCAGAGCCTCGTTTAGCAGTTCCAATACGCGCGTCCAAATGTGATATATGTCAAACTGCGATTGCAGTGTGACAAATGTGGGGCGCGTTATTTAATTTGAGATGTAATGTCTTTAACCATCAGAGGGAAAGCAATTATTGGAGCAGTTAATGTAATTGCAAATAAAAGATGGTTTTTACATCCTAACCCGCTGAGACATGTGAGCGGTGAAGTGCATAAATGTGATGCTAGAGCCTAGGGTCTATTTTCGATACTTTTCATGAAATGATTTATGGTCTGTTTCATAATTTCTGATGCTCCACAGAGACTGCAGAACTTCCCGCAGCTTTGTTTACTCGTATGTAAATTGATCTTATACCTGTGTCCTTTTGAGATTGCCCTGATCCTGAGAAGTTGCGTTAAGATAGCAACTTTGGTAATTAATGGCTTCAAGAAAGCCTTAAGAAAGGTAGAAGTGCCTTTGTGTTTGTGATGTGAAGCTGCAGCTCTGCCCGGGATGTGGCTGTGTGTAATCTATCACTTGGCTGGCTGTTGGCCAGGTTTCAACAGGGCACTCCACCAGAGCACTATGTCAGAGGTAAGTATTAAAAATACATCACTACTGCTTTTATTCTGTGGCCGTAAATCAGGATGGCACAATCACAGTCCAACTGGTGGTTAGGAAAGGATAATGAGCCTCATTCTAATCAAATATGTATACGGTTTTCAGAGGCCTCGTGTATTTGGATCAGAGACACGTTGAATGTCATTACTTGTACTTTCTCGAAGGCGTCATAAGCTTTGCGTTAGGTTGTGACGCAGTTCAGGGTACGATAATGCGTGTCAAAGATCGCGGCATTCATGGAGACAGATGGTGCCTTACCAGTCGAATCAAAAGTTCTAATTTTCTGTGACAAAATCAGTTTACGTGAACAAATGTCATTTTATCCTTCTGAAGCATCCAAAAATTGTTAAATTCCAAGAAAATGAAGGAAACGAAACATTAAATATCTCACTCATCTTCATCTTCAGACCGTGGCTATGAAATCAGTGGAAAATGCAAAAGACCCTATTATAGTGTTTGGTTTGTCTGTTCTGGGCTACATTAGAAACATGGCGGTTCAACATGGCGGACTCCATGGAAGAGCATCCGCAACATCTACATATATTTAAGGCTCATTCTAATGTAACAAAAACATAACTGTTAAATACAAAAACATTTCTGCAACATTTTGTAAATAGAGCCCCCTAAATATAACACACTGGAAGTTTTTTTTGTACAGTCTAATAAGTACAGAGCTAATTGTACTTTACTTTTACTACACTCAGCCACTCCCTCCAACCAGCCTTGATCGTTCTTACCTGCTCACCTTCATCACTCACCTGTTCATTATTCCCCTCATTACTCCCCAGTATATATACTAGTCCACAGCCACTAGATCTCTGCCTGATTTTCCTTTTATATCCTGGTCTGCTGAATTTTGTACTCCTGAACATTTCTCTATTAAAGACTCTTTACCTGAATCTTGCCCCCTGAGTTGTGCCTTTTCTGTTTTTTGTTCTGTTTGTTTGACCTCTTGCCACATTTCAAATGTTAATGGGCAGTTCTGTGGTTTTCTCAGATGTATTTTAATTGAAATAACTGAGTGCAACATTTCACAACAAAAGCAAAGATCAGCAAAAAGTCAGAAGCAGAACTTTTGTATTTTCTTCTTTCCAACTTCCTTCATCAAGTCTCAACCCCTCAGATTTATCTTTGACCGCTCAGTCCAACCCCAGATTTGGAGACCACTGGGTTGAGCCAATGACCTGTGTTTAAAAAGTAATTTCAAGCAGTTACAACAGTAAAATCCTGCTTTCATGCTGATAAATGAGTATCTAATATTGTAATCTAAAAATATATCACTGATGAGGTACTGATAATACTTTAATCTAAGTTGACTTTTACAAAAAAATTGTTGTATTGACACTTGGAAGATCTCTGGATACTTCTTTGCGTACTCATGGGCCTGAGTGAAGCTGCAGTCCCATCATACAGGTCAAACAAGACAGACACAGCGAGATAATTCTGTCCAATCACATCACAACAGAGACAATATCCTAGTAAGTGTTTAATCATGAAAACAAAAAGACACAGCATATAGACAAACATGTTTAAGTACAGTATAAATAAAACATATATTAAGACATGTAAAAGGAAGGTCAAACAAGCATCTTTGTTTATTCTACTGTTAAGTACGTTTGAAGAGAAGTGTCAATTAAACAAAAAGTTCTCAATTTCAACACATTCATATTTACAATACAGGACAGCAGACTGGGTTCAAATAGCGTAAAAAGTAAAATAAAAGTAAGAAAAGTAAGAAATAAAATGTAGCAGAAAACAATGAAACTAATTCAACTGTCATTTTGGTGTAATTTATGTGAGTGACAGCTTGAATGATCCTGAAGCAGCTAAAAGCGCAGTAATCCAATACTAAAAATGATTTGTAAACATTGTTTGATTCAGATCAGCAGAGACAGACAATCAGATGCAGGAACAAAAAAACGTGAGACACATTTGAAAATCTGCTTTTGCTCAAAAATTCAAACAAACATAATGGTGGTAAATATGAACAGATAATCAATGATGAGTTTACAGCGATGTGTTGCCAGCCAAGTGAATATTATGCCAAATAAAAAACACTTTTTTGAAAAGAAAATTGGTCATTGTGGACTGTTTTTGAAAGTCCCTCTTTATATTTTCTTTCAAAAACATGTACATATGATACTGTAATTGATGCTGCAGGGACCAAAACTGAATTAAGACTGATGTACGGATTTAACCAAATCATAAGTGCTTAAAGATGGTGATTTGCTGGATTAGAAAGTGTGATTGATCCCACAATGGAACATTCAAACAATATTTCAAATGAAGTTACCTGTTATTTTGTGATTAGATGTTGATGTTCAGATGATTTACATTGTCGGATCAATTTGAAAAACCAGCAAGCTTCCCCCTTTCAGCACTTAGTCTGTTATCAGTGTCGTGTGATGTCTTGGCTGTGTTATCTAGTCTGTCATGGGGCTCATATATCCTGTTCCTCTTCTTTTTTAAGCTTCTCCATCTTGTCCTCCTCCTCCTTCTCCTTAGATAGTGATGAAGCCTCCTTGGTCACTGCTGACTGACTCTGGTACCACACAGCGACCCCTCCTCCTGGTCACACGCCGCTTCCGGTGGAATTTAGCGTAACAGCGAAACCCTGAAAGATCATAAATAAGCTCTTATATCTGAATAGATTAAACAGTTTGGTGTGGATGTGTTTAAATGTAGAACAGCAGTAACTTTGAATTAGTTTTAGGATCATATAACTGAATGAATCTGCAGCATTATAGAAGCTAAGAATGTAAAAACGTAATGAAAGTACTCATGTAACACTATATGTGTATGAAAACCGACCCTGACGTGTAATCGGCCTCTAAAACAAACAATCCATCAAATCAACATTTTCCAAACTCAAAAACAATTTTACAAAATCAACATTTATTAGCAGTGGGACATTTTTTTGTTTACCATCACGTCAGTTTGCCACTCCAGGGGCCCGTACCCGTCACCACTCAATGACTTAATTATAAACACTTGGGGAAATGACTCAAATACAGAACTGCACATGAAAAGATAAGCAGCTGCTGTAAGCTTTTAGACGCCAGACAAAGTTTTGCTTTGAAGCAAAAGTTTTAGGATGTATGATTATTCACTGTCTGGCAGAGAGTTAGACGAAAAGATTAATACCACTCTCATATCTGTAAACCGGAGGTGGTTAGCTTAGCTTAGCACAAAGGCTGGAAACGAGGGGAAACAGCTACCACATTCACCATTTAATGTGTCATATGTTGCTTGTTTAAGCCGTATAAAAACCAAAGTGCAACATCGAGAATGCGCTGTCTCAAGGTGGGTGGGCAGAGCATATACAACTAGAGCTGGTTAGCTTAGCTTAGCACAAAGGCTGGAAACAGAGGGAAACAGCTAGCCTGGCTCTGTCCAAAGATAGCAAAATCCACATACTAGCACCTCTAAAGTTTACTAATTAAGACATATCTCATTTGATTAAACCATAAGTAAAATCTACAATTACACTGTACCCACCATATTACCCAGTGCATTGTAATTTGTGTGTGCTAAACTTCCTGGAGTTAATTAACGGACATAACAATACGGATACAAGGGTGGTATCAATCCTCTTATCTCACTCTCGACCCGAATAAGCCTGTTTTGAAAAATGTATTAAGTAAGTATTACTTTGTCACGTGATACTGTCTGTCTGGTGTCCTCACTCACCTTCCTCACACATGCAGTCATCGTAGCATTTGTTGTTGAGGCCTCGGTTGTGAGGTTTACACTCATGTTGTCTCAGGTCACAACAAGAACCTTTAATGGAACGAGCACATTACATTCATCAACCAAACACATCTGATAATGCCATATAGATGATTCATATGAAATAGGATCAGGATTATCAGGATTAACAATATTTGGCTTAAAACATGGTGATAACCGTGGGATTGTTCATGTTTTTAGTCAGGTACCGCCCATCAAACATAAACAAACCAAGGTTGAACCGATGAAGCAAATTAACTTTTTGAGTGTTAAATAAAATGTTATAGGATGTTTTTATCTTGACTTTGAATTCACAAATAGGTCTACAAACCCAGAGGACAAAATGCACTGTTGAAATTAAATTCTGGCATGTCAAGTGTCAAGTACGAAAACTTTCTGTCAAACTGAATCTTTGATGTCTATTTCTTGCAGTCACTCTTTACACAATACATACTTTCTAACTAAGTGTAAATCACAGAGTTGCACTGTGGACATGTATGACACGGACTGACCTGGGAGACAGTCCAGGTGGTGGTCACACGGCTCGATGGCATCAGCGTCTACAGTCACATTTCCGCTGCTGAGGTTCTTACTCCGCCTCTTGTCTGCAGCAGGAAAAAGAAATAAACTGTTTGATCCTAAAGACATCCGATCGATACACAGCCTCAGCCAAATGGATTGATTGATTTTTTTTCACTCTGTTACTGCTACTTTCTGATGAAACCATAATTTCATGTATGTAAAGGGCCATGATTGAACTTATTTTTCAATAAATTGATTCATCACACAACACAGGTCAGATAGGAGTTAGCTGTGAATCGCCAAAATGCAAAATATACTTGATGTTTAATGTTTAAAAGGAAGGAAAGAATTTAAGAAACTGGCTACTGTAACTTGATAGAAAGTGACTGTGGCCTAATAAGTTTAAATAGTCACAGTTGCACTTCTATGTCTATGTTTAGTTTAAATAAAGTTCCAATAAAAGTTTCACATATCTGAATGGATTGGATGGATAAATGTTGCACAGATATTCATGGTCCCCAGAGAGTGAATCAATAATTATTGGATTGTTTGACACGAAATTCGGATGCTGTGTCCTCATGGCTTTTCCTCAAGGGTTTCCTCTGAACAGCTAGCCATAAATATTGATACAGACATTCATGGACCCACGAGAATAAACTGTATTGAATAACTTTTATCTCCTGACTTTTCATCTATGGCTGCTGGTTAGCGCTGTCGCCTCACAGCAAGATGGTTACTGGTTCTGTGTGGACTTTGCATGCTCTCCCCGTGTCTGCGTGGGTTCTCTACGGGTACTCCAGTCCAAAGGTTAATTGGTTAACACTCAGTTGCCGGAAGGTGTGAATGTGAGCGTGAATGGTTGTCTCTATGTGTCAGTCCTGTGATAAATTGGCGACTTGTCCAGCCACTGTCAGCCGGGATTGGCTCCAGCCCCCCAAGATAAAGACAAGTGGCTTTGAAAAAAAAAAAAAAAAACGATGGATGGATGGGCTTTTGATATAGCGCCACCCTCTGGACTCAGACTTTTCATCCAATATTTTGGTTTATGATTAAATACCTGAAAAACTAATGACATTGGCATGAGCTTCAGCTGCACTTTAGCATGCTAACACCCTAAATTAAGATGATGAACAAGTCAAAAAGTATACCTGCTAAACATAAACATGCAAACATTGTAATTGTGAGCATGTTAGCATGCCGATGATGAGCATTTTTCTCTAAGCCCCATTATACCTCACGCTTCAGTGTCTATATAATAAAATATGATAATATGAAAAAGGATCATTTGAGTTTGTTCTGGATTGTTGCCCCACTCATTTACACACCTGTTACCACCTCTCTTGCCTAACTGACCTACTACGTTCAAGTTTTCTTGCATCCAACCTGCCTGTACGATTTTTGTGACTAAATCATTGATCTACACCAGCTCTGCCTCAGAATCTGTATTTAGGTTCTTCTCTTGGTGTTTCCTGTTTCACAGTAACCTTTCTTCTTGGAAGACGGCCAGGTGTCCACAGGTTTCATGTCCTCGTAGTCTGTCCAATCAAAGAGCGCCATGTCCAATGTTGGCATCACCTCTCCTTGTCCTTTCCCTCTTCCAGACCTCTGAAACATGAAACATGACATACTTTAAGTCATTTTATCGCAACTGCTATTTAATCCACATTTCAGTGAGAACATTTGCATATGGGCTTAACTTGTGAAATCCACACAGAAGAGCTCAAACATAGAGATATGTAAACACCTAATCCCATCTTCAATTAGTTTCAGCATGCTGTGTGTGGTAATATTTGAAGTATCTTCTTTATGTATGCATTCGAATACAATTGTGATCAGAATATGAAAATGTGCATTAAAAACTAATCCTATATTTGGCGTATTCCAGCATATGAGCTGGCATAGAAAATATATTGGAGAGATCATTTCTGCAATTATACCACAGCAGCAGTAGATGAGTTTGATTTATGGACTGTGTTTTCTATCAGACACTCTGCAGGTAAACACATTCAGAGTGTCCACTTGTTGGACTTGTTGCGACGAGCAGTTGTACGAGCTCCTTCATTGATTCATAAAACGCCCTCACAGAGTCAACAGAGACAGCAGCAGAGCTTTAAAAACCAATCCATTGGTAACAGAGCAGTGCCCACAGTCTGGAATACAAATATATACTGTATATCACAGTGTTTGTATTGTTAATAGATACACAATATACAGACATATAGATTGAAACATACACTTCATTAAACACAGCCACAGATTTTATTTCTCATCAGTGAACTAATGCTGTTCCTGCAAGTGGGGAACAGACCTGAGGGGACATATTATTATTTATCTAGTCTATGTGTAATTTTTAGGTGAGTAGTTAACCACTAATTTTGGCAGAAGCACCATAGCATTGTTAAGAGAAGGTGCTTTTATAACTAATTCCTACACTAAATGCATTTACTTCAGCAAAGCAACGCTGTTATTGATCCTGGTTTTATCCTGGTTGCCAGTCTAAGACTTATCAGACCAAGAAGTCCTCAAACGAGAGCAGCAAGGCTGTGTGCCTTGCAAACCGACCAATATAATTTGGTTGAGGCAACTTAAGCACTTGATTAAGGTTAATGAAAGACCTTGGTCATGGTTGAAAGAATCCCATTGGTCTCCAGGGATGGTTATCGACTGACTGGTCAGTACCAAAATATTGGTAAGCTCCTGGATAAACGATGCCGCTATTGGTATTTATTTAACGTTAATTCATCCTGACATAACAGACAATTGTAACAGTCCCCTAATGATGATGAAGCTGCAATTACTTTTGACATTGTGTGACCGTTAGTTTTTCTACACTCTTCCTGTCATGACTGACAGGAAAACGTTCAAAAGTGTGGGCTCACTTTACAAATCAATGAAAATGCAGCAAAAAGCAATACACGTGTGAAGGGAGAAACGCCAGCAACCTCATGAAACACTTACAAATACAACAATAAATTAAAAGTGTGGCCACTTTGATTGACAGGTGAGTGCCATTACAGGTGGCTTGTTTGAGCAACCATGTGCCATTCAGCCCACCTCAAAGTCCACCAATGATCCATTTTTAGATTATCTGAGAAGTGAAAGAGCGAGGACTGCCAACACTCTGAGCCGTCTACCTACCTACATCTAATCTTTGTATTGTCAGTGGTAAAATCCAAACAATGCCCTTCACTAGGCAAAATACAGGATGCAACTGCTGCGATGTGAAAGCCACTTTATTTTTGTTTCCAGTCACACTATGTAACAAGAATCTAAAGCTAAGATGCAAAGACATTTTTGTTCCCCAGAGAATTGACCTTTTGTTACAAAGCTAAACCTTCAGCCAAAATGTGGCCACACCACACTTGACATCACATCATCAAAAAAGGCAGATCATCTTGAGAAGATTCATGCTCACAAGGTAATTTTACTGATATCATGATGTGATAATGCTCTAAAAATATTGTAATAATTCAACAGTGTATTGAACATTACCGTCTGCGGCTGCTATTTTGATCAGTGACTACAAGAATTTGAAGTAAACTGAGTACTTCAACACTTCACCTCCAGTACTGATGTGAAAATATTCAATTCATTTTGTAATCGTCTCGCTTCTATATATTTACAGTTTTTTGTGTGTTTTGTGACTCAGGACACGAGTGTAATTTCCTAAAGTTAGGATGGAAAATAAAAAGATAATAACTGAAATTTCCACTTGCTCCCCAAAGAGTTAGTCAGTAGTTGGATAACTTTTGGAACAATCTACATTCATACCAAGGTATGAGTGTCATAAAAATCTAATATTCTACCTCAGTATAATAACGTCATTCAGATAAGTGTGTGATGACATTGCTGTAAAACAAAAGTCCCTGGTGCATTGCTCAACCATATCTTTCTGCAATAAAAGCCATAAAAACGTTACCACTGTCATTTTCTTCACACAGACGAAACAAAATAGAAATGTTAGAGAGGATGATTGAGTCAACAGGACTTTGAAATGTCTCTGGAGGAATATTTGGCTGCTGAAAGACATCCATCAAAAAATAAGAATCAACCTTCTCACATGAACAGATCCATACTTGTTTCCTTTGTACCCCCAGGAAATGAGCCTATATGGAAATATCAATTAGATTAATTGCAGGGGGCTACCTGCTTGTGCTCTGCTGCTCATTAAACCATCAACAGAAGATCGAACATTAATTAAGAAGCCTTGCCGCATGCACGAATCATTGAACAAAGGTTCAGGAAAGGCTATCGCTCTTCTGTGTTCCAATAATATTGCCTGCTCTTATAGACATACAAGACATCGTGGCTGACCAGGAGAGTCAAAAAGCGCCACCATGACTCCATTTAAGACACAAGATGTAACCTTTATGTGTTTTGGAAGGTATTGAAAAACACATCATTCTGCTGCGAAGATGAGAAAATATTCATGAGGGTTGTTTTGGAAGACAGTGACAAACTACCTGTTTCATCATAAGTTTGATGATATGTCGATTGCTGCCAATACTCTGATTAGTGATACTGGATAGAGACAGAGTGCCTCTACATCATTTGGACACTTTATGTCTGAAAAATGCCTCCTTTGTGAGAAATCAGCAAAACTACACACAACCAAGTCTTGCTGAAAATGAGGATGAAGCAGACAAATTGGGAGAGATGAGGTTTCTTACTAGAGACAACAGATGAAAATTTGAAAAACTACAGCTCATTCATTGTTTTCTTTTTTTCATCATCATTGAGAATTGGTTTTAGTAGACGGACCTGCTGGGTGAGGTCACGTGGGGATACATTTTTAATAATAATTTTAACAGAAGAATCCTTTCAGGAAAACATCTTAACAACATACAACCCGTGAGATTCTTTAAAATAAAAACATCCACCAACATCTGTTGTCTCGAACGGCACTCCTCAACAAAACAACTGTCAATCAAAGGTTGTCTGTGATCCTGTAACTAAGGCAGACATTTCCCACAAACGCCCTCCAAGCTGTTGGGCGTTTGTAACAGCAGATGTGACGAATCTAAAAGCTTTCATGGAATGGGCAGCGGCTCAATATCTATTGACGTCAGGTGCCATCTTGTCTTAAAGAGTCTCATTTGTAACGGCTCCTAGATTAAAGAAGGCTAAGTGTGATTTTTTTTTTTTTCTTGTAAATGTTGTTTATGCATGAAGCATCATGCTGGGCGAGTGTGACAGGTGGTGAGTGGTGCCCCACGCACTCCTGCAGATATTTCAGTGCACGCGCCCACAGTGGGACACAAAAAAGGCTCTCCGTGCTCACACACATTTTGTCCTGCCATGCTTTCTAATAAAGGAACGGGAAGGTAGTTATAGAATATGTGCCGCTGGACTCTGAACTGTGTGATTTGATCCCAGAGGCGTAGTTTTATTATACAATACGTGTTCATATTTATCATACACACTGTGACCACGAGCCAGAGTGTTTGGCCTGCTGGAGGATATATTTCACAAGCAGCACTTTCAGGTTCACATTGTAGAGAGTTGTCATTTCCAAGATGAGCTATGAGGTTTGCCGCAGCATAACGGCAGTAATGGGGCCCATTTTCGCTCTATTTCCCCCGCACACTGGGATCAGGCCGAGGCACAACAGACGCAGGCTTTAATAAGCACTTGGATTTCGTTGGGGTTACCTGGGGTTTGGTGGAGGCCGGGGGCAGCGTTGGGGGATGCTCGTTCATCACCGTGGTAACCATGGAGGAACCAGAGCCAAAGACGGCAGCAATGGGGGAGGGTGCTTCACTGGGTGGGGTCATGCCGAGGGAGGGGGAGGCGGCGGAGAAGGAGAAGGGAGGATCCTCGAACAGATCTCTGTCCTTAAACGCAGAGCTCAGCTCAGGCTCAGGAAAAAACCCTGGACAGGAAACAGAATTTTTCATTTCATAACAAAAACACACAAAAAAAAACTTTCAATCTGAGGCTCTGGCTCTTTTCCACAACAATATCTTTTTCCCAAAACAAAGTATCGGTTGCTCTGACTCATCTACCAACCTCGCTGTCAACATTTTTCACAGACTATTCATCCTGTAGAAACTAGTTACAGTTCAATTCAGTTGTTGCTATTAATCTTTTAATAATGTAACGTTATCAGTGGTGCTAGTCCCATCACATCTGTTCTATTCAAGTGTCTCAGTAAGTCATGACAGTGAGCCAGCATGCACGATCAAAGCAGCTGTGTGTTTCCTGCTGTTACCTGCCAAAACGTCTTGTGTGAAAATGTCTGTTTACTCACCTTTTCCATGCTGCCCCTTTTCACGCCGACTCCCTTGTCTCCTGTGCTCAAAGTGGTGTCCGTGCCCATTCCCGTGTCCGTGCCCCCTTCCTTTGCGTGTCCCCAGAAGGTCATTTTCCCGAGCCTTGGACGGATTCTTCATACTCATTCGAACTCTGTCTCTGTCCCTGCCTGGGCCCATCTCCAGTCTCACCGGGCTCAAGCTCTCCAAGCCTGTCCCATCATCCTCAGGTCTAGCCAAGGGGTGTAGGGGTCTGTGGGAGAGCAGCTCTGCTTTGGCACCACGGGGGCCCCCGTGCCCTCCACGGTCCCTGCTATAACGGTGGCCCTGTAGACCTTGCAAAGGGTGCTGTAGGTTGTTGCTGCCACCTGCTGAGGTCTGCGCCTGTCTCCTCTTGTTGTGAGGGGCTCCGGGCTCAGTACTGTGTGACAGTACCATGGTGGCAAACAAGAACGCCAGGAGAAGACTCCAGGAGATGAGCCATTGTCTGTAAATCACAACCACAACCACCTACTGGGAAGAGAAAATACATCTTAATACTTCACATATTGTGTTTATAATTAAATTCAAATCACTGATAACTAATATCTTAAGGCAGATATAAGCAGTACTTTTATTTACTCTCTATCTTATGGATCACATCTTCAGGCAAAGAATTACTCAAAGAGATTAACCACTGCCTGTCATGCATTAACCATTTATTTGCAAGTCCAATACAGTACGTCCATGTGGGGCTATCACAATCCAATATTTTGTGATTTACTGTAAAACATCAGTTATTTGGGACATGACAAACGTCTGAACAGCAGTGCAGACGCAGACTTTATTGCAGCAGTAGTTCACAGAGTTTTTATTGATGTTTCGTTGTTACCTTGAGTCTGGGTTATCATTGGACTCGATTATATCTATTAGCTTGTTAATCCAAGCTAGCTGCCATCTTGTGTGTGAAGGAGCATGCTGTAAGGACTACTCAAAATAAATATTGCCAGTGCAGCATTCCTTTTAAACTTCTAAATCCATTTGCATTTCTACTTTTTAAAGAATCATATTACATCTAATGGAAGCAGTAAGTTGAAGTTCATGGCCCGGATTGTCTATTTTTAGTCGTGGTAGCAACATGACTCCAAGGATGGCAAAGCCAGTCAGTTGATCAGTCGGTCTGAGAACTATTAGATGTCATATCATGTCATGTTCATGACTGTCATACATATTTGTTCAGACATTCATGGTCTCCAGATGATCTATCCAGATGACTTTGGCGATCCTCTGACTTTTCATCTAGTACCGTCATGAAGTTTGTGGTTTTAGAGGAAAATCTGGTGCACACATTCCCTCAGCGTTTATTTGTAATCTGTTTTGTGACTCCTTCCTCCTGCATCATTATCAGGTCAAACATTAAATGTATTCAATACTTTTTATGATCAAATACATGCAAAACCAACGACAGTACCATCGGCTGTGTTAAGTGCTAATTAACAAACGTTAGCTGCTTTATACTGATGTGTGTCAATAGAAAGTCAGTGTTTTCTGCTATTTTTAGCAACATACTGATAGTAAAGCTAAAACTATTTAGCTTTTTTTCTCTTTTCTCTTTTTGTCTTTTAAATTTCTGTGTAAAGAACTGCATACAGCACATTTTCGTCTGGCTAACATCAGCTACGTGAATAAGTGTGACTTACCACAGAAGGACATCCCTCAGCTAACTTTAACCCTCTAGGCATTCGTTGAGAAACCCCAATCTGAAACCACTTGAGTCCTCACATTTTGTAATGTGTCTACTGTCTGGCTGTGTTCATTCTTCCACCGCCCTCCCTATGAATTGAGAGTACATCACTCTCAGCCTCTTGAGTCGGCCAATTTATCTGGATTTGGTGCGCGTTTGAGGAGGCAATGAAGAGATGGACAGACACTCTTCTTTTCTTTTTTATAGAAATGACATCCCAGCTTTCATTCCTGTACCATCAAGGCTCACTCAATAAGACATAGTGCACTGTGCAGAACCTTCATCATTGCCTATTCAGTGGTCTCAAGAGCCCTCCGACCATACCTTTCATTACAAAAGACAACATATCTATAAGCTGCGAGTGAACTGAAATATGAGGTTCTGTGTATCTGCATTTAAGGCTTTCTAAAAACTGTCATGTCGTGTAAGATGACAGGCCCTGGTGTCGTTTCTAAATATGATTTGGTTTGTTTTGTCTGCCACTTTAAAACGCTGAGACAATCAATCGACACGCGCAATGCCATTATGTTGCTGTGGCAGGCGACTCCTTTGTGTTAAAAGACAAACAGCAGTGCGAGGCATACAGAAAATCAATGAGGGAGAAGTATTGAGCTGCTGGTGATGTTGCGTGCATGTGCTGTGTGTGTGTGTGCGCGTTGGTGAGGTCGAGTTGGGGGGGGGGGGGGGGGGGGGGGGGCGATAAGATCTCTGCTCTTTCATCACAATGACACACACCAAGTTTAAAACACCCACCCTTGGGTTTACAGTTGGTTATTTAGTTGTTTCTAAAAACAGGACAGAAGCAGCTGGCTGTGTGTGTGTGTGTGTGTGTGTGTGTGTGTGTGTGTCTGTGTGTGTGTGTGCAGGGACGAGAGGATGCTGTTGATGTCAGGGGAAATTTGCAGTGCGAGTGCAGGCTGCGGGCCCTGAGGGATTTAGAGGCAGACTGCGTCGGCTGGCCTCTGGGAGTTCGACCAGCTGTGCAGTTTGCAAACAAGAGTGTGAGGCTGGCTGCTGAGGTGAGACCTTTATCTCCAAACAGGCCTTCGGCGTGTCAGGAGGGAGGGCAATCAGCTGTGTCACACACAAAGTGTTTAGCCAGGATTACGCTCTGTCTGTTTGACACATGAGGTGCTGCTACTGTTGCACCCTGTACGGCCAAAAGGGTCATTTAACAAGAAAAACAATCCAAACTGGACAGCAGGGTTCAGGCGGTGTAGATAGAGGATTGTGTAAGAGATGACTCTTTGACTCAGTCTTTTTAAAGGAATTAACTGACAATTCAACTGCTTCTTTGGATCAGGAGGTTAGCTTAGCTTAGCAAAATGAACAGCAGCTAGCCTGGTTAAGTCCAAAGACAATTCACTAAACAGCACCTCTAAAGCTCAGGAGGGAACCAACGTGCAGAAGGTGTGGTTATACTGGGGCACCAATAAAAATAACTGCTTGGAGGATGTCGGAAACTGCTTTGGAAACCCCCTTCCTACAGCTTTCCAATGTCACTGCGTTGAGTGTGTGTCCAGAAAATTCAAATATACAAACCAACGTTGTTGAGGTGGTGTCTGAAACTCTTGTCGCACAAATATTTGTCTGAAAACCTGCACCACTATCCCCCATATTTAAATGATATGGGGGTATCACGCCACAGTATAGTGGCCGGCTTCAAGTGGGTCTTCTGATATGGTCGGACAACACATCAAACATTGAGTTATTTTCTGGCATAACGTGGCCCAACAGGTCTGGCCAAGAAAGTAATCCTGCACATATCCACTTCAGTAGTTGTTTTTGTACTCGCTTTTTGTACAAATGAAACAAACAAGATAAACTGTGTTAATTAGTGAGCTGTCGAGGTGCTTGGAAGGCAGCCAGGCTTTCTGTTTCCCCCTGTTTCCAGTCTTTGTGCTAAACCAAGCTCACCGAGTCCAACTTCATACCGGCACGGGAGAGTGGTATTTTTATTTTCAACTAAATTGGCAAGGAAGGTAAAAATCTTGAACTATTTCTTTCACCTTTAAAGTCTATCTGAACATCAAATACTGAGAGAGATTTTGATGGAAAGTTCCTTTAATGTAAACATGATTCAGGAGATTTTTCTTTCTACCATCTCGGGAGATCCATGCATTTCTTTATTATATCCGCTTATCTTATTCAGGATTAACACTCGACATGTTTGCAGGAATAGAAGCAGCAAAGAAGCCGAGCAACAACCGCGACGACACAATTCTTCAAAAAAAAAAAAGAAAAAATTAATTTTCAGGACATAAAAGAAAGATGTGACGCCTCCATAGACACAGAAGGCACCATGCGTCAACCCCATCAAATCTAAGGCCTGAAAAGAGCTGTCATGAGAAATAGAAGACAGGGGGAGATGGAGGGGGGACTGAGTATCTCGGCACAGCAGTGCCCTGTTTTCCTCTCTCAGACTTTCATGTGCCGTTAACAGGTGGTCCTTTGAGGAGACACAGGATGGGGACGATAATGGAGCACTCTGGGTGGCATTCCGGGTTTTAAGCACAGTCTCTTGTGTGTGATAAACAACCTCCGTGAACAACACAGCCTCCTGCCAGAGCCTGTATTATACATGGCTGTGTGTTGAAGGCAGGGCACAGCAGGGCGAGCATCTGCTACTGAGGCGATGGGAGGCCAAGCGAGTGGCCTGGAACTGACGAGTTTCATTCCCAAATGAGATAATTCACCATTTAAAGTGGCAACATTTAAACAGGGACTGGTACGGGAAAAACTGAAACGAATGATTGAATTAACACATTTTCATTCTTTCAAGCAAGGACACTTTTAAAGCCAACGTACAATCTTCTACTTAATAATGAGTGACGGCTTCTACACGAACACAATATTTTCTGCCAAAGACGGAAAAGGTTTTGGTTTGTTCAGTGAGACTGACTGGAGTCTGTGCTTGTCTCACTGTTGGAAAAAAAAACATATTTCTACACACCAGTCAAGTTTTAACAATATTTAAATCACAATCTGATGACATTTGTGTGGCTTTGAATGTTAAACTCTTAATTTAAAAAAAACACCTCAGGATGTGTTTTTCTCATTTCAACTTTTATTTAGTCACAAAGATTTGAACCCAAGCTTTCAAGTCGAGACATTGTTTTTCCTCTCTCCCTCTACTTTCCAGATATAAATGTGACCTCAAGGATTTATTATAACTGCTAAAAGCTGAGGACTGGACTGGTGTGGTGTACTCTGAGGAATGATAGACCCTCAGTCAGTCAGCATTAGGTGAGAATCACTTTCAGACCATTCTTCAATTCCTATTCAACCACATCAGAAGAAAAACTCTAGTTAAAGAGATCTTTTTGGTTCTGTGCAAATTTATGAAAACATTATGTCATTTGATCTGATCAACAAATAATTTGCAGAGAAACAAATAAATCAAGATGTATCATGTTAATTTGCATTAAAATCACAAACTACTCTGATGTTTTTTGCAGCAGCATCTATGAATTCTGCCAGCGCCGAAGTAATCGAGTAAAAAGCAACAAACAATTCCTGCATAACTTTATGTCTGACTTTGACCTCAGGCATCAGGACTTTTGATCAGAGGCTGAAATCTTTAAGTTAATGGAGAGAGCAGGGAGGCTACGGTTGCTTTATTATGGTTTACATTTTGTAGGAAACACAAATTAATGTGTGTGCTAGGAGCTTTTATAGGTGCAGTGTACAGTGTGAGATGGCGACGAGGGAGACATGAATCAGAGCAGTGTGTGATAAGTATGAAGTGATAGGTAATCTTGCAAGAAATTGCAAGGGCTGGGGGGGGGGGGGGGGGGGGGGGGGGGGGGGGGGGCAGTATTGGAGGGCTGGATGATTAAGCTCTGATGAGATCAGAGACCTCGCTCCAGTCTGTGATCAATCGGTCAGTCTCTTAAGCATGGCAGCACCTCTGTGACACACTCGTTATAAAAATATACTTAACAGCGAGTGGACCTAGACCTGTTCGCGAGATCAGAGGAAGGTGAGAGTGGAAAAGCAGCGAGGCAGAGCAGGAGGCGACCCTGGCCTATTAAAGTGCTGTATGTGTGCATCTTTTAGCTTTACCTGCTGTGACACCAAACCTCCCGGAGCCATCTGCTCCTGTTGTTTTATCTCTTATAGCAACCAGCGGGGCCATAAGGATCCAACAAACAAAGACTCCAGAAACAGGCTGTTGAAGCAGAGCTGTCATGTCAAAGCAGAGACCACCTTCAAGACTTTCTCCTTTTTTTAAATGCCCCTGGACACATGCTGAGATTAGAGGTTTAAAGGAACAGTTCAACATTTTGGGAATATAATCATGTAAAATATGAAGCTAGAGCAAGAAACCAACTGCCCCAAAGGTAACAAAATACCTACCAGCCTCAAAAAATCACACTTGTTTTGTTTTTTTTATCTGTATCTATCTCTCCAGGAAGTTACTTTTCCAAGTTAAGAAATCATCCAGCACTAAGCAGTAACCTCTGCTGAAGTGAAGCCAATGCAGAAGTGCCAAAATCTGCAGTTCCTTAAACATCCACTTGAGGCCGGCTACAGAATGAGTCAGCCTCCATAAGCCCCCATATTAAAATGTCCAACTTCACAGCAAAAATAAACATGTTTACAGCCTGGTACAAAAAACAGTTTGGTCTCTAATTTCCCTGTTCATGACAGCTGTACTGAGGGCTGAATTTCTATAGAATTTTCTATAGAATTCACCCATTCAAATTATATTAAGGCTTAAATTTATGCATAAATAACAGTGTGGCCACTTTGACTGACAGGTGGGTGCTGTTACAGATGGCTTGTTTTAACAACCAGGCATAACTCAGCCCGTCTCGGGTTGTCAGTGATCCACATCGTTGCCCATATTTAGATTAGCCAGGAGGTGGAAGAGGCAGGACTACCAACATGGCGGCAGCCAGAGCCACCACCACAGAAACATGGGTGACGTACGGCGTCTATTCTTTATACTGTCATTATCCGGCACACAAATAAATATTGGGAGTGTGAAGCTGCACAAGAACAAACTAAATATCTCTTTTCTGCTTCATGGTTCACTAAGCAGCAGCTTGATGACAGAAAATAGGAAGAAAAATGCACAATTAAATATGATAAAAACAAAGAAAAATAAATGGAAAATCTGCTGTGTCACAAATACAGTTCACGTATTTTCCAAACAGAGCCATTCACCTCTGTCTTAAAAGTAATAACACTGACTAGTTGATGCATAAACACTTAGTTTTATATGTCTTATCTCGAGTAAAATAGGGTCTACTTTGTGCCGCCAAATTATCATAAATATCAGCTCAATAACAAGCACCCAAATTACAGCTCCAGTTAATGCCTCTGCATAATAAACACTTCTGCCAAGCTGCAGTTACCACCATAAAACTTCATTTCCTCAAGGGCCAATAGCACTGACTTCAGCAATATAAAAGTGCTTTGTCTCCCAAAATCCTTCGCAAACAATATCGGAGGGATTCACACGTCGACTGGGAAATGTTTTTTTTTTTTTTTTTTTTTTTTTTTTTTTTGCAGCTTTTAGGTGTGTATTGGATGGCAAAGGCCCTTGGAAGCGACACAGGGTGATAAAAAAAAAGAGAAAAAAAACAGCCATAAGGAAGGTCCATCTGTCAGCAAGTGAGCCGGAGCAGAGAGCAGGGAGACACCAAATGATTCAGTGGTAATTTGGTTGCAGGTACAACAGATGTGAACATTGTCACTGATGCATGGTTACATCAGCGACATCCTGCAACGTAGCCCTTATCTTCAGTTTGAATTCACGGAGTCCTGCACACACACACACACACACACACACACACACACACACACACACACACACATTTAAAGACTTTCTCTCAGATACAATCAATGCATACACACAAGCACACACTCACAGCGGGGAAACCTCCTCCAGACACCCACATAGAGGCATGTTCCAAAAATGCTGTGAGACACAAACAGCACCAGCAGCACAGCAAGAGGCGTCCCACAGAGAGGAGAGAGAATGAGAGAGACAAAAGGGAGGAGGAGGAGGAGGCGAAGGAGAAGGAGGGGGAGAAAATAAGATGTAATGCGATGAGAGAGCGGGGAGAGAAAGATGTGAGACAGAAACAGAGCGGGAGGGAAATGAGAGAGACTGAAATCAAAGCGGGGGAGAGAGAGACAGAGGGAGGATTTATCCTGTCTTAATTAGAACAAAGTGTCGGTGGCATCTTTCATAAGGACGCCAGCTGAATCCCCTCTAACACACAGAAAACAACAAAAGCTTTGCCTTCCCAAACCAGCAACGAAACTCATGAAATCTGGACACCTGAGTCTGAATCTTGGGAACAGTTTGACCGCTCAGAGCGAGGTGGAGGACCTTACTCCTGTTTACAGATGATCAAGTGAAGCATGTAGCCAGAAAACGCATTATAGGAACCCCAAAGTTTCCCTCCGTGCTTTGGTGTAAAGCAAGCAGGGTTGACTGTCTGCCAATGTTGAAAGAGACTTGATCAAACAGATGCAGCCACGCTTGGCAGTGATGTTCAAGGCGAGTTTCACACCATGACAGAGGAGACTTGGATGGATGTTTAGCAATGTAGCCTCTTGGCCTAAACTCAAACGTGGGATAAAAAAGAAATAAGGAGGATATTCTTGTGATTCTTAAGGACTGTTTGACACGTTTAGACCCGCTGATGATGTAAATTCACACTTCTTCTAGGAATTAATTCACACTTAGACATCAAATAATGCCAGCGTGTCCTTAGATTATCTTTTCACGCTGACTTATTAGTGAATCTGAGTCTTAGGTCGACTCACTGTGGGGTCCCTCCACCACTCCTGATCATGCCTGATGCTTCCCTGCTGGTTGACTTGCTATTAATTAAGATCAACTCGTTAATGCGATTCCACAAACATTGCTCCTTTTTGCAACACTTCTAATTGCACGGTGTCACACTGAGACTCCCCAACTTTAATCTCTCTCTCTTTTCTCACACCTTCTCCCTCTCTAGCTCTGCGTGTATCTCCCTCTCATAAACACACACACCACACACACACACACACACACACACACACCACACACACACACACACACAGTCTTTCGTGTGCAGTGAGCAACAATGAGCTGTCAAGAAGAGATAATCACTGCAATCATTTCTGATTCTCCTCACCATTCATCCAATAAATTCCTTTGTGATGTTGATCTGATTTTAAAAGCATGACAGCAGCAGCAGCAGCAGGAGAGCACATCACTGAAACTTAAATTGATTATCGGTTAACTCTGTTTTCCGGTA
This sequence comes from Nibea albiflora, assembly GCA_014281875.1. NCBI lineage: Eukaryota > Metazoa > Chordata > Actinopteri > Sciaenidae > Nibea > Nibea albiflora. Next base: position 12,212,295 of record CM024790.1, on the reverse strand, counting down.
TCAAACCAAATCTAATTTGCTGTTTTGCAAACAGCCATTCGTGCTCTCCCAGTCGTCTGTGAGGATCGACACACTTTGTGCTAGTCAAACTGCCTTTTTACAATCGGAACAATTTGCATTCATTAAGTTCTGGGACATTATTGAAACGCGTTTTACGCGCAGGTGTAAATCTTGGCAATCACATACAACACATAGATTGTACAGATCATTTGAACCTTTAGTAAACCTATAATAAACCTAATATAAACCTTTATTTTTGATAAGATTCTGGTGAAGTGTGTCGGCAGTACTCCGACCTACAGATGTATGTAGGACAGTTGTATGAGTAACATAAAACCGGGTATATAAAATACCACAAACTCGCAACAAACTCGCAGAAACCATTTAGGAACATTAGAGAAACGTTACTAATGGGTTTTCATTAGAAATCGGAAAGCGCTAACAACCAGCCCAAGCACTCACGCTGGGAATAATGCAATTAGTGCGTAAAGATGATGTCTTACCCGCGTTTGTTTTCTTTTATTCTTGTTGTTGTCTCCTCTGTTGTTGTTTATGGTTTTAATAGCAGCTCAGTCATATGGCTGCAGGCTGACAGCGGGCAGGACCGACACACAGCAGCAGCACCACCACCACCTCCGTACTCCGCTCTCCGTGCGCCCCGGGATGTGTCGAGCATCCGGACTGTCTCCTGCTTCTTATGAGGAGGAGAGTCACCGCCGGATCCCCAGTGCGCGCTCCCGAGTGCGCGTCCGTGTCAGTGTCAGGGGGGCTGACTGCCTGGCTGGCAAGTGAGACAAGGACGAAGGTAGTAAGTGTTGGCATCATGGTTGTACTGGTATATTGTGAGGTTTTATCAGCACTTTGTGTCACTTTTTTTTCTGGAGAGAGACGTAAGAAAGATCTGAGAGATATAATCGATGATCCATCGTTATATTTCTACAGCCCGTCACGACAGGATATCTGAATCCAAGAATAACTTGATAAAACAGTTAATTTGTTCCAAATCACACTGTATAGCCAAAAGTCTTTTCCTCCGATTAAAGGTCCGGTGTGTAAGCTACAGAAAGTCCTCAGTGGCACAGTCTGCCATGTTGCTACAGTAGCCCAGAATGGTCAAACTAAACAGTGGCTCGAGGTAGGGCCTTTCTCTGGCCACTAAATCCCACATGTTGGCCAATTTAAAAGGGTTTTCCACTGATTTAGTAGTCAGAGAGTTGGCAGTTTTAGAAGAAATGATAAAAATTGATGTAGAAGAACCAGTGATATCTCTTTAATGTCCTTTTTCATCGGCATACATTACCCACAATGCACAACATCATTGCTATCTATAAGTTAGGGATTTGGGTGAGTTAGTCCTGGCTAAAGACTGAGTTGATTATTAACATTTGTCTTTATTTTCTTATTTTCATCGGCTTAATTATTTTGTTTTTCTGATTTCCTTTTTTATCTTCATTGTTGTGTTTGTTTTATCGTACTCAGACACATGCCTTTAAACACCATGGTTCACCTGCTTGTTTCTTTGGAAATTAGGTCAAAATTCATGGTGCTGGCCGCCAACATCTTGGTGGTCCTGCTTCTTCCACCATCTGACTAATCAAAAAATCGCAGAGTTCTATAAAAATTCACCCTCAGTACAGTTGTCATGTACGTCGAAATTAAAGGTTAATTTCACGTCTTCTCAAGTCCACATCCTGGGTTTTCTTTCATTTTCAAACTTGTAGTCTTTAGCCCAAATGTATCTTATTTCCTGCAGCTCCCTCTAGAGTAGATCATACACTGATGTTTTTAGATGGCGGTGTGATGTAGTATGGTTCAGACCTTGTCGAGGCAGTCTGAACAAGCCTCTTGACGACATGACAATCCCCCCGAACATGAAGTGATGTCCATAAAGAAATAGCTTTCCTGTTCTGTACAGACCCTTGATAGAAACCCAGAGTAACCAGGGCCTTAGAGAGAATTTAAAAAGGACACAAGGCCTTTAAAACTGAAAATTTGCACCAAACACGAAAGAGAAGGCCACCGAATTATGGGTATGATTTGGGTTGTTTTTTCAGTATGAAGGTCTAAATTGTGTTTCAAAGCTTTCTCCACACTCTCTGGAATGAAAATCAAGTTGCAAAGACCCACAGAGTCACAATATATATATAAAAAAATACCTCAGTGTCTTCAGAGGCCCTGAATCTAACACATTTGGGATGAAGTAAGACGCCAGACCTTATCAGCCAGCATCAGTGTTGGATCCCACTAATGCTCTTGTAGCTCTATCAATGGGAGCAAATCCCTGCAGGCCAGGATTCAACATGATATGGTGGAAAACCTTCCCAGAGGAGTGGAGGATAAGCAGATGTATGCTCATAGTTTTGAAATAACATGCTCCATGATCAAATATGAGATTGTATGCTTGGGTGTCCACATACTTTTGGCCATGTAAGACCTCAGATGAAAGGGTAGAGAAACTCTGCATCAGTCTTCTTGTAAATAATTGCATTCCTCGATGTATGCCCACATAAGTGATGAAACACACCTTTCCTTTCTTCTGAGTAAATGTCCCATAAAACCCCTCCAGAACACCTTCAATAACATTCAGTCATGACTTTGGCTTGGTGGATATCCTCTGCAGCAAAATCCTGTGACTGCATTTTTCATGGCGTGTTCTTTCTTGATCTTACAAAGTCAATTGGCTGCAGAGCGCCAGCAAGACTTAATTCTGAATCTACACCGTGAGCCCGTTGTGTCGGCAGATTTAATGCTGCACATTTGCAGAATGATTGTGTATAAATCACTTGAGGGAATTGGGTGACATTTATAATTTTAGTCTCTTTATTTTTGTGTGTGTGTGTGTGTGTGTTTTTTTTTTTTTTTTTTTGTGTGCGTCCGCCTTGAAAAATTGCTTGTTAGTGTTATTGAGACCAATGAACAAGCTTTAAACCAATTTGGCTTGAATGCAAACAATGCTGACAAGCCACTTAGTGAAGTGTAACACAGAGGGACTGAGTCTGTAGAAGGAAGATAACAGACTAAAATATAAAACGCCTTTAGAAATGTGCTCAGTGGGGTCCAATATTGCCTCTCTGAGTGAATTCATGTATGTTCTATGCTTTAAAGTTGCACACAGTGAGTTTATTTGTTATATACATATCAATATCTACATTGCGTTTACTGGGTAAAGAACATCTAAGGAGACTAGTTTGTTCCTGCAGTGTGCGTTTCTGGTAATTAAAAACACATTAGCACTTTTGATTCTTTCTTCTTTTTTTTTTTTGGCTGCCATCCCAAGTCAAGATTTCCACATATTGCTTCATGCTTACACTGACTGTGTCAGCCAGATATCAGCAGCTGTGAAGATGGCATTTGAATGGGACCCCTGTAGCTCCTGTGTGCCTCCTGTGAGACTGAAGAGAGCGTGATGGTAGTTGGTATCAGAGGCGCACACATGCTTGAATCAAACATATTCTCACAGATTTGCAGCATTGCCAAGTACAAACAGTAGCTGCAGGTAATCCAGGTATTCTCTGCTGGAAATGCAGATGGGTGGAGTTTGTTGCAATAGATCAGTGGTTCCCATCCAGGGGTGCATGGAAACATGGCAAATCTGAGTTTGTAAAACAAAAATAGATATCCTGGTACTTAAGGTTAGGAGGCAAATTTTTACAAATTGCAGTTTGAATAGAAGACAGGACACGGCTCCCACCATCCTCAATCTAGTCATGAACTGAATTTATTGTACTTTATTGTTTCAATAATCGTTTTTCATGTAAAAACATTCTCAAATGTGACGATCCGCTGCTTCTTCTTTTTAAATATTTGAGCAATTTTTATTTCTTTTTGATAATTTTGAAGTTTGTACTAAACAAGCATGGTGAAGGTGTCACTTTGGGTATTTCTCACTATTTCCCCGCAAAAGATAGATATAAAGGCCATTTTAATTATCCGAATGTGCCAGCACTCTAAGCCCCACCCTTCTAAAACATTAAGTACAGTAAATCACGTGCAAATAATAACAGAACAAAAAAAGCTATGACAAATTACCCTGGAGACACAAGAGGAACTTACTGTATTTACACATATCTTTAAAAAAAAAAAAAAACTGTGATACACAATGCACCGTATTGTACATTTAAGTTCAAATTGATGTTATTGTTACTCAGGATGCACAAAAGGTTCAGCTAAAGTGTGTTGAAATCAAAGCTGAGATAAAATAAATCTCTTGAAATCGCTGTTTACTGTTACTACAGTAATTAATGTTATGCAAACAGTTCTAGTCAGTGCTGCACTGTTTTCTCAGGGCCTGTGGTATCATTGTGTTATGAGCCTTAACTGTAATTTGAAAGTTCTACTGTGAAAAGGTGTGCAATAAAAAAAAGGTCTGTCCCACTGCAGTTGCAGAAACAAGTCTATTGAAACTTTCACTCTTCACTCTGTCAATTCAGAGGGAAATGTTTGTGCAGCAAGATGAATTGCATTAGACTTTGGAGGGCGTGAATAGCTCCTTCAGAAACAGACTGCTACTCCAACAATGTAAGAAGGAGCGCTACCACAGGTCCTTCATTCCAACAGCTGTCACACAGCATGACTTTTTTTTTTTTTTTTACAGATATTACAGATCAACCCTGTGTATACGAGCTGCTCTGCCAAGTGACCTTATCTGACCTACATAGGTCCATATTGAAGCATCTGACACACATGGTTTGCATCAGCGTGGATGTCAAGCTCCCATCATCTTATAATAAGTCCATGAGTGTACTGGTCTGTCGGAGAAACATTTCTTGCACACATTGGATGTTATACTCTAGGAAAAACATACCAAAAAAAAAAAAAAAAAACAAGGGCAGACCATTCTACATGGATGTCACTAATTCCAAGAGGGTGTCTTGCAGAAGTGGTGTGAGTGTATTTTGGTAGTCAGAGTGATGAGCGAGAGGAAAAGCAGGGGGACCCCCTGCCAGGCGTCCTCATGCATTATCAACCCACAGCTCCACAGCAGGCATCAACCACCGCATACCAGGGTGTCGAGCTTTTATACCGCCAGGGGCAGGTTCCTTTTTTTTTTTTTTTAAATATGAGGCAACTTTCAACTCTGTATTTCCCTCTACACTCCCTGACACATGCAGTAAGAGAAATGAACACACACACACACATAAAAAGGAATAAAATAAAGGCTTTTCACCATTTAATTAAAATTGATTGTCAGGAGAATAATACACAGAATTGTGCTTGGTGTGCTTAACTGAAGTGATGCAAAGTGAATTTTATATATATGTATATATACTGTATGTGCACACACACACACTCACTCACTCACAGACACACACACACACACACACACACACACACTCTCACACTCACACATGTATGTACAAATGACAAATACAATATTGCAAAGTGAGTCCACTTGTCAAGCGACTGTAACTTTGGGGAAACATTTTCACTTCAAGGCGTTTCAAGAATCCGATCCTGCCTTGAATTCGGGTATTTTCACGATGAAGTCACTAATACAAAATCAGCCACTTCACAATCACACAGTGATGTTCGTTACAACTACGTGCTGCAGTATTATTGCCTTCAAAAACTGCAATTGCATTTTTTTTGTTTGTTTTAGGGATGGATTACAGCTTATCATGCCAGTTAATAACGGTGAACCTTTGAACTCATGCCACAGCCAGCTCAGTGACACACACAAAAAAAAAAAAACTTCCAAGTGATGCTTTGTTCAGAGACAGTTAGAATATTTAACCTGAAATATGCAGTGTTAATTTTTGACACCAAGCACCTCGGATCTGAGAAATCATTACAAAAAAAAATACTTTGTCACAGTAGAACACTGCCACCTTGTGGAGGAACACGACCAAATCTCTTTGTGATAAAGTGCTGCTTCTCCCACTGATCAACCGCTGTTTTGTTTTTTTTTTCCCTGATGCCACTTAACAGCTACACAAGTGACAATGATTTCATAATCTCGTTTCATACACTGGCAGTAATAAAACAGGAGGTTCCTCCTCGTCTATGGCGTGAGATTGCTGGGAAAACAAAAGCAGATATTTGTGTCGCCCTCAACAGGAATTAAAAGCAATCTAAGTGAAAGACACTTTCATCACATCAGCCTCAAGGCACATTAAATACACTTTGTCGAAAGTGTTACCGCTGAAAGCTGCGATTACTGCGCTCACTGACGCAAAATACTTCAAACTTTTGCTTTTCATTCATTTCTCTACAAGCTGAAGAGCTGTTCCGTCATAACAGTCTGTCATAGCTTACTGAACACAGCCAGTGGCTTCACATGAAATCAAAAGGCTGAATGAGATCAATAGGCAGTCACGATGGTAGCAAACCAAGTGATTGTACAGGTTGGACAGAGACCTGCAAAGCAGTGTAAACCATGTTGATGAAATCAGCACTAAAATCAACAACAAAATTAAATGTAAAAACCTCCCAGTTAATGATCACCTTTAAAAACCCAATTTTTGAATTTTACAATCAGCTTTGCACTCAGTCGTTCACTTAGTGGCAGTATACAATCACCACCCTTACATTCAGAGCTCCAGCTACTCCCTCCCTGGTTGCTCGACTTTGGCGTTGTGTCCTGCTCAAACTCGAGCCGCGTCGGGCTCACGAGGGCGTCAGCGCCGCAGAGTTCTGGCTGGGTTTTCCAGCCGGTACCTCGTACTTGAAGACCACGCTGAACAGCTTCCCTCCCAGCCGGTCGGCCAGCCACGAGTTCTTGATGACGGCCATCTTGAGGCTCTCGCAGCTGAGCATGGCGTAGTAGTTGGTGTGGATGGCTCGGCCCATTCCCTCGATGATCACCAGGTCGGTTTGTCGCTCCCGCACCACCATCGCCAACACTTTGTCCAGACGACTAGAGGAATGGCAGAGAATAAATGTTTTTCTCCAGCTATAAGACGTGACTGAAAAACAAATGAGGCACTGACTGTAACTTTAAACACAAAGTGCTCTCTTGTGTTATAGGTGGGCATTTAACCTGAAATGAGCAAAGTGGAACACTTCATCTGTAAACAGAAACTTTCATCTGCATTCAGCTGACAGAAAACCAACCTGGACAGTCTGCCAACATCCGAAAAAGCCTTTTCATCTAATGTTGTGATAGACTGGACAATAGAACATAAAGCACATTTCATTTTCAGCCTCACAAAGATCACACAGGAGGCACTTTCCTCCTATGGAATCAAGTGGAAGCGTCCAGTTTCCACCGCCAGAGGCAGGATACCACACCGCGCCTGGCCATGTGCTCTGGATAGGTTGAGGCTGATAAACATCCTTTGCATTCTTAATTTTGGTTTACACAAATCATCTGCTAACCATTTCTGTTTCTGTCTATTTCTATTGGAGACCTGTGTTTCTGCAAGCTCCCTTGAAAGATACCAATAGAAAATGTTTGGAAAGTCTGGTATCAGGTATCTAATCTATTCCACAGTCGCACCGTGTCACTGTTATGCTGCACTTCACAAGGCTTCCATTCCTTGTCTCCACATACCATTAGGCCATTAGTTCCGTCCAGAGCCACAGCAGATAATATGCTGTTCCCTCAAAACTGACTAAATAAAAATGGAAAATGGCCAAGTAACCAACCTCAGATCCAGGCAGGGTGAACTGGAACCACTCTGGACCAACGTCAACCTGTCCTCCCTCAGACCAGCCCTACACAACACACAGACCACAGGTCACTGAAGATCTTCTCAAAAGCTTTTTAGGGAGGTGAACGTATGAGAGGAGCAAATTATATTTTAGAAGATATTCAGGAAAGCTAATGAGATGGTATTTTTAAAAGGTAGTTTTCTTCTCATCAGTTTGTCCTCTCCGCACTCACTCAATCACTGGATCCATAGCGGCGATTCTTTCGGTCAATATTTGAAGTTCACCATTCGTTACGTCATTCAACGCCGGACCAGAGTTGCTGGCCAACACAACCTAAAAAACAGACAGGGGTGACTTAACATCTAATCAAATATATTTGTTTCTGTAAAGATGTTGTTACGGTTCCTTACCTCTGTTCCTCGAGAGAGAAGCTCTCTGACAAAAGGGATCACCCCTAGAATGATGTCTACTCCACTATTATCTACGAAAAACAAGGCACACTTATGAGGAGGACCCTGCAAGAGAAAACCAGGATGGATTGTATTCAAGCACCAATCATCACGAGCACAAAACACAGAAACACAATGACAGGTATCTGAAATAGTACTAACAAACATAAAAAACCTGAGGTTTCTCTTTGTGTTTAATAAAAACATTGTTGTATCTCATAGTGAAACTTTTGAGAAAACCTTGAAACTCCCACCATAATCTTACAATGAATAACTTGGGAGACTGACCTTTAATCTTTCGAGCCACTGGTCATAAGAATCGACCAGCCATGGTCGCTCTGAGAAGAAAAAGGGAAAACAAAAGAAATCAGTGAGAGTTACTACCGCTGTGCACCGAGAGTCTTTCAGAGTCTTTTGAACAACTTTAGCCGTTACTGCTCAAAAATAGATTAAATCATGTGTAAACAGTCAAGCAGGTAGACTGCCTGTCAGACAAGTTCAAAAAGAAAAATACAGAAGAGAAAGATGATAGAAATACTTAGATACCTTCCAACTGCCGTTTAGCCTCCTCAAATCCAAACTCGGGATCAGATTCGAGGACACTGCATGATAGCAGAACAAGATGTGCTTAAGTGAGACGATGACACAAACTTTCCAAACACTGAGATTGAAAATTTACCTTCCCCTGCGGCCTAGTTTGTAGATAAAAATGATTTCTGCCCCTAAACCCTCATCAATTCGTATCTTAAAGAGACCAAGAATAGCTGATCTTTGGGCAGTAAAAAGGTTGTGATTCACTGAACTGACTTACTCAAAGTTTTAAGCTGCAGCAGAAATCTTTAAGAATTATTGTGATGCAAGTTCCATTTTTGTGAGGATTAATGGTACGCTGCCTTTAGTTTACTTTAAAAGAAGATTTTTTTTTATGGTTTACTTTTAATGCCTCGCTGCCTCCGGGTAGCTAACTTATCAAAACAATATAACATTGCCAAACACATTACCGCAGCAGTGAAAAACTCCCAGCTGAAAGCTGCTACAGCAGAGCCTCTCTCTCCCACAATCAGGCAGAACAAAGCAACCAATCCACCGGGCCGCTAACAGGATAGAAAAGCCATTATTTCCACTCACTCTGACACAGCCTTGGCTCCCCAATCAAAGACATTCCCAGCCAGGACACCCCGGACCAGGGCAAACTGTCTCTCCTCCCAGGTCAACTCCTCCAGGGACTTCATTGCTTTCTGGTAGTACTTGAGAGCCATGTCATTCTCCTTCTGTTTAATCTACAAGAAAACAGACATACGGTTAGTCTGAAGTAGACAGAGATGTGAAAAATGGATGCTCAAACAACATGAGAACATGTTAAAAACCTGAATTCTAGGCTTAACATATGAGGTAGCAATAAACCGTTTGTGAGAGACTGCATGAGAAAAAATTGTACGAAGATGACAGTGTGGGCCAAACCAGCCGTGTTGCACACGAAAAGAGGACAAGAATAAAACAGAATAGGTTGATGGATTTCGCTCAGACCTTAGAGTAGGGATCAGGAAAGTTGAACTCGTTTAAACAGTGTTCCCTCGTGTCTAACAGACTTCTGACAGTGAGGGATCCATAAGCACTAGGTGAGAAGAGAAGCACTCTACATTAGCCAGAGAGAAAAACATGTACACAACAGGGGGCTGGGGTGGTTGGTTTTCGCTCGTATTGACCGTCTTTGTATTGTGGCTTCACACAGAGTTATGTTTTTTTCATCTTGCATCTTACATGGTTTCTTACATAATTCTGATATCACAGCAGTTTACTCTGATAAATCGTTGGCAGAATTAACACTGACTGACAACAGATTCAACATTAAAATCGTCCCTTTTTCATTTGACAAATCACATGAGCAGTCACAGATAGGTCTGAAGACATGAATCTACTGCAGATGTTAATGAAAAGGACTACTAAAAGCGACCCCTGGGTCAAACAGAAAGGCCGTGCACTGCAAAAAAACAAGAACAGTCCTTACAAAGGCTGCTGCCGGAGCGTCTGTAGCTTGTGTCTGTATTTCTGACGGAACTTCTCGGCCTCGCTCAGGCCGCCTGCGGCATGTCAGGCTGGCTCGCTACGGCTCTCTTAACCACCTGCTCCATAAAGACAAGAACAGGGATGAGTCACGTTCACAACCAGTGCAGCGAACATGCACAGAGTGGGCCGAAAAAACACTAAAAAAACCAAACAAATGAAACCTGACCTGTAAACTCAAGATGTGGCTTATTTAGTATTAATAAGATAAATGGCTAAACATAGATAATGCAGTGCAAATACAAATTACTATAAGCGGTCTAAAATGTGATTCATGAATGTGAAATATCAAACAGTTTCTTTTTCTTGTTGAGCTATTTTACAGTCACACAATCAGTAGATAAATGGACAGTCTTCACTTTAAATAGATTTTTCCTTCAATGACAAAGTTGATCGACACCATCTGTATGTACTCTATCTCTATTGTACTCCAAATCATAAACTGCCACCCAACCCCGTCTAGGGCTTCTTCGAAGCAGTAGAGCCAGTATTCGCGGGCCAGGGCATCCTCTGTGAGGTCCATGGTGTCCGGGATGTACGATGAAGGGTCCTGCAGCAGAGGCAGATTCACCAGCTGTCTCTCCAGACGGTCCATCTCCAACATGTCAAACTAGCGACAACAAAGAGACAGAGGAGACACATGCTGTCTGTCTTTACCATGAACACAAGGCCGCTTAATGTTTCTTCCAGCTCCTTAACTGTCAACACCTAGTCCAGCTATCGGTCTAAAGTACTTTTATTCTAGGATATATTTCACAATATATGTTAAGACAAGAAAAGAGCACAGAGGGGGGAAAAGGAGGGAAGATTCTAGAAAGATTTAGTCCTAAAAGCCAACAGATTCATTAGTCGTGGGACACAATCAATAGTCCATTAGAGGAAGTCAATTGTTTTCAGAACATACATTGATAGGTTTCTTTAGCGGTTAGTCCCCAGACATGAACTATTATTTTATTTGCAGTCCTGCATCACACTTTGCCAGTTTGCACTAATGAAAACGAGTTAATGGAAGCAGGAAAATAGCAGGAAATTCAGTGGTGAGAGTGGATTCCAGGGTGGCTAATGCTAACGGAGGTTAACAGCTCCTGATGAAGCCTCAAAGCATCACAGCAAGAAATCAAAAAACAAAGTGTTTGTCACACCATCAAACACCATCTTCAAATGATATGATCTGACCCAAAAGCTTATTTAGTATAGGACAAAACAAGAGCAAGATCTTCCTCAAAATCAAAGCTAAGCTAAAGAAAAGGTCACGTCAATTTTGTCATGACAACATAACTAAACACTTGGGTGGAGTGCTTAGAGCTCGAAAACAAGGCGCTGTGAGCAGGAGCCATGTCATCAAACCAGGCACACAGGTTAAGCAGACGGAGATACTTACGGGAAACTGAAGGAGAGAGTTAGGTAGACAGAGGAGTGTGTGGAGAGGAGATGAAAAGAAAGATTATCAAAGTTGGTGGAGATCGAGAATGAAATGTGAAATTAAGTTTTAATCTAGAAATATAGAAGAAGGTGGATGGAATAAAAAAAATCAATGAACCAGCAGCAGAGTGAAAACAGGTCAGAGGGTTTAAGTGACGCCTGGAGGCGACATGGTCTTCGTGTCAGATCACTCTTTGTTTTCTCTGCGGACTCACCGTTCCACTGCGTGCACGCTGCATGGGATTCATGTCTGGAGAAACGCTCATCAGGCCTGAGCTTCCTGCATAATTCTCACCCCAGCTGTACTGGTTTGGATCTAGAGGATAACAAGATGTTGAATTATGATAAATTTATGGTGCAACATCAGAACAATAGCGGATTTTATTATTATTTAACAAGTGTATTTATATCAGTTCTTCTATATTCTGCCACTGCAGTTTATTCAGTGTGTTTATGTGAAAGATAAAACATCAAATGGGATTTTATTCATACCTGATACCAGGGAAACATGCAAAGAAATCTGCTTCTTGTAACACTTTAAGTTTGCAGTCAGAAGCTTGAAGGACTTGCAAGATGAAAACTACCATGAATAGCTGAAGGCACGTTGTTTTCAGACTAGAAACCCCTCACACACTGTTATGATATGTATATTTTTCAACTAAATATTCATCAATATATAAAGTACTCGAAACCGTGTACGTTTGTTAGGTTTTTCTTACTGTCTTCCTCTGCTCCTTTAAGAAATGCCCCGATGGCTCCGAGGTAACCTTCATGTCTTAAGAACAAGGCCTGAACTTCACCCTACAACAACAAAACAAAGTTAGGAACATAAAAATCTGGGTTCAAGTTCAGATGATAACGAACCAAACAGTTACTAAGTTTTGTCACGTTGTGTTGTTTTATGTAGCGGTCATGCTCATGGAGGGGGTTATTTTGTTTTTTCTGTCGCCTTGCCTTGGTGAAGAAGTTGATGCTGTAGGTGATAGTGTGCATGGTGACAGGGTGTCCTCTGATGAAGAAGCCTCCAAAGTAGACTCTGGACAGGTTGTGGAGCTTTGCATACAGGCAGGCCAGCTGCCCGATGTCGTTGCTGATCATGTGGAGTAAGCTCTTGGCCATGTCTTCTTTAGAGAACTCTACAGATCAGAAGAGAGTTATAGAAACAAAACGACAAAATATCTGCATCACAAAACTGAAAAATCAGCTTAGTACTGAAAGGACATCTGTTAATTAAGAGCTAACATATTAACAGTAGCATTAAGTATACAAATTAGGAAGGTTCTTGCTGACTTCCCTTTGTTCAACAGCAGTACAAAGTCTGACAAAATTATACGAGCACTGGGATTGATTTGATATCAATATCAAAATCATAAACTCCTAAATGACTGCTCATCAGCAGCAGATGGACAGTGTCAGGATTGTTTTGATCACTGCAAAGCTGTGAATTTCTCATGAGTGCTCCCATCCCAGCGTTTCTTAACATGTGAAGAGAAACAATGCTGTATAAAGAGGAACTGGGTGAGTGGTGATGAGGAGAATATTCAGCCTGCTTTGCCAAGATGAAATCAAACAGAAATATGCATTGGACTTTGTATCAGTCTTTTAATTTCATCTACACTTAACTCCACCTCTCGCCCGCAGGAGCTGACTTGGATTCTTGGATTCACCGAGGTTACAATGAGCTCAGACAGGGTTGAAATGGAAGTGTTGTGACTATTTGCAAGATTATGGGCATGTAGATGAACAGCAGAGAAGCGGATTATACCTACAGCAGGGGTTTCAATGGAAATGTTGATAATTTCTTCACTGTGAAAAGTGATCACAAATCCAAGCTGTCTGCATTTGCTGCCTTTCAAAGCAAGCTAATGAGGAAGATACAGCTACCTTTCAAATCGGATATTGGGTATTAACTCGATATGCAAACTAGAAACTATAAATTGTGTCATTACAGATGTTTTATTACACTAATCTGGACATATATATTTATAACTGTGCAAGGCAGGCACAAAAAAGAAAATGCCCATGTGTCACCTTTGTCAGCAGTAGCAGACTTTCCAAAACTGCTTGCAATAAGATCCCCAGTCAAGCCCAAAGACCCGTAAGATCCTCCATAGATATCTTTGACAAGCATATCGACACTTGTGTGCTGCCCTTTTGAAGCCAATTGTAGCAGCTCATCAAATCTCTACAGGAGAGAAAAGGGTAAAGTTCACGAGGCCTCAGGGAACAAAATGTTGCACTGAGAAGACATTTTTAATGGTTCACTTCAAAGCAAGAGCTATTAAAGTCTGACAGTCAAAGTTATTTAGGATACCTTTGTTTTGGTCAGCAAGGCTCCGAGCCCCCAGAACGTCCCTCCACCTATTGAGCTTCCTCCTATTCGCTCAAATTTGTCCTCTGATTCAACCTATTGAAGACAGAGAGCAGAGGACGCTGGTTGATATGAAAGTTAGTCATCTGGGAAAGGCCAAACTTGCACAATAAACACAGGATGTGTTTTTACAAGGTCAGTACAGTCGATGAAGACATAACTGGCAGTCAAGTCCAGACCACTTCAGTAAAATGATTTGTGCCATAACCCACTGGCTATAAAGTCACGACAAACTCTGCGGAGCCAAACTGATACTGATATACACCACAACGCAGATGTTTTTAAGGGTTAAAAATATTTTCCTCTGTCATTGGACAGTTTAACAATAAAGATCTGCTTAAAACAAAAACGTCTGTTGTGATATATGATGAGACTTTTCTGCTATATGGTCTTTCCTTTCATATGTTATCCTGATAAAATTATACCTGTGATGAGCAGTCAATGTCTCTTTGGTATCAGACACAACTAATTGTTTTGGCTTAGTTAATCCCAACTAAAACAACCCCTAGTTTCAAGAGGCTCATATTTATTTACATTTCTATTGAAGGCCTCAACAAATAGCTTCATAGTTCAACAAAGTCATGAATATGTTTTAGCTTTAAATTAGGTCGACAACAAACAATTATTTTCATTATCAATTAATCTGACAGTTTAAATGTCTTTAAAATGTCAGAGCATAAACAAAAACATTCAGGAGAACGTCTTCAAATGTCTTGATCTGCTTAATCAGCAACAAAGTATTCAGTTTACTATGATGTAAGACACTGGAGAAGCTGAAGCCAGAGAATCACAGATGATATTGCTTCATAACTGACTTGAACATTCATTGAACAATGAATGGCTTATCACCTGTCTCAGCCCTTTAAGATGTTTAACAGGGAGACCTACTTTCCTAAACCACTGGCAAAACTTTTCATCAGTCGTTACCTTGACTATGGACACCCCGGAGCCGATGTTTACGAGCAAGTAGGGGAAGATGTCTGGCTGAGTCGTCTGAAAGCGAAACTCTGAGTCTGCGTGTTTGGCGTACACGAAGGCCTCGTGGGGGATGTTCCTCAGCACAAAGTTACAGCCCTTGATGAGGCAGGTCATCTCATCCTCTTTGTCCACTCTGGCAGAGTGTTAAGAGTTGATTAGTTTCAGTGAGCCATAACCAAAGCAGTCTAGCAAAAGACTGTTTTGTCCTCCAAGTGGAAATACAATACTAATCTCATACTGTATGTAGACAATAGCAAGACAACCATCATGTGAACGCTGTTGTTTACACAAGATATTTGGTTAGCCGGCACAGTTTGTGAGCCAGTAAACAGGACTAGGGTTACAGTGAAATAGATATTGTGACAAATGTATCAAGTACATTATTAACCTTTAACTATTATATTTTTGCATTGTACTTTGTTACAGTGTGTGTGTTTGGCACTGAGATAAGCCAAAGGTTTGGGTAGCAAATTGTTACTGTTATTTTGTATGAGCTTCTATGGGCGGTCATAACTTTCAAGGCTAAGATAAGGGTCTGGTTTCTCATTGTGTGAGGACACCCTTGTCAGAATAACAATGCAACTTTAGCTGTACTCATAATCAAGTAAAAAAAAACAAAAAACAGGTCCTGATTACACCAGGAGGTGAAGGGCAAGAACTGTATAAACGTAAGTTACTTTCTATCACATAAAGATTACTTCAGCTGAAAGGTCAGAGATTCTCACACTCACACAACGTCTGACAATCTTGTAGCATTGCACTAATACTTGTACGCACAGAATGTGCTCTCAACCTCATTTCATTCTTATTCTGTTGAGTAAATCAACAACAAAGATAATATTAGAGTAACTCTGTTTCTTTGTTCATCTCTCGTTGGAATTTCCTACAAAATAAACAATCAAATTCACAGGAAGGATATAGCTTTGTATGTGAATCAGTCATAGCATGGGACAAAGAACCGATCTGGAAAACCTTACATACACTATCTACAGTGTAGCATGAGTCCACAAAATACTCACTTGAGTCCGAGTTTCCTCTCGATGAGTTCTTTGAACTTGTGCGCCCCTCCACCTGTGGCTTTGATAACTTTGGTGTCCGTGTTGACCAGATGGTCTTTGATGAAGTCCAAGCATGTTTCAATGTAAGCATTTTCAAACTTGATAAAGTGCAGGCGTGCAGTCACCTCTTCCTGCACAGAGATTTCATAGAGCCTATCGCCGGCAGCCTCCTGAGAGACAGAAACACGGAGGATCTGTTAGGTGATCTCAAAAGCTGATGCAGGTGGTGTGTTTACATAAAGAAAATGCATGCTAGTAGGTGATATAAGGTCTTCCCTCACCATGCAGTTTGGGCTTTGGCTTTCTATCCAATACCAAACCATTGTAACAGAGACATTTACCTTTGTAGAGTGGTCGAAAGATCGTACTTTGGCCACTTTGTGTTGCACAGTCGAATAGTAGGCAAGCTTTGTGAGAGATCCACCTGTTAAGGCAAAACAACACGGATAATGTCCGATAAGATCCCCGCTAAACAGCACCATATAAAAGCGACACACGGCAGACTTTAAACCAACTGCTTAACGAGCTGCAGCGTTGGCTAAACACAAGCTAGCTAGCAGCTAACGTGAACGCAGTTGTACTTGTCAAAGTTGACCAGCTTGTTTGGCGCACCCTCCGCTTTATCACATAATGTTAACCCTGAAACCTCACCACTCTTCCACCTTGGTGGTAAACGGGGTTTGTTGAACAAACGAAGTCAAATTTAGACACGAACTAACGCGGCTAACGTTAGCTTTGTCTTCTTTTATGTCACTTAAAGTCCAGTGTTGTCATAGTGTCAGGCTGCGGCATAGCTGCTCTACAAGATTAGCCCCATTCGAGCTAAAAGTAGCTAAAGAAACGAAGAAAACGTTTACATCCATAGCTACCTATGTCTATTGCGAACCGCTTTGCGTTCTCCAAGTTTCGGAATATTTCGTCGGGCGGAAGAGTGATGCTTTTATCCATGGTGTGACTACTTGTGCTGCTGTTAAGTCGAACACATTCCGCCATGGTCGACACTGATTTGACGCTGCGTACGTGCCTTACGTGCGTACGTGCCCCCCGTCGACCAATCAGCATCCACGTTGCGGTCTGAGGCGTGGGTGTTTGTGTCCTGTAAACAACCTTTCAGTGACACAGTGACCGTAGTAGTAAACAGTTGTACAAATGTGCCCACTACGCTCTTAATCTTTAACTATACTGTATTTTGTTCTACTGTGTCTGTTTAAATGAGAAATATGATATGATTATGTGCTGTATAAATGACCAGAGCAGAGGAATAACTGTTAGAGAAGCTGTCTGCAGTTGTCATGTGTACAAGGCACAAACACAACTTTTAGTTCCAAAAAGATGATTTCAAATATTAACATTTAACTGGAAAACGACGACTATCATGTGAATGCTGCTGCTTCCAGCAAAGTGACTGTCACAGTTTGCAAGCCAGTAAACAGTAGATATCTTTCATAAAGTCTCATAAATATTGTGACAAATGGCACTGTTAACCTTCAGTTTTATCTGATTTGTTTGCATTTGTTTCCATGAGAAATGTGACTTCAGTTTACAATTTGTCTTATTTCACAGCTATGACCTGTTACAAGTATCCAAGAGTTTGATAACTTTCCAGGCTTAGGCCTGATTACTCATAATGTCAACTAATTATAATGTCAGGATAACAATGAAACTTCAGTTGAACTCATGATCAAGTAGGAAACTCCCTGATCACACCAGGTCAAGGAGAAGAACTGTATGTTCTTTTCTATCACACAAAGAATACCAAGTTACTAAGAATTTCAGCCAAAAGCCACAACCAAAGTGGTTTAGGGTCTGACATTTTCATAGTGTTGTTCCTGTAGTTGTATGCTGATATTGTCTTCTTAACTTCTTGTCTTCTCATTTTCCCTTTACTCTGTTGACTAAATCAGCAACAAAGATTGTAAGTGACTTTTTTATTTGTTAAACACTCACTGGACAATCAAATGTGTTCAGTTTCAATCTGAATCACAGGCCGATCACAGGATAAATCTTTGTACATTAATTAGTTATAATACAGGACAGAGGACCATTATTTGTTTCAGCTTAGTCATACAGGCTGAGGTGTGGGTGTTGTCTTGTAAACACCTTTTCAGTGACACAGTGACCGCAGTCAACATGTGTACTTTTTATTTTGTTTGCTTTACGTTTTTTCTGCATTTTTCTCACTTGTTTTCCATCTGAAGACAGGATAAGAATAATTACCTTAAAATGGCTTAAAAATGCTATATTTAAGAATTTCACATGTAATTAGCATATACCAAAAAACTTAAACTGTAGAATAAAAAATGTAACAACAGTTATCACTTGGAAGTTTTATTACTGTTACTGTTTCTACTAAATCTGTGATTATGAGGCAGCTAGATTCCAAAAGATGACTTATTTTCTCAATATAAAAATCAAAGTATTGGTCCTGCTGGAAAGAAAATATCATAGACCAGCATAGCTCTTTATATCACCAGCATAGGCTGGATTAAAGTGCTGCAAAATGTCATGTTATGACGCAGCCTGAAAAGACAAGACAAAGTTCCAGAGTACCAACGTGGTTTCAAAATATTTCATCAGTTCACAGAAGTGTTACCAAAGCTCCACAATCTTCCTTAGCTATTTGAATCTTGTATGTCTATCACTGCACACCCAACTAGTGCTCTTAATGCTGAGCTGACCTGTTTTTCTTGTTGAACATATTGCATTGTACTGTTAACACTGTGTTAACCTTCATATACAACAAATAAACCTGGAAGCTACTAGTGATGGCTGAGTTGTTGTCCAGCCTGAAAAGACAGACAAACAGATAAAAAGTTTCCAGAGTATAAAATTTGGTTTACATTTCACTTTCATCATTTTGAAGAATACAGCCCAGGTAACAGGTGAAAGAAGTAACTAGTGTATATTACTTACTAAGTGCATGTTAGTGCATGATGTTTCAGGCATGCCAGAAAAAGAAAAAAAAACAAGACAAAGACAAACTAGTGCAGAACAAAAAGGCAAACGTACACAGTCATGTTACCAGTGCTGTGAGAGGATGTGCCTAATATCATCATGCTCACATGCAGACAGTGACAATGCCAACAGACTGATGTTTATCAGGCAATGTTAACTATATGTACCAGTTTAGTTGAGCATGTTAGCATATTTGTTAAAGTACAACTGAGGCAAACAGCAATACGTTTTGATATACTGAAGTTAAATGGTGTAAGGCAAAAAAGTTAGGTGTGATGACCTTAGAGGTGGAGTAACAACTACTGTGGACACTACACTACTCTCAACTAATAGATTATTATTGTATTATTGTCAGGGTGAGTGTTTTAGACTATTTAACATTTACTTGTTTGGTAGCAAAAGTGCCTCAGTTCACAGTTTGCACATAACAAGTAGATGATGGAATGATGCCGCCACAAAACATCAAGTCTTCGATTTGAATATTTAACCCAGTGAATCCTCACTGAACAGGCGGAAACAAGCTGATGGAGAATATATAAACCAATATAATGATGTGTTTTGAAGCTATAAGGACAAACAAACTGTATTTTATGCCTACATTAGGTAATGCAGTTGTTGACTTCCTTATGCGTTGAAGTGCATGTACATACACTAACCACTAGAGGGTAGTGCTCATTGATAATAGAAGTTAAAATGTCCTCATCATACTACAGTAGACTACAGACTATAGAGGGATGGATAATCAAATCCTGTACATTAGCCCTATAAATCGTGTAATTTTCATCACATTCAGATAAAGTCGCTGTCAAGAATGAAATGACACAACTCAAAATTCAGCTGATGTTTTTTATTCACAAAGAATGAATGGGTCACATCACATAGGCACTAGTGGTGATGATACATCACAGCAAATATTTGTAGTTTACAACAATGTACTCAAAGAGAGTAGAGTGAAGAGTTTCAGTGTCTTTCCAAAAGACAGGGAATCATTTAGTACAACCTAAACAGACCAACTCTCTCACACTGAGAGAAAGTTCCTGATGCAGTATACTGCACAACAGTACAACAAAACGCACTGATAGAAGACTTCAACAGACCCAACATGAGTCAATAATCATTTACAGAGTAAAAAGTACACAGAATATTCACATTTTCTTTGAAAACATATAGAAGTAAATGGAAATGTTATCTAATATGACTTTCTGATGAATTAAAACAGAATGCACAGGCACATTATTTCACTGTAGAATAGGTCTGATAATAACTTTGACCAATATGGTCAACTAAGTTTGTCTGGTAGTAACTCCAGACTGTAGGTGTCTACCACGGCCTCCAGGGGGCGCTGTTGACTGGACTCTTGTCTTTGGTGATGCTGCTCTGGACTGTGGAGCTCAGAGGAGAGAAGTCAGCCTCTCTCAGGTTCTTATCACAGGAAGACTGAAGCTTGTTGCAGTGGTTCAGCAGTCTTCTCTGGGACTGGGTCTGCACCTGCTCCCTGGACATGAAGTGTTTCACCTCTTGGACACACCTGGAGTATCCCTGATCAACAACTGCCAAGTTCACAGCTTGACGCTGCTGCTGCAGTCGTCTCAGGACACAAACTGTCATCTCCAGGATGTCTGCTTTCTCCAGCTTGGAGTCTGGCTGCTGTTTGAGGAACTCTGGACCCAGGAGAGACTTGAGCTGCTCAATGCTGCTGTTGATTCGCTCTCTGCGTAACTTCTCCACCAGAGGCTTTCTGAGCTGCAGAGAGAAGAACAAAGTCATTAATCAACTTATTCTGGAGTAAAATGAACAAAGACAACCTCTCATTAACCATGTTTAAATCTTCTTGAATCTTCAATTTACCTTGTGGGTCAGAGTCAGATGGTCCTGAGATTTGGTCATAGCTGCAGTGATTGTAGGTGCCATGTCTGGATCTCTGTGCTGTAGAGGTCTCTGTAGAGAGAATCTGCTCTCTGCTGGCTTCATCCCTCCTATTTATAGTCCCACATCTCCATATGAATGTGTGGGTCTTGGTCTGAGTAGAGTTTCTCACAGTCTCAGCCAATCACAGTGCCCGGTGAGACAATAAGGCATGTGGGGCAGCAACATGCTGAATTGCCTGAGGGACAATGGTTAAATCTCAGGGGAACAGGTGGAGGAGGGTTATGGAGGGAAACTCACAGAGCTCTGTGTGAATCTGGGAAAGTGGTGACCCTGTAGAGAGAGCAGATCTGCTGCCTGATGCAGGGATCAATGACTTTGACTGAGCACATGCTCATCATCCCATCACACACGTGGGAGAATTACTTGTTCACAACATCAAAAACATTTTCATTCCTTAGAAGTGTTATTGCATTTGCTCTGTTAAAACAGTGGACAGTTCTCATCTTTTGCATTAGTGCAAATTCAAGCAATCACAACTGCGATTAGCTCATAAAAGCTTAGTTCATATGGAGTGAAACCTGAAACTCATTCAGCTGAAAGACATCCAGATGAAACAGATGTGCCTCCTGTCTTGAGTACAGCCTTGGTCAGGGTTTCCCACACTGAATCCTGGAGCTGTGATCAGGAGTCTGAATGCTTTATTGGCGGCTGCATTCAGCACGGGGCAGAACCTCACAGCACTAACCATCTGGAGGAAGATAATGACAGTGTTGGCGGGCTTTTAGTGTGGGAGGACTTCAATGGAAAGTTGGTTACAGGTACTTTTTTTTTTAGAATACAATAGCATTTATAGTCATTGCACCAATAGTGCAAAACACTTACTCAGCTGCTCATAGAAAAATAATGGTAGCAGTGGAAAGATATTAAAAAGTTAGTATTGTTGTATATTAAAAGCTGCTATTTCACATTTTCCTTGTTGCATTTGAAGATATCATTCCATCATATACAGAGATATACGGAAACTAGATTCAGTGCTGAGTTGAAAACTATCCAGTTCTTTAAATGTAGATGTTTTAAAAAAAAGACATTAAGACAAAAGTACATGTATGTCAACATGAATGAAGACAAAAGTCTTGTTGTAAGGGTGACACTGCTCTGGTAGTTTGGCATCCATTAACAGAATGAAGAAAAGGGCTTATATTGAAGTAATGACCTGATAAACAAGTGGGGAAATGAAGTTGGCAAAAGTTAGAGAGTTGGGACAGAAAGAAATACAGAATAGAAGGAGAGAGAGGGGAAAAAAATCCTCCTCTGAAGTGTGCCAACTCCCTTTTGAGAATAGTCAGGTGCTGGTGGGGCTGAGGATGCTAATCACACAGAACTGTGACTCTGCCTCTCACAGCTTTCCCACACTCTGTCTATTGACAGAGCTCCCACTTAACAATAGACATGTGCCTTGTTAAATGCTAATTCATCCCCACACAAGCAGCTCCTAGCTCTCCCCTGAGGGTAAAGTTTGTTGTTTAGACACTCTTCAATTAGGAGAAGAGAGCGGGAGTAATAAACACAAACATTTTGACTGTGGATGTACCTCAGACAACGAGTCAACTCGAAGTGTAATTTACAAAATAATTATGAAGAGCTTTACTACCACATAAACCCACATTTAGCATTCATAAGCAGTATATACACAAACATTTAACAAATATTTATAACACACTGTAATGTAGTGTGGTGTAGATATAAGGGACATTTCGAGGTGTTTATAAATGTATATTATTTTTCAACAACTATAACTTTATAATAACTTGTACCTGAAGCTTTTTAAAATCATTACAACTCTATATTATCATATTATAATTCATTACCTGTTTATACATGAGCCTCCATTTGTGGGTGTTCAAAGGAAGATTTATAACTGTTGACAAAATTAATAAACACTTTTACATTTTTAATTTAGCTTTGTTTCTGTCTGCGTTAAATGTTTTTACACTGCTCATAAATGCTAAATAGGGGGATTCATTGGCAACATGTTCTTTATTTGAAGGTTCAAAGCTATTCATTTTGGGTTTGAAATATTCTGTATATACTTCACATGCTTCATTAATGCTTCATTAAATAAATAAAAAAATATATATATATTATGTCCATAAAAACAGACAAACAGTCAAAGAAGATTAATCTGATTGGATCATTCTTCATCATTGTACTTTAATCAAAAGCGACAGATTGCAAATTGCAAAATTCTCAGTGGGTAATGTTTTAATTTAAAAATATATATATGAACATAAAAATATGATCTGAATGTGGTGCTTAGTGAGTAAAAAATGTCATTTAAAATTCAGTAGTAAAGAATCTCCCCCTTGCAGACGTCTTTGTCTGGTCCGCCTCCATTGTCCCTCTGGGGCTCTGTGAGTGAGTTTTCCCTGCTTTCCCACACTCTGTCCATTCACTGCTTTCAAGAACAAAAGAAGTGTGTCTGGTTGCACATCACATTAATTATGGAGTCAGTTTACGAGTTTTGTCTCACTGCCTCTGAATGGAAATTCCTGTCATCAAGACTCGTCATTACCAGGCTTTTGTAAAATGTCTATCAGGAATGCAGACATGCTAAGGATTAATGAACATTGAAAAGCTCTTTTTTCTCCCTCCTTTACATTCAGATTGTTCCTCTGCATTCCACGCTGTTTATTTTGACGGGAAGCATGAAAGGGGGGTTCATTCTTGAATTGATCAGGTCCTAGGTAGGGTGCAATAGTACACTGAACGTAGAGCTTACTTGTAGTAGCTGCAAACTTCATTTAAAGCATGATCTAATCACCTTCATCCAGCTGTTGATGAGGAGATTCTTGTTTGTGAACTGTTCCATTGCTTCCAGGAGAGTATTACCTTCTTTAATATTATAACTCTTCATCTGCATATTCAGAACCATTACTGGAACACCTGCATAAAAAATAAACCAAGCAAGCAAGATGAATACGTTTTGATACAGTTAAGCTTACACTATCAGTAAGTTTGATAGGTTTGTGTTTTATACAGAAATATTCAAGTTCAGTTTTAGAAAAATAAATACAACATCATCACTCTCCCATGTGTGTGATGTGAAGATGAGCGTGTGCTCAGTCAAAGTCATTGATCCCAGCATCAGGCAGCAGATCTGCTCTCTCTACAGGGTCACCACTTTCCCAGAATCACACAGAGCTCTGTGAGTCTCTCTCCATCACCCCCCCAGTCCTCCACCTGTTCCCCTGAGATCTAACCATTGTCACCCCGGGCAATAATAGCATTCACGGTACTGCATCCTTTATTGTCTCACCGGGGTCTGTGATAGGCTGAGACTGTGAGAAACTTCAGCCAGACCAAGACCCACACATTCATATGGAGATGTGGGACTATAAATAGGAGGGATGAAGCCAGCAGAGAGCAGATTCTCTCTACAGAGACCTCTACAGCACAGAGATCCAGACATGGCACCTACAATCACTGCAGCTATGACCAAATCTCAGGAGCATCTGACTCTGACCCACAAGGTAAATTGAAGATTCAAGAAGATTTAAATATGGTTAATGAGAGGTTGTCTTTGTTCATGCTAACACTTTACTCCAGAATAAGTTGATTAATGACTTTGTTCTTCTCTCTGCAGCTCAGAAAGCCTCTGGTGGAGAAGTTACGCAGAGAGCGAATCAACAGCAGCATTGAGCAGCTCAAGTCTCTCCTGGGTCCAGAGTTCCTCAAACAGCAGCCAGACTCCAAGCTGGAGAAAGCAGACATCCTGGAGATGACAGTTTGTGTCCTGAGACGACTGCAGCAGCAGTATCAGGCTGTGGACTCTGCAGCTGTTGATCAGGGATACTCCAGGTGTGTCCAAGAGGTGAAACACTTCATGTCCAGGGAGCAGGTGCAGACCCAGTCCCAGAGAAGACTGCTGAACCACTTCAACAAGCTTCAGTCTTCCTCTGATGAGAACCTGAGAGAGGCTGACTTCTCTCCTCTGAGGAAAGAGAAGAGCCCAGTCAACAGTGCTGTCTGGAGGCCGTGGTAGATGTCCAAGGACTTATACAAAAAGTGAAGCCCAGGAGTGAACTTTGAACAGTTGTACTCTTGGACTTTTAACCTTGTCTCCATTCTTGTGGTAGTCTTATTTTGAAGAGTATTGCATTTGTTACTGCAACTTTTCACTTTTATTACCTTTTGTAAAGGTTCTGTGTTTCTGTAATATTTGCAGCCAGGTTGGCTATTTTGTATTTCAAAGGTACTTTCTTCTGACTCTGTGAAGTTAACATTATTATTCCCAATGGGAATACCTATATATTGTCATTGACACTGACAACGATGTATGTACTTTTTCTCCATTTAGGAGACACAGTTAATCATGTTGAACATGTTTCAGATTTATATGTGATATTCACATAAATGTTTGTTGAAATGTCTTTTATATATATATATAAATCTTTAGATATCTCAACTGTCTGCATTTTTAGCAGACTGATTTTGTGTATGAACAAATTTGTCAAAACAAACGTGCTGCTTTATAACTCTGTGAGTGACAGCACTCATACCTTCAATGAAGGGAAAATGTCTCACAATGAATGTATCTCTTCAAGCCAAGTGATGCGCATTAAAACAATCAAAAAAAACAAGAAGAAAAGTTTGTTTGTCTCGTTTTTATCAGCCCTCGTTCAAATTACAGGACTCATCTTACTGTATATGTATTTTGAAGCAGAAGGTAACAAGGGTCATGTGTATAAATAGTTTAAAGATGCAGAATATTGAGGCAACATAACTTCTCCTCACTCGGTCAGGGGGTGATTAGTGGATTTTGAACAGTTACTCTGATTGTACATTATGATGGAGTATGAGCCAGATAAAGTCAGTCCAACCCACTAGCTGTGAGCTGTTTTACATTTACAATGTGTCTAATCAAGTCAAATATAGTGTTGACTAACAGAAAAAAACTGTGTATCAGTAAGGTTTTAGGCCTTCATGAATCTCAAGAATAGCTTCAGCATACATTTGACAGGTCACTGGTAACTACACTGATGTAATGAATGCAAGTCTTCTAAAAGACACTGCCTCATTTGATATTTTGATGAGATCTCTAGTTCATCAGTTTCCCATAAAAGTTCAAATGGGCTGACATCTGCTGAATGCAAAGGCCATGGTATATGATTCACATTATTTTTATACTTATCATACCACTAAATGAACTTTGTGCAAGCATGCAGATTCATTATATTTGTCTACTGTTTTTTGGAGTTTTTTCCCTTTTAGATTATATTAGATGTATCTTTATTACCAATGCAGATACGGAGAAAATGAAAAGTATTTAGCATCTGACCAGAAGGGCAAAAAAACAGTTTGTAAAGTAATGTGGAGACTTTTATTCATCAACGTTAAGTGGTCTTACTCAATGCATCTACAGAATGTTATTTGCCATCTGGTCATTGGTATGCAAAAAAGCAATTATGTTTACCCTTAGTGGTCCAACATTATTATTTGACTGTAGGGGCTTCTATGTTATGCACCTATCTGTTGTGTGTATGGAGTGAGACAGCCCAATCCTTTGACCTCAGTTACCATAGTGATGATCAGGATGGCGCCTGCTTTCTTAAACACAAGCATACAGCTGCTCTGTATCTCAAGGAGACAAGTCAGTGCCCCCGCTCTAAGATTTAAGGCTGTCCCTTTAGTGACCTCAGGACAACCCATATGTGGCATGCTGGAATAGAAAATTCCCTGTGATTAAACTTTTTTCTTTACTTTGAACAACACAAAGTTTTAATGTTGTATTCTCCCAAAACTGGTTTGAATGAGGTGACATGAAAAGACTCTTAAATTTCTTACATATTTATTTTTCTTGAAATCTGAAACAAATCAAAACAAATTTCAATCCACTTTGGATGAATAAAAACAAAAATGGGTAAATGAAACAACATATGCATACATGGCATACAGAAAATCATAACAAATCCCTTTTCAGAAGAAAGGTCGCTGTTCAAGAATACTATACATTTGACCTTGAAGCAAGGCAGTAAGACACTCTATGGAAACTGTAATCACACAATATTAATAGCCTATAAAGTATTTTCACAGGAAGAATAGGTGCTCTGTTCGGTTAAACTTTTAAGCAGATTTTACTGCAGTTAATTAAAAAAAATGTTAAAACATTTAAACATCAGTGACTATTTCCTGCATAGTCAAGAGACCATTTTTTCTTCTGTGGTCTAAAACCATGAGGGTTATGAACCCCACAAATAGCAGCACAACATGTTTCATCAACTTAGAAACTGACTCTTCTTCTCAGTCAGTGATCTCCTCACATCCTTCCTCCTTCCTCAAAAACTGTTGAATCCCAAATGAAACCATGTCACACGATAGTTCTGTAGATCATAATGCAAATAATGCATTTCTGTAGATCACACATAATTGTTTTCGTGCAGTTTTAGTGACGTCTCATAGTCCATTTCTTGTCGCCATTAAAAGCACAGTGGAGCCAGGTCTTCCTCCGCATCAGGAAACAGGCGTAAAATGTCCCTTGAATATTTGGAGTAGCCGTTGTGTGACAGCAGTGCTTTTCTCAGGGTGAGGAAGGACTTTGTCTTCTCCAGGATCTCTGAAAGAGGGAGCCCATTCTGCAGGTGTTCTCCAATCAGAGCCTTCAGTTTCTCCACTCCAGTGCAGCATTTCCTCTCCAGCATGTGGAGTTTACACCTGAGAGAAACAAAGCCATAACTTTTAGCAATGCAGTCATCAGTTTAGTCAAAGGAACTTAATGAAATAAGGACTAAAACAAGAGAGTTGGTTTGGAGAAATGTAGCTTTTGCTTACCTAAGAGCTCCTCCTTCACGGTGTCCTGAAGAGCGAGGTCTGCGTAGAGAGCCATTTCAAGTTTTTGCTTCGTGGGGTGGCTGAGTTCTGCTGCTGCTGCTGCTGCTTCTGGCGAAGGTTCAGAGGACGTCTCTGTTGACATCTGCGTCTCTGTGCTCTGTATTTATGCTGCTCATCCTGCGCTCTTTCTGCTTTTTAGCCAATCAGAAGGCTCACAGCTCGGGACAATAGAGTTAATTTAATGCCTGTCACATAGAACAGGTGGGATGCTTTATCTGTATGCCACAGATCAATGAGGTCAGTGGGAAAATGTTTTTCCTGAAGTGGACACGGGAAATTTTTCCACCTAGGAAAGACCCTTTAATGATACTAATGTAGGCATGTGAAATTAAAATAAAACAACATATTACTTTACACTTTATCAGTTAAACTAAATACATTGTCTCATCAGCAAATACTCATTTATATACAACATGGACATATTTTGGACAAGACAACTGTAATACTTCAGGAAATACAGCCACCATCCTGTTAGTTCATGAGTTGAATGGACAGTGCAGGCGCTTCGTTGCTTTTTATTTTACTTGTCAAGAAACATTTAAATATCTTTGTGAATAAAACATTAATCAAACCACAATAAAATAGACCCAAATATATATATTTAAGCAGAAATAATGTTTTAAAGTTATATTTTCTGGCTCTGTGTGTCTCAGCAGTGAGTTACAGCCGAACCAGATGGCTCATCTGTGAAGTGGCTTTCTGCCTGAGAACCGTCCCGAGGCTTTGTGAGAGCAGACACACTTCTATTGTGTGTGCAGCTGAGCAGGCTGCATACAGAAGTGTGGGAAGCCGTGTGTCGCTGTGGCTCCCAGCTCCAGAGAGAGAGGAGGGCGTGTGACCAGGGCACGTTCAGGCTTGTGCAGGGAGCTGTGGGAGCTCAGAGGAGGGGAAGTGGGAAACCTGAGCCGCCCCACTTTCACACACATACACAGACAGCAGATAGACACACAGACAGATGGAGGCAAGATAAGCAGGAAGGTAAATCCACCTATAGAATAAAGAACAAATGGTAAGCGGACAAAAAGTCTCTCAAAAGTGCATCAGAGGGATTAAGGAAAGGTATGATTCTGCTTGGAAAAAAATAATCTTTATATTAATAATCTGAGCTCTTTAGGTGTCTGCCAGGAATTACAAACACACCAATCATAGACTTCTCTTATTGTACTAATAGTTGTCAGTCAATCAAATGCACTTTTCTGATTCTGAGCCACCTAAGCCACTAAGACTCCACCAAAGACGCCCTACCACACTTGAGAAAAACATAACCAACGAAGGGACAGTTTGAGTACATTTGAACAGCATTTTTAAACATTTTTTACAGCATTGTTAAATAACTTAATAATAATTAATGGTTCTTTGATGAGTCCAAAGGTAAGAGGTTCCTTGCAGATTCCATTTCCAAAATGTGGCAAAACTATAGCATCAGCATGAAGAACCGCTTTAGGTTCTAACTCAAACCTTTATTTTTAAGTCTGTATTGGCATGATTATCATGTGAATAATATTGCCAAAGCATCATAGCTGTATATACAGTATAATTCTATTAGAAACACTAAAAAAATCAGTAAGGAAAATAAAATAAATAAATAAAAAGAAGAGGGTTATAGCAGTAAATGTGTTTATGTATGTGTTCACTGTATATCAAATAATTAATGTTTGGTATTAACCTAAAAGAATGAGCAACAATATAGAAATATGGTCATACATTGTATTCATTGGGATACAGAATATATCAAATCTGTAAATGGAAAGGCATCAAAAGGAGTGAGCTGTCAGGAGACCAGCTGTCATGTCTTATGCTGACTGTTTCTCAGGCTGTCACATACTGTACATTGATATATCTTGCTTCTTCTATGCCGATGACACTATTTTGTCCTAGAATAAGTTACGTGTATCAAAATCTTGAATATCCATTTAAATTTTGCTCAAGGACTTTCTTTTTTTTCAAGCTTTATTTTTGATAGAGACAGCTGAAGAATGGCAGAATGTGGGGAGAGAGAGATGGGGAATGACATGTAGCAAAGGGCTGCAGGTCGGATTTGAACCAACGGATGCCCTACCAACTGTGCTCTAGCTCCCCAGCTCACACAGCTTCATGAGTGCTACATTGTAGCAGAAAACGTTGCTGTGTCTCGATATGTCTCTGCAGACTGTATTCTACAGGCAGTTGGGTCTCTGTGGCCAAGCTGTGATCACTGAGTGTACATAATTCCTTTCTCAGTTTCTGACAAGTTACCATTGGTCATGTTAATTGGTAATTTTAATATTTTTTTACTATTGGTAACTACTTTTATATAATGTGCTACATGTTTCTATAGATAAGGCAACACTATTAAAGATAGGGTCAAAAACATGTTACCTGTCTATTCTATTATATCCCTTTATCCTAAACAGGTGTTAGAATTGAATAGAATAGAATGGGTGGGGTTGGTCTCATAGAGACTGTATTGTAATGGGGTCAATATGTAATTGCAGCCCCAGTGAGTATGAACACTGTGTATATGAGTGATATACAAATCAGAGTGAAGCTTCTAATGTTTCAAATGGGCAGAGCAGAGAGCAGAGAAACTGAGCAGAGAAAATGCATTGTTTAAACATTATTTAAAGATTATAAGACAAATGGGAGGACATAATTTTACAAATGACAGTGTTTGTTTATTTGAAAAGAACACAGTGAGACAAATGAAAAGCTCAGACTAGAGATGAGCCAACATCACAACAACTTGAAGATTTATCTGTACACAATGTACTCATATAAGAAACAGCTGTCTTTATAAAAGACAAAAATTCTCCTCATGGATAGGTGCAAAAACAGTTAAAAACTGACCTTAAAACAGATCATAATATTCTAATCACAAAGTAATGACAACAGGTTAAATAACCTTAAACTTTCATTAAAGAAAACTTGGCAGTCACATAAAGTTGTGACAGGATGATATTAACAAACCTTTCAGAACAAAAGGAAAAAAACATTTGGATCTTACAACAGATCAGTTATGACAAAATGTCCATGAAAAGGACAGTTAAAGTTTTTTGATCAGTGTGATCAATAACAATCAAAAGATAACACATGTTATCATAGCATATACTACCAATACATGAAGTACAGTGAGGTATAATAATAATTGCAGATGCAATCAGATTTGGTTCATGCAACATGCATGACAAGATGTTCTCTTTCTTAACTTGAAAGATATTGTTGCTGTCATTTCCTCAGGAAATGTCATCTTCACAAAGACAGACACACAAAATACAGCCTTCTGTACATACAGAAGAACAAGTCCATCAAACTTGAAAAAAATCAGTTCAGTAATCTTTGACCAATATGGTCATCTGAGTTTGTCTGGTAGTAACTCCAGACTGTAGGTGTCTACCACGGCCTCCAGGGGGCGCTGTTGACTGGACTCTTGTCTTTGGTGATGCTGGTCTGGACTGTGGAGCTCAGAGGAGAGAAGTCAGCCTCTCTCAGGTTCTCATCACAGGAAGACTGCTGCTTGTTGCAGTGGTTCAGCAGTCTTCTCTGCTGTTGATGCTGCTGCTGCAGTCGTCTCAGGACACAAACTGTCATCTCCAGTATGTCTGCTTTCTCCAGCTTGGAGTCTGGCTGCTGTTTGAGGAACTCTGGACCCAGGAGAGACTTGAGCTGCTCAATGCTGCTGTTGATTCGCTCTCTGCGTAACTTCTCCACCAGAGGCTTTCTGAGCTGCAGAGAGAAGAACAAAGTCATTAATCAACTTATTCTGGAGTAAAGTGTTAGCATGAACAAAGACAACCTCTCATTAACCATATTTAAATCTTCTTGAATCTTCAATTTACCTTGTGGGTCAGAGTCAGATGGTCCTGAGATTTGTTCATAGCTGCAGTGATTGTAGGTGCCATGTCTGGATCTCTGTGCTGTAGAGGTCTCTGTAGAGAGAATCTGCTCTCTGCTGGCTTCATCCCTCCTATTTATAGTCCCACATCTCCATATGAATGTGTGGGTCTTGGTCTGAGTAGAGTTTCTCACAGTCTCAGCCAATCAGAGAGCTTGGTAATACAATCAGGCATGTGGAGCAGCAGCACGTTGAATGCTGTTATTGCCTGAGGGACAATGGTTAAATCTCAGGGGAACAGATGGAGGACCGGGGGGGTGATGGAGAGAGACTCACAGAGCTCTGTTTGAATCTGGGAAAGTGGTGACCCTGTAGAGAGAGCAGATCTGCTGCCTGATGCTGGGATCAATGATTTTGACTGAGCACACGCTCATCATCACATCACACACGTGGGAGAGTGATAATGATTTTGTATTTAAATTCTAAACCTGAACATTTATATATTTCTGTATAGAATCTATCAAATGTAGCACACACTGAGCACACTAATCAATCTCATTTCACATGTGGAGGAACATTTATTTTGTAATATAGTTATGAATTACATATATGAGAAAATACCAAACAATAATACCAACATTTTGTGTATTTTTCTTTTAATTTTTGCCTTTTTGCTATAAGATTTTAGTACCCTATATAGTGTGATGGCCATTGAAGCACATTCAGGCAGCTGTCCGGATCTAGTTGAGTCTTTCGACACGTGCCGTGTAGTCAGTGTGAGTAACAAGTAGAGCTCCGTTTCCCACACTGACTCCCTGTATGGTCAATGAACCACAAAGGGACTTCAGTGACAGATGCTGGCTGTGTGTTTGTTATAGAAACAGAACCTGACATCACCAGCCATCTGGAGGGAAAGGACGCCATTGGCTGGCTCTGACAGTTTGTAAATCTTGGAGTTTTGGTGAAAAAAGTGTCACCAAAATAATTTGATATCTCAAATTTTCACTTTCCAATCACATTTTGAACCTCCAGTCATAATTACAACCTCTTTGCTGCTCAGGTAGATAAAAAATTCAGGTCTTCTCATGAGGGTGGGAGGTTTCTTTGGCGGGGGAGCAGCTGTTTCCTGAAGTGTGCCAAATCTCTTTGGAGAATTACTCGGCTGCTGGTGGGATGGATGTCATTCACACTTCACTCTGCCGTCCAGAGCTTTCCCACACTTTCATTAGCAGAGAACATGCGTGTGCCTTTCTACAAATAAACCTTTCAAGGATCCTAAGCACATGCGCCAAAGGTAGAGAGTGGGACCTCCTCAAAAAATAATTACACATTTACATTTACATTTACATTTACAAGATATGTTTAATTTTTTTTATTAACAAAACAAGAGTGTGAGTGAAGCTTGAGGTTTTGTACTTTGTAGGTAAAACGTGTGTATATAGTTTGCATTGTTTATTTGATTAGATCACACACGTTTTGTGGTTGTGGTTTCTTATTTTTACCTGTGCACTTGGTGGCAGGAGTTTGGACAAAAAGTGTGACTGGCTCTGTCAAGTTTCACTGCGTCTTATCATTCCGTATCATACAGCTTCATACCTATACCACTTTGAGTTTTTGTTACTATTTTGGTTAATAATCATCAGAAACTTACAACATGGACTGTGGAGTTTCTTTGGATTGATATGTGTCACAGTAGGAGCCAACTCAGCCTCTTAGCTGCCGTTTTAATTGAATGCCGCGACATACTTCTTCAGCCTTTTGCTGTGTTGTGGGGAACTTTTGGCGGGAATCTCCCTCGGGACCCTATAGAGAGTAGGAATAAAAGGGAGGCATGGGAGAAAGAAAAAGGGTGGGGGGTGCAGAAGATAATAGTGAAAGAGGAGGAGTGGGTTAGAGAAGGGTATTTATAGGAATGTTGGAAATGGCAGATGAGGTGTGGAAACTGCTCTGGAAACTCTGCTGATAGCTTCAGTTAAAGTAAAAATGTGTGTACATAAACAATATGTGAAAATTAAATGAACTAATTCGCAATTTTGACTTATAATTAGTTACGTAATATTTTAAAATGTTGAAATCTCATGTTTGTGTGCTGGGTCGGGGTCGGAACATCAGGGTGGAACCTTCCAAGACACCGTTTTGTCCACTACGATCATAAATAATGTGACGCAAAGTAGATAACGGATTGCACCTCCCGCCAAAAATAAAGATAGACGAAGAAGACAGTTTCAAAACTTATTGTGTCTCAGTTTTTAGAACTTTTGTAACATTAGTTGGTTTTGATTAGGTGAGATAGTTTAACAACTGAGGAAACATTACAGGACGAGGTGAATGTAACAAGTGAAGAAATGGTTTGCTTCAGTGTCATCGTCTGCCAGTAACTTTACAGCAAGTGACTGTTGAGACTTCCACAACCATACAGGTGATTTTTATGGACCAGCAAACTAAAGCAAGTCTTTCTAAAACTTTACCCTCTCTGTTTAAACAAAAGGAGGAAACACAGACTTTATTTAAACTGTTACCTGACGAAGATTTCCTGCTGAACCTGCTCAACAAACAGGCCCACAAGAGGAAGGTGACCTAGCTAATCTCTGAGACAGCCCAAACCGACGGTTGCCTTGACTTCACTTCAAGTTTAAGCGGTGAGTAACTGTTAGTCAAAGCATTTTTGGGGGGGGGGGCTTGTTTGTTTGTTTGTTTTTTACTTCACTTAATTAAAAATAGTGCCTAACTATGCTATCTGTCAAAATGTGACTGTTTCTGGCGTTTGATAATGGATGCAGCTTAGCTTTAGCTCATGAGACAGTTAGCATGGGACTAGTCCAGGTACAAGGGAAATGATATTTTATTTATTGTTATTTAGTAATGTTAATTCTGGTTTGTTCTTAATGTTCTTTACTTTTTAGTGGTCAAAGTAGTTTTCTGTTTCAGCTAGACTGTAAATGCAGGTAACATGGCATGAAATAAACCAGATTGTTATGTTTGAACATGTATGGGAGGTTAATCCATATCGTGTAACTGGCAGAAGCACCTGCTAAAAATATTGTCTCTCACTAGATTAAATTGTGTAAGGATGAAAAAGGTTTTATGTCACTGAGGCACAGCTAGAATCAAATGTGTGATTTAAAACAGGTCAGGATTTAAAAACCAGGCTCCCTTTTATCTCTTAGTTCCTTCAGGTCAAAGGTCTGGATCTATTGTCCCACAGGGCTCTGTGAGTGAGTTTCCTCTGGTTTCCCACACTCTGTCCTTTCACTGCTTTCAATAGAGGAACAATAGAAGTGTGCCTTATTATGCATCTCATTAGAAACAATGTCTGACCTCTTTAAAGAGATAAATGGTTTTACATTAAAATACCCACATTTGTTAAGATGTACATTTTCTGACTTTACTTACTCTAAATGAACAGAGTTATCTAAATAAAAATCTGAATGAAACAACACATTTACTGTACTTAGGTGTACAGTAAACTGGTACGTTCAGACTAGACAAATATGGCGGGGACATTGAATCTTTCTTTGTTATTCAAAGGTGGAATTGATATTAGAGACATCTGTCAATTAAATGAGAAAAAACAATAAAACAGATTTGGAAAATCTCAGTTTCATCATCATAATGAGAGGAACTGAGAGGAAAAATAATGAAATACCACAACATGTTCAGCAGGTAGTGTTTGTTTATTCAACAAGGCACAATGAGCCACACAAAGTATGAAAGCTCCAACTAGAGGTGATGATACATCACAACAACAACAACTTGTAGATTTCTACAAGACACACTGTACTCAGAGAGAGTAAAGGAACAACTGTCTTTATGAAAGACAAACAGTTTACAATATTTGAGGACACAGTACTCACTGTCATTTGAGAGTTCTTCACAAGTGGATCAAAATATTTGACCTTTGTGAACAAAACAAAAGGCAGTAAAAACTGACCTTAAAACAGGTCACATTGTTCTTAACAATCATTAAATTCAAATGAATTAAAAAATGTAAAATTGACATTGTCACTGTAAAACTGTGACAGTGTGACATTAAACAAACCTTTAACAGTAAAAGGATAAACACGTTGATCTTAAACAGATCATTTTCAATAATCACATAAAGTGAGAGAAAGTCCATGATGACAAAATGTCCATAAAAAGGACAATTAAGATCAAATCGATCATTACTAATCAAGAGGTAACAAATATCACCATTGCATTATATCTATCAATACATGATGCTCATTGAATAATAAAAGTGTCACAGGAAAATTGTGACATGAAGCAAAACTTTTAGACAAAAAGTAAAAACATTTGGATCTTACAACAGATCAGTTTTGAGTAATCAGAGAGATTAAAGTGAGGTAAAGTCCATGAGGACAAAATGTCCATAAAAAGGACAGTTAAAGTTTTTTGATCAGTGTGATCAATAACAATCAAAAGATAACAAATGTTATCATAGCATATACTACCAATACATGAAGTACAGTGAGGTATAATAATAATTGCAGATGCAATCAGATTTGGTTCATGCAACATGCATGACAAGATGTTCTCTTTCTAAACTTGAAAGATATTGTTGCTGTCATTTCCTCAGGAAATGTCATCTTCACAAAGACAGACACACAAATACAGCCTTCTGTACATACAGAAGAACAAGTCCATCAAACTTGAAAGAATTCAGTTCAGTAATCTTTGACCAATATGGTCATCTGAGTTTGTGTGGTAGTAACTCCAGACTGTAGGTGTCTACCATGGCCTCCAGGGGGCGCTGTTGACTGGACTCTTGTCTTTGGTGATGCTGGTCTGGACTGTGGAGCTCAGAGGAGAGAAGTCAGCCTCTCTCAGGTTCTCATCACAGGAAGACTGCAGCTTGTTGCAGTGGTTCAGCAGTCTTCTCTGCTGTTGATGCTGCTGCTGCAGTCGTCTCAGGACACAAACTGTCATCTCCAGGATGTCTGCTTTCTCCAGCTTGGAGTCTGGCTGCTGTTTGAGGAACTCTGGACCCAGGAGAGACTTGAGCTGCTCAATGCTGCTGGTTGATTCGCTCTCTGCGTAACTTCTCCACCAGAGGCTTTCTGAGCTGCAGAGAGAAGAACAAAGTCATTAATCAACTTATTCTGGAGTAAAGTGTTAGCATGAACAAAGACAACCTCTCATTAACCATATTTAAATCTTCTTGAATCTTCAATTTACCTTGTGGGTCAGAGTCAGATGCTCCTGAGATTTGGTCATAGCTGCAGTGGTTGTAGGTGCCATGTCTGGATCTCTGTGCTGTAGAGGTCTCTGTAGAGAGAATCTGCTCTGTGCTGGCTTCATCCCTCCTATTTATAGTCCCACATCTCCATATGAATGTGTGGGTCTTGGTCTGAGTAGAGTTTCTCACAGTCTCAGCCAATCAGAGAGCTTGGTGGTACAATAAAGGATTACACACGCTGAATGGTTATATTGGTGTGAGGGCAATGGTTAGATCTCAGGGGAACAGGTGGAGGACTGGGGGGGTGATGGAGAGAGACTCACAGAGCTGTGTTTGAATCTGGGAAAGTGGTGACCCTGTAGAGAGAGCAGATCTGCTGCCTGATGCTGGGATCAATGACTTTGACTGAGCACACGCTCATCATCCCATCACACAGAATAGGAAATATGGTGCATTGTATGAAATACATGAATGATAATAATAAATATATGGTAAAACCTTACATTCAGTATCAAAACT
Organism: Nibea albiflora; assembly: GCA_014281875.1. Taxonomy (NCBI): domain Eukaryota; kingdom Metazoa; phylum Chordata; class Actinopteri; family Sciaenidae; genus Nibea; species Nibea albiflora. The sequence continues at coordinate 12,175,142 of CM024790.1, read as the reverse complement.
CCCTCTATTTTAATTGATATTATGACATTTCTTCTAAAGTTTTTTAATTTGCCATTTTTGTTTAAACTTTCAAGATTTTCCAAAATGTTGACATAAGAAGTTAGAGAGCCGTGTGATTCTTATTAGGGAACATTACATTTTCTCAATAATAGACAATGATCAGGCAGCTGTCCAGATGTAGTCTTTTGACACGTGCCTTGTAGTCAGTGTGAGTAACAAGTAGAGCTCCGTTTCCCACACTGACTCCCTGTATGGTCAATGAACCACAAAGGGACTTCAGTGACAGATGCCGGCTGTGTGTTGTTATAGAAACAGAGCCTGACATCACCAGCCATCTGGAGGGAAAGGACGCCATTGGCTGGCTCTGACACTTTGAAAACTTCAAAGTTTGGTCAAAAGTTTGTCATAAATTCTCTTGAAAATCATTTGTTGTTTCAAATGTTAGGTTTTCAGTCATCATTATACACTTTGAACTTCCAGTTATAATCACACGTCTGTACTGACCATCAGTTGGATAAAAAATTCTGCTCTTCTCATGAGGGTGGGAGCAGCTGTTTCCTGAAGTGTGCCAAATCTCTTTGGAGAATTACTCGGCTGCTGGTGGGATGGATGTCATTCACACTTAACTCTGCCCTCCAGAGCTTTCCCACACTCTGACCATTAGCAATAAATAGGCACGTGCCTCTGTACAAATGGGCTTGAGGCACATGTAGTGAGCGGCGCCAAAGAGGTCTGGATCTATTGTCCCACAGGACTCTGCGAATGAGTTTCCTCTGGTTTCCCACACTCTGTCCTTTCACTGCTTTCAATAGAGGAACAATAGACGTGTGCCTGATTTTGCATCTTATCAGAAACAATGTTTGACATTTTTAAAGAGTGAAATGGATAGCCCACTGTTCTTCTGGCCAACAACGGGCAGTGGTCATTTTTTCAAATGCTGTAAGGTAATGTTCAGCATCATCATCAGGATCAACCTGGGGTCCCTGTAAACATGTGGTGCTCTCTGTGGTGGTAGCTCACCCTGCTGGCTGTTTGACTGGCCCTCAGTTCAGGGTCTTCCCCATTGATGCCATCATCAACCTCAAGTTCTGCTCTTATATTCATCTCTCAGTTCTCTTATTTATCCTTGGATCTGGGTAAACTGGTGCTGCATGCTTCTCCATCTGTCTTCTTGGAGTGCTGACTCTTTTTCCATCCATTTTTCTTCTCTGGATGCTTGAGTGATGACCAGAGACTTCACCAGACTGGTCAACTCCTCCAGCTCATTAGGGTTTCTGGCTGCGTTGGTCCGCTTCTGGTCAGCTGCAACACTTAGCGCACAATCATCTGGCTCATCATGATGCACTGCGTTTTAACAACCTCTTTTCATGGTGGTCTCTCAGTTTGTTGTCAGATCTTCACTTCTGACACCCCTTGACAGCATTCTGACACATTTTCTGTGCACCGATATGTTTCATGTTCATATTTGTCAATTAATGAAGGTTCAGTTGACTGTAAAGAAACAATTCTTAGTTTTACACTCAACTTTATGAGCCGAAGTCATATTGAGTTGTCAGTAAATGGTAGGAGCAAAATGGAGGCTTCTGTCAATTGAATTAAAATACTAAATAGATATAGAAAGTCTCTCTTTCATCATAATTAAGTGGGTAACCGTGACACAGAATGACATGAGAAGACAGTTTTTAGCTTGCAGTGTTGTTTATTCAACAAGGCACAATGAGCCACACAAAGTATGAAAGCTCCAACTAGAGGTGATGATACATCACAACAACAACAACTTGTAGATGTCTACAAGACACACTGTACTCAGAGAGAGTAAAGGAACAACTGTCTTTATGAAAGACAAACAGTTTACAATATTTGAGGACACAGTACTCACTGTCATTTGAGAGTTTCTTCACAAGTGGATCAAAATATTTGACCTTTGTGAACAAAACAAAAGACAGTAAAAACTGACCTTAAAACAGGTCACATTGTTCTTAACAATCATTAAATACAAATGAATTAAAAAATGTAAAATTGACATTGTCACTGTAAAACTGTGACAGTGTGACATTAAACAAACCTTTAACAGTAAAAGGAAAAACACGTTGATCTTAAACAGATCATTTTTCAATAATCACATAAAGTGAGAGAAAGTCCATGATGACAAAATGTCCATAAAAAGGACAATTAAGATCAAATCGATCATTACTAATCAAGAGGTAACAAATATCACCATTGCATTATATTCTATCAATACATGATGCTCATTGAATAATAAAAGTGTCACAGGAAAATTGTGACATGCAGCAAAACTTTTAGACAAAAAGTAAAAACATTTGGATCTTACAACAGATCAGTTTTGAGTAATCAGAGAGATTAAAGTGAGGTAAAGTCCATGAGGACAAAATGTCCATAAAAAGGACATTTTTGATCAGTGTGATCAATAACAATCAAAAGATAACAAACGTTATCATAGCATATACTACCAATACATGAAGTACAGTGAGGTATAATAATAATTGCAGATGCAATCAGATTTGGTTCATGCAACATGCATGACAGATGTTCTCTTTCTTAACTTGAAAGATATTGTTGCTGTCATTTCCTCAGGAAATGTCATCTTCACAAAGACAAACACACAAAATACAGCCTTCTGTACATACAGAAGAACAAGTCCATCAAACTTGAAAGAATTCAGTTCAGTAATCTTTGACCAATATGGTCATCTGAGTTTGTGTGGTAGTAACTCCAGACTGTAGGTGTCTACCACGGCCTCCAGGGGGCGCTGTTGACTGGACTCTTGTCTTTGGTGATGCTGGTCTGGACTGTGGAGCTCAGAGGAGAGAAGTCAGCCTCTCTCAGGTTCTCATCACAGGAAGACTGCAGCTTGTTGCAGTGGTTCAGCAGTCTTCTCTGGGACTGGGTCTGCACCTTCTCCCTGGACATGAAGTGTTTCACCTCTTGGACACACCTGGAGTATCCCTGACCAACAGCTGCCGATTCCATAGTTTGACGCTGCTGCAGTCGTCTCAGGACACAAACTGTCATCTCCAGGATGTCTGCTTTCTCCAGCTTGGAGTCTGGCTGCTGTTTGAGGAACTCTGGACCCAGGAGAGACTTGAGCTGCTCAATGCTGCTGTTGATTCGCTCTCTGCGTAACTTCTCCACCAGAGGCTTTCTGAGCTGCAGAGAGAAGAACAAAGTCATTAATCAACTTATTCTGGAGTAAAGTGTTAGCATGAACAAAGACAACCTCTCATTAACCATATTTAAATCTTCTTGAATCTTCAATTTACCTTGTGGGTCAGAGTCAGATGCTCCTGAGATTTGGTCATAGCTGCAGTGATTGTAGGTGCCATGTCTGGATCTCTGTGCTGTAGAGGTCTCTGTAGAGAGAATCTGCTCTCTGCTGGCTTCATCCCTCCTATTTATAGTCCCACATCTCCATATGAATGTGTGGGTCTTGGTCTGAGTAGAGTTTCTCACAGTCTCAGCCAATCAGAGAGATTCATGAGACAATCAGGCATGTGCAGCAGCAACATGCTGAATTGCCTGAGGGACAATGGTTAAATCTCAGGGGAACAGGTGGAGGACTGGGGGGGTGATGGAGAGAGACTCACAGAGCTCTGTTTGAATCTGGGAAAGTGGTGACCCTGTAGAGAGAGCAGATCTGCTGCCTGATGCTGGGATCAATGACTTTGACTGAGTGGCAAACTGACAATTGATTGTAGTTTAGGTAAAATGTTCAACATAACATTAAGATTTAAGGTTTCTTTATTAACCATTCTGCAGCTCAGGATTTTGCAACAATTGTACTCTCTTATGCTATATGCAAATCCAGAAAAAAACAAGAATTTGTGGTGGAGTGTGGAAGATGGGTTGAGAGGTCAATTTCCAAACTTAAATGTAACTTCATGAAAGAAAGAGTGGAAATAGTTATTTACTTATAAATGATCATTTGTGCCATAACCAAAAAGCTCATGATTGTACTGCATACCCTGTATCCTCCACCTCCACTTTTAGTTGCAACTTTCATTCATTACAAATAGAATTTTTTCTTAAACATAAAAAGAAATTTAGACACTTCTTTAGTAAGTAAATTCTCTGAGGATTTGAATATTGTGATGCATGCTTTATGTTTAAAAGTTATTTTCATAGAACTTGAGAACAATAATCACTTTGCTGTCCAGATGTAGCTCTGTCTTCTGACTCGTGCCTTGTGGTCAGTGTGAGTAGAAAGTTGCTCTCAGTTTCCCACACTGACTCCCTGAATGCTGTGGTCAATGAACAACAAAAGGACTTTGAATGGAGCTTTTGTGACTGATAGTGGACGTGTGTTGTAGTAGAAACAGAGGCTGACGTCACCAACCATCTGGAGGGAAAGAACACCATTGGCTGGTTCTGACTGTTTGCAAAGTTTGAAATGATCAAAATGTTTGCTCATAATGAATCAGCTCAGCTAATTTGACAAATTATTTAGTCAAGTTTCAATCATCTTCGTACATTTTGATAATCTAATGTTTAATTGAGGCTTTATGTCAGTAACTGGATAAAAAAATTCAGTTGTATAGATGAGGGTGGGAGGCTGAGGCAGCTGTTTCCTGAAGTGTGCCAAATCCCTTTGGAGAATCGTCTGCTGCTGGTGTGGTTGAAGATGCTAATCATGTTCAACTCTGATCTCCAGAGTTTTCCCACACTCTGTCCATTGACAGACATGAAGGCATGTGCCTCAGTCCAAATATACATTTGAGCACTCTCATTTTAACACATGGAGGTCTTTTTACAGTTCACAGCTCATCCAGAATCAATTTAAAAGTGATAAAAATCACCTTTCTGATGAATGCAGGATTCTTTGCACAATGAATGGGTGATCTTTTCCGTGTAAGGAAAGCAGACTGTTAAGTCATGAAAATAGTGAACATACATTGTCAGAATGTAACACGTTAACCCTTGGCTTTAAAAAAATGAACTTAATGAACTTCTATATTTATATTCAGATATCAAACACGGTCTGATAAATCAACCAAGAAGTGTGAAAAGTTTAGTCTGGAAATGGAATTTTGAAATGAATCTCATGTAGGAACCTGAGTTCAGGAGGATTCAGTTTAAGGAGCAAGAGTCCTTTTAGTCTCTGTGCCTTCAGGTCAAAGGTCTGGATCTATTGTCCCACAGGGCTCTGTGAGTGAGTTTCCTCTGGTTTCCCACACTCTGTCCTTTCACTGCTTTCACTGGAGGAACAATGGAAGTGTGTCTTATTATGCATCTCATTAGAAACAATGTCTGACCTCTTTAAAGAGTTAAATGGTTAACTTTAAAAATTTTACATTAAAACAACTGACAATGAGACCCAAGCCAAAATAATTGCGCCTTGAACGTCTCTTTGAAATGTACTTCTTCTCATTTGCTTTGAAAGGTTGACAAAGGAAGTGACATATGAACCCCCATCAGCAAAAATCCTAAATTAACCTCATTAAAATTTATTATGTTTAGATTTCCTATAAACAGGTACAGTATATGACGGGTACTTTTTGTATGTGCTAAAACTTATCTCGATTTGTCAATTTAAGGTAAGAACAATTAAGATCAAATGACAAATCAGTGTAAAAAGCCTCTCTTTCGTCATAATTGAGACGGTAACCATGACACACAATGACATGAGAACACAAAGTTTTCAGCTTGCAGTGTTTGTTTATTCAACAAGGCACAATGAGCCACACAAAGTATGAAAGCTCCAACTAGAGGTGATGATACATCACAACAACAACAACTTGTAGATGTCTACAAGACACACTGTACTCAGAGAGAGTAAAGGAACAACTGTCTTTATGAAGACAAACAGTTACAATATTTGAGGACACAGTACTCACTGTCCTTTGAGAGTTTCTTCACAAGTAGATCAAAATATTTGACCTTTGTGAACAAAACAAAAGGCAGTAAAAACTGACCTTAAAACAGGTCACATTGTTCTTAACAATCATTAAATTCAAATGAATTAAAACATGTAAAATTGACATTGTCACTGTAAAACTGTGACAGTGTGACATTAAACAAACCTTTAACAGTAAAAGGATAAACACGTTGATCTTAAACAGATCATTTGTCAATAATCACATAAAGTGAGAGAAAGTCCATGATGACAAAATGTCCATAAAAGGACAATTAAGATCAAATCGATCATTACTAATCAAGAGGTAACAATATCACCATTGCATTATATTCTATCAATACATGATGCTCATTGAATAATAAAAGTGTCACAGGAAAACTGTGACATGAAACAAACTTTTAGACAAAAAGTAAAAACATTTGGATCTTACAACAGATCAGTTTTGAGTAATCAGAGAGATTAAAGTGAGGTAAAGTCCATGAGGACAAAATGTCCATAAAAAGGACAAGTTAAAGTTTTTTGATCAGTGTGATCAATAACAATCAAAAGATAACAAATGTTATCATAGCATATACTACCAATACATGAAGTACAGTGAGGTATAATAATAATTGCAGATGCAATCAGATTTGGTCATGCAACATGCATGACAAGATGTTCTCTTTCTTAACTTGAAAGATATTGTTGCTGTCATTTCCTCAGGAAATGTCATCTTCACAAAGACAAACACACAAATACAGCCTTCTGTACATACAGAAGAACAAGTCCATCAAACTTGAAAGAATTCAGTTCAGTAATCTTTGACCAATATGGTCATCTGAGTTTGTTTGGTAGTAACTCCACAGTGTTGGTGTCTACCATGGCCTCCAGGGGGCGCTGTTGACTGGACTCTTGTCTTTGGTGATGCTGGTCTGGACTGTGGAGCTCAGAGGAGAGAAGTCAGCCTCTCTCAGGTTCTCATCAGAGGAAGACTGCAGCTTGTTGCAGTGGTTCAGCAGTCTTCTCTGCTGTTGATGCTGCTGCTGCAGTCGTCTCAGGACACAAACTGTCATCTCCAGGATGTCTGCTTTCTCCAGCTTGGAGTCTGGCTGCTGTTTGAGGAACTCTGGACCCAGGAGAGACTTGAGCTGCTCAATGCTGCTGTTGATTCGCTCTCTGCGTAACTTCTCCACCAGAGGCTTTCTGAGCTGCAGAGAGAAGAACAAAGTCATTAATCAACTTATTCTGGAGTAAAGTGTTAGCATGAACAAAGACAACCTCTCATTAACCATATTTAAATCTTCTTGAATCTTCAATTTACCTTGTGGGTCAGAGTCAGATGCTCCTGAGATTTGGTCATAGCTGCAGTGATTGTAGGTGCCATGTCTGGATCTCTGTGCTGTAGAGGTCTCTGTAGAGAGAATCTGCTTTCTGCTGGCTTCATCCCTCCTATTTATAGTCCCACATCTCCATATGAATGTGTGGGTCTTGGTCTGGCTGAAGTTTCTCACAGTCTCAGCCAATCAGAGAGCTTGGTGAGACAATAAAGGATTACACACGCTGAATGGTTATATTGGTGTGAGGGCAATGGTTAGATCTCAGGGGAACAGGTGGAGGACTGGGGGGGTGATGGAGAGAGACTCACAGAGCGTGTTTGAATCTGGGAAAGTGGTGACCCTGTAGAGAGAGCAGATCTGCTGCCTGATACTGGGATCAATGACTTTGACTGAGCACACGCTCATCTTCACATCACACACATTAGAGAATAGGAAATATGGTGCATTGTATGAAATACATGAATGATAATAATAAATATATGGTAAAACCTTACATTCAGTATCAAAACTCCCTCTATTTTAATGATATTATGGCATTTCTTCTAAAGTTTTTTAATTTGCCATTTTTGTTTAAACTTTCAAGATTTTCCAAAATGTTGACATAAGAAGTTAGAGAGCCGTGTGATTCTTATTAGGGAACATTACATTTTCTCAATAATAGACAATGATCAGGCAGCTGTCCAGATGTAGTCTTTTGACACGTGCCTTGTAGTCAGTGTGAGTAACAAGTAGAGCTCCGTTTCCCACACTGACTCCCTGTAATGGTCAATGAACCACAAAGGGACTTCAGTGACAGATGCTGGCTGTGTGTTGTTATAGAAACAGAGCCTGACATCACCAGCCATCTGGAGGGAAAGGGACGCCATTGGCTGGCTCTGACACTTTGAAAACTTCAAGTTTCGTCAAAAGTTTGTCATAAATTCTCTTGAAAATCATTTGTTGTTTCAAATTTTAGGTTTTCAGTCATCATTATACACTTTGAACTTCAAGTTATAATCACACGTCTGTACTGACCATCATTTGGATAAAAAATTTCAGCTCTTCTCATGAGGGTGGGAGCAGCTGTTTCCTGAAGTGTGCCAAATCCCTTTGGAGAATTACTCGGCTGCTGGTGGGATGGATGTCATTCACACTTAACTCTGCCCTCCAGAGCTTTCCCACACTCTGACCATTAGCAATAAATAGGCACGTGCCTCTGTACAAATGGGCTTGAGGCACATGTAGTGAGCGGCGCCAAAGAGGTCTGGATCTATTGTCCCACAGGACTCTGCGAATGAGTTTCCTCTGGTTTCCCACACTCTGTCCTTTCACTGCTTTCAATGAAGGAACAATAGACGTGTGCCTGATTTTGCATCTTATCAGAAACAATGTTTGACATTTTTAAAGAGTGAAATGGATAGCCCACTGTTCTTCTGGCCAACAACGGGCAGTGGTAATTTTTTCAAATGCTGTAAGGTAATGTTCAGCATCATCATCAGGATCAACCTGGGGTCCCTGTAAACATGTGGTGCTCTCTGTGGTGGTAGCTCATCCTGCTGGCTGTTTGACTGGCCCTCAGTTCAGGGTCTTCCCCATTGATGCCATCATCAACCTCAAGTTCTGCTCTTATATTCATCTCTCAGTTCTCTTATTTATCCTTGGATCTGGGTAAACTGGTGCTGCATGCTTCTCCATCTGTCTTCTTGGAGTGCTGACTCTTTTTCCATCCATTTTTCTTCTCTGGATGCTTGAGTGATGACCAGAGACTTCACCAGACTGGTCAACTCCTCCAGCTCATTAGGGTTTCTGGCTGCGTTGGTCCGCTTCTGGTCAGCTGCAACACTTAGCGCACAATCATCTGGCTCATCATGATGCACTGCGTTTTAACAACCTCTTTTCATGGTGGTCTCTCAGTTTGTTGTCAGATCTTCACTTCTGACACCCCTTGACAGCATTCTGACACATTTTCTGTGCACCGATATGTTTTCATGTTCATATTTGTCAATTAATGAAGGTTCAGTTGACTGTAAAGAAACAATTCTTAGTTTTACACTCAACTTTATGAGCCGAAGTCATATTGAGTTGTCAGTAAATGGTAGGAGCAAAATGGGAGGCTTCTGTCAATTGAATTAAAATACTAAATAGATATAGAAGTCTCTCTTTCATCATAATAAGTGGGTAACCGTGACACAGAATGACATGAGAAGACAGTTTTTAGCTTGCAGTGTTTGTTTATTCAACAAGGCACAATGAGCCACACAAAGTATGAAAGCTCCAACTAGAGGTGATGATACATCACAACAACAACAACTTGTAGATGTCTACAAGACACACTGTACTCAGAGAGAGTAAAGGAACAACTGTCTTTATGAAAGACAAACAGTTTACAATATTTGAGGACACAGTACTCACTGTCATTTGAGAGTTTCTTCACAAGTGGATCAAAATATTTGACCTTTGTGAACAAAACAAAAGGACAGTAAAAACTGACCTTAAAACAGGTCACATTGTTCTTAACAATCATTAAATACAAATGAATTAAAAAATGTAAAATTGACATTGTCACTGTAAAACTGTGACAGTGTGACATTAAACAAACCTTTAACAGTAAAAGGAAAAACACGTTGATCTTAAACAGATCATTTTTCAATAATCACATAAAGTGAGAGGAAAGTCCATGATGACAAAATGTCCATAAAAAGGACAATTAAGATCAAATCGATCATTACTAATCAAGAGGTAACAAATATCACCATTGCATTATATTCTATCAATACATGATGCTCATGAATAATAAAAGTGTCACAGGAAAATTGTGACATGCAGCAAAACTTTTAGACAAAAAGTAAAAACATTTGGATCTTACAACAGATCAGTTTTGAGTAATCAGAGAGATTAAAGTGAGGTAAAGTCCATGAGGACAAAAATGGTCCATAAAAAGGACATTTTGATCAGTGTGATCAATAACAATCAAAAGATAACAAACGTTATCATAGCATATACTACCAATACATGAAGTACAGTGAGGTATAATAATAATTGCAGATGCAATCAGATTTGGTTCATGCAACATGCATGACAAGATGTTCTCTTTCTTAACTTGAAAGATATTGTTGCTGTCATTTCCTCAGGAAATGTCATCTTCACAAAGACAAACACACAAAATACAGCCTCTGTACATACAGAAGAACAAGTCCATCAAACTTGAAAAGAATTCAGTTCAGTAATCTTTGACCAATATGGTCATCTGAGTTTGTGTGGTAGTAACTCCAGACTGTAGGTGTCTACCACGGCCTCCAGGGGGCGCTGTTGACTGGACTCTTGTCTTTGGTGATGCTGGTCTGGACTGTGGAGCTCAGAGGAGAGAAGTCAGCCTCTCTCAGGTTCTCATCACAGGAAGACTGCAGCTTGTTGCAGTGGTTCAGCAGTCTTTCTCTGGGACTGGGTCTGCACCTTCTCCCTGGACATGAAGTGTTTTTCACCTCTTGGACCACACCTGGAGTATCCCTGACCAAACAGCTGCCGATTCCATAGTTTGACGCTGCTGCAGTCGTCTCAGGACACAAACTGTCATCTCCAGGATGTCTGCTTTCTCCAGCTTGGAGTCTGGCTGCTGTTTGAGGAAACTCTGGACCCAGGAGAGACTTGAGCTGCTCAATGCTGCTGTTGATTCGCTCTCTGCGTAACTTCTCCACCAGAGGCTTTCTGAGCTGCAGAGAGAAGAACAAAGTCCATTAATCAACTTATTCTGGAGTAAAGTGTTAGCATGAACAAAGACAACCTCTCATTAACCATATTTAAATTCTTCTTGAATCTTCAATTTACCTTGTGGGTCAGAGTCAGATGCTCCTGAGATTTGGTCATAGCTGCAGTGATTGTAGGTGCCATGTCTGGATCTCTGTGCTGTAGAAGGTCTCTGTAGAGAGAATCTGCTTTCTGCTGGCTTCATCCCTCCTATTTATAGTCCCACATCTCCATATGAATGTGTGGGTCTTGGTCTGAGTAGAGTTTCTCACAGTCTCAGCAATCAGAGAGATTCATGAGACAATCAGGCATGTGCAGCAGCAACAATGCTGAATTGCCTGAGGGACAATGGTTAAATCTCAGGGGAACAGGTGGAGGACTGGGGGGGTGATGGAGAGAGACTCACAGAGCTCTGTTTGAATCTGGGAAAGTGGTGACCCTGTAGAGAGAGCAGATCTGCTGCCTGATGCTGGGATCAATGACTTTGACTGAGTGGCACACTGCACATTGATTGTAGTTAGTAAAATGTCAACATACATGTATATGATATCCTAGATGTAGATTTCTCCCCTGGTTTTATTGTGGTAAAATCTACAAAGCAGCAGGGTTATTCCCTCTGTTTTTAGTTAGATATTTTATTTCAGTTTTGAAAAAAAACAAACCAAATATTTCATATAATTCTTTGGTCGAAAATTCTACATCCTGCAGAACTGTACCATAAGAAGTTAGAGAGCAGTGTAATTCTTATTAGGCCACTTTAAATAAACTCAAATAAAGACAATGATCAGGCAGCTGTCCAGATGTAGTCTTTTGACACGTGCCTTGTAGTCAGTGTGAGTAACAAGTAGAGCTCCGTTTCCCACACTGACTCCCTGTATGGTCAATGAACCACAAAGGGACTTCAGTGACAGATGCTGGCTGTGTGTTGTTATAGAAACAGAGCCTGACATCACCAGCCATCTGGAGGGAAAGGACGCCATTGGCTGGCTCTGACACTTTGAAAACTCCAAAGTTTCGTCAAAGTTTGTCATAAATTTTCAGAAAAATGATTTTTCATTTCACATTTTCAGATTCAAATCTCATTATGAACCTCCAGTTATAATCACACGTCTGTATTGACCATCAGTTGGATAAAAATTTCAGCTCTTCTCATGAGGGTGGGAGCAGCTGTTTCCTGAAGTGTGCCAAATCTCTTTGGAGAATTATTCGGCTGCTGGTGGATGGATGTCATTCACCCTTAACTCTGCCCTCCAGAGCTTTCCCACACTCTGACCATTAGCAGAAAAAAGGCATGTGCCTCTCTACAAATGGACTTTACATGGCACATGCAGTGAGTGGCGCCAAGGGTAAAGGGTTGCCCACCAGAAAAGAAATAAACGAAAATGTGAAAAATGATTTGATGGCTGCTAAGCTATCTGTGGACATTAAAAACAACTGCTTCACTTTTGGACACTAGCAGTTGATATAAAATGTTCAAATCTCATGTTTGTGTGCTACACTAAGAGAAATCAACTGGATTATGGTTGAACATATAAAAGAGGTTAATTAACATCATGTTACTGAAAGAAACAACTATATAAACATTTGCATTTATGACATGAAGTTGCCGAAAAAATGTATATCATTGATGAACACTTACAGTCCAAGGTGTGATCTAAAACAAGGTTCCGCTTAAAAAAAGACTCTCTTTCAGTCTCTGTGCCTTCGGGTCAAAGGTCTGGATCTATTATCCCACAGGGCTCTGTGAGTGAGTTTCCTCTGGTTTCCCACACTCTTCCTTTCATTTCTTTCAATAGAGGAACAATAGAAGTGTGCCTTATTATGCATCTCATTAGAAACAATGTCTGACCTCTTTAAAGAGTTAAATGGTTAACTTTAAATGTTTACATTAAAAAAAACCTGACAATGAGACCCAAGCTGAAATAACTGTGCATTGAACAGCTCTTTGAAATGTACTTTTTCTCATTTACTTTGATGTCTTGATAAGTGGAGTGACATATTAATCTTCCTTCATCAAAAATCCTAATCAAATCTCATCAAAATTCATTAGTTTCGATTTCTATAAACAGGTATAGTGATGAAGGGTACTTTTCGTAGTGCTAAAACTTTATCTCGATTTGTCAATTTAAGGTAAAAAATAAGACAAATGACAAATCAGTGTAAAAAGCCTCTCTTCGTCATAATTGAGACGGTAACCATGACACACAATGACATGAGAACACAAAGTTTTCAGCTTGCAGTGTTTGTTTATTCAACAAGGCACAATGAGCCACACAAAGTATGAAAGCTCCAACTAGAGGTGATGATACATCACAACAACAACAACTTGTAGATGTCTACAAGACACACTGTACTCAGAGAGAGTAAAGGAACAACTGTCTTTATGAAAGACAAACAGTTTACAATATTTGAGGACACAGTACTCACTGTCCTTTGAGAGTTTCTTCACAAGTAGATCAAAATATTTGACCTTTGTGAACAAAACAAAAGGCAGTAAAAACTGACCTTAAAACAGGTCCCATTGTTCTTAACAATCATTAATTCAAATGAATTAAAACATGTAAAATTGACATTGTCACTGTAAAACTGTGACAGTGTGACATTAAACAAACCTTTAACAGTAAAAGGATAAACACGTTGATCTTAAACAGATCATTTGTCAATAATCACATAAAGTGAGAGAAAGTCCATGATGACAAAATGTCCATAAAAGGACAATTAAGATCAAATCGATCATTACTAATCAAGAGGTAACAAATATCACCATTGCATTATATTCTATCAATACATGATGCTCATTGAATAATAAAAGTGTCACAGGAAAACTGTGACATGAAGCAAAACTTTTAGACAAAAAGTAAAAACATTTGGATCTTACAACAGATCAGTTTTGAGTAATCAGAGAGATTAAAGTGAGGTAAAGTCCATGAGGACAAAATGTCCATAAAAAGGACAGTTAAAGTTTTTTGATCAGTGTGATCAATAACAATCAAAAGATAACAAATGTTATCATAGCATATACTACCAATACATGAAGTACAGTGAGGTATAATAATAATTGCAGATGCAATCAGATTTGGTTCATGCAACATGCATGACAAGATGTTCTCTTTCTTAACTTGAAAGATATTGTTGCTGTCATTTCCTCAGGAAATGTCATCTTCACAAAGACAAACACACAAAATACAGCCTTCTGTACATACAGAAGAACAAGTCCATCAAACTTGAAAGAATTCAGTTCAGTAATCTTTGACCAATATGGTCATCTGAGTTTGTGTGGTAGGGAACTCCAGACTGTAGGTGTCTACCACGGCCTCCAGGGGGCGCTGTTGACTGGACTCTTGTCTTTGGTGATGCTGGTCTGGACTGTGGAGCTCAGAGGAGAGAAGTCAGCCTCTCTCAGGTTCTCATCAGAGGAAGACTGCAGCTTGTTGAAGTGGTTCAGCAGTCTTCTCTGGGACTGGGTCTGCACCTGCTCCCTGGACATGAAGGTTTCACCTCTTGGACACACCTGGAGTATCCCTGACCAACAGCTGCCGATTCCATAGTTGACGCTGCTGCTGCAGTCGTCTCAGGACACAAACTGTCATCTCCAGGATGTCTGCTTTCTCCAGCTTGGAGTCTGGCTGCTGTTTGAGGAACTCTGGACCCAGGAGAGACTTGAGCTGCTCAATGCTGCTGTTGATTCGCTCTCTGCGTAACTTCTCCACCAGAGGCTTTCTGAGCTGCAGAGAGAAGAACAAAGTCATTAATCAACTTATTCTGGAGTAAAGTGTTAGCATGAACAAAGACAACCTCTCATTAACCATATTTAAATCTTCTTGAATCTTCAATTTACCTTGTGGGTCAGAGTCAGATGCTCCTGAGATTTGGTCATAGCTGCAGTGATTGTAGGTGCCATGTCTGGATCTCTGTGCTGTAGAGGTCTCTGTAGAGAGAATCTGCTTCTGCTGGCTTCATCCCTCCTATTTATAGTCCCACATCTCCATATGAATGTGTGGGTCTTGGTTGTGGCTGAAGTTTCTCACAGTCTCAGCCAATCAGAGAGCTTGGTGAGTACAATAAAGGATTACACACGGCTGAATGGTTATATTGGTGTGAGGGCAAATGTTAGATCTCAGGGGAACAGGTGGAGGACTGGGGGGTGGTGATGGAGAGAGACTCACAGAGCTGTGTTTGAATCTGGGAAAGTGTGTGACCCTGTAGAGAGAGCAGATCTGCTGCCTGATGCTGGGATCAATGACTTTGACTGAGCACACGCTCATCATCACATCACACACGTGGGAGATAAACATGAATCAATTGCACCATGTTCTGGATACTTTCATCCAGATGAATTAGCAGTGCAAGTTATTTTTGAGTCTAGATTATTTTATTATATCAAACCAAATTATGGTTTATTTACAGTCATTTGTGTTTCACATATAATACTTAATTTTACACAATTTGACTTTTTACATTTACATTTAAAGGAATTGGAACACTGTTTTATGAATTCAAAAGACTGTGATGTTTATTTTGTAATTCGAAGTTAATGTTAATAGAACTTGAGAACAATAATCACTTTGCTGTCCAGATGTAGCTCTGTCTTCTGACTCGTGCCTTGTGGTCAGTGTGAGTAGAAAGTTGCTCTCAGTTTCCCACACTGACTCCCTGAATGCTGTGGTCAATGAACAACAAAAGGACTTTGAATGGAGCTTTTGTGACTGATAGTGGACGTGTGTTGTATAGAAACAGAGGCTGACATCACCAACCATCTGGAGGGAAAGACACCATTGGCTGGTTCTGACTGTAAAGTTTGAAATGATCAAAATGTTTCTCATAATGAATCAGCTCAGCTAATTTGACAGATTATTTTTATTAATTAATTTTATTAATAATTATTATTTTTAGTTTCAATCATCTTCGTACATTTCGATAATCTAATGTTTAATTGAGGCTTTATGTCAGTAACTGGATAAAAAATTCAGTTGTATAGATGAGGGTGGGAGGCTGAGCAGCTGTTTCCTGAAGTGTGCCAAATCCCTTTGGAGAATTACTCGGCTGCTGGTGGG
Source organism: Nibea albiflora (assembly GCA_014281875.1). Classification (NCBI taxonomy): domain Eukaryota; kingdom Metazoa; phylum Chordata; class Actinopteri; family Sciaenidae; genus Nibea; species Nibea albiflora. Next base: position 12,159,177 of record CM024790.1, on the reverse strand, counting down.
ATGGATGTCATTCACACTTAACTCTGCCCTCCAGAGCTTTCCCACACTCTGACCATTAGCAATAAATAGGCACGTGCCTCTCTACAAATGGGCTTGAGGCACATGTAGTGAGCGGCGCCAAAGAGGTCTGGATCTATTGTCCCACAGGGCTCTGCGAATGAGTTTCCTCTGGTTTCCCACACTCTGTCCTTTCACTGCTTTCAATGAAGGAACAATAGACGTGTGCCTGATTTTGCATCTTATCAGAAACAATGTTTGACATTTTTAAAGAGTGAAATGGATAGCCCACTGTTCTTCTGGCCAACAACGGGCAGTGGTCATTTTTTCAAATGCTGTAAGGTAATGTTCAGCATCATCATCAGGATCAACCTGGGGTCCCTGTAAACATGTGGTGCTCTCTGTGGTGGTAGCTCACCCTGCTGGCTGTTTGACTGGCCCTCAGTTCAGGGTCTTCCCCATTGATGCCATCATCAACCTCAAGTTCTGCTCTTATATCATCTCTCAGTTCTCTTATTTATCCTTGGATCTGGGTAAACTGGTGCTGCATGCTTCTCCATCTGTCTTCTTGGAGTGCTGACTCTTTTTCCATCCATTTTTCTTCTCTGGATGCTTGAGTGATGACCAGAGACTTCACCAGACTGGTCAACTCCTCCAGCTCATTAGGATTTCTGGCTGCGTTGGCCCGCTTCTGGTCAGCTGCAACACTTAGCGCACAATCATCTGGCTCATCATGATGCACTGCGTTTTAACAACCTCTTTTCATGGTGGTCTCTCAGTTTGTTGTCAGATCTTCACTTCTGACACCCCTTGACAGCATTCTGACACATTTTCTGTGCACCGATATGTTTCATGTTCATATTTGTCAATTAATGAAGGTTCACTTGACTGTAAAGAAACAATTCTTAGTTTTACACTCAACTTTATGAGCCGAAGTCATATTGAGTTGTCAGTAAATGGTAGGAGCATAATGGAGGCTTCTGTCAATTGAATTAAAATACTAAATAGATATAGAAAGTCTCTCTTTCATCATAATTAAGAGGGTAACTGTGACACACAATGACATGAGAAGACAGTTTTCAGCTTGCAGTGTTTGTTTATTCAACAAGGCACAATGAGCCACACAAAGTATGAAAGCTCCAACTAGAGGTGATGATACATCACAACAACAACAACTTGTAGATTTCTACAAGACACACTGTACTCAGAGAGAGTAAAGGAACAACTGTCTTATGAAAGACAAACAGTTTACAACATTTGAGGACACAGTACTCACTGTCATTTGAGAGTTTCTTCACAAGTGGATCAAAATATTTGACCTTTGTGAACAAAACAAAAGGCAGTAAAAACTGACCTTAAAACAGGTCACATTGTTCTTAACAATCATTAAATTCAAATGAATTAAAAATGTAAAATTGACATTGTCACTGTAAAACTGTGACAGTGTGACATTAAACAAACCTTTAACAGTAAAAGGATAAACACGTTGATCTTAAACAGATCATTTGTCAATAATCACATAAAGTGAGAGAAAGTCCATGATGACAAAATGTCCATAAAAAGGACAATTAAGATCAAATCGATCATTACTAATCAAGAGGTAACAAATATCACCATTGCATTATATTCTATCAATACATGATGCTCATTGAATAATAAAAGTGTCACAGGAAAATTGTGACATGAAGCAAAACTTTTAGACAAAAAGTAAAAACATTTGGATCTTACAACAGATCAGTTTTGAGTAATCAGAGAGATTAAAGTGAGGTAAAGTCCATGAGGACAAAATGTCCATAAAAAGGACATTTTTGATCAGTGTGATCAATAACAATCAAAAGATAACACATGTTATCATAGCATATACTACCAATACATGAAGTACAGTGAGGTATAATAATAATTGCAGATGCAATCAGATTTGGTTCATGCAACATGCATGACAAGATGTTCTCTTTCTTAACTTGAAAGATATTGTTGCTGTCATTTCCTCAGGAAATGTCATCTTCACAAAGACAAACACACAAAATACAGCCTTCTGTACATACAGAAGAACAAGTCCATCAAACTTGAAAGAATTCAGTTCAGTAATCTTTGACCAATATGGTCATCTGAGTTTGTTTGGTAGTAACTCCACAGTGTTGGTGTCTACCATGGCCTCCAGGGGGCGCTGTTGACTGGACTCTTGTCTTTGGTGATGCTGGTCTGGACTGTGGAGCTCAGAGGAGAGAAGTCAGCCTCTCTCAGGTTCTCATCAGAGGAAGACTGCAGCTTGTTGCAGTGGTTCAGCAGTCTTCTCTGCTGTTGATGCTGCTGCTGCAGTCGTCTCAGGACACAAACTGTCATCTCCAGGATGTCTGCTTTCTCCAGCTTGGAGTCTGGCTGCTGTTTGAGGAACTCTGGACCCAGGAGAGACTTGAGCTGCTCAATGCTGCTGTTGATTCGCTCTCTGCGTAACTTCTCCACCAGAGGCTTCTGAGCTGCAGAGAGAAGAAACAAAGTCATTATCAACTTATTCTGGAGTAAAGTGTTAGCATGAACAAAGACAACCTCTCATTAACCATATTTAAATCTTCTTGAATCTTCAATTTACCTTGTGGGTCAGAGTCAGATGCTCCTGAGATTTGGTCATAGCTGCAGTGATGTAGGTGCCATGTCTGGATCTCTGTGCTGTAGAGGTCTCTGTAGAGAGAATCTGCTCTCTGCTGGCTTCATCCCTCCTATTTATAGTTCCCACATCTCCATATGAATGTGTGGGTCTTGGTCTGAGTAGAGTTTCTCACAGTCTCAGCCAATCAGAGAGATTCATGAGACAATCAGGCATGTGCAGCAGCAACATGCGACTTGCCTGAGGGACAATGGTTAAATCTCAGGGGAACAGGTGGAGGACTGGGGGGGTGATGGAGAGAGGACTCACAGAGCTCCTGTTTGAATCTGGGAAAGTGGTGACCCTGTAGAGAGAGCAGATCTGCTGCCTGATGCTGGGATCAATGACTTTGACTGAGTGGCAAACTGACAATTGATTGTAGTTTAGGTAAAATGTTCAACATAACATTAAGATTTAAGGTTTCTTTATTAACCATTCTTCAGCTCAGGATTTTGCAACAATTTGTACTCTCTTTATGCTATATGCAAATCCAGAAAAAACAAGAATTTGTGGTGGAGTGTGGAAGATGGGTTGAGAGGTCAATTTCCAAACTTAAATGTAACTTCATGAAAGAAAGAGTGGAAATAGTTATTTACTAATAAATGATCATTTGTGCCATAACCAAAAAGCTCATGATTGTACTGCATACCCTGTATCCTCCACTCCACTTTTAGTTGCAACTTTCATTCATTACAATAGAATTTTTTCTTGAACATAAAAAGAAATTTAGACACTTCTTTAGTAAGTAAATTCTCTGAGGATTTGAATATAGTGATGCATGCTTTATGTTATAAAAGTTATTTTCATAGAACTTGAGAACAATAATCACTTTGCTGTCCAGATGTAGCTCTGTCTTTCTGACTCGTGCCTTGTGGTCAGTGTGAGTAGAAAAGTTGCTCTCAGTTTCCCACACTGACTCCCTGAATGCTGTGGTCAATGAACAACAAAAGGACTTTGAATGGAGCTTTTGTGACTGATAGTGGACGTGTGTTGTAGTAGGAAACAGAGGCTGACGTCACCAACCATCTGGAGGGAAAGAACACCATTGGCTGGTTCTGACTGTAAAGTTTGAAATGATCAAAATGTTTGCTCATAATGAATCACTCAGCTAATTTGACAAATTATTTAGTCAAGTTTCAGTCATCTTCGTACATTTTGATAATCTAATGTTTAATTGAGGCTTTATGTCAGTAACTGGATAAAAAAATTCAGTTGTATAGATGAGGGTGGGAGGCTGAGGCAGCTGTTTCCTGAAGTGTGCCAAATCCCTTTGGAGAATCGTCTGCTGCTGGTGTGGTTGAAGATGCTAATCATGTTAACCTCTGATCTCCAGAGTTTTCCCACACTCTGTCCATTGACAGACATGAAGGCATGTGCCTCAGTCCAAATATACATTTGAGCACTCTCATTTTAACACATGGAGGTCTTTTACAGTTCACAGCTCATCCAGAATCAATTTAAAAAGTGATTAAAAATCACCTTTCTGATGAATGCAGGGATTCTTTGCACAATGAATGGGTGATCTTTTCCGTGTAAGGAAGCAGACTGTTAAGTCATGAAATAGTGAACATACATTGTCAGAATGTTAACACATGTTAACCCTTGGCTTAAAAAAATGAACTTAATGAACTTCTATATTATATTCAGATATCAAACACGGTCTGATAAAATCAACCAAGAAGTGTGAAAAGTTTAGTCTGGAAATGGAATTTTGAATGAATCTCATGTAGGAACCTGAGTTCAGGAGGATTCAGTTTAAGGAGCAAGAGTCCTTTTAGTCTCTGTGCCTTCAGGTCAAAGGTCTGGATCTATTGTCCCACAGGGCTCTGTGAGTGAGTTTCCTCTGGTTTCCCACACTCTGTCCTTTCACTGCTTTCACTGGAGGAACAATGGAAGTGTGTCTTATTATGCAGCTCATTAGAAACAATGTCTGACCTCTTTAAAGAGTTAAATGGTTAACTTTAAAAATTTTACATTGAAACAACTGACAATGAGACCCAAGCCAAAATAATTGTGCCTTGAACGTCTCTTTGAAATGTACTTCTTCTCATTTGCTTTGAAAGGTTGACAAAGGAAGTGACATATGAACCCCCATCAGCAAAAATCCTAAATTAACCTCATTAAAATTTATCATGTTCAGATTTCCTATAAACAGGTACAGTATATGACGGGTACTTTTTGTATGTGCTAAAACTTATCTCGATTTGTCAATTTAAGGTAAGAACAATTAAGATCAAATGACAAATCAGTGTAAAAAGTCTCTCTTTTCGTCATAATAAGAGGGTAACCATGACACACAATGACATGAGAACACAAAGTTTTCAGCTTGCAGTGTTTGTTTATTCAACAAGGCACAATGAGCCACACAAAGTATGAAAGCTCCAACTAGAGGTGATGATACATCACAACAACAACAACTTGTAGATTTCTACAAGACACACTGTACTCAGAGAGAGTAAAGGAACAACTGTCTTTATGAAAGACAAACAGTTTACAATATTTGAGGACACAGTACTCACTGTCATTTGAGAGTTTCTTCACAAGTGGATCAAAATATTTGACCTTTGTGAACAAAACAAAAGGCAGTAAAAACTGACCTTAAAACAGGTCACATTGTTCTTAACAATCATTAAATTCAAATGAATTAAAACATGTAAAATTGACATTGTCACTGTAAAACTGTGACAGTGTGACATTAAACAAACCTTTAACAGTAAAAGGATAAACACGTTGATCTTAAACAGATCATTTGTCAATAATCACATAAAGTGAGAGAAAGTCCATGATGACAAAATGTCCATAAAAAGGACAATTAAGATCAAATCGATCATTACTAATCAAGAGGTAACAAATATCACCATTGCATTATATTCTATCAATACATGATGCTCATTGAATAATAAAAGTGTCACAGGAAAATTGTGACATGAAGCAAAACTTTAGACAAAAAGTAAAAACATTTGGATCTTACAACAGATCAGTTTTGAGTAATCAGAGAGATTAAAGTGAGGTAAAGTCCATGAGGACAAAATGTCCATAAAAAGGACAGTTAAAGTTTTTTGATCAGTGTGATCAATAACAATCAAAAGATAACAAATGTTATCACTAGCATATACTACCAATACATGAAGTACAGTGAGGTATAATAATAATTGGCAGATGCAATCAGATTTGGTTCATGCAACATGCATGACAAGATGTTCTCTTTCTTAACTTGAAAGATATTGTTGCTGTCATTTCCTCAGGAAATGTCATCTTCACAAAGACAAACACACAAAATACAGCCTTCTGTACATACAGAAGAACAGTCCATCAAACTTGAAAGAATTCAGTTCAGTAATCTTTGACCAATATGGTCATCTGAGTTTGTGTGGTAGTAACTCCACAGTGTAGGTGTCTACCATGGCCTCCAGGGGGCGCTGTTGACTGGACTCTTGTCTTTGGTGATGCTGGTCTGGACTGTGGAGCTCAGAGGAGAGAAGTCAGCCTCTCTCAGGTTCTCATCACAGGAAGACTGCAGCTTGTTGCAGTGGTTCAGCAGTCTTCTCTGCTGTTGATGCTGCTGCTGCAGTCGTCTCAGGACATAAACTGTCATCTCCAGGATGTCTGCTTTCTCCAGCTTGGAGTCTGGCTGCTGTTTGAGGAACTCTGGACCCAGGAGAGACTTGAGCTGCTCAATGCTGCTGTTGATTCGCTCTCTGCGTAACTTCTCCACCAGAGGCTTTCTGAGCTGCAGAGAGAAGAACAAAGTCATTAATCAACTTATTCTGGAGTAAAGTGTTAGCATGAACAAAGACAACCTCTCATTAACCATATTTAAATCTTCTTGAATCTTCAATTTACCTTGTGGGTCAGAGTCAGATGGTCCTGAGATTTGGTCATAGCTGCAGTGATTGTAGGTGCCATGTCTGGATCTCTGTGCTGTAGAGGTCTCTGTAGAGAGAATCTGCTCTGTGCTGGCTTCATCCCTCCTATTTATAGTCCCACATCTCCATATGAATGTGTGGGTCTTGGTCTGGCTGAAGTTTCTCACAGTCTCAGCCAATCAGAGAGCTTGGTGAGACAATAAAGGATTACACACGCTGAATGGTTATATTGGTGTGAGGGCAATGGTTAGATCTCAGGGGAACAGGTGGAGGACTGGGGGGGTGATGGAGAGAGACTCACAGAGCTGTGTTTGAATCTGGGAAAGTGGTGACCCTGTAGAGAGAGCAGATCTGCTGCCTGATGCTGGGATCAATGACTTTGACTGAGCACACGCTCATCTTCACATCACACACATTAGAGAATAGGAAATATGGTGCATTGTATGAAATACATGAATGATAATAATAAATATATGGTAAAACCTTACATTCAGTATCAAAACTCCCTCTATTTTAATTGATATTATGGCATTTCTTCTAAAGTTTTTTAATTTGCAATTTTTGTTTAAACTTTCAAGATTTTCCAAAATGTTGACATAAGAAGTTAGAGAGCCGTGTGATTCTTATTAGGGAACATTACATTTTCTCAATAATAGACAATGATCAGGCAGCTGTCCAGATGTAGTCTTTTGACACGTGCCTTGTAGTCAGTGTGAGTAACAAGTAGAGCTCCGTTTCCCACACTGACTCCCTGTATGGTCAATGAACCACAAAGGGACTTCAGTGACAGATGCTGGCTGTGTGTTGTTATAGAAACAGAGCCTGACATCACCAGCCATCTGGAGGGAAAGGACGCCATTGGCTGGCTCTGACACTTTGAAAACTTCAAAGTTTCGTCAAAAGTTTGTCATAAATTCTCTTGAAAATCATTTGTTGTTTCAAATTTTAGGTTTTCAGTCATCATTATACACTTTGAACTTCAAGTTATAATCACACGTCTGTACTGACCATCAGTTGGATAAAAATTTCAGCTCTTCTCATGAGGGTGGGAGCAGCTGTTTCCTGAAGTGTGCCAAATCCCTTTGGAGAATTACTCGGCTGCTGGTGGGATGGATGTCATTCACACTTAACTCTGCCCTCCAGAGCTTTCCCACACTCTGACCATTAGCAATAAATAGGCACGTGCCTCTCTACAAATGGGCTTGAGGCACATGTAGTGAGCGGCGCCAAAGAGGTCTGGATCTATTGTCCCACAGGGCTCTGCGAATGAGTTTCCTCTGGTTTCCCACACTCTGTCCTTTCACTGCTTTCAATAGAGGAACAATAGACGTGTGCCTGATTTTGCATCTTATCAGAAACAATGTTTGACATTTTTAAAGAGTGAAATGGATAGCCCACTGTTCTTCTGGCCAACAACGGGCAGTGGTCATTTTTTCAAATGCTGTAAGGTAATGTTCAGCATCATCATCAGGATCAACCTGGGGTCCCTGTAAACATGTGGTGCTCTCTGTGGTGGTAGCTCACCCTGCTGGCTGTTTGACTGGCCCTCAGTTCAGGGTCTTCCCCATTGATGCCATCATCAACCTCAAGTTCTGCTCTTATATTCATCTCTCAGTTCTCTTATTTATCCTTGGATCTGGGTAAACTGGTGCTGCATGCTTCTCCATCTGTCTTCTTGGAGTGCTGACTCTTTTTCCATCCATTTTTCTTCTCTGGATGCTTGAGTGATGACCAGAGACTTCACCAGACTGGTCAACTCCTCCAGCTCATTAGGATTTCTGGCTGCGTTGGCCCGCTTCTGGTCAGCTGCAACACTTAGCGCACAATCATCTGGCTCATCATGATGCACTGCGTTTTAACAACCTCTTTTCATGGTGGTCTCTCAGTTTGTTGTCAGATCTTCACTTCTGACACCCCTTGACAGCATTCTGACACATTTTCTGTGCACCGATATGTTTCATGTTCATATTTGTCAATTAATGAAGGTTCACTTGACTGTAAAGAAACAATTCTTAGTTTTACACTCAACTTTATGAGCCGAAGTCATATTGAGTTGTCAGTAAATGGTAGGAGCATAATGGAGGCTTCTGTCAATTGAATTAAAATACTAAATAGATATAGAAAGTCTCTCTTTCATCATAATTAAGAGGGTAACTGTGACACACAATGACATGAGAAGACAGTTTTCAGCTTGCAGTGTTTGTTTATTCAACAAGGCACAATGAGCCACACAAAGTATGAAAGCTCCAACTAGAGGTGATGATACATCACAACAACAACAACTTGTAGATTTCTACAAGACACACTGTACTCAGAGAGAGTAAAGGAACAACTGTCTTTATGAAAGACAAACAGTTTACAACATTTGAGGACACAGTACTCACTGTCATTTGAGAGTTTCTTCACAAGTGGATCAAAATATTTGACCTTTGTGAACAAAACAAAAGGCAGTAAAAACTGACCTTAAAACAGGTCACATTGTTCTTAACAATCATTAAATTCAAATGAATTAAAAAATGTAAAATTGACATTGTCACTGTAAAACTGTGACAGTGTGACATTAAACAAACCTTTAACAGTAAAAGGATAAACACGTTGATCTTAAACAGATCATTTTTCAATAATCACATAAAGTGAGAGAAAGTCCATGATGACAAAATGTCCATAAAAAGGACAATTAAGATCAAATCGATCATTACTAATCAAGAGGTAACAAATATCACCATTGCATTATATTCTATCAATACATGATGCTCATTGAATAATAAAAGTGTCACAGGAAAATTGTGACATGAAGCAAAACTTTTAGACAAAAGTAAAAACATTTGGATCTTACAACAGATCAGTTTTGAGTAATCAGAGAGATTAAAGTGAGGTAAAGTCCATGAGGACAAAATGTCCATAAAAAGGACATATTTTTGATCAGTGTGATCAATAACAATCAAAAGATAACAAACGTTATCATAGCATATACTACCAATACATGAAGTACAGTGAGGTATAATAATAATTGCAGATGCAATCAGATTTGGTTCATGCAACATGCATGACAAGATGTTCTCTTTCTTAACTTGAAAGATATTGTTGCTGTCATTTCCTCAGGAAATGTCATCTTCACAAAGACAAACACACAAAATACAGCCTTCTGTACATACAGAAGAACAAGTCCATCAAACTTGAAAGAATTCAGTTCAGTAATCTTTGACCAATATGGTCATCTGAGTTTGTCTGGTAGTAACTCCAGAGTGTAGGTGTCTACCACGGCCTCCAGGGGGCGCTGTTGACTGGACTCTTGTCTTTGGTGATGCTGGTCTGGACTGTGGAGCTCAGAGGAGAGAAGTCAGCCTCTCTCAGGTTCTCATCAGAGGAAGACTGCAGCTTGTTGAAGTGGTTCAGCAGTCTTCTCTGGGACTGGGTCTGCACCTTCTCCCTGGACATGAAGAGTTTCACCTCTTGGACACACCTGGAGTATCCCTGATCAACAGCTGCCGATTCCATAGTTTGACGCTGCTGCAGTCGTCTCAGGACACAAACTGTCATCTCCAGGATGTCTGCTTTCTCCAGCTTGGAGTCTGGCTGCTGTTTGAGGAACTCTGGACCCAGGAGAGACTTGAGCTGCTCAATGCTGCTGTTGATTCGCTCTCTGCGTAACTTCTCCACCAGAGGCTTTCTGAGCTGCAGAGAGAAGAACAAAGTCATTAATCAACTTATTCTGGAGTAAAGTGTTAGCATGAACAAAGACAACCTCTCATTAACCATATTTAAATCTTCTTGAATCTTCAATTTACCTTGTGGGTCAGAGTCAGATGCTCCTGAGATTTGGTCATAGCTGCAGTGATTGTAGGTGCCATGTCTGGATCTCTGTGCTGTAGAGGTCTCTGTAGAGAGAATCTGCTCTCTGCTGGCTTCATCCCTCCTATTTATAGTCCCACATCTCCATATGAATGTGTGGGTCTTGGTCTGAGTAGAGTTTCTCACAGTCTCAGCCAATCAGAGAGATTCATGAGACAATCAGGCATGTGCAGCAGCAACATGCTGAATTGCCTGAGGGACAATGGTTAGATCTCAGGGGAACAGGTGGAGGACTGGGGGGGTGATGCAGAGAGACTCACAGAGCTCTGTTTGAATCTGGGAAAGTGGTGACCCTGTAGAGAGAGCAGATCTGCTGCCTGATGCTGGGATCAATGACTTTGACTGAGCACACGCTCACCATTTATGGTTCAGCAAATGAAATACGTGTATGATAGAAACATATCCTAGAATGTAGATTTCTCCCCTGGTTTTATTGTGGTAAAATCTACAAAGCAGCAGGGTTATTCCCTCTGTTTTTAGTTAGATATTTTATTTCAGTTTTGAAAAAAAACAAAACCAAATATTTCATATAATTCTTTGGTCGAAAATTCTACATCCTGCAGAACTGTACCATAAGAAGTTAGAGAGCAGTGTAATTCTTATTAGGCCACTTTAAATAAACTCAAATAAAAGACAATGATCAGGCAGCTGTCCAGATGTAGTCTTTTGACACGTGCCGTGTAGTCAGTGTGAGTAACAAGTAGAGCTCCGTTTCCCACACTGACTCCCTGTATGGTCAATGAACCACAAAGGGACTTCAGTGACAGATGCTGGCTGTGTGTTGTTATAGAAACAGAGCCTGACATCACCAGCCATCTGGAGGGAAAGGACGCCATTGGCTGGCTCTGACACTTTGAAAACTCCAAAGTTTCGTCAAAAGTTTGTCATAAATTTTCAGAAAAATGATTTTTCATTTCACATTTTCAGATTCAAATCTCATTATGAACCTCCAGTTATAATCACACGTCTGTATTGACCATCAGTTGGATAAAAATTTCAGCTCTTCTCATGAGGGTGGGAGCAGCTGTTTCCTGAAGTGTGCCAAATCTCTTTGGAGAATTATTCGGCTGCTGGTGGGATGGATGTCATTCACCCTTAACTCTGCCCTCCAGAGCTTTCCCACACTCTGACCATTAGCAGAAAAAAGGCATGTGCCTCTCTACAAATGGACTTTACATGGCACATGCAGTGAGTGGCGCCAAGGGTAAAGGGTTGCCCACCAAGAAAAGAAATAAACGAAAATGTGAAAAATGATTTGATGGCTGCTAAGCTATCTGTGGACATTAAAAACAACTGCTTCACTTTTGGACACTAGCAGTTGATATAAAATGTTCAAATCTCATGTTTGTGTGCTACACTAAGAGAAATCAACTGGATTATGGTTGAACATATAAAAGAGGTTAATTAACATCATGTTACTGAAAGAAACAACTATATAAACATTTGCATTTATGACATGAAGTTGCCGAAAAATGTATATCATTGATGAACACTTACAGTCCAAGGTGTGATCTAAAACAAGGTTCCGCTTAAAAAAAGACTCTCTTTCAGTCTCTGTGCCTTCGGGTCAAAGGTCTGGATCTATTATCCCACAGGGCTCTGTGAGTGAGTTTCCTCTGGTTTCCCACACTCCTTCCTTTCATTTCTTTCAATAGAGGAACAATAGAAGTGTGCCTTATTATGCATCTCATTAGAAACAATGTCTGACCTCTTTAAAGAGTTAAATGGTTAACTTTAAATGTTTTACATTAAAAAAAACCTGACAATGAGACCCAAGCTGAAATAACTGTGCATTGAACAGCTCTTTGAAATGTACTTTTTCTCATTTACTTTGATGTCTTGATAAGTGGAGTGACATATTAATCTTCCTTCATCAAAAATCCTAATCAAATCTCATCAAAATTCATTATGCTTCGATTTTCTTTAAATAGGTATGTGATGAATACTTTTCGTAAGTGCAGAATTTTATCTCGATTTGTCAATTAAAGGAAAATGACAAATCAGTGTAAAAAGTCTCTCTTTCGTCATAATTGAGACGGTAACCATGACACACAATGACACGAGAAGACAGTTTTTAGCTTGCAGTGTTTGTTTATTCAACAAGGCACAATGAGCCACACAAAGTATGAAAGCTCCAACTAGAGGTGATGATACATCACAACAACAACAACTTGTAGATTTCTACAAGACACACTGTACTCAGAGAGAGTAAAGGAACAACTGTCTTTATGAAAGACAAACAGTTTACAATATTTGAGGACACAGTACTTACTGTCATTTGAGAGTTTCTTCACAAGTGGATCAAAATATTTGACCTTTGTGAACAAAACAAAAGACAGTAAAAACTGACCTTAAAACAGGTCACATTGTTCTTAACAATCATTAAATTCAAATGAATTAAAACATGTAAAATTGACATTGTCACTGTAAAACTGTGACAGTGTGACATTAAACAAACCTTTAACAGTAAAAGGATAAACACGTTGATCTTAAACTGATCATTTGTCAATAATCACATAAAGTGAGAGAAAGTCCATGATGACAAAATGTCCATAAAAAGGACAATTAAGATCAAATCGATCATTACTAATCAAGAGGTAACAAATATCACCATTGCATTATATTCTATCAATACATGATGCTCATTGAATAATAAAAGTGTCACAGGAAAATTGTGACATGAAGCAAAACTTTTAGACAAAAAGTAAAAACATTTGGATCTTACAACAGATCAGTTTTGAGTAATCAGAGAGATTAAAGTGAGGTAAAGTCCATGAGGACAAAATGTCCATAAAAAGGACAGTTAAAGTTTTTTGATCAGTGTGATCAATAACAATCAAAAGATAACAAATGTTATCATAGCATATACTACCAATACATGAAGTACAGTGAGGTATAATAATAATTGCAGATGCAATCAGATTTGGTTCATGCAACATGCATGACAAGATGTTCTCTTTCTTAACTTGAAAGATATTGTTGCTGTCATTTCCTCAGGAAATGTCATCTTCACAAAGACAAACACACAAAATACAGCCTTCTGTACATACAGAAGAACAAGTCCATCAAACTTGAAAGAATTCAGTTCAGTAATCTTTGACCAATATGGTCATCTGAGTTTGTGTGGTAGGAACTCCAGACTGTAGGTGTCTACCACGGCCTCCAGGGGGCGCTGTTGACTGGACTCTTGTCTTTGGTGATGCTGGTCTGGACTGTGGAGCTCAGAGGAGAGAAGTCAGCCTCTCTCAGGTTCTCATCAGAGGAAGACTGCAGCTTGTTGAAGTGGTTCAGCAGTCTTCTCTGGGACTGGGTCTGCACCTGCTCCCTGGACATGAAGTGTTTCACCTCTTGGACACACCTGGAGTATCCCTGACCAACAGCTGCCGATTCCATAGTTTGACGCTGCTGCTGCAGTCGTCTCAGGACACAAACTGTCATCTCCAGGATGTCTGCTTTCTCCAGCTTGGAGTCTGGCTGCTGTTTGAGGAACTCTGGACCCAGGAGAGACTTGAGCTGCTCAATGCTGCTGTTGATTCGCTCTCTGCGTAACTTCTCCACCAGAGGCTCTCTGAGCTGCAGAGAGAAGAACAAAGTCATTAATCAACTTATTCTGGAGTAAAGTGTTAGCATGAACAAAGACAACCTCTCATTAACCATATTTAAATCTTCTTGAATCTTCAATTTACCTTGTGGGTCAGAGTCAGATGCTCCTGAGATTTGGTCATAGCTGCAGTGATTGTAGGTGCCATGTCTGGATCTCTGTGCTGTAGAGGTCTCTGTAGAGAGAATCTGCTCTCTGCTGGCTTCATCCCTCCTATTTATAGTCCCACATCTCCATATGAATGTGTGGGTCTTGGTCTGAGTAGAGTTTCTCACAGTCTCAGCCAATCAGAGAGCTTGGTGGTACAATAAAGGATTACACACGCTGAATGGTTATATTGGTGTGAGGGCAATGGTTAGATCTCAGGGGAACAGGTGGAGGACTGGGGGGGTGATGGAGAGAGACTCACAGAGCTCTGTTTGAATCTGGGAAAGTGGTGACCCTGTAGAGAGAGCAGATCTGCTGCCTGATGCTGGGATCAATGACTTTGACTGAGCACACGCTCATCATCACATCACACACGTGGGAGATAAACATGAATCAATTGCACCATGTTCTGGATAACTTTCATCCAGATGAATTAGCAGTGCAAGTTTATTTTTGAGTCTAGATTATTTTATTATATCAAAACCAAATTTATGGTTATTTTACAGTCATTTGTGTTTAACATATAATACTTAATTTTACACAATTTGACTTTTTACATTTACATTTAAAGGAATTGGAACACTGTTTTATGAATTCAAAAGACTGTGATGTTTATTTTGTAATTCGAAGTTATTTTAATAGAACTTGAGAACAATAATCACTTTGCTGTCCAGATGTAGCTCTGTCTTCTGACTCGTGCCTTGTGGTCAGTGTGAGTAGAAAGTTGCTCTCAGTTTCCCACACTGACTCCCTGAATGCTGTGGTCAATGAACAACAAAAGGACTTTGAATGGAGCTTTTGTGACTGATAGTGGACGTGTGTTGTAGTAGAAACAGAGGCTGACGTCACCAACCATCTGGAGGGAAAGAACACCATTGGCTGGTTCTGACTGTAAAGTTTGAAATGATCAAAATGTTTGCTCATAATGAATCAGCTCAGCTAATTTGACAGATTATTTAGTCAAGTTTCAGTCATCTTCGTACATTTTGATAATCTAATGCTTAATTGAGGCTTTATGTCAGTAACTGGATAAAAAATTCAGTTGTATAGATGAGGGTGGGAGGCTGAGGCAGCTGTTTCCTGAAGTGTGCCAAATCCCTTTGGAGAATCGTCTGCTGCTGGTGTGGTTGAAGATGCTAATCATGTTAAACTCTGATCTCCAGAGTTTTCCCACACTCTGTCCATTGACTGTGTGCCTTAGTCCAAATATACATTTGAGCACTCTCGTTTCATTAAATGAAAATTCAAGTTTGCAATTTAAACAAATCAATTTAACGAATAAAGTAAAACATTTGGATTAATGAGCATCAACTGAAACTTCAAATAAGAAATAATGTCATGGAACGTTCTACCCTTTGGTTACACAAGTCAGCGATTGGGCCTTGGGGTCATAGACAGTGAAAGCACTAAGCCAGATCAGAGAAGACACGCTCTCTCTTTGGTATGTGAGGCTGCTGTTTGGAGTGCTGGATGAGTGCAGGAGCCAGGCTATCTCAAAGTTGCCTGGTGACCAGGGTCAAAGAAACTGAATGTTGGCCTCCCAGGTGTAATAGATAGCTAACTGTTGATGTGCCATCAGCATAAACAGACAACAGTGGTTCCAGACTAGAATGTACTGAAAGTGAACACTAAAATGGGTAAATGCATTCCCTTTGACTATTTTTGCGTGTATAGTGTTTGTGATGTCATCTATAAGGGTTTAAAATCTGACCACCAGCATGAGTTAGGCACAATAGATACTGACTCATATGCACACCTGAATGTATCTGGGAATTATTCTGATGCTCCTTGAAGAAGCTTCAATAAATATTACAGCATAAGACATCAGAGGCTCCTGAACGCTTCCTTCCCTCATGACCTGATGCCATTGATTGAAAAAAAGTTTCGTTTGTGACTCTTCACACATCCAAAGCTGCCTTTTTGCCTGTATGCCACAGCCTGCAGAAGAACTCTACCCAAGTACTTTACTGTACCAAATCCAGACATCATCAAATTAGTTTGAAAGAGACTAATACTCTTGTAAAAGTTTGGAGTTTTGAAATTAATTGTGGGTCGGAACCCTGAGGTTAGAAACATTCGCTTTGAAGAGAAGGAATCTTTTTAGTTTCTGTGCCTTCAGGTCAAAGGTCAGGATCTATTGTCCCACAGGGCTCTGTGAGTGAGTTTCCTCTGGTTTCCCACACTTCTTCCTTTCATTGCTTTCACTGGATGAACAATGGAAGTGTGTGTTATTATGCATCTCATCAGAAACACTATCTGACCTCTTTAAGGAGAGAAATAGTTAACTTTAAACTTTATACATAAAAGACTTGAAATTGAAAATGATACCAAAATAATGTTGCAGAAAAAGTATCTCTGAAATGTCCTTTTTCTCATTTTCAGTAAAATACTTGAGTCACTGCAAGTCAAAAAAGTGGCATAACATTTGCAATTCCTGTTATATAATGAATTAAACTAAATTTGTGTGCTCAGTTTCATACACATTCAGGATAACATATTTCATTTTGATATTTGTCATTCAAAGGTTCAATTGATTGTAGGCAATCAATGCATAGTTTTACTCTGACCAGTTTTGTTCAAGATGAATAGTTAATTTCTAAATTTCATATTGATTAGTCAATAGACGCAAGGAACAATGATGGAGGCCTCTATCAATTAAGTGAAAATGAAACATCAGTGTGAAAGTCTCCATTAAATCATAATTAAGAGGGTAACCATGACACACAATGACATGAGAACACAAAGTTTTCAGCTTGCAGTGTTTGTTTATTCAACAAGGCACAATGAGCCACACAAAGTATGAAAGCTCCAACTAGAGGTGATGATACATCACAACAACAACAACTTGTAGATTTCTACAAGACACACTGTACTCAGAGAGAGTAAAGGAACAAGTGTCTTTATGAAAGACAAACAGTTTACAATATTTGAGGACACAGTACTCAATTTTTGACATTGTCACTGTAAAACTGTGACAGTGTGACATTAAACAAACCTTTAACAGTAAAAGGATAAACACGTTGATCTTAAACAGATCATTTTTCAATAATCACATAAAGTGAGAGAAAGTCCATGATGACAAAATGTCCATAAAAAGGACAATTAAGATCAAATCGATCATTGCTAATCAAGAGCTAACAAATATCACCATTGCATTATATTCTATCAATACATGATGCTCATTGAATAATAAAAGTGTCACAGGAAAATTGTGACATGAAGCAAAACTTTTAGACAAAAAGTAAAAACATTTGGATCTTACAACAGATCAGTTTTGAGTAATCAGAGAGATTAAAGTGAGGTAAAGTCCATGAGGACAAAATGTCCATAAAAAGGACAGTTAAAGTTTTTTGATCAGTGTGATCAATAACAATCAAAAGATAACAAATGTTATCATAGCATATACTACCAATACATGAAGTACAGTGAGGTATAATAATAATTGCAATGCAATCAGATTTGGTTCATGCAACATGCATGACAAGATGTTCTCTTTCTTAACTTGAAAGATATTGTTGCTGTCATTTCCTCAGGAAATGTCATCTTCACAAAGACAAACACACAAAATACAGCCTTCTGTACATACAGAAGAACAAGTCCATCAAACTTGAAAGAATTCAGTTCAGTAATCTTTGACCAATATGGTCATCTGAGTTTGTGTGGTAGTAACTCCACAGTGTAGGTGTCTACCACGGCCTCCAGGGGGCGCTGTTGACTGGACTCTTGTCTTTGGTGATGCTGGTCTGGACTGTGGAGCTCAGAGGAGAGAAGTCAGCCTCTCTCAGGTTCTCATCAGAGGAAGACTGCAGCTTGTTGCAGTGGTTCAGCAGTCTTCTCTGCTGTTGATGCTGCTGCTGCAGTCGTCTCAGGACACAAACTGTCATCTCCAGGATGTCTGCTTTCTCCAGCTTGGAGTCTGGCTGCTGTTTGAGGAACTCTGGACCCAGGAGAGACTTGAGCTGCTCAATGCTGCTGTTGATTCGCTCTCTGCGTAACTTCTCCACCAGAGGCTTTCTTAGCTGCAGAGAGAAGAACAAAGTCATTAATCAACTTATTCTAGAGTAAAGTGTTAGCATGAACAAAGACAACCTCTCATTAACCATATTTAAATCTTCTTGAATCTTCAATTTACCTTGTGGGTCAGAGTCAGATGCTCCTGAGATTTGGTCATAGCTGCAGTGATTGTAGGTGCCATGTCTGGATCTCTGTGCTGTAGAGGTCTCTGTAGAGAGAATCTGCTCTCTGCTGGCTTCATCCCTCCTATTTATAGTCCCACATCTCCATATGAATGTGTGGGTCTTGGTCTGAGTAGAGTTTCTCACAGTCTCAGCCAATCAGAGAGCTTGGTGGTACAATAAAGGATTACACACGCTGAATGGTTATATTGGTGTGAGGGCAATGGTTAGATCTCAGGGGAACAGGTGGAGGACTGGGGGGGTGATGGAGAGAGACTCACAGAGCTCTGCTTGAATCTGGGAAAGTGGTGACCCTGTAGAGAGAGCAGATCTGCTGCCTGATGCTGGGATCAATGACTTTGACTGAGCACACGCTCATCATCACATCACACACGTGGGAGAGTGACAGTTAGTTGCATACATGGCAAAAATGTTTGCATAACCTTCTCAGTTAATTCATCAGTGAAAACTGATTTATTTCTAGATGAATTCATTCTAACAACAACTGTGTCCTTCAGTTACAATTTTTATTCATTATGATTTGACTTTCTTTTAAATATTGAAATGAATTTCACACAAGGAAGTCAATTCTCTGAGGATTTGAATATTGTGATGCATGCTTTATGTTTAAAAGTTATTTTAATAGAACTTGAGAACAATAATCACTTTGCTGTCCAGATGTAGCTCTGTCTTCTGACTCGTGCCTTGTGGTCAGTGTGAGTAGAAAGTTGCTCTCAGTTTCCCACACTGACTCCCTGAATGCTGTGGTCAATGAACAACAAAAGGACTTTGAATGGAGCTTTTGTGACTGATAGTGGACGTGTGTTGTCGTAGAAACAGAGGCTGACGTCACCAACCATCTGGAGGGAAAGAACACCATTGGCTGGTTCTGACTGTAAAGTTTGAAATGATCAAAATGTTTGCTCATAATGAATCAGCTCAGCTAATTTGACAAATTATTTTTTATTAATTAATTTTATTAATAATTATTATTTTTAGTTTCAATCATCTTCGTACATTTTGATAATCTAATGTTTAATTGAGGCTTTATGTCAGTAACTGGATAAAAAATTCAGTTGTATAGATGAGGGTGGGAGGCTGAGGCAGCTGTTTCCTGAAGTGTGCCAAATCCCT
Source organism: Nibea albiflora (assembly GCA_014281875.1). Classification (NCBI taxonomy): domain Eukaryota; kingdom Metazoa; phylum Chordata; class Actinopteri; family Sciaenidae; genus Nibea; species Nibea albiflora. The sequence goes on along the minus strand of CM024790.1, from coordinate 12,139,761 downwards.
TTGGAGAATCGTCTGCTGCTGGTGTGGTTGAAGATGCTAATCATGTTAAACTCTGATCTCCAGAGTTTTCCCACACTCTGTCCATTGACAGACATGAAGGCATGTGCCTCAGTCCAAATATATGTTTAAGAACTAATTTCAGCAAATTCTGGTTTGCAATTTAAAGAGTCAATTTAACAAGGTAAAAAATTAATCAATAAGAATCAACTGAAACATTACATTTTTGTAAATATGATCAAAATTTTTTAGTCAGTGACCAATGTACTCTTTATCTGTTTGTTTGTTTGTTTGTTTGGTATAATTGAAACAGACAGAAAATCAGAAACAGGTCAGAAACAGGTTTTACCAATTAAACTGAGGGGAAAGAACTTTTGTTGGGTTGCTGAGTTTCCAGTCAATGTTGCACCAGTCATCATTCTGCTTTTATTAAGCTGTATTACATTTGAATTTTGACGTTTGAGTGTTTTCAGTAAATATTGCTGAACATTACAGTATAATTTTCAGTTTTTACTGTGAATGTCAGATGCATGATCCAGATGGTGGACTTCATGTTGATCAGCAGGTTTAGCCAAGGTCTGACAATAAGTAAACAGCTCCCCCTGCTGTCAGATTCTGCTAATGGCTGTTGTCTTGTGCTGCTGCAATAGTAGTATATTCCTGGACCTCTCATTATTAGTAATCTCTTGTTATTACAAATTCAGTTTCTGCAGTATATCGCAAACTGGAACCGAAACAATGATTTCCCAGTTTACAGCCTGACATCTGTCATGGAGGATAAAATTGGTGTGAACGAGGAAGATAACATAGTAGAATATTATAAACATGAACGTAGAATTTATAGCAGGACTGATGTATTCGTGTTCGCTTTAGCTAGACGTACCTAATAAATTGGCAACTGTGTTTTGTTATCACTAACACAAGTTTGTCTGACCCAAACATTGTCACTACACAGTAAAATGTTGGGTGAGCATTTCTTTGGTTGCCTGATACTTAAGGTGATTTTCCTCTTGCTAAAGAGACATCATGTTAATTTTGAGATCCTTGAAAATATAATTTAACATTATGTACAATTTATTAACTGATGGACACAACCATTTCTCTCTGATACCTGACATTCTCGTTAAAGCCATCCGATCAATTTGACACCTCTCATGAAAACAAAACAGACTGTCTTCATTCTAACCACAAAAAAATAAGAAGAAAAAAAATCAGTAAAAATCTCACAGACGGAAGCAATTACATGACAAGCTTTAATTTTCTCATAAAACTAGGACATTTCTATGCAAAGCGAACATTTTAAAAGATTCACTCCCTTATTTTGTTCGATCATTCCCAAATGATAATGTTTGTTAATTTGAAGTTTGGGACTCTAAAACAAAATGAGGCAGATCATCTATTAAACACTGAAAGATTTGACAGGCATCAACTTTGGCAAACTGATTTTATATTGTTCACTCTGTAACGACCCGATTATGCACAAAATATTTCCTCCACTGCTTCATTGTGACGATAACCAAAGCATAATAATATTACAACACATTATTATTCAAATGAATGGCTTCAACATGTATATATACATACAGTCATGACAATAAATAACGACAGTGAAATTAGAGAAGCAGCTTTGTCTGTTAAATTAGTAAAATCACATAAACAATATCTGAAGCTGATCCTGATGATGATGCCGTGTTTGATTAGAGACGTAACTGGTTGTTAAAGGGCGAGTTCAGCCAAATTGCAAAAATACATATTCTCTCTCCAGTCAGATAATTTTGTGCAGATTTTGAAATTTCTCAGATGTCTTGTCTTTTAGAAGATGTTTAGAAACAGTGTTTTTGTTACTCTGGATAATCCTCAGTTGTTTCTGTGATAGAAACTATTGTGAAAAACTATTGTTGAAAAAGTTGAAATATCTATTAAATCACAATTTAATAGATGTAGTTTCTAAGTTACAAGAGCTGATTAATGTCTCAACAAGCTGCAAAAGGTTAGATCTTGAACCCTTAACTGCTTGTGTCATTTACAGAAAGTAATCACAATGTATATCAGACAAATTGTAATTCCAATATTGACAATGTGTTCTAAATACCACCACCAGATGACTAAGATTATTGTTCTTCGTGTGTGAACTGACCCTTTTAACATCTAGGAAAGAACCAGGTGAGCAGAAAATGAAGCTGCAGGTGTGTCTCACTTCAGGAGGTAGTAAACGTCCAACAAGTCCCAACACCAACATCAATGAAGCGCCCAGAAATAATAAAACTCCATGTGTGAACTGCTCCATGTTATCATAATATGAAGAGCTGCAGGTGCCATGATGATCAGACTGAATGTTTAAGTTGGTTTCCTTTTCCTTCTATTTATGTTGTGTGTGGCAGCTGGTTTATAATCTATCAGTCAGCACCGCTCAAACCATCAAGTTGACACACAATGCAGTTTCAAAGAGCAGCTTACTACTTCTCACTTTAAGAGCTGCCTTTTTTTCTGTTACTTGTAACACAGCAACAGCTCCAGCTTGGTGACCGTCCTGCCCAGCAAAGCACACACTCCCACTATCAGAGGACGTCAACACACGGTGGACTGACTTTATTTTTGTAGGAAATGTGACGGCAACGCTACCTCAGGCTAAAGAGGCCAATCAAATCAAAGTATGAACCTGAAACTGAGCATAGCATGACCTCTTTAAGTTGATGTCAAGCTTGTTTCACTACCTTCTGAAAGAGAAACACACCCAATGATTTCATTTTTTTAATTACTAGAGATAAAGCTATGGCACAAGAACATCAAATCCAGAACATCTGAGCGCTTCAGAAGACTGACGATGCCCTGCTGTTATAAACGAGAAAAAAAGTCACTTCTCATTCCTCTGACCTCGACCCTTGAAGTCATGTGTGCAGTGGTTTCCAGTTCTCCAAGGGCACTGGGAGGAATTTCAGACAGGCGCGGCGTCACAAAAATGACCAGAGGGTTATAAGGCATCAGTAGGCAGGGCAACAAGCTCCGAAAACGCCTCAGCAGGAAGTCAAACATTCACAGCTGGTGTGCATGTTACACTCGCAGTCCTGAACTCCTCCTTCACGTCGCTCTACCTGAAGATTAAAAGGCCGATCCGTCACAGATGATGTTCTGGCCTCTGCCGGGGAACAGCTCCATCTGCCAGTACCGAGGGTCTGCGTACACTGCACAGAGGGAACAACAATCAACAGACTGCTTCAGCAAACCACATGACATTCAACTGTGTGATTTTATGCATCAAGAGATACAGACACAGATACACAGATACAGACAGAACACAGAAAAGCGGTTTACTTCTACTGTCAGAAGTTGTTTTGTCATGTTAAAAATGTTGGCTGATAAAAACAGGTGTGGCAGGTGTTACCCATGTCTCCAGGTGTCAGCCACAAGTTGAAGGAGCTACAGTGTTTCTGACAGCGTTGAACAGGCAGAACTCGAACCGTTGGTAGGCCCTCGCCCACCACCAGCCAGCCAAACACCCTGACTCCCTGGAACAGAGACAACTTTAAGGCTGAAAGTTCATTTGCGGTGAATGATGGCAGGACAAAGAACACCAGTGAGTGTCAGGACAACTGTACACGATTTGTATTTTCACACTGACGAAACAGATTACTTTTCTCGACCCAAATATTTCTTTATCTTTTGTCAGTGTGTGGATGTTTGGACATGTTAACTCACCTTGCTCTGGGAGTTGGTGCTGTGGGTGACCAGGCAGCGCTGCACGATAGTCCCAGCACTGTCCAGCAGAGGGCAGAGCTCAGCCTTTGGGAAGAGCCACCTCAACACCTTTTCCCTGGTCCCAGAGCTGAACCTCCTACATAACACATCACCGGTTGTAATCATTAAATACAGCTGTGCCCATTTGGTGCCCATAGATGTATTTTTAAGATTTTACTGTTAAACTGGAAGCGCTGACAATGAAAAACTTTTGAAGAGAAATGTGTACCAGAGCAGAGTAAAGTTGGCAGGTCCTTGCGGGAGGCCTACGTTGTGGTTCTGCAGACCGTCGTCCTCCTCCAGCAGAATGGACATGGAGCCTGAATGGGCCAAGTAGAGCTCCTCAAGCTGCTGCCGCTGAACACTGAGGGACTCCCCACCCTACGGAGACCGGTATGAAGAAACAGGATGGGTGAATGTGGGACATGTGTCACACATAACTGCTCAACATCACGTCACTGTTGTGCGGTAACAGTGCTCTGTTGACCTCTGACCTTCAGCAGGACGAGTTGTGGCCCCCGTCGCAGAGTCACAGTTCCTCTGAGGCTCTCTGGGACTTCCAGCACCGAGGAGATCTCTGCACAGCCCGAACAGTTGACCAGATTCTGTCTGAGGGAGCCAGCACTCCACCACTCATGAAAACCTGTAGTGCACACATTTATAGATTTTTTTTTCAAAGAGAGATGTCGTCACCCTATGTTCAGGCAAATATTGTATTCTAAGGGGCAGCACACACTAGTAGAGTGTGACATGCCAAACACCAGCAGCTAAACACCGTGCCATGAAATTGCTTGTTTTGTCCAATACAGTCAAGAAAGTCGTTGTCGTTTCTGAGAGAAATCTGAATGAGAGCGAGTGATCACACTTCAGACCTTGCAAGTTGTACTTCTTGGCGATGGGCAGAGACAGCAGGCGGACGTGGCTGAGAGGGGACGACCAGTTGTAACAGCCCAAGTTGACCAAACCGAGCTGAGGGCCACTCTGGGGGTATGTGAAGGCCAGCACCGCCATCAGCAAGAAGCACACAGCCACCACAAACTGCAGAGACAATTTGAATGTTTACTACTTAAGCATGATAAAGACCTTCAGTGATTCGTTGATTATAATTTCTTTCGATTATATGCTTTAGCATGTAATATTTGTGTTGGCAGGTGTGACCTTTATGGTGGCTCTCAGGATTGGGAACTGGGGAGGCTCTCTCCTGGGCTCATTGGTCTCCAGGACTTGCTTGATGAACCTCTCGATCTCCCTCTCCGACATGCCGTAGCGGTAGCCCGACTGGCGGAGGATGTCGATGCTTTCAGAGAGCTTGTCGTAGATACACGGCTCACTCATCGTCGTTCCCATGGTTGCAGCAGCGTGGCGGTGGATTCTCGGTCAAACGCGTCGATCTCCAGCTGCTATGAGCTCCAAGAGCATGGTGTTACCTATGAAGCCATCTGAAATGTTAACTGACACTAGCTATTACAAATTTATACGATTAAAAAGGGGTGAGCATCCTTAGAACACCTGACAGTGTAACATACCACTTATGTAACTTATAATATTGTCTCGTCTCATCTCTTCAGATTGGCAGCTGAATTAATATTTTCTAATTGTTTCAGGTCCCCAAACTGACACTGAAGAACATCTTACTCTTTTTCTGACTAAAACCAGCCCAAATATAGAAGAGAAGAAGAAGAAGAACCTTACATGGTAATTTAGGGGGTCTGTACATCATGATCACTTCACACAAACACACACCTGCTGAGAGACTCAAAAGAGTCTCATGAATGTGACTTTAAGCACATAAAGCAGAGATATTTAGGTAAGGATATGAATACCAGAAACTGGAGGTTACCATAGCAACATTACTAATGCTTCAGGCTCTGATAGCAGTTAAGTGACTGGTGGTTAAACTAACCTAAACCAACCTAACTCTGGGTTAAACTGACTCCAAACATAGTTTGAAGCACGTAGGGTAAGTTGACTTTGTCAGTGGAGACAGTAACTTGTGGACTTAAACCCCTCATGAGTCCACAGAGAAACAACAACCCCTCAGGTGTTCACATACAGACAGTAGGAACCTTCAGGCGTTTAAAACCGTCAGCCACATAATGGCATGACTACAAACTTGGTGCCTCTACAGTGATATCGAACAATGCAACTGTTCACGGATTATATTGCCATTAGATGATTTAACATTTGCGGAGGCAAAGCTAAAGTGATCAACTCGCAGAAATACATTGTCGTGTTAGCTTGTGCTTTGCTGGCCTTGGTAAACAGTTAAAGTTTACGTCGCTTAAAGAAAACTACAGAAAACCGAAAGCCTCACCTTAAAGTGAGATCCACCGCCGTGACTGTGTTCTCTTCTCTCTCGGGATATGTTTCAAAATGATTATATTTTTAACCTAGCTTTCTAGTTGATGGGCATGGCTGCCACAAACAGCCCGGATACCACCGTCTTCTTCTCCACCTTCTTCTGACGGTGTACGAATTGGTACATTACCGCCACCAACTGGTGTTGAATATGACTGCAGGACGTTCAAGGAAACAGAAAAACTAGAACATAAGAAATTAAAGTCTTAGAATATCAACTGGAACATGACATGGTGAATCTTGAATTTGTTCCAAAACAACTGATAAAAACTAAAACTTTTTTATGCATAGACTGTGAGAAGTACTGTTTGTAACCAATCAGAGGACAGAGAAAGGCTTTGACCCCGCCTCAAGTAGAACCAAAACAATGCCTCTTAGCGAATGAGGGTGCAGCTTTCTCAGAGGAAGTTCCGCCCCCTGTTTCCGTTTCTTGTGCAACCATGAAATAGCAGCAACACCGACCAGCGTCAAGCTGCAGACAGTAACATGATCCATGCCGGATGTGTGCCTTGGAAAACCAAAACAAATTAAAATGTCTTGATAATTTGATCTTATTTTTAGTACAAAACTTTGGTTTATTTTGAGAGTTTAAATAATAGATAAAAATGTCAATAAATTGTAGTTTTTTTTTATAAAAACCTTCCCGCTCACTATTACATTCTTTTATTTTGGTAGTAAGAACAGGAAGTGTTTGTTAGCTTACCTAACTAACATTGTGTCGTAGACTGGATATAAGCGGGGCGGCAACGTTCCTCAAACCAAACTCTGACTTAAAGTTTATTCTTAAATCGCTAGGTCCTCGTCCACAGAAACCAGGAGGTAAACAGGTCCGGGCCAGTTCACACTGGTGTTTTGGTCGCGGTCAGCGTGTTGTTTTCGGAGGTCAGTGAGTCTACAGGTGAAACCAGCACGCCGTTCAGATGCTTTCCCCATGCAGGACCGTCTCATCCCTGCTGTTCAGGCAGGTCTCGTGGATCCCACTCCGGCTAGGGTCTGACCGGAGAGCCGTCAGCACTCTGCAGAAAGGTAATAGCAAATCCCCGGAGCATGTCAGCCTGGTTATTCGGTCCAGAGCAGCTAGCACGAAGCTAATCCCAAAGTGACGCAGTTTACAGCAGATATAAACTTGAGTGATGAAACGTTACACAACGGCGCATGTGAGCTGTTTGTAACATTATAGAAAACATGACGATTACAAAATCACTTAACACTACTTGGGAGCTAATTAACTGACAGAAAATTAATTTAGGCACATTTACACATACAATGTGTTATACTGAATAACACTGACTATAAGCAGATTTTCTGACTTCACATCTTTAAGTAGCATAACAAACTAGACTAATGTAAAGATTGTAGTTTGATGAAATTAATGTTAATGACTCACATAACCATTGAATTGTTTACAGTTAACTCTACACTATATGTGGCACACAAATATGTTTTAGTATTAACGTTATACCTGATATAATGTTTAATTTTCATAACAGTCGGTGATAAACAAAGAAGATTTTAACATACAGGAATGTGTCTTGATGTTTTGGTGCACAACAGACATTAATTGAAAAATATAGGATAAACATCAAATACTATAAGATATAAATATATGTACAATATGTTTTTAAAATGAAAAGCGCTGTGCAGGAATGTGCAACATGATGCAACATTTTGTCATAGCTTCTCATCATGCCCCCAACCTGCTCCCTGCTGGTCAGATATTGTTTGAAAAAAAACATTTCAGGACCTGATGAGATGGAAAAACTGAAGCCAGTCACCATCTCACCAGAGTGACGCTGGCAGTGGCAGCAATGTGAGGATGGACTCAATGATGGAGGTGTAGAAGATAGCAGCAGCACCGTCATTGTTTTGACAGGTTGAACTTCTTGAGCTGCTGCAGGACGTCCATCCTGCCTGTGACACGTGTAACAGAGTGTTTTAGTCCTGACTCATAGAGGTCAGATTAAGCCAGCTGACTGTTGTTGTTGTTGTTGTTGTTGTTGTTTTGTGCTGCAGAGTCAATAAAGAAGAATGAACTGGAGAAGGATGAGCCCCGCCCCCTCTACATGGACTTCCAGGCTACCACACCTATGGTAACCATTTCCAACCACGTTGTTATGGGTACAGTCAAAGATAGGTTTAGCTTATATTTACAGTTTAACGTGTGTGTGTGTGTGTGTGTGTAGGACCCCCGGGTGCTGGACGCCATGTTGCCCTACCAGTTGAATTACTACGGTAACCCCCATTCCAGGACACACGCCTATGGCTGGGAGAGCGAGAGTGGCATGGAGAAAGCCAGGAAGGTAAAGAGACACTCCGTTTGTACAGAGAGAGGGAGAGAGAGAGAAAGATTACAACGCACTGCACTGTAATGTGTTCACCAAACTTTGTATAACAGTTGTTATCATTTCATTATATCTGAATTTCATGATTCAGATTTAACACTTGACTGTGTGTTATCTCTCTCTGTCCCTGAGCAGCAGGTGGCTGATCTGATTGGAGCAGATCCCAGAGAGATCATCTTCACAAGTGGAGCTACAGAGTCCAACAACATGGCCATAAAGGTCTCATTCTGCTCCTCCTCTTCATCACACCTTTTCTCCCCACTACCTCATCTTGTTTTGGCTTATATAAGAACAGACTTTGTGAAATATATTGCATCTTGGTGTTGTAGTGACTACTCACAGGCAAGCACACTCTATGAGCTTCTCTCTGTTTTCTTTGGCTGATTTGTTCACCATTGTTTCCCCCTTAGTTCAATAGTTCAGTGAAATAAAGCTCTCTGAGCATCAGCAGGCTTATCAGCTCGATAAGCTCACAGTTTATTCAAAAGAAGTATTTGTATCATCAACTCCTCTCTTTATATAATACATATGGCAGTCCAAAGTGCTTTACAATTAGAAATGGTTACATTTTCTGAAATTTACATGTGCTTTATGTAAAGAAATTGCAGTTGAAACCATGTGGAATAGCTAAATAAGTAATGATGAAAGAATGATGAACGAAGTTTCAGTTCAAGTGCAAGAGTGAAGTCATGAAAGGAGTTTATTTGTGTAGTTAATTAAAATGCAAGTAAATGAGCCATATGTCTCTGCTAGCCATTGTTCTTTTGTGGAGCTGCTTATACTCTCTGGATGGTGACGCAGAGTTAGAATAATTTCCTTCACTTTCAAGCTCCAGCTCTCCCTCCAGCAGTGTTGTTCTACTCAAAATTTGTCTGGACACTAATTGAAGATCTCAGGTCTCGCCTCATAATTGACCTGCCACAGTCTAGGTCTAGTTTACGCCTCAGGTGTGGCTTAAGTTTCACTTACACTTTCTGGCTATGTCTACTGAGACAGCTAAAGAGATTTGTAAAACATTAGCTCCCTAAGTAAGCTTCATACTGTGGTATGAAGCTGTTGGTCCGTGGTCTTTTATTGGTCAGGATACGCTCTGGTCATGGTTATGACTTGGTCTCGGTATAGGTGATGTTGACTACAGTTGTGATGTTAGTAGTAACCATGCCTCCCTCTCTCTCTCCTGCAGGGCGTGGCCAGGTTCTACAAGTCCAAAAAACGCCATGTGATCACCACGCAGACAGAGCATAAATGTGTTCTGGACTCATGTCGAGTTCTGGAGTCCGAAGGATTCAACATCACCTACCTGCCAGTCCAGAATAATGGACTGCTGGACCTGGAGGTACACATGCTGAGCATACAGAGTGATCACACAAAAGAAAGTTAACATGTTTATGTACAAAGAACATACAGGAGTTAATATATTAAAAATGGTGTGTGTTTGTTCAGCTGTTGGAGGCCTCCATTCGTCCTGACACTTCTCTGTTGTCAGTGATGACCATCAACAACGAGATCGGAGTCAAGCAGCCCATCAAAGAGATCGGTAACCCAACACAAACATGTTACTTTCAGAAATTAGATTTCCAAAAAATCCATTATTTGACCCACGTTTGAATCATTCAGAAGAAGAACGTAGAGCCGTTTTTTTATCAGAAGTCTCTCTGATTTGATTCTGTGTTGATTGATTAATATTCTTCCTTTCCTCAGGTCAGATTTGTCGTTCTAAAGGAGTGTTCCTTCACACTGACGCAGCTCAGGCTGTCGGAAAGATTCCCGTCAATGTCACGGACTGGAAGATTGACCTGATGTCCATCAGCGGTCACAAGATCTATGGACCCAAAGGTTAGCCATAGCAGAAGGATTACTGTAGATATACCCCGAACTGTTAGCTTATTAAGCAAAGTGATTATTTATATAGTACATTTCATACCTATGAACCCATACCCAAGTGTTCTACAAACTATATAGAACTAGAAATGGTAGAAAGAAGTCAATTAATGTTAAACAGAAGAGGATCGAGTTTTGATCCCTGTGGTACTCCACAGGTCGTGCTCACAGGCTTTCTAATGTGTGTGTTCAGGTGTGGGTGCTTTGTATGTGCGTCGCCGGCCCCGTGTGCGCTTGGAGCCACTGCAGAATGGAGGCGGGCAGGAGAGGGGGCTGCGATCCGGCACAGTCCCCACCCCGCTAGCTGTTGGACTTGGAGCCGCCTGCAGCATCGCTCAGCAGGAAATGGAGGTAAAACACACACACAAACACCAAAATATCCAGACTCAACAGACACACCTAAACATCCTGGGACTTGTGTGTGTGTTTGTGTATGTACAGTATGATCATCACAGAGTGTCCAGACTGGCTAATCGTCTGGTCCAGAAGATCATGTCTAGGATTCCTGACGTCATCATGAATGGAGATGCAGAACAACGCTACCCTGGTACACACACACATAAATCAATCCACCACACTGGCCCTTTAAAAGTTCTTGTACTTAATGTTCGATTGTGTGTTATTTTAAGAAAAAAATCTTACTACAGTAGATGAGGCAGAGCACTTAACTGACTCTGTGTGTGCTTTTCAGGCTGTGTCAACCTGTCCTTTGCCTATGTGGAGGGAGAGAGTCTGTTGATGGCACTGAAGGATGTCGCTCTGTCATCTGGGAGGTCAGAAACACACTTATAAGTTTTAAAAACAGGTCTGAAGCTATATTAGAAAAACTTGGAAACTATTTTCATATACAGTATGTAAGTTCAATGATACCCTGTGGAGTTTTGAGCATTAACAGCAGTGTGAAGTAGTGTTTCTGCCAATGAATCCCCATTTTGTTTGCATCATCCACGTGAATGCACATGTATGTGTTCAGGCGAGATGTTTTTCCGGCCGCCTCTTATTTCACGTTAAACTTGGGTTTATAAAGCATGTTCGGTAAACCTCAGGGACACGCAGTGTTTTTGGTGAGTTAAGTCCTCAGCATAGTTTTAACTGATATATTAACAATGAATAAATCTGTGTTCACAGCGCATGTACGTCAGCGTCTCTGGAGCCATCGTACGTTCTCAGAGCAATTGGAGCAGATGAAGACCTGGCTCATTCTTCCATCAGGTACAAACTCATATCATCCTCACTGTGATCCAGATCATAATCCTGATTTAAAATGTTGACTACGGTAAAATAACTTTTCTTAAGGCAATCTAGTTAATAGTCCTGATAATGGAATTATAATCACATTAAAGTGCATTTGTAAAGTATGATCAGGATAATAAACCTGTTTATAATCCTAATTATGATCATTCATACACATTGTTGTCTGGTTGTGTGCTGATGAGTCTAACAGTGACAGACTGAACAGCAGAGACTCACACAGACAGACTTTTTTTGAGCTCAACAGATTGAAACATCTGTCTAAACATCAGCAGCTCTCTGCAGCCTTTCTGTCCTCTGGTTTGACTTGAGTTGAATCACCTGTAGGTCAATGTAAACCTGTTTTTGTGTGTGTTAGGTTTGGTATTGGCAGGTTCACCACAGAAGAAGAGGTGGACTACACTGCAGAGAAATGTGTTCAGCAGGTCACCAGACTCAGAGAGATGAGGTGAGCTCGACTGATGATTCTTTTTATCGTTTTATTGTAACTGGTTTTCCCAGATATTAGCTTTATAGTTAATAGGCAGGGAGTGACAAGTTTCATCCATCATTTCTATGAGCAAAAATAACAGTTCATGGTAAAACTAACAGTAAAAGTTTCATTTTATTTCTTTAATAATCTAAAGTAATCTGACTCTGTCTGTCTGTCAGTCCTCTGTGGGAGATGGTCCAAGAAGGCATCGACCTGAAGACCATTAAGTGGTCACAGCATTAGACTCCTCCCACTTCAGCTTTACTTCCTGATGGCGATGATGAAGATTCCTGAGGAATTCTGGGAGTAGTCTAGCTTTTCCTTCCTGTATACAAACACGCACAAACTTCCTGTCTGACTTGAAGTCTGTTTGTAGCTGTAGATCTCTGTCTTTGTTGAAACTCCTCTAGTTGCTCCAGCAAGGAGGTGTTGCTCTGAGAATTGACCAACACATGGCAACTTTCCTCTCTCTCTCTTTTCATTCTGGTGCAGAATTGGCTGCGGTGTCTCATCTGGCTGCTGTATCATGACCTTAGTCTGGCCCTTTGAAGTACTTGATACGAAATACATTGAAATTCTATCACTGAGGCACAAAAAGGTGGTTTACAGTGAGGTAAAATGTATCAAATATAATCACACAACTAGATTAAAATAAGAAACAGTTATAGGATTAATACCCAGATATTCGAAGTAAGGTTAGAGCTGTAAATCGGTGTGCGTGTGACACTCCTCTCAGGATCCTGTAGGACTCAGTCAGTACAGGAGCAAATTAGCCCTGCGGCATATGTTACCACAGTGTACCATGGTGATTTAAACATGGTTAAAAATGAGCCAGTTTTGTGAGATAAATGCAACTGAAATGCTATTTTTGCTTTGTGATGCAGGCTGCGATCAATGTGTTAGCAACCATGAGCGACCCAAAACAAAATAGGGACAGCGTGTAGTGTAGCTTCACCAAAGTTTATGACAGCAACTAAAGGCAGTGGACCCAAATTCACTGAGTGGATATGATGATTCACGAATAATTCTTTGAGTCAGAACTTTTCACTTGATGATCCACATGTTGTGTCCTGCTCTGTTTACAGATGATACACTGTCCACACTCTTGCAGTTTTTCTTTCTCTTCCCACCTCAGTTTGCAGTAGTCAATAAACGGCAGCATCATGTCAGTGTTAATTTGATTATTTTGTTAAAGTCTGGAACACTCTTCAAGACTGTAGCCTTGATTTGACCATAAAGGGTTTTTTTTAAGATGGTAGAGAGCAAAAACAGCTCAGGTCCAGCCACTCAGATGTGTCTGAACACAAAAAACTTAATAATTGTAATTGTGAAAGTTTCTCTTTTAAAAGTTCTCCTCCCTGAGAGGATTTTGAGTCTTGTATTGTGTTCCTGGATCAGCTGAGCCTGTACTGGTCATATTTATCAAAATCCTGCATCTACTGTCTTCTACTGTTACTTATTCTTATCGTAAACATTATTATCCATTAAAGTTCTGCTTCATGATTATGCAATAAACCTTTGTTTGTTTTTATTTAATCTCACCATCATGAAAGCTAATTTACCATGTACAGGCAATATAATCTAGCACTGTCAGCTCATTGAAAGGTTTCTGGTTCAAACCACAGCTGGGGGTCTTTCTGTGGAGTTTTTCCCCTGTTCTGTCTGTGCTGGTTATCTCCAGGTACTTCCTCCCACAGACCATAGACATGCTGTTACCAGGTTAATTGGTGACTCTAAATTTCCCATAGGTGTGAATGGTTGTTTGTCTCTATGTGTCAATCCTGTGATGAACTGGCAACTTGTCCAGGGTGTGACCTGCATCGCGCACAGTGCCAGCTGGGATCGGCTCCAGCCTCCTGCAACCCTGCTGAAGATAAGCAAGTGGATGAATGGATGCAAAATAAACTTAATGATATTAAAGCTATTTTTTTTGACATAGCCATAATGAATGAATAGAAACTTTATTGATAGAATATAGGCCCAACACACACACAGGATTTGTAGACATGCACCATCTCAATGTGTGTAGATGGTGTAGTGATGGGCACCCTGGGAGCATTTTGGGGTTCAGTACCTTGCTATGGCCACCTCAGTAGTGATCCTCTGGTTCCCAAAGCTGAGTCCCTACGGGCTGAGCTAGTGCCGCATTATTCATACACAAAGGTGCTATTATCAAAGTGACACCAGGGTACCAGAAGACTTATTAATCCAGCTCATATTATGTTTTAGTCATATTTTATTTGGCATGTAACTGTAACTATCAGTATCTACATGGGCATTTACCTCTTACTACCATTGACAGTATCAAGAGGTTAAAAAGTTTCGACCAGATTATTGATAGATAGATAGATAGATAGATAGATACTTTATTCATAATTTCAAGAGAAATTCAAGCATCCAGTAGCAGCATGCAAACATACACTAAACATACATTAGAATCCACCTACAATATGGTAGCCATATGTTAACCAGATTATTATAGATTTAGCCACAAGAGCATGACTGAGGCCTGGCTCACAGCTCCTGTTCATCCCACCCAGACGAGGCCTCCTTGTACAAGATAGTGTGTTTGCATACTTTCAAACATGTAATGTGTGTTTTTTTTAGGTGAAATTTGGACATTGGACCTTCTCTTTCCCGTTAGGTTTCATTAGCAACATTCATTCGGTAGGGGGCGACGTCGCCCTGACGTCAGGGGGGAAACCGCAGTCTCGCGTCATCACGTCTGGTCTCGCGTAGCCTGCGCCGACATTTCGTGCCGTAGTAACCAGCCCCGCAGAGAGAAGAGGAGAAGGAGAGAAGCGTCGTTCATGAGTTAAACCTCACTGTGTTTGTTCACAAATATCTCGGTAAGAAATACAGCAGCGGCAACCCGCTCAGTGACGCACTCACACCAGCAGCCGAGGGCGAGAGGAGCCGCTAAAAGCGTGCATCCTGCTCCGCTCCAACGCACACACACACACACACACAAAGCAAGGCTCACAATCAGCTAGCATAGGTGGCTAACAGAGCTGCACACTTAGCAAAGCTGAGCGAAACTAGCTACATTCAGCATTTCTGCTGGAGACCAGCTAGTTATCCACGAGGTTCTCACTTCGCAGGCCTCATGTCGGATATTTGTGTTAATATGATGATTGATTGTGCTAAACGTTCATTCAGGCTTGTTTAAAATGGTGTCTTGAACGTATCTAACGCGTTAGCTACCGTCAGCTAGCTAACCGACACATTATTGATGTTTTTATATAATTGAAAGTCAGCTGTAGTTTGTCCAATGTGTGCACTGACGAGGGAAGAGGAGGCGTGTGAGTTTGAGCTCTGAAGTTTTTGTTTGTAGTTGCAGTGGTTTTTTGTCAGTTGCTCTGCGTTTTCATCCCACTCGAGACCACAGGCCACGCCCACGGGCGGTGACGCCACACGTACACCTTGACGTGAGCAGGTAGAGTTGTTCAAAACAATTGACAGGTGTGTCAAATTTAATATTACTGACTTTCAGCCTGTTTCAGACATGGAATCAAAAGTACTGTCTGTCATTCAAACATGGTTTGTGGTTGATTGTGTGTTCTTCATTCAACCCAAAGGCTCGAGTTCCTCTAGTTACCTGTAGCAGCCCACATCACATTCAGATCTCTAATGCTGACTGCAAAGTAGTTTCCAGTTCTGCCCCTACCTGCTTGAATATCCTTATACATACATATGTTACCTCCTTTCAATAAATGACGCCTGGCTCTGCCTCTCGTATGCTCAGGGCAATCCAAACTTTTCTCATCTGTTGTTCCCCATTGGTGGAACGTCTCTACCAGTTCCTACCAGATCAGGGGCGTCAAATACTTCCTGGAGACCCAGCTCTTCAGAGAGTACCTCCTCTCTAACACTACCAACACCTGGATATGCTAAACTATTTTAGAACTTTCACAGTGCTGCGCAAACATGTCGTTGTCTCACTGCACTCTGTAGTGTAAGTCACTTTGGATAGTAGTGTCAGCTAAATGACTAATTGTAAATGCAAACATAGCTCTCCAAGTCATTTAAATTTGCATTTGAATGTAAAGATATGTAATATCCGCTATATTTGTCAAGCAACAATAGGGTTTAAAATGTCTGACTTCACAGCAGAAGGCTGGTACAAAAAACAGTTTTGGTCTCTATAGCGAATTCCCCGTTCATGACAACTGTACTGAGGGTGGATTTTTATAGAGCTCACCTGTTCAAACTACATTAAGGCTTAAAGTTATGCAGAACAGCGTGACTGTTTTGATTGACAAGTAGGTGCTATATGCTTGTTTGAGCACAAAGGTCCACCTATTTAGATTAGCCAGGAGATGGAATACGCTAACATGGTGGTGGCAGCCATATATTTTCAGCTTCAAAATGGCGCTTCGGAAACCTGTGGGTGATGTCAATCATGCTCTGTCCATTATTTTTACCATCATTGGTTGACTCTGATTCATGGTTTGATGATTGTTGTCTTTTCGGGTTATTTTTTAACCTCTTTGGCCTTCACAGTCCCACCATGATCAGATCTCCTAAAAGAAAAAAATGTATATAGCTCCTTCACAGTTTCTGATTTTTATCCATTAGTTTTATCATTGTTAGATGGATGTTTTAGGTCCAAGCTCATCAGATTTAGATGTAAAAGTAACCATGTTTTATTTAAACATGAGACTGTCATATAAGATTGAATGAACATTTAGATGTATGTCTGACATGGGCTGTTAAGTCAGTGAATGATACCATATGGTGAATCTGTGTAGAAGAGGAGAATGATGGCATTTGGCATTTGTTTCGGTCTTTGTCTTGTGCGGGTCAGTGGAGTTTGGCCTGGTCTGGAAAACATGGCTATGGTTAGAGGATTTATGAGGTGCAGCAAGAAGCTGCGTGTTTCAGGCACCGTCAAAGGTGATCTTGTCTCCTGTCTATCCTTTCTGTGGAGATTTGAGCTTCAGGTTGGCTGATGTGTGGAGACTGCCTCATCTTTGTTCTAAAATTGATTATATCTTCGAGGTATTTAGTCCAAGGAAGGCATTCCATTCTTCTTGTTCAATTACAATATTTCTGCTGTGTTTTGAGGTTGAAGACAACATGTGGACAGTTGTGTGTTCCAGCTTTAAACCGAGAAGTCAAGGCAGTGTTTTTTGCTCTTTAATCCTGAAATTTGCTTTATTGACATTTTCTGGTTTCCTGGCTGTTTGAAGGACTTCATTTTCTGTCTTCTGTTTGTTTCTTGGTTTGATGTGAGTGCACACTGCAGCTCCGGTTGAATCTTTTCACCTCTCTGAACATTATTGGCTTTTGGCGTTTCCTCTTCTGCTGTGTTTTATTCTCTTGCTGCTGTTGATGTTTCATGCAGACTGTTAGCTGGTTGACACCAACAAAAGGAGTTGATGTTCAGGTTGAAAATCTGTTAAAACTCAACCCTGAGTCGTTGTTGGATATGATTTATCTGTGCTGAGATTGAGCACTGATATCTTTGAGGATGATGAAGATGTTGAAATCTTTGGTGAGCTGCAGGTTGCAGCCTGGCACCCTGACCAGTTTTTTTTTTTTTGTATTTTCTTGGATCAAGGTTAGTAGAAACAGAAAGCTGAGTATGTCTGAGGATGAAGAGCGAGCACTGCTCCACCTGCCTTTGCTCAGTTGGACACGTTTTTGTTAGCTTACATGTTGCTCTGCACCTCGCTTCTGTTTGCTTTCTCTTCTGATCAGCTGATGTCTTTGGTGCTGTGCTGGCAATCAGTTGCTGATGTTGCTCTGGTTCACATAATGCTAATGTCGCTCTTGTTGATATAATGCTAATGTTGCTCTGGTTGACATGATGCTAATGTTGCGCTTTTGTCAAAATGTTGATGACATTGCTCTTATTGCTGTGGTTGATAAGTTACTGCTGTTTGCTCCTGTTAACATATTGCTAATGTTTTGTTGACGATGTATTAGCAGATTTGCTGGTTGACATGCTGCTTGTGTTGTCGTGTTCTACAACCAGTTGCTGAAGTGCTGCCTGCTGATTTGGTGCTGCTTGAGGACTCAGGAAGTGGAATCAGTCCTGCTCACCGCTGTGTTGTTGCTGGATAGATCCTGGGTTATTGCTTGGTGTTTGGAGGGTGTTTCCGACTGGTCACTAAGTAGTTGCCAGTTGTTTGTAGCTCAGCATGTTCCATCTTCAGTTTCATACTTGCTACTTGCCCTGAGGGGAGTCTGGTTTAGTCATGGTGGATTTTGAAAGTGTGTCTTTCTGTTATCAGGTAACCTGACAAGGTTTTTCTGCTGCTAGTTTGTAGGTTTTTTGCATGTTGTGTTGAGAGAGAAAAAAGTCTTTTAGTGGTGCATACATCACACAATGCTTTGTTAATATTCAACACTGTTGAGTCTAAGTGAGAGCCAGTTACTGACACTGATTGAGCACAAATTGTCAATTGCTGAAAACACCAACACATTGGTCACGTTGGTCACTCAAAGCCAACATCTGTCATGTGAAAGATTGACTTCCATCAAGATGTTTTGAATGGGAATGTTTATTTTTCTGACCTTTTTCACCAGGTTTCAGTGTCCTGCAGAAATCCCCTCTCTTTCTCTCTCTTTCTCTCTCTGTTAAACAGTGAAACTATACACACAGCTTAGTTGCATTGGTGAGTTCCAAGTTGCATGAGATTCATGAAGGTTTACTGTTGCACGAAATATTTCAGACTCAGCTACACTACAAGCAATTTCTTTGTACTGCATGGTAGGCAACAGTAAAGATTACACAGCTTACATAAGGGGCTTTTACATAGACAACTATATTGAGATGAAATTGGGTTGTATGACATCTTGTCAAGTCTCATCCATTTCAAGTTACAAAAATTGTCTATTTCACTTTTGGAAATGGGGTTTCAGATGCAAGCAGTTCGTTTGAAGCATATTTTAGATGTTAAGTTTTAACCTAACAAGTTGCATCAGAAGATTTTTGTGTAATTACAAAACATTAGCTTGATCCAAGCAAAAGGTTTCACTTTAACCAAACGTGGTACGTCAAAAGTTTGCATAAACTTGTTGGCCACAATAGAAACTGTGTTAGTTGTCAATCAGATCAATCACACTACACTGGATAGAAATGTGACCTGGCCATGTTGCATGCTTGCTTCAGAAAAAGTGGTAAAATTTGTTACAGTTAGCTATCTAGCAAATATCTTGGTCTGTCTCTTAATGAATGTTTTGCTTTGTGAAACACATTTTTAATAAATGTGTATAATCAGAAACCGAGGAGGAGACGATGTGTGTGTGTGTGTGTGTGTGTGTGTGTGTGTGTATATATATATATATATAAATATAGATAGTGTGTGTGTGTGTCTCTTTCAAAAGAAAATTAATTCACAGTGAAGCAATGTTAATGCTTAAGATTGCTTCTGTTGGGGTCTCACACAAAGTCTCATGTGATCTGACCTGATACAAGTTTATCAAACTTACTAAAAGCTGTAGATGGCTGGAGACTATTTCAGTTTAGCTTTTGTTTTACTAGTTTTCTGCAAATGATTAATCCCCATTCCCCAATCCCCTTTCTAACACCACTGGTTTCCAAATGTCAGGACCCACAAATGGGTGTAAAAAAATGGTCCCTGGGTCCCAGGGGCCCTGAAATGTAAGCAGCGTTGGCTAAGCTATTATTGGCCTGCAAAGTCAGATCTGAGTTTCCTGACAATACATCTGGAAACCACTGGTTGCCCTCTTTCTGCTCTTCATCTGACAGTAGTGTTGCTTTCTCCCCAGGTTGTAGGGCTGTTGTTTAGCAGTCAGTATGGCGGTAGTCATCAGGCTGCAGGGTCTGCCCATAGTGGCTGGCACCATGGACATCAGACACTTCTTCTCTGGCCTCACCATCCCTGACGGTGGAGTGCACATCGTGGGGGGTGAGCATGGCGAGGCCTTCATCGTCTTTGCCACTGACGAGGACGCTCGCCTGGGGATGATGCGTACAGGCGGGTCCATTAAGGGCTCCAAAGTGTCACTGTTGCTGAGCAGCAAGACAGAAATGCAGAATATGATCGAACTCAGCCGTCGCAGGTTTGAGGCTGGGGCAGGGGCTGTGGAGACAGCTGCACCTACAGCGGGAAATGCCAACCGACAAGCCACCCCCATTCCTACAGTGCAGCCAGGGGCAGGGGGCAGAAGCGGCAGGTCATGGAAACCAGGGTTTCAGTAACACCCAGGCCTCAGTGACAGCAGCAAGCTCATCTCAGGAGCCACCAAGCAACAAGTCAGTGGCCAGCGTTGTGCCCAGCTTCCCCAACAGTTACAGCTCCGCCCCCACAATCACCACAGCTCTGGCATCGCTCAATGCGGGCCCTCCACCCATCCCTCACTTCCAAGCATGCCCTCCATGCCGCCTATGCCCACACTGCCCACCATTCCAGTTCCTCCCCCAGTGTCCTCCCTTCCTCCTGTCCCTACTGTCTCCCCATTGTCCCAAGGACCTCCAGTGCCTCCTATGTCTCATCTCCCCCACATGTCCTCCCTGCCTCCTTTCAACCCATCCCTACCTCCCCCAGCAGGACTGGGCTCCGGCCTCCCTCTTGGTACCCCTAACCCAATGCTGTTCAACCCTCTCTCCCCCCTGGCCTCTCTTGGCCTCCAGGCCCATATGAAGGCTGCTGCTGCTGCAGCCAGTGGAGCAGGAGCAGTCAATCCTGATGAGTTGTTTGTCCTCCTACAGAACCTCCCATTCTCCTGCACAGAGGTGGATATCAGGGGGTTTTTCAGGGGTCTGGGGGTGGATGGAGTTCGTCTGCTCAGGGATGGACAGGGCCGGCCAAATGGTAGGGCTATGGTCAAGTTCTTCTCACCCCAGGACAGCTTTGAAGCTGTGAAGCGGGGACGTGGCATAATGGGGCAAAGGTTCATTGACATCACCCCCAGCTCTGAGCAACAATGGACCAGCCTCGGTGACAGCACGCCAGGCCATGCTCCTCACAATAGCAGCAAATCAAATAATGAGTCCCAGGACCAAGTGCACCGTCGTGGTAGTTCAGGGTCAGGCTCTGGAGGCAGGGAACAGCGAGGAAGGTCACGATCTCCCCATCGGCAGGAGTTTTGTGTCTACCTCAAGGGCCTCCCCTACGAGGCAGACAAGAAGCAGATAAAAGAGTTCTTTAACAATTTAGCCATCATAGAGGACAGTATCTACATAGCCTATGGGCCTAACTGGGCGAGCCACAGGAGAGGGCTTCCTTGAGTTCAAAACAGAACAGGACTACAAGACTGCTCTGGGTGCTCACATGCAGTACATGGGTACCCGCTTTATCCAAGTTCACCCAATCAGCCGGAAGGGAATGCTTGAAAAGATCGACACCATTCGCAAACGTGAAGCCGCACAGGGTGATGGCAAGAACCAGGACGGCTTAAAATCTCCCAGAAACTGCGCCCACATCACCAACATCCCTTACAACGTCTCTAAGAAGGATGTCCGTGCCTTCCTGGAGGGTGTGGGACTTTACGAGGACACCCTGAAAGTTCTGACAGATAGTCATGGCAATGGTTTAGGCCAAGCAATTTTCCAGCTGCGAACTGAGGAAGACGCCCGCAAAGCTGAGAGACTGCACCGCCAGAAACTCAATGGTCGTGATGCCTTTGTCCACCTGGTGACTTTTGAGCAAGATGAAGGAAATTGAGAGAAATCCTCCTCCACAGAACAAGAGGGGCCAACGGAATCAGAACCAGCACCAGCTGAATCAAAATCAAAACCAACACCAGCAAGCCCAGCCCAGTCCCCAGCAACCACAGATCAACCCATTTGCTGGTATTAGTGGAGAGGAGTTTAACTTTCTCAGAAACACCATGGGGAACCTCAGTAGTGCCCCCTTTGTGACTCCATTCTCAGCCCCAGGGAATGGGCTGGCAGGACCTCCACCTCTCCCTCCTCTGGCTGCAGGGCTAGGGGATGTGAATCTGGGCGTGGCTCCTCCACTCGTTGCAGGTCTTCCTGGAGCTCCAATGCTGGAGCCACCGGGCTTTCGACCCGGAGCTGCGGGAGGTGCCCCCTTCAGTCAGGATGGACTGAGAGGGCTGGTGCCCTTTGAAAATGCCAACAGAAAAGGAGGCGGTGGGGGAGGAGCTAATAACAATCAAGGGCGGCCAGGGGGCGGGGCTGCTGGTGGACAACAGGTCTTCACGCCAGGAGCTGATGGTATCCGTAACCAACCAGCCCCTGGAGGATCTAACAATCCTAACAGTCAACGTGGTGCTGCTGGCCCGACAATTGTAAAACTTCAGAACATGCCGTTCACTGTAACCGTAGACGAGATTATGGACTTCTTTTACGGCTACCAGGTGCTGCCAGGCTCAGTCTGCCTGCAGTTCAGTGATAAAGGACTGCCAACTGGCGAAGCCATGGTGGCCTTCCAGAACCACGAGGAGGCCACTGCTGCCGTCATGGACCTCAATGACCGACCTATTGGAGCCCGCAAAGTGAAGATAAGCCTGGGTTAAAGCCCTGTTCAAAACAAACTCACTGTAGATAAAAAAAAAATCTTAGACCTACCTGGGTCAACCATCCAGGTGAAACAAAGCCAACATAAATGATACCCGTTTCTGGACTCTGGACACTGAAACCGTTAGCTGATCAGTTTAGAGCATGTCAGTCATTACTGAAGCCCCACACCCCCCGTGTAGATAATGGCAGGTAAGCCCCGCACCCTGCAGTCTGTCCAGTAGGACTGGACTCTGATCCAGACTCTTTTCTGCAGCTCCTCCACTGACTCTGGTAGCACAAATTCATCATGATATTGTTGTTGACAGGATCTGGTCCTTTTATTTTCCCCCGTTTTTAACGCAGCTTTTTGTCAAATCATGTCCAGAGTTGTCACACTGAACATATTCACCTGTTTTGTTGCTGTGGTAACATGATGATGATTACGTTGGCTGTATGCGCTTAAATATGCTGTGCTGCTGTGGTTTAAATATGTACATGCTCTGTTGCTGTGGTAAAACGATGAAAAGCCACAGGATGTTGCAATGATAAAATGTGTATGCTCTGTTGCTATGATAAAATTTGTTGCCATGGTTGACTCTTTACATGCTCTGTTGCTACGCTAAAACCTACACATGCTCTGTTGCTATGGTAAAAAAAAATGCTGTAGATGAAATGCTTTTCTATCACAGTGAAATCTTGTTGCTCTGTTGCTGTGGTAAAGTCTTCACATTCTCTGTTGCTATGGTAAAATTATGATAAAATCATGTTGCCATGATGAAATGTTTATGCTCTGTTGCTATGGTGAAATGTTGACATGCCCTGTTGATGTGGTAAACATTATACTGACATGCTGACACTCTGTTGTTATGGTAAAATGTTGACACAATTCTGTGTTGCAACAGTGCTCCGTTGCTATGTAGAGGATGAGGGATGAGCAGATTGCTGACTTGTGTTTTATTTTGTAAATAATGACTTTGCGCCTCTGAATCTTTTTTTCTCTGTCACTTTTTTCTGATATTGCTGATGTGTTTGAACAATGCCACCCCAATCCCTTCCTTTCAGCAGCACATGCTCAGTAGGTGTAGATTGGTGAGAGTCTGTAGCAGTTGTTTTTTTTTAGTTTGGTAACTCTTTGTTGTATGTATGTTTGATAATGTTTTGGACATTTTCACCTTAAAGCTCATTTTTGTTTCTATTGTCAGTTTGAACAAACTTGTATGATCATATAACCATACATGATGTGGAGTCTCCTTTGCTTTGGCTAATAAAAGGACATTCCTGATGCTCACCTGAAATCAGCCCTCTCTGACTGTCTGCTCTTCACTGCCTGATGATTTAAACTTTCTAATTCATCGGTTCATTTGAGTCACTTTGAGTCTCTTTTAAAGTTGGGTTTCATTTGGAATGCAGATGACCTTCAATTCGACATCTTTACTGTGATATTAGGTACTTCAACATTGATCCGGAGCCAGGTTGTGTCTCGAGTAATCATTACTTTTATATTTGAGACTTGATCAAAAGTTAGCATCTCTGCTAGTAACCAGGTGTTGACTGAAACAGTGGCTAGTGTTCTGTAGAATTACAAATCTGAACTGAAAGTTTTTCTTGCATTTGCATGCTGACTTCAAACCCATTACTTAATCGATTTCTTTGTGTTCAGTCTGTGATACCTGGCATATTTTACTGTTACCGGCTCATTTGAGCCTTTTCATCTGTTATACCTCTAAGCATAAGTAAACACCTTCACACTGAACAACTAGACTTGCAATCAAGTTAATGGCTGAGGCCAACATGGAGTAAACGGTAGTGCATTTCCATTGGATTTATTTGGTACATTTGGCTGTTTCATGCCAGGAAAACAAACAGATGATAGATCTTGTTAATACTCAGCTTGCTCCAGGTGGTTTCAGTTATAACTGAGAGCGGTTGGAAGTTTTTTCTTTTTTAGATCCCTTACTTTCATGAGATAAATTTGGTTGTGAATTACCTTTGCATTCCCTTGCAAGACTTTAATATTACCTTGCAGTTATGCGACTCGTGAGTGCACGTAGATATTGTTTCAGCTTGTACTTCCTCCAGAAATGTGGATCAGATGGAAAAATGCAAAAAGTACTCAAAAGTACTGCAAGTGAAAAGTAGCTCTCTGTGGCTTTAAGGGGACTCCGATGATGCTCATTTTAAAGGTTCTGTCCTCTATCGAAGTGGGATTCATCTTGACCTCCAAAGAGCAAAGTGATAATAACAGAAGAAAAATGGGAGGGCAGCATAGAAGGCCATCTCAGAACCCATCAGCTGTTGTCTCGTATTGATCTTTGCCGCTGAGGGCAATGGACATCCGGATAACTCTCAGCTCAGACTTCCTCTGCAGTCAAATTATCAACTTGATTGATAAGAATGATGAGAGAGACACATTACTGATCATTTCTGTAAACAGATATCTGCATTTGAATACAGATAACTGAACTGAATTGTCAGACAATAATCAATTATACAAGTTCTGATGCCAAGATCTCAGGCCTTTACCAACAGATTCATATGTACATATGTTTGTCACTGCAGATAAGTTTTAAACCATACAAAACAACATTCACATCCAATGCTAAACATTAAAATAACATTGACAAAAAGTATAAAAGTTAAAACTACTCAATTTGATTTCAACATAAATGATCTGAATCTTAGCTTATGTGATGTGCTTCATGCTGCAGATTTGAAACAAAGCCTCAGTTATTTCTGTCTGGTCCACACATCACTTACATCTCGTACATGAATTTTGTAGTTCTGGACTTTACTAGCAGAAATCATCAGTTGAAGTAGTTTTGTCTGAAGAGGGGCCGTCTGCTGCTTTCAGGAAGTGGTTAACCTCCAAACAGGTACACTGGTAATCTTCAACTGGTTGTGCATGCAGTTTTCTTTGTGTGTGAAAGAAATGGATAAACAGGCTTAAATAAACTGAAGTGAAACACTGTTTAGATAAATAGTTGTTGGTAAAGATGACTGTGTCTCTGTTGTTTCTGGGTGTGTGGAGAAAAGGAAATAATACATTGGAATAAAAGCAAACTCCTGATGACTTGAAGAATGAGAGTCGGAACAGTCGTATGAGTGGATGAATGTTGGACAGAAAATCACTGAATGACACTAAGTTGTCAAACACCTGCTGAGATTCCCCCTCCGACTGATCAATAGACAGACAAAGGCAGGATTTGCAGGTGAGTGGCAAAGATGCTCAATTCAAAACATAAGAATTGACAGATACTATTTAAACTATTGCCTTTAAACATTCATTCCAACAATCTTAGAGTCACCTTGAATGGGAAAAGAAGATAGCTCTTAGTTAATTGGCAGTAAATGGTAGATTGTAACCCAAAGACGGTAGCATTTAGATGGTAAATGGTAAGATGATGGTAGCATTTGGGTGCTAGTTGGTGGCCAATAGATCATAGATTGCAGGTGGTATGTAAATGGTATTATTTAGCTGCTATGTAGTAGCCTGTTAATGGTAGATGCTGGCCTCTAGATGGTAAATGATGGAATGTAGAATGTAGATGGCAGCGTTTAGGTGCTAGTTGGTGGCCAATAGGTCATTGCAACATGAGGATGATTGTATGTAGTTGCCAGTAAATGGTAGATTTTGATATTTAGATGGTAGTATTTAGGTGCTGTGTAGTTGGCAGTAAATGCCAGACTGTGGCCTCTAGATGGTAACCTGAAAATGGTAGCTAGTAGTACCTACCAGGTAGGTACTGGCCTGTAGATGGTAGTATTTATGATAGACGGGGGTCTGTGGTTAGTAAATGGTGCTAGGTGGTGGTCAAAAGGTCATAGATGGTAGCTTGATGATGGTGGTATATAGATAGTTGTGTTTAGGTGCTATGTAGTTGCCAGGAAATCGTGGCCTGTAGATAATAGATGTTAAGATGGTAGCCCGTAGAACAGGCCTGAGCAATCTGTTCCACAAAGGGCCAATGTGGCTGCAGGTTTTTGTTCAAACCAACTAAGAGCACACAGTTTGACCAATCAACTCTCTGAAGACTGAGATCAGTTGATTAAATGAGTCAAGTCTGGTGTGCTGCTGCTTGGTTGGAAAGGAAAAAGGAAACCTGCAACTACACCGGCCCTTTGTGGAGCAGATTGCCCAGGCCTGCTGTAGAGGGTAGGCAGTGACCTGTAGATGGTAGTGTTTAAATCCTATGTAGTGACCAGTCAACGGTAGATCAGTCTCTAGACAGTAGATGATGTATAGCATGAAGATGGTGGTAATGGCCTGTAGATAGTAGCATTTAGATCCTGGGTGGTAGCCAATAGATGGTACTTTGCAGCCTGATGATGGTGGTATGTAGATGGCCAAGAGTATGTAGGTGTTGGAGTGGTTAGTAAATCTTTGATGACAGATAGTGGCCCGTTGATTGTAGCATTTAGGTACTTGGTGGTAGCCTGCAGGTGGTAGCATTTAGGTGCTAGGTGGTGGCCAATGGATAGTAGACAGTAGCCTGGTGATGGTAGTGTTTAGATCATTATGGCCTGTAGATGGTAGTGTTTAGGAGCTATCTGTGATGTAGTAGTACCTCGAGAAGTGGGCATATCCTTAATGTTTGCACCCCGTTCTTTTTAAATAGGCCTGTGCAACAAAGGATAAATGTCCTGTGTTAAACAGTCACATGCAAGATTATTTTTGGATATTTAGCTCAACCACAAAGTGGCCAGTAGTATTTGCACAACTTCTGCTGCTCAACTTCTGGGAGTAAGATCATTATGTAATCAACATCAGCCACACAAGAGATTTTGCAATACATACTGACCCACAGATGGGTTGGACAGTTAGGTACATTATACTTAGTGAGTGAAGTATTCTCTATTCCTTACTCCATCCACTCATTAAAAAGGAAATATTTAGCTCCTAGGACGCTATGGATGCACGTCAAGGGGAGTTGGAAGTGTTCCAAATGCCGAACAGAAAATAAGTAGGTATACTCTGTATATATATGTGTGTGTACGCTGCACTATACCACTGGGAGATATGTGATGGCCTGTAGATGGTCACTGCAATGTTCAGATAGTAGATGGTGACCTGTATTGGGAGGTTATGGCATAAAGGGCCAGCTTCTTTCAGTATTTGAGGCAATGCAGATTTCTGTGATTGTAATTTGAAATTTTAGAAAAGTAATCCATTCTGTCATCTGGTTCTGAAATTCAGATCATAGTTTTAGTGTAAGTCCTGGACTGTGCAGTAGCTCTGTCCAGACCTGTAGTTTGGGAAATAAACCCAGTTACTAACAGTCAATATTACCTTACATTGGCCAGAATATGGTTCTTCATTCTGTCTGAATGTATCATACACAGTAAATTGCGTGTAAACTTGTTCATTGAAGCTCTATGATTATATTCAGACCCAAGATGGCATCATTTTAGATACTTTTCCCTCAAATTCAGGAAATTTTGGGATCGTCACTACACAATTAAGTATGGTGTCTTTGGACAGAGTTTAGACATGGCTTGAGCTGGTTAAAATCGAGAGTTCAAGAGTTTAATATGGATGCTGTTTTTCCAGGCAGGTGATGTTTGACAGTGATGTGATGTTAAAGATGGGTAGGGCAGGAGCTGTGTGTGTGTGTGTGTGTGTCTTTGTGTTTAATTTACAGGTTAAAAAACAAAACTATGGTCCTGTATATGATGCACTTTTTCCTTTCTATTTCTCATTTATGATGTGCTACTTTTCTGACTCCACTGTGGTTCTACTGCAAAGGACAAATGGAAAATAAAAAGGAAACATGAACATGCTCTGTTTTCAGCGAGGAGATTGGCTTGTGCTGTGTTCGGTTTGTTGAGTCCCTCTTCTGCTCTTATTGTTAATTACAGTTGTGAGAAATGTTTTCTCTCATCTCTCTCATCTACAAACGGCTCATCTGACTCATCAGACGCTTGTGTTTTGCTTCAGCAGCAGTACTTCCGGCTTGAGTGTGTGCCCTTCAACATAAAAGCACAGGAACGTACTATAACCAGTCACGTGTGACTGAAGTGAGTGTGGAAAATCATTTTGTCCTTGAAAACGCACACAAAAGATTTTAACCACATTTCTTAATGGATGCTGTTGTCACCATGGACGTGCCCCTTAAATTAAGGTGTAATAAAAGTCAGTCAAACTTATATTCACTTCCCGCTCTTTACTTAGATTTAATGTATTTGCATTGACAACTAATATTATGACTAAATAGGGCAAGGCAGGTTAGATCTATCACACCGGTTAAGGGAATTTAGGGTGTCCTAATGAATCAAAGTGACCAAAGACATAAGGGCTATGGTCAAACAGACCTAGAGAGTTCAACAGCCAGTTATAGCCAGAGTACATGAGGTAACTGCAATTACTGCTATGTACAGTGACATATTCAGGCCATTATTACAACAGGATATGTTATTTGGTTATAAATTAATTAAATATCGTAATTAAATATATCTAGTGATTAGAGCTTGCTCTAATTTTTTTTTTTTAGGTTTAAGCGTAGTGTAGTCTCCTGACCTTGATTCTCTATTTACAGCTGTTACAAGTGGCACACATGACTGATTAAATGAGCTTTGGTATATGCTTAGTTTTTTCATGCATTAGTTCAGTGTTCCTGCTTGTGCTGATGTTGTGGCTGTTTTTGACATACAGTATGCTGGGGATCATGTTTGCAGTCTGCCCGTGAAACTGCTGTTTGCAAAATTGTTGCATATCTGTATAGTGTATATGCATAAGCAATGAATGCTACACAGTGATTTGTGTGACATCATTGAATAGACAGTTTCTCTTAGCACCTCCAAGTCAGACTGCCTTCCAACGACCCTTGTTGTCACCATATATTAGAGCCTGTCATATTTTACAACTTGTTACCATCTTCACGGTCTGTTGATAAAGACCTTGACAAGCGTTTGAAAGCCCATGAAAAAATCTAGTTTTGCTACGTTCGGCTGGACAAATAATGTGATATTTAATCATGACACTCATTCAGTGAAAACACAGATTAAGACTAGTTTTGTCTGTATCAAGGAAGATCAGTTTTTAATTAAACATTTAATGAAAAACATTTTTAATCCTGGTGTGAGGAACGAATTTGTTGTTATGCTGCTTTTATTTTGAAGGAGACAGATCGGAAGTTTGTTGCTGCTACGCTGTACACGCGCTACAAACGTCACCCAGTCGCTCTGAGTTCGGAGGGCGTGACTGACAGTGGTTTCGTCCAATCAGAACGTGGTTGTGTGTCTGCCTGTCCAATCAGAGCACATCTTTTCGGTGTGACCGCTCCCTGTTAGCTGAAGCTGCTGTGTGGGCACGAACGGCTGCTTTCTGTCTCAGTTACACTTACAATACAAACTCCAACCGTGGTTAATATTACTAAAAAAAAGTCTAGCCAGATAGGTCAGGTTAGAGTTAGTGCTCTCTCAGGTGTGTTTACTTCCACTGAAAAGGTGTCGTTTCCTCTTCTGGACTGTGAGTACTGTAAGTTTGCTCCGCCTTGGTGTGTTTGTGCTTGTGGTTTTGAAGAAGATAAACTGAAACTGCTCTGATAAGGTGATTTATAAAGTTTATATTGATATAATGTGTTTGTGTGTGAGAGAGAGAGAGAGAGAGAAACCAGTGTGTGTTTAATGTGCTGGTTTGGCTCACTCGGCTGGTTTTTGACCTCAGTTAATCTGCTTTAAATCTCATGCTGGTGTTGCGTTCAGGTTCTGCTGCCTCAGTTCCTTTAGAGGGAAAAAAATGAAACAACTAAACTCAAAAACAGTTTAGGTCGGTTACCTGACAGCTTAATTTTTTAATGTGGACAGTAAACAGTCAGATTTACTTGTAGGATAGTTCCTGCAGAGTTTTAGAAAGAAAATAGAAAGTTTGGGTGTGTCATTGAAACTATCTGTTGTGTCATCATTCTTTGGTTACTGCTTCCCCAGTGTGAGGTTTGCTGCTATTCTCTGTTCTCTGTTTTATATTATTGTAAAGTAAATATTGTTGGCATTTGGACTGTCAGACATCAGGTACATGTTTATGATGCTATTAAGAAAGTTCTTGGCTGTAAACACATTTGAACTTATTCTTTATTTATACGTAAGAACAGTGACTGACCACGGCGTCTCTACAGAGAGCCCCAGTTCATAACTGCTGCCAAGCCTCCTTTGCATGTGGAGAAGATACATTTGTCCAGTCATAAAATATTATCTCAGCACATCTCAATGTAAGGTACTTTTAAATGCAGCCTCTTTATGACTTAGTGCAGGCTGACATTCAAAGTCATCAAATCACCTGAACCAGACAGTCTGAAATCCAAAGAAGGTGGATTCACAGAAGTCAACCAGGAAGTAATAATATTGTAGTTGTTGTTATGACTGTTTATTTATTTATATTCTACTTATAAATGATAAAAAAGGATGAGGCATGTGTGTCGGCGTACATTTTGCATAATTTATTGTGAGTCTAAAACATAGACATACATTCATTTCTTGTTTACTGATTGCAAAAACAGTATATTGTGAGAATGATCACATCGTTTCAAATGAGATAAAACAGAAGCAACGACTGTGGCGGCGTATTGTGTGCCTTCTGCTTTTTGAACAGCTTTCTGACCACCAACGCGCTGAGGAGGTTTCAGAGAGACTAGCTGTTAAACTGTTCTGATATGGCACTAATCCTGATCCTCTCTGTGTCCCCCTTCAGATGGCGGACTGTGTCTCTAAGGTGGAGCTGAGCGTCTCCTGTTCTGACCTGCTGGATAAAGATGTCGGATCAAAGTCTGATCCTCTGTGCGTGCTGCTGCAGAGCTCAGGGGGAGACAACTGGACCGAGGTAATGCGCTATAGAACACGTGGGTCTTTGTTTTATTTCTAATTTTATGTGAGATAAATGAAACATTCCCCTTCTCTCTTTCTCCGTCTGTCTCAGCTGGCTCGTACTGAACGTTTGAAGAACAACTCCAGCCCGTCCTTCAGTCAGCGTCTCAGGGTGGATTATCACTTTGAGACAGTTCAGAATCTGAAACTGGGGATCTACGACATCGACAACTCCTCCCATGACCTCGGTGATGATGACTACCTGGGAGGGGTGGAGATAACGCTGGGACAGGTACACATCAGACCAGCTTATACCAGATAAATCTTTCATTTGAAATCCCCAAATTTTGTCAACATGAACTTTGTGAAGTTCGTAAACGTGACATGGTGGAGAGGTTCATACCACAGTAACAATGGTTGAATCAGGCTGATGCTGCAAGTCAGAGGCAGAAAAGTGTGATGCCACCCTCTGCTGGATAAACTGTGTTTGAATTATTTGGACTGCAGTTGTATTCTCTTGCAAAGTACTTTAAAGATGCTGCCGTCTCTTCAGTACTGATACAAAATGTGAGTCTGTTCTGTTGAACCTCCTCTTTGTGTGTTTCAGATAGTTTCCAGTAAAACTCTGAGCAGACCTTTGCAGCTGAAGAAAGGCAAACCTGCAGGGAAAGGAACCATCACTGTATGTACACAGTTTGTGTCACCAGGTCATCAATATTGAGCTACACGTCATGTTACATCCATCCATGTCCATGTGCACAAAACTAATAAATTGTGTGTGTGCCTGTAGATCACAGCAGAAGAGATAAAGGACAACAGAGCCATTGTGTTGGAGATGGAGGCTAAAAACCTCGACAAGAAGGTAACTTTGCTTGTCCTCACTTTCCCACTCACTGTCTCTACTTCTTTCTCATCTTCCACCGCCACCTCTTAGGGCTGTGTTTTACCATCTCTTCATAAATCACTAAACTTTCTGTGGGAAAGTCTTTTTTTCTTTGGTTGGCGCTAACTCACTAAACCAGGTTGCACCATTAAATCACACGGACTGTTTTAGCTAGATTTTTGTAATGTGTAAATCAGCTGGCAGGAAACGTCTAATCAACTTCTAATCATAAAACAATCAACCTCTACAGTGACTTCCTGCTTCCAAAAATAAATATGATTTTCTTTCAGTTGAGTTCAGTCAACAGTTTACCCTAAAGTTAACACGTATAAACATTAACAACAACAACCTATTATTTTATGACAAGGTCCTGCTTATACTCCTCTTTCTCCTCCACGATCAAATTAAATAATTAGTTTCATTAAATGTGCTTAAGAAAGTAGTAACCTGGATCGTGTAAATCCATGTGTACAAGCAGCAGATCGGTAACACAGACCTTATTTTGGAAGTGATTCTTAGTTTATAAGAGTGACAGGAAGTGATATTTTTTCCCCCCTCTGTCTGTCCGACCGACCTGTTAGACTTCTGCAGGCTGCTTTG
This sequence comes from Nibea albiflora, assembly GCA_014281875.1. Lineage (NCBI taxonomy): Eukaryota > Metazoa > Chordata > Actinopteri > Sciaenidae > Nibea > Nibea albiflora. Next base: position 12,107,008 of record CM024790.1, on the reverse strand, counting down.
TGTTGGTTACACTTGGACTTTGGATGGATTCATTTTTAATACATGTATCACTACATGCAATGACGTAAACTGTCCTGCTGTTAAGGGACAGTTCTGTTACAATTATCCATCTGCTCAGTTTCCAGTTCACTTTTATTAAAGCCAAACAAATTCACATTTGTCTTTTGTTTTGCTGTAGTTTCCTGCCAGCTTTAGCGGACTCGCGGTTGTAACTTTTTGTTTAGCACTGACTGAGCAGATGTGGTTGTGGCCAACCACCAGAAAGACTCACTGTGCACTAGTGAATTAGCTGTAATGTTTCAGTTTACACTTTGTGATCACTCAGATCAATATTTATATATTACCATCATCAGAATCATGACTTCCCATCCCTTTTCTTAAATAAATACCAGGCTGTTTCCTTGAATGGAAGACTAATGTATTTTCTCTGTCTGAAGTCTTTATCATACATACGTAGGTAAAAAGATCATTATAAACCTGGTTGACCATATAAATGGCCGACAAAAATCCAGCTGGGGCGAGCTGCTTGTCTAATCTCTATTTTCCCCCGAACATAAACCAGGTTGTAACCGACTGTAAACCTGAAGCTCACGGATGTATCTCTCTTTTTCTTAGCTGATGCTTTTATCCAAAGCGACTTACAGAGAAGGGAACAAGATTTCATTAGTGAAGTTAGTCAAACATGTATAATAAGATGGCAGCATGTTGTCTTTTCTCTGTTTTAGGACACATTTGGGAAGTCTGATCCGTTCCTGGAGTTTTTTAAAAAAGGAGACGATGGGAAGTGGCAGCTGGTCTACAGAACAGAGGTAAACACACACACACATACACACACACAGACAGGATACATTTATACATTTATTAGTATTACATATGCGTACTTAGTCATTTTTGTCATACAAACCTGCTTATTTAGTCATGTCAATATTTCATTTTATTGAGAAATAATTAAGATTTGAAACATGTTGTCAGGCAGATGTCAAATAAAATGTCCTCACAGGTCTAAAACTGTGAACTGTAATTAATCTAATTCAGAAGTTCGAGGGTTAGGGTCCACAGGAGGAATCTCCAGACTGTTTCAGGTGAGATTTGGTGAATGGAAGAGAAAAAATATGACATAACTAATTTATTCATTTAATTTAAATCTCTACAAATTGGCAAAGGACATAATTTAGAGTGAAATTTTACAGTTTTCCCAGAGTCAGAAACTGATAAATGCCTCAGGACAGATCTGTTTTGTGTATCTGGTGTGGTAATTTATGTAAAACAGAAATATTGGGCTATCTTGGCTCAATTGTTGAGTACAAGTTAACTACAGAGGAGTCTCAGAGTAGACACACTGTGTCAGACCTTGAAAACACACCTGATCTAATTGAAAGGCACACACACATAGATGGCATTGTGATTAAGATGACGTTAATGAAGGTTTGCGTGTGTTTGCAGGTGGTGAAGAACAATCTGAATCCCACCTGGAAGAAGTTTACCGTTCCTCTACAGACGTTCTGCTGCAGCGACCTTGAGAGACCGTTGAAGGTTCAACTAATCAGAATCCAGCGCCATTCAAAACAACCAATCAGAATCCACCTTCAGTCATAACAACCGTTACATGAAATCTCCTCCTTCTGCAGGTGGATTGCTCTGATTACGACAGTGATGGATCTCATGATCTGATTGGTTCTTTCATCACGAAAGTCTCTGAGCTGCAAAAAACGGCACATGGTTCACCGGTGAGCTCGCTGATAATCAAACATTCGATGTCTTTGTATTGGCTGGTCAGTGTTCATTAAACTGTCTGATGTTTTGTCCCACAGGTGCAGTTTGACTGCATCCACCCTGAGAAACAGAAGAAAAAGAAGAGCTACAAGAACTCTGGTGTCGTATCTGTGAAGAGCTGCAAGGTAGAGACTCCATCACCCAGAGGTCTCTTACACAAAGCTGTCAAGCAGAACTTTTTGTCAGTCTGAGATTCCTCCTTTGATCAGTTTTTACCACCTGTAACCTGAACCAAATCATCTGACGGGTTGAGCCTGCTCGCTGAATGTTTTGCAACCTGCAGACACTGCACCTGTCCACTACAAAAATAGTACATGCACTGGGGTACGTTTCTTTCCTGGGCAGAGTGAAGTCATGATACGGGTCTAAAAAAAGACACCAGATTTAAACAAATGTTCTTTGAGGCTGTGAAGTACAGCGCTGCCAGTGTAAGAACTGAGAGTTTATACATTAAGTCAAACTGGGAAAATACACCAGATGTTGTATAGTGCATTTAAACGCTACCAAAGCATCCACATTGAGCCGGACCTCTCTTTCATTGTCACCGTCATCACCAGGCTAAAAGAACATCAGAACTTTACTGGACGAAAATACTCTTACAGTGACAAATAAACATTTTACACCACAGCTGTATGCACATATAGATGTTGTTAATATGTTCACAACGTAGGAGGAGATTGAACAGCTGCTTATGAGAAACTCTCTTAGAGAAACAGAACAACCTAAAATGGAAGTTTCTCTGTTCTGTGAGACAACATTTGTGTCTTGAGGATGGTCGGGTAGCTGTCTGATGTAAAGAAAAGTGTAAATGGAAAGTGTTGAAAGCATCAGATTTCTGCCTACAGTTCAGCGACTATCTCACACGTACATAGCAGGTGTCCCTCGTGCTTTTGTGTGTAATGCATGACTGATGCTTTCACTGACGTTGTGTCCTTGCTGCGTTTGCAGATGGAGGCTCAGTACAGCTTCCTGGACTATGTGATGGGAGGCTGCCAGATCAACTTCACTGTATGTCAACAACAATGAACATAAACACATTTAAATCTGCAGGTCTTTGAATTGATGTATTTAAATTCAATTTGTATTCACAGTGAACTAATTGATGACATTACCGTGTAAATGATGTGTTTCAATAATGAATGAATGTTAGCGAGCGATTCATGAATGAATGAATGTTGTATGGACACTGTAGGTCGGGATCGACTTCACTGGATCCAATGGTGATCCTCGCTCGCCCAACTCTCTCCACTATATGAGTCCAGATGGGTTGAACCAGTACCTGTCTGCCCTGTGGTCTGTGGGTCAGGTGGTACAGGACTACGACACGTGAGTAAAGACTCGCACACAAACTACACCTGAGGAAACCGCGCCTTCAAAATACAGACCAAACAGCCTTAACGCCGAATGCTACATCTAAACCATATAACTTAAACTGTTCTAAACTCTACGATCTAAAACTTTATGCTTTAAATAATGCATCTGTAATCCATAACTGAAAACCTCCAATCTAAACTTAACACCTTAAACTCTATATCCTAACTACTCTTTGAACCCATGACCTAAATCCTAGTTTCTACACCCTAAACAACAAACCCTACAACCCAAACTGTACACTACACATCTTACATGTTAAATTCTGAACTCTGCACCCTGAATCCTTTACGTGCAACCTCAGCCTTACTCTTCATTCTACACCCTTAAACCTAACCCCCCACAGTTTACATCATAAACTCTACTACAGAAGTTCCTACATCTCAAATGAAAAACCCCAAAGTCCCCATCCAACCACCTACGTCTCATATCCTACACAGTAGCCTGACGTGCACCTCCCCAGATATGTAACTACACTTAAGTAATGACACAGTGATTAGAGTTTCATTCGCTGTTGTTCACACAAAGAAACCCCACCGTCAACAGCGTCCATGAACTTTGAATCAACATCCTAAATCCCAATCTTTGAATCTCAGAACCTGAACCATTTAATGTTTATTTCTGTGTAACTCTGGTTATTTTGTGTTTCCTGTTTCAGTGATAAACTCTTCCCAGCATTCGGTTTCGGAGCCAAACTGCCTCCAGACTACCAGGTCAGCTCTATAACCAATCAACATCTTTCTACAACTTCTGTTGGTCTCTCATGTGCAGCACTTTTTATAGCACCAGTCTTTAGAGTCAGAGTCTTCTGTTTTAAAAATTATTTTTGTGTTTCTGATTTGTTTGAATTACCCTTAGAGTTCAAATAACAGCATCAGTTCTCTCAGCAGACAACCAGAGTAAATCTTGTGGAATATCAGGTCTTGAACTGTTTTGTTGACCTTGCAGGCTGCACACCATGAGTTCGCCCTCAACTTCAACCCCACTAGCCCTTACTGCCAAGGTAAATCTGCAAAAAGCAGCATTTTACTGTTTTCACTGATGCTGGTCCAGATGGAGCTGGTGTTAAATACTTCATTCATGTTAGGTAAGGTCATATTTTGATCTTCATCAAACTGCTTCCTTCGCTCCCTCTCAGGTATTCAGGGCATCATTGAAGCCTACAGGAGTGTTTTGCCTCAGCTGAGACTCTCTGGACCCACAAACTTCTCTCCAATCATCAGCCATGTTGGTTCCATTGCCGCCTCCAGCATGCAGAGTAACACCGCCTCTGTGAGGATGCACACTCAAAAACACACACACAAATAAATCACTAAAGACACACGCTCACACTGAAACCCATGTGTTTGTGTCACTCTGCAGCAATACTTCGTCCTCCTCATCCTCACTGACGGTGAGATTACCGACTTCGACCAGACGCGTGACGCCATTGTTCGGGCATCACGGCTGCCGATGTCCATCATCATCGTGGGGGTGGGGCCGGCAGACTTTAAGGCCATGGAGCTTCTGGATGGAGATGATGGCGTACTGAGGTCGACTGTGGGAGAGACTGTCGCCAGAGACATCGTCCAGTTCGTCCCGTACAGACAGTTCAAAGATGTAAGTGTGTGTGCATTCTGCATGGCCGATTCAGACGCTGCTGGAGTGGAGTGTTGCCTTTTTGATTCTGAGGGCTGCTACATGCATCTGTGTCCAGGCCTACTGATTACTGTACAAGGGAGGGAGCTCAGCTTCAGCTCCATGTGATTTGCAGAGCTTTCTGCTGCTAACTGAATCTGCTGTTAGCAGGCAACCATGAGCTAAACCCAGCAAGAAAACCACGTTGTTAGGCTGCTGTATTCCCTGCCAAACTGGACACTGCTGGTGTCAGAGGTTGTGTCCTATCCCGGGTCCAACCATGTTTACTGGAAGGTAGACACCGACGCAAGATGGTACCTGCGGTGCAGAGCATGCAGAACTCTGCTTTCTGTTTCATGGGACCTTTAATCTTGATGGTAGTCTGTTTGTTGTATGAGCTCTTGTGTGAAGATTGGATAGGTCTGTGCAGGTCTGGGACACAGAAGCTGACAAAAAAATTTAGATTTTATGTTGAGAACCTGCCAAACCATGATGGTAAAAGCCAGTAAAATATGCCATGAAATATTTTATTTTATTTTATTTTATTGTATACAGTAAAACACTCACATTTCATTGAAAACCTTTATTTATACAGCATTAAGGGGATTTAAACCAAATAAAATAGTGTGCTGTAAAATACTGTAATATTTGATTGCAAAACCTTTATACATACCATATAAACTATAATAATAATCATGTCAGTTATATGACAAAATGACAAACTTAAACATGAAATCAACAGTACTGATACACTTGTACTGTAATGGTAGCTATTCCTTATGTATTGCGGCAACCACAACTGCCAGTTTTTTAAAAAACTTCAAACTCCTTGTTTCTGTCTATTGTTTTTACAGATTTGAACATGGTTTGAGGTCTCTAGATATGCACTCCTCTCACTCACTCCTCTCTGTCCGTCTCTCTCTCCAGGCTCCCCAGACGGCTCTGGCTCAGTCTGTCCTCGCTGAAGTTCCCAACCAGCTGGTCTCTTATTTCAAAATGAGAGGCCTTGAACCGCCAAAACCAAAAGCTGCCCCCACATCCTAAATCCCAGTCCATACAAAGTCTAAACCCCACCTTTTCCATTCCATAAACCCACCCGCATCTCATTCCAGCTTTTGACCACGCCTACCACGCTCTGGCTCCACCCACAAAGTCGACCACCCTTCAGGGACCAACCTGATGTGTTGCATGAAATCTCAGCCAACTCGTCACAGTGTAGCACTGAGCTGTCAGCCAATCAGGATGCCATGAGCAGCCGTTCCCAGTTATTTTTTTTGGATCAGTTTTGTTTTCTGTTTTTTATCTTTAATAATGATCTTGATATAGTATAGATGATTGATTCCTCCTGCTGCTTCAGCACAAACTATGCAGATCACATGTGTATACGAACATGTGTTATATCCAACACAGAGCCACGCACATACACACGCACATACACAGACACAGGCTCTGCACTCAACCTTGTCTCCTTTACCGTTGCCATAGTAACAGATTATGATCATTGATCTTGTGTAAAAATTGTATTGACATTCAATACAGTCAAAGTCTATCACATCACCATCTAGTGGACTTAAGAGGAACTGCAGCTGCAGGTACCTCACTGTAATCGGTTGTTTCCATGGTGACTCTATGCACTCTTTGTGTGTATGTGTCTTATGTGTCTTTATGTGTATGTGTGTGGCTCTGATTAGCTGTAGTGATCAGGTAACTTTGCACTTTGCTTCTGCCCTGAATGCTGGAAAATTATATTATAAATCACATTATATATTCTATATCATAGCTTTAATACTCTAGCCTCTTTAGCCTTACTGTAGTCTTTAGTGTTGCCTGTGTGGCCTCAGCACGCTGCTTCAGCCTGAATGTTTCCAGATGTGTCGACTCTCAGTGGTGGGTTGAGGCTGCCATCTTGGCTCCCAGCGCAGAACTAATTTTGATACTTTGGAACACTGAACTGGTTCTCAGACATGATGTCAGTATTATACACAGGTCAGACTGCAAGAGTGTCGTTACGCTCCTGAATGTTTGTCTGATAGCGCTGTAGCATACGACTAAACACAGCTTTGTCCCCTTAAGAAGTAAAATGCACAGCAGACAGACAATGTTCTGTTTATACGACATTGTACATACAACCAAAAAAAATATTAGAAGGTAATAATAGAGTCTGCAAAGGACAGATTGTCTGTAAAAGTAGAGACAGTGTCTCATAGTTAAGTGCCTGGAAGTGACCGTCTGACAGACTGCATTTTGCTGGGAGCCAACATGGCCGCCTCAAACATGATGATGTGATGCTGAGTTCAGGTCATGTGGAAGTTATGTGAAACACGTAAATCAGCATCCAAGTGAGTTTTTTTTTTAGCCATATATGAGCGACTTCATAGACATGCATAGATGATACGAGATAAAGGAGTGAGACTTAAATAAAAGACAAAAACAATCCAGCAGGCGAAAATTTGTTTCACGTGACCATTTGAAAGACGTAACATGACCGAGGAGCATCAAGCTGAGAGTCTGTCTGAACATCTGCTGTTTCTTCTGATTTATATAGCTACTCACACCTGGGATACAAGAATGACCTGAACACACACACAAACACGCACTGTCAAAATGTGTCAAAACTCGTGTTTACTGCAGCAAAGCTACAGTTAACGTTAAAACCCACTGCTCATTCAGCTACTGCCAACAAGTCATCTGCAGTCAAATCACCACTTTTGCTGTGGATGGTGATGAAATGAATAGGAAGGGAATGATTTTTGAGTTTTTGTATTCCTCTTTTGTTGTAGGAACATTTTTGGGATATTTTTAAGGGTCCATTTGATTAAAATGAATTATACGTCTGTTATTATTTGTAGCACTGAAGTTTATTTTATTTTTTGTTTGTTCTTCATGTTTGGGAGCAGTCTGTGTAACAAAATAATCTCTTACTCTAGTCTTCTCTAGTGCTTATAGCTTACTAACACAACACACTTTGAATGAAGTGTTATTTAAATGCAATCCAACCACATCTCACAGACTTGATCAGCAAATGGAGCCCAGACTGAGGTAACAGGCTGCAGGTAAGCGAACATGCTGAATGTGGTCTGTTGTTTGTACTTGTATGGATTGGGGCTATGATTTTGTGTCCACTAGAGATGTATAACATCAGTAAAACAGTGAGGACCCTCGAGAAGAGACCAGACTAAAATCAGAGAAAGATCATGCAGGACTTTCACATCCACCACCAGCACCAGCAACCATCTAAAAGAGAGGCGGTGTCGAGTCCTCCTCATACAAGCACCACTCATAAACACAAGTTTAATACTTGGTGGTGATGTCTGAAAAACTTCCTCTACTGCAAGACAATGAGATGTGGTTGAAAGCTCTGGGGAAGATTATTTTGTCCAACTTGACAGTGTATTGTTTTAGGGAATTAAATTTTTTTTTGTTTAACTTGAAGCACTTTTATGTTGCTTAGTTTGTTCTCCGTCTGTCTCGGTGGTGCCAACAGTGTCCACTGCTTTATGTGTCCAAGAAAACAATAGAAACCATCACCTGCCTCCTGTTTAGAGACTCCTGTGAACCTCCTAAGGGAGTCCATGTGGGACATGAGACACAGGAAATGTAGAATAAAAGTTCAGAGCGTCTTCTGCCTCCTCAATGTGATGATTGGATTAGAACATATTTCTATGTTTTGATCAGTTTTACACATGGTAGAGAGGTTGAACGTGTTTGTTTCTAACTGAGGTTTTCAAAAAGACAGAATATGAAAGAAGTCGGTTTACTTCAGAGACAGTTGTGACCAATTTAGCCAAAGAATGAACTGTTGTTTTTTTTTTTTGAATACATTTAAATACAAAAGTTAATATCAAGCAGTAAGCCATAGGAAAAGTGCAAATATTTAATAGGTTGGGAACACACACCAGTGACACCAAAAGAATTATGCCTTATCATTTTCAATACTGCGACAGATTCTGTCGACTGAAGTCTGTTTGCCATGACGTCCTCTTGCCAAAAACGTGTTGAGTTGATTTTATACACGTGGTTTAAAGTGTTAAAAGAAGCCTCAGTCGTTAGACTGACTGGAAATGATCTGAATAATCATATCTGAGTTCAGCCAAACGTGCTGTATTATACAGAGTAAAGGAGAAAATGGTGCCTTATCTTATCTTGATAAAGAATTACACCACCCACAATGCTTTTCTCAACAGTGCTGCCCACTTGACCACTGTGATCAATCTTATTTCACACACATTGTTCTTCACTGTGTAAATGTTAAACTGGTTAAACCACAGCGCCGTGTGGCCATCAGCTTAATTGCTCACTTACTCTACTAACTGCTTTTAACTAACCAGTATACCTGTAAACCAGTAGCCTTTAACCAGTAACACCATGTCTGTATGAATGCTTACAATACAATAATAAAACAACTTGGGGAAAAAAGTTCCTTTGCTGTGTTTCATTCAAGAGAGGAGTTTGTCTGTTGTTTGAAGGATAATTTACCTTTAGCATTTTTACAGTTTTGTCTCATTTTTGTCACACTTTTTATTGTCCCCAGTGTGTTTCTACATCTCAGATATTTAGTTGGTGAATGTAATGCAATCATCACTGAAAGAAATAATGGACAATATCTTGGTGAATTTACCTGAGCATAAATTTAAGTAACTTCTTACTGCATGCATTACTTGGATTAGTGTTGCATTATATAGGAATAATGTGACTATAATACCAGGGCTAACTGACATATGTACTGTGACTTTGGGCTGATTAAATGTGACAATCCTCTCCAGTATGCAGCATTTAAAATATGAGAACTCTGAATTTTACTGAATAAAATTAAGCCAGCAGTTTGTTTTACTTTCTGTTTCTTGTGTTCAATGTGTAAAATCCAAATTTGCTTGTAGCTTAGTTGTTTCTCCAACCAAGGAGCGAGCTGTCAATGAACACAAGCACCAGACTTCATGAAGACTTCAAAAGAGTCATTTTAATACATTACTTTAGCCGTTTTTGAAGTTTGGGATATTTTTACATTGTTTAACTGAAGTAAATGAACTGAGTGCTGCTTCCATCACTGTGTGTGTGTGTGTCTGTGTGTGAGAGAGAGAGAGAGTATGTGTGTGTGTGTGTGAGAGAGAGAGAGTGTGTGTGTGTGTGTGTGTGTGTGTGTGAGAGAGAGAGAGAGAGAGAGAGAGAGAGAGGAGTGTGTGTGTGTGAGTGTGTCTTGAGGAAACTAGTTGAGCAACTTTATTTGCTTTCTCAAACATTACAGAGGACCTGCCCTAACAGACACACACTGTACACACACTTTAACATGCCTTCATGTACAGTTAAGTACGCACACACTTACACACACAGGTAACCTCCCATCATTCCGTTTGGACAGAAAACACAGCAGTTACTTTCCAACTGCTGAAGACAGACGACAGAAGCGAGCAGATGAGACGACTTCAGAGAGACATAATGTAGACAGGTAGACGGGTCTTTCATCATGTCCATCACTGTGAATCTGAGGAGGATCTCCAACCTGCCGGGACGATATGACAGAAAGGTCGAGCTCAGCTTCAGAGGTCAGTAACACACATACATACACACACGGATAAAATACACTTTACTACCAGAAGTAAGACGACGACCCCGTCCTATTAGTGTACTTTTTGTCTGTTTTCCTGCTTGTTTCTGAGCTCCTGAACACAATAAATGATATTTTAGATACAAAATAATGAAGCTTCTAACTTTGGATTTCTTTAAAATAGAAATACCACTGGAAGTGAAAGTACTGATTTTAATAATATACTTCAGTAAAAGTTCAGTAGTATGAGTAACAAAGTGTCTTTAAAGGTTCAAAAGTGAACGTCCTCTCCTTTCCTAATATCTCCTTTCATGTTTTTACATTAGTAGATCACTATTACTGATACATTAATTCACATTTTCATGTTGTGGATCTCATTTTAACCACATCCTGTTAGCCAATGAGTCATAGTGTCCATCATATGTTTTGTTTAATCTGATTAGCGTGAAAAACAAAGTTAGACGTGAGAGGTAAAGTCATGTGTTTGTATTTACTGTCTCGCACTTTGCTACAGCTCAGCAAAGAAACACTGTTGAGGGGAAAAGCCTCACACTGTCAAAGCCTTAAATACATTTCCCCACAGAACAACAACTGTGAATTTCATTGGCAGAATGTTGGGAATGTTAATGGCCAGTGTGAACAGGGGCAATTATCACAGGAAGCAAAAAACGGTTTTGATATTCAAACTAATGTTTTAAAAATGTGAAGTCATCCTTCAGGTTTATCAGGGCTGGAACAAGCTTAGTTACAAATATAAGTACAAAGCTCTGCTGAGCTCATCTTTTTGGGTTGTATTTAAATTCCACATAACAAGTACACTGGTACTTGTAAGACTTGTAAGACTTTGGAGTTAAGCATGTCTGACAAACATTTTTTAACATCATCACAGAGGTTTTGGATCTCCAGACATTCCCACAGATGGTAAATTGAAGTACCTTTCTTATTCAAACGTTTAGAAATATTAGCAGACATATGGCAAAGCCTTAAAGGAGTTATATACATTTTCATTAATTCTCCTCATCATCTTCATGTGTTTATCCACTGTAGCTCATGTTAATCATCCACATACTTGGTGTGTTATATTATTTACAGTAACAGAGTTGTTGTCAACTCAATTTATTTCCATGTCACTTGTTTCTCCTCTGCAGCCAGTCAGCTGCTAACAGGACCTGAAGCATCAGCACTGTTGCTATGGTTACCCATAATCTGTCTCTCTGTTTGTCCGCCAGGTTTCACCCATAAGACCCGAGTCCTGCAGTGTGAGAACTTGGCCATCTTCAACGAGGTCAGTAAACCACTGTGGACACGTTCAGACCAACCAGAACACAGAGCAGGGCTATGACGTCATCATGATAACCAGTCATGGGTGCTAAATTGTCCAGTGATGTTCATAAGACTCTATTGAAGTGAATGGGAGAAATCAGAGATCAGAGACCTCCTCCTGATGTCACTCTGGAGTCTCGGGTCTGAGGATGATGAGTTTCTGAGATTTCAGATCACATGATCTTCATCATATTTGTCCTGTATGTGTGTGTGTGTGTGTGTGTGTGTGTGTGTGTGTGTGTGTGTGTGTTAAAGCAGGTAGCTGTCTCAGATTGAAACTATTTTAATGGAGCTGATAGGAAACTGTACCACTCCTACAGAACACACACTCCGCTCCTTCAACACACACACACACACACACCTACAGCTGACGTGATTCTACTCGACTGTGTCTGGCTCCTGGAGAAAAAGCAAAAAACAAAAACAAATTTGTGCTATTGAAATTTGACATTTATTGTCATCAGACAATGAACAATAATAACTTTGATAATTGTCTTTTGAACTAGAGTCGCCATTATTCAGTTTTGTCCAGTACTTCATGACCAAAAACCCCCAGGAACAGCACTTTTGGCATACAATGGCATCAATTATGTTTTGCACACTTGCCCTAAAAGACTTAGTATATAACAGCTCAGTTGGTGGAAGTGCTTGTTCGATGGGCCACACAATGCTGAAGCATATGTGGAAGATAAGGGGATTTATAAGGCAAGAAAATGAACTTTTTTTGGGTTATAAATCCATGGTTTTCTTCTTTATTATCGTCAACAACATTGACTTTAATGGCGATGTAGCGGATTATCTCATGATGTCCTCCGAGCTGGTAGATCAGATACACCCATCGTGTTGTTTTGAGGACCAGCAACATTTTCAATCAGTGTTTGTTGTGATTACATAAGTTTCAGAGTGTAATCCCACTGTAGTAAATATGGACAGCTGTACTTGTGTATTGTATTGTGTATTTGTTGTGATAATATATTAATTATGGTTATTATTATCATTTATTGAATTTGAGTACAGTTACTGTGCACTTGCTAGAAAAGACGATCATATCATTTTACTGCTTTTTCTTCTTTTACAACCGTGCAGAGTGTCATTGAACATTTGACCGCCAAAATATAAACATAAACCATTTTCACAATGCTGTTGGTCTTACACTTACACATACAACTTTTTGACTGTCATGAGTGCAACTTTAGCAGCACTTCGTTTGCAGTTTTAGTATAGAAGTATGTGATTTGAGACACAGTCCAGTTCTTTTCTTTTTTTTTTTTTGGCTTTTTTTTTGATAGAGACAGCTGAAGAGTGACAAGAAATGTGGGGAGAAAGAGATGGGGAATGACATGCGGGAAAGAGCCATAGGTCAGATACGAACCCTGGGCTGCTGTGGCAAGGACTGGGCCTACATGGGGCAGTTGCTCTACCAGCTGAGCTAAACGTCCTTTTTATGCTATACATCCAGGCCAAAAACAACTACAAAACTACATATCAGCCTCGGCTGTTTGCTTACTAATCAACAAATATGTTAGCATGCTAACAAGCTAAACTGAGTAATAGTTCCGTATTATACCTACCAAATATCAGCATGTTAGCATAGTCATTATGAACATGTTTGTATGTTGACGTTAGCATTTAGCTGAGCAAACTGATGTGCCAAAGTGCAACAGACACTTTGTTTCACTTCAGCTTGATGTGGTGAAGTTGCAGGTTGAGCTCTGCAGCAGAAGTTGAATGAGATACAGAACCATGAAAACATGTCAGTCATAGATTTTGCGATAATCCTGTGTTGAAAATCTGATATTGTGATAGCCGTTCTCCACCCACTTCACTACATCACCGCCTTTTTGTTGACATAAACTCGGCCGAATGGTTAGATAATGTAACTACGGTAACCTCCGTATGACGTGAGTCCTGAATAGTGTTGTGTGTTTATTATTCAGGTGTGACCAGGTGGTTTTCTGTATAAATGTGTGTGTGTGCATGTTTGTCTAAACCAAGCATGTTGTACAGAAAAATGTCCTTCTAGTTTGAGTTTGCCTGTTAATGTAATACAGCAACTGTAGTGTAGTGAGTGTGCTGGTCAATTGTCACAGGGTTAGTGGTTCAACCCAAGACTCTGAAGTGTCTTTGGGCAAAACACTGGACTCAAAATGCTCAACTGTGTGCGTCAACTTGTGGGAGAGGTCAATGACCAGGAGAAAACATTCATGGAGGACATTCACATCCAACATCAGAGACAGTCTTTGTTACCATCTCATTCGACCTCCAGTTACCATGTGACTGATGTTGACTTTAAAATGGTAGATGCAGTGTGCATCTAGTATTCTGACTACTCAAGGTGCTTTTATACCACATATCTCATTCACAAACTGCTCATCATCACGCTCTCACTTGGGGTTCAGTATCTCACTTCAACATGCCGTTCTGTGCCAAAAGCCATGTGACGACACTTTAGGAAGGCTGAGCGCTATGACTGAAAGCTCAGAAAATGCTAAACATATTATTATTTTTCACACATCTTGTTCCCAAAAGGTAAACTTATTCGTGTAGTTTGAGTTTTTGCTTGTTAACGTTGTAATTCAGAGTATAAATTAAGTAATTGTGCGACTGTGTGTGTGTAGCATTTCCGTTGGCCTCACTATGGTAAAGTGATCAGAGATGAAGTTTTGTCCATCCGTGTTTACAACTGCAGTAAGGTCTTCTCCAACAGGTAACAAGCTCTCTCCCACACACACACAATAGATACACATATTGTTTTTGTATTAGTCATATTAAAAATGTGTGTGTGTGTGCGTTCAGACTGCTGGGTCAGCTGGTTGTCAGTCTCCAGCATGTTGTCACTGCAGGGAGGATGTTACTACGGGAGCCACTGGCTGATTCTAACTACAGCCTGACAGATGTAAGGACACAAACACACACACACATACACGCTGTCTTATAACTATTAAACATGGGATGCTGGTTGATTACTTTCTCTCTCTGTAGATCTATATAGAGTTGGATATTCGGTATCATCCAGTGGAGGGAACAGCAGGAAACTGGGATGGACTTGACTTCCTGAAAGTTGAAGACAAGGATGAGTAAGATCACGTCCACGCTAAACTGGAAACATCTTTTCCATTAAACTGTACATAAAATGATTTTTGTTAATGATTTTCGAACTAAAAAAGTTCTTAATTTACCCAGAATTCATGGGAAGATGCTAAGGATGGTCAAGAATTGGATGCCTTTGTGTAATGGATGAAGTTAGACGTCTATCTGAAGTTTAGTCAGCCACCATGGTCAAAGTCTCTGTGACACCAGCCAGGACGTGTTTCCCCTAGCGTCACACAAGATTGGAAACAGGGCGAGACTGTTTGCCAAGAAGAAAAGAAAGTCACCTTCAACAAACAGTCATGCTGAATAAATTATTCTTTCATGTCATTTTGTTTCTCTTCCTTCCTTCATCCTCAGATCTGCTCTGGTCATCAGGAATGATGGATTTAATGACCCTGAGAGGTGAGAATTTAACATTGTACACCAGGCTGTAAACATGTTTATATCTGCTGTGAAGTTGGTCATTTAAACATGGGGGCTTATGAAGATTGACTCATTCTGTAGCCAACCTCAAGTGAATGTTTGAGGAACTGCAGTTTTTGTCACTTCTGCATAAACCCTTCCTCTTCTGACAGACAGTCATTGCTCTCTCTCTCTCTCTCTCTCTCTCTCTCTCTCTCTCTCTCTCTCTCTCTCTCTCTCTCTCTCTCTCTCTCTCTATGTTAGTCAGCCAATGTTCATTCACCCAGGTCAGCTGGACAGGGAGGCTCGGCAACTGGGGCGAACCCTGGTCAATAATGGTGATGATGACGACTATGACGATGATGATGACTTTGATGATGACCTGATAGACTTGGAGGCTTCCAACATCATCTCTACTCCTTTGCTGAGGTCTGGTTATTTTAAAATCTGTCTGAGTTCCATCAACTCAGATCTGGGTGCTGTAACACTGACCTGCTGTCAACAATGTGTGTGTATGCAGTCGCTGCAGGGCCATGTCCAAAAATATTGCTGCTGGAATTTCCAAAGTCCAAAGCTTCCAGGTATGTTCATTCATCCATCCTTTTTGACTGCTTGTTGGCTGTGACAGCTTCTCCTGGAGCATCCTGAGACATTTACTCCCTCCAGCATTGCCCTGTTGTGCCCTTCAAACAACTTTCTAATTTAATCATGTAAACCTGCAGCTCCACTCAGCTTTTCAGAGCTTTGTAGTGAGTTTCATTTGGCAGCTAAAGAGCCAGATATTTCCCACTAAGAACACTTAGTGTTATTTCCCGAGAGTATAGACGGACATGGACCATATGGCTTGTAGCAGTGGTCGTGGCACACTATAGACTTACTGCAGCGCCCACAGGACAGTCACAAAGGGAATGGTCATCAGGTCATCTTTCTTTGAGGGTCAAATCTGGGGCAACTGTACTTGGTTGTAAATCCGTGAAGAAGTTTCACCTATCATCCAAGGGGCTTCTTCAGTTCTGACTGACTGGTGGGGATCCTAGGTATTAGCCTTGAAGGGAACGTTAACCAGGCTATTGTTTTCACTTGGTTTGTTCCTCGACCTCATGAACTCTCCAGCACCTTCTTCACTTCACCTCCTTCACTTTGCCCCCATTTTGGTGCTCCTCAAGGAGAGATGAAGTAAACAGACAGACGTTCAGATGAAACCATTACCTCAGTAAGTTGTGTGTGTCTGTGCAGGTGAATGTGAACATCCTGGAAGCTCAGAACCTCATTGGAGTGAACATCAACCCTGCTGTTTTCATCAGAGTGGGAAATCAGAAAAAGCACACACAGACACAGAAATCCACCAACTGCCCCTTCTACAACGAGGTACAGCAGAGAAGAGTACAGTAGAATACAGTAGAGTAAAATACAAAACAGATTTTTACCTCCTCTTCTCTTTTAGAACTTCCAGTTCGAGTTTCAGGAGAATCCACATACCTTCTTTGATAAAGTAATTGAGATAAAGGTCAGTTCCACTGTTTCTTTTTTGTTTCTACTGTTGTCACCATGGTGAGAGACGTGGGTGTGGGTATGTGAACACCTGTAATGTCACCTCCTCTCAGGTGTTCCACAGACGGACTCTGGCCTTCCTGATGACCCACATTGGAACCTTTAAGATTGACATTGCCACCGTGTACAACCAGCCAGGTAACAGAACTGCTCACACTGTAGCACTTGGATCAAAGTACTGCAGTATTCACTAACCTCTGACCTCTCTGCATCTCCAGATCATCGTTTCTACCAGAAGTGGGCTCCTGTTACTGACCCAGCAGACACCAGGTCAGGGATCAAGGGTTATGTCAAGGCCAGTCTCAGTATACTGATGAAGGGAGATAGCCATGACTATGACCAGTGTGCCACCACCTTCATTGTCCAGAGCGGGTGACGACATAGAAAAGTCAGTAATGTCACAATGACCCTGACAAAAATGCAATGGTGCAACTTGGTTCTGACTGTCATTTTCTTGCAGGAACCTTTTACTCCCTCGTGGTATGTCCTCTGAGCGTCCATGGGCTCGTTTCCGTGTTAAGATCTACAAGGCTGAGGGCCTACCCACCATGGAGTCGGGGCTAATGGGCAAAATGTCAAAGGTCACCGACCGTACAGTCTTCATTGATCCCTATGTACAGGTGACCTTTGCTGGACAACAGGTAAACACGTGCAAACTGATGTGTAAACCTTCAACAGAAGGATCCAAAGGCTATGATAGCTCCAGGTGCAAAAAAAGTATGTGCTGCTTAAGCTTGGGTACCAGAAGTACTGGTTGACTCTAGTATTAATATAAGGATGAAAACATTTGTTCATGTTAATTGGCATAAAAGACAAAGTAAAGATTTGTTTTTGGCCTCCTGATTAGTCAGGTCATTGTTCTTCTTCAGTTGTGACGGACTGGTGGAGGACCCTGGTATTTAGCCTTGGGGGGATCATTAACCAAGCTATTAAACTTTTTAATTGATTGATACATGCTCATTGTCTTTTGAACTACAGCTAAGAGTCACCAAATGTAAATGTTGTGACTGTGTGTATGCAGGGGGAGACGTCAGTTGCCAATGCTACAAGCAGTCCAGTTTGGAATGAGGAGATCTCTTTCATTGAGCAGTTTCCTCCTCTGGCTCAGCGAATCAGAATCCAAATCCTCGATGATGCCAAGATGGGCGATATTGCTCTGGCAACGCACTTCCTGGACCTGCAGAAGATTTCAGATCCCACCAGGAATGGTACGACCCTTTACACATGCTCTTAGAGACAGCCCTTTATTAAAAATTAGTATTTTTAATCATATTTCAGCAAGAAACCTTCCTGGTTTTGCTTTTATATGAGAATTTATTGTAACAATCTGTCTGTCTGTAGGGTTTAACCCCACCTTCGGTCCAGGTTGGATTAACCTCTATGGTTCTCCTAAGAACTCTACCCTTGGAGACGTCCACCAGGTAAAACACACACAACCAAATCAAACCTGACATTTAAAGCAAAAATTCAGCATTTTGGGGAAGTCAACACCTCCAAGTCTGAGGTCATGGTTCTCTGCCTGACAACAGTGGAATGCTCCCTCTGGGTTTGGAGTGGGCTGCTTCCCCAGGTAAAAGAGTTCAAGTACCTCCGGGTCTTTTTTTTTTTTAGATGTACTGGACTGCTGTCTGTTGCAACTTATCTATGTTCCAAGCTCATCTTCCTGAAGTGGACTACAGTAACTATCTCTCTCCTCCAGGCTTTGAACCAGGGTCTGGGTGAAGGAATCTTCTACCGTGGTCGAATCCTCCTTGCTCTCACAGTGGATGTTTACTCTTCTCCTTCTGCCGTCAACACGGACACAGGCTCAGCTGCTATGGGAAAGGTACCTCCTACTTCCTGATTTTCATAAGAGTTGAGAAATGTTGTTACCTTGGCAACCCCAGTAAAATCTTTATGACCTTAATGATAGTCTGCTGATCTCAGCAATTCTCACATCACCTTGTTAAATCTCATATGACCTCACTGACTCTTACGTGACTACTGTGTGTCTCCTTGAAGGTGAAAGGAGCGCTGGGGAAACTGGGACTGAGGAAGAAGAGGAGCAGCAAGAAGAAGGACAAGAAAGAAGGTCAGTCTACCAAGGAGAAGCAGGAGAAATGATTAACTCAACTGTAAAGAGAACAGGTCGTGTGAAGCAGCAGGGAAACTGATACTGAAAAGAGTTATTAGTGAGTTTTATTCCAGTTGCAGTCTAAAGAGATGTACTGTTGATTTTAAATGTTATAACGATGCTTTAGTACAAATGTTAATTATATTTCAGCTCAAGAAGTGCACAGAGATCATAACATTACACCTCAAGCTGACATGGGACAGGCAGTGGGACTCCACATGTATTTATAGTTTATTCATCTGTTTGTTTCATGCTGTTGTTGTAGCGGCTAATGCTGCCAGTGGAGCGGTCGAGCAGTCAGGTGATGCAGGAGATGAAGTACCAGAGGCCGTTACTGTGGAGGTCGAGGAGACCCACCCACTCCCTGAGGTCAGTGCCAATACCACCAGCACCATGTCATCATCATTAATGCAACATTTTAAAAAAATATATGTATGTGATTCTCAAATTTGAGTTATATTGTTCAAGGTTCATTCAGTCATTTTTCTATGTACTCTGAATCTTTGTTTACTCCATGTGTCACCTCTCCTTTTTCCTTCCTCTCACTTTTTTAAATGCAGGGTCTTTGCATGGCTGTAATTATCAGGAAACATGAGTCAGTGTTTGTCTAAAATTGTTGGAAATGATCTGCCAACAATTTGAGGCCTAAACAAAGCATATAAGTGAATATCACCCGCCAAAAAAGGCAAGAAATACTACCAATTTGTCTACC
Organism: Nibea albiflora; assembly: GCA_014281875.1. Taxonomy (NCBI): domain Eukaryota; kingdom Metazoa; phylum Chordata; class Actinopteri; family Sciaenidae; genus Nibea; species Nibea albiflora. The sequence continues at coordinate 12,087,511 of CM024790.1, read as the reverse complement.
GTAGTGGAAGGATATACAAAGTAATGCAAACAAAGAGGACAAAGACAAACTTCACTCCACAGGATAGAGCTAGAAAGTGAAGAGAATGGCGTCCTGCAGTTCTCATATTTTCCTTCTTATTTTCTGTTCTCAGGGTTACCTGGGAGAGAGGGAGGAATTTTTGTTGTTCGCTGCTCTGTTTGAAATCACCATGATCGACCCGTCTGTAGGAAGCAGACCACTGACCTTTGAACTCTCGATAGGTAAGCACTGTATTCTATGTGCTTACAGACACACCCAGGCCTGGGGTTGCAGCTAACAGATCTTTTTATCAGCCATTATTCTGCCAAATATTTTCAGTTAGTCAATACAGAAAATAGAGAGAGAGACTAAAACCTTAATGCAAAGCAAAACCTTAAGATATTTAAGGTGGAACTGAAGTTTGACAGTTATCGCTGATATGTTAAATTTGTAAAACACTGAACATCTGCCTGCAGCTGCACACAGTCTAACATTCAGACCTTCAACCAGCTTCACACTGAAGTTATGGCATGCTTTGGCTCATAGTTACCGCCTGATGCGGGATTTAGGTCACTGCTGAGCCAGACTATTTTGTCTACCTCGGGTTCAGATGTGGAATTTAATTTACAACATCCCTGAACTCCATCACCTGTTCTGTCTGGCAGGGAACTATGGGAAAGCAGTGGAGGTTGGGGGATCCAAGAAGAGTCAGAGCAAGGAGGAGCTGAGGAGGAGCAGAGAAGAGCTAAGGAGGAGCAGGGAGGATCTGACTGAGGAGGGGCAGGGTCTGCTGGAGTCAGAGGACGAGCTGGACAGAGAGGTGCTGAATCCCCAACCTGAGATCAGATCAGTGTCTCCTGCCATGAGACCCCAACCCACAGAGTACGACAGGTAAATAACCACTCTATCCACACAGGTAACTACTGCACCTACACAAATAACTACAACACAACCCATCCATCCATTTCCTGCAACTTCTCCAGCTGCAGGTTGTGGTGTCACATGGTGAAATTGTCTTTCTCCCCAGCCCCACCATTAATCATGGGATCCATTATCTATCCCGTATGACAGTCTACACACTGTCTAAGCACTTTGGACAAAAGTGTGATATAAAAGCACAAACTTACTGCCCAGTTCCTGTCTGTGTCTCTTTACCTGTCTGTCTCTCAGGTCATTCCAGTGTATTCCCCTCCAATCCCCGTCTATAAAGCAGAAGCCTTGTCTTTATGTCTGGAGTCAGTTTGAAGATCACAGCTTTCGTCTCTATCAGGCTAACTGGCTCAACAAGATGGCCGACAGGCTGGTGAGAGTTAAATGATCTCTAGTTTCCATGATGTGTTGCGTGCAGTGCCTTCAAACAGTGGTCATGTTTCATCCCCTACTCTGCTCCCCACTACTCTAACAGGAAATCGGTCTTGATGAAGTGGAACGTCTCTTGAGGAGACCGCGGAGTAACGTGAAGGAGCGCTTGGTAAATGTGCTGCTGGAGCTGCTAGCATCCTGCAAGTAAGTCTCAGCCTTCAGAAAATTTGATTGCAGTTGTTAAATAGACTTAGTGTGATGCCTCCACGTCTGTCTCTTTGTCTGTCATACTGTCCATCTCTGCAGACAGTTTAGTGTTTTTTCAGAGAGGAGATCTCAGTCTCGTCCCAACAACCTGGACAGATGCAGGAAGGTGTTTATCAAGAAGAATTTGGTGAGTATGGTCTCACTTGTCTCTCTTTCTACCTTACCGATTCTCTACTTGTGGTTATCTACCTGCCTGTCTATCTCTCTGACTTATGTCTGACTGTCTCCAGATCTTGCTAGCCAGACAGGCCGTAAGGGCTAAGAGGAGGTTCACCAGGCGGACGGCCAAACAGCGTTTGATAGATGCCAGGAAAATCCTAAAGAAACTCCGCCTACTGGCAAAAGAGGTCAGAGATCATTGAGTCATCGTAAGGTCACGACAAAGACGTCAAAGGTTGCAATGTTTTCATTATATCTGAACTCTGACACACCTTCTTCAACCACCCTTTCTCCAGCCCCAGACAACCATCCCGGATGCGTTTCTGTGGCTACTAAGTGGAAGCAAGCGATTGGCTTATGTCAGGATACCCGCCTTCTCCATCTTCTTTTCATTAGTGGAGGAGCAGAGGGGCCGGGACAGTGGACGAATCACCACCCTCTACATGAAGGTAGCCATTCTAACACTGACTGATCAGTGAGGGTACATGATGCACATCTTTCATATCATAGATGATGCTCGCCTTTCTGTCTCTAAAACCATGGATGATGCAAGTGACGCATCCTGTTCCATCTCTGGAAAACAGTTATGACACTCACAGGGTTGTTATTCTGTTTGTCTTTGCAGTCTCCAGGAGGTTCAACAAGTGAGATCTTTGCAAAGCTGGAGGTCTACATGTGGCTTGGTCTGGCCAAGTACAGTAAAGAGGCCACCAGCTGCTTGCCAGAGGAGTTTCTGCCAGTTTTTGAAGAGGAGGAGGAGGAGCAGAGGAGGCTGGTTCCCACAGGGAATAGGAAGCTTCCTGCCAGCCTGTCCTGCCAGGGTGAGTCATCTAACCTTGTCCAGGAGCGGGCGTGGAGTCTGTACATAAAAACTTTGTTCTTATAATCCAGTGATTACTTTATTTGGACTTGCTTTACCTGGACTGGTTAGGTGAAGATACACCTCTCTCTTTCTCTCTCTGTCTGCAGACAGCAGGTACTTCCAGCTTCGATGTCACCTGTACCAGGGGCGTGGCCTGATGGCTGCTGAAAATAATGGTCTATCAAATCCCTTTGCCAAGGTCCTCTTCTCTACACAGTGCCAGGTCACCAAGGTAGATACAACTATTCAACTTCAGTTATTTAAAAATCTGACAATTCACATGTTGACAGTCTGAATTCCTCATGGTTTAGTAGTCATTGACATATTTATACATGTTCTGTGTGTGTTTGCAGGTCTGTACTGGAACTCTGTCTCCAGCCTGGTGCGAGACTTTGTTGTTTGACAGAGTTCTGCTAGAGGGAACAAAAGAGGAGCTCCAGCGAGACCCGCCTCTCATCATCATCATCATCTACAGCTATGACACTATGGTAATGCTAATGTTCATATTAATCTTCTGCTGCCTCTGCACATTCAAGAAGTGATGTCATAACACCCAATGTGTGTGCATGTGTGTGTGCATTTGTGCAGGGCAGTCACAAGCTTCTGGGTCGGGCCTATGCCGAGCCTGAGTTTAAAACTGTGGAGCAGTACTACCAGAAACCCCACCTCCATTTTTTTGACGTCAGCATAGGGAAGGCCTCTGCTGGAGAGCTATTGGCTACCTTCGAGCTCATCGAGCTGGACTACTCTGGCTTTGGAGAGGTGACACTTTTCAATCAATCAGTCATTGTTTGTCTTAGTTTTTGTGGTATATTCAACACAGAGGATAAACCTTTTTTTCCAGTATTTTGCTTAAAACTGGCGCATGCTTTGCCTTCAGAAGACACGTTCTGCCTTTACAGATGCTGTAACATTGTACTTTTACCATAACTGCTTATCCCTACCAGGGTCACGTGGAGGGACCAATCCTAGCTGACATTGGGTGATCGGGTACACTAAAGACAAGTCGATGGTTCATCACAGAGCTGACACATAGACATAAACAGCCATTCACACCTATGGGCAACTTAGAGTCACCAGTTACCTTGGACCTTTCATGTTTTTGGTGTGTTTCATTGCCACTGTAGTTTCTCAACTTCATGCTAGGAAGGAGAGGGTAAAACAAGCAATCTGCAAGCACCAAATCCTCCACACTGGTCCTTTATGAAAGTGGCTAGGCATTTGGTCACAAGTAGAAGATGTAAGAACTAAGACTACTTTGTTGAGCTGATAAAAATATGAACAAAAACACCAAAACAGTTGTAATAAATGGGAATATTATCCTTTTATTATCCAGGAAAAATAAATGAATAATAAATAAAATCATTTCTCTCCCTGCAGCCCTTGTCTTCCCAAAAGTGTAGACCCTCAGGAGCTGACCTACCTGGAGGACCAGAAATATTACAACATTCCCAGAAGGAGTTCGACCAGTTCTGAAGACCTTCAGGATTGAGGTCTCTCACACACGCACAAGGTGTTGTTGACATGTGCCTTCGGGACATTAGAAATTTACATTTTTGTATGTGTATGTTCAGGTGCTGTTCTGGGGTCTGCGGGAGCTGAAACGGGTGGAGCTGTTTGAGGTCGTTCGTCCCATGGTGAGGATGGAATGTGGAGGGCAACAGCTCGAGTCTGAAGAGATTGAGAACTACCAGACACACCCCAACTTCAAAGAGCTAGTCCGCTATATTGACGTGGTCAGTTTCTGTCATCAGCAGTATGGTTACTGGCAACTAAGCAGCTAGGAAACGCAGCCTTATTTCATTGAATTTGGTGGACACACTTGGTTTATCCATTGCATGCATACAGAGTAGAGATGTAGCTAACACCTTACTTTCTTTTCCTGGGTTTGGTTTGATTAGGAACTGCCAGAGCAGGCATACCTACATCCTCCTTTGACGGTGTTCGTGGTGGAGCAGCGGGCATTTGGTCGGCTTGCTCTGGTCGGGTCCCACGGGGTCCAGAGCCTTATGGACTACGCTCCACCTGAGCTTGGGGTTGGACAAGAGGAGGACGATGAAGAGCCTAGACCAAAGAGTAAGAGCTATGAAAGAGTGATGAAGGTAGTATTCATGGTCTACTCGATGGGGATCACTAAGACAGGTATATTCATAAGCCTTAGTGCAGACAAACACATTGTTGAATATTCAACATATGGAGAAATCCAAAGTCGGACAGGCCTCCTGTGCCTAGTACAATTTCTGATCTGATAATAGTGTGTATCAACATCTTTTAGAGTTGATTTGATCCAAAAATGAATCCAGAATGTGAACTGATTAAATTTATCCACTGGGAATTCAAATTTGTAGTTGAGCTCTCTCCTATAGTTTTTATGGATACAGTTTCTCTGTGTGTCGATCCAGTGAGACGAAATACGACAAAGTTGGACCCTCTGAGGTCAATGAAGAATATTGGACTCAACAGCCTGCGAATTAAAGAGTCAAAGATTCCCATCAATCCCATCAAGCTGGTTAAGGTACACATGTTAAAATCCTCCTAAAAAGTAGAATTACTTAGACAAATTTGATCTAGATTTGGATTAAAGCATGAGTTGTTTACACTCAGGCTCCTCTGAAGAAGCTGACAAGGGATGGGAAAGAACTGGAAGAGGATCTACCTGAAAAGGAAGAACTGGATTGGTGGTCTAAATATTATGCTTCACTGGAGGAGTTGGAGAGAAAGGTGAGACACTGATGTATCTGTCTATCTGAATAAATGTGTAAGACTTTAAAGCAGAAACCAAAGTAAAGAATAAATGCATGAATACATGTTTATGTGTGTCTTTATTGTACGTAAGGACCCCCTTGAAAAATGTCATTGATAAATCGCTTTTTACTCACCACGTCTGATGTGTTGACTGTTTGAAGGCTGCTGAGGAGGAGGAGATGGATGAACAGGCAGAGACAGGTACAGTTTTAACTAATACTTCTTTTTAATTTTAGTCATAATAACATGTATTGTGCCATATTAACGTAATGTGAAACTATTATTGAGATGAGAGGCGAGGTTTGTTCAGTTGCAGCTCCTCTCAGGAGATCATTTACCTTCTTCTCATGTCAGTCCAAGTGTGTGGGATCAGGGGATCACTGGTACTAAGAGGCCCAAATCAGAAAAACAGACACAGACCAAGTGCATATCATAATACAAGGACATGGGTCTACAAAAGAAAAAAGAAAAAGAAAGAAAAGAAAAGAAAAACAGAAATATGAACAATACAATAAACATAGTCACAAAATATATATTGTAGTATTGACACAAAAAGGAAAACAACGTTAACAGAGTTTGTTTTGTTTTGTTTCTTCAGAAGACGTAAAACTGACTATGGCGAACATTGAAGACGAGGAGGAGGATGTCGTGGTGGTGGAGATTGAGCCTCCTAAACGCAAGAAGATTGCCACCCTAAAGGTGTGAGGTCACTGTGATTGACACTTTACCATCCAGTCTGTCAGTTTGGGCTATACCACTATCAGCAGCAGTAGAACATTGAATCGGAGGTGTCTGGTAGAGGTGAACAAAGATCTACTGAGTATTTAAGTCCTGCATGGTTTAGTCTCTCAACCCTACTTTCCAGCAGCAGCAGGCAGCTGTTTTCAGCAAACTAGCTCTGTAACTTACCTGCCCAGCAACCAACAGTAGACATACAAAGTTAGAGATCACCCGGGGAAAACTGTGACTGAGGCCAAAAGCAAGGAGATTCTGCTGGAAATTACTTGTGGATTGCGTTGCAGCTGAGTTCCTACTTCAGCTGCAAACCACTGTTTGCCACAAATAGACTCTACTGTACCTGACTGAGGTCAACAACATTAAATTCATAGCTTCATATGCCGAGACGCTGCAAAACACATAAAGGTTTGCTGTAGATGACCTGATCCAAAATGCACATGTAAAAGTTCTGCCTAAACCCATTAGTTTTCTGCTGCTCATCCAGGACTGAGTCACAAAGAAAGTTGGTTAAGTAAAGAGGTCCAGAAATCCCTCTGCTCAGCCATGTCCTCAGACTCTTCATTAAGAAGGCAGTCCTAAACGTGATGTGACAATCCCAACTAGTTTTGAATTGTAGGATGTCTGAGCTCCTCACCCTGTGCCTACAAACCTGTGAAAAAAGGGATAATTACAACTGATCCATAAAGTAGTGAAAGCAAGAAAGAAAGCGAGTAGATCCATGAAGATCTTTAGTTTCCTGTTCAGCATAGCTTTCTCTCTCAGTCTAAATCATGAATGCAGAGCTGATATGGAGTAACAGCTTATTTGTTTATGTTTTTACTTCTTCTCCTGTTTGTGTGTTTTTAAATGTATTCAGCTCTATGGAGGCGATCTGGAGTCAGAGTTCAGTCAGTTTCAGGACTGGCTGCAGACCTTCCCTCTGTATAAAGGCAGAGCAAGTGCTGAGGATGAAATTGAAGATGAAGAAGAGAGGCTAATGGGAAAATACAAGGTACTGTGGATGGAGAGCTGTCTGTCTGCAGAGAAACATTATTATAGAATCATTATTCCATCCTCTCAATCCACAGGGATCCTTCCTGGTTTATCCTCTTGATCCAGGTAGATGAAGAAGACATAAAGGTTCAGATCACCAATGGAATCCCCAAAAACTCTCCACTCAAAGTGTTGGTCCGAGTCTACATTGTTAAGGTACTGCTCTCACATCCATCCACCGCCTGTCATGTTGGAATAGTGCTGTATTCTGTGGTGTTATGTCTCTGTCTGTGTCCTGCAGGCAACCAATCTGTCTCCCAAAGACCCGAATGGTAAAGCCGACCCGTATCTGGTGGTTCGGTCTGGACAGCAGAGTCTGGACAGCAAAGAACGATACATTCCTAAACAGCTCAACCCTACATTCGGAGAGTCAGTACCTGTCTGTGTACGTGTACCTGTACACATTCTCCGTTTGTCTGTCCTTCTGACTGACTGTCTCCTTGTCTGACACTGTCTTTCAGGGTGTTTGAATTCACAGTGTCTTTCCCGCTGGACACAGAGTTGGTTATCAAAGTGATGGACCACGATCTTGTAGGGGCTGATGATGTCATTGGCGAAACACGGGTTGATCTGGAGAACCGGTTCTACAGCCGCCACAGAGCCAGCTGCGGACTGGCTCTTTACTATGACACGTTAGTATCACAACTACATCACGGTAGTCTTAGAACTATGATACGTTTGAACCAGTACTGGAACAAGTTAGCACCAGACCTATGACATGTTAGTACAGGAACCATGTTGTGTTCGAACGAGTACTGTGACATTAAAATGACCGACCATGGACACATTACCACTATTATCATGACACAATAGCATCAAAATTACAGCATGTAAATAAATGTAAACGTGTAAATGTAATACCAAAACTGTAATATGAGAGCTCAAACAAGTGAAATCCAGAACTAGAAACAGTACTTCAACATGTTAGAGCCAGTTCTATGAGTTTGGCCACCAATTCTTATACCACTATGCCACATAAATAGTACAACAAAATATTAGTACAGAAACTACTGTGTGTGTCATGTACTTCATCTGTTTGTTTGTCTCATCAAATGTTTACCATGTGACTCTGTGTGTGACTCTTGTTTAGTAATGGTTACAATATGTGGCGTGATTCGAAGAAGCCGTCGACCATCTTGGCTGAGCTCTGCAGGAAGAACGGTATCATGTCCCCAGAGTACAGAACATCTGAGGTCAAAGTTCTCAACAAAATCTTCAAGATCCCACCTGATGCAATACCTGAAGGTACACCTAGCCAGATGCAGTTAGTCATTATGTCCCCTGCTGCTTCTGACACAATAGTGCTACTGCTGCCTCCCCTCATACTGCAACAGTGAAAGTGTAAACAGCTCTGACAGCAGTGTTCTTGTTATCAGCTCTGCTGAAGAAGAACCAGCTGTCCCCAGCAGAGGAGGCAGAAATGGAGGAGCACTCAGCCCTGTACGTGCTACACCACTGGGGGGAGATGAACGAGTTCCTCACTGGAGCGCTTCCTCTGGTCCCGGAGCATGTGGAGATCCGGTCCCTGATGAGCCAGGACAATCCTGGACTGCCACAGGTAACAGATAACAGAGACAGTACAAACAGCAATGACAACTAGTCTGGTTGGTGTTACTAACTGTCATGTCATGTTCCAGGGTTACCTTCATATGTGGGTGGACATGTTTCCCACTGATGTCCCAGCTCCGCCCGCTGTTGACATCAAGCCACGCAAACCTGAACAGTAGGTCAACAAACGATTGAGTCCAGCAGAGTTCAATATAATAATAAAGGAGTTACACTAGGTTGTTGTTTCATGATGACAGGTACGAGCTGCGCGTGATCATTTGGAACACTGATGACGTCTTTCTGGACGATATCAACCCCTTCACCGGTGAACCGTCCTCGGACATCTACGTTAAAGGGTCAGATTCACAAGCACACTCACACACCAACACTCGGTCTGTTTACAGGCTTCTTAACAATTACCGTAAGATAGAAAAATCCAAAAAAAGACAAAAATATAAACAAGATGAACAGTAAGGATTGTGAGTTGCTCTTATTTCCAAGTTGCTACTTGATGAGTTATGAGATATGTATAAATGGTGGCATATCTCTATGTATGTGTAATATCAAATCTTACAATATTAAATCATATCCTCTGTCTTAATTGGGGTGGGGGTCCATGGTAATCCTGAAGGTGATTGGAGGGTGGGGCTTAGTGAACTGATAATAATAATGAAACATTTCTTGGCTCTGAAGGCTCAATGTTTCATTCTGTCCTCTGTGCAGCTGGATAAAGGGACTGGAAGGGGATAAACAGGAGACCGATGTCCACTTCAACTCCCTGACTGGTGAAGGAAATTTTAACTGGAGATTTGTCTTCCGCTTCGACTACCTTCCTACTGAGGTACACACACATGGACACCTGGTGACACTTTGATCTGCTGATGATCAACATTTCCATTGATCACTACATGAATCCTGATGATTACAAGTGACCTCATGGGGCTACAACTAATCATTATTTTCCATCTTGACTAATCTGTCCATTATTTTTGAAAATGTCCAATGCTGATTCCCAGAATCCAAGTAGATGTATTCAGATGCTCTGTGTGACCAAAAGTCCAAAACCCAAAAATATTAGTTTGCAATGAAACAGAGAAAAGCAGCAAATCCTACCCAAATCAGACAAGCTGAATCCAAAGAGGTGTTTTTGATTGATGAATGATTAATCAGTTAACAATTAATGAAAAGTCTTCCAGCTAATAAAGTTTCCATTGTACAGTATCATTCAAGAAATATCAGTATTTTATCACAATCTCCAGTGAATGTGCTCATCCTATTCCTGTTCCCCAGAGGATGCTTCATTAACAGCCTGACCAGAGAGATATTGATTAATATACTTGGTCCACAGTCAGATATTTCACCGTCTTCAGGACAGATTATGATTCAATTTTATGGTCACATTTCTGCTGTCCAGAGGACGAATCTTTTGTATTTTAATGATCTGAGGATTTCTTTCCATCATTCCTCCTGTTCACACTGTCAGTCTCATCCTCTTGTCCTGTAGAAAGAGGTGGTTTATAAGAAGAAGGAGTCATTTTTCTCTCTGGAGGAGTCAGAGTTTCGACAGCCGGCTGTTCTCACGCTGCAGGTCTGGGACTATGACCGCATCGCTGCCAATGACTTCCTGGGTATGACTGCAAACAGACAGGACTGTAAAGTCTAAAAATGTTCCCTGTTTTATACCTATATCTGGTCCATTTTCTAGTACTGCTTCCTCAACACTACCTCCATCTTTAGATCTATATGTTAAACTACTACTACAGCTGTTAAACTACTTAAACTCAACACTTCCTGCAGATGTTTCACAGTAGAAGCAGCTCAAAGAGCACAATCCCTTCCTTGTAGGCTCTGCAGCATCTGCATTGTTGCTTTACATTGACAGTAGCTTAACAGTGAAGTAGAATTGACTGTAATTAATGGGCTTTGGTTTTATTTCGATAATTTACTTTATAATTCACAACCCTGTCAGCAATTTAATTTAACTCTAAAACACTGTTTCTGAAAGACTGAATGTTTAGACGAACCAGTGTAAAAGATTTGGTGATATCCAGCAATGTGGTTACGGACAGGGAACCCCTCCACTTGAAGGAGAAACTATATTAACCTGGGAAACATGCAAATAACATGAAAAGCCTTATTTAGAGCCAGTGTTTGGTTTGTGTGCTCTGGGCTACTGTAGAAACATGGTGGTGTAACATGGCAGAACATGGTGGTCTTATGTCTTCTTCTTCCTCCTCCAGGCTCGATTGAGTTACGTCTCAACGACATGGTGCGAGCAGCAAAGTCAGTCAGTACGTGTACGATTCAGATGGCAAGGGATCGGGCTGGCCCTCGACTCTCCATCTTTCGCGCCAAGAAGATGAAGGGCTGGTGGCCACTGATCCGCTTAAAGACAGCTGAAGACTTCGAGAGGGAGGAGAAGGAGATGGAGGAGGCCAAGAAGAAAGGAAAGAAGAAGAAGAAGAAGAAGACAAAGGACAGGAGGAGTAAGATGAAACCGGAGGACCTTGAGTACACTGACAGCAGCGGCAACACATTCCTGCTCATGGTAAAAGACCCATCTGTCCTGCCTCTGCTGCCTCCCATATCTAAACACTGATATAGCACTGCATTTACTGTATAGAAATGTAGAATTTTACAGTAATGTAATGATAAAAGTGTAATTTAAACTCCAGACTCAATACTTGTGCTGACATTGAAACGGTGTGTGTGTATCTGTGTGTGTGTGTGTCTGTGTAAAGGGGAAGGTGGAGGCAGAACTTCAGCTGGTGACATTAGAGCAGGCGGAGGCCAACCCTGTGGGACGGAAACGAAAGGAGCCAGAGCCTCTGGACAAACCAAAGTACAACACACACGCTCACACACTCACAGTTAGGACACGTTCACCATTTTCTGTCTTAAAACAATAGTCAGATCCTCATATGTTTTACCTGCTGCAATCCATTACTCCGGTTCATAATTGAACGATCTCTTCCATGGTATATAAAATAAATATACAAATATTATATATTTGTTTGTCATCATGAATAAAAACTGTACAAGGAACATGTTTTTGATTTGCACAGTCAAGCTGTGTAAAACATGGACATGGTGAAGCTCAGAGTGTGGTGGCTCTGGTTGTCGTCATCTTGTCAGTCCTGCCTCTGCTGCCTCCCGAATCTAAATCTGTGCAAAGAAGTGAAGCCTGGAGCTGAGGCGGGCTGAATGATGCCCATCTGCTCGACAAGTCATCTATAACAGCACTTACCTGTCAATCAATTTGCCCATACTGTTAATTCTGCATAACTTTAAGCCTTAATATCTTTTGAACAGGTCAGGTCTATATAAATTCAACCTCAGTACAGTTGTCATGAATGCAGACATTAGCTATAGAGACTAAAACAGTTTTTTGTGCCAGGCTGTAAACATATTTATTGCTGCTGGACAGTTGGACATGGAGGCTTATGGAGAGTCTCAAGTAGATATTTGAGAAACTGCAGTTTTTGGCACTTTGGCACTTCCCTCTTTGTGTTTCCTTTGACAACGTTTCAATGCTGAACTGGAGGAACTGCAGATTAACTTTGAGTGTTTATACAGAACAAAATTTGTCCCTCATCTTACATTTGAAATACATTACAAGGAGCTCTTTTAATGTCCAGTATGAGTAGGAGGAAATGCTACATAAATGTTCATACAGACACCTGACTGTTGTTTTAAGATGAAAAAGTGTGAAATTGTCCTTTAAGGCCTAGTCATGCCAGGAATTCCAATTCATTCACGCACTACAGCTGGCAAAATTACACACCAGCTGAGTCAGTCACAATAGCTCTCCAAGCTTCTCTGTTTTCTCTTTGCTGTGTTGTTTACTCCTCCTGCCAATATTTTTCAAGGAGTTACTGATGAGGGGAAGAAAGCAGTTTATACTAAGAAAGGAGGAGGTTACATAAAACTGGTCGGTGGTCCACAGTCAGCACTGTTTATTCTTCTATAAGAGTTCAAAAAAGTTAAATCGAGGGAGTGGATTAACGTCGCCCCTACGAATAAATCCACTGACCAACTGAATGAATTTTGCCTTTTTAAGTGCTGGTGTGATCAGACCTTTAGCAGAACTCTGTAGACACAGTCCAGGTCTAAACAAACTGCTTCATGTCTCCCCTCTAGTCGTCCCACCACCAACTTCTCCTGGTTCATCAACCCGATGAAGAGCTTCATCTTCCTCATCTGGAAGAAATACAAGAAGTACATCATTGCTTTACTCATCCTCGCCATCCTCACAGTCTTTGTTGTCCTCATCGTCTACACGCTGCCAGGGCAGATCTCCACACTGCTTATTCATGGATGAACTAACCTGTGAAGGGATCTTCATTACTTCGTCCATGTTACACACTGTCTCAGGTTTCTAATCCTGAACTGATCCAGTCTATGACTGACTGAAGTTATATTTAACCTGATTTCTGCTCGACCAATCAGTAAAACTCATTATTTAATATGTTTACACTGACTGCACCATATCACCCAGCATCCTGATTTATATGAACACAACCTGGATCACGGGAGAAATAATCAGGGATCTGTTTTACTGTCAGGTTCATTCATCACCAGAGGAAATTACTGGATTATTGTAGATTTAAATCACGTGTTTAGAATGTGATAGTGTCTTCCAGCACCAGTCAACCGGTGATGGACATACAGCAAAAATCTGTCTGAATAAATCAGCTTCATAAACACAAACACAACTCTATTGTAAACAAGTGTAATTTTAATGATTAAACATAGCTGTGGCTGCAAATTTGTATTTAGAAAGTAAATGAATAAGTAAAATGAATAAGATTCATATTTTTGTTAATAATTATTATAATAATTCATTTGTTGTTTAATCTTGCACTGACTCATTTGTATCAATTTATTTTTCCATTTTTAATTATTTCAACTGAATGATGAATGTTTGCTGTTACTTTCTGTGTAAATAAATGAATACATATTAAACAGTGTCTGTCTGCAGGAAGTGAACAGACTGTAAAAATATTATTAGATAATGAGATATCTATCTGTGGACTAAAGCTGGCCAATCTGGATCACGAGGGACAAGAAGTGGACTCTGTCACTCTTCTCTTCAGTAATGTATTTTTGTTTTCTCATAACAAGCTAGTGATGATTCTGCGTAAACGCAGTTTGACTTGTGAAGGCGAGGGGAATGAGATAAAAGTTTTCATCCTCATCTTCATGCTGGGTTCAGCAGGAAGTTATAAATGGTTTGTTTACACACGCATGCTCTGATAGTTTCCTCTGAGACTCTGATGATGTTGGTTTGTTGCCTCAGAGACTAGACAGGAAATGATGTCAGACCAGTGCAGGGTTCAGTTTGCAAAAACTGTGTCCACTACTGTCAGGCAACAAGTTGACCTACAGTTGACGGTTTAATATCAGCGCTGAGGAGACCAAAGACAATCTTGTTCAATATATAAAGATGCAGCCTTAATATATGTTTATTTCTCCGGCCCTCCTCTGGCTGACTGGGCAGGTCTGCTCCTGAATCTGACCTGTTGCTCATCCTAGAGCTTCAGCGGCAACACCAATATATCTGTCTTGGGGCTCCAACAAGATTTCTACCAGATGTGTGAATGTCAAACTGATGGATGAATACAAACATACTTTTACACAGGACATTAAACTTTTGTCACAAACTTTCAAATACAAATACATCCTCACAGCAATACTTTGATTTATGTCCACAAAGCTGCAAAACTAATGATATTCCCACCAGCCTCAGCTTTACTTTGTACTGCACTACTCTACTACACTACTATTTGTATTGTTTTATATTTAGTTATTTCCTGTTTTATCTATTTATATTGTTTGCCTTGTACCGTGCCTTGTGACTCTGGTTTTAAAAGCAGAAAGAAATATTATACCTGCTAAACATTAGCATGTTAGTGTGCTGTTATTGTGAGCATGTTAGCATTTTTTAGCATTTAACTTGAAGCACTAAACCCTCACAGTGGCTGAAGACACTTTAAAACAGGGTGTTCAGCCCGCGACATCAGTGATTTGTGACTATCTATCCACAGATGTCAGTTGATTTGTCCTTGTTACATGTTGTAATGTTTAGCATGTTCTTTATAGACCTTAGGTAATGTTGTTGTTGCTGCTAATGTTATTAATCACATCAAAGAAAATGTAATGGCCTTTTAAAAAAATGTAACTACTTTTTATGTTTTGTTACAATTATGGCTAAAATATGCTATTTCTAAAAGTTTTAAAATATTATTTGATTGATTGATGAAAATCATCTTGCGCCTCGTCTGCCACCTCACAGCAAGGTTCCCGGTTCTAACCTTTCTGCATGGAGTTCTCCCTGTGGTTGTGCAGGTATAGTACTTCCTCCCACAGTCCAAAGGCAAGCATTTAATAGGTCACTCCAGGAGTAGGTGTGAATGGTTGCTTGTCTGTATGTGGCCTGTGATGACCCAACAACTTGTCCGGCCTCAGCTGGGACGACCCTGATTTCACTCCAGAAATCTCAGATACAGATATCTCCAAACATGGATTCATTTTATTTAAGTAAACTGACCTGACTATGTAAGGTAATAAAAACTTAAATATTCTCCAGGTACTTTTTCTGCATTTCATATTACATTTCTGACATATTCTGTAAACAACTGCCCCTAAAAATGAAACACTGGGCATTTAAAGAATATTTTTCTTTCATAGAAAAACAAACGGTTCTTAATAAATAACTTTTTTTAATTAAATGGGCCTAAATAAAATTCAAAAAATCAAACTGCAGCTTAAACCTCTTTAAACGGTGTGTATCTGACATGAATTATACAGAGTGTGGTGTACTGATGTGTTCAGTCCACCTCTGTGCTCGGTCAGCAGTGCGCGCAGCCGCGGCTCACAGCCCCGACGCCGTGCCCTGTGAACGCGCCTCTCCATGCGGTTTGAATAAAGAAAAGCAGAAGAAGAAAAAATCAGCTGATGATGAAAAGACATGAAGCTGCTCCTGGAGCTGGAATCAGCGACCGGTTTGATTGTCTCATCTGAACCCGGTCCTGGTACCCGAGAGGAGGGGAGATCCGGTTCTCCACTCAGCCTCTCCGCTCTTTGTCAGCCGGTTCACAAACGGAGACCCGGGCGGGTTTGAGGGTTTTTCTCTGAATGAAGCAGCTCCACCGGAGAGAGACTCATCTGCTTTAACACGCTAA
Source organism: Nibea albiflora (assembly GCA_014281875.1). Taxonomy (NCBI): domain Eukaryota; kingdom Metazoa; phylum Chordata; class Actinopteri; family Sciaenidae; genus Nibea; species Nibea albiflora. The sequence continues at coordinate 12,071,674 of CM024790.1, read as the reverse complement.
TGACCCGGGAGTGTTTTAATGTTTGCGGTTTTGTGTTGAATCTGCTCGGTTCGGGTTTATCTCCTGCTGGATTTAATCACCTTTTGTTTGGAGGAGGAAGCAGCGGCTGATGCTGCGGTTCACAGTGAAGTCACACTGACGGAGCAGGTCTTTAACGCCTTTATCTGCATGTTAATGCCAGTTTATCCTCGCAGGACTGTGGTAGGGCTGATGGGATTATTCCACCTTACATTATTTATTATTTATCGTAATTATCTCTGGGGGACAGCTTTAAGGTTCCGCCTGGTCTCCTCGATCTTTTGTGTGCAGCTGATCTGTCAGTGCCTGGACTCTGTTAGTCTGTTCTCGGGTCCCTGTCCCGGTGTGTCCTGGGTCGAGGAGCACCATGCCGGAGTGCGTGTCCGTATCCGATTTCTTGCAGGAGGTTCAGGAGGACTGGAGCTCCCCAACCACCTCCTCCTTCACCTCCAAGATGATCAGCTGCAGGAACACCGTCTACCTGCTGGAGGAGGTCAGTACTGACACAGGGGGTGGTAGTAGTACTAGGAGTAGTAGTAGTGGTGCTAGTGGTAGTGCTGGTGGACTGGAAATGTACCAGCTATCATCTTTTCCTCAGCTTGAGGAATGACATGAACCAGTTGTGTCATTCTACATTCAGGGCCGGGCTGAACTGCTGTAGGTCCCCACGGCAAAAATTAGCTACTGGGCCCCCCATTATATTGGTATTTTTGTGATTTAGCGCCTCCAGTTTCAGAATGTAATACCAAATATTACATTCAACCCAACAACCAAAAGTAAGTCCCAGATTTACTCTTGTTTGGCAGCTTCCTGCTTGGTCACTCTCTCCTTTTCTCTTCTTAGCTTCTTCCGTCAACATCCAATTCAGTCTTTTCGCCCGATTACATTGCGTGCTTGCCCAGCTCCTCCTCTTCCTGGTGGTCTAAAACGCCTGTACTACAAACACTCCTCCAGTGCTCTTAGCTCACAGTCTGGGCAACCCAGTTAACAAACTGAGCTAACATTAGCTAACAGCAGCTACCGTTGGCAGCAGTATACTTCATTGTCCATCAGGAAACTCTGTAAATCACAGAGAGTTGAGGCAGAGCAGCTGGAGGACATACCTACATCTGGAGGAAAATTTTCTCCATAAAATATGACAGTTGAGCGAGGCTTGGTCAGAACCTCTGTCAGCTTTCTCCTTTACTTTTCTTTAGGCTCATCTATATCTATGATGATAGGTAAAACATAAAAGTGACAAACGGCGTCACATCTTAAGTTATTTTAGAGTTTAAAAATCAAACATATGCAGGACTCTATACTTGAACCCTGAGCTCTGGTGTCAAAGTCCTGAACACTATGTCAGGGGTCAACACCATTGACCCCAACCTTTGACTGACTACTGTGAGGCACAAAGACAAAGCTGTCTGAAGACTGAAAGAAATACTGCCTGATACTATTGTATCTTTAAAATCCTAACACCCCTACACATGGAGGAAAGTGTTATTTTTCAACTGTAACAGTATGAACACATTTCCCAAAGATAACAGCCATCTGCTGTTTTCAATTAATAAATAATAACCCACCATTTTTATGAAGCAGCTTGTGGAAATGAATTAATTATCTGAGGAACTGTACAAGTTATCTAAGTTTGATTTATTACTGATGAAACTTGACACAGATGTAAATCATCGCTGTTACAAAGATTCATTTTCCTGGTTGCTGTGATGACGTGCATGAACAAAGTTAGTCAAAAATGTGTTTTAATAACCTCATTGTTGTCAATGAATATATCCTGTCTGACCTCCATTTCCACAGCCTTGAACAGGTTTGGATTCTCCTAAATATGATAAATATCTGTGAGTTTTCTCATAGGCCTCAAAGTAGGATCAATCATTTTGCATCATTAAAAACTGATTTCCAACTCTGAGAGGCTTCTTGTTACCTCAGGAGTTCCTTGTGGGTTAATCCAGCCTCACCAGAGTCTATGTTGACATTTTCAAATGTCTTGTTTTGTCCAATCAAAATGAATCGGCTTAACAAAATAGTTCTTAAATAATTTTATGTATTATGTGTGTGTGTGTGTGTGGGTTGTTGGTCGGTGGAGTCATTGACCCGAAGACTTCAGATCCTTGTCTGGCCCGAAAAACAGAGACTCACACCACCCCCCACCCTTGCCCTCATTTTACCCCCAACGGAGTTGGTATATGTTACCAGGGCAACAGTTAAATCCTCATTAGTATTCATTGTTATTGTTAGATAATGGTAATGAGGAGGAGTTAGAGAGATGACGACTATTAATGAGGAGGTAATCTGCATCACACTGATCCCACCTTAATCAAAGCAAGCGCTTTTCTTTTTCTCGTCTTAGCTTTCTCCATCAATGTCCTCTTCAGTCCTTTCTGCTCTGTCATTATGTTCATATAGGTTTTTGCAGCCAGTTACATCCGGTTCCTTTGGTGCTCTGACCTCACAGTCCGGGCAACCCGGCTAACAAACTGAGCTAACATTAGCTAACAGCAGCTACAGTTGGTGAAACAGTTGGTGGTGTGTGACTTAGTGCCTAGTAATTTCATGGTAGAAATGTTACACATGCTGCTTTAGCCCAAAGGATTCATGGACACAAGTCTCATTTTATGTCCCACTTTATTATTATCATACAGTTAGTCATTATGAGCAACATTCTGACATGTCACTGTAGGAAAAGCGCATGTGTAACAATGAAATTAATGATTGCTAAGTTCAATTAACGGTCAGAGTATTGTGGATGTTGTGGACACTATTTACTGGGGCACCTGACCATAGGTAAGATATTAATAACATCTGTGCTTACAATGATGAGTCAAAATGTCTGCTGTGAAACACACAGAAAGTATAAACTACGAGGTAAACTCTCAGAGGACCGTCAAATTTATATCTTCATCATGATTAGCGTTAACGCGCTGTCCGACTGAGACTGATGAGACTCACACAGGAATGTGGCTGCCTGTTGTCAGAGAACAAAGCTCGTCCTCTGCGTGTGTGTTGAGTCAGCAGGTGAATTAGTGCCTCTCCACCCCTCAACACACACACACACACGCATATTCAGCAGATTCACATACTGTGTTTTCTTGTGTGTTCAGGTTCTGGACAGTGACCGGTTGGTGTTGCAAAAGATGAAGAAAGCTGCAAAAGCCAAATACGCATCAGGACAAGGTGCACAGAAATGCACACAAACACACATGCATACATATGACTTCCTGTACTAATAGTGATTCCCTCTGTCAGATCACGTGGCTCACCTGGAGCAGTACATTAACTCCATGGAGAAGTTGTCAGTCAACTGTCACTCAGACGGAGAGACGGAGGTCGGATCTGCCTTCTGTCGACTGGCAGACTTTTCTAAAGAGCTCCTCTCTCCCATGAAGAACCTGGTGAGTCATTAGTGACAGCAGTATGCTATCGCAGAGGTCAAAGGTCGCAACCCAAGCTCTCAGTTTGCTACACCGTGGTCAGCTCAACCATAACACCTGATTCATCTGACATCTGGTTCTTAACTGGTCCATCCAAATCGTTTAATTTAACCCTATGATTAGGTCTCACCAAACTTCCATTGCAAAAACATCCAATTAAGATTCATTCTTCCCCTCCAGACTTCTCTGAGAAACCCTCTAAGTGAACTTTTTAATGGTTTTAACAAACCTCAAGTGGGAAAACTTGTGATTAAAACCAACTGAATCTTACCTGGAAAACTTTTTGATTAGCTGGTTGTTAACTGATTCCAAACTCCAGCTGACAAATCCTCAAATTCAAAAGGTCTTGTCTTTGGACAGTCCTTAGATCAAACCTATTACTGATGAAACTGGTCCAAACTGGTTCCAAACATCAATTCAAACTCCAAAACCCTCCTAATTAAAAATGTGATTACAAACTGAGAATTCAACTCTGAAGACTTCATTGTAAACTCACGTGTTTGTGTGTGTGTGTAGTTAAAGAGTATGCTCCACAACATCAACTTCTTCCTGGACTCACTGGTTAAAGGAGACCTGAGAGAGGTGAAGGGGGTGAGGACCTTTTATCTGTACTTACTGATTCATGCTTCTGTGTTTCGTTCTGTTTAGAGGAGAAACTGCTCATCTTCAGAAGCAGGAATGTGTTCAGTTAAAGTTAATGACAATAATTAAAGTGTTTACAGCTGTGTACATTCTCTCTGACCGCCTCTGTCTCTATCTTTGTAGGACCTGAAGAAGCCTTTTGACAGAGCGTGGAGGGACTATGAGAGCAGATTGTGAGTGAAGATCACACTGAATTATCTTTTACCACGACACTGGTGCCAATCTCCATTAGCATTACTCTCTGTCACATGCCTCTTGGCGGTCCAAAGCTCCTTTGCTACTAGTGTAAACACTCCTAAGCTTGTACTCCTCCAGCCTAATAAAATATGATTCATTCAGGGTTAAATGTTGTACGTAAGAACAGGCATACATACATTTGTTTTCATGGTAAAACAATGTGGAGTATTTGTAGTAAGTGGATTCAAATTCATTCAAATAAAGCATTAATGTAATAATGTGTGTGTTTACAGCAAGCAGGTTGAAAAGGAGAAGAGGGAGTTAGCTCGTCAGTATGGGATGGTGAGGAGTGAGGTGAGCGGGGGAGAGATCGCTGAGGAGCTCGAGAAGGAGAGACGCTCGTTCCAACTGAGCATGTGTGAGGTCAGCCACTTCATCTTATTTCTTCTTCTTCTTCTTCTTCTTCTTCTTCTTCTTCTTCTTCTTCTTCTTCTTCTTCTTCTTCTTCTTCTTCTTCTTCTTCTTCTTCTTCTTCTTCTTCTTCTTCTTCTTCCTGACCCTCTCCAAACATGCAGCCATCTCTCTGTCCAATAAATACACTTCCTCCCTCTCTCAGTATCTGATTAAGGTCAACGAGATAAAGACAAAGAGAGGAGTCGACCTGCTACAGAACCTCATCAAACACTACCACAGCCACAACAAGTAAGAACACGCACCTACACACACACACACACACACACACACACACACACACAGACAAGCCTAAATGCTGTAAATTGACATGGCTTGTATTTACTGTATGTGTGTGTGTGTATAGTTTCCTGCAGGAGTGCGTTTCCACCACTCAGAGGTTGAAGCAGTACATGGAGGAGCTGAATGGAGTCCTGACAACGGTAAACAACAAGTGGCAGCCGTACACTTTAATGACACGACTGTAATGAACAGTTTAGCCAATGGGGGGTGCTAGTAAACTCTGGTCTAAAGGATCCCCCCCCCCCTCTTGACAAAGTTAATTTAGTCAATTTTGAAGTACTTGTATTTTACATGAGTATGTATATCCTGTGCTACTGTATAGTTCTACTTTACTACAGTTCAGAGGCAAATATTATACCTTTTACTCCACTACATTTTTTTTGATAGATTTCGTTACTGGTTACCTGTTTACTTGTCAGATTCAGATTAATAATATAAAATACAATTTACAAATAAATTCTTATCTATCATTATGGATAACTAATCCATTGATGAAATCTAAATCTATCTGACAGTATATATAGTAATTAGTCTCACCTTTACCAGCTGCAGCATTAAAGATCGTGTAAAGGCAATTCAGCAATTCTTTCAAAATACATCAGCATGTTAGCATCTGTGCTTCTCCGTATGCTAGTTATTATTCTTGTTTGCACTCAGTAGCTCTGCCTTCTAAGTACTGCAAATGCATTTTCCATGGATGAACAGCTTTATTTAAACTTCCTAAACAAGAGGAGATGAGGAAGTGGATTTGGTCTGTGTGTTGACAGGTGAAGCAGCGTCAGGAGGAGGAGAAGAGGCAACTCCTGTCTCTCAGAGATCAGCTGAGGCCGGTCGTCCACACAGAGCAGGTCAGAGACACAAATGCTGACACAAACTAATGTCCAAACACTGTTCAGCAGGCGATTAACTGTGTGTGTGTGTGTGTGTGTGTGTGTGTGTGTGTAGGAGTCTTTACCCAAGCAGGTGTACAGTATGCATCAGCTGCTGGGAGACAAACAGTATGGAACAGAAAGGACAGGATTTCTCTACAAGAAGAGTGACGGGTACAAAATCAACACACACACTAACATACACACTGAAACACTGAGCATCAGTGATAAGTAATAAGAGTAACTGTGTGTGTGTGTGTGTGTGTGTTTCAGGTTGAGGAAAATGTGGCAGAAGAGGAAATGTTCAGTGCACAACTGTTACCTGACCATCGCACACGCTACTGTAAGCTCACCTGGGTGTGTGTGTGTGTGTGTGTGTGTGTGTGTGTGTGTGTGTGTGTGTGTTGTGTGTGTGTGTGTGTGTGATTAACTTGTACAATAAGTTAAGGTGCAGGACAAAACGTGTTTTCATGTTTGTAGGTTAAAGACTAATAAGGGTTTTTGTTGAGTCTCTTGCTGTGTAGCTGTCTGACTCAGTTTGACCATCTGTTCTGCTGACTTTGCAGCTTCATGCAAGATTTAATTTGCTGTATAACTTCTCCATCTATGTGTCTGGAAGGCAATTCATCATGATAACTAAAAATATAAAATATTAATTTCTCCTTTTAGTTGTCTTCAAGACAGACAAAACACAGGACGCAGTGATTTGCAGAGCTGTAGCAGACAAACGAAGCTGTTTTAGTTCCTGTTTTGTATCACATAAAATATCCATTCAATGTACTTTCCATTCAGTTTAATTGGTTACTCTGTATTGGCCATGGTTGTTTGTCTCTATGTGTCAGCTCTGTGATGAATTGGTGACTTGTCCAGTGTGCACCCCGCCTCTCACCCAGTGTCAGTGAGGATCAGCAGTTATGGAAAATGGATGATTGATACTGATCACCCCCTCTTCTCTCTCTCTGTCAGCCTAATAAACCTCCAACCAGACTCAACCTGCTCACCTGTCAAGTTAAACCGAGTGTGGAGGACAAGAAATGCTTCGACCTCATCTCTCGTAAGACACACACACACACACACACACACACACACACACACACACACCACACACACACACACACACACACACACAGGAATGTGATGCAGTTATAAAATAATAAAGCTAAAGTTAGACGTTGGTGCAGTTTCCTTTCCTGACATACCAGAACATCCCACACTTATATGTATAAGTGTATGTATGTGTGAAGAGATAATACAAAATAAATTAATGTTTGTATGATTGTATGATGACACACAGCACTGTAAATGTCATGTTACAATCATAAAATAGTCAATAGTCAGTCATTTACTCATATATATATTTTAAACATTGTAAAGTTCTATATATCCAACATAGTTGTCAACTCATTAAACTGACATACACCGTAAGTGTCCAATTACACTGTCCTGTTACTAAGAGTTAAGCCACACTTTCCAGCCAATGAGAATCCAGACTTTTCGGTGGCCACAGTATCAGTGCATGAAACACAATCATATGTGTTAATATATAATTTAACAGACCCTTTGTCCTCCAGATAATCGGACCTATCACTTCCTGGCTGAGGATGAAGCTGAGTGTGTGGCGTGAGTCAAACATAAACTTTATTCTGAGGAGCTGTTGACCCTGGTATCATCCTGTATTTATGTTGATCGTCATCAAATGCGTTGTGTGTGTTTGTGTATATCTGTGTGTGTGTTCAGCTGGATCTCGGTGCTCAGTAACAGTAAGCAGGAGGCTCTGAATGTGGCTCTGGATGGAGGGGGGAGAGGAGGTGGAGGAGGAAGTGGGGAGAGCAGCGTGGAGGATCTGACCCGGGCCATCACTGATGACATCAAACGGATGCCAGGGAACAACAACTGCTGCGACTGCGGAGCTCCAGGTCTCTGTCAGTCAGAGTCAGATTTAATCAGTCAATCAGTCAATCAATGCATCTCGTCTGCTTTCTCATTCCACCTCATCTCCGCTAAACATTTTACTTTATTTAGTGTGTTTTTGTGTCATTAAGATGAAGATTCAAGGGAGACGTGAGAACAAAAACTTTCAGGCACACAGTTTCAGGCTCATCAGTAACTTTGAAAACCAGACATCAGCTTTTCATCGCTCAGTTAATCTGGTTGCTATTTTTAGTTGACTTACATTTTGAGTAATTAAGACTTTGTTCAGTTATATGTCAGCTTAATTATAAAAGCATAAAGTTTTATTACCGAGCAAATCAAAATTCATTGATGAAAGAGTTGATGAAATTCCTAGACTTTTGATGTTTTGACAAATCTTCTCTTAAATAAGGAATCAGGACTTTTAAAGTTTTGTTTTTAAAAAAAAAGAAAGATTCATTTTTGGGCCTTTTCAAGCTTTATTTTAACAGTGACAGCTGAAGAGTGACAGGAAATGTGGGGAGAGAGAGATGGGGAATGACGGGAAAGAGCCACAGGTCAGATTCGAACCTTGGCCTTCTGCAGCAAAGACTGACTTGGGGTGGTTGCTCTACCAGCTGAGCTGAGTTTCTAAGCAAATGAGAAAATGTCAGAAAGACGAAGAGAAAGAAATACTTTCTAAATGCTGAATGACCCTGAAACCCGCCAAAAATGAAAGTGACCACAACATTAAGATATTTACAGCTTTTTGTGTGTCATTCCCACTGGTTCATGTGCATTTTGTTTGTTTTTGATGGATGGATGGACATGGACTTTAAGGTCAACTTTTCTGTCCCTTCTTTGCTTAAAGTTGCTTTGAAAAGTTTCCTGAATCACTCCAAAGTTCCAGTTGCTTGCTAGAAAGTTAAGTGCTCTCTGACAGTATGTTTGTGAATACTGCTATGTTATGTTATGATTTAGCAAATATAAATTTAACTGAATTGGCAAGAGTCATAATAAACATAACATATCAAGTAGGAATGATTACAGGATTTATCTGTTAATAAGTGGACAGATAATGAAACTTATTTGATAATTAATTAAGTGCTGAAGGCTCTGTGAAACTGGTGGACATTATTCACTATTTTCCCATCTCATTTCTCATAAACCAAATGATTAATCATTCAATAATAAGACTAATTGTTACTTACAGCCCTAATTACATTTAAAAAATGTCTATTGCTACTTTACTACTTGCTAGTGAAACTCATCTTAGGGATGCGGCAACGACAGTAAACTTTAATTATCTGTCTTTCTCTCTCTCTCTGTCTCTGTAGATCCTGGATGGCTTTCGACCAACCTCGGTATCCTGACCTGTATCGAGTGTTCGGGGATTCACAGGGAGATGGGGGTCCATGTCTCCAGGATCCAGTCTCTCAGTCTAGACAGTCTGGGAACTTCAGATCTGCTGGTAGGTCTTGCCTGTTGGCGAACGTGCTAATCCACCCGTCGTCCATGCTATCAGTCAGTACTTTTAGTCAGATTTAAGTAAAATCAGATGTCTACCAGAGAATTTAAAGCTCTGTGATTGGATATTTCTTACTGAAATGCACCTCGGGAGTCATATTATAATCTTCCATAGTCATTAACTTTGAATTTTTATCCAAGAAACAGATATTTCTTAAAACAGTTGGCCAGTGTTTTGTACTGTACATCCAAGGTGTGAAAGTCGCCTTAAACTGTCTGAAACGAGGGCTGTTCCCCTAAAACTCGATGATTATAGTCATCAGCCAAGACCCTGAATTGACACAAACAGACGGTGGTACAACCTCCTCTACTGCTGCCCACTGTGAGTGACTCTTCGTCTGACAGCGCTGTCAGCAGCTAGGCAGGGGAGATGCTTAACTAAACCCAGCTGATGACAGACAGGATTGGATTGGTGTTGGATTCTTGTTAGCTAACAAGATACAACATGTAAATCAGACAGCTTTGGAGTTGTTAGAGGTGGATTTCAGCTAGATCTGACACTTAGCTTCAAACTTTTTCTGTCTTCTCTCTCCCAGTTGGCCAGGAATGTTGGCAACTCTGGTTTTAATGAAATACTGGAGGCAAACCTGCTGAGTCCGTCGCTGAAGCCGTCCCAGCACAGCCACATGTAAGATACACACAGAAAAACAAAATCAGCTGTTATTTTAGTGAAAAATAGTTTGAATTATTATGAATGTTAAACTATATATATATATATTTGTGGTGTGTGTGTGTGCACAGGGCGGAGCGTAAAGACTTCATCCTATCAAAGTATCAGGACATTCATTTTGTGAGGCGGAGCCACAACTCCACTGCAGCGCTGCGACTCAGCCTGCAGGAGGCGACCAAGAACTGCGACATCTACAGTCTGATACAGCTGTACGCTCAGAGGATGGAGCTGAGCCAGCCGCTGCACTCACACATACAGGTATACTATAAATACAGGTATATAGTCTCAGGTATACACAACGGTTCATACAGGTACACACATATGAGCAGATAAACTGCCATAACACACATGCTCAGCAGTGTGTTTCCGTCGCTAATACCAACAGGAGAAAGGTGAGACGGCGCTGCATTTAGCCGTCCTATTGGCTGACCGGACATCGCTGCACATCCTCGACTTCCTGGCTCAGAACTGGTCAGTCTGCTCCTGACAATGTTTATGAATGATTTCATCTGAGTGTGTGTGTGTGTTAATGCGCACACCTGTGTGTTTACCTGTGTGTGTGTTCTGTTGTTTTTCTTCAGCTCTAACGTAGATGTGCAGACGTCATCAGGAAACACAGCGCTACACTACAGCTGTCTGCACAACAAGACCGACTGTGTGAGACTGCTGCTGAGAGCCAGGGCCAACACACACATCAGTAATACACACACACACACACACACACACACACACACACACACACACATATTTGTACACTGTGCTGATCCTTGCTGATGCTCCCTTTTTTCTTTTTTTTTTAAATTATGGCTTTTTAAAGTGAGGACATTTTTACAAGGTTACGGCTTTTTAAAAAACTTTTTAGAAAGTGAATATTTAAAAACAAAATAGGACTTCCTTCAACATTTTGTAAAAAGTGAGATTTTTTTTAAATTTAGTTAATAGGTTTTTTTTTTGGTTAGTTTAAGTTGTTCTACAAAAATATCTCTCACAAATGTACTGTACACATACACATACTTTTCCTGTGGATAATCATGACAGCAGTGAGCATGTGTTTGATATTTTAACTGCTTGTATGTGAACAGAGAACGAGTTAGGAGAGAGCGCTCTGGACGTGAGCCGCAGGTTGAAACACGGCCACTGTGAGGCGTTGGTGAGGTCATAGTTACACTTCCTTTACATGTACTTAATTACTTCAGTGTTAGCACGGTAACTGTAACTGCGTGTGTTTGTGCAGCTGCAGCAGGCCCAGTCCAACCAGTTTGACCATCACGTCCATGTGGAGTACGAGTGGAGGCTTCGTCACGATGATCTCTACGACAGTGATGATGACTTTGACGACAAGGTAACCATGGCAACTAACAGCTCTGCTCACAATGCAGCTCCCGCCATAACATTCAATTTTCTTACCAAAATCTTAAACTAACTAACTTCACTCATCTGCTGTTTCAGAACGGTCCGGTTAAGAAGGAGCGCTTCTCCTCTTCCTCAACGTCCTCCTTCACTTCCTCCTTCTCCTTCTCCTCCCGTCCCTTCAGCTTCAACCAGTCCAACTCCTCCTCCACCCCAGCCTCCTCTGGACCAGCTGGAGGAGGTCTGCTCAGTGTGGGGAGGAGGCTCGCTATGGCCATGGAGCTCCACAGCCGACCCTCTGGCTCTGCCTCCAGCCCTCCTCCTCCTCCCCCGTCCTCCCCTGCACCTCCACTGCCGCCGAGAGTCAAAGGTGAGCCCAGATTTTTATTGTTACACCTGTAATCTAGGCATTTGTCAAAAAAAGCTTTTATTCAAATAATTGCAGAAATATTAGACAGCACGAACCAATAAAGGCCAGTCTTTATTAAAGGCCTGGTGGAAACACTTGAGGAAGGTTGGATTTGCTTTGATAATTCAGTATAATGTACATTTCCACAGCATTAATCTCATCAGAAACAGGGAGACGTCTTACTCAAACATCTCTACTTTCTGTCATCCTCCAGTGACCCAATGTCCCTCCTCCTCCACCTCCTGGGGAGGGAGCTGGGGAGGAAGATGAGGAGGATGAGGGGGAAGTCTTCTTCCCCATGACAGGAAACAGAAAGTCAACCCCTCCTCCCATCGCCGTCCGACACAAGAGGAGCTGCTCTGAGTCCAGCAAGCATGGTAACATCTGAGAGACACGCTGTAATTAATCTGTCGGAGTGATACTGTGTTATTAACTCTGTGTGTGTGTGTGTGTGTGTGTTTGTGTAGATTACGGGTTGCCGACCAGTCCCAGGATTTACAGTGGCCCAGACTCCTCCTTTAAGAAGTGTGTGTGAGTATCTGAGACACAGTTATACTGAATTTAAACGTAAATTTACATTTTATTACAGTAAATACATTCAAGTGAACACGGCTTCTGATTGGATCCCAGTGTCATGATGTCACTGGACAATAATCTATACTGTAACTCCCCACAGCCGCAGTGTGATCAGAAACGTCACTACAGCATCACGGTGGTGATCACACTGGATGCAGTAGTTTATTCTCATCAGTGTGTACAGTGAGATTACTGACCTCTAGTGGACTGAAGCTGAATTACACTTCCTTCTCTTTCTCCCTAACCCCCTGTCTGTCTGTCTGTCTGTCTGTCTGTCTGTCTGTCTGTCTGTCTCCAGGCCAGCCTCTCCTCTCAGTTCGTTGGCAGAACGACCAGACAGAGGTACTTCCAGTCCAGAAACATCTGTTTTATCTGTTTGCAGTCTGATGAATAATCATTATGTAACTGGGTATAAACGGCATCTCACTCTGTGAGCCCACGAGCTTTAACCAGTGAAAAATAACAGAGATTCAATTGAATTATTGTTTTTTTTAAATAGTTTTTAATTCAATACTTTGAATATATTAAATATTTATATATATAAAATATAATAATCTACATGAAAATAATATCATATTTATATTATTTTCAGTATTAATATTGAATCTTATAAATTGAATCTTTTTGCCACAGCTTTTTCAGTCTGATTTAACTGACACGATAAATTGTAACTGTATATTTATATTTTTGGTATAATTAAACCACATCTTACCGTCTATTCAATGAAAACCCCCAAACCCAAGAAGTTAAAGTCACGTGTGAGATGATGTCTTGCAGTTAAATGAGCAAACCAGAGAGAAAATTAAAGAAATAGTTATCTCTATGTCGTTTTGAACTACCTATCATGAATACATTGTTTATTTTCCTCTCACACTCTCTCTCTCTGTGTCTCTCTTCGAGGTTTTCGGAGGGCAGACAGTGATGGTAGCTCCTCCAACTCCATGCACCCTGACGGTAAAGCTCCGACCTAACGGATCTCCCACCAATCAGCGTTCTCAGAGCTTTGAGAATGACAAAAGAGGCCCCGCCCCCCAACCACTTCCTCGCAGATCACTGGTGAGATCATCCAAAACCATTAACTCCGTCAACACCATCAACAGCCTAGCAACCATACAAACATGTCGTAACCACCTGCTACTCATGCCTTAGTAACCACGTAGCCACACCTTAGAGACAGCTCTATAAATCTTTGAGCAAATTGACAGTGAGCTAATTTTTTCGTAACAAACCCTTTTCTAATGATCTATTTATCTATATCTAATTATGTATTAATGTCTTTAATTATTGTGATGACAAGGAACAATTGTATTATGTACTTCATCAGCCTCGGGGTGCGAACGAGCCGCCGGGTTGAGGCGCTGTACGACTGCCAAGCTGACCACCACGATGAGTTGAGTTTCTCAGAGGGACAGGTGCTAGTGGTCCTGGGACAGGAGGACAGTGATTGGTGGGTACGTATCGTCATCATCATGCACTCTGATTGGTGCTCCCACCAGTGGGGTGGAGAAGCTCAGCTGTCCTCTGAGCTCATGCTGTTCATGTCATAAATCACACACTGTAGCTCCTAAGTTAGCAAAAGTTATATTGTTGGTTAGCTCTGTAGGTAGCTGTGTGCGCCCTGTACAGAGGCTCAGTCCTTGCTGCAGGGTTTGAATCTGACCTGTGGCCATTTGCTGCATGTCATTCACCGTCTCTCTCTCTCTCTCCGTCTCCCGCTTGTTCTGTAACTCTTCAGCGGCTACTATAGACTATATAACAAAAAATAAAAAATGACTTTAAAAGTAATTCTCTGATGATTGCTGCAATGTGTAGGAACTCACAACTAACTATAATTAACAAACTGTGACTCGAACAAAATTTAAAAAACTGGTGCCAAAAGTATTCTGTGTTCAAGTTACTCTAAAAGTCAATTAGTAAAATTGTAGAACTGTGTGTGTGTGTGTGTGTGTGTGTGTGTGGTGTGTGTGTGTGTGTGTGTGTGTGTGTGTGTGTGTGTGTGTGTGTGTGTGTGTGTGTGTGTGTGTGTGTGTAGCATGGTTATATAGAAGGCGAACCGGACCAGAGAGGTTTGTTTCCATCCTCCTTCGTCCAGCTGCTCTTAGACTGACATGAACATAGAACAGACCAGACCAGACCAGGATGGGTGCAGACCCTGGACCACTGCAGATCCAGACCACATCAGTCCTCCAGCAAAAGAAGTAGCTGAACCTCAGGAGAACCAAACCAGATCAGTACTAAGCAGCAGAAGCTGAACATCTGCGATGGACCAGGTCAGACTTTCAGGTTTTTGTCCGACTCCACCTCCCAGAACTGGACTGCTCTGGTCCTGACCAGCATCACATGATCACGGCCGAGCCACTATTCCTGTTGTCATAGCACCCAGCGTTTCTTACGCTTTCTGTCACCATGGAAACATTACAGATGACCTTAAGGTGAAGAAGCTAGAGATCTTTACGTGGTTTGGGTCATGTGATAATGTTGCCATGGAGGCGGCCTCGCACAGATCAATCAGCAATGATTCAGAGCTGATGTTGATGATACTTTTATTTATTTATTTAAAAATTTAAAAAATATTTTATAATGCACAAATAATGGCAGCTCTAGTCTTTTTATTTTGAAGTTCAACTGAAGAACTTTTTTTCCTGTTCTAATTTATCTTAATTTATTGTTATTGATCCTGTGGAGATGCCACTTCTGTCACATTTCAGACTCGACTCCTTAAAAGGGGTGAGGCTTAAAATGTACAACCTGTGACCAGAGCACAAAGGATTTGTGGGATACTGAAGACCAAAGCATAAAATACAAGGAGTGCTTTTCATCATGCTATCTCTTCACTCACTTGCTGGGATGTGAGAGACACAAGGACGTTCTTGGTCCAAGAGCATCAATTTTAAGCAACAGTAGTTACTTAACATGCTGCACAGCTGTACCACCTGTCAAACTCACTGATATGAATGTCTGCAGAACCCCTTATTTAATCATACAATTTAAGGTTCCTTTTAAATCTTATAATTCAATATTTATCAAACGTCACCTCAGAAAATATTAGACTCTCCAAGTACTATCAGTATTGACTGTTTAAATGCCTTAGCATAGGCTGATCCTGTTACATGCAGTTTACACTGGAGGCTTTATGATTATTTATTGTCGACTGTTTTTGAATCCTGGAACCAGTTCAAGAACCAGAACTAATCTGAAACGGGGTACTCCTGATCCGCACATCTCTTCCTCATGTTTCCTTGCTTGGAGGCACAGTTGCTGCAGTGTCCAGTTTACCTACGTTTACTATCTCGCCGTCACATTTTCGCTCATATCTGATCATGGGCGTATGCGCAGGCTTACGTGTATGAATGGGAGCGTGTATCAGGCTGATATTGAACCAAAACATTACAAGAAGTACAAAAGTTATTTTAAAATGACATTCCAGTGAGCTCATAGTTTATCTCATTCAAAATGTAGCAGTTTAATTGCACGTTTTTAAATTCATTCAAAAAATATTTTAGAGATTCCTCCACCTAACACTAGAGGGAAGTGTTGTACCACCAGTGGTACACAGTTTGAGAAGCAGTGTTTTTAATTATTTACAGTATGGATCAGTGTTATTTATTTACTTGCATTATCTGCAGAAGTGAAAACAAACTGTTGCTCTGTGTGATGCCACAACACTTTGTCATCTAATTAATCTATATTCTGATAGATTTATTCAACACAAGGCGCATTATATTGCATGTCATCACGTAACTATGTTCTTTTATAATATCTGTAGATCC
Source organism: Nibea albiflora (assembly GCA_014281875.1). NCBI lineage: Eukaryota > Metazoa > Chordata > Actinopteri > Sciaenidae > Nibea > Nibea albiflora. Next base: position 12,055,592 of record CM024790.1, on the reverse strand, counting down.
TTCTACACGGCACAACAGAGTAACAGCTGCGAGAATAATGAATGATTAAATGTTGTTGAGGATAAGCTATTGTCAGTTAATCATGCCAAACATACAAATAACACGTGTGCCACAAGTGGAGCCGCTCGATGAAAGCCTTCCATGTAGGATACACCGGTGTTTTCTCAGTCAGAGGCCTCCTCTCGCATTGACCCATGCAGTGCAGTTAAAATACTGGCAGACGGTGAATGACTTCCAGGGTTGTGGGAGGAGAGTTAGACGAACACCATAGCTGTCTGCACTAAATTCAGGTTAACAACAATTGGTCTGTAAACAAGCGGGAGGTGGAGCCTGAAATGAGATACAGCACATGCTTCCAGCTGCCTTCAGATGTCACAAGATATCAACGCCTCAATGAGTAAGTACGGCAGTGTGTTGCCGTGACGACAAACTTTTACCTCCAGAGTTTTTGATGGAAGACAAAAAAAAAAAAAACTCTTTAATTTTATTTCAGATTTTTATTTCATTCAAAGTGACAGTGATGGGTTTATATTGTTTTTGAGATCTCATGGTGCTTCAGTTGAATGGATGAATGAAGTGATGATCAGCAGGTTTGTTTAAGTGAAACTGACATTTCTCCTTAATCTAGCAGTCACAGTTTAGACATGATGAGCTGAATTAAAGCTATGATAACTGAACATACATCATACATACATCTTGTTTGCTCAGTGAATAAATCTACAGATCACATACTGTCATTCATTATAGATTTACCAGTAGCTGATTTACTCCAGGGAATCTAATAAGCACAAGTTTGGCTTCATACTCACGACCAAATCTTTTTTTCAGTGTGAGGAGGTAAATCTTTTCACTATAACTTCCAAAACATCTAGATGTCCAGCTCAGGACTGCAGAGGGCTGCTGCTCTGTCGTTTAGTGGCTGAACATTCCTCATGAAGTGGATCATTTCCCAGTTTCCCAGCAGGAAATTTTTCCGAAGCAAAGTGTTAAATCTCAAGAAGTCAATGAAAACTATAAAACCCAAGCAGCAGATGTTTCCGATTAACCTACAGCTTATGATGACTCAGCAGCCGGGGGGTTTTAAGAGCACATGCAACTTCTTCCAGACAAACAGGGTTAAACTTTATAACGGCAGTCCAGCTAACGACAGAGCAACAGCATCCAGATAATGATTCAGCATTTATGATTATTTATAGAGGCCTCAGTCTGCTTCAAACGAAGTGCTTGTGGGATCGTCTAACAGCATCTGAAATCTCCTTTTCCGACAGCTGCATCTGACAATTTTTATCACTTCAAGGAGAGTGTGTCTGGCAGTGTGGCCCATTATCCCCATTTGTACAATTCATGGCACTGGCACTACAAAGAGACAACGTTGTTGGACTAAGCTCAGGGAGGTGGTGTGATGCAGCCAGGAGGAGTCTAGACTGCAGCCTTTTCACTCCACCTTCCGGTGTGGCTTTTTTCAAAGCAACTATAAAGTCTCTTGGCTTAACACCTCTGACAGGGTTCAAATGAGTACTTTTCTTGCATACTATAGCCCCCAGTCATCCCAGCAGGTTTGTTTGAAGCTGATTGAGCTTTCCACTAAGTGATTTCACACAGCAGTTTGGCAGATCGGTCTGAATCTGGAAACAGATCGCCAAAAACGAAGAAGTATTGTCAAAAACTTTCCTTTACCTGAGTCGACCTGAAAGTAGTAGTCTCAGATCGGAAACAAGTTATAATCCCTCTGGAAACTTAAAATCCACATTTGTGGCACAGCTACAGTTTTATGTATTGCCAACTGTAAAGCAGAAAACAGATTCAAGCACTATTAGACTCTATTAGACCAAATCTTACACGTCGACAAGTAGCAACAGTGCATATATACGTGACAGCTGAGGTTTGGATAATACTGTTTGGATAGTCTGCCTACAGATAGCTTTTAGTATTCATAACATTTCAGTATCTTATTAGTTCAGATTGAGCTGGCCACTGTGGTTTAGGTTTGGTTAGGTTTAAGCACAAAAAATATCTTGGCACAAAAAATATCTTGGTTATGGTCTGTTCAAGTGAAGAGAGTTGAACTATTACAAACTTAAACGACCTGTAGGCAGACCATCCAAATAAAGCTAGTCCAGTTAGTAGCTTGTTCTGCGTTTATTCTCTCCCGGCTCATGGGCATAATTGCATCTTGTTGATGTGTAGTATGAATAAAGGCACGTACAACAAAGGATTTCAGTAGCCCAGGTGAAAGAAACTATCTCAGATTCAGACTTAAACCAACTGTGTAAAAACAACCTGAAACTCCTCATTGTGTAAACGAAGCCACACATACTCAGACAACTGTGATTGACAATCAGCAACTGTTTTTGTACATTCACAGTACAGGTTTGACAGCCCTCTCAAAGATACAACGCTGTCGTTTATAACATAAAGTCCAGCTGACAGCTGACTGACTCCTCTGCTACCCGCTGGACTGGACAGTCTCTCCTTATTCATGTGGTTGGTTATTTTTGGTTGGACTTTAGTACATTGCACTACATATTCCATTCATTCATGCACCGAACACCCAGGTGATGTTACGGATTGTTTGACTTTGTCCGTGTTAAGTTTTGTTTAATAAATCTTTAGTTAAAAGTTCTGACAGTCTCCTTGTCTCTGTCACTCTCATCAGCTGAGCCGTGACTTTCAGGACTTACATCACATCTGTCCACAGAGCTGAATAATCTGCAGCTTTACTCACTTTATAAGTCACATCTTTGACTTTACTGCTGACCATTACCACCTTTGTCACTGTTACCGGATCTGAAGGTCCATTAAATCAGCTCAAAACTTGCTGACTGTTGAATCATCAGGGAACATGTGGAGAAGCTCACATACTGTAGGCTCCTCCCACTCACTGCCTGTAGATCCATATATGGTAGAAACAGGAAGCGTCCTTGGCGACGTGATGGAAAAATAAAAAACTTTGTTGTCCCGTTTTCAGTTCTAGTCTGTCAGGACAAAAAGATCCTCCTGATCAGGACGGTCTCCATTAAGATTCAAAAAGATTCAGTAGATGTATTATAAATGATATAAAATACAAAAAGTCTTTAAATGTGGTTGGACAGAAAAGCAACAACTTGGCCTCTTTGTTCCATTTCTTCTTCATGGCAAAGTGCTTTGATTAAAAAAAGAGGTTATCCCTGTATAATGTCTATAAAATCCATTAAAAATATATATATTTTTTAAAAAGTCTGTGGTTGTTTCCCGCTCAGAGCAAAACTTGTGTGGTCGATCCTCGCAGTCACAGATGGCAGGACGGTATGTCTGTGATCAGTGGAGGGTCCCAAAAAACAGCTTGTTTGTTCAAGTTGAGCTGGAACTTATTTCCCACCCCTGAAGGGCCTGTCCACAGGTAATCCAGATATGTCAAAATGTCTTTGCCCAACCGCAGCTTCAAATGAGCATGCCTCTATGTCTGACTCAAGGCAGACATAATGATTGACATGCAAGAAATACACAGGTCTGATTCCTGTCCATGTGTCCAAATCTCCTCAAAAACAAGCCAAATCTGGCAACCATGTAGGGTCCAAAGTCGGCTCCAATTTGGTTGATTACAGCTGACTGTCTGCTCACCCAGCAGTCCTCCGACACTGCAAAAGCAGACTCAGCTGGATACAAGACGATATGTAGTTCTTGATCTCAACAATTAAGTGGTGAATTATCTGCTGGTCGGTAAGCCAAGGTCAGTCCATCAGTCAACAAGTCTGTCAGGCACTGCGTCAAAGCCGCGTTTCTACCAGATACCTTCAGTATAGCAACATAAATTAGACTTTTCTTGGTCTTGAGAAGTTGCATTTACTAACTGACACACAGTAACCTACACTATACACATTGTATTAGCCTACAACAGGTAGACAAGAAAAAGCAAGACATTTATATCTGTCAATTCCACCTTTTGGTCTCGGCTCAGCTTGCATGCAACCAGAAGATAACGAAAACATGGGTTGGACTAGAGTGGTTCTGTTGGTATCATCTACAACATTTGCCAATGGAAATGCAAAAATAAGTTCAAATGTGTAACAAACTGAACTGGACTGCTTGGTGGAAACGCGGCTTAAATAGGTCCATCAGTCTGTAAATCAGCAGATCTGTTTCGGTCGATAGATTCCAGGTCTGTAGATCAGTGGTCGTGTCACAGGTGCAGACTGATCTTGCCTTCCTTAGCAAGCTGGTGGATGACCTGCGTTTCGAAGTCGGCGCTGTGGACGCCAGTTTTCCTAAAGGCTCCAGCATAGCGATTCTCCTCCCAGTAGTGATGCCAGTTCCCCTGTTGGTCGGCACCGTAACCAAACACTGATACCTGAACATAGACAGGAAGTGACACAATCACACACTGTGACATAAAATAATCAAATCATGGATACAAAAGAAGAATTTGATGCCCTCAGTGTCCCAGAATTTACCAAGAAGGGGAATTTTCTGCTGCGAAAATAACTACAGTATATCAGCCTAAGTGTGACTGAAAAATGTGAAATGTTACCTGGTCACAGATGTGGAGAGCGAAGATGATGGCCAGCATGCCAGTGGACGGGTAGCGACCGTGATGCTCTGTCCAACGATCATTGACATACTTAAAGAACACCGGGTTTACCACCAGAACCTAAAAATCAAAATCAAATTTCTATAACTGTTTGGAAGAAATGTATGAACATGTGAATGAACTTTAGCGGAGAGCTCTTCTTTTCTTCACCATTACAGACACATTGCATTTTAATTATGTAGATTAGGTTTAGTTGTATGTTTGTGATGTGGAGAAAGCATCATGGGGTAGTTATTTTACCTTGTCTTTATCAGCTTCTATTCGGTCTTTAACCCTCATGTAGGTCCTGAATACACACACACACAAAGAATTACTGGTCATAAGATACTTCAAGTAATGCATATTAGAACTGACAATATTTCATGTTCATCCATTTGAATGTATGTATAGTACCAGTGAAAGGTTTGGACAAACGTTCTGTAGATTACCAATGAAGATATCAAATCTATTAAATAAAACAACTACTAACTACTGTAGTAATCCATATTTTAAGAACTGCTCAGCCAAGTAACGAGAAACAACAGTCCATTACTACTTCAGGGCATGAAGGTCGGTCAGTCCAGAAAATTTCAAGAACTTTCAATGTGTCTTCAAGTGCAGTCCCCAATATACTCGATGAAACTGGCTCTCGTGAAAAAGACCTCTGTTACAGAAGATTTACAGTCACCAGCCTCTGAAATCACCAAATAACAGCACCTCAGTTTATAGCCCAAAATGCTCAAGTTCAAGTTGAGTTATGCCTGGTATCTCAACATCAGCTGTTCAGAGGAGACTGTGTGAATCAGACCTTCATGGTCAAATTCCTGCAAAGAAACCACAGCTGAGGGAGACCAACAGCAAGAAGAAGAAGAGAAGTGCTTGGGCCAATAACCACAAAGAATGGACGTGAGAGCAGTGCAAATCTGTACTTTGGTCTGATTTTTGGCTCAGACTGCTGCGTCTTTGTGAGATGCAGAGAAGGTGAACTGGTGGTATCTGCATGTGTGGTTCCCATGGTGAAGCACAGAGGAGGAGATGTGATACTGTGGGGTGCTTTACTGGTGACACTGTTGGTTATTTATTCAAAATTTAAATCCAGCGGGGGCTTTTGTATTCTGCAGTGACCTGTCATCCCATCTGGTTTGCATTTAGTGGGACCAGTGTGTTTTTCAATGACTCAAAACACCATGTGAATGCTACCAAGAAAAACAGTGATGCAGTGCTGCATTAGAGGACCTGATTTCTCATGATGGTTTGAGATGAGTTGGACTGCAGAGTGAAGAAAAACTGGTTAATATGTGCTTGGCATAAAGATGAACTCCTTCAAGACTGTTAGAAAATCAGTCCAGGTGATGACATCGTGAAGGTGATTGAGAGAATGACAAGTTGTGTCCAAACTTTTGATTGGTACTGTATCAATGACTAAATCACAGACCACCAACATATGTCTGAATAAATACTTTTAACAGTAGTAATAAAATCTGAACATTATAACCTTGATTAAAGGAGGATTTATTGCAGGGCAGTTGTATTAGACTGCATTGGTTTTAGCTAGGTGCAACAAGTGTGAGTGTATTTCTCTATATTTGCTAGATATTTCATACATTTTGACTTGGCCGGTGGACAGTGCGCTGGTCAGCCACTCCAGGTCTCTTAATTTGAAAGGCAGGAGGACAAGGCTAATGCCATGTCCAATGTCCACCGCGCTCTCTGGGTACAGGAAGTGATGTGTCGTCCGATTTCCAACATCTTTCTCAAATCCTTGAGTCACCGCCTTGTTCATCCTGTGGAGGATAAAGGTGATGAAGGTGAGGAGGAGAATGATGAAGGGGCAGGTAAGACGTGTACACTTGGATACACAAACATACCGGATTACGGATTCATGGGCGTCAATCAGGTGGCCGTTTCCTGATTGCCGCAGTTTGCCAGAGTTGCCGACCACTGCGCAACTACGGCAGCGGGAGGGGAGTGGCCTAAAGTCCACAGTGGGTGAGGAAACGACCTTGAACATCTCTGACATCACGTCCTCAAGAGTCTGGTCATTACCAGACCGCTGAAGACCCTGTAGAGAGGATCACACTGTTTTTAATGAATCTGTTTAAGCTTTATATTTTTGTACTCATCTAGCTCCAATAAAATGAATAAAACATTTTTTCATTCTTATTTTTGTTTCAAACTGTAGACTGTTTATGCATGTTTTTACAGTAACAGTGTAAATACAGTATACAGCTCTACTTGTTCTTTTTCAGCTCACACGCACTGAGTATATACGGTATAATGTGGATCAGACTGATGATGTTAGCAGCATTTCTACCCTACCCCCCACCACCACTGCCCTCTTTAATCTCCTAATGGTTTCTGCAGCAGGACTGAATCTATAAATGTAGGGAAAAGACTCAGACGTTTGGCTCTTCATCCAGACTGCTGACAGCTTCAACAAAAACAACTTAAAACACTTTTGTACACTTCAATTCTGTGAATTTTCATTGATGGTGCTGGCTTTTTACTTAAAACACACTGTATGAGTGTCTAGAAATGCAATATATTACAAATTATTTCGTAGTTGTGTGTGTGATCCAGCTGATCTAACAAGTCTCAGTGTTGACACATTAATTCAGTGCTGTCAGTTCGAGTCTAGTGTCCAGCCTGCAGTCACTTTCTGTACAGGGACTCACACTCTGTTAATTAAAAGAAAGCAAAGAAGGACATATTTATTTGCAATCTATAAAAGAATATTTGGTGATTTAATTAACTGTTAATGTAAAATACCAATAGTTACATTTTGGTTTTCTGCAGTTTGAACACGGACTGGGGAATATTAGTACAACAAATAACAGGATTTAGGTGTAAAAATCACATCAGCAGTGATATAAGTAATTACTTAGCACTGATTTGTTCATTTATGCACACTAATGTGCAAAAAGTATAACTGCTCTACAAATATAAATTGTTTAATTAACTGAACTGAATTAGTTTAGTGTAATACAACATCTTAAGATTGGACCACATGACCAATAGCTTGATAATATTATTAATCATCTTTTTAAACCTTCTGACTGATGAATCATCATGCAGGAATTTACTTTTGTAGATTCACCGTTTTCTAGTAGACCCAACAACAGTAACATTATTTTTTTGTCCTCACCAGCCACCATCTGAGCGCATCATGGTCAAAGATGTTGTCAGTATCTCGGAGGACGGGCTCCTGTTTGGGGTCATAGCGTTGGCTGAACCACTCTGACCCTCCCAGGTCTGAAATACAGGACTCGGCACAACCACATGACCTGAAAGAGGATGACACAGAGGAGTGAGTCAGAGACAGAACAAGGAATCATGGGATGCAGAAGAATCAGTGGCCTCAGGCTCATTAAGACCTGATGATTTCATGACCTGTAATTTTTGTGAAGCTCTTTGATCTTGAGCTCGATAAATAAAGATTATTATTATTACAGCGAGTCTTCTGAAATCTCCTCTTCATCTTCTGCTTCATCTATGCTGGGAAGAGAAGTAGTCCTGGAAGGGTCAAGGGTCAGATCAGCTGGAGGTGGTGTGGGTTCAACTACTGCAAACAAAAACAGAACACACTGAATCATGGGAGCCGCACGAACACTGTTAGCATCACTATGAAACAATCACAGGACTACTTCTGCTACAATTATCCTAAGAGTATTTCTATAACTACTCACCTGTCTCCCTGCCGGTGGGCGTGGCCCAGCTGATGGGCAGGGCTAATGACAGAGGCAGGAAATGTCTCCTATGGATGCTCTGACTGGCAAACATGAGGAAGAGGATGGCAGCAATCATCACGGCAACACACATTTTCCTCCTTAACAACATGGCTGGACGGACGATGGGTTGGCGGCAGCAGGAGGAAGGACGTGTTGAGCTGTCAATGTTCAGCCTGCTATGCCAGCATATTTGGACTGTGTCATCTGGATGTTTTCCCCTGTTCTGTCATCTCTCTACTCGGGTTCATCTCCATTAAGGCTGAGCGTGTAACTTCCTGTCCTGTGAACCACGCTGCTTTCTGATTGGTGGAGGCAGGATCACACCTGGGGTCAGACAGTTAGACACATTGCAGTCAGCATCAACAAATCATTATACTTAGTTTCCCCCTGTAGCTGCAGACTCATTAAACTCCACACACTCGGACAGAGTGTTGTAGTTGGACTGCTGCAGTAACGCTCTACCAAATGAGCTACCAGGGCTCCCCCATTGTTAGACTTTTAACTTTTTTTAAAACTACACTTCATGTAAAATTCAATCAATCATTCAGTGTGACGACAGTGTACAGTTTGTCTTGCAGCTCTGCCTTGATACAAGGGCTTACACAGCTATGCAGCAAATCATGTGGAAAGAAAGATTTGAAAACAGAAATGTAATTTTGGGGGATTTTTAGATTTTTTTTATGATTTCAAATTTCTGAGGAAACTGAAGCACTAACAGTATTTAGATTTTTTTTTTTTTTTTTTTTGATGTTAAGATGGGTTTTTTTTTTTTAATGGTGGAGGAAACTGAAGCACTCAGAGTAAACCCACAGTGATCTTACATTTGTGAGGCCATAGTGGTGAACACTAAGGCACCTGTGCGACTATCCAACCTGAGTTTGGGTTTGTTTTATTTGTTTGCTTTTTGTTTTTTGAATGAAGTGGAGAAACCGAAGCACTCGGTGGAAACCACAGCAACACTGTGAACGCTGTAAACTCCTCAAAGCAAAGAGGACAAGGTCCAGAACTGAACCCTGATCTCATCACTGGGAAGGCACAGTGAGCTAAAGGGCCTCAGAAGGGGCCCATGGTTGTGAGTCATGTCCAGGTTGGTTATTTTGATGTTACTCTGATGGGGTATTTTTAAGTGGAAAAACCGAAGCACTCGGAGAAAACCACAGCAACACAGTGACTGAGAAGGTTGACTTGTTCTTTAGTCTCATTCACTGCCTGTGCAATGGCTTAGTCACTGTGTTGAAAAGTGAGGTGAAGAACCTCTGGCCTTTTTGGGCTTTACCAGCTGTCTTTTTAGAGTCTCGTTGACACATTCATAAACGGCTTTGTCCTGTGACAGCAGGTTTGTTTGCACATATCCTTTGCTGCCCAGTGTTGTACACAGATCCTTGTGCACTGCCTTGGCTATTTTCTTTATCTGGTGTCCTTCTTTTGGCCTAACAAATTCAAAGTCTTCACATCTTGTGCACAGCATGACTGTTAGAGCTGAAATAATCCTCTTCTTTTCATCAGTAGACGCTGGAATCTTTGTATTTTTCAGGCATTGATGTACCAGCGCCATTGACCTATAGGACAGTTCTGCATGTTCACATGGTTGGGTTCTATCACTGAGAGCTGGCTCAGCAGTGACTCTAGGTGTTACAGATTCAAACTTGGGTCTATCACACACAGGTGTGACAGAGTTATCTTCACTGACTTCACTGCCACGTTGCTCAGTGGTGACGGAAGGTGGTCTTAACTCTGCGATGGGTGATGAAGAATTATCTTCATCACTTCATCACTGAAGAATTATCTTCATCACTGACACGTTACTCAGCAGTGACAGAAGGTGGTGCTGATACCACAGGTGTCACAGTGACCTCTGGGGGTTCTAGCAGGTCCAGCACTGACTGAATTCCGTCCAGACTAACTTGGACACTGTCATTTGTCTTGGCATTCTGTTGTGTCTGGCGGTTGAGCCAGCTACACATCAGATCCAGGAATTTGTGAACTTCTGTGTGTATCTTTAGCCGAATGGACCTAATGGTTTCAGCATCAGGTTTAATGTTTCCAATAATGAAATTCCCTAGATGCTGAGAAATCATATGTTTGCCATTACAAAGGCAGATGGACATTTTTTTGTAGGCACACTCATCTGGGTTTTCGGCTGGGACCGTGTCCTGCACCACTGTGTCTGCCACTGGAATCAGGATATCCAGCGTGGGCTTCTTAGAGAAGCAGTCAAGATTCTGTCTTAGCTTTGCCAAGAAGCTAAGAATGGCCTCCTTGGCAAATCTGCGGGCAAAAAAGATTTTAATTTTATTTTCCAGCATTTTGTGCTGCTAGACTGAGCCTCTGGTTTAGGTGAGCCATCGATGTTCATTCCAATGTCTTCTTTGTTGGAGTTAGCAACATCAAAAGCCACTGCATAGGTGTCTTCGATAATGCTGCTCAAAGTCTGCATGTGTTCCTCTTCAGTAATGCCATCTTCACTCATGTTAGTATTTTTTACATGTTCCACTAAGACCTGTTTACAGCTTCCATTGTTTTATCCACTACGCTATCCTCGAAGCTATCCACAGGAGCTAGTTCTTTTGATCCCACAGGAACAACTTGATCCTCCCTGGTCTCATGAAGACTGTGCTGCTCTAACAGACTTTGTAAAGGGGACTTGGATGTGACCTCTGGAATTTCTGCATCTACAGTATCTGAACTGGACGCACATGACATTTTCGGCATACATTTTTGTAGCATTCTGACCATGTGTCTCACGATAATCTGTAGTCTGCGGGGGTTTTTTGGCTTGACCTGTGCTCGAGATGTGTTTTACTTCCCTCTGTGTCACTGCTTTGTGATAGTTTCTCCAGAAGAGGGCATTACCGGCACATGTTAAGAAGTGGACCCAATTTCCTTCCTCAGTGTTACAAAAAAGTGTTAAATGTTGACTTCATTTATATGTATTCTTCCTAATAGCAAATAGGAAAATGTCTCAATATAAACTATTCAAATTAAGGAGGAACCTTTAGTTTCAAAATGTTATCGGATTTTTTTAGATTTTAGTCTATCCTATACTATAGTTCCTCAATCGTCTCACCAGAAGTGAGTCAGTCCCCATAAGTCCTCATGTTCAAATGTCCAACTTCACAGCAGAAACAAACATGTTTACAGCCTGGTAAATATATATATACATATATACATATATATTTTTTCCCCTCCCCTCTCCCTCCCATACCTCCCCTCTCATCCTGCAGGAATGTCTCCCTGCAGATAGACTCAGTCTCTGAATACCAATCAGATCTGGATTCAGTTCAGCTTCTCCTGTTTCAGATCTCGCTCTCCTCCCGTCTACTGCAATCTCTCTCTCTCTCTCTCTCTCTCTCTCTCTCTCTCTCTCTCTCTCTCTGTGTGTGTGTGTGTGCAGTCTGAATCAGCTGACTGGTATGTGTGTGAGTTTGTGTCTTCACTACACTGTTGTGTAAGTGATATTTATTTCATAATGTTTGTTGTAACTGCTTCCACACACTCACTCTCGCTCTCACACACGCAGAGTTAATAGTATTACTTTACTTTCTACTCGTGGCACTAAAGCTCCTTTTAGACCTGGACCTTGTTACATAAATGTGTTGGTAACTTCACAACCCCTGTCTGGAGAAACTTCAAATCCCGACTTAAATATGACAAGGCTGATCCCTGGTAGTATTTCAGTGAAATGTAGTTTCTCACATTAACATAAAGACGTCCACAGCAAAAGGTTCAACGCACAGTGATGAAATTCACTGCGTCATTAGACGATTAGGTTCACCGTGATAAATTTATCACTTAATTATCTCCTGTGCTCGAGGAAAATGTATTTAATGAACCACAGAGCAAACTGAGGATAAAAATCTCACTCTGCGGAGAGTTAAATCTACAAAAATAATTATTCACTTTCTGATAGATGAGGCAATCAATATCACCCTCATATCTTTCAGCTGAATAACAGCACCGCTAAAGTTCACTGATTAACAAGTTACATGTTTGTTATTCTGAACAGATCACTGAAGTTATTACAGTTGATCCCGGAGGAGACGTGAGCACCTGGAACTATTTTAACAGCAATCAATCTGATACTTGTGGAGATATTTCAGCCTGGAAAAGACCAACATCACTAGCAGCTAAAAAAGGTGCCAGACGAACGTTCATTTTCACCTTGTTTGGTGGGACTGTTACTCACTGTATCTCATCTGGTGTTTACCTTACTGCTCAGGGCTTATTGTAAAAAAATACACCCAGCTCTTTTAATGCCTGATCATTGAAACTCTCTGTTCACTGAATAGAAATAACAATAACGTGTGCACTTATTAGTCTAAGGCTTGCCACTGCTTGCAGATTTTTTCCCCTTTACAGTTATCTACAGTTATCACAAAGACTTGTGACTCTTTGCAACATTTATATCAAAACGTTGTTTTACAGAGGACAGGGATGTTGTGTATTTCTTATTTCAGATTGCCTAAGTTCCTCTCTAGCCACTTGTATGGCGACACTTCCACAGTAAAGTATCAATTCTGACAAACAAGACTACAGAGGACAAGTCAGGACAGGATACTGATCAACGCACTCACACGTTTGTTCTCGTGATTTTGCATCATCCCCAGGCAGGAAAGGAAGAGGCTGGGAAAAGCTAAGTTCCTAGATTGGCATCTGTATTAGTATGTTAGCATAGAGCTTGACTGTGTGCCAAGTTTACTGTGCAAACTTGTCCTGGTACAAAGTGCCTGAACACAGAAGCAGGTCAGAACAAACCAATCAATACCTCTGTTAGTCCACAGCTAAAGAGTAGAGTGAAGTATGAGGAGTTAGTTGAGGTATACAGTTACAGACGTTTATGTAAATGTTCCCAACAGCATGGATGAAGAGACTCAAAGTCAACAACTCACAAAGACGTGAAATCGTCAGAGCAATAAAGACCTGTTTAATTCAGCTAATGCCTGGTGGTTTCCAAAGGTTCCGAAGCTTCCTGCTATTTATGAGCTACGTCAGAGGTGGAGTGGCTGCTGATGTCCGGTGTACACCGCTTGCCGCTTTCACATGGTCTCCTAAAATAAGCTGCCACGGACCATTTGTTCTGCTAAGAAAAAAGTAATTCCTGTTGACTTGACTTGACTGTTTGTTTTAATTTGGTACGCCAACTGCCAGGGCAGGATGTCTGGTCAACATCATGCCACCATGCATAAACAATTACAAGTCACGATTCAAAATATAATTTAGCCTGGATACAAATGCATATATCATAATGTTATTTTTTGAGATTACATAACCTCAAAGGCGTCTAGCAACAACAGCTTTTTTCAAACTAGAATCAGTTGAGCAGCCCATGAATCGACTCTTTTCATTCATGTCACAGAGTGCCACTGTAAACATTTAGTCTCATAATTGTTACTCCTGTGTGTAATTTTGGACATAATAAAAACATGAGCAACAAAACTGAGAGTCACTTGAGAGTCTGAATAACTTGACTTTGGGCGAGACGCTGGGTACACCCTGGACAAGTCGCCAGCTTATCACAGGGCACTGAATGTATTTCCTTAGAGCAAAAGAGACAATACCGATGCGAGATTGTATTCAGGCAAACAAAATGTATATTGTGGCCATGCTGCTCAGTTAGTAGCAAAGAGAAGGCATGTATGATGGCAACATAAGGAGGTGAAAATATTCTTAATATATAGCGACACAGATATTAGTCTTTTTGAGGTGGCCTTTGTTTATGTGGCTAAAACATTTTCCTGCTGACGGCGGTCTACTGTAGGTAACATACTAACTATGGATATGTACGCCATACATCCCCAGTTCAAAATACCCAAACTATTTCTTTAAATATGAGGAAACCAAATAAAAATAAATATTTAAGTAAAAGTTAAATGCTGATAACTAACTGGCTGGATCAGAAAACACAAGCACGCACAATCTGTGAAGCCTTTGAATTACTCTGGTGGTATTCAATTCAGAGGGGGGTTTTTATGTTCAGCTAAATGTATCTAGTCACTAACACCAGCCACACTAACCTCATCCTGTGTGCAAGGTTTCTGACATCAGGTTTCAAATTCACCTGATGTACCTATTCAGATATGAGACTAACATGGGACATGAAAGGGACGACAGACAATGTTTGGTACCTGACAGGTGGAACACTTCAAGCCCTGGATGGATATGAAACTCATCTGTACAAAGGATAAACATCTGTGTATGAAAACACGTAATTCTTTGATTAATAAAATAAGTCAAACCCACAAAAATGTATTGTGAGAAGTTATTGCAACTCCCAGGGGCAGTAACAGACATCCAGTGACAGAACTTCTGTAGCGTGCTCTGCTGACATCATTTTGTAACATATTCTGTCTGATTCAGGATCAATTCAGCATCCATGACGCTGAATTTAATGAGTCTGAATTCACAGTTAAACACCTGGGACTCATGGGTATTTTGGTATTTGGAGCCACACAGCCAACTGACTGTATTTGTTTCAAGCTGAAGGTCGACTGAACATCGACATCATTAAAATTTTCAGAAGAGTTTCCATGTGGAACAAAAGGAAAACTTTGAGATGAGTATTTAAAGTAGAAACAGACACGGAGAGTTCAGAGGACAGTGGAGGGTTAATGGCTATCAGCTGAGTCACAGTGTCTGTTGTGTTATTTTAGGGCTTGGAGGCTGAGGGGATGGGGGTGAAGGGGTTAAAGGTCACATGGCTTCCTGTGCAGAAAAAAAAAAAAACATGTGACAGCACTCCTTCCGCTCTCTCTCTAACTCGCTCTCTGTGACCTCAGACCTCTGTGTGGACACCAAAATGGAAACCAGCTGTTTTGCAGATGGAGTGCAGCACTAGAAAATAACAACACCAGTGAAGAAGAAGGGTGTCAGTTCTCAGGCAGACTGCCAAAGTGATTAAACTTCTTCTACTGTTTGCTGTTTACACAGGGGACGATGAGGGTTTACAGTGTGCTTCACTGTTGATTTTTAAGCAATTTTGGGTTGTTTTTTTTATTTATTTAATGGTAGCAGCAGAGAAATTACACAAAATGAGGCAATGGCATGTCACAAAGGTTTAGCCTTTCATTGTTCAGTTTAGTCTACTTCCACTTACTTCCTGTCCTATTTGTATCAGCGGACCAAACAGGGTCACAGTTCCTGACCAGCTGCTTGTGTTTAGACATTCAACAACATTGGCTTCTTTTGTTCATGAAAAAACAGGTTTATGTCTCTCAAAGTAAAGTACTGCTAAAGCATCAAAGCATTACTTTTTTTAATGATAGGGAGCCTAATTGAACAGCTGAGAACCAGTGATTTGACCTCACTATTTAATATCACAGTCACGATACACAACATAGGATACACTATAATCTACAGTGTCTGGTGTGACTGTACTGTACACGTCCACACTGAGCCATGAAGGACATAATTACAGAAAAGTTTCCATGTCCTCACCAGACAGACTGTCACACAGACTTCAAATAAAAACCATCTCAACATCTTACAGTCAGTTTAAGTAGTTTTGCCTTAACACATATAAAACAAGGCTCTTGAAAATTGCATCATTTCTATTTTCTACTTTGCGTGTGTGATTAAAATGAAAAACGGCAACGCCTCGCTCTCACTGAGGAGTTTTGTAGATAATGTAAATAACTTCATAAATAAATGTCATGGGATCCTGAGGCAGATGATAAATACGCGACCTGATGTTGTATGTCAAACACAGCGAGAAGAGTCAAACTTGTTGGAAGGGAAGTAAAACTCATTCAACACTGGCTGAAATGTGTTGAAGAACTTCAGAGCTAAAAACTAAATCAGGATAGCAGAACAATAAAATGATTATAGATTTTTTTAAAATAATAAAGTACAAATATAATATGAAGACTTATGAGGAAAAGTATAAAAGTGTTTGGAGACCGGATCAGAGAAGATGTTGCAGCTGTCCTGTTGTATTTCACCAAATAAAGGCAATTAATGTTCTTCTGCTCGCACATCATTTCACACCCTGACAAGCCTTTCTGAAGGAAGAAGAGAACCTAACTTGGACATTTTAACATGACCTCCTCCGGAACATTAGCAAGATTAAATGATATTATTGTGGATTTTGGCAAGAGGCAGGAAGTAACTACGCCTCCCTTAATATCAAAAGGGCCCAAGGGGGAGAAACTGGAGGGCTTCAAGTACACTGGCGTCCACATCACAGAGTGCTTGACCTTGATGCTGCATATTAACTCTGTGGTGAGGAAGACAAGGTAGAGACCGTTTCACCTCAGATGCTTGATGAAATTCCAGGAATTTCTACTCCTGTATTCTTGAGAGTGGCCTGATGGGGAACATCAGTGTCTGGTACGGAAACAGCACCAAACAAAACTGCAAGGTCCTCCAAAGAGTGGTTTGTTCAGCTCGACTTACAATAGGTGGCTTCTCAGACATTTTTCTGATTCATATCACTGTAAACTGTCTTTGGTGTGTGGACTGCTCGAGTTTGGGTATGACAATCTCAGTGGACATACATATGAAACTGTACTGAAACTGAAAGCTTGGTGAGGCTGCACTCATTAGTTAGCTAAGTGCTAACATCAGCATACTCACAATGACAACGCTAACATGCTGCTGTTTAGCAGGTGTGATGTTTACCATGTGCACTGTTGTCGTTTAGTGTGTTAGCATGCTAACATCTGCTAATTAGCACTAAGCACAAAGCGCAGCTGAGGCTGATGGGAATGTCATTAGTTTCGTAGGTTTTTGGCCCTAAACCAAAGTTTCGGTTTCCAAGACGACAGCCAAACCAGAACATCATTATTTCCTGTAAGTGTTACTGACCAGACATGAGGTGGAAAAAATGTCGAGCTAAAGCTCCAAAAGGTTTAAAACAGGGACCAGAGGAAAAAGTTACGCACACACACACACACGCACACACACATGTTCCTGAGGTCACATTTGAGGATATTACATAGACTTACATTCATTTCCAAGAGACTGACAACAACCATAACCATTAGTTGTCTAACCCTAAAAGTTAAAAGCCTTTTAGCCTAATCACTGACCGAAGATTTGAAAGTCAGGCCCACACACACACACCCATTTTGAGTAATGACTACAGAGACAGCTCCGAAGAAAAACAAACGCTTCTCAGAAACACACGACTTCCTGTTACAACTCACAGGCAGTGTCATACACTCAAATTCTTTACTTTATATTATATCTGTGTCCTCGTCGTCCAGCTGTGTACTCCTAACACCTTCTGTCTGTCCTGGAAGAGGGATCTTTGCTCTACTGCTTTTCTTGTCTCACTTTTTGGTGGATTTTTTCATTCCTGTGAATTAAGGCCATATGTTGGACAAACTGTAAAGGTCTCTAAGAAATGTGACCCTGAGCTATAGAAATAAAACTGACTAGAGACAGTCAGTCGGGTCTATAACAAACTGTTTCTGTAGTTCAGATTTAGAACCAAGACTGTATAATTACATGTGGACAAATACAGGGTGGGAGGTTTCACTCAGACCACACAACCTGTCTATCTATTATTATGTTGGACCTATGGGTTTCAGCACACAGTTTCAGATCTCACATACTCACAACCTAAATATCATAAACACAGTCACACATCACAACAACAAACTGTTTTATAATGTAGGTTACAGTGATGTGCAATATGGGCAAAAAGTTCCAAAGACAAACTGTTTTAATGTTACAGATACTGTACTATAGATATAACAGACTATCCAAGCAGTATTATGGCCAAATCCAAAATTAAAAAGAGATGACCAATAATAATAATAATAATTTAAGTCTTTTAATAACCAAGTAATCATAAAAATATTAACTCTTTAGCTTCACCTGTGTGAACATTTGCTGCTTTTCACTCTCTTATATCACAGTAAATGAATATTGTTGAATTTAGACTGCTGGTTGGACCAAACAAAACTTGTCTCAAAGTTGGACTCAAAGAAACCTTTTTGCTATTTTACAGACAAAGTCAAATTAAACCCAAAAGGCAATCAGAGAGATTAATCTGAGACTGTAAACGCATCAGGAATCATCACAATAAAGCTTTAAGATAACTATACTAGCTTACAAAGAGGACAATAATACTATTAGAGATAACAATACAGTATAGTCAAACCCAATAGAGAACCACAGACACATTATGTGAATATTATCCGAGGTATATGTAATTCTCTATAAAAAGGACATAGGAATATTATTATAGACGGCATGTACAGCGATGCATATGTACGGACTGATTGATGGCAATATTGGATATTTCTCATGAAGTATCTTGATTTGTCAGGCGTTTATTTGCTGAATTAATTAAACATATACAATCCTGTCAGATTATTTTATCCATGAAGCGTTTCTTAATCCAGTCTATCACACTATATGTCTAATACAGAGATAGAGATCAGAGATAGCCAAACATCTGCTGACAAATGTATCTTTTCTTATAGCAAGTATATTAAAACATTAAATATTAAAATACTTAAGAAGCAGCTGACTGACCAACTAATATTGCAGGAGCATCAAAGTTCAGCAAAGAGCGACAATATCACAAGAACCTAACCCTGACCAACAGCTGTAGGAGATGTTGTCATGAAGGAGACCTACAATAAGATAACTACAGACTACTAGCTAACTATGGCTGGTAGTCAACTAATTATAGGAATACTGCAAAAGATAATAATATAGTAGAGTACCATAAAGACACAATAATATACGACAGACATACATATATAGACACACTGTGTATTTCTTTGGTTAAGTGTAGGAGATTAAATTACAGTAAAGTACAATAACATCAACACACACACACACACACACACACACACACACACACACACACACACACACACACACACACACACAGTGTTGTAACAGAAAACAGTAGACCTACACTAAAATAACTATAGGCTGCTATCACATGAATATAAATGTTATGTCCAGATGCTGCTGTGTTTGTGTGCTGCTGTAACGCTAAACTACTTCCTCCTGGGGATCAAAGAAGTCTGATCTTATCTGGGAATCAATACATTTTATCTTAAGTGTTTTTTTATAGGAAAAGTGTAGCAGATTAAATAACATTAAAGTACAATGACATCAAAACACAGCAGACGTGTCACAGAAATATAAGAGGAGTACTACATATGGTTATATACAAATGCTGAAGAGATATTGTAGAAATGCTACATGATGAATGAAAGATTACAGCACAATTACATTCAGGTCAAGTTTATCCAAAGACACACAATTTAAATTAGTAATATTATCAAAGTAATTGATAATATTAAACTGCAAAAGTTTAGAATACAGTAATGCACCATGAAGCTAAAATGTCAAAACTTAATACAACAGACGGATTCATTAAAATTATCAGAAAACTGAAGAATATTAAACATACGGTGAGCTTATTACCTTTCTGCTCTGTCTGTAATTACCTGCTGAGGATCAATAAGTTTTCTTCCTGCTGCCGTTGGCTCTATGTGATTTTGGTATATTTATTCTGTTTATTGTTGTCTGATTGTTATGTGATGGCTGTACAAACTCTCTGTTGGGGATAATATATATATATATAAAGATATTCTTAATTCTTAACCAACATTTTTATTATCTTAGTGTTTCTGATGAAGATAAAACTAATGACAGTTTGCACAAACGAACTTAACTTATCTCAGGGAACAGATGTTTTAATGAAGAAGACCTAGAATAAGATAACTACAGGCTACAAGCAAACGGATATTATAGGGATATGATGTGAGCGTGTGTGAACCAAACAAACCAAAAAAATAGTTTAACAAAATTTTTATGTGGTTCTTTACAAACACTGTAAGGAAGTAAGATAGACTCCATTAAGATGAAATAATTTCATCAAATATAAATATCATATACAGTAGAGTTAAGTCAAAATAATCCCAAATGTGAGCAAGACAAACCAAATAATATTACAGGTCTTCTGTATGTGATCCAATATAAACACTGTAAGGATTTTAAACACTAAAGTGAAGTAGGGGACATTAAAGTGAAGGTAAATGGTGCCAAACAAACCTTTCAGGTTACAGGAAGGTGAATATTAAATAAATACAATAAGGCCAAAACAGACAAACTGTATCATATGTCTGTATAATCATATTTATACAGACACACTGTTTAAATATTTTAAGTGTTATGTAAACGACTGACAGACCAACTAATGAGACAAGAACCGAGAACAGAGAAGTTAAAACAGGCTGCGTAGCAAGCAGCAAACTGTAGTCCAACTTATAACGGTAAACTACAGGCTTTATAATTAAGTAGGCCTACAATGAGATAACTACAGGCTCCCTGCTAACATTTTATTATAGGTTTCAGATGAGCTCATGGTGGAAAAAACATCACACATACACTGTCACATATTTTTCGTTCTGTTTCACTTTTAAAATATGATGGAAATACAGTAATTTCGGTCACTACAGACCAACACTGAGCTGTAGTTTGTAGTGCCTCGGCACCTCCTCCACCATGTCTCTCTCGTTCTTATCGTTTTATCGCTTCTTGTCTTTTTCACATCTACAAACAAAGCTCCAACAACAACACAGCCCGAGAACAACCCGCATGAAAGAAAAAAAAGATAGACAGATAACTGCATGAAGTTTCGTGGGAACTTGCAGAAGTTTCTTGTTCCAAGTTTCCACCATGCTGCCACTCACTCATACACACAGACAGAGAGAGGGAGAGGGACAGAGGTGTACCCGGGTACAGCAAACACTGACCGGGTTAAACAGCACAAAGCTCCCGTAGAGAACAAACTAAAGAGGGGACTCACATGAAGCAGCAGCAGCGGCAGCGGCGGAGTCCGGGTGGTTTTTTTCTTCTTCTCTTTGTGAAACTGCAGAAATGTGTGCATGATGATGCAGAGCTGAGAGGCCCCGCCCACCCGGGGGGGGGACTGGTAGGGGGGGGTGGGAGGAGAAAGAGAGAGAGAGAGAGAGAGAGAGAGAGAGAGAGAGAGAGGAGGAGGGGGTACGAGTAGGAAGAGGGAACCCACGTGCGGGCTTTTGGGTGTGCCACCTACTGTGTGTGTGTGTGTGTGTGTGTGTGTGTGTGTGTTGGTGGGTGGGGTGTGTGTGTGTGTGTGTGTGAAAACCACAAAAGACAAACTGTCATAATTTCATCAGTTAAAATGGCGCTGAACGTCTGCAGTGATAATAAAAGCTGACATAACACATAACATCTGAGGTTTATTTAACAAATTACAACGCATTTCTATGGTTTTGGGTTGTCATATTTTGATTCATTGGTTGATTTATATATTTGTTATTATTTTTTTTTTATTGGTCCACTTGGTCCAGTGTTGTAAGATTTAGGGGGATCTATCAGCATCATGTGGCAGAAATGAAATGAGTATGTTTTCATTAGGTCAACGTTTACCTGAAAATAATCACATTTTCATGACCTTAAAGGTCCAGTGTGTAGGATTTAGTGGCACCTAGCGGTGAAGTTGCTGATTGCAACCAAGTGAATCCTCTCCCATGCCTCAACCTCTCCTTCAAAGCATGTTGGACATTTTAACATGGGGACTTAAGGAGAATGACTCATTCTTTACAGCCACGGTGGTTGCACCGCCATGTTTCTACAGAACAGACACACCAAACACTGGCTCTAAATAGGGAATCTTTCATGGATTTTTCCTTCTAGAACTATGGATTTTATAGAACTAGACAGGACCCCAAATACAATAAAGTGAGAATGTTTGCCTGGTACATCTGGACATCCAGCCTCTGTGTTTACTTTTTAGTTCTTGATTCCCGCAGAATCCACAAGACTTTACGTTGTGTTGATGTCACAGATTTTTAAAACTTTCCTTTGCTTGAAGAAAGTTGTGTGAATATATTATTTGTCCTTTGTCCTTTGTGTCCCCGAACTTGTGTTTTCTTGTCTTGCAATCACTTCATTGCACAACAAAAAAGGAGTAAACACAGCAGCCAGCTAACCTGTTGGAAAACAGGAACCCTGTATTTGATGGCTAAATATGTTTAGAAAATTGCACCAAAAGACAGAAACTAAAACTAACAGGTGGCAGAAAAAAACATTTTGAATATGACAAGGAAAGCTTTTAACAGCACTCTGTTTGGTTTCCTAACAGTAGCTTTCACTCTTAACATTAAAAGACTTTGAGGAAGAGAACTCAAGTAGTTTCGCCTCAGTTAACCTTGGATTTAACTTCCCGAAATCTAAACAGTACAGAGCTGTTAACATCATGACACATTACAACACATTTCCTGTCTGTCTTCACTGTCATCTGTCAAAAGTATTAATCAAATGAGAAAACAGATTTCTCAAAGCAGATCAATAATGTGTAATTTAATTTCCCTTTCTATTCAAAATCATCAACTACAAATGATTTTGGAGTGAATCACGAAGAGATCATTTCAAGCAGCCCTCTTAATGCGTCTCTGTTTCATTTGTCAGACTTCATGTGAGGCCCTGAGGGGATGAAAATTAGTTGTTTATCTGACTGATCAGAATAAGTTAAAAGCTTCAGAGATCAACTGAGAGACACATGTCTTCTTTATCTGAGAGGGCATGAGACAGGAAGTGAGAGGGGCTCATCTGCTTAGCTCGTTAGCAGCGAGAGGATGTATCAGACAGGAAACACAACACGGGGAGAAAGCTACCATCGATCTTAGGAGAGCACAGACGAGCACTGTAATGTAGTTTCTCTCCGACAAACTGTTTGTGTTGTTTCATTTCCATGCTACAGTGCATTCTGGGATGGACTCAAGACAGAGACAAGATAGATGATCTGATGATGTGATAGTGATATCAGTATAATGTCAGTCTGCACAGAATGATGTGATTGGTGGATTTAGTCTAACATGACTGACAGTAAAAGAAGAGATAACAGACACAGAGACGAGAACCAGCTTCAGTAATACAAACAAGAAGAAGAGAATTGCATGGACTAAGAAACACAAGGTTCATTAGACCAATGGAAATCTGCACTATGAGTCTAAATTTGAGGGACTGAAGTCCAACTGCTTTGTCATTGATAGGTTGGTGACACTGTTGGTGATTTATTCAAAATTCAAGGCCAGCATGACTACCATACCATTCTGCAGCGACATACCACTCCATCTGGTTTCCATTTAGTGGGATCATTGTTTGTTTTTCAGTGACCCCGAACACACCTCCAGAGAGAGATGCCAAATCTTTTTTGAAACTTGTTGAGGTTAAAAACATGTTGGAGAGACTTGTACTTTGTAATCAATACGTCTCTTATCCTTGTGTACTCATGAGCTCCTCTGTCCAAATCTTATCTCCTGTTGTTTACACGTGTTCTGAGAACATGCTTTTACTGATCCCCAGAAAAGAAATTCAGGTGTTGCAGCGGCACTAACGAGTGCAAACGTTTCACCTAATGTTTGTAATGTAAACAGATGTGACTGAAGCAGGTCAGTAAGCAAGTTTATTTTCAGTTTTAACAATAACATATGATTAACAGCAGTAGAGTAACAACAGTGTATAACTAAGCGAGTAATGACATCCGTCAGATTAATGTTGCATAGCTGTTAAATTACAGGTACATTGTAGATAAAAGAGCATTCCACAAAGCAGCATCACTTTAGTTTGAGACAATACACAGCTAAGTCCTGTTGGCGTCATGTTTAGTGTTTTTAAGAGTTCTCTGACACATGACAATAAAAGGTAAACTGAAAATGTTACACTGACAACAGAATGAATAAAACCTGAATGAATAATGAACCCACAAAGAAAAACAATAAGAGACATGGATAGGTCACTGTCACTATCCTGTCAGTCACAGACAAACCGGTTGTAGGCACAGGGCTTCAGATCCTACATGAGGATTGGATGAGGGTTTTTGTCCTGATGTGGACGGTTGATGTCAGTTAGAACCAGAGGCAAAAAGAAGAAACAACACATCTATGAAAGTTTCTTCCATCACATAAACTTACAAAGCAAAGCAAAAAAATGCAAATGTTCAGTTGCTTGCTTGGTTTCAGACTTCTTGTTTGGTTTCAGACAGAAATAGCTTGAGTAAACATGTTTTATATAATGATGAGGTCTTTAGGGTTCTTCTTTTTAAAAAAACAGAGGTAAAACTGTCTCAGCACTTTGGTGAAGGTTGTTTTTAATCGTCATTGTAGCTGCAGCTGAAAGTGACTATCTTGCAGATTATTTAATGCTGCTTGTTTGTAGCAGACCAAACTGAGAATTCATTCATTCATTTCATTTAGCATGGTGATCAGCAAGACATTTAGTAAACTAACAAGCAAAAAAATAAAATAAAACAAATACTATAGGCCTATGTCACAGCAGAATTTTAGAGAGCAGAATTTTGCGGCTAAACAAGTGGATTCACTCGATCGTTAAGAAATGTTTTGAGATTACTGGTTGGATTACATTGGTGGAATGGAAAGCTCAAAAAGGAGGACGCTATCATAGCTAAATGAGCTAACCAGCTTGCTAACTGACAGTTAGCTGACCGTTAGCAAACTGAAGATTACCAAACTTTGACAGCTCTTTATGCAATGAAATGTACAATATCCTGAGAAAAATGGAAAGCTGGGAAGCTCAAAATGGTGGGAGCTATCGTAGCTAAAATGCCATCAACATATGTGTTTAACCTGCTCAGTTGGAGAATTACAAACAATGGTGCTGATAGGTAACTTACAACTTTGACATCTCATTATGCAATGAAATGTACAATGTCGAAGTAGAGAGAGGTACTGTGATTAGTGCTACTGTGTTAGCTCGCCAGCTACACAAGTTCACCATCGTTCTGTGAGCAGTTAGCATAACAAAAATTTAAAGATGCCACATTTCTGTCACATACTGACACTTTCTGGTGTGACCGGGCTTATATATTAATTTGTTCCTGGAGCCCTGAAAATCTTGATCTACTTGATCTAGTTCTACGGTAAACTCTTAAAGTGGTTTTTACTATCAACATTAAACCACAGGTACAAAAACACAGGTAGAAACCAGGTGAACCAGATCTGCTGTTCTATAAACTTTGTTTTTATCCCCACAGCGCAGCAGCTCCACCTCCAGCATATGACGTGCAAGACTTTATACAGCAAATATCATAGTATATTAAACTTGTTAGATGAAACCCCCATTTTTATTTTTTTGGATGTTTCTCATGTTTGAATTTCACAGAGAGTTTCCATGCAGTACTTAGGATATTAAAATGGCACATACTTTCAGTAAAACTGTGAAAGAAAATGTCTTTGATAAGTGGTCATAGCTTCAGAGGACAATGGTCAACACAGATGTCCAAACAGAGGGTTCTTAAATCTTGATATTAGTGTTAAATGGCAGCCCTTCTCTGGTGGAGCATCATGTTATCCTAAGAACATGCAAAGTCTCTGAAGTGAGCTTGAACTGAGCAACATAAAGACAAACAGATAAATGCAATCTATGCAGAACTGTTTACTTACAGTGGAGCATTTTTATATTAATTGTAAATATGTGAAAACCACTGGATTATTACACTGGATGTTTGACCGGAGCACCAAATTGCAGCTCTAAACTGATGAATTATGTCTGAAGAGCTCCCAGTAATTCATCTAATTGGACGGTTTTTGTGGTGAAATCTTAAAAGATTTGTGTAGTGTTTGGATGACAGGGACTGTGTTTGTGTGTCTACAGGATGACACAGCAGCAGGTTGCTGGGTAGTTTGCGCTGACTTCGTTCTCGTTGCCGTAGACATAGTAGACGTGAGAGTCGCCTTTCCACTTATAGTTCACCTTAGTGATGGGGATCAGCTCGACTCTCTGCCTCTGTGAGACAGAGAAGGAACAGTTTCAACATTTTGCATAATACACTTACTGTCTTTCTTTCTGAGTGTGAGATGGATATCAACTTCATTTCTGCGTGTTGAGAACAAAGCTCGGGTCGGGACGTGGTTGACCTAGCTTAGCAATAGAGGTAAAGAACATCTACAGAGGCCACAATTACACAATTATTTTATGCCTTCGGTCTATTGAGATGACTTTTTACATTCTTATTTACTCATATTACTTCCATAAACAATATTTATTACATTTTTATTCTTGATTGTAAAATTTCCCACAGTATTTAAGAGAACCAGTTAGAGGAGTTTACAGAAAAACATTTCACTGTGATTAGTTGTGACAAACTAACTGAATTCAAAGCTTGCTTTTCGTGCTCGTATGCCACCTGACATTTCAGCTGCTCTCACTTCTAATGCTTCAGCTGACACATCTGCTTTTTTGATTATCTCTTAGGCTTTTATTGCATTTTTATTAGATAGGAGCAGCTGCGGATAAAAAGGAGAGGGGATGACTGCGGGTTGGAATCAAACCGAAGTCAGACTCAGCCTTTAGTAAAGGTTCCACCCCCCCACTTATTATACATAATTTCAACAGATTTCACCTCTTATAGTTTGACTGTCACAGCGGGCAAATCAGACTATACATCAATACAATACAGTAATGGAGGGATCAGGTTGTGTTAGAGTCTCATTTCATTTTATTATAGTTTAATAAAGCCGATTTAATGTGAAAATGTTTTTATTATACACATTTATGTACACAATGCTGATATACACAAATACTATATTTATTACATTTTTGACGCTCTCATATTATCTATATACCAACCTTTGTGGGCACTCACAGCATGTGTGCATTGCTACTGAGAGACCAAGATAGATTTTGATTGCAGCTCTTATCTGTTTTACAGCTGTCCCATGACTTAAAATGATGTTACTTAGGATAAGAGCTTTTATTTACAAAAGATACCCAAAAGAAAAGAGCAGCTTCTAAACTTAAGAGAGGTCCAGACCTCAGGGACCTTAATGGTGGCTACTGGACACATACAGTAGATATGAAACTGGTACCTGTATTCTTATCTAACAATCACATATTTTAAAGACCTACAATCCCAGTCACCCCAAAAAAATCACCACCTCTCTCTCTAACTAAGCAAATGGTCAGGTCTAGGTTTCTGCAACGTTACATAGCAAAAGAATGAGGCCACCTGAATACCTGAATATAGTGAATGACCAGGTCTTTATTCACTGATGGAGTATGAGACACCCTTTTAACATATGGATTGGACCACAGATTGCACCACTGTGTCCAGACCTGACCTCAGCCCCATTGTGAATCTTTGGGATGTGCTGGAGAAGACTTTGCGACTGTCCCATCATTAATATAAGATCTTGGCAGAACATTAATGTGACTGTGGATGGAAATAAATGTTATGACATTGCAGAAGCCTTCTCAAAACAATGCCACAGCAAATGCGTGCCATACTCAAAGCTAAAGGCAGTCCAATATCAGAGTGCGATTTTTTTCTTTGGACAGGCAGTATATAAAGATGTATTTTCATGTTTGATTATGTGGACCTACCTGCTGCAGGATCCTGAAGTTCTGGGCGAACTTGGTTTGGTGCTCTTGGAGCAGTCGCTGAGAAGCCTCAGAGATGGTTGGGTTAGGAAACCCAAGCAGGGGGTAGAGCTAAGAGGAAACAGACAGAGAGACTTTCATACAGTGCTGAAACCTAAACAGACATTAGCAATGTTTCTTTAATTACCCCCTAGCATTTTCTCTAGCACCACCTGAAGGACAAAAGTTTAGCTATCTGAGATGAGCTACATGTTGTCTGAATATTAAACATGATTAAGGGATGGGAGTCATAGTTTCTTCCAGCATATTATAATACGCCAAAATAAATAGTGCCTTTGCTAACATCATTTAAAAAAATCACGTTAACAAGAGGGAAACCTCTGAGTTAAGTGCAGTTTTATTGTGTGTGTGTGTGTGTGTGTGTGTCTGTCTGTCTGTGTCTCTACCAGGTACTGGCTGTTCTTGAACAACTCCTTCCCGCTCACTGAGCGAAGATCATCAATCTGAAGACCAGAGTTCTGCTCCACCACGTGGTCATCCACTTGATTGACCCTAAACGCACAGATACACAAATATAAACACGATTATACACATGAAACATGTTTAAATATAATACATGCACACAGAAAAATATGTACACATACATACTCATACATCATATTTGCATATTAGTTAGAATTCACATCATGCAGATTTGTCTTAAGGCCACCAGAGGGCATCAAAGTATCACACATGATGACATCACTGCCAACCATTTCTCACATAGCAGACCTTTAACACCCTACAGGCTGTGAGCCAGACTGCTGCCCACCAAATCAATTTCATGTGAAACTACTATTTGTAGAAGTTGAACATAATTAAATCATCTTTATAATCAGTTTGATGCCATAAATTTGCTTTCAGCCCTTCAGTTTTAGAGTTACTGGGTCAGATCTGTGATCAGTTCTTGTGCCTTCTTCTGGAACCTCTTCAAGGACCACTTAAGCCTTCTCATAGACTCTTGGAAACCCTTGGAACCTCCTCGAACGTCTACTGGGATCTTCAAGGACTCAAGGAACCTTCAGGGACCACCGTAATGTCTATAATTCAGGGAACCTCCAAGGTCCTCTGGGGCTGCCTTTTAAATCCTCTTAAGAACCCAATCAAATGGACATCTTCAAGGATCTTTAGAACAACCAAAGCACCCTAGATGCTCTTTAAGGCCTGATAGAACCTCCTATAGCATCACTGTAACATTTTCACCATCTCAATGAATCTCTTCGACCTTTGGAACACCCAAAGCAGCCCTTGAAACTTTTGAGTGTCCTCTAAAACTCCCAAGGACCATTTGAACCTCCCCAGTGGAACATCAAGGAACTCAACTTGAAACTATCTGAGATAGAACTACCTCAAGGACCGCAGAAATCTCTTCCAGGACCACTGTATCATCCTAAAGGTCTTAAGAAATCTTCTCAAGAACCTCTAAAAACTCCTAAAGACCCTCTACAACTTCCTAAAAACAATTTGGATCTCCTCTACTGTTCAGAGACCCCAAGGAACACCATCAAGGACCCCTGAAACCACCAATGAATGTCTTTAAGGTTTCACGGAAACCTCGATCCTCCAGTGAGATTTCTTCCAGGAGTCTGTTCAAGGACCCATAAGAATTGTAGAATCAGTACTTACCATTCCACTTTTAGATTGATGTAGGTGAGCAGTTGGCGTTTTCCTTCACAGGTTTCACACTCCTTTATTCCCTCAGAATTACATGATGTGCACCTACACACACAGAGAATACATTTTTAGATTGATTTTTCCCCTTAAAACGTCCTCACATTTAAAGTGGAACACAAACACTTCATGTTTCCTGATCTTTTATCTTCCACATTTTCATATTTTGACAACAGAACTCTTTGATAACCTTGTGACACTGTTCTGTCTCAATCCCTTTTCTGTTTATTAGGCAGTAAACATTAGCAAATAGGTCAAAAGAGATGGGGAAACACACGCAACAAAGGTCTCCAATTAGACTCAAAATTTTGAGCCATAAAATGTATTTATATTTTGCAACTGTTGGTGGCAAAGTCCAACAATGTGCCTCTGGGTTTAAACTACGTTCTCATGTGTGAAGGTTTGACAGGAAATGTGCAGTGTCTCATTTCATCACTCTAATTAGCTGTTCACTGTCCTCGAGCCATGTCAGAGCTGTATAAGTTAATTCTATTATTATTGAGAGATATGTTATTGTAAAACAACAACAGTTTGTTTGGCTGCACTGTAAACAGATACACCAGCTGCTCAACACCTGCAAGAAACCACAAGAACCAGCGTCTAGGATTTTGTGGCATCTGGTGGTGGAGCTGCTGATTGCACCCCATAAAAAAGAAACTACAGTGACCACACAAAAAGCCCCGTCTAGAGCCGGTGTCTGTAGAGACATGGCAGTTCAACTTGTGGTTTCTGTAGAAATAAAAGACTTGCTCTAAGTTAACAAAAACATATAATCCATAGTTATGAATATTCTACTCTATTTCTACTCTATTATTACTCTATTTCTATTTCCTTAAATCTCACTGGACCTTAGAGCATTACAACTTTAAACACCTTTTATTCTTGTGAAAACCTGGATAGTTTTTCCTATGTGGGATGGAGAATCAAGGGTCACAAGTAGAGCTCTGCACTCCTGCAGGACCAGTAGGACCCAACGCAAAGCAGTGTGGCGCGGGACAAATTTTGAAAGCTCATTGTGGGTGGGGCGGGAGGGGGAGTGCATAATGTGGGAGCGGGTGGGAGAGGTGATAAGCTGCAGTCCCACAAACGAAAAACATGTATACATAAAATGTATAAATGATTACATTTATGTCTGTCATATATAATTTGTGCTGGATAATTTATTTGGCATTAATAAAAAACATTTTAAGATGCCTAAATTTGCAGATGTGGTCTAATCTCACGTACGTTCCAGACAATTCATTTCCACTCTTCCGTGTTTGAGATCTCCGATCATGGCAGAATCACCTGGCACCACGCAACCTCGCTACGTGTGCTAGGTGAAGGATCGGTCCATGGAGAGCTCAGCTAGCTCAGCGTGCTTAATTTCCCAAGCCAATGAAAAGAACTTTCGTGAGAAATAACGTCCACATCTTGCAGGATTTGCGGGCAGAAGTGGGACAAAATATGGCATGCTCGGGAGGGAGCGGGACTAAAAATCATAATTCTTTGCGGGAGCGGGCAGGAGCGGGACTGCACAATGCAGGAGTAAGCGGGAGCGGACTGAAAATTCTGTCCCGTGCAGACCTCTAGTCACAAGCCAAAAAAAGAATGAGTCACCACCCTGGAGCACCAGGACTACCCGACCCTCTTTCAGGACCTTTCTTTGCCGCTGCCATGGCAGTGATTGCAGGCCTCTTCGAGCCTCCTTCCAGAGCCGTTACACACCCAGCAATCTTTTGTCTGGAGAGACACACAGGAATATATATATAATATAGATCCACATTAAATTTGTTCTATGTTTATTAATAATTTATGAATCCATTAAATGTTGTGTTTTTACTTTTAAATA
This sequence comes from Nibea albiflora, assembly GCA_014281875.1. Lineage (NCBI taxonomy): Eukaryota > Metazoa > Chordata > Actinopteri > Sciaenidae > Nibea > Nibea albiflora. Next base: position 12,024,424 of record CM024790.1, on the reverse strand, counting down.
AAACGTTTGTTTTTTTTCCTTTAATATTGTAATGTATAATAATACCACAATAATTATGCAGTTTATTATTACTGATTGATTAATTGACTTCTTACATATCCATTTCCATTGCAGTCGTCACACGGCTTCTTCCCTGTAGCATGGCAGGTGTGGCACTCCTACAAAACACACACACATATACAAAGTTAAAAATAACTTTCTGTTGGATTCACACTGACACACTAAAGCTGTGAAAATACCCCACATCAGAATCCTGGTCTCTGATTGGTTGTCAGCCTTCTGTTAAAATCAAACATAGTTGAGGTCGACAGTTTTCACCTCTGTTCTAAATTAGATGTTGAGGTAAATTTAACTGCAGGTAATAACAGCAATTGTACTGAGGTTACACAGCCCAAGAACGTCTCTAAAGGCATCACAGACAACTCTTCAAGGACCTCATGGCAGCTATTCATGGAGCCCAGGAACATCTCAAAGAATATTGGAAGCCCACAGACCCTCAAAGATCTTCTAATCCTTCCTTTATAACTACCTCAAGGAGTTCTCAATGGACCCCTGGGACATCTTCAAAAACTTATGAAACATTTTTATGGACTCCTAAAAAACCCAATGGATAGCTAGAAGACTTTCATGAACTTCTGTGACCTCCTCCAGAGCACTTAGACCCTATTGTACGACCCTTGGAAAGCCAAGCCAAATTTTCATGGACTGAGAAAATCTCTTCAAGGATCTGCGGAAAGTCTTTAAGGTCCTCTGAAATCTCCTCAAAGACAATTAGATTAATGCCTGGAAAGCCCATTTAAGATCCAACTAGACATTTTCAAGAAACACAAATTGTCTTTCAATTAACCTGTTCATGGACCCGTGTACAATCTCTAAGAAGGCCAGAATTGCCGCGGTAGTATTTCCTCCAGGAAGAATTTCTGGGACAACTTGAAGGCCTTCTAAAACATCTTTGGTTACTCTTCAAGGATCTGTGGATCCTCCTCAGTAACCATTTGAATCTGCTTCAATGACCACTGGGGCCTCTAGAAAGGCATGTAAAACCTCCTCAGTGAACCCCTGGACCTTCTCAAGGATCACTGATATATCCCCAACCCCCTTGAGGATTCCAAAAATATTTAGACTCTAAATTAACAGCAACAGAGAATTCTGCTCTCTGATTGGCTGCCAGGTGTGTAAAATAGTAGTAAATCAGAAATAGTTCCGATCAACAGGTTTACCACTCAACCAGAGAACCAAAGCAGACTTTGATGGACAGTTCCTGCTAACCAATCACCTTGATGGAGGAGGTGTAGGGCACACGGATTTCCTCAGTGTGATTGGTGAAGAAGCTGGGAGGCGTGGCCTGTATCTCCCATGGCCGGGGGGCGGTCTGGGTGTAGAAGTCAGCTACCTCACCTATAAGTCATACAAGACACCAACCTGTCAATCAAAATACCAGTCCTAACAAGCATGCTTTTGTTACTTTAGAGTTAGTTACTCTTTATACTGTACATAGTGGACCAAGAAACAGCAATGGAAATAGTCACACAGGGCCATCATTGTAGGGGCGGTGTTAAATCTTTGACTGTAATGGGGACACTGACTATTCTCCTTGAGATACAGAACAGCTTTATATTTGTGTTTAGGCTCTTGGGAAGCAACACAGGTGACAAACAACAGCCAGTGCAGCCAGAGTAACCTTTGTCGTAGCCAAAAATCAAAACCAAGGATAACAATGAACAGGTGCCAGAGATCAGGAGGGAAACAATGACGAGGAGCCTCTGATCACCTAAAGCAGGCGTGTCCAAACTGTTCCACAAAGGGCCGGTGTGGCTGCAGGTTTTTGTTCCAACCAACCAAGAGCACACAGTTTGACCAATCAACTCTCTGAAGACTGAGATCAGTTGATTAAATGAGTCAAGTCTGGTGTGCTGCTGCTTGGTTGGAAGGAAAACCTGAAGCCACACCGGCCCTTTTTCAAAGGACCTCTCACAGTAAGGCCAAACACCAGCTTGGCTGGGCTGAAACCAAGGGATTCTTGGGTCACTTCTCTTGCTGCAAAAAATAAACCCAGAGCTCTTAAAGGCCTCCAAACAGGTGCCAGAAATCAGGAGGGAAACAATGAGGAGGAGCCTCTGATTTAGAGAGATTAGAGACAACTTAGAGAGATTAGCCTTGGACATAACATACGGTAACAGAGGCCAAAGGATAGGACTGTCTCACTCTCTAGACATTACAATAACATAGAAGCCTCGACAGTCATACAACAATGTTGCAACACTAAGGCTAAATTAATTAAGGACTGATTTAATGTGACAAAGAGCAGTATAAGTTACTTAGAAGGGTTAAAAGGGGAACTCTGTTATATGTATCAAATCTTTCACAATGGAGAGCTTAAGACATTCGAACAACTAAGCCAGGAGTTTACCCTTCGACTGAATTTTTTTTTTTTTAGATATTTACAGCTTTATAGGCATTCTCTTACAACACACAAGGAATGTGAAAAAGTGAAAAAGCTGACTCCAATCCAAAAGTTCTTTATAAAACTGCAAGCTGGAAATGAAGTCAAAAAAGTATGGGAACTGGGAACAATGTGAGATGGGACAAATTGCATATGCAATAAGGCTACAAAGACCCACATTTATAAAAAGGTGAATTTGTTGTGTTTTGTAGGAGAAGTGTATTTGTGATGTATTTTTATTAATCTTATTTATTATTAATTTATTATTTTGTGTGTTTTTATGTATTTATTTAAGTATGTTGTTTCATTTTATCCGTGTAGGTATATATTGATGTAGATATCAAAGCAGCTGTAAATTTGTGAAGTGAAATGTAAAAATGGATGTCTATGTATGGAGCGAAATGTTATGATGAAAATAAAATTTGAGTGAAAAGAGCCATTTCCCCTGTTAATGTCACAACGAGGTGATTGTTTTGTGGGTTTGATGTCCTGACAGTAATGGATTACACTTTAAAACATGCTAGTAAACTGTTCAGCAATGATGCCATTTTTAATCTGACTTCTGAGCTCAGACTTAGGTTCAGATTAAACAAATGTTTACCTTCATGAGGTTTGTGGGCCCACTCAGTTGACCTGGACTCGGTATACGTCTCCAGCCGGTACTATGAAAATAGAAATAACAACAGAAATTTTAGAATATAAAAAGTAACAGATAAACCCAAAGATAATAATAACAGAACCATTTACAGCAACAATTCATTTCAAAAAGTTAAAGAGATAGAAACATGCTCCAACCAATCAGTCAATATGCATTAGAGATAACTTGATTTTGATCTGACATTTTGCTGATAAGCATTTTCAGTTCAGGTGAATAAATACACAAACTACAGACCTTTGTCAGTACAGAATACAGAGTAAATTTGAATGCAACGCAAGTCCAGCTGCACTCCGACAGCAGGAAGTGTTTGAACTGCTAACAGCTGGTGAGCACAAGGAGAGGAGTTAGTATTCCTCAAGCAGTTCAAGGTTTTGTTAGAATAAACAACTTTCAAGGAATGCAATTGCAGTGTAAACCAGAGTCTAAATCTGATCACCATCTCACTTAACTTTTATTAACAACAGAAACTAGTTTGACTGTGGAGACTTTTAGTCTAACATAGAGGTTTTCAAACCTGCCAGTACCTCATTGTTCCTTTTCCTGTCTTTTTGTGTCTCCGCCTACCACCTCCTCTTTTCCTTTCTAACTTCTCTCCTTGTCTGCCACCTCTTTTCCTTTCCCATCTCTGCCATTCCTTTCCTATACCTTCCCGGGGGGTAGATGGGAGAGTTGTATGGGAGGTGTGGTTGGTTGTGGACACCTTTACTCCCTTTACACCTGTACTCCTTCCTGAGGAACTCAGTTAAGTCCAGAGATGATACAGAGTATATTTATCATCATCTCTGCTCCATTAAAAACACCAGAACTTGCCTGAGAATCATCAAAATTTTAAGTTTCCTTCAATATCAAAGTAATGTGGTAATAGCTGTCTGTAACATCCATGGGTACATTGCAAACAAGAACTGCTAATAGCTAATTTAGCATGCCATTTTAAAACTCAAGTTGCAGCCAGCAGCTGACTAACTTCATAAAACATCCCAAATAGAAGTAACACAAAGAATAACAAGGGAGGAGCCGGACGGGGTGACTGAGTTCAGATACGATGTCTATGACTATGTAGTGAAAGCAGAAGAGCAGCTTCAGTCCTCTGCCATTGCCTGCACATGATGCATTCAGGCACTCTTACGTAATGTAAAGAAAATACACTTTAAGTGTATAAATCCACTTTAAGTCGCTGCCACATGCATATGATCTAAGTGAAACTCGAGTTGCTGTGTGGCCTGTGTGGACAGATGGATTGACTAAAATAGAAACATTTCTACTGCAGACACACGCGAGACATGCAAGAAAAAAAAATGTAGATGAAAAAAACTGAATTCAGACACAAGTTTCAGGCACCAGGATTCTGAGGTCACATGACAGTCATGTGCAAGTCATTAGAGTCACATAATTAAAGTGTTTATAAACTGGTGTAAAGTGACGCCATCCTCTGTGTGGAAACATCCAGTCCTTTTGAGTGCGGAAGGACTCAACAAGTGGGTCATTTTAATAAAGGAGGCTGACACCGACACCCTCTGGTATGTCCCCTGGTATGTACATATGATCTGTGTCTATAGATACGATCTGAATCAGGAAAGACTCATGTCAGGAGTAAATGTCATCAGATTCCTTAGACTGCATTGTGAGCATGGTTCACATGGTGATCGGATCCCGGGAGGTGTTAGTGATTGGACACATTCTTAAATCAAAAGTTTAGATTTAACAGGGTTTATGCAGGAATCCTGAGGTTAAATTTAATACCATTTAATATCTTCTAAATATTTTTTTAAAACCTCAATGTAACTTGCTTCTAGTCATATAGCAAAAACAGAATCGATAAATGGGAGGACACACACACTGTTACTGTCAGTCCCTTAGTTACACTTGGTCGTTTAGCTGATGCTTTCATCCAAAGCGACTTTCAGAGAAGATGCAATGGCTGCAGTGGAAGTTGAAGTTTGTGCTAGGACTCTGTTGGACTGGTTTACTGGACATACTAGCAGCACAGAAATTTGATATTAATGGTTGCTCTCCCATCAAGTTTTGAGTCAACTGAACACTGTAGATAGATCCATCTACATAATTTCAGTTACGCTAATGACACAACGCCTACGAGTTCAGCACCACTCCACACATAACCATGTTCTCTGATGAAGACATCAAGTATACTTGACCAACAGTGTTCGATTGACACTTTTCTTTTTTGTCTTTTCACTGTAATTTTCAGTCAATGAAATCAAACTTTATGTTTCAAGCTTGTTTCAAGTTCCAGCAATCAATCATGTACAGAACCTTTCAGTATTCAGTGATTTTGTACTCACACAAACCACAAACGTCTTGAGACTCATTTCAAAGTTCCAGGGCGTTCCTGTTACCATATAACTCACAGTGCCAGAGGAGAAGGAACAACGCTGAGTTATATTTTTACACGATAATGTCTGGACAAAGTCCAGAGTAGAGTCGTTGTTTCACACATGTAGGACACAACAGGAGACTCTCTGTGCCAGACAAGTTCTCACATGTTGACTAAACTTTACAAACCTCAAAAGTCTCAAGAGTCTCAAAAAGACTTTTAACAAACAAACTTACAATAAATGCTGTTATCTTTGCTGTTATCATTGTGTGCTATTCTAAAATAATACCTTGCAATCAGACATTTAATACCCTGTGGAGACCCTGTTTAAATGCGTAAATGAGACATTGTGTCATTCTAACTAATTCATGAGAAATCTACACATGGAAATAAACAAAGTATCATAAAATAAATGTGTCTTTTGGGCTTTTTATTTCCCAGTAAAAAGTCTAAATGGGGGCAGGGCAGAAAAATATTTCTCTCATTTATGCAAATTGTTTGTAGCAGTAGTTGTTGATGTATAAACTTGACCTTGGTTCACATGGTCAGGCAGAGCATGTTAGTGAGGTTTGATAGCAATGAATACATTCCACTGTGGCCACCTGTGACAGATAATAAATCAGTGTGGGACTGCCCCACTCAGAACATTTTCTGTTCTGACTGTCATGCATTTGTAGAGAAAATTTCAGCAACAAGTTGGTTATAACAGTTGTCCACACAGTGCTAAATCTATGTTTAGTATGTTACATTTTCTGTTAATTAATTACAATATTAATTGATCCTGGTTTAATTTGAATTTTTAATTTGAAGAACAAGTTATTCTGTTTCCAGAGAATGTAATAACAAAACTACACCAAAACGAGATAGTCATTATAACTATTACTGTGGATGGTATACATCATAAAACAGTTGCATATGTGGCTATGATTCTATGTATACTAGATGCAGTTTTTGAATTCTGAATTTCACTGCTGGCTCAAAGAATACTAATTCATATTCTTGTGATACAGATCAAGATGTGGTCTTAGTTATGAGCCGGGTCTGTCAAAGGGAAGCTTTCTGTGAACCAATCAGTGATCTGTATTAGATCAGCTGATACCAGCCCTACAGAACATGACAGGAGCATCATTAAGTATCAAACACATCACAGAGAGGGTAAACATCAGATTACCCTGTAGGTGTTGAATGGCTCCATGCTGGTGATGACTCCATCTTTGGCAGGAGCGCTACTGTAGCAGCACTGAGAGGACGCATAGCTCTTGAACGCCTCAGAAGCCACATCCTCTGACAGAGATGGGATGCTACAACACACAGAATCATATCATGAGTTAAACCAGAATGTTTTCTGTAGCCTTTTCTAATCTAGCAGAGAAACACAAGCACCCTGCTAGCTGGGACTGGGTCAGGTCTTACCTCCAGTCATCAGGTACTGGGCCAGGTTGTGGCGGGGCCACAGGCTGCATGGGCACAGGAGGGGGCAGGAAACCTCCACCTGCAGCAACAACAACAAACTTTGGTTGCTGCAAGAACATGAATATTACATTAAAAGTAGTGGATTGGACACCTCTTACCTCCTCCTATCACAGTGCCTTCATAGCCAGGCACGTTGCCAAACATTTCAGCCGGAGGGGCAGTGGCAGGGGGATACATGGCTGGAAAACAACAACAAGAGAAAACAGTTCATATAGAGTTAGAGGAGAATACTGAAGGAGAGAAAGAAGGAGCAAAGAAGGAGGAGGAGGTCACGTAGGGGTGGTATAGGAAAGGAAATCCAGAGATAGGAAAGGAAAAGAAAAGAGGTGGTAGACATGGAGAGATGGTAGAGAGGAAAAAAGGAGATAGAGAAGGTGGCACAAAGGTGGTAGGAAAGAAGAAGAGGAGACGCAAAAGTACAAGAGGAGGAAAAGTGAAGAGGAGGACAGAAGAAGTTAAGGAGAGGTAGAAGAAGAGAGAAGGTAGAGAAGGAGGCAGAAAAGGAATAGAGGAGGTAGGAAAGGAGGAAACAGAGACTGAGAGACAAACTGGGCGGAGAGATCACGTCACATTTTGCCGCATATTACCTCTACCATGTTACACCTTAAATTACTCACATCAATACAAACCACTTTATTTTAACGTATAGTTCATATCGTTCCTCTATTTTTAATTTATTTGTAATGTCTATATGTTTGAACAAAAAAAACAACTAATTACATTATGCACGGTTATTCGCTGTGGGGATGGGCCAGTGGAAGACAAGACCTAATCAATCTGGTGCCATTGAATAGATAGATACATCAAACAATTCACATGATTAATCAATCAATACAGCTGCAAACCTAATTAAGTTAATTAACTTTAGTTAAAAACAGACTTCCTTCAATACTAAAATTCCAGAGAAATCCTAACATCTTAAGTTTAAAAGCTTTATTCATTTCTGAAAAATTTAAATGGTCACCGAGAACCTAAAGACAGGTTTAAAGTTAGTCTGAAGCCTGTTTGTGTCTTTATAAAATGTGCGTGCGTCTGTGCAGGCGTGTAGACGTACTGTACGTGTCAGCCCTTATCCTGTAGCAGCTGGGTGGTGTGGTGGTCAGCACAGTGACCCGTGTAATGTTGTGTCCTGCCGTGTTTTTTTTATTCTTACCTGCGCTGTTCATCCTGTTGATCTTCGATCTGCTCGGTATTAATAAATGTGGAAAATCTCTCTGCGTTAGTTTCACACGACCGCTACTCCAAACAGCGACAATTGAACAGGCAACTTCCGGTTGAAACTTCACAATAAATGTCTTTGTAATCGGTAAACTTTTCAGCTTTCCTACTTGTGATTTTCACTGTTTAGTTTTAAGTTTTCATACCTAAAATGTCTGATATATGTGGAGAAATAAATACAGATGATAAATATCACTACATTTCTACTACTACCTAATATCCAACGTTAAATGATAAAATTAGGAAACTTAAATTAAGGTAGATTCATGTCATAACAAATATTTGAATGTGAGATGCAGTCTGCATGCTGAAATTGTAACCCAAGTTACAAAGTTGTTTTTTTTTTACTAATGCAAAATTTCAATCTGAAAGGTCTTCATCTTGCACATATCTGTGTAAACAGACAACACATAGATATAGACAAACACAAAATAAATGCTCAACTTACAATTACAATTATACAAAATTAACACCCTAAATTTGTTATGCACTGAAAGAAACACACAATGGGATATTGAGACTGTATGCAAGCATAAAGAAAATACAGCAAGGTATATTTCAGTCACTCATTTACAAAGTCAAAAGTAAAAGATCAGTCAAAACTATCTGAAATTAAAGGTAACCTTTGTAAGAACTGGCAACTTCTCTCGCTTAGGATGGGCTTCAGCCTCCACACAACCCTGATAAGGATACGTGGTTAGAGAAAATGAATGGGATGTATGGTAAACTATGTAAAATGTCATAGCAGAATACACGTTTTGCCCAATTTGATTGATATGAAAATGGAAAAAGATTCTCTGCAGACTTTTCTAGTGTAAATTAAATCTCCAACTAGAAAGATTATTATTACCCACACTGAACATTACAGTATTGTAATATCTGTTTTTATTTCCTTGGTTTGACAGATTATAACTCTGGCATTACTGGACCACCATCCAATAAAGAATATGAATCATCATTAAGAATAGGCTTTTATTTTGAAAGACATGGACGTAACCTTTGTTGACGTGACGTTCGGGTAACTTGTCACGTAGTCTGCTGGAATGTGAGCCACGCCCATCTGGAATGGATTACAAAGCTGAGCCGCAAGGGCAGCAATTCCAGTAAAAATAGTTACACATGGGGTGGACAAAACACTATGAACACCTATAGGCTAGGCTGGACATAAGAAGATTTAGAGAACAATTTACGTGTGCTATTTATTGAACAGCTGAAGGAGACATTTTGGGTTTTTGCAGTATTTCTGCAGCATCCTATCCTGTCCTGCCCTGTCCTCATGGTGGATTAACAGATTTTATCTAAAGGAAGACTTAAATGTCAGGCCTGTGGCTGCTTGTCAAACATGTTCAGACACTTTGTGTCTCCTGGAGTGAAATGTTTCTCAGGTCAACAGAAATTAGCTGCTCTAGAGATCTTGGCAGCTGATATCATTTCATGCCCCCCCAGCCACCTTTAACAACCACACTGGAGGTCTCTCAGTTTCTCAGGTTGTTAACAGAGGATCAATATTATTACACACACAAAACATCAGATTGGGGGCAGTAAGCAGAGAGGAGTAGGCATCACATTTTATTCAGAGTTAGATGTTTGAGTGTTTTTGTAGTTTGTGTCTGATCAATTCTATCTATTTGGAAAGGGCTCAGGGCCAGATGAACTTATGAGAGAGAACGCAGAGCAAAAACAAACTGTATGGTGAGCTCTCCAGTTCCTCCTCCTTTTCAAATAACAGGTATTTGCATTGTGTTCGTTTAAATTATAATATTTACTTAGGGCAGCATGGTGGTGCAGTGGTTAGTACTGTCACCTCACAGCAAGAGGGTTCCTGGTCTGAACCTCGGCTGACTCTCACACAAAGTCAGCTGAAATAGGTTCCATCCCCCTGTGACCCTGATAAGGGTCTACAGAAAATGGTTGGATACTTACTTACGAAGATGTAAAAATACAAAACCTGGTCTTAAAGGCACAGTGTGTAAGATTGGGGGTCTCAGGGTTTCAGAATAAGGCAGACATGAAATATAATAATGCATGTAAAATCACCTGAAAATAAGAATATTTTTGTTACTTAAAAATTAGCCAAACACCATGTTTCTAGAGTAGCCCAGGATCTGGTGCTGGAACTAAAGTAACTAAAGTAAGTAACTAAATACATTTGTTCAAGTACTGTCATTTTAAAGGTCCAGTGTGAGAGGTCAGATTTAAGGGGCTTTATTTAGATAATAGTTGGTTACCATGAGCTTTTTATAGCTACAGAATCTGAGGGTCCTCTTCTACCCGCCATGTTGAACTGCCATGTTTCTACATTAGTCCACAACAGCTAGACCTAAACAGGGACCTTTCATATCCAACATACTTCCTCCATCACAAAAGGAGAGAGTGAAATGAAGGGGTAGCACAACTACATCACTAGGTGCCACTAAATCCGACACACTGGACCTTTAAGTACAATTTTGACATACTTTACCTTGATGTTTTTTTTCGGTGGACATAGAGATCCCACTTTAGAAATGTAGATGTTAGTGTATATAGATGTATTTGTAATATTTTCAGAATTTTCTAACACATTGATTGAATGACAGTGATTGATGCCAACCTGCAAGCTGCCCTTTAAAGACTTTCTCTATCATGTTGACATTTAAGCTTCATTCTTCAGACTACAACAGCTAAAAAAAAATGCTTAAGCTACATTCAGATATACTCCTTTGTGTCACATCTTTTTGAAAGGTTAAAATAATATTTTTTTCTTAAGTTGAAGCATGGAGGCGTGCTGCACACTGTGACTCAGCAGAAAAGTGGCAGTGGCACGGGATGGTCGTCCATTATTCAGGTGATCGGTGGTTTGATCCTCTGGTTCCTCTATTCTGCATGCCGAAGTAATCCTTGATCAAAGATTCTTTTCATTATTGGCTTACTGTGATGTTGCAAATGGAGCTGCTGTTATACAAGAACTAATGAGACCTAATCCGACAATAAAGTATTTTCATCATCATTTGGGATATCTGCACAGTAATTTAGCTAAACATGAACATTAAACCAAATTAATGAATGTTTTAAAACTAGATTTTGTCACAGGACTTGTTTCAGGCAATTTAAACAAGTCTGAACTCAACAGAATAATCAAATATTTCTGACCTTTAACATTCCTGCCTAAAGTTCATGGTCTGTTGGAGGGGAATTAGGCAATGGATTCAGGCAACATGCTTCAAAGCCTGGATGCAGCGTCAGGCATGCTATGTCAGGTCTGTGGGTGAGGTTTTCCACCATGGCCCAAGAAGGCATCCACCCCCCTGAGGACAATGCAACTATTTAGGATGTTTTCATAGTGTTTTGTCACGGTGTAAATACAATATGGACATTGTCTAACAAATCCTTCAACTCTGACAAAAAAAGAAGAAAATAAATTGTGGAATTTTCTGGAAATAAAGAACTGCAAAATCTTTTTTTCTGTTTTTTTCAACTAAAAATGAGTATATTTTTAGGTTGCAATCATTTGTATTTAACTTATTAAAAAGCAAGTTTCAAGCACTACAAACAGGACAAATATCACTGTAATAATATCTAATTAAACTGCATGATGTTTAAAGAGTAGGCGGAGACTGGCCATCAAAAATGTCTTTTGTGCACGACACTTGAAATAATAAATTTCAATTTTTTAGAACAATATAATTAAGTCTTTTATCATTATATTGTATTTAGAGACTCACTTTAGAACTTATAAACAGAGTCTTTTGACTAGAAGCAATGAGTTGAATTAATGTCCTGCTACCTGTTCCATAAATACAATTAGAATAGGAGACTTCCCAGCATGCATTGCTAAAGGATGGGGGTTCAAACTCTCCTTTAATGATTGTACATTTGATCAGCTGTTTATTGCTATTGTCTAAATATCATGTTTTAATTGCTATATAGATTTTTGAAATGTCCTTTTAGTTGTTTTGTTTTTTTAATCACTGTTTAACAACATTAGCAGACGTCATCCAGCCAGCAGGGGGAGTGAGAGTCTCACACACACTCAAACACACACTGCTGCCAGGGCCTTCAGTTTACATTCCTGTAGTTCTTGGCAGTGTCAGTGTGTGTGTGTGTATGAATCAAGAGGTAGAGTTACAGTGCTGAGGGTTTTACACTGAACCAGGGACAGACAGAGAGGAAACTGTGCAGTTTAAATAAACAAAGGGGGGTGTTTGATTTTCTGTGTTCTCTGCTCTGCCTCTGTAAATCAAACTCACCTCAAAGGAGCTGAAATGTTTGAAATGTAATTTAGAGTAATGTTCAGCTCAGTCACGGTGTATTCAGACACAGATACTCCACAGAGTGTGTCTCTGAAGCTTTCAGGTTTCTTTACAGCTTGTATACATATATTAGCAGTATACAGTATTTACTTTCTTATTATGCTGTTTACAGTTTTTCTTCTTTGAGAAGAATACTTTGCAGTATTTTTATGTGAAATGAAACTCCTGTTAGGCCTGGGCACAGGAGCACAGAATTAAGGTGGCGTTCACACCTGAAGTTTGCAAAAAATAAATAAATAAATTGTTGCTTTTGGTTCCAGTCTGATTCGTGTTCACCATAAGCTGTATAAAAGAAGTGTAAGTTTGTGAAATGAATCCAATGCCTGGGTACCTTAAATGTGCATTCTTTCCAATGGCCAGCAGTGGGCAACTACACTGGTGGCAAAAAGAAGTAAGAAGTCTATGAGAACATGACTCGACTTTTCACTTGATTTATTAGCCCTGGAAACATTTCTTAAAGAGTTTATAGACAGGATCGCTAGTTTAGAGTCTCCTTCAATATAGCATGATGTTTGTTTTGTAAATAGTGGTCCCATTTTCAGCAAAATAAACAATAAGCAGGGTATGTTTATCAGGCAAAGGATAATGGAATCTAAAAGAATTTAAAAAGCTGTTAACTTGTTTTGCGTTTTCCTGTGTGGTACCATGTGTCATTGGGAAACTCATTTTATATGAGTTTATATGTATATTTTATAGAAATATACACTATTGCCTAGACAGATGCTAAATTCACATATCATATAAAATAAAATCCTGTGGTTGGTCCACTTAGCTTTTACACAAATAATAAATAAGACTACTTAAAACAATCTGATAGATGGTAGTTAACACCAACATAAAGGCCTCCTTGGAAACCAATATATTACTGAGCTGCCATCAGAAGAGCAATGAGCTGTTGTAATGTCAGCTGCAGACATGGACTCTCATTTGGGTAAAATGTCCAGCTGAATGTCTATTACAGTCCATATCCTGTAATTTCCCAATGGTTAAAATGCCGTCTGGTACGATAAGTTAAATAAATTACAGAGGAGCACAGTGAGGATTTTATTCCCCACCTCCCCATGGTAATTTTAATCCCATCTGAATGGGGCATTTGTCCCCTGTTATTCCTGAGTTAAAACACTAGGATAGTTCTCCACTGCCAGCATTGTGGTCTTACTGGATTAAAGAAATTAAACCTGAATGAGCTACTCGTATTTATTGTGTTACATATTTCAAGTGGTTCACTAACAAGTGAAACAAGTGGTAATATTTTCATTTATTTTCATCTGCCAGTTTTGCAGCCATATTTGCATCATGTCACTTGTACAGACCAGTCACACAGTCCATGTGGTGTATTTTTTTAGCTGCCCAAGTGTATATGTGTTAGCCACAAGCTAATGACCCACATTAGCCCAAAGCTGCTACCTGGAACTAATTTTCAACAAAATCATGCTTGTGCCTCATCCTCACTGCTGGAAATAAAACAACAGAAGGTCAAACAATGTTAAAAATCTGTCATCAGCCTTTATCAAATTTGCTTCACAACTTTTACACCTCGAAGATGAAACACTGAGGACAATTTTATAATGTTTCTATTCCCAACAAATTCAGAAGGGAGCTGAACTCACAACTTTGAGCCTCTGCTCCTCCTCCACTGAGAGGATGTTTACACATCACTGTGTGTGTGTGTGTGTGTGTGTGTGTGTGTGTGTGTGTGTGTGTGTGTGTGTGTGTGTGTGTGTGTGTGTGTGTGTCATCCGGGTTGAGCAGAGTCATGCATTTTTTCCATTACCCTCATCAAATCAATGTTAAGCACTCTTCGTCCATCTACTGTCCCTGTACAACCACAGAGTGTGCATGTGTCACCAAAATACAGATCAATAAGCAGATAGGATATTTGATTGGTAAAAACTGGGACAACCAGTCTGCCACATGTGATTTTCAGATAAACTGCTGCTGATTCAAACCAGTTTGTTGTTATTTCACAGCAGCTGAGCTTCATTTCTGTTCATCTAAAAAAAAAAAAAGACAATCCCATCAACAAAGACGGGATTGTTTGCCATAAAATTTTATACAGACACTTACGCCCCCCTCAGGATGACTGTAATAACTTTTCATCGGGTGTCATTATCATACACAATATGAATATGGACATAGTATCTGTGATCACCCACAGGTTTCTGAAGAGCCGTATGTGAAGCTCACAGTGTAGTGGCTCTGGCCATTGCCACCTTGCCAGTCCCGCCTCCGCTGCCTCCCGACTAACGCAAAAATAGCCAAAGACATCATCAGAGGACCTGAGACGGTTTTCTGAGCTCGTGCTCACTAATAACTAACTTTAAGCTTTAATATAATTCGAACAGGAAGTCCACCATTGCTATAACATACTCTGTAATATCACTGCTAGTATGGGAACGCAAGATTGTCACCATAGACACCAGATCAAAAAAAAAAAAAGTACACTGTGAAATAGAGGAAAGATTACCTGGTAGTGACAGGGATTATTTAGCATTCTGCAAACTTATTTGGCAAGTGCTTGAATGTTACACGATCATTTATATGCAAAAGTTCTGTATTGTAGGTTACTTGATAAACTAATGACAAGTTGTACTTTGTGCTTCCTGCTAATTTGAGCTAAATAAAGATTGTGAACATGGTAAACATTTCATGTTAGCATTGTTATTCTGGGTCGGTTAGTATGCTAATGTTAGCATTTAGCTCAAAGCACTGTACTTAGTTACAGTCTGACAGAGCCACTAGCATGCCTGCACACTCTTACGCAAAACTAAGGGCCGATAAGTCAGCTGATGATCAGGCTGTGAGTGGTTTCCAACAGGATTTGAATGCAGCCTGGGAGTCTAAACTCAGGGCAGAAAAGTTCTAAAAGTCCCATCCATCAGCCAAACGCTCGGCCTGTTTTCTGTCAACCCCACGGAGGTGTCAACACACAACCCTGTCGTCGTGACGACCGCTCAGTAAACCGCCTCTTCTTCCACAGTGGCTAACGGACATGTCACCATGGCAACGGTAAACATCCAGGAGGCCTGGGGGCTGATGTTGTGACCTGAGTGTGTTTATATGAAGGGAGAACACAGAGATTTGATCCTTGCTGCTCCTGCAGAAAAAAGATTTCAACAACAACAAAAATTATTATTATTATTATTATTATTAACATTATTAGTAATTTTACAGTACGCTGTGAAATACGTAAGGTAAAATGACAGAAACACTAAATACAAGTAAAACATTTAGTAATTTAAGTAGAATTAATTAAAATGAAGGGCAATTTACTTTATAATTAACTACGTTTGTAGTTTGTAGGCTGGACATGGAAGACATACAATCAACCTAACAGAAGGTAAAGGTCAGTGTGTAACATTTAACAGGGTTATAGAATAAACTATTCAATAATATGTTTTTATCAGTATATAATCATCTGAATATAGGAATATTTATGTTTTTGTTACCTTAGAATGAGTCTTTTATATTTACTGATGCCGTGGGTCTTCATCCACTGAGTCCGCCATGTTCTCCATTTCTACAGTAGCCCAGAACAGACAAACAAACAAACACTGACTCTAGGCATTTTTTTTTTCTTTTTTGGATCTGGCCCATGTCACACCCACCGTAGTTTCTTCTTCACACTTTGAGCGTGGAGGGTGAGTGGAGGGGGCTGCACTCCGCAACTACACCACTAGATGCCACTAAATCCTACACACTGGTCCTCGGAGAAAAGCTGCTTCTCATAAAAACTGTCACCAGCTTGTTTTCAATGTTATTACTGAGAAAGGTCATAGTTTGTACTGTCTGATTAGCACTCAGCACCAACAGAAACTGACAAAAATCTGACACGTCTAGCTGAGACTGGACAGTCACTGTTTGAGGTGTTTCCTGAGCAGTCAGTTGTAGATCTTTAAAAAAAAAATGCATAAGAAATGAATGAAAAGTAATCAAATAAATTGAAATTAAATTCATATTTATATCATATTAGTCTGTAAAACATGATTTTGAGAGGACTGTTCCTTTAAGACTTTATTCTGCACAGTGTTGAACTGAACACAGTAGAAACCTCAAGAGAAGAGCACAGTGGACACATTGGAAACTAAAAGACATCCTGTTCACCTGTTCACAAACACACACTAACACACAGACAACTGAACACATATCCAACCTTTAACCCTACAGTGAAGATCCACAGTCAGTTTTTTTTTCTATTTAGGTCACCTGGAGGAAAAATCAAAAAACAAAAATGTTGAGACCAAATGGTCAAAAAGAGGAAAATTAGTTGGTCACAATGATCACAACGACGTACGTACAGCACATCACTGTCTGCTGACCCTGTACGTGACAGGTCATTTTTGTTGTCAACTCGCTGAGTGTGAGAAGAACCGCAGACGTCATCGTCCACTATATCACAACCAGAGCCAACTTCAACAAAGTCAAAGAAAGTGGTGGACATGTGTCTTCAGAGGACTTTTCAGAGGACGGCCAGGTCGTGGCAGCTCTTGGACCGCACCTTGACTGCCATGCGTTGGTTGTTGCGTGCTACCAGTCGGTCCAGGAAACGGCGAGCCTTCTGGGTAATGCTCTCTTTGCGTTTGTAGATGGAGCGTCTGCGCTCGACGACCTCGCTGCCGTCCCGACGGAGGCGGATCTGACGGACCACGCCCTCGAACAGCTCGGATACATTGTGCTGCAGAGACGCCGACGTCTCAATGAACTTGCAGTCAAACACTACAGCACACGCTCTGCCCTCTGGGAAAAAAACACAAAGGGAATAAATTTTCTATCAGCATTAGCATTTCATATCCATATCCCCTGTGACCTTTAACCCCACCTTCCACAGCAACTTCTCTGGACCGGACTAGGTCGCTCTTGTTGCCCACGAGGATGATGGGAAGGTTTTCAGCCTGTCGGGCACGTCGCAGCGTGATACGGAGCTCAGAGGCAGAATCGAAGCTGGAGCGGTCGGTGACAGAGTAAACGATGACATAAGCACTCCCAACTTTCAGACAGTCGTCCTGGGAGGAGCTGTCCTCGCCCTCCTGACAGGAAGAGAGACATCATCACAGAAGAGGAGGTGGAAATACTAATCTGATTATTCCACTATCTGCTATCTAACACCTCAGCCCTATTCATTTGTTGCTCCAAAGAAAGGCCTCTCTGTGGTGAACCGACAATATAAAATATGGACATCATATCTGTGACATCACCCTCAGGTTTCAGAGCTTAGCTTAGTGTGGTGGCTCTGGCTGCCGCCATCTTGGCAGTCCTGCCTCTGCCACCCTCCCCGCTAATCTGAAAATGGGCATAGATGTGAATCCTGGGTGGAGCTGAGGTGGGCTGACCATGTGACACGTGCTTTGGTGAACCAGTAGAAGGCTTTTATTGTGAAGGAGCAACAGGAAGTTTGTTAGATACCACAATTTAGACACTTTTTTGTCGGTGTTAAGCTGGCCACTTGAGGCTGGCTGCAGAAGTGAGTCAGTCTCCATAAGGCACCATATTAAAATGTACAACTTCACAGAAGAAATGTTTACAGCCTGGTACAAAAAAACAGTGTTGGTCTCTACAGTTAATTTCGCAAAATTAATAGCATGGCCCCATTGACAGGCAGGTAAATGCCATAATAGATGGTTTATTAAAGCACCTAGGCACATCTTTGCCAATATTTAGCTGGATATTTTTTAGCTTCAAAATAGTGCTCCAGAAACTACTGGTGACATCACTCAGGCTCTGTCTATTCTTATACTGATATTGGTGTTAAGATGTGGTGGTGTTAAGGTTGGTGTGATCCAATTGCTTGGAAATTCAACATTTGTAATTTGTAATCCAAATGAAAATAGGAAACAAGGTCTCTTGGTAAATGGCGTTTTGTGATCAAAATAATATGTAGATTATCTGTACCAGTTTATCGTTCTCCCAGGTATCCATGACGATGAGTGTGGTTTTCTCTCCATCTACTGTAAGGGTCCGCTCGTACGTATCCTCTGTAGCAAACAATAAATACAAATAATAATCAACAAGACTTAAGCTTATAGCAATGCTTTGAGCTAAATCATAATGTCAGCATGCAATGGAGAGTTCAGTGCATTGTCAAGGGCACCTCGGCAGTGCCCAGGAGGTGAACTGGCACTTCTCCAGGTACCAGTCTACACTCCATACTGTGGTCAGAGCCACCCACTACTTCCCAAGCCAAGTCCCTATGGACTAAGCTACTGTCCAATAGTTGTTGAGATTTTTCAAAATGGAAGTGCACAGCAACTGACCAATATATTCATCCCAGGTGCCACGACCCGAGCAGACTAAAATCAATAAACAAAATGGAGGACCAACAACAAATGTGTTATAAACATCAGCGACAACACAGTTAATAATCTGAAACAAACAGGAGCATTTGGAATGAGCAAAAAACAACAAGATCAATAAAAACAAACCTGAAAACTAGCATCAGACAGGCTGTGCCCCCTCACACCATGTCAGACTATCAAGGATCAATACAGGTTGTCAATCATGGCCTCGGGCCAATCGACACGTGACACAAGAGCTAATCGATGGAAGTTAGGTCAGTCAAGGTTGCGATCATAACAAAGTCAGAGACAGAAACCGAGCACTGATCTGTTGAGGATGAATGAAAGCTACAACAATCATTGAAGGGGTTCTCACATGATTGTGTCTGTCACTTCACTTATAAAGTTGTTGAGACTTGAGAGAGGAAATCTGTGCAGCAAAGGTCACTGGCAGAGTAACACTAACCATGATCAGTAAACTGATCTTAATGTGGAAAATCAGAAGAGTGATGGAGTGCCTTGGTAGCCGAATGGTTACAGTGACTGGCTGCATGGCCGACTACCCTTCTTCGTTTTCTTCATCACTATCAAATAAAGGCCCCAAAAGACAACTTGTGAAGTGATCACTCATGAATAAGACTACAGTGTGTAGAATTTGGTGGCATCTATTGGGTGAAATTGATTGCAATCGTCCCCTCACTTCATCATACCATTGCAAGGGTGTTTGAGAAACTAAGAAACTCACGAAAAGCTCTGTGGGGTTTCTAAGGAATCAGAACCAACCAGACCAGGTTTATTTAGGGAATTTTCAAAGTTGTAGCTAGTTGTTTGTTACATTCTCCCCTTGGTTCGGTTTCATCTTCTCCTTCCTAGGATGAAGAAGAAACAACAGTGGCCAGAAAAATATGAAAGGTACTATCTAAAGCCAGAGTTTGGTTTGTTTGTTCTGGGCTACTGTAGAAACCAAAGAGTAAAAATAACAAATCACTTCCAGGTACCATGAGCCACCATGAGCTACAAGAACAAGTGAGTGTGTTGAACTAAGCAAAAGCATTTTATTGCACTTGCAGTCAAATATTTGTTTTAAAAAACGGTCAAACTAGATGACCTAATCAGGCGACATCCCACCTCCAGGTTGTTCATCTTTCTCTGTGATTCCAGCAAAGATTCCTGCGAGGCTAGTCTTTCCGACACCATGGTCGCCTAGCAACACCACTCTGTAAACACAGTCCGAGTCACTCTGCGAGTCATCCTCCGAGTCTGAACTCCACTGGGCGCGGTAGTGGAGTGACTTGTCTCCAGGATGGTAAGATGCCGACTGTCCCAGAGGAGGGTGGCTACGCTGGGTGCGGGGCTTCTCCGGGTTGGTCTGGGCGCTGGGGGTGGGCAACCGAGGGTCTCGAGTCCAGGACGGGTGCTGGCAGAAGTGAGCAGGAGGAATCGGTGTGCTGCCACGCCGCCGCAGGGGCTCCTTCTCTCTCTGGGTGTTGAGGGTCATGTTGCTATGGTAACGGCATCAGGGCAGGACAGGCCTGAGGAAGGACGAAGGAGGATTTTAAACTAAAATCTGGTCTTCAGAGTTCAGTGGTCAGTTTTTGATTTTCCAATATGCCTACTGTAACTTCTCACCTTATTGCAGTGATGTAGGAGTGTACTACAGGGTGTAGTTCGTACACTCTGACATCACTGCTGGGTATGGTTGCAGGTACAGAAGCCATTATGACATGACTTCCTGTTTAAATAAGAATACGTTAAATTACTTCCAGTGGTGAGAGTGCCTTCACTCAGCTGATTTTCTGCTTGATTTTAGGGTCAAAATACGCTGACCTTCACAACATGTATCAGGCATTTGATGGAAGATGTTAGAAGACTAGAGGAAAAGTTTATTTGTTCATCGCTGCATTCCCTGAGTTTTTAAACTTTGCTCTCTGATCCAACAGGGACAAGCTTGACAAAGTATATCAGACAGGATGAAAATACCAGGATAGAAAACATGTAGTATGACTGTTTACATTCTGATGTAGCAGGATCATGTACTGCTCTTCATTCTACCGCATATCACTACATCACACAAACTATGCTCTGTTCTGTGTTTTGCTTATGTGAAACTCCTATTATTCTTTAAGGAGGAACCTAAGATGTCACTTCTGGAAGATCTAACAAATGACATGATGAGAACTTTTTTTTAAAATTACTATTCTATCTCCATTAAAAAGTTAGTAAAACAAACATGTGTTAATCTCAAATAGATGTTATTTTGTTTATTTTTATTTTGTTTATTTTATTTGGTCGGTGACTGTTTTTGTCTCTTATCACATTGTCTATGGCAGGGGTGTCCAAACTGTTCCACAAAGGGCCGGTGTGGCTGCAGGTTTTTGTTCCAACCAACCAAGAGCACACAGTTTGACCAATCAACTCTCTGAAGACTGAGATCAGTTGATTAAATGAGTCAAGTCTGGTGTGCTGCTGCTTAGTTGGAAGGAAAACCTGCAGCCACACCGGCCCTTTGTGGTTTGGACACGCCTGGTCTAGGGGTGTTGTTTTAGCTGTTTAGCAATTGCCCCATGTACAAAGGCTCAGTCCTGGCCCTTTGCTGGATGTCATTCCCCATCTCTCTCTCTCTCTCTCTCTCTCTCTCTCCCTCTCTCTTTCCCCACATTTCCTGTCCTCAGCTGTCTCTACATAATAAAGCTTGAAAAAGTCCCAAAAAAGAGATTTGTCTGGAAACAGTTAGAAAGATATAGACCGCGAAGATTGATGACAGAAGGGCCAGAGGAATTTATTTCCGATATTTACATTGGGAGCACACTTCCTGTGACAGACTACATGCCTTTAAATCTATGATGACACTGAGCAGTATATGTTGTAAAGCTACTTGACAAAGGAACAGTGTGATTTCGTGCTAGTTTACACATACTGCATACCTTCAGTCTCTTACAATGAACAGTATAACCTGGGATCAAAATCAGTTGAAATTCATACAAAATTTACCAACCAGTGTTTAAAAAGACTGAATACAATTCACCACCCGTCAAACTCAAGTCTCAGGTCATGTCCTGGTTACGAGAAACCAAACGTACCCATGTACCCAGACCATTAGCATGCATAAAAGAGCACAGACACACAAATAAACCACCTACAATAAATAATTCAAGTATTTAAGGTGCTGAGTACGACAGTCAGTGATGGGGAGGTTGAGTCTTTAGTTTAACAGCTTAACAAATCTGACAAAAATTCTTCAAAATTTATTTTAATCACACGTAATTATGATCTAAATTTTCTGCTTATTTATCCACAGTGAACTACAAGCAACAGTCAGGAGGTCAAAGATCACAGGTCTCTTAAGTAAAATGTCACACATTAGTTTAAATCCGTCAGTGAACTACAGAAACAGAAACCAGAAAGCAAAGAAAGCACAAGAAACGTACATGACAGATGAGTGAAAACCACATCTTCCTGTATTGTATGAATGTCATCACATGTAAAATATCCATAGACATGTATGTCATGTGATATTAAATGTGAAATTGATATTTTTGCATGTAAAATATCTATAAAAAAACAAAACAAAACACATGTGCCAATAAAGTGTATATTTGTTTTTGGCCATTTCCCAAATTAAAAATAATAAATAATGTATGAAAACAAAAAGTTTTGCTGTTGTAAGAGACGGCTGAGGAATTCAAAGAAATAAAAACACCAGCAGAAAATAACATGCAATAGATAGAGTAACGTACCGTACACCCCATGAACAGCCTTGTTTCCGTCCAGCCTCAGTGAACAACAGTACTGAACTGAACCCTGTCGCTCTCTGTCTCTGTCGGTGTAACAGTACCCTGGTGCCACAGTAACCCGCCTGGAAAAAAAAGTTCCACAACAGCGTTAAAAATTCAGCAGTGGAATCACAGAGTTATCTACCTCCTTGTGTGTGTGTGTGTGTGTGTGTGTGTCAGTGACAGCAGAGGAGAAACAGATAACTGAGGAGGGAGTGTGTGTGTGTGTGTGTGTGTGTGTGTGTGTGTGTGTGTGTGTGTGTGTGTGTGTGCGTGTGTGTGTGTGTGTGTGTGTGAGTGTGGGGGTGTGTGTTTTATCAGTGTGGAGGGTGAGTTGGTTTAGGAAACATACTGGTCACTTCCGGTTTGACCCAGAGGAGACCGTTTGGTGTCATGAGACTGTTCAGTCAGGAAACAATACTTTACACATAAAATGTAAAACATAATAAAATGTTTGTCAAACAGATTATGGATGAACTTTATAGTCATCAAAAGAAACCCCCAAAATACAGAAAACACATGGACTGGATAAAAGCCTGTTTACTAACTAAGTGATGAGAGTAAAAAGAGACACTGATACTAGTTATCAGAGTATAACAGGCTAATGAAGAAAAAAGTAAATTAATTACTAAATGAGGTGCAGGCTGATGCAGTGCCATTTTTCGGGGTTTGCTAACTAGCAGACAAAGCACCACTTAACTAACCAGCAGCAGGACTGATTCAGTTTACCCAAATAGCTAATGAAGGACTGACTGATAAAGATACTAGTTTACCTGACGAAGGACTGACTGGCAAAAATGGCAATCAATGCATCCATGTTCCTCTGCATAGCTTTAAGCTAAACAGGTGAGTTCTATAAATATTCACCTTTAGTACAGTCATGAATGAGGAAATTATCTATAGAGACCCAAACAGTTTTTTGTATCAGGTTGTAAACATGTTTATTTCTGCTTTGAAGTTGGATATTTTAACCTGGGGACTTATGGAGACTGACTTGTTCTGTAGCCAGGCTCCAGTGGATGTTTGAGGAACTGCAGTTTTTCACACTGCCTTGGGCAAGTTCAAAAGTTTGAAAGGGTTGAAGGTTTATCAGATTGGAAGGGTCCAATGCCAATGAATGTTACTGTAGTCAATGCTGGGTGTGGAATTTAACCCATACTAGGGACGAAAAGTCAGGATATCTCAGCCTCTGCTGCACAGACCATTTTTTCAGTGTGATATAATAGAAGTGACATACTAGCCCTGAATCTGTACTATGAAGCCCTGATTCCCCAAAAGTCAGTCAAAAGTATTATTTAGAATAACACAATTTGGCTTTATCATAGTAGACTGTTTTCATTCTATCATTCTTAACTTGTCATACTTTTTTCTGGCAGAAATGGGTTTTCACAGTTTCCACTTGAGTTGAAATGGAAAATTAGATTAAAGAGAAACACACATCACTTCCTCTTTGTCAGGGTGAGTGCTCTTACTGAAACTCAACACATCACAACTGTTTAGAGTTTAACCACCCCCTCAGTTTAAAAGTTTAAATTTTAAGAGGAGGAGTTTCCTCCCAGATCGCCATCACTTCATCCAATCCACTGAGCCTTTCAGTTACCAGCACAGAAGCCAATCACAGATCATCAACCCTTTTTATCAGCACAACCAGCTTCTTATAGCTCCACCACCAGCAGTTCCATCACTCCCTCTGCAGGTGGACTGATAGTAGTGACTGACAGCTGAATTTTTCTGTCACCATGAGAGTAACTGACTGTTCACTGCCCCCTCTGTCTTTGTTTTGAATCACTGGTAACCTCACAAACTAATATCACAAACTGATAAGCTAGGATGAAACAGTAAGATGTTGTAAGAAACACCATCCTACATATGGGTAGAGTTGGGCGAGAGGTTTAGCAAATCTCTGATGTCTGATATTAACTGATGTCTAAAACTCCTTTAGCCCAGAAAAGACCAACATCTATTCTTATTCTTATTCTTATTACTAAACTATGCTTTAGTGTATAATCACATAATAATAATAATAATAATGATTTTCTGGAGCGCTTTTCTAGATATTTAAAATAAATAAATAGTACACTGAAAACATATTAGGCTAAGGTAAACATTAAAAGTAATTTTAAAAGGTGTGTTTTTGTCAGAGATTTGAATGTTAGAAGGTCAGAACAGTCACGGATGTGTTTGGGGAGAGAGTTCCAGAGGGACAGAGAAGGCTCTGTTGCCCCAGGTTCAGTGTTTGGTCCTGGGGTCCAGATTTACTTTCTAATAATTCATAATTAGGAGTCTGAGAGTATTCATGCCAAAATAAAAGTATTTCATCCTCACATATACAATTCATTGCTTTATTTCTCTGTAAAGTGACACATCATATTGCTCCTTTTAGCTGGAGGAACTGCTTGAGGAACCCTGAGAGAGGAGAGATGCATGCTGGGGTACGTTTGACTGCTGAGCACCGTGGATTTGATTCTGATCGACAGATGGAGGAGGAAGAGGAGGAGGAGGAGGAGTGGCTGGAGTAGAGGACATCAGTGTAAAATTAATTACAGAATAAAATGAACAATGAAAATCATGTGAAGTAAATTTCAAAATAAAAACATAATGTTATTATAGGCTTATGTTGATTTTTTAAAAGCACTTTCTTTTTGATTTGTTTCTCACCTTTGGCAGGTCTGAGAATGGCCCACTTCCACAGTCCCATGTTTTGAAAATTCGGTGCTGCAGGAAAGAAACATATCTACATCAAGCCTCAGACAAAGCTACCTAAAAACTGATTTCAGAATTCAGATTTTCAGTTTTGTTAGATTTCTAAATAGCAAAGGTTCAGTTTCTGTGACACACATAGTTAATCTCATGCCAGCAGGTGGAGCTGCTGCTAACTGACCTCATGGTCTCTGAACAGGCTTTAAACTATTCAACATCTCTGACGCTTAGATTGCTTTCAGTCTTTCTCTTTCTTCATTTCCTTTCAGTACTTCCAATACAACTGATGCCTCAACTCTTTTCAGTGCTTTCAGTTCAACCAACAATTCAACTTCAAATGCCTTTTCAGCTCCTTTCAGGCCTTGCACGTTAACAAACTCATCTCAGTGCACACAATCATCAGCAACTTCTCTCAGTACTAATTTGACAAAACAATTTTAGTTATTTTTTGGCAACTTCACTTCAGCTGAGTATTCAGTAACACCCACCTCTGCTGGGAAGAGAAGTTGTTGAATCCTCTTGATCTGATCCTGATGCTTCTGCAAGTTCCTCTTCAGGTTCTGCTCTAGGTTCTTCAGGTTCTTCAGGTTTGTCTCCTGAATCTGCTTTCACTTGGAGGAATACTCTGTCCAGCATGCGGTCCATCACCTGGTCGGCATGGTCTGGTTCGGTTCTGATGCTCAGGACGTGACTAATTCCACCCACTGAGAGCTTCAGCTCTGTGAAGTTTCTGAGGAATCACAACCCACAGAGGCAACAAAACTCTCATTAACCCCACACATACCTTTATAGCAGCTCTGTTTGGTGTACGAGTATCAAAATTACTTTCCTCCAGCTGCTGACAGAACATCTGGACAGCCATCTACTTCCATCAAGAAGGCAACATACATTGTAACTAGTGCAGGTCAGACCTTGGCTGACAGATTTCTCTCATTTGCATTATAATATGCAAATCGCACCTGGTTACAGGAGCCATTTAGCTTAAATTTGCAGAGTCGTCTGCAGCGTAGTTGGGGTCAAAGGTCAGATCACCTGAGGCTTCTGTGTGGCTGTACCCAAGTATGTTTGCTGTGTTAACATCTGGCCAAACAAGTCACACCAAGGGGGAAAAACCAGTTCAACCAAACACAGCAACACAGGTTTGAAAAGACTCTTAATGTACAAGATCAAATTTGAGGCCTGAACTGGGAAGATGTTAAAGATAAAGACCTGTACTTTATTTTGTCATAAGTTGGGGCACCATACAAATTCAAAATCCACAATAGCTGATTCAAGCTATTTGTCTATATGCTTACCTGCTTCTGCTGCGTCTGAGGATCCAGCAAAGAATCAGTAGAATTATCAGAAGCAGTAGCAGAACCACCAGCGAGACAAAGAAGAGTTCAACGGCCAACCTCTCGGTCATTGTCACGCTGATATCTAAACAAAAGGGGCAGCAATGGGCTCTGCTTTGCAACACTAAACACCTGTTGTTGTTTTTTAAAAAAAAGTTTAGAATTTATTTTTACTACAAGAAAATAATTTAACCATATTTAGTAGCTTTCAAAAATGCCATGGCACATTCTTTAGTAAATGTATTTTGAACCTAAACTTTTGTTATCATGAGTAAAGAGTTCCTGAGTACTCTTTACTCAGGAAAAATGGAAATTTTAACAAATCCTTGACAACTGAGAAATCTGGTGATGAAGATCATTTAACATGTTAAATAATACAAATAATAATGACAGTACAGGCTCTCAAACTTACCCGTCTCTTTTGCTGTATGTAGTTTGAATGAAATCAGTTTGCTGTTCAGAAAGCATCCAAATGGCTAAACTCTGTCACTCTGAAAGAGTTGAAAGAAAACATTCTGTTTTGTTTGAAATGTTTTAAACCGATCAGAAATGCCAACAGCAATTATCATTTAAACTAAAGAATATTCTGTCTCGGTCTCAGTCTGTTTGTTCTGGCAGCATCTTCAAGTAAGAAACCTGAATTCACAGTAGATCTGCTGTTTTAAATAAATTATATGTACAGCCTCTTTATGCCACTATCAGTTGATTCTGGTCCCTGCAGTATAAGTCTGTGTTGTTTGATACTCTACAACCCCAGAGTGCAGGACAACGTCATACCTGCCCAATCAAGACACATACATACAAACAGAAACCAACTGTCAGTAAGTTCCTGACTAATCACAGACGTCTGTCGAGGGAGGCCATTCACAATTAACAGAACCATAGCGACATGAATAATATAGAGCTGGTAGAGTTAGAGTTAGAAAAGAGCCTGGATCTTGTAACCAACAGTAGTCATGGTGCAGATTCCCGAGAGTGAAACAAGAGTCACTACTTCATCAGTGTAGACATTGAATGTGAATTAATTTTTAGCCCTGGTGACTCTAGCAATGGCAATCTGTTGCTGACCATTTTGTCCCAGAACAAACCAGTCCAGATGGATCGAAATTGTCGACAAATCCTGATGGCTTTGGGTGTCCAGATTTTTAATCTAGCACCATCATCTGCTCTAAATTTAAAAATATAATTTAGTAAATATTTTGGTCAATATGTGCAAAACTAGCGACAGTCTTTGTATTTAGTGCTAATTAGCATATGTTAGCATGCTAACATACAAAAGGGAACATGGTAAACATTATACCCCAAAACACTGTTATGTTAGCATTATCATTGTGAGCATGTTAGCATGTCAACATTTTCTCCTGCACTGTGCAATCACAAGTGCAGCCTAACAGAGCTGTTAGCATGGCTGTAGGCTCTCAGTCTTATTTGAATATATATAAAAAATGTTATGGCCTTTTCGCTGTTGTTTGGACCTGATTTAAACTGGTCGCTGTGTTTTTTTTTAATATAATTTTTTATTTGCCATTTCTTGATACAATAGTATCAGTTCTTTTCTAGCATCTAGTGGATTGAGTCACTTCAGCTCAGTTGCAGATCAGCTGATCAACACAAATAGGAAACAGAAGACAGAAGTTTGTCAGCATTTTTTAATCAGATTAACGCGGATCAGAAGGTCAGTGATTTATTTCTTTTTTTTTTTTTTACAAAATGAAATCCCATAATTCAACAGGAGCAATATACAAGATAAGAATCTTTAGAAAAACCTCTGTCTCACAGTCTCATATATTAAAGCACCATCACACACAGTGGGCATCTTATATTAATCTGTAGGATTAACATAAAATATCATAAATGAATACTTACATTCAAATTTACCCTGATAGAGAGTTTTTTAGGCACCATGTTGATATAAATAAAGTTTTTATTACAGCAAAAGTAAAAAAAAGAAAATGAAGGATGAAAATAGAAAACAGGAGAAAGCTCTTGAAAATGTTGTAAATACAACAATCAAATATATACACAGTGTGTATGTTCATGTGTGTTCAGACAGCATTACTGGTGTTGTTATTGATATCCATCCTGCTGATCAGTTCAGTCACCAGCTGCTGCACAGTATTAGAGCGCAGCCGGCCGACCTCCAGGACGCCCTCATGGTTCACACTGTCACAGTCTTCGTAACTCTTCACCACCTGTCACAGACCAATCAGTCAATCAATCAATGAAACATCTACCAAGTTGACCCTAGAAATTTCATTTTATTCTATTAACTGGTCAAAATCTATCAATACATCAGTGTCTTTACCTTGTTGGTGATCAGAGAGAGGCCGAAGACTCTCAGACCGCAGTGAGTTGCTACAACAACCTCAGGAGCCGTGCTCATACCTGCAAACACACAACACATGAAGTTACTGAGACACGTGACAACAGTACAGATGATACTGATGATAACACTACCAATACAGTCAGTACTGACACCACTACTGTGTTTACAACTACTTGGGGAGTGATGATTACAAATATAGACAATCAGTCTCAAGAATCCTGATTCATGAGACTGATTCATTTGTTGAGTCTAGTGCAGGAGAGAGAGTTTATTTTTTATTTTAAGATGCTTAATTTGCACTATTAGTTGTAATATGAAACTGACAACATCCTAAAGTGGGGTTTAAAAAAATCACATTTTCAAACAAAATTGCGCATTGTAACCAATGGAATGGCTACAGCACATGATGAAACACCATGAAGGAAACACCAGAATTTAATGTTATAACTCCAGAAAAGACTTCCTGCTCCTCAGAGGATAAACCCATCAGATCAGTGACCAGTATACTATACTGAGGACAGTGAAATCATCAGGATGTTGTTTGTTCATATTGTGGCTTCAGGATTTCACACTGTCAGTCTGTTTTGTGTGTGTCTGTGTGTGTCTTACCGACAGCGTCCACCCCAAGTCGATGCAACAGTCTGGCCTCAGCGATGCTTTCAAAGTTTGGCCCACCCACCATGGCATACACGCCATCCTGTATGAAGCTGCCCACACCTAACTCTTTGGCGATCTCCATTGCTATGCAGCGCAGGCCTTTGTCATAGCAACCTGACATGGCTGGGAAACGAGGCCCGAATCTGTAAACAGCAAATAATAAACAACATGATCAACAACTGAAACAAAACTGTAAGCAATACACTTTAATAACGTAGCTATCTGGTATATAAGGTATAAATCTGTGTTACTTGTCATTGTTGGGTCCACACAGTGGGTTCAGACCGGCCAGTCCAGGGAAGTTGATGTGGTCTTTGATGATCATGATGTCACCAGGCTGGAAGCCATCGGCCAGTGAGCCGGCAGCATTTGTCACAATCAAAGTCTCCACTCCCAGCAGCTTGAAGACTCGGACCGGAAATGTTGTCTGATGAATGGATGGACAGACAGACAGGCAGACAGACAGACAGACACAGAGAGAGGTTGGTAATCATTTATCTCAAACATAAGAAGCTTCCTGTTAAGGTTCGTTGCTATAGAGATGGTGGTTCTTCATGTGTTGCAGGACACACTTCTTCAGGCAGTGTCTCCTGTTACATAACAACCAAATGACTGTAAAGGGGGTTATGTTCTGAGGTCTTAACGCCCTGAGTGCGGCTTTCCAGGTACAAATCATGTTCACAAATCCCAAGAACCAGAATCTGGAATAATCTTGTGATGTGTTTGGGGTAAAATAAACTGTGTTAGTTCAGTAGTTTCTTTGTAAAAGGAGGTTCTAAAGAGTGCCAACAAGAGGACAGTCAGGTATCAGTGTGTGTGTGTGTGTGTGTCTGTGTGTGTGTGTGTGTGTGTGATAGAGATGGAAATAATAGCAGCATTCAGCCATCTGCTAAAAGCCTGCATGTGACCAATCTCATGCATGACCTGAGCTGGGTTCACAAACACACGCACGCACACACACACAGGTCATGTTACAAGTTTGGTCTCACGCTGCTGATTACAAACAGTCATAATTGTGTTACACCAAGGCTGCATGACTCAGGGGCTTTTAATCAGCTCACACACAGTGTGTGTGTGTCTGTACCGTAGTATTTCCCATACATGGGATTTATTTTTGTTCATTGTTTCTTATTTGGAATCTGCTCATTGTGTCTAAATGCAGTTAAAAATGTAAACTGAAATAGTGCGTTCATGTGCATTCCAGTTGTCTGACCTCTGTTCACAGAGCCAAAATGGCCAGAAATAAACTCTCAACCTTGGGGAAACACTGATGTGTGTACTCTTGTGCATTTGTCTTTGTGAAGTCTTCGAACTTGACAGTTCAAGGCCTACATATTATATACTTCAAATTATTGTTATTATTTTAAAATTTTATCTCTACTTTCTGTTCTGGTGCTGCTACAAAACCAGAATTCCCCCTGTTTGTATCAATACAAGCCCATTCTCAGTCTATAAAGGTTTGAAACAAGGGGTATCAGTACCTGGTTAATTAACACAGTGTATTTTGTGTTTGACATTTGGAGTGTTAAAACGACAAACAACTTTGCTGGTTGCCTGGCAGCTGCTCACACTGTTTTCACACTCTGATGTTGTACAAATTAAACAAATTAATTAATGGGTTTTAGCACTGGTATGTGAATTTTGTTCCCTGACTGTCTTTGGCAGGCTGCTGGTGGTATTGGTTGCCAAACACACATTTAACTGCAAAAATGGGAATAAGCATAATTCCCAAACTGTCCCTTTAAGGTTAATCATACATGCATCTGTGTGTGTTTGTACCTTGCAGAGTGAATGTCCTTCATACATGTGGAAGCGACCCTGCATGCAGACACATGTCTTCCCCTTCAGCTCCCCGAAAACCAGTCGACCTGCATGACCCTGCACTGAAACACAAACAGAGTCGGGATGAGAGACAGAAATAGTGATGGTGATACAGTTGACATGTGAACCGGACAGGTTTGAAGCTGACAGGTGAATTGTTTTTATTCTTTCAATGAAGCTATGCTAGCAGTTTCCCTCTTTGTGCTAAGCTAGGCTAAACATGCAGTTACTGCTCATACATGCTGTAATCAGACAGTCCTGTTTTTTTAATTTCTTTTTTTAGTCTACTGTATTCAGTTTATTCTTTTAATTATACCCTGTAATGCTGGGTAGATATTGTACAGATTATTCCAAATTATAGCCTTGTATTACCCCAAATTATTTTATAATCCTTTCATACATTTATTCTTTAATATAATTTGTACTGAAATAAAACTGTATATCTACAGTACCTGTGCTCTGTGGGAAGCCTGGTATGTCAGAATAATTGAAGGAGTCTTGACATTTGAGGGTGTCAGCGAGCATGCCCAGTCCAGACCCGCAGATGATCGCCACCTGGGGGCGGTGCTTCGTCTGAGATAACAGCCAATCAGCTGTTTTCTGGTATTCATCATGACTGCAGACAGGAAGAAAAGAAGATTTTTAAAATTAGTTTAGGAGCAATTCATTATAT
This sequence comes from Nibea albiflora, assembly GCA_014281875.1. Classification (NCBI taxonomy): domain Eukaryota; kingdom Metazoa; phylum Chordata; class Actinopteri; family Sciaenidae; genus Nibea; species Nibea albiflora. Next base: position 11,992,455 of record CM024790.1, on the reverse strand, counting down.
TTAAGTGTGAATTTAATCCAGACCACACAGTTAGGTGTGGTCACATGGTGTATCATCAACATAATGATGTATCACTGGGTGTGTTCAAGTTCTGCACATTCAGGATCATTCAGGTCTATCTTTTGGCTTATTCAGACTTGTTCTGGTCATCCTCAGGTCTCTTTTTATTGAAGTAAATAAATTTATACATGTTGGATCCAGGTAGTTTTCCTCGAGTCAGTTTAAATCAGTTCCAAAGAAGTCAGCTGTCGTAAATCACCAAAATAATGTGAGGAATGTTATTTGCCATTTAGCAGCAGAGTAAACACGCTTATTGCTCTGGAATACAACTAACAAGTACAATTTCACAGAAACAGTGACATTAATCTTGTGGCTCTGTTTTACTTGATTATGTTAAATATGTGCTCAAAATCTCTTTCCTCTTTCTGGAAAAAGATTACATAAGACAAACAGGTCTAAGTTGAATCAGGAGGTAGAGCTCTGCACTGTAAAATGGACCTTAACATTCAGTTTGGTTTAGATAATCTGGTTAAACTGTGGATTTGTTTACATCATGTCTGACCACCTGACTGCTGGGGCTGGACTCGATGATGCTGCCATGTTTACATGTCACTATAATGAAGCTGCTGAGCAAAATGTTGTCAAAATGTAACTGAGAGCAGTGAGTGTCCAAACATGACATCATCATCAAGTATTAGGATGATACAGGAGAATACACAGCTATACCATCACATTGAAATTATTGTTTCTTAGGTATCTTGGTGAAATATCTTGACTGATCTCAAATGGTTACCTGGCAACTTCAATATGTCATACAGAATATCATTGTTGTTTCTCCCACTTGGCATTTGTCCCAGCCTGTGCCCAGCCTTGTTCTCGATACTTTTTTAAATGGACTGGTTGGTTCTGGGGTCATAAAATGATTAACAGAACAATTAAACCGAACAGACTTGCCTCTAATCTGATTTTTCTTGTGAATTCAAGTTTATGGAAATGATTAAAAGAAAACAAAGAACTTCTTGGTAGAACTGATCACAGTAGAAATATGCAGTGACGAAGGGTCACAAGACAAAAAGGTTGATTAAACACTGGTTTAGTATATTGAGAGAAAGCGGCATATAAATAAAACACACATTTATGATAAAATAATCCATATAATAAAAGATGTTTTCTTACCTGATTTGTTCTTTGCTGTGCATGACTGACAGATGAGAGACAACAGACAACAACGATGATGAATATATAACAGACTGATGTGCGTGTGTGTTTCTGTGAGCAGCCTCTGTCACCAACTCTGTTATATAAGTGTGTGTGGGATGGTGTACCAGTCTGAGTATGGCCAGCTGATACAGGCCTACATATTTACTGATCACATGCTCCTGATTGGTCAACAACTTGTCCATTCAACATCAGCAGCCAATGGGGCTGCAGTGTGTGTGTGAATTCTTGGCATTTTCTTTTGTGTGTGTGTAAATGGGATCTAGTTTTGCGTCACGCCCGTGCTGACAGTAACGTGATTTTACTTTAGTGATAACTCACTTTAACTCTGATCCTGAGGCTCACACACATATGTGAATGGACACACTCATATGGTAAGACACAGCTGTAAGTATATGGAGGATAAAAAATGACAAATATTTAACACATATACACACACACACACAATATGAATGAACATATTGCAGAACTTAAATCAATGGCTTGTTCATTTTTTTCTGTGTATTTTGGTGTAGGAATTGAGTGTGCCTGTAAGGCACACTATTTACTAATCCCCATATTCATTATTCTTATGTATCCCAGGAATTTTGCTGCACTACTCTTCCTGCAGTTTTGGTCGCACATACACAAAAGATGTATCAAAACGACTGGCTCAGCCAGGGGATGCAGGCTATGACTAAGCATTCCGCCAAACTGTTTTGCCTAACATATGAACATGAACGTGAACATATTCTTTGATCACCACACTCTTTCTGTATAAAAGTGCTCCATTTAATTTGCTCTGGGTCAACTCACTGGCTCCGATACATTCTGTGACTGTCAGTTCACCAATGTGCCGGCCTGTTTTTAATAAACACACACCACCACAGCAAACATCTCAACTCAAAGGTCACCTACGCAGCACTATCACTGCTGAACTGCTGTCAGAATAATAGTTATGGTGCAAGACGCACTGACGCGCCATGCAACACTCACTGACAGTCCCATCTACTCCCATGTAAACCGAAGAGGAGAAATTTCCCAAAGGAGCACGGGGTACCTGTTCTTTCTCTAACTCCCCAGGTCACATTTGTAAACTTTAGCCACTGAAATTTGGTATTCACATGGTCAACAAGATGAAGGTGCTCACAGCCATTTTGTCTTTTTGATACGACCTACTGTTTGGCATTAGTGGCCACTAGTTCGAGGGGTTTCATTTTGAGATTTTCTGTGTCTCTCAGAAGTCACTCACACACAGACAGAGCACACCTGCAGTTAATTACTCTGACCCTAGTTGCTTGGCGACCTCAAACCTGCCTTTGAACTTTGTTGAAGTCTCTGTGCTACTGCTACTTAATAATATGGTCTAATATCCATTATATCAAGTCCTCACTTGTTGATTCATTAATTGGTTCAGGGGATGGTGATCGCTAAATTAGCGACTAACATAAATCTACACGATTAGGCATCCTATAAAATGAGGTTTCGAGGACATTTTCTAAATATTAAACTTCAGGACTGTATTTGTGGATTCTGTATTAAGCAACTTCTACTAAGCTAATGCTAGTTTTCTCAAGAAAAACTGTAAAGTAGAAATTGGTATTTGTTGCAATTAGCACTTAACATTTACAGTAACCCAAAGATGAGGGACAACAGTTTTCATCGCTGAGTCAAATTTCAATTCACTATTCACTTTGTGGAGAAACATAAATCAGTGTATTGTGTGTATTTTAGTGTAGTTATCTAATATCCATTATTTCACTAAAATCTTAAAATCTTTACCAATTGACATGTGATGTGGGAAAATCTACTTTTGGTGGTTGGTATTACACAATAAACATGAATACACCAACTATGTTGCACAGAATATTATTGTTGTTTCTCCCACTTGTCATTTGTCCCAGACAAATACTTGTATTTTCTTTCTTGCCGAGAGCACGAGAAAGATTGATACCACTCTCATATCTGTACAATAAATATGAAGCTACAGGCAGCAGCCACTTAGCTTAGCTTATGAGTCAAATCGAGTCACCTTTACCTGTATAGAACATTTTGTGATTTATAATTATTTTGAAACTTTAAAATGTTTTAATTCATATATGGTAAAATGTTAGTTTTAGTCATATAGTTTTATCCTTCCACAGTGCAGCATGATTGAAAACATTTTTTATATGGCAGTTATATTCTGCCACCTGAACCTTGTTAAGCCTGTTAGCTTCAAACTTAGACTCAAACCCGGGCTCAGCCAATCAGAGCTGAGACATAGTGATTTAACAAGCAGCATCTCGTCAGTTGGTTCTGTTTTAATTGAAACTCCACATCAAATCCCATGACTACTTAAACACCTCACATGTTCTCCTGCTGCTGCTCTGATCAGCTGCTGCTAATGAGGCTCATGTGGGTCAGATGGAAAAGACTAGAGCTGGACTGGAACCAGAGCTGAACTTTAACCAATGTCCATCAAACTGTTTTTAAGTATTCAGCAGAAGCAGATAACTGCATATAAAACCAAAATACACTAAAAAAAATCAAAAATAAAATCTCAGAAAGCTGAATGAAAAACTCAGAGGTCACATTTAGGAAAAGTTTCACATAAAACCGATGATGCTCTCTTGTCTTTTAGCTTGACACGTGCCATTGTGTGTGTGCGTGTGTGTGTGTGTATGTGTGTGTGTGTGTGTGTGTGTGTGTGTGTGTGCGTATGTGTGCATGTGCATCTAATTTAACAGAAGCCATGTGGTAGCTGGTTAGCAGATTAATAAGCAGAGTACAGCTGGTGGTTAAAGACACACAGGCAGACAGACTGACTGATGTCATGGTGCACTGAGGAAATTGGTACTTACATAATACACATACAGTGAAAGTATATATGAATACATATATGAGAATATGATGCGGACATTTTAAATTTAATGCCAACAGCACGTTTCTTCTGGCTTGTTATCATCTGTGCAGTGCACAAAACATGATGGGTAGCCTGCACATTTTTTCAGGGATGGCTTTTCTGCATTTATTAAAACAGCATGGCTCTGTAGGTGCTTAACTGGCCTGCCTATAGTCCAGACATGTCACCTGTTGAAAATGTTTGGTGCATTAAGGAAATAAAGATACAAAAAAGTATAACCTAAACTGTTGAGCAGCTGAAATCAAGCAAGAATAAGAAAACATTTCACTAAGCAAAGTTCACCCAGTGTCGTTAAAAGTGGCAAAACTGGCATAAAACCTTCCAAAAACCATAATAAATAAAAAACTTTATCAGTTTCAACAGTTGTCTTTGGCATATTTTTTTTTACGTTTTGCACATCATCACATACACACTAATTCTTCTTCTTTCTTTATTTTTTGACAAATTCAGTGTTTTATTCTACCTGACCTGACTTTAGCAGAGAGTGAAGGCTCTTTAAATATATAGTTTGTGTTCTGCACCATACCCTTATCCTGTGTCTTCTTTATGTCTATAAAATGGATGAAATTCTGAGATATAGGCTACTGCCAACTGTATATTATTAAAAACATTTTTTTTTTTTACAAGTAGTGCTGCTAGTTTAAAGTAACTAAAACAACAGGATAAAACTTCCGCTTATTATCTGTTCTTCAGTAAGTCATACTGTCACTGTACATTCTCATAGGTCTTTTGGGGACAGAGATGGGACATGATTTTCTCCCACATTCAGAGTTCATTTAAATCAAACAATCAAAGATTTACCGGATCTTAAATCATTCCCAACAGAAATCAGATCCGTTTGAAACAAATTAAAATAGTTACAGTTCCTGTTCAAGACTTTAACAGATAAATTTGTGTCATTTGACTTTGAGTTTTACTGTCACATGATGAATTTACTGATAAATTTCAGTTTTAAATTCCTCTACTCGCTCTCTGTTCTGGAAGCTGCTGTCTCTGTGTGTTTAATGCTCAGCTGAACGCTCAGCATTACTGTGTTCGTTCACCTCAAGTCAAAATGTGAAAAATGTGACTGCATCCATTAAGATGTCATTCAGATATTTGGCATTCCTGGACGTATGTGACGTGCAAGCAGTCTGTCGTATCCGGATAATGCTTTAATCCTGCTTTTGCTTGATGGAGCTAGAAAAGGGCATTGTAGTGTAGGTATCAGTAGTGGTAAAAAACTATATGCCATGAAAAGATCTCTCAACTGTCACCAATAAGTTCTAATTTTAAGCAACTCAAACTATGGATTAAAAAGATATGTGGTGTCAGGAAGTAACATGTAACACATTATTTGCAATGTTCTGCTCAAAATACTCGCCTGCCATAATTGCTAGTAAAACTTAATTTGGATAATCCATCTACAGATAGCTTATAGAGTATTTGTAACATAACAGCCTATAAGTTTCAACAATTTGTTTAGATTCAACAACAAAACAGTTTCACAAATACAACCATTTAAAAAACATTTCACCTCTCATCCAAGAGGCCGCCTCAGTTCTGACTGACTTGGGAAACCCTGATATTTAGTCTCGGTGGGCGTTAATCAGGCCATTGTTTCCAACTGGTTCACTGGTGCTCATTGTGACGACAGACTGACGTCTGAGTTGTTCAGGACACCTGAAATCTGGTGTGAATGACAGGTCAGGTAACCTGAGCTCCAGATCTAGAAGCCTCTTGGATGAAAGGTAAGATGTTGTCACGGATCAACAGCCAAGTCCAGTTAGCCCAGATCCAACTTTTCTCAAAGAAAGATGACCTGGACGACTGAGAACCTTCACAAGCTTCGTGTTGATGACAGTTGTTGGAGTCAATCATCATGGCCATCTGTAGACTGACTTTCTAAATACAGTGTTATTGAATGTTCTAGCCATGCCAGCATTCTAGTTCAGGGGTAGGTGTACATCATTGGTCAGTGCACCACTTTGGTCCAGAATTAAATGTGTCAACAACTATTGGATGGATTAGCCCATAACACTAAGGACATTTATGTTCTTAGGAATACCAACAACAGTGGTGATCCTCTGACTTTCACTCTAATGCAACCAGCAGGTTGACATGTGGTTCAATTACATAATTTGGCAACATCCATGAGAATGATTATATATAGAAATGGCAACCAGTTCTCTACAGATTATAAAAAGCTTGTGCCATCCATTGTGCCATCCATCCATCTCCTTCCACTCGTCCGGGCAGACGTCCTTGCTGCTGAGGTGTTCCCAATGAGCTATGTAGTCCCTCCAGCGGGTTCTGGGTCTACCCCGGGGTCTCCACCCAGTTGGACAAGGCCGGGCCACCTCCAAAGGAAGGAAGGAAGGAAGCTCAAGCCTTCAGTTATTACCCAAAAATCATGATCATAGGTGAGGGTTGGAACATAGAGTGAAAAATTGAGAGCATTTCCTTTCAGCTCACAGTTCAGCAACAATCCTTAATCAGAACATAAAACCAGAATGTCATTTTTAAAAACAGTTGCAGTTCAGTCAACGTGTCAGTATTATATCACTGACAAATGATGTGTATTTAGTTTGTTTCTGTGTAAGTAGGGCAAACTGCAGAGACTGACGCGTCTCTAAAAACAAAGTGAGAGTGTAAAATCCTGAACACGCCAGAGAATATTTTAGATTCTCCCTGAATTGACTCAGACAGTCTGCTGGATGTTTTCTTCTCTACAAACTGATGATGGTTTATTTTGTTTTGGGACTCTGAGTGTGTTTGACGAATGTCGTGTTTTTTCTATTAGTGTGAAGTGTGAATGACGCAGCAGGAGCCACATAGAGAGATCTAGTTGTCACGACAGAAAATTGAAATAAATTCAGTCAGTCATAGTTTTTTGTTTAGCTTTATGTGCTCCTGATTAGTTTTCACGTGTGGCTTGTGATTGTATTCTATCTTTGTGTTCGTTTCTCTCAATGTCAGTTTGTCTTTCTGTGTTCAAGTACTCAGCTATTCCTTTGTTTTCCTGGTACAATTCGGGAAAACATCCCCTGTTTTCATGTATTTTGCTGCCACCATTGAGGGTGAGGCGAGGTGGTTGCAATCAGCAACTGCACAATTAGATGCCACTAAATCCTACAAACTGGTTCTCTCTCTATTAATTATCAAAAAATAGTTGCCAACTGAGTTTAAAGTTTTGATAATTTGATTAATAATTTCAGCTGTACTTATTTACTGTTGGGTAATTTAATTTCTATCGTATCCTATAAGATAATCATGTGTTTGGGCATCATTAAAAGACATACAGCTACTGCTTTTACCTCATCGTTCTGCTAACTCTGTTTTGACTGAGGTTGTGAAGAGAACTACAGACGAGAGGAGGTTCAATGGAGCAAACTGAGATCAGATGATTTTCAGTAGTGTGAAAAATAAACCCTGCAGAATTGTGAGACACAGTATGGTCTTAATCCTTCTTCAAGCCTGCAGCTTCTTCCAAAACCCACAACCACATTTATATCTGCACATGACCGGTGACCATCAGCTCACCATCACAAGTTTCACTGCAACCTGGCTTCTGACTGCCAACTGTAAACCGCACAGTGTGAACAGTGCTGACATATCTACAGACAACAACATCCCAATACAAACATCATATACAGGACTTGAGGACATTTCTAGAAAGTGAAAATATTTTGAAAATGAGGACATTTGACCTCATTTTTGACATGGGGGACATTTTTAGGAAGTGAAGATTTTGTGGAAAGTGTCACACTTGGTCCCCTCTCCGCCCACTCCAGCCTCCTAATTTCCTGTGATTCCCACCCCTAATTACCCACACCTGTGCCTGATTCTTTCGTTCTCCGTCATATTTAAGCCCGTTGTTCTCTTCCCCCTGTGCCAGATTGTTAGTGTTCTTCCTAGTGTATTTATGGTAACAGTTTTTGGGTCTTGCCTGTTTTTGACCCTGCCCCACATTGTTTGTCTGATTTTCTGAATGGATTCTTGTGTATGAATCTTTGCCTGCCATTAAAGACTGTTTACCTCTCGTATCTGCGTCCCGAGTGACGCATCTGAGTCCTATTCTGGTGCTGTGTAACATGAAGACATTTTTGTAGAGTGAGGACATTTTTAGAAAACTGGGACATTTTTAGGAAGTGAGGACATTTTACATCTGACCAGCAACCTGGCATGACTGCAGACAGTGAATCACACAGTTTGAACAAGGCATACATACATACGAACAACAATACAAACAAACATCATATTCATATATAGGGCTTCAGGACATTTCTAGAAAGCAAAGCTATTTTTGTAAAGTGAGGACATGGAGGTATTTTGTTAGCCCAGAATGTCCTTCAGACTTACCTTACTGAATTTGGTAGCATTGGCTACTGAACTGCTTGTTCGCATTTCTATGAAATATTTTAGAAGGAAACTGGTCTCTTTAAGTAACTAACACAGAGCAGACCCGATGAGCTGGTGGAGCTTTTCTCCCTCTGGTGGCTGGAGGTTTCTCTTCTTCACGTCTCATTCAGTGCTGTGACAGAAATAAACACTGACTGAACGTTAATCACACAGCAGCAGATCAGACTTTATGTTAAACCGACGGCAATAAATCACCTGAGCTTTACTTCACAGCTCAGCGTCTGAAAAACAGTTTTTCACTCGGTTCACATCTGACTGAAGTCATTCACATCTGAGTGTCATTCATCACCAAAGTGTGTGTGTGTGGATGTGTGTGTGTGTGTAGATATGTGTGTGTGGTGAGTTATTGGTGATTGTGTGTGTGTTGCATCATGCTGTGCATTCTGTGCAGATCCCACTGATACACACACACACACACACACACACACACACACACACACACACACACACACACACACACACACACACACACACACAGGATGCAGCAGATGTGAGGTAAGTGGACCAGTTTCATAACAGAAAAACACGGTAAAAAGTTAATTAATATTTATTCATTAATAATTCAGAGGACAAACATCCTCTGACACTGAATCTTCAAACGTAGCTGAATATTTTTTATGATCAGCTGACAGCAAAAACAGATCATAAAGATGTGTGTGAAATGTAGCTAAAAAAATTATATCTGAAAATAACTTCTTTAATTATTAGATTTTTATACTTAACTATTTTTATTTCTTCTTAAGTGATAGTCCTCTTTCTTACCTTTAAAACTGTATTTTAAGGTTCGTGGTTTACTTCATTGTTATTACACAATACAGGATTGCAAAGAAAAATTCCCTTCATGCTACACACACAGAAATATTTCAAATAGAAAGTAATAAAATAAGTTATAGGATAGTTTCTTGATGGACGATGAAGTAAACTGCTGCCAACTGTAGCTGCTGTTAGCTAATGTTAGCTCACTTTGCTAGCCGGGCTGCACGGACTGTGAGCTCAGAGCAACTGGGAATGTTAGTGTTTTTACCACAGGACCACCGGGAAGAGGACTTTTTCAGGCATTTGGTTGCAAGGGAGCAATCCCAGGGAGCAGAGCCAGTGTCGTGCCAGAACCAGAAGCCTCTATGGACATAATGACATAGGGGAAGAGACAGAACGGGACATTGATGGAGGAAGCTAAGAGTAGAAAAGGAGAGAGTGACTGGACAAGAGTACATCTGGGACTGGCTTTTAGTCATTGGAGAGCTTGGTGAAATAAAAGGTATTTATAGTTTAATAGTTAAAAAACTCTTATTTCCTTTTAGTTCACTTTTTTTTTGCATAAATGTTACAAACTTTAATGTGTGTGGACATGAAGACAGCTGCTATTGCTTTAATGCAACTCTTACAGTATAGATGTGACATCATGGCAGTATGAGGTCAATACACACGCACACGCACACACACAGGAACAAGTCAACACTCTGTAACTCTTCTGCAATCAGAGGCTGACTTCATCCTTCAACCAGTCTCAGGGTGTGTGTGTGTGTGTGTGTGTTGGTCAGCATTGCGTGTTGATTGCACCTCGTTACGGCAGAAAGCAGCCGGATGGTGTTGGAGGGAGTGTGTGTGTTTGTTTGTTTTGTTTGTTTCAGTCGGAGATGGGCAAGTGTGAGTGTGTGTATGTGTGAGTGTGTGTGTGTGTATGTGTGTGTGTGTGTGTGTGTAGGGTATTGCCTCAAGTTGCATTTGATGGTTGCACAGGAGAGCAATGAAACCATGGCCACACGCACGTACACACGCACACACGCACACACACACACATACACATTAATTGATTAATATTTGATGTTTCTTCTATATTTACATTGCTTATCTTTTTATAAGCTGTCATAGTTTTGTATTCTCTCGTATTGATGCTGAAAACTCTCGTCGAGAACATTCTGACACTTCAAACACTTTATTTATCATTTATTTTTTGTATTAAACAAACTTTTATCACAGCGTCCTCTTGTGAATCATTGTTACAACAAAAACAAGTGCACAACCTCCTGCTGTGATGTGGAGGGTTTTTTTTTTTTTTAAATTCAGGTCGTTTCAGCATCTTTTTTTTTCTTATTTGAAAGTTTGACTGTTTCAAAAAGCATCTTCCTGTCTATTATATCTTTTTATCCTCTTCAGGGTTACAAGTGCTTCAGAGAAGACCTACAACTGGACAGGCAACCATTCACAGGCAACTTGTTCCAGCAATGAGCAACACACAGAAAATTAACTTGTCTCGGCCACTAGTGTTGTAGTACTCAAGATTGGTTTTGGTTTTTGAAGGTCTCTGTCTCGTTTTGGAATTGACTACATTTTTACCCGGCCTTGTCTTGGTCTGACACAAAGCGGACTCTGAATTTTATTTCAAGACCGGTCAAGACCATAGCTGTGGGGATATCACCAGTCTTTCCATATTGTTCACTTAATAATAACTAGTTTGTTCCGCTGCAGTGTTATAAAAATTGTTTTATACCGTGTTTCAAATGTCTTAAATCATAAGATGTGTACGTGAGTCTCCAGTCCTCACATGTTCTGTTTTTCACTCCTCTAATATGACTATGTTGCTAAAGTCAGGTAAGGTAAAGTCTGGGTTGATGTGTAAATAGAGGAAGTCCAGAAGAAGGGTCGGGACAGGTCAGAGTGGCGACATTTAGATTGGGGAAATGCTCTATTAAAGGAAATTTAAAGGAAAAACTTATGATGCCATCTGTATCTATGGGGAGGTGTCCGAGACAGCCCATTAGAGAGTGTATAAGAACTAACTGTTAGAGCTCCACAGGGAGCCTTTTTCTCTGTAACCCCTTTTGCGTGTTGCTCTGTTAAACGCTCCTTCTTGTAGAAGAATAAATTCAACTTGACTTTGATACTTTGAATCCAGTCCTCCTTTTTGAAGGGGCATTTGAAAATTCTTATAACACATAGTTTCATAATTAACTGAAAATGTGTGGCACAGAAAACTAAAGAGAGGGCAGGTCGTGCTTTAACCACAAGACCATAAGCCAACAGCTGCAGTTCTTCCAACAAATTACTCTAAGACAGTGACTGTCAGCCAAATCTCATGTAACAAAATTTGACTTCCAAACTGTCAAAGAGGAAATCTGCAAAACGGCATCCTAAAGAAAACACACAGCAGTCTGTGAATCCTGCCCAAAAGAGATATGGCAAATATTAGCTAAACATTAGCTATCTAAGTACGCTATATACTGTCTGGTCTTGGTCTTGAATCAGTCTTGACACACTCTGGTCCTGGTTAAGCTGGTGTTGACTGTATCGCTGTCTGTCACAGCAGAAACACACTCTCATCAGATCTGGCAACTCTCAAAAATAACTTTTTTAACCATCTCTGGTACAACCCGATCTGTTTTCATCATCCACACAAAGTTCTCAACACTGCCAAACAAGGTTTAGAGATTGAGGGCGAGGAGACCACTTAGGAGACAGGATTTGGACACCATTTCATATTATTGACGCAGATTGTTCTGTGGTATGTTCCTGCATTTCTTTGTTGTTGCATCCACATTGCTATGAATGTTGGGTAATCTTTTAGGCAATATCTGGTGAATTCTGCATAGAGATGGGAATCAAGAACCGCTTCAAAACTGTCAAATCTCTCAGAATCAAATGCCTCCGCCGAACATATTGATTTCTTTTATCAATGCCGGCATGTTTTCATGACCCTACCCATTCTGAACAATGAAGTCAAACTCACGTCTATACTGCTGGAAACTTGCAACAAGAGGAGTCATGGCAAAGAGGAAGAAACTGTCCACCAAATCACTTCATTTCACAAAGAAAGATGACAATAAATGTCTGTAAAATGATCATTTCAAGTGAAACGACACCTATATGCTGAAACATCTTTCTATGGAAGGACTTCAGTTCTAGGAACGGCATGACAGCCTGAGCAGATTCTCTCTTTGACTAAGAAAATCTAAATGAAAATGAATGCTGCACAAATATTCATCCATTTTACATGTGAACAGACAGACTCTCACCCATCGGCTCCTTTGCTCCTATACAACTCAGAGACAATAAAACAGTTGATACTGAAAACCTGTGTAGACCTACTCTTTTTCCACATAAAGTTGCTCTGAAATCAATAAAAGAGAGTCGATACCAGTCTTGGTATCAATTCCAAAAGCAGACTCTCCTAAAGTTTGCAGAAAGTATTAGGCTCTTAATGAATTGTGGATTTGTACAGATCACACACTTCCTGTAAATGTGAAGTTCAGACATTTGGATTCTAACAATTGCTCCACTGTGTCATATTATGAGTTATGAAAATTCGGAGTATCTGACTTGTAAATAGGTTTCAACAAGACAAATATGTATGTCTCACAATGGTCAAAGATTGTCATTCAGTGTAATACAAAGTAATGTAATGGACAGGAGGTTATTGGTCAATACACATGACTAACTCACTTATCATAAAACACTTGTGAATAGTTACGGGAACATAAATCACACTGGGTGTGGGCTCTTTATCCATCTGTCTAATTACAGAAATCCTCACCAGAGATTTACTAAACCAGATTCAGCCAGTAAATTTTCTGTACTCCAAGAAATGGCACTGAAATCATGACCTTCTCCTTAATAAGGGAGAGATTAGAGGGTCACATGGGGGTGAAATGTGGTGCTTAATTATCTGCCGACGCAACACACCTGGGGTGACACTGCTGAGACATCCTGAGAGGAACAGAAAGCCACAAGAGACAGACAGACAGGAAGGACTCGTGTGTCACCACCAGCCCTACAGGATAACATTCAGTCCTGCAGCTACAGATGAGTTCATTCAAAACAGGGATACAGATCAGACTGATAAATTGGAACAACCTCAAGTTCACCTGCAGAAGGAAGAGCTCACTGGTGGGGTACATTCAAAAGTTGCGTAATACACGTCTACTCGAGACTGGCTACAGAACAAGTCAGTCTCCATAAGCCTTCACAGCAGAAATAAACATGTTTACAGCCTGCTACGAAAAACAGTTTTGGTCTCTGTAGTTAATTTCCCCGTCCATGCATAAATAATACATAATAATTTCATTGCCGAGCACAAGCCTTTCGCTCTCACGGTTAACTGTAAGACATGAGCTCAATCAAGCATTAAAACTACTACCTGCTCCACCACTTGCAAAATTTGACTGTTGTTGGTCGCCCTCGTTGTGGGCTGAACAGGTTCAAATTAGTTATGTTAACTCTGATATTATATCTATCAGATATGACATTTTTGTCACAGAAGCCCTGCCGACTGCATTTGAGCAAACTTTTAGGGCTAGTCATGAAACCGTGTCCTGCGATGCAACGTACGAAATTTGTGTGCAAATGACTAATAGTGTGTCAGATTTATGGATCTCCATTTACAGAATAATTCATAACTATGTTTTCATTCATGTGTAATCAACAAGAATCACTGTGTTTTTGTTTTGTTTGTTTGTTAGTGTGGAATGAGTTTTATATCAACAGATGGAGCAGCTCCTCTTCCATGGAGTTCGCCATGCTTCTACAGTAGCTCAGAATGCACAAACTTAACACTAACTCTCGAGTGTGTGCATATCCAGAGGGTAAATATTGTTATAACACACAGCCATCGCAGATTTCTTTCTTTAACTCTAGAAAATCTAGATGAAAATGAACGCTATACAAATATTCACTCATTTCATCCATTTTACATGATGACAGACAGACTGTTACTACAGCTCTCAAGCTTCAGCCAAGGTTGACTCGCCCATCAGTGCCACTGTTTTTCTGTTTCTACACAATGTTCAGGCTCAAAGACAATAAAACCATTGCATTGATGCTGAAAGCCTGTATATGTCAACTTTTATCACACAGGAAACTACTCAGGAATCAATAAGGAGAGTCCCAAAGCAGACTCATTAGTGACTGATGAACACTGGCCCTCCCGAGTGTCTTTCACATATTTTTCAGCCACCATAGTTTCTCCTTCACATTTGGAAACAAAGTGATATTTAGTTTGATATAAAAACAACAAAACTACTGAACCAAAACTGGAAGATACAAATTACCACCAGCAGCTCTTAAAGACTCTGCTCTTTGTTACATTATTGATAATGCTATTATAACATTATTTCCAATAATAAACTCAAATTCTTTCTTTGACAAACACAATGAAGAGGTCAAAGGTCAAACACTCCATTATGCACACACATACACAGACACACACACTTACACACAGATTCATGTCACACTGGATGGAGTCGTCATGCCAACAGCAGACATTACTGCTGGTTTCATCACAGAGAAAATCCCAAGCTGGCCTCACTGTATGTGTGTGTGTGTGTGTGTGTGTGTGTGTGTGTGTGTGTGTGTGTGTGTGTGTGTATGTGTGTGTGTGTGTGTGTGTGTGTGTTTAGAGAGATCTACCTCCCTACACACACATACACACATACACACGCTATTTAACTGTCTTCTTATCTCAGTTTTGCATCATCTCTGGTGACCTCTGTGTGTGTGTGTGTGTGTGTGTGTGTGTGTGTATTATAGAGGAGACTGAAATAAGATCAGGTTTCATGAAATGAGATTGCCATGAAAAAGAAGGATGAAAAGAGGCGTAGGAAAGCTTTGAGCTAAATGCTAACTGCATCTGCATGCTAACATGCTCGCAATAATAACACTCTCATGGTGATACCAGATATAATATTCACTGGATTTAGCATGCTAACATTTGCTTAATTTGCTGAAAACAGAATTAACAGTATCAGTAACAGTATCAACATATCATTTAAATGGTGCCTTGCCATTAGTAGTTTATTAGAGCTTGTTCATGAGTGGTGTTGTATGAGCAAAGTTGTGACAAATCGTCACTGTGCAAAGCTGATGTTACCTGTTGATCAGGGCTCATACTTATATACTCATATCTCAGAGCAGTAAATCAATCATAACTGGCCAAAACTTGTCAGGGTGATGATATGTTTAGAAACTTTCTGCTATGAGAGCTCCAGAGGTGTCCAACCTGTTTTAAGATGCATGAGATGCTTCAAGTTTTTCATTGTTCAGTGTTGTATGTTCTAGTTAAGTGGTCTTTTTCATCCTCTACTTGCTCCCCCTTGGTAACCGTCACCATGGTCTCTACTTTCACTGCTACGCCGACGACACCCAGCTCTACATCTCCAGTAACTCCATCACCACTGCATCTCATTCAACCAACAGCCAAATGCTTCACTGAAATCAAATCATCGATCCAAGCAAAACTAAACTGAACTAAACTAAACTAAATCAGACAAATCATTGGTCCAAAAACTACTCACAACTTCTGATTTTTTATAACTCCGTCTCCACACAGTCTCAACCTCAAATCATTTTTGACAGCATCAGCATTAAAAAAATCACTAAAACTGCCTTTTTCTTTATCTATCAAACACAACTCGTCTCCAAACATCTCCATCTCTGCTGCTGAAACATTGATTGATTTCTTCATCACATCCAGAATAGACTACTGCACCAGCATTTTAAATGGCACACCATCCAAAGTACTCTCTGGACACCAGAGCTCGGGTGCGGGGCGTACTCCATACTTGCCCACTACACTACACTACGACTCACCTTTAATGTGCAATCAATGATGTGTGCTGCATATTTTTATTGTGTTGTTTGATGATTTTAACTCCTGTAAAGTGTCTTTGAATATCATGTGAAACATGGTCTGAAAATAAACAGATTTGTTGGTAGTTGAGTTTGAGTGAAAAAAAAACTCATGAATTTTAAAGATTTGTTTGCTTTGATCCACAGCTAAGTGGATACATACTGATGTGAAGACTTCTGAAAACATGAGAGAACATTTAGAATATTTGTTATTGGGGGTGAAACATAACTTTAATCCATTCATTTGTATACTTCAAGATATATTACAAAACACAGGGAGATACCTTCTGAGTTAGATTATTAATATTCTATCAATTGTTCTGTATTCAAACACATCCAACACTATACACTACACACTATACTGTTTAGTTGTATTTTTTGGGAATGAAGTGGCTAATCATTATCAAACATAGTCTATTTAACAAGCTGAGGTTAGCTCATTTTTCAAACATGGAGACTGGCTCAATATAATAACTGTGATGTCATTGATGTCATCACATATAACAAAAATAAATACAGGGTTAAAAGAAACAGTGACCATAACTTGGCTACATGTAAGTTATCTACAAGCAGTCTGGTAATAGTATAACCAAGAGAAAACTTTATTTGGGTTAGAAAATCTGTTGTTATCTGATTTAATCTGCCCATAGAGCAAAATCTATAGTCTGCAGGTCTGCATAGTCCCTCCCAACCCTCTACAAGCCATTTTTGGAGTTATACTAGAATCACGTCCCATTAAAGGTAAAGCTTGAGAAGCTACTGTCTTCACATCTTTTATTGCCAGAAGCATCACCATGCTCTGCTGGAAGCAGCAGTCTCAACCTATTCACAAGATGGATAAGAGGCACTATGTGTGACACATGGTTATTTTATTTTTTTCTTGGTTTAGTTTTATAGTTTTTAAATTACCATTTGTCAGTAAGACAAGCTTGTTGTAATAATACCTGCTGTTCTACATGCAGACTTGAGAACCCCTTTAATCCATAATGATGGATACAATCAGACTTTTAAAGACTTTAACCTGATAGCTGACGAGCTGGAGGTTTGTGGGAGGGAAAAGAAATAATGTCTATAACGGACATTATATAGTAAGGTAGACTCTGTACATTTGTATATAAGTGCTGACATTTTTCATGTGCAAACCCAATAAAGAACGTGTTAAAGTAATCTGCACTTGGACCACCGAGTGCAGTGGATCAAACTGTGGCACCCTGAGGCACCTTGAGTCTCTTAACACTCCCACTGTTAGCCGAATATTAAACTCAGCATGAAATCCTCGAGGCACAGATGCCCTGAAGCACAGAGAGACCACCAGGACAGAGCTGAGACACCAGACTGCAGATCTGCACGCAGGAAGTGGATTTAAAGCTGCAGCCCGACACAGGTGGAGGTCATAGCTCCAGAGTCCCAGCAGCACAGGTGTCGTACAGGTGATAATCCTGAGAATGAGGGCAACGTGAAAGACAACAAATGTATGTGTGTGTTGTTATCAGTACGTGTGTGTTCTCATGGCAGGCCGTAGTTGAGTCAGACACTTGGCCTCTGATTTCATCACGTCGGTTATGAAAGAGACAGTAAAGTTTAACACGCACATACACACATACACACACTGTTCCTCCTCCTCTGTTTCTTCAATATTTCATCATGTGGCGTAAAAACACACTAACCATGTAGAGATAACCTGCTGTGTGTGGGGGGGGTCTGTGTGTGTGTGTGTGTGTGTGTGTGTGTGTGTGTGTGTGTGTGTGTGTGTGTAACGAGGTCATTCAGACTCTTTACCTGTCACTTGGTATCTATCCAATCAGAGTACACACACAGACAGGTCACACGTCACCACACACACACACACACAAACACACACACACACACACAAATCTTCATAATGAAGGCATGACCTCATTTCCTGTAGAGCAGCCGGTGTTTACCACGCTTCCTACAGGGATTAATCGACGGGCTCACTCACGTGTCCATACATCGGAGGAGTTGTTTAGTCTGTTCCTCCTGTCCAGGTGAGATGATCCCTCGCTAACGTAACCACACTGTAACACATCCACAGACCTCAATCTGAAAACAACTTGTAAAGTTATGCTGAAGATAAGTGGAGTAGAGATCTTACAAAGTCTGTGTGTGTCAAAAGTCCCTCTTTGTGTATTCATGTGTAAGTTTCACAATTACAAGTACTGTCCTTTATTTAAAAGCAACATTGTGTAACCTGTCTACCATAAAATTACATAAATTAAAATCATGTTGACACTATACTGACTTGAAATCAGGTGAATGGTGTCTCACACCACCAACTATTTCACTGACTTTGGTGAAACTGGACCATGGAGAAAATGTTTCCTGGTTTTCCCTTTGATATCCTCCAGCTGCTCCGCCTCAGCTCTCTGTGATTTACAGAGTTTCCTGATGGACAGTGTAGTAAACTGCTGCCAACTGTAGCTGCTGTTAGCTAATGTTAACCCAGTTTATTAGTCGGGCTGCCTGGACTCTGAGCTCAGAACACTGGGGGACTTTTTTTTGTGCATATACAAAAATCTGGACAATGAATACAAAAGAAAGTTGCATAATGCTCAAAAACAACTTGTTTGGAACATGATAAACAGGTTAATTGGTAACTGGTGATAGTACCAAGATTTAGTCAAAAATGTGAAAATGGAAAGGGATTTACAATGTACAATATCATTAAAACCAACATCCAATGGCTATGACCTTCGATGACCTTAGGGTGCTACTACATGGGCTTCAGGAAACTTTTCTTGGTAAACACAGTTCATCACTGCATCCACAAATACAAGTTCATCTCAGATGGACTAATGGAAAGTGGAAAAGTGTGCTATTTTTGTAAATCATGCATTTTGTGTCCTCTGGGCTAAATTCACATTTTATGCAGTGTCCCAACTTTTTTAGAATCAGGGTTGTTTAGAAATGATAAAGTTGATGAACAGGAGAGACTCCGATCATCTGCATACAAACTAGATCCTCTTTTGGGACCCTGAGGGCTCCATAATTTGGTAATACTTGTGTACTTTTACTAATTTGAAAGACTTGTACAAGTAGAAAAATAGAAGACAAGTAAAAGATTTGAGTACATCTTCCACCACTGTAGGTTTGTTATCAGGACAAAAACATTGACAATAATCCTACATGTGATAATCAGGATGAAGATCCAAACTTGATTCGTGCTGAAGACATTTTTATTGACACAAATCTGTCTCAACATCAGAGAGGGTAGGGTCGGAGGCAGGTGAGGTCATTTGATGCAACTGTTGTTATGCTGCAATCCACTGCAAGTCAGAAATCGATATCCTAAATGTGTCCTGGTGCATCTGCTCGATGCACAAGTATGCCCCCAACAAACTGGTGTTTGTATGGCAAGTCTCTGAACTACACAAACATCAACTTAGCACCCTCAAAACAAAAGGTGCAGGGTGGTACTGCATGTTCGCAAGGACGTCTAATGAGCACCAATCAGCTGATGGGAGATGGTCATTGCTAAGTTAGTCAGCATGTTTGACAACACAACATGTAGTAAAACAATTGATGAAAACTGTTCACTGTATGTGCTGCCATTTTGCTGTGTATGTAATTTGCGTACTTCTGTATTTCCACTTGTTGTTTTGAGTCTGTTCAAAGTGTCCATTATGGTAAAATGCAGTGTACTGTGAGTACTCGGATGGTGCTCTCATAGCGGTTTTAAAGTTGCATGAAAAGTGTGGAACGCTTGACACTTCTTGCCCTCAGGAGTTACCATTTTGGCTACATTGCCGAAGGGGAGAAAACACTGGCATTGGCAGAGAAATCTGACGGACCTGAGGCAGTTGCAGTGAATACAGCAATATACAAATATATTAATTACAGCAATAATAAGTTGTGAATATGTTTTACTTTTATATTTTGGCAGTCAAATGTTGGTATTAATGCTCTGCCCAGTTGTAAATGGCCAAAGGTTTTGATTAATCACTAATTAATTAATCGATCAGATGGATTCAGATCAGAAAAAACAGTAATGTGTCACACGTGTACAAATGTGGAACAAACTCAGATGAACGAGCGCAGCAGGTGAACGACTGCTGAACCTCTGGTCACAGACTGAATACAGATTAAGGTCAAAGGTCAGCAGGTGACTGACCTAGCTTGGCAGGTCATCTCGGAATAAGCTCACGAACAAGGCTGTGATCGGTCTGTTACCGCGTTATAGTGTTGTGTTAATACCACTAATATCATGTAACAGTTATTTTAATTACTGATTGATCTACAGGTTATTACGAACAGAATAGTATAGTTATAATAGTATAGTTTGATATAAAACAGAAAAGCAATTCTCACATTTTGTATTTAATTAAATTATTATTAAATAGGTTATTAGAATAGATTGGATTAATAATAGATTATTAAAATGGTTTCCAATCACCAAAGTGAAACTTGCGGTCTTACTTACAGTTTCCAAAGAAATTAAGTAATTGGTTGAACTGTAGTCTGTTTGTCTTCACATCAAGTGAGAAAATAACATACAGGTCTTTAATAAAAGATCAAAAATGCATAAATCTTTATTAAACTGCCCCTTTTTCATTAATTGCGATTGGTCATAGTTTAAAGTTTCAGAGACAACTTTTCTTCTGTGGAACCTTTAATAGTTTGACTTTCATCTTAGAATTATATTCTCCTTCTAGGACTACTCTGCTTTATAGTTTAAGTAATGATGTGCTTACATTGTGAACCCACTTCAGTGAACTGGAGACATTTTAACTTCTCACAGCTGTTCCCACACTTTCTTTATACTGTCAGTGGCTGTTACTCAGGCTATATTCAGGGGGATTCTATGTAAGACTCTTCAAACAGAGAGAAAACTCTGTGTAGATGTACCAAATAACCAATTTTGAAGGCATTACACTGGAGTTTAATGAGTCTGGATTTTAAATCCTGCTCGGTGTGTCAGTGTATAATGCAATAATGATCCATATATACAACAAGCAGCTGTCGTTTTAAAATTAAAACTGACTCTTGCAGCTGCTGACATCATCACAATGCTGTCTCTGTTGTGTACATATATATGTGAGTATATATACATTTATAAATAAATGTGACATTCATCCTCCTTGTACTATTAACAGAAAGATACACTCGCTTGTTTTGTCTGCTTAATGTAACTTGGTAAAAACTACTATAGCACTTTACTTTATACATTTATCTATCTATCTACTGGTACTGTACTGTTCTTAATGTACATACAGAGATAGAATAATAAATACAGCTAAAGGACGACAAGCTTTGAGCATCAAGCTTGTTTTTAGCTGTATTCAACATGACATGACATTATGTAGAACTGTTTCACTGTTACATAACAGTCTCTACGTGCACATCTTTATTTACATCTCCCTTAAGTTACACTATGCTGTGCAATTGTATCTATTTATCTACACTGTAAAATTACCTCCTGCTATAGTCTAGAAAATCTACCATTTTTTCATGGCAACGCCTTCTGTTATGTTATTTATGCATCTTAGCATAACGCTACACACTGTGTAAGTATACAGGATAAATATTTCTGTGAAATGATGCAACATGTATCTGTATACTTGACAGAAAGGTGTATATAGTGTATACAACTTTTATTTGATTTATTTAATTGTTTTTATTCATGAGTAATTTCTTATCCACCTTGTGTATTTTAGAGCTGATGCAACATTTCCCCAGTGCGGGATCATTAAAGTCTATCTTATTTTATGAACAACAATAATAACTGTAGACAGAAGAAAATGTAGTCAAATGGTGCAGAGTACAAAGGATGCTAAAATAAATATGGTTAATGTAGCAGGATAGCTTTATGTACATGAGGTAGGTGGATATGACAGGTATATGCAGTATGAACAGCATGAGTAGATTTTAGTTTTACTTTTATTTCTGCTCCACTACGATACTACAATTCAGAGGGAAATCCTTTTACTCCACTACATTTATTAACAAAAGTAATTAATTTAAAAATTAACAACAAATTATGACGTATCTTTGAAGGTTAAGATAAAACTTAATACACTGTAAGCTAAATAAATGTTCCACTCTGTACAGTGGGAACTTTCACTTTTAGTTTGAATGCAGGACTTTTAACTGTAACTTGTATTTTTACATATTAACTATTATCTAGTACACGAGCTGAGCTGAGCTGAGTTGAGAAAAAAAAAACAAAAAAAAAAACGTATCGAAACTGTTTGTCTGTTTTCTGACGAATGATCTGCTCGGGATTGCAACATCGAGGCTCCGCCCTCCGCTCGATGACGACACCGCGGGAGGAAACAACGTAACCAAACAGACCCTGAGTCAGTCAGTCAGACCGAGTCCTCCTCACACAGTCCGGCTGAAAGTTCTGGAGACGAGCGTGGGTCAGAGCAGACCGAAGTCCGGAGGGTCAGACTGGATCTAAAACGCAACACCGAAACACGGAGATTACAGAACTTTAAAGTCGGACAGGAGGACTGAAGGACTCGGCTTGACTCGGTCTGACTCGGCTTTGTTCGCTTCAGCCCCGGATATTTAAAAAAAAAAGAAAGTTTCATTTTTATTTTTGAATGAAAAGTTTCTTTTTGTTTTTTAGTTAGATTTCATTTTCACCGTCGGTTTCATTCAAACTGAAGAAGAAGCTCACGAACAGCTGACTGACGACAGGTTGCGCAACCCACACGACAACAATAGGTACACAAAGACGTCATCACCGGCTCCAGTCCTCCCAGTATCAGACCTGCTGGGTCCAGTCGGACTTTTAAAGAAAACCTTTTTTAAAATTATTTTTACGTCTTCATAACTTCTCCTCGATATTCAGACAGACAGACATCACCAACTCTACTCTGACTCCACTGGGTTTCTGTTGAGTCTATTGGATCTACTGGTTTCCTGTTGAGCTGCATCCGGACCTGTCTGTCTAAAAACACGAGGTAAGAAACTGATCTGAGAGCAGAGGTGGAGGATTAACTAATAACTAAATATATTAAAGGTCGTTCATTCAGCTGTTAGACTGAAGGTAAAACAAAAATATACACACGTATTATGAGTAAAATGTACTTAATGTACTCGTTATGCGTCTGTATTAGATTACTTTTACTGGTGTAACGTGTAAACAGCGTCGTTGTCCAAGTGGAGCTCATTTTAACTACCACATCTAATTTATGGTAGTTTCATCTTCTGTGTTCATCATCTATGTTTTCTGTGTTAAATCTGTAGCTGTCAGTGGAGTAAAAGTTCAATATTTACCTCTGAAATGTGATGAGAAGGACAACTACATCTAAATTGGTGTTAGTGCACTTCAGTGTTTAGTTGTTTTACCAAAGTCAGAAGAGTTTGTGATCAAAACAAGAACAACTTAAAGCATCACATGTTCATTCTTGACCTTAAATACAATCCCGAACTCAACTTACAGTACTAGCTTCTTCTGGTACTTTCACATTCGAGGTCTTATTCTGTTGGTGCCCAGCTGTCATCTGTTAGCATTTGAGCTCAGAAGTTTGAATGCTTATTTATGCTTATTGAACTAAAATTGTGTGAAAGTTCTGGGAAAAAAAGTCAGTAAGGTGAGTGTGAGCTGGGATCATTCACTTGAAGACTGAACTGTGATGCTAAACTTTTATGAATGACCGACTCCATGACAACTGAGCAAACTCCATCCACAGTTTAAAAGCACCAGGAAAACAGTAAGTGGACCTTTACAGGGCATTCACATTATTTAAAATACAGTTACAAGAATGAACAGATGACCGACCAGCAGCTGTGCAAATATTATTACTATTATTAGTTATTCTGCTGTAAAATGCATTAAAACTGAATGACTAACTTTCACTGCAACAGGAGCACTGTGAACGCAAGAGAAGAGCATAAAGACTCATTCATGGCAATATAAAAAGTCAAACATAAACAGGGCATCTCAACTTCTTACTGACATATCACTAATCCATCCTTGTTTACAAGATAATAGAAAAAGAAGATAAATAGTAGAAGAGAAAATATAGTGAATGTAATATTTGTGTATAAAGGCGAGTTTCAATGCTCAAACAATTAATCAACAACAATTCTGACATTTGGTTGGTTGTTTATGTAATTAGTTTGATTACAGGTTTATTAAGGTGAACATTTGCTGTTTTTCTTTGTCTTCTATCACTGGAAACTGAATATTTGGGTTTTAAGATAACTTTGTAAAGATATCAGAGAGCTGGCGTATGATGAAAGTCAGACACAGGAATAAATCAGAGATCTGTGGACTTAAGGAGTAACTGGGTTTGATTTTTTAGTCACTTCTTAAGTCTGATGTCTTGATTGTGAAACTGCAGCTGAGGGAGGAAGACAGCTGAGGAGATGAGCCATCAAAGAGCACACATGCATTGTGTGTGTGTGTGTGTGAGAGAGAGAGAGGGAGAGTGTGAGTATGTGTCAGGGGATGACGTTGTCTTGGTGACGCTGTGACTCAGGGTGTTTCACCAGAGAGAAAGCAGCATTGGGCAACAGCAGGTTTCCACACAGCGTCACCACAGCAACCGCAGGCAGAGAAAGCTCAGAAAACACACACACGCACACTCTCACTGCATGTGTGTGTGGTAGGTGTTGACTGTATTTAAAGCCTGTTTAAACTATAAACTGTTGTGCTCTGATGCAACGATCTGAAAGCTGAGGCATCTGTCAGCTTACAGGAAATTGCATCATGAAGCCTATAGACACGTTAACAGTGTAACATGTGAGCGGCAGAGACACCGAACACAGCGAGATGTGATACTAATATAACTCCTCTCAGTGTGTGTGAAAATAATACAAAATACTTAAGTTGGAGGGAGGAAGCTCAGCGCCGGTGTCACCAGCAGAGGGCACTGCGGTGAAGGAACAAAACCAAGAGTGGAAGTAAAAGTTTGTCTAGTCAGACTAAAAATAAATCACCTGACTGAGTTTATACTGAAACACATGAATTAGGCACACCGATATCTGCAGACAGCTGTAATCTATGTTTTTGTAACAATGCATGAATTGTTTAGCAGTCCAGCCACAACTTTACTGTTTTGTTCACTCTCATAGCTCTCTAATAGCCATTTTCACAATAAAAGCTCTGTACTCTACCTGCCCAGCACCAAAGAGCAGACAGATGAGCTGGAGGACATTGTGCTTAACAAAGAAGTAGAAATGCTACATATCTAACATGTTGTGACTTGCTTGCTCAGGCCTGATAGGACAACTACATCAGAGCTGTCATTTCATAAGTTACTCCACTGTCAAACAGGAATAGTAAAAGATTATTAAAATGAAAGGAAACTAGTTCCAGTTCATATACAGAGCAGCTTTGATCCAGTCACATGACATAATGTCCGACTTTAAGCACTTCCTGCAGCTGTTTCACAGTAACGTCAAAGTTTTGAGTATTAACCTGATGATGTCACTTGTCTCCGTCCTATCACAGATGAACATGGGCGTGACTACAGCCAGGTCTCAGCTGTGTCTGAAGAGGCTATTGGACGAGCCCCAGGACAATTTACCCAAATGTAAAGTAGCCCGTCTGAGTCTGCAGCCTCCTGCCACCGGCCTTTCACCCTGCCTCTTGCCCAGCAGCCCAGCCCCTAAGCCCAACCAGAACCAATCCCCATCCAAAAGTCGGAAAGTACTTCCTGTTTGAGCGCATCGAGGGGGAGGAGACTTACAGGGCTGAGCACTCACTCACAAAGCAGCAATACACCTGCCAGGTAGAGCCACCAGTAATCCTGATACTGCAAGAAATGCATACAAACACTGCAGTTTTGCATAGCAACCTGTCACCATGTTACCCTAACC
This sequence comes from Nibea albiflora, assembly GCA_014281875.1. Taxonomy (NCBI): domain Eukaryota; kingdom Metazoa; phylum Chordata; class Actinopteri; family Sciaenidae; genus Nibea; species Nibea albiflora. The sequence goes on along the minus strand of CM024790.1, from coordinate 11,966,537 downwards.
ATTCCTTCTGGTTGCTATGGTTACAGGTGCTCCCTCTGCGTGGTTACCAGGAGCGCTTGGCCGCCTACACCCGGATTGGCCGGCATGACAACATCTGCCCCCTGTTGGATGTGGTGATCGAGCGGGGCAGCGTGTATGTCTTCCTGCCCGGTCACCATGGTGACATGCACGCATACTTGCGAAGCAGGAAGCGTCTTGGCGAGGAGGAAGCAGGGCATCTGTTCACTCAGATGCTGAACGCCGTGATGCACTGTCATCAGCATGGAGTCGTCCTGAGAGACCTGAAGCTCCGCAAGTTTGTCTTCACTGACAAATACAGGTGAGACTACTACTAATACTGCAGTACTGCACGCTACACACGCTAATACTGTAGCACTGATAATAGCTACTGTTGCTGCATACTACATCTACAGGCTGATGATACTACTGACACTGCTAAAAAAAACTACTACTAAATACTGATGCCCACTGCACTCATATAATTCCACTGACACTGCAACTGTAAATACTAATATTACTTATATATGAACAAGTTCTACTTATACTGCATAATATACTGCTAATACTACAATATAATATAAAATACTACTCATACTACCAATAATACTACCAATAATACTGATTCTGATACTTCTAAAAGTGATACAACTGATACTACAAATAACACTAAAAATACTGTCTTAATACTGCTATTTACAACAGTAGTAATAGTACCTAATACCTTTACTTGGTGAAATGTTTTATAATTTATGTTCTGTTGTGTAAAGTCGATATATATATTTTTCTAGTTGCTGATGTTCTGTTTTGAGTCATTGTAATAGAGTTTATTGCAGTTTGGTTTGGTAGAATAGAAGAAGCGAATAAGGGAAATTCTTTTTTCTTCTCTTTTTCACAAATTTTTACATCTGTAGGCCTGAAATACAACCACACACATGCACAAAGGGCTCATAGACATGAACATGCAGTTGGTGAATGATAGGCAGCCATGTAGTGCCGCAATGGGAGCAGTTAGGGGTTTAGTATTTTGCTAAAGGGCACCTCAACAGTGCCCAGGAGGTGAACTGGCACCTCTTCAGTTGCCAGTCCACTCTCCATACTTTTATGGTCCATGCTGGACTTGAACCGGCCACACTCCGGGTCCCATGCCAAGTCCCTGTGGACTGAGCTACTGGCAATGCTGAAGGGCAGTTTCGAGTGCACATAGGCACAGAAAAAGATGGTCAGTGGAGTCAGTGGAGTTATGGATTGATAATTTAGGGTTTTTTTGTGATGCTGTAAGTTGTTACTATTTATCTTCCTCATTGCATCATGATTACATCAGGTTTTCACAAGAAGACTGAATTAGGTCTATGGACACGACTAAAAAATTAGATGCACTCTGCAGATTAGGTGGCCGAGGAACTTGTTCTAAAACAGACACTACAATAGTAGTAGTAATGATCAATAGTATCAGTGGTGTAGATAAAAACAAAAGAATTACTACTTCTAGTACATCTTAATACTATTATGACTATTTCATTAAAACGTTTTGTGGTTTTCTTTCTGCAGGACTCGCCTCGCCCTCCTTGGCCTCAACGACTGCGTCCTCCTACACGGCAACCATGTTGACGACTCTCTGACGGACAGACACGGGTGTCCTGCCTATGTCAGCCCCGAGCTGCTGACCAGTGGGAAGGGATCTTACTCTGGCCGTGCCGCAGACATCTGGAGCCTGGGCGTGTCTCTGTACACCATGCTGATTGGACGATACCCATTTCAGGACACACAGCCCGCAGCGCTGTTCGCCAAAATCCGCCGCGGCACATTACAGCCTGCCCGATTGGCTGTCACCGCAAGCCAAGTGTCTGATTGGCTGCATGCTGAAGGAAGTCGCCTGCAGAGAGGCTGGAGGCGTCTGAGCTGCTGATGCACCCGTGGCTGACCAATCCCTGCATGCCACATCAGGACATACACAAGACGCATCACAGTTCACCAAAAACACAACAGCATAAACACAAGGACGATGACCAGGTGGTGCCAACGTGGACAGAAAAAAAACAGTAGCACACACAGTCAGACCTCTATACTTGTGAGGACCTACAGCCATCCCATAGCCCATGATTTCAAGCATTACCAACACTAACCTGAACCTTAACCTAAACCCAAGTCCAAACCATCAAACCGCCTCTGAAGACCGGTGTCCTCACTCCTACAGCCAAAAACTCAACCTGGTCCTCACAAAGATAGATACAGAGACAGTCTGATCCTGGATTACTTGACCCGACCCTCAGGTGCCTTCGTCTTGGTGTAGCTGTGATCAAATGCAAGCCCCACCTCCTTGAAAAGGGGAAGGCCTGAACCTGCTCCTCGTCTTCCACAAACCATAACAGATTCACCAGTTCCACCAGCACCTGAGAATGAATGGTGTGTTCAGGTGCTAGAAAGTGCAGTATTTCCCACTTCCCTTGACTCATTACTGCCATCCATCATCTGCCTACACAATCATTTCTGATTTAAGTTATTGCCTGAACACACCATTGTTTTTGTTTTGTTTTGTTTTATTTGACTTGGGGTCTAAAATGGGACTTTATCTCAGTGTTTACACTTCCTGGTTGCTCCCAAGAATTATATGATAAGGATCGGTCAGTTTTATTGTTTTGTTGCAGAAATAATCAGAGAAAACAAGAAAAAAAGTGGCTGGCAAACTGCTTCATTAACTGAACACAGTTTAATGGAAGCTGAGAGCTGCCATGATAGCTAAAAATATTTTTCAGGCATGTTATCTCAAGTGCAAAACTTAATTTGCCATTTTTATTCAATTGTTTTTGTGGTGCTCATTAAACCTGTTCAGAAATAAGTTTACTCATTTTTCTTCATCAAACTTAGCCTGGATAACAAACATGTTCATCACTGTGATAATAATAAAAAACATGCAAGCAGGCTGGATCAACCATCATCCCAAAGTAAATCTGTGATCATGAGAAAACTATTTCTGATGTCTCAACATAATTAAATCTCAGGATGAAGGATCTGATCTGAGCACCACGTGTTGAATCATAATATGAAAATAATGAAGTTGTAATCTTGAGATAATCGGGTTAAAATGTTCCCTTCAACCAAAGCTGACCGATCACCGCCCAACAGACCTGGAGCCAGCCATTAGGATGCCTTTTACTGAATGTGTTATTCAGAGCTCAGTTACAGATGGAGAATAAATAAATAAAAATGTTTCACAAACTTTCTGGATTGAACAGTTTTTTTTTAACCTTCATCATAACAGTACAAATACAGTCAGTATAAAACCTGAAATCTGCACAATGTGAGTATTTTTCTTGTTGAGTCCTGTAGTGAACTTCATCAGCTGACTACAGTGTGTATCTCATTCTGTATGTTAACATGCCTGTAAACAGGCAGCAGTTGGCTAACAAGGCATTTTATCATTGGAAAAGGAAAATCTCCAGGCAGTGCAGCAGAGATAGCAAAGTACTGCAAGACTGTAAATTCACAAAGGAAATAAATAAATAATTAAATGCACCATTTAGTTAGTTCTATAATTTCACTGCATCTAACAGTAATTTGTTCCTATCAATGAAATGCTGCAGCACGTTTAATTAAATCACAAAATTCATGTTCAAGTGACTTTTAACATTTAACTACAAATATGTCCCTATTAACAATTCAACGTTTTACTTTAAGAGTTTACTTCATGGGCACTTTAATCTCAAGACATATTGTAGTACAGAAGCAGCACAATAAAATAATGAAACGCACACAAAGTAAGCAGCTGAGGTGAGGTCGCATCACAGTGAATGAAATGATCTGAAGTGACGTTAAGTTTTACTCTAGTCAATCATACTCGTCATCAATAAGTGCAACAAAACTGGAGACATCAGTGGCAGATGCCTCTTGGACAAGCAGAAGTGTAATGTGCCCACAGTCCGAGACAAAACCGAAGTGTCAAAGTGAGTGTCTCGTTGTCTGGGGTGTGTAGCGGACTGTTTCTTCACTGGAGCCAGTAATTTCCTCAAGTGTCTGCTGGTTGCCGGGCAACTGCTCAGAGGCAAGAAGCAGTCTGACACAAAAGCCTCATTAAACAGCAGATGGATGTTTGTATGCAGATTAAACACACAAAATGTAAATCAGAGAACTGCTTGTAGGTGGATTTTGTAATTGCTGCACAGAGCCAGGCTAGCGGTTTCCCACAGTTTCCCTTTGTGCTAAGCTAACAGGCCGCTTGCTTTGTCTGTAATTGACTAGATATAAGAGTGGTACCGACCTTCTTCGAACCTGAATTTAATGTCAGACAACTGTTTTGACAAATTCTTGAAGACTTACAGACCAATCAGCTGCTGCCCAGCAGTGAGTCTATTCACATTTAGGTCCATTCTGTTCTTAGTTTCCTCTTTTTCTTGCTCAGTGACCAAGAAAAAGTGATTAATCAACGTACAGAACAGGCTGTAGTCTATCGTCCACTTCATCACAGAAAAGAGTCTCTGTTCTGTCTTCGTCTCAGTCTGAAATATCCAATCAACAGTCAGGAAATTGTCCCTCATGTCTGCTCATTGGTCAATGGCGGAGACAGTGGCAGCAGCCAATCAGGAGACAGTATCAGTGTCCATGTCGTCAGTGTCGTCGCCCTCCGAGCGGCAGATCTCCTCCAACGCCAGCTCTGACAGACAGGAAACAGGAAAACATGAGTCTGATAGTACAAACCAATGAGTGACGTAGTAGACACAGAAGTTTCGTCCAATATTTATTATACAGTCTATGGTTTGACCCAATAGAGTCTGCGTCAGGGCTGACTGAGTTTAAGTTTGGATATTCTGAACAGATCTGATCAGAATGAATAAATTATCATAAAAAAGAGGACTGTACAGCCAGGCCATCCTCAGTAATAAATATATATATATTTTAGCATGTGAACAACTGTAAGACTCCTAAGATGAGTGGCACTGCAGGTCATTTATAGCTTTAATGTTGCTGATGAGCTTCTTCAAGTCCATTTATGGTGTGTGTGTTTGAGATAACCGGTCCTAAACATGTTAAATATGTTCAGAGGAAACTAACTGAAGTAGAAAGCATGTGCCGGTGTCTTTTCTTCAGAAACAGGCCAGAGGACCAAAATCATCTGTCAGTTAAGACTCACCTGTCACAGAACATCATGATGAAGAGCTCAAACAGCCTGAACAGGTTAAAATATGCTACTGCTAGTGATCCTGACTTTTTCTAGAGCGTGAGAGGAGATGTTATCGATAAACGAGCTCCACAAATGTGGGATTTATGCAATCGGCTATATTTATGTATAAGGATTGAAGTTGACACTTGAAGTTTGATACCACTGATCTGGGAAACACTTTTTCATATTTTCAAATGTCTGAGTATCGTTGCAGTTGTTGATGTTTGATACCTTCGCTCTCGCTCAGTTCAGGGATTTTCCTCAGCGTGTCTCGTACAGCAGGGATCACCTGGTCATACATGTGCAGCAGCGGCCTGCAGCTCTCCGAAAAGCTGCTGTGATGCAACAGCAGCCAGTGCAGCAGCAGCAGACACTCCCTGAGCAGAGACGCTGCCGCACCACGCCACCATGGTAACGAGGGGGTGGGGCACTGCCATGGGGGCGGGGCCAGGCCTGAGGTAAAAACACACTTTGAGTGGTAATTGATGATTTGAGAGGTGTCATGGACAGTTTTAAGGACAGAGCGGCAGTTTTAAATCTGACCTGTTGAGTCTGTCGGTCCGTGAGAATCACGAAGATCCAACCACTGACGGTGGAAAACTATGACCACTGTCTGAACCAACTGTGAGAGACAGACAGGCAGAGAGAGAGACAGAGAGACTTTATACGTTTGTGTAGAAAGTTGCAGCACAAAGTTTAGTGTCACTATATAAAGAGAGAGAACAGAAGGTCAGGGGTTTAACCTCAGTGTAACAATGGCAGGTGCTGTGCTGCCTGGTGGTCCAGCTCTCTGCTCTCTGACTCATCAGTCTGCTCAGCAAACGAACCACCTGAGACAAACACAACAAAAAACACAGAACACACGACAGACAGAGTGGTTGAGTTTTAGGAACAGGTAGAAACACTTGTTGAAAAGACGTTGAAGATGTGCTGTTATCCTGTATGTGTGTTACCTGCAGGTCCAGCTGAATCCAGTCTGTGTGTGTTGCCTGGTTGGCTGTCCGGTTCCTGATGAACTGGAACAACTTCAGGAAAACACACGGGTCTAAAGACAACAAAATCAAACACTACTGTCAGTGCACATGGACAGGAAACTTTATTAACTTTTTCTTAATAAAATTAATATTTGAACCACAAAAAAAGATAAATGGTTCCTTGGTGTATAAATGTATTTATAGCATATTATATAATAGTGGAGTCACTGCAGTGGCGATGCTGTAGCTGAGAGCGAAGCCTCACCGTGCTGAGAACAGAGCTGCTGAGCCAGTTTCTGGTGGTCGGACATGTACGTGAGGACAGACACACACTCTGAAACTGTCTGCAACATGCTGTCTGCAGACAAACACGCACACACCACCGGCAACACATTTTGCAACCTGAGAGAGAAAGAGGAAAGTGACCACATGTGACTCATTGGGTGTTATTCATGTTGGTGAATCAGCATCATCTCAGTTTACTTGCTTAGTTTTGCTCATTTTTTAGATGCCTTTGGGATTATGATTATATTATTTAAGGCCATGGATAGTCATTAATTGAACCAAAGTAGCCGATTATTGCTGTTTGACAAAACTTTAGACTACAAATACATAAAAAAAAAGGTCTGTGCTGTCCCTCTCTCCATTTCTGTATTGGGGAAAGTGTAATGTCTTTGCCAAATCATACACATTTAGGTGCTTATGTCATCTCCTTTTGATAACTAATAGTAATCTTTCATATTTAATATTTTTTCACAGAGTCTCCCCTGAAACTGTCTGAAGCCCCCCCTATGCAGGCCAGCCTCTGCTCTACAGTTGTAATTCACAGAAGAAGTGGTGCCGCACTGATCATGTACAAAGAGTCACCTCTGTGCTCTGCTACCAATTTATTTTTAAACAAACTATTTCCAGGAACTTCTACGAGTGATCTTCATCTTCGTCACCGCAGTAACAGTAAATCACTGCAGGCAGTTTACAGTCAGATATTATATAACCACTGAAAGTCATAAACCCGTACACACTCCATGCTCAGCCACTCCTCAAACTCCAGTATTCCCCTCTAGGTGAGTGTTGCATCATACCAGCGCGTGTGTGTGGGTGTGTTCCTGCTTTGCAATTGGAGGATTCAAAAAAAGAAAACAGTGTGTGGAAGTGTGAGGTTTCTTAACACGTCACTGCTTCCCACAGCTCCCACAAACAAAACAAACATTGGCCTTTTGTTGGCATCAGTATGAAAACTTGGCAAACCTTTGAATTTATAATCTTCTGAACAGTCTCTGCTCAGCTTCTTTTTTTAAATCATCCTTATCTTTTTATTTGTCTATTATTTGTGCCTTCGTCCTGAATGTTCAATAAAGTATTCAAACAAACAAATGAATGTTCATCCTCTGAGTTTTTTAACTTTACTGGACAAAACGCTTATTTGTAAAACTCTGTCACATACAATCATATCATTTCATATCACTCAGCTTAAAATTATATAGAGGGGCTGTGACCTTTGACCTCGTGGCTGCTGATGGTGCGGTCAGGGAATTGTGAGAGTGTGTGTGTGTACCTGTCAGAGTGTGTTTGTGGCGTCCTCTCAATTAGGACACATAGGGTCTTCATTGCATTGAGGACAAGCTCCTCCCTCTGTGAGCCGCCTTCACACAGCCGCAGTACTGACTGCAGCAAGGCATTCTGGGAGCACAGACCCACATCTAGAGCAGAGTGCTCAGCCTAGGACCGGAGGGAGAGAGGGAGGAGGAAAATGTTTAGTTCACTGAAAAATCTGTCCAGGAGGGTTAAAATAAAGAAATGACAACGTTATTCTGATCAGACTGTTATATGGGCGAGGAGGGAAAGTTAATAAACTTACTATAGTACAATAAAGTGTAAGTGTGTTTCTGTTTATACCTTCTTGTCTGCGACACTGCTCTGACTCTCCTTTGATAACACAGCTTCCACCACCTGGGAATCAGACAGACATCACAAACAGAACATTGGCAGAAGCAGCTAATAAGAGAAAAGCGACCAAAGAGTAACCAGACAAGAGTATATTTGGGGTGGATTTTTAGTTGTTGGAGTGAGCCAAGTGAAATTAAAACCTGAAATCCTCAAATTACCAGACAACCTGTTCTACTACTTGAGCCACATCTGCCTATCTGTACTTTTTGTGGCAGGATGTTGGGAAGATGTGGAAACTACTGTCTAGAGTATATTCTGGATTTTCCAGAGGGAGAAGCAGTAGGTGCAATTTTAAGAATGTTTAAACTAAGTCATTTAACTTTTGTTGGGGATCATTAAATATGTTGGAGAACAGGTGAAATTTGATCCCTAGAAATCCTCCGGTTTGTAAAATTCTGATATTCATCACAATTTGCAGCCCTGCACTTCCAAATGGCACTTTACTGCTGAGGTTTTTTTTATTGGTTTGGTATTTTGTTGACTTGAAGAGAGGCCTGATAGAGGGAATGTCATTGCTGTGTCTTGAAAGCACCAGTGGGGTGAGGCTGACCTTTGTGGTCGCACATCACACTCTCACACATCTTTATTTAGAAATATGCATTACTCTTAGTCACACTAGCGGTGTACCGCTTTTAGTGATAGCAATGTCTGGCTGTCGTTCTGCCGTGAGTGGGAGTACACACACATTTAAATAAAAATATATTTATATAATTTTATTGTTGTGCAGCCAATTAAACTGCTGACTGAGTGAAAATAACACCATGAAGTTCTTAACAGCAAAAAGCCAGAGATGAAACAGTGATGGCACAGAAATGACATGCCTCTGATCATTACAGGTACAGTATTACTGTTGTGTCATCACCTCATCACTGTGGGCTAGAACCAGGTAGAGAAGCCTCAGAGCCGCCAAACCAGTGTCCTCCACGCTGAAACCAGTTATACCAGCCTCCTCCAGTCTCCCTAGACCAGTAGTAGGAGCAGCAGGGCCTGCTGGGAACGAGCTGGCAGCGGTAGAGTTTGAACCACTAGCAGAGGTGGAGCGGAGTGAGTCCAGAGCCTGACAGAGACAGGACAGGTGAAGGTCCAAGAGAGGGAGGAGGAGGACGGCTCCAGGACACGACCTGCACACAAAAGATGAATGTCTGAATGTCTGTATTAGTGGTTGTTAAAGTAAAAGGTTGTTGTAGTCAATGATTTTGATTTTCTTCAGTTTTTAAGTCTACAAAAAAAAGGTCCTAATTTTCTAATTCTCAGTGGTGTTCACGCCTTATGGACTTCAATGTGCAAGGTGATGTATCAGTGAAAATGCAGCCTACATGGATTGGAAGTAAATCTTTGATTATGTACATTAACACGTGGCGGCCTCATTGTTGCGTTTTGCCATAGGGTAAATTCAGTGTTGCTATTACACCATTTGGCCACAAGAGAGCTCTGCTGTCCACAGAATTGTTCAGCTTCAACTGTGTTTTGTTGTTCCGTGAGCAGCAGAGAATCAGCAGATCGTAGAGGATCAGCAGAGTGTCTGGAGTGTCTCAGTCCGTCAGTCTACCTTTTATTTCTGCTGGTCGCTGCAGCTTCTGGTCGGCCCTGACTCAGCATGTTGAGTCCAGTTATAGCCAGACTCTGGACTGGACTGGGAGCAGCTCTGGGAGCTCCACCTTCACTCCCACTGACTGCACCATTAGAGTGGATGAGAAGACCTGCTGACAGCCCGCTGAACACACAACACCAACACTTGCATCAGTTCCTGCTTGAGTTTCAGTGGTTAGTACCATTAAGAAACATTTTTACTCACATTACTTCTGTGATAACCATTATTATGCAATACATTTTATATTCTTACTGCCATCATTTTATTTTGAACTGAACAAATGACTGATTGTTACGGTTTTACGTGGTTTCAGGATTCTACATTATTGTCAGATTGTCATGGTTACAGTTCAAGCTGTTTACCTGGATGTCAGGTGGATGTCAGTCAGACTCATTGACAGCAGGTGAGAGAGGCCAAGGCTGCTGGGAGACAAAGGCTGCTGCAGCAACAAACCCAGCAGGATGTTACCTGAAGGGCGACACATCAAATTTGTGAAAGACAAAAAAGAAATATGGACCTACATTTCCCATAATGCAAGTGGACAGTGTTTTTCATTCGTTTAAAACTCAGTTTTTCTGTCATATATTTGAAGTCTAACTTAAAATAACCCTTATGACATCACTGTGACATCATTAGTGACATTTCCTCAGAGCTGACAAATCTCCTCCAGTCAACAACATTAAACAACTGTTTCACTGGCTGATCAGTGTTTTAACAGTAATTTAATCTCCTCTGCTGTCAGAGAATTTATATCACCAGATCTATTTATGTACAAACACTCAGGTGTGATGTTAAGATGCTTTAAAGTCTCTCTGAACTGTTCTGTAATGTCTCAAACACTGTTTTTATTTCTGTAGAATAAGAAGAGAAGTTCTGATTCAACATATGTTCTGTTTGTTTGATAAACTGATCCAGTATCAGTGCCTGATTACAGATATCACTGAGCAGGATAACACTGTAGGGTGGTGCTAAACCTCACAGGTGCTCTTCTGAGATGAGCAGGAACAGTTTTCTTAATCATCAGTGTGTCAAGGATGCATTTAAGTTCTGTTAATATCTGAACATTCATACTAAGTTGTTGTTAAACCTGTCAGTTGTCATGTTGCAGGTGTTTTATTTCCCATATTATCCCTCTAATAAAGCAGCACTTGCAGACCGACTTACCTCGGTGCTGCAGGTGTGCAGGTCTGATGGACAGGAAGGGGTCCGGGCGAGATGCCTCCAGTTTGTCACCAGATCTGCTGCTGGACGACCCTCTGTCTCCACCATCTCTCCGTGTCTTCACCGGCGTCATTTTGGATGGGACGCTGGCCCCAAACATCTCCTTGGTGATGAAACCATTTCCTGTTGGAGAGGATGAGCTGCTGCCACTCCCATGATGCAACTGGGCAAGACTGTTCAGCACTTTAGGACTGAGGGGAGAAAATATCAGACATTTAGTTCAGCTTTTGTTCTAGTTTCACAAACTGTGATTGACCCTGAAGGTCTTGTTTTGTCAAACCATATTTATAACTGACCTGTTTCTAGTCAGTGGAGAGGCCACCTTGTTTTTGTCTGAACTGTGCAGCTTCGTCTTCATCTCATTGATTTCTGCTTCTTTAAACTGCAGCTCTGACTGCAAAGACTGAACCTGAATACAGAAAGTGTTTCATTAATGTGTTATTCAGAGGATCGTATGTATGTACGTGTGTGTATGTGTGTGTTTCAGCTCCTCACCTTTCTGTTGAGCTCCTTCTCCCTGTCACTCTGCTCTTTCTGTTTCTGTGTCTCCACCAGGATCTGGTTCTGTCTCTGTGCCTCCTTCTCCTGCTGGGCTGCTTTCAGAGAGTCCCTCAGCACCCGGATCTCTCCACTCTTCAACACAATCTCATCCTCCACCTCCTTCAACTAATAACATACATAATCACAAAGACATATTTATCAAATTTCAATTGGTACAAGTCGCTCTTAAATTAGCAGAGCTCTAGATCTGGGTATCAAACTTCAACACCATTTAGACCGAGAGTTAAATGTCAAACACAGTCAAATGAAAGCTTACATGAACTGAAGGGTGACCCCTCATTTGATTAAAACTTCTTAAATTTGTAAAGTTTAAGTTTAAGTTAGTTAAGTTTAATATTATTATTATAATATTAGCTGTGACATTATACAGTCTCCATCAAGAGCTAGGACTATCTGATGCCAAACATACTGTATATGATACTGTCAGACAATGTAGAATAAGATCATTTAAAAACTTTAAAGCTAAAGAGGAAATGAAAGAAAAACTCTGTTACGGGGTTAACATGGCAGGGGCATATTAGTAATATGGTGTATGTGTGTAAACTTAGCCAAAAGGCCACAACAGATGTTACAAAGTCACCCTAAAGTATTTTGCATTAAAATAAATCAGCAGCATGCAGAGCAATATTAAATATGGAAAGTGATAGTGTCAATAAAGATATACTGACAAAAAAAATAGAATTTCCTGAATCACTGATTTACACTGGTTCACAAGAAAAATGTATTCATGCGAGAATCTCATGTGTAAATGCAAATAAATGCTATTAACGTTCGTAGAAGTGGGAAACCGCTGAGTCTCACCTTCCTCTTCAGCTCTGCATGCTGAGCCTCCAGCACACTGTACGAGTCTTCTCTGTCCGTCCTGGACTGCTGCTGCCTGTTACCTGAACGCACAACACAACAAGTTCAACACAAAAACTTTACTGTATTCACCTCTTGGCCTTCAGTTTGAATATCTGCTTATTAAAAAGGACACCACGGTGATTCTGCAGGTTGTTAACACAGGTCCCCACCTGGCACTATGTGCATTTACTGTGACAACACAGAGAGACTGAGCAGACAAACTGATTTACAAACTCACCGGAAGTTTTTCTTATTCTTCTGCAAACTTTCCTCTCACATCCACACCTCTACATTTATAGATTCATACAACTAACACTTTCATTCAAGGTGTTACTCCATCCAAGTACAGAGACCTATTCATCATTTTTATGATGAATATTTTTTTTATTTTATTTCTTGGATTAGTTTTATAGAGATTGTCATTCATTAAAAACTGTTTCTTCATGTAAATGTAAAATGTTTATCCTGCTTTAAAATGGAAAGATTTGTGTTTGTTAATTGTATCCCTGACAGGACACAACACTGTTTTCTGTGCCAAATCCAAAGTGGCTCTTGGTCAAATACAGACAAATAGACTCTGTACCAGATGAGCTGCTGTACTTTTTGTAATGTGATAAGAGAAATTTAACAGGATCAGATGAGATGGAATTCACACTTACAATTATTTGGACAGACAATTGTGTTTTCACACTGATTGTTTAAAATGGCACATTTGAAGACACGATTTTTACTGTAACAGTAACATTACTTTGACAAACAATAGTTTCCTAAACACTGACTGTGATGATAGTTGCTCTGTACTCACCGAAAGACTCTCTGCTTGGTATCCCAGTATTCTCTCTCTTGAACCCAAACGTATTCTCTCTGCTCTGATTGTTTGTGGTTCTGCTCAAAGATTTGCCCTGCCATGCAGACGAAAAGGACCCACGGCCCAGCTCTGTTGGTTTGGACCCAGACGAAGCAGCTGAGGTGATGGCCTGTGAGGCGACGATGTCAATCTCATCCAAGTCGTCCTGAGTGAAGTCTTCATCATCTCCAAATGGGTCATCAAAGGCCATCGCCGTTGGTACATCCTGATTGAGGCCTCGGAGGCGCTTGGTGGGGGGACAGTTCATGCTGTGGAGTAAAGAGGCATGTTAACATGCTACAAACAAATGTTAGCCTACAGTTTTGTTGATGAAGCATCAGGGCTTGTATCAATGATACATTTCAGAATACAAAGTTCAGAGTGCAATTCACTTCTAGCTAGTTTTGGTCAGGTAGACTCTCCATAAAGCGACTTAGGAATATCATCAATTTTCTTGTCTTCTTAGGAAAAGAAAATGTTCAAAAGAAAATGTTTTGAACGCTTTCCATATTATTATAGCAATCTTCAGGGGTATCTTTAGCTAGTGGGAGAACCTAAAGTCGGTATGAAATCTGTGAAAAACGTTAAAGGCCCTATCTAAAACTTCAGTGGTTTGTCCGTTCTGGGCTACTGTAGAAACATGGCAGACTCTGTAGAAGAGGACCTGCTCCCTCTGTAGATGTAAAAGGCCCTTTCCAAGGTACCAAATCAATAACAATTCTTATTTTCAGGTGATTACACACTAAAAATATCAGACTTAGGACTAGTATATTCCATAATTAGACAATAGATTCCCTCTAAATCTAATATATTGGACCTTTAAAAAGAAACCAGCTTAGTCCCACTTTCAAGATGACAATGTTTGACTCATAAAGTCAAATAATTTCTGGACCACTTCAGACCCCTTTTTTGGTATGTTTGTGTTACTACTTCTACTGGTGCTGATTCATGGATAACCACAAGCATGCTTCAAGCCTCTAATAGTTGGTTTTCATAGAAATGAATTGACTGGTTGTTACAATCTTAACTAGGAGTGAAAACATGTTACATGTATGTTTAAAGGTTAAGAGACGGCTACAACGTTGAAGTGACAGCGAGCTGTTTGTTCTCACTCAAATAAAACTGTCAGTCCATTTATGAGTTAACGAGTTGTCTAACATTACTTATCCTGTGCTAACTCACCTTGTCTTCGTCTCTCCCTGCTCTTCTTAGCTGTTAGCTCTACAGACAACTAGCTGTGACTCCAAAGGTAAGTTAGCTTGCTAAGCTAACAACCAGCATTTAAATGTCGGTTAACACTAACATGAAAACGACGTTAGAGGTGTCCGATAATGATGTTCATTAAGACGGGGATACAGCAGTGAATTGACCGGTGAAATTGGTTAAAACGGTAACAGACAGCTAAACAACATGAAGCTAAAAGTTATCGTAGTGTGTTATTCAGCCCGACCCGCTCCTGTACCGCTGATGGTCTGACCAATCACAGCGCTACTCTGGTAGTCTGACCAATCAGTGGCGCCCATGCGCTGACGGGTCGCTGTACAGGTCCCCGTTTGAGACAGACGATACAAAACGCACAAATAGGTATAGTATATAGTTCGACTAGTTCGAGTTAGATTATAAAAATAATATTAAGAAGTATTCTTGGGCTCTCTGTTTTGTTATCTATGCTGTACAGATTGTGAATCCTTTTCCAACTGATTATCATTGTTGTTGTTATTGTTTTTGTTATTATTGTTAAGGTCACCTTACATCACAAAAAACATCATTATGATATCCTTACAAACAAACACAATTCAGATGATAAGACCAATGCTTTTAGTTGGTGTGGTAAATATGGAGCCATAGCCAGCAGCTGACTAACCTCGAGCAGTACAGAACTGGACACAGTGAGAATCAGCTTTCCTGTCCACAAGGCCATGCTGTCATATGGCACATCCACCTCCCGAGTCTTCTGTTGAATGCTTGTTATACTGGGATAGAGGGTCGTATTGGGGGGTATAGTTAATCCACTTGGATGGGTGTTGCATCAAAAAACATTGTCAACGAAACGGATAAATCCACACACCAAATGGTTTCTTTAGCACAAGGCTCTTCCTTAGACTTCTAAACATATTGACCTGATACAAATTTAAATGCATGCCATGCATTAGCCACGATGGATGGATGCATGAACTTGAAGTTGTCCTACACCACAAAAATATGGTATGTTCGTGTTTCATGTCTGAAAATAGTTGACATGTAGGCTTATATAGACATATTGCACAATAATGTGTTTGATTTACTGCAGGATACGAAGAGTTTTGTGCAGCAAATATGAAGCCACAGCCAGCAGCCGGCTAACTTGGCATAGCACAAGAACTGGAAACAGTGAGAATCAGCCAGCCTGACTCTGACCAATGACATGCAGCATTACATAGTCATAAGGTCATGGCCATATACAACCATATGGCACATCCATCCCCCCAGTCCTCTGTTGCATTTTTATGTTGCTGGGAAGAATTTGAGGGAATACTTAGTCTTTAATTTCTCTGAGCTTAAAGTAATATATTAGAATCAAATGAGTGTATAAACATTTCATCGACCTCTCATCGATTTCTTTAGCCTGGATTTTGGCAACTAGACAGTCAGACAACACTGTTAAGGGAGATCTTATTTAGTAAGTCAAATTGAATCTTGGGAAGGGAGATGGGATGTGTCTTTATATCCTTTGTGAAAATTACCATCTATATATAACAAACAAAAAAAGGAAATTAATTAATTGCACCCTTGTAACAGCTGACATTTTGCTAATCTGACATTAGTAGTTAGCCACAGTTTTTATCCACATATTATTTCAAAGACTGGCAGCATGTTCATATGAAGGGTTCATGGTATCCTGGTATGTACACTCATGTGGCTTCTCAGCAACAGCAAATGTGCTTTCCATTTTTAGACACAGACAGGTCTGTGTGTTGCAGCTGAGGCTCTACAGTGTGTATGTAACTCTGACACATGCTCACTCTCTCTCTTTCCCTCTCTCTCTCTCTATCCGCCTCCGTACTTCAGTACAGAAATGGCAGTGCTCAGCGACAGGCATCCAGATGCAGTCATCATCGTCATCATCATCATCATCAAGACACACTCACACACACACACCAACACACAGGATCATCAGTAAAATCTGCACCACCATAGTATCACCAGTATTCTGCACCATGGCGGGTCTCCTCTGCACAGATTCCGTTCTTCACGTCTTAAAAAGATAATTCAGTGATCAGCGAAGCACCACACACACTAACACACACATGCACACACACACACACATATTTGGCAGGCGAGTTGGTTACCATAACAACCAAACAGTCAAAGCAGGGCCACTGAGTGAATCAGATGAAATGAAGCCTACATACATGTGTGTGTACGTTACTGCAGAGCAGAGGAGCACCACTCGCATTAAGCTTTCTGAATCTGTCCATTGTGGAGCTGAGACATGTCTGACTGTCCTTTCAGCACTGATTGGACAGAGGTCTGTAGTGGAAACCAGACCGCTGTCCAATCAGAGTGAGAGCTGAAGGATGTCCCCTATGATGTGATATTCATAGACAGATATAAGCCTTTTTCAAGTGGGAGTTATCAAGTTCAAACTCAGCAAGTTTATAGCAGGAGTTCAAACTCCAGAGACCATTTACTAAACACTGCCCACCTTTTGTTACTGTTGCTATGCCTGTAGCAGACCGTAAGACCAGTGGTGAGTTAAAAATGTCACGGTAAGAAGAGTTTTCTGCACTCTCATAGGCTGAGTGCCGTTCAGAGTATTACTGCAGTAGTATGAGGGTATTTTTCAGATTCCAGGTGGTATACAAGAACAGTGTTTTTACTATCAGGCCATCAGACATAATCTAATGGGACTGCTTTTTCTGCACCAAATGACTGCTGCTATGGACATTATTTTGTGCAATACTGAAAAACACAGGTTACTTTACACTGTGTACTATTTACTCCCACTATCAGCATTTTAGTAGATTGGAGTATATCCTATAATGCTAATATGCTTATACAGTGATACTTCTTCTTCTGTGTATTTTATATTATATGTATAGATCATATTCTATTTGAGCATATTTTATATTTTACCACTCACAAGTTGATTACAGGACTGAGAAGGATGAATCATAATTTTTAAAAAAAGATTATAGATTAAAATGGAATTTTATTGCACACTCGTGGGATTTAAACTTTGCATTGTGTTGAAGAGCTTTGGCCCCAGTTGCTCTAATTCCTACAAACCACCAAGGAGTTCAGTGTTTTGTTGTCTTCATAAGACTTTGTTTGGACATTTAGTAATGGGCAAACAAAGTCTTATGAAAGTAAGTCATCAAATAGATCACGTTGGTTACAGAAATTGAAATTTGCAGCTACAGCTCATCAAGTAAATTCTACATCAACTCTTTGGGAGGTGTTGGAGGTTCTTCGAAATAGGCCTCACTGCCAGAGTGAAAGCTCTATATTGAATAAGTTCTCTTCTGTCTAGATCAGATCTGTCCTTCTGGAAATTCTGGACCCAATCTGAAACAGACCTCTCATAGGCACACTGGAGAGACTACATCTCCCAGAATTCCTTGAGCAGCATCTGCTGGAGGACCCTGGATTAACAGCAAGAAGATGGATGGTTGGATGATGTGTTTCCTCTGTTACCGTGTGTATTGCTGCAGTACAGGCTCCCTCCTGCACATGTCGGGGCTTCATGAGGAATTTCAGTCAGAGAGGAAGACATCCTGAGGGAGACCACTGCAGCTGATTGGCTGATGACCATTTAAAGGCCACCAATCAGGCAGCGACTTTGTGTGACTGCGTGTGTTTCCCTCTCCGTCTCTGAATGCACTGTGCCAGTCTGCGCATATTTTTATGTTTGCAGCGCTGCATGCATGCATGAGCGTGTGTCTGTGTGTGTAAGTGTGTGCAGGATGCCACAATCTGAAGCTGTGAAGGAGGGGGAGGGGCGAGGACAGAGATGCTGAAGAAATAGATGAAAAAAGAAAGAGGGATTTATAGTGGAGAAGAAGAAGGGAGGAGGACAGTGAGGAGAGGACAGATGCTGAGGAAAGAGTGATAGTGAAAGGCACAGTAAGATAGACGGAGAGAGAGTGAGGAGGAGGAGGAGGAGGAGGAGGAGGAAGAGACTATCTGCTGGAGGAAGCAGCAGCATCACCGATTTTCACAGGAACCAAGGCGGCTGTCCTCTGTTGCCGTGACGATGGGCTGCTGGCTCTCTGGTCCATGGATGGGTGATCAAACGGTGAGCATCCAAACACAACTAAATGATATAAATGCTGTGTGTGTTTTACTTGAAGAAGATGTAACTGAGCTCTGTAAGGTGTGCGTGTGTGTGTGTGGATGCAGATGCAAAATGGCATCAATTTCATGATTTCTGCAGGGCTCTGCATTTGTGTGTGTGTGTGTGTGTGTGTGTGTGTGTGTGTGTGTGTGTGTATGTGTGTGTGTGTGTGTGTGTGTGTGTGTGTGTGTGTGTGTGTGTCTGATATAATGAACCCAATTTCTGTATAATTTCTGTAAACATGTAGAAAATCCATGTTCTAAGACTCATGTTCTAAGTCTGGTTCATATTTGTCATCTCCATCTGCTGAAGGCTCACAGCCGCTCTTCTGCCATCCTCTGTCTCCACACACAGGTGCCATTTTGTGCTTCTCAGCTCGTATGTGTGTGTGTGTGTGTGTATACGTGTGTATGTGTGTCTGGTTGAATGTAGCGGAGGGTGACTCATGGTTGTGATGTGCTGGAGTTAACAATACTGTTCATGCGTCTAATTCGGTGGCTGCTGAGCTGCATGTGTGTGTGCGTGTATGCATGTGTGTATGTGCACGTGTGTGTGTGGGTGTGCATGTGTGTGTGCACGTGTGTGTGAGAAGCAGGATGAGGTTTATGTTGGCTCGTAGGTGTTAACCCTTTAGTACAAACATGGACGTCATGTCAAAATTCATCATATTTGATTAAAATCATTAAAATTCGACTGTTTGCTTGTCACACTGGAATAAATCCACCATCTGTCTGCAGGCACAGTTATGTCTTGTGACCCAGTTACATAATGTCGATTAATTCAGTCTGTGGAGTGTTTACATTTTACAAAAAGACTAGATGAAGTGCTGTTAAAATGGCAGTGTTCAGACAAAAATCTGATTTATAGTATAAGTGACGCTCCTCAGTCAATCAGTCACTTAAAAGTTGATGGACTTGTAGGAGGAAAGTGCAGCAGAGGCCTTGATATGTTCACTTTTAGTCTCTAGCATGGGTCAAACTCCGACAGCACTAGATCCTCCATTCCCCATAACGCAATAATACATGGTATACAACCCCTTATTTAAACCTCCACACCTCCAATTTCTGTTTTACATTTGTCGTCTTCAAGCTCAAGCTGAGATAGCGCTGACGACATCACCATGACATGATCAGGGTTATTTTTTTTCAGACTTGACAAAACTCCCCCAGAACCAGAGAAAATATCTTTCTACAGGCTGAAGGAGATGACTCATTTTGCTAACAGGGACCAGTAAACAGATCTATAGGTGTAAAATAGTTGGTGAGCAGATGTTATATCTCTGGAAGTCAGTTGGATTCGATGCAGACATTCAAATATTACCATGAATCAGTCCTGCTAATGATGATGCTAATGATGCTAAAGGCTGCGCGGTACACATATAGCAGAATATTAATTGCTAATAATTGTTGAAAACTATTTGACATTAATTGATTACTATCAAATTAACTGATCTCTTAAGGAAACATGAGACACACGTGTTGATGCTTTGACGTGGTCAGATGATATATTTAAGTGTCTCTTGTAAACAACTCATATTCAAGCAAAGATTTTAAGCCTCTTTTAGCTCCAAGTTTTGGTTGTGTTGTTTAATGTTTTGTTTAGTCCTTCAGTACTAAACAAAATTAGCAAGTATCTGGTGAAGACAGTGAATCATCTAACAGCTAAAGACAGAGAGTGAATATTGCACTTACATTCATCAAGTGGAATCCAATGAGATGATCATGCCACTTTGTGTCCACTGTATCTGGGATTAGGTGTGTGTTTGCTAACATCACATCCCTTCTCTGCCTCTGTCTGCTTGTCTCAGGTAAGTGGGCGCAGTCTAGCACACCTAAGCCAGCGGGATGCTCTGCGGATCCTGGCAGCCAGTCAGCGTCCAATCACCTTGCAGATCAAGGGACAGAGGGCGTGTGGCACAGAGGCAGACAGGGGATCCTGGGAGCCCCTTCCCCTTAACCTGCAGCACCTCAACCTGCCACTCCCAAGGATGGGGGCGGGGCTTAATGCATCCAGCCCCTCCTACCAGGACAGGTACACAGACACAACATTAACATAAATAATCATGGACCTGTACAGCATAAAAAACTGAAGTAAAGTCAGTGAGTATGAAGTTATCATGAGGCAGAAGTTGGATTGCTAACACTGCTGCTGTACTGAACCATGACTTTACAGACAGCTTTCTTCAGTAGCACTATGTGAGACCTGTGTTTCTAGCCACTCCGGAGAAAGTTGTGGATAAAATTTCTTTCCCATACCTGTGCTGTAAGTAGATTCAAACTGAGAGGTGTATACATTTTCACAGGTATTATAATATCTGAGGAGAATATATTGTTTACGAAATCCAGAAACCAGAAAAATAAACATAAAAGAAGATGTTTTTCTGCAGCTACATCCATTAACTGCACATATAAGATATCATAAAATATCTTCACATATCGATGTATTATGGTCTGTAGTTCTGCTTACAAACAAGATTTTTAAAAATATTCAGTCTTGAAAATGTCTTAATTGTGTGTCATCTCTGTCAGACATTACTACAACCACCTGTCTCTGCCACAAGATCACTGTGAAAGTGGACGGTACAGCTACCTGTCCAGCTCTCCACGGGACACTGTGGACATCGGCCACCAGGTGACAAAATAATAGTAAATAACATTCAGCAACAATCAATTTTCAAATACTTTGAACTGATCAAAATATGTCATGTGGTTTGTTATGCAGATTAACAGACTGCACAGCACTAACATTACCGACACTGCATTTAACAAACATGGCTGTCCTTTATACATTTTGAAAAAAGTCTAAGCACATACAATTATGTAATAAATATATTAACGTTCAGTTTAGTCCAGATTTAAAGAATTCCTGCAATTAGCTATAAATGAGCAACTTATAATCATACAGGTTCTTTGTGTTGTTTCTCATTTTCGTTGTTTCACGTCATGAATCTAACAGGATCCAGAGCTGACTGGTCGTGGACAAAAAGGACAGAACTGCCTGATGGGATGTTGCAATTCCAACTTAGAAGAACCCAACGGTTGCCACAGTCAGGTATCCAAAACTATGTATCATACACCTACAGCATATCGTCATTTTCAATAAGATACCAGAGTTTCAGTACTAATACCAAAATAGTTTTCTTGTTCTGACTAGAAAAGTCACAGAGCTTCACTGTAATCCAAAAACTAAAAAAACACTATTAAAAACACATCAGTGAGCCACACTGTGACACTGATTGTTCCTTCAGTACCACAAACACACATCATAAAACCTATTTGACTCAGTACCACATGTGTGCTGCCTGCTGCTAACTACAAAACTACTATCTACAGTGACCAGATGTTTTAGGATTATTTAGGAGAGTAACGAGCATTTCTTAAAAAATAAACTAGATTTGTGAACTGGTTTATAATATTCTGTCTTCTGTTTCTGAGAGACCGACTAATGCAACATTTTTTCTTAAGGCTCATGAAGATACAGAATATTGGTAACCTTATTCCTTAACTAAAGAAGCCAAACTTCTCAGATGCATTGGTTTTCTGCTGTCCGGTCACAGCTTAAATACAGAACAAAATGAGTATTCAAATCAGGAAACAGACTAAGAGACTGGCCATGAATTCACTGTTAACCTTTATTATTTGAATTCACAGCTACAGATATATTTACTCTTTACAGAGAAGGCACTGAGGTCGCACACAGATATAATGTAAAACTATTCTGTGTTTTATGATGGTTTGGTGTGTGTATTTGTGTAAATGACCTTGGAACTGAAGTCGCCTGTTCTTTCAGACCGATGATGAGGACTTCATGCTGGAGAAGCCGCTGGGCTTCCTGCCCCTCCACCATGAGCTGGACAGTGGTCTGGGCTGGACTGACGGCTCCCTCCACCAGGGTGATCTCTCAGGGTTGGAGACTGAGGAGGGAGGCCTGGAGGACTGTCATTCACATGGGGCCCTTGCCCCAGGAGGTTGTGGGGGCTTCGGAGGTGGCGGCTCTCCTTCCTCCGAGTCCTTTATCTCCTCAGAACTCAGTGACTCCGGCTTCTACAGCGTGAGCACTGGGGAGTTCAGGCACTTTCAGAGGCTGCTGGAGAAACGAATGCGGCTGTACAACGCCAGACTGCAGCATCAGGGCGAACCCTGCGAGAGGCGGAGAACGGCGTGACAGCTGCCCCAAGAGTCACCGCGAGCTACTGGAGGCCATCCCCGAGGCATTGACCATGCAGCCTCAGTGTCAGCGGCTGCAGCTCACGATGGAGGAGGGTGCTGTGCCCGTCATGGACATCCCATCCCGTGGACTTTTCAGGTACTAGCTGACCAGTAGAATAGCTGACCATTTTCATAAAGTTGTGTCAGACAGATGGAAAGACTGCTAAAATTAGCTGAATTCGTGTTGAATTTGTCTTGACTTCACTGTTTGTATTTCAGGGTTTCATCGGTCCAGTTCCATAAAGCTGATCGTCCCTGTCTGAACCGTCATAGCTCCAGCAGTGGAGCCCTCTTCAACCCCTCCCATGCCCACGCGGCGATCTCACGAATGACTGCTCCAGTCCTCTCCACCTGCAGCACTCCCTCCAGCCACCGGAGACCACTGGTACCCATGCAGCAGCAGCACCACCACCAGGGCTCCAGTTCGGTGGGGATGCTGAGGAGAAGCCGAACGCTGCACCATCGCCCTCCTCCTCAGGAGTACCGCCGCCGTGCCAGCCACCCGGCTTCCCCCTCATATTGTGCAGCAACCCTACACCACTGTGGTGGTGTTACACCATGCAACGTCCTGCCACCGGGCCTGCCAGAGGAAAGTGAGCTAGTGACAGGTGTGATTGCTCCACATCCAGCAGGCCTGGCTCGTTCACCCCAACAGCACCCCGCTTCTCTGGGACATATGAGGGGTGCCAACACCCATGAGAGATGCTACGACAACAACCCTAACAGCCAGATTGCTCACCACGACTGGTGGCACTCACAAGAAACGCACTTGATGCCTGAGCCAATGGTGACAGAAAGGGACAGAGAAATTGAGAGGGAGCTGGAGCAAAAAAGACAAATGCAAATGGAGAAACAGCTGGAGAGAGAGAGGGAGGCAAAGATTCAAGAGGAGATTGACAGAGAGAGACAGCAGGAGCTGAGCAGGAGCAGAGCCAGAGAGCAGCTGCACCTCCAGAGTTTGGTCCATCCTCCTCAGGCTGGAGACGTCAACGACACGTGGCCGAAACCAGCCAGCCGTCAGTCACAGAGCGGTGGGGGAGGCAGAGGTCTCTACAGTACCCTGGAGGGCCACACAGGGGCTTGTTCTGCTGCTGGATGGGATGCAAAGAAAGGACAGATGAATGCAAGTTCAAGCCCTAATCCCAGTTCTGGTCTGCAACCAAAACTTGATCTGAACTCAAAACCCAACACAACCTCACGGATCTCCAGGAACCAGCTCCTGAGAGACCGGGCTTCTCAGCTGGCGGATGAACGCAGTGGGATGAGCACAGACGAGGAGACGAGTACTGACATGCTGATGGGTCGGTACTGGAGTCGAACGGAGAGGAGGGAACACTTCCTGTTGGCCCGCGAACAAAGGCAGCAGCAGCTGCAGGCCAGAGGAGTGCCTGTACGAGATGTCATCAACAGAGGAGGAGCCGTCGGAGGAGCAGGAGGCGCAGGAGGAGGAGGAGCCTTTGTTGGAGACGGCAGTATGGTGGACAGCAGAGGAGGCGGAGCTTTTGTAGAAGGGCGCTGCAACACGGTCCTGGAGCTGAGTCAAAGGAAGCTGAGTCGTCTGAGGAACAGGAAGCTGTTGGATGACTGGACGACAGTAGAGGAGCTGCTGACTCATGGGACCAGGCTGGACAACCAGGAGGACATGCTCTGTCCTAGCTCCCTGTTGACGGTCACCACTGTCTAACTGCATGGACACCACGTAACTGTAACTCTGTGCGTGAGTGAGTGTGTGCGATGTCAATCTAACAACACAACATTTGAGTAAATCCTTGTTCTGTCTTTTCCAAAGTGAACAATGTGAAGATGGATGTCAACCAGACATGTTTAGCCTAGCTTAGCACAAAGACTGGAAGCAGGGGGAAACTACTAGCTTTACCTAACCTTCCAGTTTAAACAATTTAAACAAACTCCATTTGTTATTCTTGGATTAAGGTATATTAAAGTACAGTAAATCATATTTTCATACTGCACCTGCATAGACATAAATTTAATCATCAAGCTAACTCAAGTCCAAATAGTACTTTATGCTGTGTAGCTGCTTTAGTTTTCAAGGGTATGAGTGATGTGCTCACATGTGCTCACATCCATGCAGACATCTGTGCGGATGTTTTATACCAGCCCAAAATTTATGACTGCACAGGTTGCGGGCACCTACACCACAGTGTGTACTGCCTGCTGTCCACATCCTCTTTGGAGGACTTTTGCTTCAGGTAGTCACGTATGAAGGACAAAACTGAGATCCATCTTCTCACATGACTGGAGGGAAGGACAGAGAACATAAGGATTCACGTAAATGTTAGACTGTTCCTTTAATGAATGTGTGTGCGAGAGGGAACCTCACTGTTATTGCTGTACATCACCTCAACTGATAGCTTTATGTGTGTGTGTGTGTGCGTGTGCGTGTGGGTGTGTGTGTGTGTGTGTGTGCGTACGGTGCGTGCACGCGTGTCACCACTGTACAGCACTCTGAACAAAATGTGCGTTTCAGTGCAAGGCTTGTAATGACAAAGAAACTGACAAACAAGGTCAGATAAGCGTGTATGTTTGCGTCATGTGTTTCATGCTACATCTTATGCTACATTTATTTCACAGAATCTTTGACACAAGTTACAAAAAAAGAAAAAAAAAGGGGTTTGGACTTAAATCCTCTGACAGACCATGAGATTCCGGGGAGCAATACTGTTCTGGCTGTGCACGATAGATCATATACAACTACTTTTACATCAGGGCCACAGAACACATCAACTGTAGCAATGCAGATAATGACAACTGAGATTTGATACCAAACCCTGAATGGTTTTTATAGAAACTCTGTTTACAATTAAAATATCAAATCTATGGGACCTTTGTAACTTAAAAAATGACGAAAAACAAAAAACACGGCCTGATTTTCTTGCTTGTGCAACATTAGTCAACCCGTGTAGGATCAGGGATAGGGAACAATGTGCCACGAGGTTTGCAGAAGATGTTCACCGCACCTTTAATCTGTAAAATCAGCTGGCTTATGCCGAATTCACGCCACATCATTCAGACCGTAAGACATCAGGTATTTCTAACAGCAAAGATATCATCGTTAAAGGATGTGATATCAGATAAATAATAATACAGCTTAACTGTAGGTACAAAGATGATGCCACCCTTCCGCTGCCCAGGTTAAATGCAGAAGATCAACATTGTGTAGTGGCGGTAGCAGCTCTCTGTCTGACACCAACATAATGTCTGAAAGTCATAATCACATCAGTTTCTTTCCCATTTTTACTGTTCTGCTAACATAGTGTGACTGCAGCATTAGAGTTTTGGCCCTCTGAGGCTCATAACTCCCTGTTACTGGTGTAGGCTTTACTGTTAGCAGGATGTTTACAGATCTACCTACCCAGGTAACAGCTTATGCATGTTTACTGAAATCTACAGTGGACAGCGTGGGGAAAAAAAACAAAATCAGATTTCACCTCAAGTCAACTTTACGTCAGATCTTTTAGAGTCAGGACAGACAGAGCTCAAGCGTTGTTGACATTCCACTATAAGCAGGTACAGTGTGAGTAAATCTGAAATCTGCTGATTCAGGTCTGCAGTGCGGGAAAATGTGCAATAATACCTCACGTTAGTTTTAATACAACAATGACGACAGTGTTGTGTGCGCTACCTGTCAGGTTTCCATCGAATGCAGTAACTCGTTTTAAATCAAACAGATGCACAAAAGTGACGAGTCACCACAAGTGCGCAGTAATCCTAGAATCTAAAAATGGCAAGAGCAAAGGTTATTGTAGATATTTACATTATTTCTTTCTTTTCCATGAGAGGGACCTAAGATAACAACTTTTTGCACATCATTTTTTTATACGAAATGTTTTCCCTACCTTTCTGTACCAGGGGACGGAGGCCAGTGGAACGACTGTAGATAGAACGACCGTGTGTCTTGATGTTTTCTTTATAAACTATCATAGTGATTTATGGAGGAAAAAAAAATCTGTTTATTGTCATTGTGCTGGACATATTTCAATATTTTTCTTGTGATGGTTACAAAACCAATGTGAACAGTTTTTATGATCTTTAAAATCAACTTAATTTATTTAAAAGCTGGTAAACCTTTGATTTACCATTTTCAAAGAATGAACACAAAATGTGAATATTAATGTCTCTTTAAGTGGCTAAATTGAATTTTACTGTTGTTTTGTGTCATTATGACATGTACATATTGATTTTGTCAGAGGGTGCAGACGAGGCTGGTAACAGGACATGCAGATGCCATCAGACGCCTCCAGTAGTTTATCATTGGATTCAGTAGGTTTATAGCTGTGTTATGGAGGCTGTATATACAGCACAGGGATTTACATTGTAGTATTAGCACGTTTAACACTCACAACATTGTCAAAACTCATAGAAAGTGGTTCAGTTTGCTCTTAATGTTAAATGTGGCATCCATGAATTATGAGTAGGATCACTGACACTGTAATACTTAAAGGTACACTATGATATTTTAGGTAAATCTTCTTCTTCTCCACAGTTTGATGTTTTAGATGTCAGTTTCATCTCTGTTTGGCGTCCACTACAGGGAAACCTTCCAACAACTCCGAAGCTGTCTGATCTAAATGTTTAATCTTATTAACTGTTGTAGATAAGCTGTATTTTTACATGATGTGTTTAGCTCAGTTGATATAGAGTGAAAGCTGGGGAAAACTGCTAGCCTGTTTGAGCTAATGCTAATGCTAACACTTTCTAATGACTCCAAAGCTGTCTGATATGAAGTCCAAATTGAAGGAAGGAAACTGATTCATACACTCTCTGCTCTCTTTTTCACAGAAGGCATTAGACATGTCACAGCCGGGAAAGCGAAAGCCGTAAATAATTAAATTAATAAAGGCCGAATTCCCTTTGGCTGCTTTGGTTTCAGGGCCCTGACATGCTGGCTTACTTGACTTACTGGGACTCTTGAGTTAAATGTCATTAGCGACATCTGTGCTTTCTCTTCCATGACAAGTCAAAATCACAAGTCTTCTGTAAAAAAAAAGGCCTGCAGAAAGCCGAGATGAACCCAAAACTCTGTTTTTTTCCCCCCAAAATCAAGTCCTTAATTGATTACTATTTTTTGCATTGCATTCAATACTGCATGTACCAGTGAAAGGGGCTATTACATAGGATTTAATTATATAACATTATTATTGAGGCCAAAGCATCCAGAATGTTTAAATATGAACTTCAGGATTTTCTCTTTGATTGAGCTAGGCTAGCAGTTTCCCCTGGCTTCCAGTTTGTGTGTGTCTTAGCTTAGCTTAGCGTGTCCTGGACACACAGAGATGAAACTGGCACCCGTCATCTTAAATCATTCTAGAGAAGACAGAGAAAAAGTGGATTTAGAGAAATGTCAAACTGTTTAAAACACATGGAATCAGATGTGGAACACGTGGATTGAAACCTCTGCCCTGCTTGTTTCCACATATTCCCTCTCTTTCTCTCTCTATCGGGCTGTGACTCAAGCAGTCTGAATAATGGATGACGAAGAACGAATTTTTCCTTCCCACTCGCCCCCTTCACTCTCTTTGCTTACGTTACACAAGGACACACAGAGAGAGCTGAAAATAGCACTGCTGTCCTCATGTGATGTGAAATTAAAAGCACACTGGAGCGGAGACACTTGCTGCTGGGGAACTCAACACTTAGTTTTACTCCATCTGACAATCCCTCCATCCAGCCTGCAACACCACCTCCATCTGTCTGTGCAAGGGTACTTTTCACAACAGCAAGCTTTTTGGAATATGATGATGTACATGTGATTGTAATAAAGAGATTTTAATTAGCTATGACATGGTGTTTTGGGGTTTTTCATTGGTACGTTGCTGACGTTTGGGATGTCTTGATCATCAGATATCAGTAGAGCAGTATGCGTCAAGCTGTTTTAGTCATTCATAACTGGGTTGAATAAAGTGAATAATGTATTATTATAATAAATTATTAGTTGAGGCCATTTTTTATGTACAATACATGATGAATTCAACAGATTACTTCACAGTCCCGTTAATTATTGGCCTGAACAGACATACACACCACTCTACATCATACGTTAAAACACTGTGCCTGTCATAATATTTAAATGTTTTTTCCTTTACTTTAATTAAGTTATCAACCCGAGCTGTTGTTGATGTAGAACAGCTTACTTTTCTCTTTCCAAGAGGCCACCAATGCAGCTAATGTAACACGTAATGAGACACATTTGTGTTGATCTTTAAATAAAAGCAGTGAAAGGACGGAATGTGGGAACCAAAGGAAAAGAGACTCAAAGAGCCCTGATGGGACAAGTTAAGCCGTAATGTATCAGCACTAAGATGATAAAACTCCTAATTTATTCCATAATATATTGTCTAAAAGAAGATATATGGCATTAAGTGACAGTTAAAAAGTCTGAAGAAAAACATCCAGTGTGTAAGATTTAGTGACACCTAGCAGTGAAGTTGCAGATTGCAGCCATATTAATGAATGAGTCTCCCACACCTCACCTTCTTCTTCAAAGCATGTAAGAAAAACTCTGGCTGCCAAATTCACATAAAAAAAACAAAAGGCCATATCTATATCAGTTTAGTTTGTGTGCTCTGGGCCACTGTACAAAAATGGCTGTTCAAAATAGCGGACTCTGTGGAAGATATAAAGGGCTCATTTTAAGAAACAACACAATCATTCTTGTGTTCAGGTGATTATACACTAATGAAAACATAATAATGAATATTATATTCAGTTCCTGCAAAGAAATACACCCAAATCTTACGCACTGGACCTTTAAATATTTCTTGGAAATTTCATTTTTGTAAATTTTGATTTAGTTTGGTAAACTCTAAAGCACAGAGATCCATCCATGCCACAGACAATCGCTTCAGCAATTACTAATTCTGACTGAGGAACATCTGACTCCCACAAGGTAAATAGCTGATTCAAGGGGAATATTATAATTCATGACAGGCTTAAACCAAATGAACCACTGCAACAAGCTGCAGTCTTCCTCTGAGGAGAGCCTGAGAGAGGCTGACTTCTCTCCTCTGAGCTCCACAGTCCAGACCAGCATCACCAAAGACAAGAGTCCAGTCAACAGCGCCCCCTGGAGGCCGTGGTAGACACCTACAGTCTGGAGTTACTACCAGACAAACTCAGATGACCATATTGGTCAAAGATTACTGAACTGAATTCTTTCAAGTTTGATGGACAATGCACACTGCATGACCCAAATCTGACTGCATCTGCAATCAAATTATACCTAATAATTTTCAATAATCATTGTATACTCAATACTTCAATGTGTAGACATTTTGTCAAAATAGTTGAAGATTTCATACTTTATCAAGTAAGTCTGTTTACAAAATCTAATGTAATCAGCTGCATTTTGTGCTTGTGTTTTATTTGTTTACACGTTGTGATGATGGAGAAGAGATTCATCATAAATCACCAAACCAAGTGGAGACATATGCCTCTGATCGTGTCTCATCTGTCAACCGGAATATGGACAGAGGTATATATGGTGACATTAAAGCAATAACCTGCTGCAATAACCATCTGTTTCAAATCGCGCTCATAAAGTGTGTCTCTTCTTAAAATGAAACAATGTAGCCTCAACAGTTATAAAAATATTTTCAAAACTTGAAAATACTGCAAGTTGATGAATGTAACAATATTTTATTATTTAAGACCAAAGAAGTCACAAAGTAGTTGTATGTTACACATGTTAGATCAAACGATAACTCAATACACAAAAAGAACATCTGACAGTACAATAACTCTTGA
This sequence comes from Nibea albiflora, assembly GCA_014281875.1. Lineage (NCBI taxonomy): Eukaryota > Metazoa > Chordata > Actinopteri > Sciaenidae > Nibea > Nibea albiflora. The sequence continues at coordinate 11,936,109 of CM024790.1, read as the reverse complement.
GATTCAAGATACCAGTTAATTGAAGCTGATTAATTGTTCAGTTTAAATGTGAAGGCACGTCAATGTGAGGATTTTAACTAACACCAATTTTACTCTTTTATCTCAGCGTATAATTTATGTTATTGTAAACCTTTCCAAAAATGTTTATTGTTACGAAACTAGGCAGAAAAATGCATGGTTCATGTTATGAATTTAGTGCATTTCTGATTAAAATATTGAGCTCTATCCTGAAAAACATCCAGTGAAATGAATTAAATAGAATTGCTTAAGCTTGTGCCAGAGACAGTCCGGTTTTAATGTTGCACTAAAGATCAGACTGTGGGAAAACTCTAAAGAACTGAGTCGCAGTTGGGTTAAATGAGCATCCATAATCACACCAGCAGCTGACTATTGTCCCCAGGAATTTGGCAAACTTCAGGAAACATCTGCCTGTATCTCCCACACTCACATACAGAAATAACATTGTGATCCAGTAAATACTAAAAACACTTTTAGTTTATTTAAAATTTCTATAGATACAGGGTGAAAAACAAGAACCACACTTAGTATTTCTGCTGACACCTAAAGTATTTTTTGAATTTTGAAATTTTGTCAAACCTTGAAGGACACCCAGAGTGTTCTTTCCCTCCAGATGGTTGGTGTCATCAGGCTCTGTAACAAAAGCTCCATTCAAAGTCGGTGTGGGAAACTGAGAGCAACTTTATACTCACACCAGCTACAAGCCAGAGGACACACCTGCTACATCTGGACACGGGGATGACTTTGTCCAAGTTTAAACAGAAAAATGGAAGTCTAATGTTGTTTACAAGCACCTGTTTGGATTAATTACAAATTCAAATTCAAATATGCTTACAATAGAGCACTTATCAGTCGACTAGTTATTACATAAAAGTTGATAATGGATGTATATGTACAAAGTTAGTTTAAAGGGTGAATATGTTGAGCGTGTGCTCACTCAAAGTCATTGATCCCAGCATCAGGCAGCAGATCTGCTCTCTCTACAGGGTCACCACTTTCCCAGATTCAAACAGAGCTCTGTGAGTCTCTCTCCATCACCCCCCCAGTCCTCCACCTGTTCCCCTGAGATTTAACCATTGACTACTTCTAATATGACCACTGAGCATGTGGCAGCTCAGCATATGGGTTTGTCTTATTGGGCTCTCTGATTGGCTACAAACTGTGAGAAACTTCAGCCAGACCAAGACCCACACATTCATATGGAGATGTGGGACTATAAATAGGAGGGATGAAGCCAGCACAGAGCAGATTCTCTCTACAGAGACCTCTACAGCACAGAGATCCAGACATGGCACCTACAATCACTGCAGCTATGACCAAATCTCAGGACCATCTGACTCTGACCCACAAGGTAAATTGAAGATTCAAGAAGATTTAAATATGGTTAATGAGAGGTTGTCTTTGTTCATGCTAACACTTTACTCCAGAATAAGTTGATTAATGACTTTGTTCTTCTCTCTGCAGCTCAGAAAGCCTCTGGTGGAGAAGTTACGCAGAGAGCGAATCAACAGCAGCATTGAGCAGCTCAAGTCTCTCCTGGGTCCAGAGTTCCTCAAACAGCAAGCCAGACTCCAAGCTGGAGAAAGCAGACATCCTGGAGATGACAGTTTGTGTCCTGAGACGACTGCAGCAGCAGCATCAACAGCAGAGAAGACTGCTGAACCACTGCAACAAGCTGCAGTCTTCCTTGTGATGAGAGCCTGAGAGAGGCTGACTTCTCTCCTCTGAGCTCCACAGTCCAGACCAGCATCACCAAAGACAAGAGTCCAGTCAACAGCGCCCCCTGGAGGCCGTGGTAGACACCTACACTCTGGAGTTACTACCAGACAAACTCAGATGACCATATTGGTCAAAGATTACTGAACTGAATTCTTTCAAGTTTGATGGACTTGTTCTTCTGTATGTACAGAAGGCTGTATTTTGTGTGTTTGTCTTTGTGAAGATGACATTTCCTGAGGAAATGACAGCAACAATATCTTTCAAGTTAAGAAAGAGAACATCTTGTCATGCATGTTGCATGAACCAAATCTGATTGCATCTGCAATTATTATTATACCTCACTGTACTTCATGTATTGGTAGTATATGCTATGATAACATTTGTTATCTTTTGATTGTTATTGATCACACTGATCAAAACTTTAACTGTCCTTTTTATGGACATTTTGTCCTCATGGACTTTACCTCACTTTAATCTCTCTGATTACTCAAAACTGATCTGTTGTAAGATCCAAATGTTTTTACTTTTTGTCTAAAAGTTTTGCTTCATGTCACAATTTTCCTGTGACACTTTTATTATTCAATGAGCATTATGTATTGATAGAATATAATGCAATGGTGATATTTGTTACCTCTTGATTAGTAATGATCGATTTGATCTTAATTGTCCTTTTTATGGACATTTTGTCATCATGGACTTTCTCTCACTTTATGTGATTATTGAAAAATGATCTGTTTAAGATCAACGTGTTTATCCTTTTACTGTTAAAGGTTTGTTTAATGTCACACTGTCACAGTTTTACAGTGACAATGTCAAAAATTGAGTACTGTGTCCTCAAATATTGTAAACTGTTTGTCTTTCATAAAGACAGTTGTTCCTTTACTCTCTCTGAGTACAGTGTGTCTTGTAGAAATCTACAAGTTGTTGTTGTTGTGATGTATCATCACCTCTAGTTGGAGCTTTCATACTTTGTGTGGCTCATTGTGCCTTGTTGAATAAACAAACACTGCAAGCTGAAAACTTTGTGTTCTCATGTCATTGTGTGTCATGGTTACCCTCTTAATTATGATTTAATGGAGACTTTCACACTGATGTTTCATTTTCACTTAATTGATAGAGGCCTCCATCATTGTTCCTTGCGTCTATTGACTAATCAATATGAAATTTAGAAATTAACTATTCATCTTGAACAAAACTGGTCAGAGTAAAACTATGCATTGATTGTCTACAATCAATTGAACCTTTGAATGACAAATATCAAAATGAAATATGTTATCCTGAATGTGTATGAAACTGAGCACACAAATTTAGTTAAATTCATTTTGGATCAGGGTTTGTAAATGTTATGTCAGTCTGTTGATGTGTAGTGACTCTAATCATCAAACCAAATTAGAAAATGTTCATTTCTACATTGTTTTGCTGTAATTATAACTTTCAGGCTTTTTAATATAGAATGTTTAAAGTTAACTATTTCCTTCTTTAAGAGGTCAGACATTGTTTCTAATGAGCTGCATAATAAGACACACTTCCATTGTTCCTCCAGTGAAAGCAGTGAAAGGACAGAGTGTGGGAAACCAGAGGAAACTCACTCACAGAGCCCTGTGGGACAATAGATCCAGACCTTTGACCTGAAGGCACAGAAACTAAAAGGACTCTTGCTCCTTAAACTGAATCCTCCTGAACTCAGGTTCCTACATGAGATTCATTTCAAAATCCCATTTCCAGACTAAACTTTTCACACTTCTTGGTTGATTTATCAGACCGTGTTTGATATCTGAATATAAATATAGAAGTTCATTAAGTTCATTTTTTTTAAAGCCAAGGGTTAACATGTGTTACATTCTGACAATGTATGTTCACTATTTTCATGACTTAACAGTCTGCTTTCCTTACACGGAAAAGATCACCCATTCATTGTGCAAAGAATCCTGCATTCATCCGAAAGGTGATTTTTATCACTTTTAAATTGATTCTGGATGAGCTGTGAACTGTAAAAAGACCTCCATGTGTTAAAATGAGAGTGCTCAAATGTATATTTGGACTGAGGCACATGCCTTCATGTCTGTCAATGGACAGAGTGTGGGAAAACTCTGGAGATCAGAGTTGAACATGATTAGCATCTTCAACCACACCAGCAGCAGACGATTCTCCAAAGGGATTTGGCACACTTCAGGAAACAGCTGCCTCAGCCTCCCACCCTCATCTATACAACTGAATTTTTTTATCCAGTTACTGACATAAAGCCTCAATTAAACATTAGATTATCAAAATGTACGAAGATGACTGAAACTTGACTAAATAATTTGTCAAATTAGCTGAGCTGATTCATTATGAGCAAACATTTTGATCATTTCAAACTTTACAGTCAGAACCAGCCAATGGTGTTCTTTCCCTCCAGATGGTTGGTGACGTCAGCCTCTGTTTCTACTACAACACACGTCCACTATCAGTCACAAAAGCTCCATTCAAAGTCCTTTTGTTGTTCATTGACCACAGCATTCAGGGAGTCAGTGTGGGAAACTGAGAGCAACTTTCTACTCACACTGACCACAAGGCACGAGTCAGAAGACAGAGCTACATCTGGACAGCAAAGTGATTATTGTTCTCAAGTTCTATTAAAATAACTTTTAAACATAAAGCATGCATCACAATATTCAAATCCTCAGAGAATTTACTTCCTTGTGTGAAATTCATTTCAATATTTAAAAGAAAGTCAAATCATAATGAATAAAAATTGTAACTGAAGGACACATGTCACTTTTTTAGTTGTTGTTAGAATGAATTCATCTAGAAATAAATCAGTTTTCACTGATGAATTAACTGAGAAGGTTATGCAAACATTTTTGCCATGTATGCAACTAACTGTCGCTCTCCCACGTGTGTGATGTGATGATGATGAGCGTGTGCTCACTCAAAGTCATTGATCCCAGCATCAGGCAGCAGATCTGCTCTCTCTACAGGGTCACCACTTTCCCAGATTCAAACAGAGCTCTGTGAGTCTCTCTGCATCACCCCCCCAGTCCTCCACCCGTTCCCCTGAGATTTAACCATTGTCCTCCAGGCAATAACCTACATTGTCTGACAAAGCTCTTTGGCTGGCTGAGAACTGTGAGAAACTCTACTCAGACCAAGACCCACACATTCATATGGAGATGTGGGACTATAAATAGGAGGGATGAAGCCAGCAGAGAGCAGATTCTCTCTACAGAGACCTCTACAGCACAGAGATCCAGACATGGCACCTACAATCACTGCAGCTATGACCAAATCTCAGGACCATCTGACTCTGACCCACAAGGTAAATTGAAGATTCAAGAAGATTTAAATATGGTTAATGAGAGGTTGTCTTTGTTCATGCTAACACTTTACTCCAGAATAAGTTGATTAATGACTTTGTTCTTCTCTCTGCAGCTCAGAAAGCCTCTGGTGGAGAAGTTACGCAGAGAACGAATCAACAGCAGCATTGAGCAGCTCAAGTCTCTCCTGGGTCCAGAGTTCCTCAAACAGCATCCAGACTCCAAGCTGGAGAAAGCAGACATCCTGGAGATGACAGTTTGTGTCCTGAGACGACTGCAGCAGCAGCATCAACAGCAGAGAAGACTGCTGAACCACTGCAACAAGCTGCAGTCTTCCTCTGATGAGAACCTGAGAGAGGCTGACTTCTCTCCTCTGAGCTCCACAGTCCAGACCAGCATCACTAAAGACAAGAGTCCAGTCAACAGCGCCCCCTGGAGGCCGTGGTAGACACCTACACTCTGTGGAGTTACTACCAGACAAACTCAGATGACCATATTGGTCAAAGATTACTGAACTGAATTCTTTCAAGTTTGATGGACTTGTTCTTCTGTATGTACAGAAGGCTGTATTTTGTGTGTTTGTCTTTGTGAAGATGACATTTCCTGAGGAAATGACAGCAACAATATCTTTCAAGTTAAGAAAGAGAACATCTTGTCATGCATGTTGCATGAACCAAATCTGATTGCATCTGCAATTATTATTATACCTCACTGTACTTCATGTATTGGTAGTATATGCTATGATAACATTTGTTATCTTTGATTGTTATTGATCACACTGATCAAAAAACTTTAACTGTCCTTTTTATGGACATTTTGTCCTCATGGACTTTACCTCACTTTAATCTCTCTGATTACTCAAAACTGATCTGTTGTAAGATCCAAATGTTTTTACTTTTTGTCTAAAAGTTTTGCTTCATGTCACAATTTTCCTGTGACACTTTATTATTCAATGAGCATCATGTATTGATAGAATATAATGCAATGGTGATATTTGTTACCTCTTGATTAGTAATGATCGATTTGATCTTAATTGTCCTTTTTATGGACATTTTGTCATCATGGACTTTCTCTCACTTTATGTGATTATTGAAAAATGATCTGTTTAAGATCAACGTGTTTATCCTTTTACTGTTAAAGGTTTGTTTAATGTCACACTGTCACAGTTTTACAGTGACAATGTCATTTTTCAAATATTACATTCAACTAAATTGAATGATTATTTGAATAATGTGACCTGTTTTATGGTCAACTTTTCCTGTTTTTTGTTTAGTTCACAAATTGCAAATTTGTCGATCACTGACAATGTAAAAAACTGAGTACTGTGTTCTCAAATATTTGTAAACTGTTTGTCTTTCATAAAGACAGTTGTTCCTTTACTCTCTCTGAGTACAGTGTGTCTTGTAGAAATCTACAAGTTGTTGTTGTTGTGATGTATCATCACCTCTAGTTGGAGCTTTCATACTTTGTGTGGCTCATTGTGCCTTGTTGAATAAACAAACACTGCAAGCTGAAAACTTTGTGTTCTCATTTCATAGTGTGTCATGGTAACCAACTATATTATGATTCAAGAGAAATCTTAATAAAGACATTAAGATCCTCTACAATTGAGAAGAGTTAAATCTGGGGTAACTGGACTGTAGAAGCCTCTCCAGTTCTAAAACCAGTTTGACAAATCACGCTACTTCTTTTAAAAATAGCCAAGCTACACTTATACACAACACAAGCTCATAATTATCCCTGCTGTAGGTATGATTTCTGGGGAATCTTGAGTTGTTCAAAACGTCACTCATGCACACCATTCCTCTCTAATGACTCTTGCTAACTCTCTGCAGCATTCTTTACATTTTGTCCCATTCTATGAAAGTACCATGCTGGGTATATTTCTCAGTATTTGTATTAAATAATATGGAAAAAATTGCACACTTCTTATGTTATCATATCAATTACATTTTTTCCACTCACACAGGCCAACAATAAACTGTGTCATTATACTGGGAAAGCCTAATGTTCTCCGAGGTAGTATGTGCTTTAACACTCCTTTAGACCTCTTCTCCTGCCTAATCCTTGATCCTCTTTCACATTAGTCAGGGAGCCAAAGTCTCAAAAACTCAATAAAATAGGTTGAACTTGACATGGTCTGTCATACTTTTTATTTGTGTTTTTTTGTTAACTTTGACCCTAAGGACCAATAATTGTAGGGTCTGGTCTGTCGGAAATATTGCAAAAAAATGTGTGCCCATTTTAGTGTATGTACCCTTGATTTTTCGACAGAAAATTTTGAAAAAAAAATGCTGTCTGTGATGACACATACTCACTGCTCCTCAATTTGCTGCATGCATATTTTAAGCAAACTTAAGACTTATATTTTTAACCTGGCTTTTACTTAAACTATATTTATGTGTTTTTCTGTTTATGTATTTTAATCTCTTGCACCATGTCCACTTTTATCTATTTACTTGTTTGCATTTGTTTGTTTAAGTATATCTTACTTATCTGTACCAAGACTTTGAACTTTGGTGACATGTCTTTGTATGCAAATTGTACAAAAGGGTCTTGAATGTAACTGAACAAGAAATACCTGAATATACCCTTATTAGTGTTACTGATGGCCCCTCCCCAGGTGAAGAACTCAGCTGAGCATGTAGTCAGGGAGCCAAAGTCTCAAAAATGGGTTGAACCTGACATGGTCTGTCATACTTTTTATTTGTGTTTTTTTTTTGTTAACTTTGACCCTAAGGACCAATAATTGGAGGGTCTGGTCTGTCGGAAATATTGCAAAAAAATGTGTGCCCATTTTAGTGTATGTACCCTTGATTTTTTGACAGAAAATTTTGAAAAATTAAAAATTTCCTGAAATTCTCAGTGGGTTGGGTAAGCTGTCAATAAATGCATTCCAGATGCAAAACATTCAGTGAAAAAATTATTCTTAAAACACATTTCTACATGATTTTGGTGCATTTTAATTAAATCACTTTTTTCCATTTTTTATTTTCATCTTTGCTTCATTGGCAATTAACTATTCCCCCAAGTTATGACATCAGCCAATATGCCATTCTTTTCACTGTATACTCAGTATACTCATTCCACAGAAAAATTATAAAAATCCAACCAAAATCAATGCATGGCACAACACACATCATATTCCAGTACAAGAATCCAGATGAAGACCCCACACCACCTCTACTGAAAACACGCCAAACAGTCTTTTTCTCAGCCTTTTGAAACTAAAGGAAAGCCACCTCAGTCTAAAAGATCGTCAAAACAGTCGCTCCTTGGTTGGAGTTGAAACAGAGCCTAAGCTTCCTGCGTGTCTAGCTGAACCTCTTGACCACCCGAGAATCCTCTGGCATTTGGTGCATAGCTGCCCTACTGTACTATTGCAGGATTTGAAACCAATGCTCCTGCTCCAACATGGAGTTCATTCCAAGCATTTCTCATCCCTGATACCACCCCTGCAACTATGATCAGCTATGGTTCCCTATTCCCCAAGTGACCAACAAACCCAGATGTGGTTAAACAATCTGTTCAGTACTGCATGGACGTGTCAAGAAAACTTGGTCAAGAATATACAAGAGTATACCATCATTACATGTGACCAAGCAATTTATGAAATGGTTCTGAGTCTGCAAAAAAAGCACAAAGAGAAGTATGCCAAGCTTATCTTGCGTATGGGTGGCTTCCATATTGCTCAGAATTTCCTTGGAGCCATTGGGCATTTGATGCAGTCCACTGGAATTGAAGACATTATGGTCGAAGCTGATGTCTGTCTCCGTGGAACAGCAAACAAAATCATCAGTGGGAAAGACTACTATGCAATGCTGCACACCCACACTATGGTGCATGCAGCCATGTTTGCCCTACACTGGGAAGCATTTGCCAGATGGTTGGTCGATGAAGAGAAGGACCTGGACTACATGTGTGTGCTTAGCAACAATGTCTAGCTACTCCTAGATGCCCTTTTAGAAGAGGATGTAGAGAAGGCAACTTCTGTGTGGGCTGTGACTGAGTTTGATGCATCACGTACCTCACCTATCACAAAGCTATGGCTAATGTACATGGATATGGTGATGATTCTTAGATGATTCATCCATGCTGAGCATGCAAGGTCTACAGGAGGAACACCTGGCTGAAGTGGAAAAGATGTTACCATACCTTGTAGCTGCTGGCCACTACAAGTACATATCCTGCCTGCCCCACTACCTAGAAGCTATGAGAAGCTTGCCTACACTGGCTCCAAACATTTAAAGAGAATTTAAGGATGGGAAGTTCAGTGTACGTCAAACAGAAGGACGGTTTAATGGCGTCTGGACAGACATGGCACTGGAAAAAACCTATAACTGTGATGCCAAGACAAAACTCTTCACTGGCATCAGTCAGCAGCCATGGAGAAATACTTGAAAGCTCTTCCAGTTCCGACAACTGTATCAGAGCAGACAAAGGCTATGGCTCACAGCCAAGGTGTAAAGGAGGCAGAAGGTGTAAGGAAAATAACAAATGTCATCAACAACCAGATGATCAATCCTTTCACATATGAAGAACAAGAGTTGATCAACCTTTCAACAGGCTACAAAGCCACTTCTGCTGACTTGATCTGTGCTTGTGAAAAAGGACTGGAGGCATTGGCTGCAGCAAGAAGATCAGATAGTGATAAAGTAGCCCAAATTGAACTTTCAACCTTTGCAGCAAAGCCAAAGAAGTCCATGTCTATGGCATTCAAAGCCAAAAAGATCTATGAGGAGGAGAGTGCAGTTGTGCGGAATCTGTATTTTGTTCATGACTTAGAGGAAGACAGGAAGGTGAAGGAAGGAAGCCATTTAGCCTTTGTCCTTCAGGCCGATTACAGTCCAACCCCCAAGAGCTTAACCAAACCAGTTGTGGCAGCAAATTGAGGAGCAGTGAGTATGTGTCATCACAGACAGCAGTTCCACTAAGAGACAAGAAACAAATCCATAGAGGCAACAGGATCGAGAGTCATATTTCTGAGGGTAAGGCAACCAAGTTTCTCTTTTCTGCACATCATCAGTATTCTGCCTCTTTAAAACACACAGCAGATAAGCAAAAAGTAAACTTGAAACCACTTTGGTGGATACTCAAGTAGAAAAATGCACAGAGGGGAGCTGTGATTTTCAATCAACAAATAGGGCAGACTGAAACAACCTTTTAATACTCTTTGAAAGCACCATAAGACTTAAGACGATGTCTTAGGTGACCTTTAATAGTCCTGGAGAGTAATGTGGTATCTTGTTTGAACAACAACACCAAGATTGCTACAGTAATACAAGCTGTGGGAATCTGTGGAGCCAGCTGACTTTAGTATGAGATCACAGAATTTATTTCTAACCTGCTTTGGACCAAGAATTAACATTTCAGTTTTCATTAAGAAGAAGAAAATTAGATGACATCCAGTGTTTGATTTCTCCTGTTTTTGATTTTCCAGTTTCACCAGCTTATAACAGGCACCAGGCTTAATGAAAATGTAAAGCTGCAAAGGAATGATAAACTAGTTTGTAACGATTGCTTAATGAAGCGAGAGGCAGTGTAGCGGGTCCCAGCTTGGACCCCGCTGACAGATTATAGATAATGCTGAAATTCTAAACAAAAATCAGTGAAGCAGGACAATTGTTGCTCCTTCGCCATTCACCAGGATTATCTTTATTCTCATTTTAACCATTTCACTGCAATAATGCATTATATCTCTTATTCTGTCTGCATTTAAGCATGCATTTTTTAAAATAATATTTCACATTTTAAGGTAACATTCACGTTAAATGTCTCTTTTTACATAGATCCAAACAAATAAACTTATCACCATTTGTATTAAACCAAAAATAAACATTTTCCCTTTTATCATGTCATCTGTCTAACATCCATCCTGTATGCGTTTGGCCCTTACACACACATCCTCTTCATCTTCTCATTGAAAAATTATTTCTTTCATATGACTGTACATAAAGTACTTTAGGTAGTAAATGTTCACTTAATATAACAGAATAAATCCATCTTGCAGTTAAACTATTTTACGCTACACTATGTTAATACCAACTGAAATAATAAACCTAAACATGGCTAGTCCATAGCTTGCCGCTTTAACTCATGAACTCACTTTACAATTTATGTTTACCCAGGCCGCAGCCATAGCTGATCTTAACTGCACATTAGCTTTAACTTGAACATTTTGAACGATGTACTACACACACACAACTGATTTTCACACATACACTAATGACCCACAAATACCCAGGAGCCAAAAGAAACAAATGAATGAATGAATGAAGAATGAATACGGCATTAGACACCATTTTATCATCACGTACTGTGACATTTTACTTTATTTCACATTTAACGAGGTTTTAGTTTATGGACCACACACGCAGTCATGGGACAAGTAAGTGACTAACCTGAAATTATAAATAAAAATCAGCGAAGCAGGACAAGTGTTGCTCCTTCTGCATTCACCAGGATTTTGAGCCCCTCTTTCGCGGTACAAGTCCAAGAGTCCCAGTGACGCTGCCGGCAAGTGCTGCCACTCAGTGTCCATTAAACGCAACAGCACGTCATTGTGTGATTCCCTATGACTATATATTCTGAGTTGGCCAAGACTATAAATGAAATAAAACAATAATACTTCAACAAAAACACTTATTTTGTGAGTATCACAGCAGCAATGTAAATTTTAAAAAAAGAAGCAGGCCGAGTGTAAGAGCCATAATGACAATGTTAATAGTGTACAGTAACAGTAACAGTTTAGTTGTCAAATGTTTGAAATGTTCCTTTAGTTCAGGGGTCGGCAACCTTTTTGGCTGAGAGAGCCGCGAAAGCCACATTTTTAAAAATGTATTTCCATGAGAGGCATATAATATTTTTATACTGGAAGTGTTACCTATCTTACATATCTTACCTTCTTGTGGTCTGATAAGCATTTGTTGTGGGAAACAAAGTGAAATATGTTGGACACATATGATGGAGAGAACAGAATAGTTTTAAGGCCATGTAGCAGAATGTGATTGTATTGCTTGAAGCTGGAATTTTCTAAAACCGGTTCATATAGTTTGTTAGACAAATGGTAGTATGTAGATTACAGAGTCTACGCCCTACATCACAATGTCTCATAAAACGGATTAGTTAAGGATTGGAAGCATTATGGGCAGCTGTGGCTCAGGTGGTAAAACTGGTTGTTTCCCCCAGACGAAATGTTCTTGAGCAAGATATTGAACCCCAAATTAGTCCCAATGGCTGCTGTTGGAGCCAGTTTTTTTGTCTTTAATTATTTTAGAATTTAGATCATTTATCTAGCTGATGAGAAATCTAAGAATGTATTCATTTATCCTTTTGATAAATTAAGAACTCCTTTTGTCTGAACAAACAGGTTGATTAAAGCTGGACAGGATTTAGCTCGTGTTTTTCTGTTTGTTTTGTTTTATAATAAATAATCAACAAAAGAAAACAGAAAGAAGCAACTCAAACCTTTTTTGGGATAAGTCTAACATGAGTCAAAAGTAGAGCCATGAAACCGGACACAGCGGTTTAAACAGAAAAAGGACAGGCGTTTTTCTATCCTTAAGTTATACTGGATCATGTGTGGGCCTTGAGGTCCTCGGCAGTACAAGTAGTAGTTGTTTGGCTTTATTTGAGAACAATAGGTGTCAGCCTGTCTCAGCAATGGTGGTGACCAGGGCTGAAGGAATTGAATGTTGACGTCACATCAACATAAACAGACAGCAGTGGCTCCAGACTAGAATGTGCTGACTAATTCTGGGCGTATAGTATTTGTGGTGTTATCTGTAGGGTTTAAAGTCTGACTGCGAGCATGAGTTGGGCAGAATGTAAGAGCGGCTCAGGCACTTATGATGTACTTTGAGAGTGTCTCTGATTCTCCTTGGCCATGAATCAATAAATAATACAGCATAAGATATCAGAGGCTCCTGGACACTTTCTTCTTTCCTGAACTCACCATTCATCTTTGACTTCAGCTATTTATCCACAATAGACGGCTGTGACATAGCAACATGTGTGCGAATGGTTGAATGTGTGACAAGTCTTGTTATAGCACATTGAATGATTGGGACATCAAGGTTTAGAAAGGAGTGGAATACGAGTTCATTGTTATTTTTCAGTCAGTACCTTGTAACAAGTCCTTCAACTTTAAATGACAAGATATGACAGCTAAATGTAGGTGTGCATTAACTGTGTATTTTAATTTACCTATAGCAGAAGGCTTAAATACTGTTTGTGTTAGATTAGTGATGTAAAATACAGTTACACAAGTTCACAATTCAAATGTATAAGGTTGTATAATGTTTAACTAATGTTTGAATGACAATACTAGTACTCATAATATTTCCATGTACAGTATATTATACGTTTAGATTACCATTAATAATGAATTATGTGTAAACAGTTTTTAATGTTACCTGGTCAAGTCCGAGCTATTTTAATTTTTTAAAGAATTTTTTAAAAAATGTATTAAAGGACAATATTTTCACCACCTTCATTGTGCCTCTGTCTCTTCCAGCTCTGTGACTTGCCTCCTCCAATATGTTTCACTTGCTGCTCTACCTGACTGCAGTCCTCCATCTGAGTACCTGTGGCTCCATGGAGCTTTGCCAGGGAGATCAGTAAATATGTTTGCTTCATATTTGATTGAAAGTGTTAAAGGTTTAAGTTAAGTGAATTGTTTGAGTGAATGCAGATGACATTTGCAAGAACTATGGCGTTTTTAAGATGGTGCCCTCTTCAGAATCGCAGCCAGAGACTACATCAACATTTGATGCTCTATAATTCTCTCCAGTGCAATGACATAAAAGTCTTCCTCATCAATTGATGCAGTTGAACCTCAGCTCAGGGCTCTTGAGAATCCCCAGACCTGCATGGCACCTCAGAAGAATAGTCCAGACCCAATCTAGGACTCAGAAGTTTGGTTCCAGAGCTAAAATTTTACACACAGGTGAACCCAACTGAATGTAGTTGGTATCGCTAACCATATGCATAACCTCTGACATCTTCCCCACCAGAGCGATGGTATTCTACATCCTAAGGGCCAGTATATATATTTATACATATACATGTATATTTTGTTTCTGTACCTGTCCCTTGTCACCTCCACCAGGTGTATCCTCTGCACTGTGACTGGTCCCTCTGTCGTTGATGTCCACGGCATTGTTAAATCTGTCCAGGATCGGTGTGGGTACACTCTGATGAAAACTTCATCAATCCCAGATCTTCAAGTTCGCTCGACATTCCAGGAACGACGTCGTACAGATGTTAGTTTTTTGGACACTGTGATCCTGTCTCTGGACAAGTTGGGTGTTCAAATTCATCTGGAACAAGGCGGCAGAGTTAAGGTAAGCTATACTGTGCTACAGACTGTTGATTTGTGCAGATTTATACTTATGAATCCAGTAATCATGCTCCAATGGAAGGAATTGATTTTGCTGGTGAGCGACCCAGGAAAATCTACACTAGCATGCACTTTCCTGAGGAGAAATCTGATTAACCAAACCTTGATTGTCTGTGAGCTTGATTGTCTTTTAAAAGTAAAAAACTGGCTGTCCCACAGATATACACTGAACCAAAAAACTATTTTACCTCTCCTTAACTCTCCTTATCTCTTCTGCTGTGATGCAGCAAGGTAACACATTAATGAATTTCAACACCACAACGGTTCACGGTGTGGAGCTCTCTAAGGACCAGACTGGAGTGACGGTCAAGATGTCCCACTTGAACTATACAATGTCTGTCTTCTTTGATGGCTACACTGCACAGATACACATTAAAGGTACCAAACTAAAATGTAGAAACAGATGAGAGCTGTTTGTGTTGTGTGTTTCACAAAAGACATAAGAGGAATCTGCTTGTGGGTTCAACTAGAGTTTTCACTATGATTTTTTTGCAGCTCTGCACAAAATAAAAGTCTGTGACAAGATTGAGGTTTTCTTGTGGGGTGACACGGTGGCCACATCTTTTTTTTATGTTACTTATTTTCTTAGTTGGAGAAGCCACGTGGAAAACTGGAGCCTTTGTGAATGGTTTAAGTTAGTGGCATTATTAAGGTGTCAGGTAGATGGATCAGGACATCTTAAAGCCTTTTCCTCATCTGAGATTCTATATCACTCATAGAGAATATCATCAGGACAAACATTACTGAGCAACCTCACATTAGCAACTATCCAGGTTGAAGGAGAGACAGCTTCAAGACATTAAAAACTCTGGCTTTAGGCTCACCATACCTTGCTAACCCATGCATCTCGCTTTGTATTACAGCCCATCACATCTCAGGGTAACAGGGCATCAGACCAATGGCTTAAAGGACTGCCTCCTTTAAGGGATTACAATGTGTAGCTTGATGCAGTTAAATACTGGGATTTTTTAACTCAGCACAACATACAGATGGAGAAAAAGTTAAGGCCATAGTTCACTTTTACAAGGGCGATAGTGAAAATATATAAACATTTATTGTTGTGGGTAGTGTGCAAACAGCTGCAGAAGACGTAGACTTATCCATTTCCCCTAATTTGTATCTTTAAAAGGGACTGTGTTTGAAAGCTGTGCTTTGTTGTTTTATTTGGCAGTTTATTGATCAGATTCTCTCCTCTTCTCCAGGACCAAGCGGACAAGTTCCCTTTGTGGAGGGTTTATGTGGCAACTCCAGCATCAGTGAAGCAAGGCTGTCTGCTAACGCTAACCTGTAAGTCCATCGCAACCCGAACATACCACTGACTGCCGAACAAATTACTGCTGGTGATGGGTTATATATACTGTAGGGTCAGTCTACAAGGGATTGGTGTTTTTTCATTTATGGCATAGCAGGACAACCTCTGCTGTTTGTTACCCCTTAGATGTGACATGGAGTATGAAGGCACCAATGACACTACGATCAACTGCAGCAAATCAACTGAACGGTGAAGACAACCTTACACCAAGCTCACTAAATTAACACCATTAAACATAACACAACAATGTGCAGAAAATACCTTTGTCTTGTAGCTTATGCTGTTGAACATTTGCTTTATTTTCCCTGCTGAGTGGACTTCCTTATTTCCTTTATTTTCCTTATCTCTGACTTTCTGTCTCACTGGAACAGGTGTAATCTCCTGTCTTCCTTCGCTTGTCGCATCAACCCAGAGCCCTATATAACTGCTTGCACCAACACTTTGTGCAAATATCCTGCAGTGGATGGTCTCAATTGTCAGTTCCTGGAGGCCTATGCCAGGGCCTGCAGCCTGTACAGCAATGACACACAAGACAGCTGGAGGTCAATGGCCAACTGCCGTAAGCCTGCCCTTTAATATTGAGTCTGAAGATAGGCTGTAAATGCTCACAACAACATACTAACGTTCACAGAGACAATAAAACATGCTGATGTTAGCAGGCATGTTTACCATGTTCTCCATCTGCTAACATTTGCTAATTAGTGCTAAACACAAAGTATAGCCGAGGCTAATGGGAGTGTCATTAGTCGCGCAGGTACTTGGTGATAAACCAGAGTAATTTTGCTGGATGCTGGCACTATATGATCACCTAAGACAGTAAGATTCATCCACTGAGGAGGAAGAATGACTGCACCACAATAATTCATCTGATTGGTGTCGAGACATTTCACTAAATACCATGAATGCAAACCTCATGGCTCCACCAAAATTCAGGGGATTATTAAACTAAATATTATTTATACAGGATAAATTACTTACACATTGATCTGCTGGCAGCACTAGACGATCTTTGGGATTAATCCTCTATGGACCGTACAGATAGTTGTGCAGGTGTCACGCCAGTGCAGCAAGTTATTCATTTAGTGTTTGCTAAGGTGAAATAACTTGGGCACTGAGTGTTGGATTGATCTGACAGATCAGTCGAAACATCCTGTTTTCAAGCTAGTCTACATCCCGCAGGATGTCTGACAACATCCTCCTACTCAACACTGTCATGTGGATTATGTATAAAAAATGCTCTGTAACAAAAATAGGAATTTATTTTTGAACCTTCTATGTTAAAATGTCTGTACCAGCTTTCATGGTGATCCATCCAATAGTATTTCAATCTGGACTGACATTGCCATCTATAGGGCCTAAATTTACTCCCAACTCAGACAGAGCACCAATTAAATTCTAGTATTGACACAAAAAAGATCACACCAGCACCAATAAAGGGAGAGGTATCATATAGCATGATCTTTAAATGTTTGTCATTTATGTTGACTTCAAGACAAATTAAGTGTAATTTCAGTGGAACGTGGCACATATTTCATGTGTTGTTTCATATGTTGTTCCACTGGTTTTCTCTCTGCAGTTGCAACTCCTCAGGCGTTCTGTCAGGACCGGTTCTGCAGTGCTCATGAGTTCTGCGGTGATGATTTCTTAAATGGTGGAACACGATGTCACTGTCGGGCCATATTTGCCTCCCCGTATAGATCTGAAAACACTTTAGGTAAGACGGCTGTAACACAAGTCACAATATTCAGTTTCACACTAAGTTGGCCAATTTGTTCAGTTGCAATATCTTTACTCATCCTGTAATTTGAACACCTCACCTCAAATTAGTTTTTGTAGTTTGGAAGCAGAGATATTCAAATTTATTGTCTGTTATTTATTTTGGGGTTTTTTGGGGTTCTTTGACTGCACTCGACAGTTTCTAGAACAGCTTGAAAAATTAACTTAAAACAACATTGCATAGAAATTGGTATTTGATTACACAGACATTAATTGTTTTTTCTGAATTTGTCCTTTAACTTTTTGTCTGGTGATAGTAAACTAAACTTGGTCCTCACACAGCTTGCTGTACATTTCTCAAAGCTGTGAACCCACATCACAAACAGTTATGGGACAGTCTATGTCAGTCTGTAAGTGTGTAAATTTATCTTCCTGACCCAACCTGCTTTAGCATGTTCCCGGCTTCCTAACTTTTTGCTCAACAGCTAGAGTAGTTCACCTACTGCATCTTTAAGCTGAGGCTAAGAACAATCAATATTCAAATTAAGTAGCACCACCGGCTGGCTTCACCCTCAAAATGTAATCACTGCTTCTTTTCTGAACAGAGCACAAATGTTTTACTTTCGTGTGCCGTGGCATTCAGGTGATCCGGTGGTCTGCAATAACACAGCTAGGTCAGCTACTCTGGTTGGTTGTCTCCTGGAGGACAAAGGTATCCATTATACTGACTTACACCTCTATGACAAGACCTGCAAAGCTCAAATGGATGATGTGACCCACATGGTTACCATGGGCTTTGACACCAAAACCAATCCATGTGGGACGATGCTCAGAGTAAGTGTCTCTTATATTTACTGTCCTCTATAGTTTTTAATGATTCTTTAGTTGGCATTCTGATATGAGGGACACACATTTACATAAGTATAAATAAATCAATGAAAAATAAAAAGAATTTGGTGATACAAAGGGTTATTTTTGCATTACCACATTTATTCATTTCATTGTTTTTGTGCCTGTATGCTAATTGAAAAGGCAGTCTGACTCGTGTTTTCTTTCAAACTTTGACTCCTTGTGACCTTTCAGATGAACAGCGAAAACCAAATTATCAATAAAAATGGACTCATGCTGGAGAGCACCAGTGAGGAAGTGATGGACTTCACCTGTCCGTTTGTTATTCCAGAAATAACCATTGATTTTTCAATGGACATCAAAGTCAAAGAGGGAGCCAGCAGGTAGGGGTCGAACAACATGTCGTGGCACAGCATATCATAAGATACCATGCATAATTAACATTCAGATCATTGAGCCCTTCATGTAAACCAAACTTCTGATCCCATAACGTGACAAGTAAAACAAGAGAGAGAGAATCCAAACCTTTCTCGTATGTTGTTCCCCATTGGTGGAACGTCCTACCAGTTCCTACCAGATCAGGGGCGTCCTTCTCTACCTTCAAATACCTCCTGAAGACCCAGCTCTTCATAGAGCACTTCCTCTCACAGCACTACTAATAACTGGACATGCTAAATCTATACCCCTCTAGAACCAGTAGTACTTATTGCTGCACTACCATGTCCTTGTCGCACTGTACCTAGATTGTTTCCCTGTTTTGTAAGTTGCTTTGGATAAGTACTATAAACAATTCAAAATATCAATACATCAGCTGAATGTTTTGTTTCACTCAAT
Organism: Nibea albiflora; assembly: GCA_014281875.1. Lineage (NCBI taxonomy): Eukaryota > Metazoa > Chordata > Actinopteri > Sciaenidae > Nibea > Nibea albiflora. The sequence goes on along the minus strand of CM024790.1, from coordinate 11,916,965 downwards.
GTGTCACATTTTAGAACAAAGAGTTTTAATAACTTTAATAACTTAGTGAATAGGAAAACACAAAATAACAAAAAGCGACTGAAATGTCCAGGCAAGAATAAACAAAAACCATAAATCCAAGAAAGTCCGAATGCAAACAATATACATATACAAAAATACTAGCAAGAAGTAACACATGACACAAGGAGGGGACAAAATATAACAGGAAAACACTAAACCATGAGGAATATTGGACTTAAATTCATCAGCTGTATACAAATTCAACTCCCGTGGGATGTTGCTTTGTGAGTGCAGTGTGAGTATAAGAGAGCTGATGTGCTTGTGTTTCTTCTGCAGCACTTCAGTTGCGTATGTTATATTTGGAAATTGGACCTACACTCTGACCATGACGGCCTTCATTGACTCGAGGCGTACACAGCCTGTGGATTCTAACACTGTGCTTCATCTGAACCAGAGGGTCTGGTTTGAGATAAAGGCAGACATCATGGATAACAAGCAGGTTGTTTTGGTGACGCAGTCTTGCTATGCAACCAACGAACCATTTGCCGGTTCAAATCTGAGATACAACCTCATTGTAAATGGGTGAGAGACACAGTCAAGTGGTTTTGTGGGGTTTCCAATCAAACCCTGGCGATTTTAGCACTTGTTTTCATTGCTGCGATAGTTGTATCTGGTTCAGAGGCATCATTTTATATAGAAAAATAATTAATTAAATGATTATAAAGATACCACCCTTGTGTACGCTAAATACGGCCAGCACCAGAGAGCTCAGCACAAGCTTGTTTGGTTTGGTACAAAGATAATATGATTCACCTTCCAGCAACTCTAAAGCTCTTTTTTAAAATCAGTACAAAAATTAAAGAGTAAAAACTATGAATACGAGAACAATAATTTCCTGGATTCTCAGGAGGTGGTGCACAAACCAGAGCTAAAAGAATTGTGAATACTGAACTTAATTTACATTTTAGACTAAGTTGACTTGAGATTTCTAAATATTCTTCAAAGGTGCTTAAGTCCGTATTAATTATATAGCCTACTATACTGGCTGGCATCCACATTGATGAGAAATTCATGTGTTTACAGCTTGTTGCCCCCAACTGGACAAAATCTGAACTATTTTTTTTAATTTTGTGCTGACGGTGCAGTTTACCACCTTTCACCTAGTCGCCTGTCAGAAGTGCATTCGATTACACACTATTTGGTGGTCATAACCTTTCAACTAAACCTTCGTACTACTGATGTTCGGAGTAGCTAGTGAATTTCTCAGATTTTGTTAGATATTTTGAAAGGTCAACCTAAATAGGTTTATTAAAGATTTGAAGTTTGAAGTCAGGTTTCATAGGAAGTTTTGAATCTGGATTCAGATGATAAATAAACCCTGCAAAAACTACTACAGATAGTGATGTGTGTTTTTCTGTTTCCGGGCAGCTGTCCGAACTCTGCTGACCAATCCGTGGTGATTGAGAGCAACGGAGAGTCAGCATCCAACCACTTCTCCTTCAAAATGTTCCAGTTCACTGGGAAAAATCCAAACGTCTACCTGCATTGCAACTTGAGCCTGTGTTTGAATGAGAACAACTCCTGCATCCCGGTACTTTTCCAAAAATACTTACACAGACACAAATATATGCAAGCTACCCTTCATCTTATCCTGTTAATCGTAGTATCGCAGTATAATATATGTATATGGACATCTCATCCGTGACGTCACCAACAGGTTTCTGAAGAGGCATTGTGAACCTCAGTGTTGTGGCTCTGGCCACGCTATCTTGGCAAATTAAATTAGCTATGTTTATTTCTGCTGGGAAGTTGGCTTATTCTGTAGCCAGCTTCAAGTGACTGTTTGGCTGCAGTTTTTACTACATAGACTTCATTTCACAGCCTGGACTTAAGGCAAAACGTCAGTTTTCAGATCACTCAGGCTGTGCTTTCATTGACAATATGATCAGACAGCCGTTGTCCACATTTGACGCACAAAATAACCAAAAATACAGTCTAGAAGCAACCAAAAAGGAAAAGGTCTTTCACAAACAGCCATAAAGTTCTAAGCACACCGACTAAAACAACATTGTACTGTATGATGTAGCATTTGACATGAAGTGGCCCAAACCAGAACAGAACCAGATCACAAGAATTACACAAGCCTATGTGACATGGATGACCAACTGGCCTTGCTATCCATGCTTCACTATCCACTTCACTAATGTGGCTAAAAACATTAGAGTAAGGACATTAAGTTCAGTATTTTCTTTTGGCAGTTTTAGTACATGAGTATTAGTGTTGCTTCTAAAGTATGTACTGACTGAACCTCTCTCTATCTCCCTCTATGTCTTTAACATTAACATAGAACTGCAGCCAGAATAAGAGGAGACGTAGATCTGCCAAGTATAAACATGAAGACAAAAACCCAGCACTTGTCATGGCCTGGAGTACTTAGGTAAGACACATCTCTGATGCTGAATAATGAGCTTCCCTTCCATTTCTACTGAAAACCTTACAAACAACAAATTCTGGCATTTATATGTACAAGCAAGTTAAAACTTTGACAATATATGTGAACTGAGGGTTTATTTAAGACTTACAAGCTTGTTATGGTGGTTTTAAGAGGCAAAACTGGGTGGGGGTCAAGGCCATCAACTGGGAGTCACTGGACATATGAGTAAGATAAAATAAGAGTTACCATCTCCTTGCACACATCCTGTTATCTGTTAACCTGTTATCACATCACGAAAGCTCCATCCTTGACAACGTACATGATCCCACAGAATGTGTAACCCTAGAAATGGCATTATCATGATCAAAACTATTTTCCACTGCTGTTTGAAGTACAGAGAGGGTGCGTTCCTACTTTCTGAGAATGCAGCTGAAAGAAACAAAAGAAAACAATCGGAACTTTTTACTTTGGCTTTGCTAGTCCACCCAACCTTTTCTAGGGTCTTGCAGAAACATGCAGCCCACTGTATCAGAAATGTCTTGTCTAAAGGCCCTTGCTCCAAGAAGCATCATGACCAGATGCTGAGGGCAAATATCTACACAAGGCAGCAAAAAAACTACACCTACTGTAATAGGTAAGGGGGTCAGGAAGGGGGAAATGTCCAAGATGTCAAAAACAGCAAGGCAAGTAGTCCTACTGGAATTACAGAACTCCAAGTAGGTAAGTGTTGGAGATGGAGATGACGGTGGGCGCAATGTTTGCAATGTTTGTTTGAGGTTGGTTACAAAGCCTTTCCCAGCCACTATGTAGAGCACTTAAGTGTATTGACATCATGACTTACTGCACAAGAAGACCGCCATCAGGGGCCACGAAATTTGCCATGTTGTCATGAAATTTCGACGTGCTATAACTTTGCGAAAAATACTACAATCTTCACCATACCTCTGATATATAATGGCAGTCTGGCCTAGAATACATTTCCATAAAAATATTTGGTGATTTTCACAGCGCCTCCTAGTGGCGACAGAAAAGACCACTTTTACAAGATGACGTCCAGCTCGGAAAATATTGGCCATATCCACCTCAAACTAGGTGTGGATGTTGCAAAAGGCCTTGGTGTTGACATTTGAGAAATAATTTCAACTTTTCATCAGAGGGTGTGGCCGTGACGGAGCGTCAAAGTCAAAGGTGCCGAATTTTTCGATAAAAAATGGAACTCCATTGAATTTTTTGGGTGATTTTCAGGCAAAGCTATTATGCTTTCATATACTTTGTCAGAGCTGTTTGAAACCTCTTGAGGTTATTAAGACCAAAAAGATGCAAAGGTCGGCTGCATAATTAATTAGGGGGCGGGGCGAACTCGCTCTATAGCGCCCCCTTGAATTTTTCTTTCAAGCTGCCCCGCCACAGTTTTATACACAGAGTTATGAAGCCGAATGATAGATGAAGACATGACCTACAAAAAAGTCTCTTGGAGCAATGGGCTAAAATTAACAGGAAGCGAGATATTTAGCAATGAATATCACCATTTTTGGTGTTTCGAGCTGATTGAGAAGGGGTCATATTTAAACGAACTCCTCCTAGGGATCTTGTCCAATTGACTTCAAACTTGGTAGATGTGTTCATATAGAGTTCCTAAGTAAAAGTCATCAAAATTATTAATTTTGAGGAAACTGCGTGGGCATGGTGCTCCGTCAGATTTGACCATTTGTCCCAATTCTGGCTAATGTGTGTGGTCAATTGAACGAAATGCTTTGAAAGCTTCGAAGGCTCGCGTGTTTTCCGCCTGGTGCGTTTCGACCAACCCGACGAGTTGCGCGGGAGTGCGAGGGCCCGTCCAATGCTGCTTGCAGCTTTAATGTCTCTTGTTCTCAGTTTATCAGGGCCTTTACAACTCTATTGTTTATCTTACAATCAAGTATTTTACTGCTGTAATAACTTACTACCAGAGATGTGTTCTCAGGTTGTTTCCATGATGCCTGGTCAACAAGGTCTCGATCTCCAGAATTATTCCTGATCAAGAGCCTGGACCCCTGAATATCTTCGATCTTTGATTCTCTGTTCTCAAAAAGTTGTGATTTGATGGAGGGCTCAATTCTACAATTTATACTTGAACTATCCTAATACTGTTATGGTGAAACTTGGTTGATGATCATTACCACTCTCATATTTGAATTGGTCCAGTACATTGGGCTGCAATGTGCAGTCCTTCAGTGTCATTCCACACCATCAATGAAGGTGGTTGTTTTTGCTACTAAAAAAACTCAGTGTCTACCAACATCAAGGGAAAGGTACAACAGAGATAGATTTTTTGTTGAAATGTATGATCCTTTTTGTTAAACCATGATATCACTCTGTTCAAACCCACCAGACCTCGCTGGAAAACAGTAATTCTACATCGAGGAATACTGAAGTTGCTTGTCTAATGCTGCCTTGATTGGTTACTTTGTGACTGGTGAGTTTGAACAGCTACAGCTAGCAGCAGTTTACTTTACTGTCTATCAGGAAACTCACAGAGAGTTGAGGAGGAGAGCAGGACATCAGAGGGAAATCCAGAAGACATTATAAAATATGATCCAGTTTCACCAAAATCAGTGAAATAGTTGGTGACGTGTGACTTAGTGTCGTAAAGCATTACGTACTTCTCGCAGAGTGAGAATGGCAGACACCATTCAACTGATTACACATCAATGTTGCACCAATATATAGTATACAAAGTTAAATTGTGTCTCTTTAGAGGTTTATTTTTCACACAGCCCAGCTTGCTGTTTCACTTCCCTGTTTTCAGGAAAGCTAAGTTTCTCATCCTGACTCCAGCAGTCAATGTGAAGGGCAAACATCACAAAAAAAAAAAAAGTAAAAGGGGAAGATGGGAAAAAGACATAAGTGTGTGTGTCATTTTTTTTCAGACAGTTTCTCCATAAAATACGATGCAGTTTCGTTTAGTTTAGTGCCGTAAAGTCTAACATACTTCTTGTGGGTGAGAAGTATGAGAAGTATATGAAAAAGTGGCTTTAATACTATTTCATTTTATACTAGTATATTAGTTTTGTTTAAATCCTCAACTACAATACTGTAAATGTATGGAGCTTAAACTAATAAGCTTTTCTTTTAATATACATATGGACGTCTCCGTGGAAGTACGTGTAGAAAAGTTTATTGGGTGGCAGAGGACCTCCCAAATCGGCAACAAATTCAGGCATGCAATTCAAATTGCAAAGTACATGTTATAGATATCCCATACATTTAAAATGCCAAAATATAAAAAAGAAACAATGTAAAATTCAATATACATTGTAATATGCATTTTATCTTTATTTATGCATTCACTGCATCATAATTACCGGTAAATGGAAAACAAATGCTTAAACTGATATTTGTTCTGACTTTTCCATGCCATGTAAAAATCAAAATACCACAAGGAAAACAAAGTGAGGAGGTGTACTGTATTTCAGCGCTGTCCTGCAGATGTCCACAATAAAACACAAATCACTGTCATGAGTTTTTACTCACGCAGTAAAATGGTACCCTGTATTACTAAGGTGCGTTCAAAAACACAGTTCAGTACAAGCATTTTTACTCAATTTTTAATCAAATATTCATTTGGCTGTTAACAGGTATCATTTCATCACAGCAGGGTTGCGAGATGTTTTTATTTCAATGTTGATCATAAGGATATTTGCAGCTGCATTAAATGTAAATAAGACATTAGTATCTGAGGGTTACATTGGGTCAAAACATTTGATGCATGTAGTGTGTGGTAACTGTAAATGACTGGGAGAGTGAAGAGTGGTTTTTATACCAATTAACTTTTAATCCAGCATCTACCATCTCTGGGACTCTCTGAACGCACCTCGAGACTTGTCCTCCGCCCCTCGTGGGTAAAGTGCTGCAGAGAAACATTCTGACACAATTTAAGGACCATTCAAGACAGGAAGACCATCACATTGGACCGGATTGCACTGAATAACAAAAAACAAACGATTTCAGCATTGGGCGGTCTTTTAAAAACACGCTCTGAGTGCTGAAACTTGGATTGCAGTGATCAGAGTCATCAGGCGGAAGGACTCGTCTACACTCGATATTCACAACAAAATCTGCTCCAATAACAGCTCTGTCCATCCACAGAGGCTAACACTTTAGCACACAGGATGTCACGTAATCACAGGTGAGAAGGATTCATGCAAAAGTCAGAAAGTGACAACTGAGGCACAAAACTTTAACTGTGCAGATTAATTACAGCTTACTGCTGCTCCCTGTCTGTTTTGTGTTAACGAGTAAAGTAGATACTTATGGTGTTGCGTTTTTTAATAGTAGTTTTAGTAGTTTTTAGTAGCTGTTCTGGAGCTTTCTATTGTATCACACAATGTTCCTCAGCAGATGGAGTTGCCCAGTTGCTTTCACCATGAAAAATAGAAATTTGAATCTGTATAATCCCACGACAACGAGACAAAACTCGGATCGTGTGATAGGACCAAAAGCTCCAGAAAAGCTACTAAATAGACGGCATAGAGAGAAGAACAGTACATATTTACGAAGAAACTCGAGTCAGTTCTGAGTGCAAAACCAAGAATTTGACATAATCGTAATCCCAATTTAAACTTTAAGGGCTTGATTATTTTGGATCATACCAAATCAATCATTAAAAATAGTTAGGGTTAAATGATTAGTTGAATGGCAGAAAAAAAAACTGTTCAACAAATCTGACAATTGATTAGGTCATTTGAAGCCTTTGTTTCACCTTGTTTAATGTCAGGATTTGCTGCTTTACATCATTGTAAACTGATCTTCAGACAATTTGTCTTTAAATATCTGGTTATGTTCTGACATTTTGATATTTGAAAATAAATATTAGTTATCTATTTAAGGATGTTGCTCTGATCTACACAAATGCTTCTGCCAGTAATGCAAACATTCTGTGTGCTAAAGTGTAATATCTTCATCAGACAGAGCTTTATATATATCTATATATCTATGATGTGGTTACAGATATTGACACATACAATATATAAAAAAAGAAGAGACATTCAGATTCCCGTAGGCACAAAGATCCATATGGCACAATAAAATAAAAGAATCTCAGCTCTGCAATGACAGCAAACATTAAAATACAACAGAATTAAAACAAAAAGCAATAAAAATAAACAGGAATAAGCATAATAAGGGTCTGAAATGAACCTGCAATGGTAAACTGAGTTCAGTGGAACAAAGTCACTGCAGATTCAACACACATTCTCTGACTGATGTCCGTCTTTCCAGGCTACCAACGACTTCAGGTCATTTCTATGAAAAGTGTGAAACCTTCAGCAGAAAGATACATTTCATATAAATTACTTTGTCATCTGTGTGCAAGGACTGTTTTAAAAATCATTCCTTGGTGATGCTGTTAATGAGACTCTGACATCTAATCCTGCTAATGAGTCGAGCTGTCCCCAAATCTTATGGGTGTATTTTCACCAATACAGATTACAGTGATTGTCAATTATGACGATTGTTCATTACAGACCCTGCAAGCAACTTTGAGTGACAACATAAGTATTAAGTAATGTTGAGTAAAACTAAAAGGTAACTGGTAGATGTTGACTCTCTATTGCAGGTTGATTTTTTAGAGAAATGACACCAGCGGCTGCCTGGGAGGATGTGATCAGCAGTGATGTGATTTGAAGTTGATGGACCCAAACATGCGAAAGCAGCAGCGTGGGTCGCGCATGTGGAATAATAAAGTTTTATTCTGGTGCAAAGGAGCAAAATCATCAATATATCTTACAAATCATTAATGAGGTTGTTTTTTTTATCTCGTCCCACAAAAGCTGGTGGAGAGAAAAAATGATTTCAGATTCATTCCAGACCCTGAATACAATCAGAGCTGAGCTCGTCGCTGTGGATCCACGTTGCTCTGATCTGTGACAGTACGCACATCTGACTAGTATCTGTATCTCTTACAGGCTTTCACACCAAAAGTGCAAAGAGCAAACCAAAGGAGAGAGCAGCTGTACCCACAGTGGCAAGCCGTATGCTTTTTTTCTGCCACGTTTAGCACACATCCGATGGTATGCTCCTAATAATGTGAGGCAGAAGTGAGAGGACGTTGACGATTGTTTCGCTGTAGAGAGGGATGGTGGAAAAGATTTTGTGCATCTCAGTTTTACAGCAATTTTGTAATTTTACCCTCCAGTCCGAGTGAAAAGAAAAATTCAGGATGAGGATACCACAATTTATATTGTGATTATTTACATCTGATACAGCCAAATCATCCAGATTCAGCGCAAATAAATTGAGTAAAAGAAAATGCAAATTAAGGCCTTTCCATCCACTTCCTACATGCGAATATTACAATTTGGGAGCCTCAAGATTAACTCAGTTGGTGGCGCCAATTTTTTAGTTGCCACGTACATCAGATTTACTTGGCACCTTAGCCAAGAGTACTCATTTTTTTCTAGCAATCTTCAGCGTTTCCACTCAGTTCTTTATGTGCAAAAAAAAAAACAACAACAAGAGATGGATGGAGACACACTTTGTTTGTAGCGTTGTGGTTAGCTGCTTTGTTGGATTATGTGCTGTTCTTCATGTTGCGTTCGACCTCGTGCAAACTGTTCGCTCTCGTGTGTTTGGAAGTCTCACAATCTTACGTGGACTGCGGTTAAGTTTACAGATGGACGCATTCAACAAATATCCCTCTTTATCAAGTCATTTTTGTGGCTGTAATTTGAGCCTTATTTTCTTAAGACAAGTGAAAATAAATCTGTAATTCAAACTCTAGAGCAATGAGGCATCCTGCCTTGATGCAGACATCCCCAGAAAAAAATTTCACTTTTTTCAAGAAAACTGTTTTTGGACTTATAGTATACAGAGAAATAACTTATTGACGGTGACTGTTCTGCAGTGTAGCTCTATTGATTTTCTGGAGATGTTTCTTTGTCACTGTCATCCTGCAGTGAAACAGTCCCAGTAGAGCCTGAAGGCTACATGTCAAAGTTCCGAGATGAATTCAAAGAGGGAAAGCTTGAGCTCCAGGATTAGTTTCAGTACAGCGCCATAACAGAGTTTTGGATCTTGGAAATCCAAGCTCATCATCCAGAGGGATGAAGCATCCTCAGTGGCTTCCGAAAGTTCAAATTTCAAAACGTGCCACTTTTACAAGACCAAAGAGCAGAAAAAAAGCCATCTGGCTGTCTGCTGAAGCAGCAGGTCCCGTCCATCCTCTACTCCTCTAACCACAGCAACAGATTTTTAAAAATTAAAAGCAGGAAAAGCAATAAAAACTAAAAAAGGTACTTGGATTTTTGTTTGTTAGTGATTCCTTTTCACATCTTCACAAGTGGACGACGTGAACCAGCCCATACCACAGTGCAGAACCAGCGAGTCGTGTTGCCTTAGTGATAGTTTTCCTACGTTGTGGTTGGGCCGGGGTCAGATGATGGGTTTGCTGTGGTCGACGGTCTGTGCCTTCTTCAGTTTGCCCTTACTGAAGGTCTGGATGGAGCTCAGCAAGGCGCTGCGACCTCCTCCCACTCCATCAGAGGAGGACAGAGGAGGAGGAGGAGGACGACAGGAGGAGTCCAGCATAGGAGGGGGAGGAGGTGGAGGAGGTGGAGGAGGCGGAGGAGCTCCTGGATGACAGAGAGAAGAAAGAAAGAAGGGAGCGTTAGAGAACAACACCACTGGTAACACTCAGTCTCTTTCGGAGCTGGTTGCACAAAGATGCGTTAATCTAGTCTACTGATTCACATGAGTTGTAGTTTTACTGTATGATGAGAGTCAAATAAAACTCTCACACTACTTTCACTTCAATTCAAACACTTACAGACGGTGCTCAACATAACAGCATCTCACTGGAAGATCACACATGGAGGAGAGGCTGTTGACTGTCAGTATTTTAAATATAGACTGTTACTACTTTTTTATAAGGAACCCTTTAAAAAGGGTTTTAACTAATGGCTTAGTTAATAGATAACCTGCTGATGCTTTGTTGATCAGTTATAAGCCATCAATATAAACCATGTTGGGTTGCCAGGTTGTCAAATATATTTAATTTACAGTCATTAATAAAAGGCAATGGCCAAAAGTTATCAAGTCGTCTACAGTTAGAACTGTTAATAAGTTTGATGTTTATAAATGCAAAATCCATTAATTAACATCAAACCTGTTATCATTTGTAACTGCAGATGTTGTTGTTTTGTTTTTTAAGAAGGGTAGTGATGCAGTGGAGGTTTCTTCCAAGTGAACTAAAGAGGTTTGATGCTGGAGGACATTAACCGAATATTTCTAGGCTTGTTTATATTCTGGCACCTAAAATTGTGTACTACACTACTACACTTTTTCTTCTTGCTGCTGTGACAAGTAAATCTCCCCGCTGTGGGATAAATAAAGAATAAGTAAAGTCTAAAAATATGCCAAATTAGCTATTAGCATTCTTCTCTTCTTGCAATGTGTATCACTGGATTAATTTGATCATTAAGAAACATAAAAACTTATAAAAACTCAAACTCAGGTAAGTTCTGGGTATAAAACAAGCCTCTTTTTCTGAGATTTCTGAACCACTTTATGGAAGTTTATACACGATGGACATGGGAGATAATGATAATGGGAGATGGGAGTCACACTCATGATACACATTTTCAGATTGAGTGATCATCTATAGCGCCTCCTGGAAGAGGTGTGTGTCACAGTTGTGATTAATGGCTTAGATCTGATTTATAAAGCTTTAGCTAATTATTAATTACCTATTATTAAAGCTATTAGTTACAACCAGTGAACCCTTTATAAAGGCTGACTTCATACAAAATTCTATCAGAGTAATGGAGACACTGACCCTGGAAAGAGTTTATCTTTGTGAAACCAGCACCTGCAGATCAGTTTCCAGGCTGAACTCAGTCCACCATCAGTTTCAACCCAACTTTACAACCATGTCGGTTAAAAAAATAAAATAAAATAAAAAGTACCTAGGAATACAGCGTCAAAAGGCCCAGTGTATCTTTAAATAAATACATTTGTATATAGTTATTCTAAGGTGTCGTCATATAATGATCAGTTTAAAAAATGTGTTTTTCGGTTCGTGTAATATTTTTAAAAACTACAGTACCCATGAGCCTCAGTAGCCAGGAATCTATTTATCCAACAAGTCCCACAAGGCGCAACCTCTAACTTCACCTCACAGTGACAGAATCTGAAGACTTCTGATTGGATAATTCTTACAGCAATGCCCTCTGGGACATGTATTTCTCAGCTATGTTGCCCTATACTAAATGAGTTACTGCGACATGCTTTGATAGACACATGGTGAACTGATGGTGAATTGAACTTAAACCTGGTATGTCCCGTTCCGTTTGTGCCCTTTTGCATCCCAGACTGAGTGAAACCCAGTGAGCACAGTGTGAAACAAAATGTTGGGAAGCTTCAACATGTACGTAGGTGAAGCAGAGGCTTAAAGCTGCGACTGGAGTCCAGACTCCACATTCTGTCTGACTGCACAGTGAGTTTTCTGCAACGTAATGAAAGGACATCCATCAGTGTGACAGATGACAGTGACCAAACCTGGAGAAACTCGTCACTGCAGGAGACAGGTAGGATGTATGAAACTGATATTTACTATTTAAAAAATCTGTTTATGGCTGTGGATGTAATTTATTTTTGTAGTTTAACAAATGCAGTACCACAAAAGCCAGCAGCTGCTGACGGATCATCTCCAGGATGGATGTGGAACAAACTTCCATTACGTTTAGCGGCTGCAGTTACCTTTAACATTTCGACTGAGACTCTTCGTCATGTCCAAAGTTACACATTGACTGAGACCTCTGTGATCACATGTGTCAGATCAGAGCTCAGATACAGCCAGGTTTCACAATCTAAAGTGAAAATCTGTGATCAAACTCTCACACAATATCAGACTAATCGGTTCAAAATGGCCCCTGCTACACTAAACTTGAGAAATAAAGGTGACTAAATGTTGACAGTGATCGATGAAACCAGCCTGAAAGGAAGGAAATCAATCTAAAAACAAATGATCTGGTCCTGTATTTATCATACAGCTCAGAATATCTTCTACAAGTCATGATGAAAGTAAAACTAGTTACTAAAGTTAGTTAGTACAGTCAAGAAAATTGAGATATTGACTAAACCTCCTACACTGACTTTCAGTAGGGACTCCTGTGGTTATATGTGACATCTTTATGTGTAGACTTTTTGTGCCTAGGAAAATATATCTTATATATACAAAACTAAAAGCTTCACAAATAAATATCCACTTAGTCAGCCTATGTACATAAATGTATGTGTCATTTAAAAGAGGAAGATGTTTGATTCAATCATATTGTTTCACGATGTCTATATTAATGTCACAGCCTTTTCTGCAATATTTTACACAAAGTGATGATGATTATTAATGGGCAGTATGTGTCCTTTATGGGTGGGGAAATGTTATATTTGTTATATTGCTAAAACAATAAGAACATATCTCTCAAATATTTACAGAAAAAGCATATTCAGTAAATAAATAAATAAACTATTGCATGCCTGAAGCTTGTTTTTCCATGATTTCAGGCTGAATGTTGGAAAAATGAATGATTCTATTATCTGACACAGTAAGTCAGTGTTTTGCTTTTAATATTACTGCTGAAATTGTTGGTTGTGACAGTCACATGATCACGCGTCACCGTCACATTTTCTTTGCCATCAAAGCGAGGTTGTGACAATCTTTTCTGGTCTAGATGGTAGCCAAAGATTTGCAAACCCCTTGTGAGAGTTGAGTGCTTTGTTTCCGCTTTGAAATATTCTTATCTTGCTTGACTAGTTTGAAATGCATATGCAGTTGTATGAGGGGAGAACCAAGAATAAGTTTTTTGCTTTGAAACAGTTAAGCTTGACAAAGGCTTCAAGAAATCAGTTGAGGGACTATAACTCACGCACTGGAAGATGCTCACGGTGGATAAATGACAATGACAGGGATTTGCATCAAGCGTGAAACCACCAACAAGTTGATGCTGGATTTTTATATTTAGACTTAGTTTACTTATGATTTTCTGAGGGGAAATTACTGTTGTTTTTTGCAAATTATGCAAAGTACGTTTCTGACACAGGCAAAACTAAGACGTACAAATCTCATCAGAGTTTCATATATCTACATGATCTACAATGTCAGTTCCAAAAACTGTTTCAGTTTCTGTCAAAGCAGTATCTTTTGATGAAGTCACTGTCATCACTGAACATCTTTCCTCCCACAGAATGATCTGCCTGAACGCTGTCTGCTAGTCACTACAACATTAGGACACATCCTGAGCGCTCCTAAGCATTAGTGGACATAGTTGCTAAGAAAGTCCATGAAATACTTTCAATCCTCGCCCTAAAAGTAGATCCAAAAATGTGTAACTCTGAGAATTTCTGCCCAGTTAGGACTGATATTCTACTCAAAGAAGCTTGATAAATACAGGCCCAGATCTCCAAAATGGTAAATTGGAAAAAAAAAAAAAATTGGTGCAAAAAAAAAATCTGTGGACAAAATATTATCTGAAAATGAAACAAAACAATAGAAAATCTTGTAGAAGATTTAGTCAACTGTAGAAAAGCTATGTAAGAGTGGGAGGAAAACCTATTAATGGACGTTCAAAGATCTGACACGTCTTCATTGTGGCACCCCTCGTCCCAAACACAGACACACAAGCTGACAAAAACAAAAAATGAAAACAGACACAGACATGCTTTAACCGACTGACCGAGCAGACAGACAGAACTGACAGATCACAATCTCCAATGAGAACAGCAGGTCTGAGTCAGGGAGGAGTTGGACTGTCACTGCAGATTGTGAGGTTTTCATAAAAGATGTACGTACACCCCCCAATCCAGGCAAGCAGCGACTTCAGATCACATCAGGCGTCTTAACACAACAGATCTCTACTTTCAGTCTACTTAATTTGAAAAAGAGGAATCCATTGGATTAACAGTCCTCAAGATGTTTTGTCCAAATGTTTTTACTGTCAGCGCTTTAAACCCTTTTTTCTATCTAGAAATCACAAACTCAAAATGACACTTGTCCAGACTGAAAGAATTCTGGGTGTCAGGGTCTGAAGCCTTAAATGGATCCATATACACAAACAGCTTGTCCTCTGACTCCATCTGCTTCTAACTTTTTTTTTTAAGTGTAGCCTTTTGTAATTTCTCTGGCTAGACATCTGATTCTACTCCACTTCTACTGTGGATAAAAGATAAAGAAATCATTTGTTCAGGTGTATGTGTACACACACTATGATGACGATGTAACTACTAAATTTGTTATCTCTTGTTGAGTTTACTAGTAGCATGAAGCAGATCTCTGTTATCAGGAGCTTGCTGGGACGTCAGAGTGTACGACATCTTTTAAAAAACCACAAGAGACTTTCTTCTTCGTCATCATCATCATCATCGACATTATAAATCGACATTTTACTTTACCCAACGACACGGTCAGAATGGTGCATGCTCTATGGTGGAGACAGCACAGGAAGAAGAGAGAGAGAGGGAGATGACAGTTATCTGTTCAGTGGACCAATCAGCATTTACACAGTATCAGCAGGATAAAGAGGAGACAAGGGAAGAGAGAACAAGAAAAGAGGAGAGCAAATAAGGAGAGAGGAGAGGAGAGGACTAATACCAGGGTGGGAAACTGATGACATATTCATGTCAGCATGTAAAAACTTGAGTCTGGTGATATTCTGTATTTTTCTTATCATCAATAAATCCCATGAAAAAGACAAAAAATCATCACAAAGTCTCTGTGCCACAAAGCTCCACTGTTAAACACATCAATGAGCTGCACATAGAGCACCAAATGTGTATTAATCCACCAATGAAAACAGTCCTCCAAAAATACACTATTTACCAACTTAGAAAACGACACGCTGCCGATTCAATACAATCATGACACTTGGTACATTTTTAAAGATACATTGTGATTCTTGTGTGTTGTTCTTATTCTTATTCAGCAAGTTTTTTTTAAAATACAAAACTAAAAGCCAGTTCACCTCCCATTTATTGCAATTTGTGTTTGTTTTTTAATCCTAGTAAAATACTGTTAAAAAAGTACATTTCCTGCTCACCAAACACTAGGCTTTAAAAATAACTTACTCTGTACTTAGTGATGGATTGATGTATGTACTGTACTTTCTATAGAGTTTGAGGTTGCTGTGGCTGGTCAATATGTACTGTTGAAGCTACGGCAGTTAGCAATGTGAAGTCTGCAGCTATTTCGTGTGAGCACACATGCTGTTTAATGTTGAGCATGTGAACTAAAATGAATAATTTGTTAGGATAATATTACAACGATCACGATGCTAATTTCTGTTCAATAGTATCAAATCGATTCAGCAATCAAAGAAAAGAAACACAGAAATTTGCTGAATCAGTGTGAAAATCAAACTAAATATTGTATTTGTGAACTCTTTGAAAGATTGCTCGTTTTTCATGGGTTAGTTATCAATAAGAAAAATATTGTCAGGCTTTGAAATATAAATATCAAACATCAGTGTTTCCCATCCTGCATACAGCTACAACAAAGTGAATAAGACGCACTGCTGTAACAGAGACAGATACCTGTCTGAAAACCAGGTAATCACATGACAAGAGAAGAGGTGAAGAGACAGACAGAGACAGACAGACAGGTCAAGTCAAACGATTAGTCTTCATAATCACACATGCAGATTTCAGATTATTGAGAATTCAGAATTAATGATAACGATGCTGTTATTGCTGTGAGCAGCACGCTGAGTCACACCACAGCCTCAGGACGCTCTCAACACAAGGGGGGGTACACAGTGCAGACAGACAGACAGTACAGACAGACATACCTGTGGTGGATGGGGGGGTGGGAGAGGAGGGGCATGTGGGAGGAGAACTGGCTCCAGAACCTGAAGACCGAAAGAAAGAAGACAGACAAATTAATCTCCACCATTTTACTCTTACATCTTAACAAATAAAAAACACACAGTTGTCTAATTTACAGTTGGTGGGCATTGACATGCAAAGAAATGTAGCTATGCACCAACAAAGGCAGTGAAGAACATGACACTTTGAAACAGTGTAGCTTCAGACAGGCAGTTATCTACAGCTTACAGCCGTAGGTTTGAACACATTTTGCAGATGTAAACACTGGTTAACCTGATAACAAGCTAACAACTAAGACTTTAACTAGCTCTCTAATTAGCTGATTACATGTCTAACTCCTCAACATATTAAGCTAATAACCTACACTCCTAGCCTACTACCTAGCCGTTACAGTATTTAGCTAACTTCCTGGAGCAATCATTAGACCTCTTTAGCTATGTTGTAAATCCTGTCAGACTAACAAAAGAAACCAATAAAACAACACTTACTACTCAGGTAACCAAAACAGCTAACAACACCTATCAGGCTAACTGATAAATTAGCAAAAGACTCTCTGTTGAGAGTAGGAACAGTTGTCACCTACCAGAGTTATTGTTGTTTCTGACAGAGACGTCTTCTTCATTTTCATACGCCGACTGTCTGGACTTCTGCAAAGACAAAAGAAAAACATTGTAAGACTTCTTTAAAGTTAACATGCATCACTCCGCTTACACAAGATGTGCCTCTCCTTGTATAAGAAACAGTTGAAGTCTGACGCATTTAACACATGTAATACATTTGAGTCTTTGTGAAATAGCTGAAACATGTTTCAGATGTGCGTGTCTGTTGTCATTCTTATGTAACTCCTTAGTTATCTTATTAACTTCTTTAGAGAGTAATCATATCTGACTAACAAAGACAAAACAATGCAAGCATATCTCATGAGTCTTAGTCACAGAGGTACAGACGGTGTTTATTTTTGAGCTGTAGTTGTTAAACTGACAAGCAACCAGCCAACACGTCATGCTGATTTTTAGGATGTCATGAGTCGAGAGAGCAAGAGAAGAGAGAGAGAGAGAGAGAGAGACTCTGTACCAACCTTCCTCGCCAGAATCTTCCTCCTCTTCTTTTCCTCTTCTGAGCCGTGGTGAGACTGAGCTCTGGTCAGCCTCCTGTGCTGGTGGAGCTTCAATCAAACATTGACACACATTATCCTCCATACACAGAGAAAACCTCATATTTATGAGCTACATTATGCAATTGTTTCATAAAACCTGCACTGAAAATTGAGATTCTTTCACCCATTCATAAGGTTCAATTTTGGATTTAATGTCTTGCTCAAGGAAACTTCAAAATGTGAATAGGGGGTATGTTACGTTATTTCCCATCCTGCACTCAAGTAAATTTCAGTTGGTGACAGCTGGTCTAAGAGGCAACAACACACCACAGGTTCCTGAAGTCGGGATCCAGTGGCTGTTAGAGGAAGAGCATCTTAAAATAATTCCACATTGAAGTCAGCAGTGACTTTTTGTTTTGGCATCTTGAAAAGGTTATGGGAAACTATGCTGCAAGGTTTTTCCACAGCCTTTTGTTCCCCACTAGAGGCAGCTAAAATTCCTCTCTGCTGCGAGTATCACGTCAACTTATCGAGAAGGTCACAGATTTGAAATATAGAGGTTTGGGGATTGTTGATATACCATCGCAGGAGAGACATGACCTCCTAAATGTCTCCAGCTGAGCTGCTCAGCAGTATAAAAGTGTGACTGATGTGAAATTAGAGTCGTGACGCACCACTCTCTGCTCCTCCTGCAGCCTCCTCTCCAGACTCTCCTTCGCCGTCTTCAGTGCCTCTTTTAGCCGGCTGGGAACCTGAAGGAGAGGAGAGGGTTTGAGATACTTAATATTTTTTCTTCATCTTTTTTACTTATCTTGTGAGTATTCTGAAGCAAACCGTGTAAGTGCGTGGACACACTCTCAAAGTGATTTCAAAGTGAGCCTCTCACCTTGATCTGGAGTTTTTCTGAGTGTTGGAGATGGACGTCACTAAACAGCCTGCAAAACACAAACTGTGACTCATCAACAACAAAAAAGGTTGATGTAAATATTAAAGTGAATCATATACATAAACCTGGCAACTGTCTTTGACATTAATGCTGGTCCCTGTCTATAGTGTTCACTGACAGGGCAGATATTTAGGTGTTAAGGTGATTTAGGGAAATACAAAACAAAATCTGAAAGGTGATGATGATGAAGGGAAAAAAGGGCCATTTTCAGATTTCGTTGTATTTTCAATATACGTTTTATATTACATATTTCAATTGTCTGGAGTACAAACACACAACAGAATGAATAACAGGACAGTGGCTAAAAACCAGTGAACTCACGGTGTCTGCATAAGTGCCGACACCGTCGGCATCCCACTCTTACAGGCTTCTGTGGACAGAATGGACTGCAGCACTGACACTGAACACACACAGACAAAATAAATCAAGAGATCAGCTTGGGAATAATACAGAAACTTTGGCATCTTTCCGTAAACTTGATGTTTCATGTATTAGCGTGTGAATATACTGACCCACAGAAGTGTAGGGGACAGTGGGGTACTGATCGATGGGGACACTGTCTGGTGGACGACCGTACGTCATCTCGTACAGTAAGTGTCCAAAGCAAAAGATGTCAATGCTCTCTGTGGACTGTAGGTACACACAAACAGTATGTTAGTGTATTTACAGACTCACTTGACTTGTTGGTTCACAGCAATAAAGGCCAGTTCAGTGGTTCTCAAACTGTGGGGCGTTGATCGTACGTACGTTGATCTTCCTGAGCTGAGTGAAGGCAGGTCGTAGCGCTGAGGGAACTCCCAGCATGCCGTTCTCTACATCCATCAGTCGACACACGCCATCATCCACCATTACGTTGGACGCATGCAGGTGACCGAAAAACATTCCACTATCATGGAGGAGCTTCAGGCCCTGCACACACACACAGATGAACAGCTCTAGTAACAGGAACGCTTTGTTGTGCGTGTGGTTTATTTCTTCATGTGATTTGTGTGTGTGTGTGTGTGTGTGTGCGTTTGTCCGTGTGTATACCTCCAGGATCTGACGGCCGTACAGTTTGATGTGCTGCAGTTCGAGGCCCTGACTCTTCTTCGGGTTACAGTACTTCTTCAGGTAACTCTCTCTGGGTTTCACCTGCAGGGAGGAGAAACAGAACGACTTTCTGCCGACGCTGGAAAGAGCAAGGTGAAGGGTCATCAGATGCTCTTCAGCCAACCACACACACAGACACACACACAGTACCTTACAGATGTGGTCTCTCAGAGAGCCTCTCTCACTGAACGGCCGAATGAGCAGAGCTGAAGACTCACTGGTGCTGGAGAACAGCAGTGGGCAGAGATACGGAGTCTGGAGGAGGAGGAGTTTGATTATTTCACAACATCTAATTAATTAAACATTAAAAATATATATATATATTTCTGTCTTCTCAGAATATTTATATAGATTTAAATAGTGTGCACATACAGAGAGGCTGGTTAGCAGCTTCATGGCTGACTGCAGGTCTTTGTCTGATAGGAACTTATCAGGACCCAGGTCCACCTACAACACACAAACACACACACACACCAACACAAGCAAACACACAGACAAGCGATTGGTTATTTTGATAACTTGATTTTCTCTTCAGGCCCTGTGATGAGCTGGTGACTTGTCCAGGGTATACGCTGCCCGAAGCCCTAAGTCAGCTGGGATCAGCTCCAGATCCATGCTGAACTTAAATTTAATCTGTTCTTGACTCTGGGAATCAATCAGTACGAGAAATGTTCCACCAACATAATATTTATATGTATTTATCATAAGAGAAAGACGGTTTATTAAACGACAAACTTTCCCATGTGTTATCAGTCACTGCGTCATTAAACTCCTTCCTGCTGTTACAGGAGGTGAAATGTGTCAGTGAATGAATCATTTGCAAAATGCTTTTTAAAAAAGAAACATTAACTTCATTTCCATCATCAGTTTGCAGACTTCAGATCTTACAGTCTTTAAAGGAATCCTGAGTGTTGCTGTGGTTTATAACTGCTCCACTTGGTCGCCCCAAATTTACGACATAAAGGCACTCATTTAAAAAAATGTAATAAGCGCTGTTGTGTCTCCTGCACTCACCCAGCTCAGCAGATACCTCTCCTTGGACTGCTCTTTGTTTTTGATTAAAAAATATTTCTTCCTGATCCTCCAGCCTGAAAAACAAACATCACGTCAACAAGAATAAAACATTAGAGCCGATAACTTTACAATGTACCGCCTTATCTGTGTTTATGTCTGGTTATTTCAGATTTATCTTCATGCACAAACAGTCATTTGATCAATGATGATTAATGACGACAGCAGTTGGATGAAACAACAACACACCGTCTCTAAGCTCATCTGAAAAACAGTGCTCGTTAATCAGTGTATTTACCTTCCTTCTAATCATTTGATTGTTTTAATTATACAAGATGAATATAATCGAACTGAAACTTAAAGTCCTAAAATGTGAAGATTCTGTCTGTAAACTGAACATTTTGAATGAACTGTTGGCATCACCTCGTGCTTCTGGACTAATAACTAAAATAACTGTCACATTAATCATTAATAAATTAAATTTTCAGGAGTTAGCAGCCCTAATAATGAATATATGAGTACTACATCAGCTTACGTTCACATTTGTGCTAGCAGTTAGCATTAGCACTGCCTACATTATTATTATTTTCAAAAGTTAAAGAGCCGTTTTCAGTCAGATTCAGAGTCTTACCCATGTCTTTAAGAGGCTCCAGGACCTCCCACTTTGGGTCCGACCTGAAGAACATGGAGACCTGCTGCAGGGCGATCTCTAGAGAGAGACAGAGGCATAAAACACACACACACACACATACAGGCAGACAGGCATACAGACACAGAGAGACACACGCATTATTTTCTTGCTTTTTCAAGTTCATTTACTGTCTTTCAGAGCAAAAAACAAAGGTAACCGCTTTCAGACAATGAATGAGAATCTTTGTCTACGCCTGTTTATTGTTCAATATGAGATCATCCAGCTTTTCTAAAGTGAATCTTTGTTCACTACTGAATGGGTTTCATATTATTCTGCCGTCAGCTCTGTTGTGTTTGGATGGTGGCTGAATTCTCAACACCTCAAAAACAAAGTTTAAGGTTTTTTTAAAATATACATAACCATTTAATAAACTGATTAATTAATTGATTAACAGAACTTAGTGTTACTCTCCACCTCCAAATAAGTCCAACTGAAAATATTCTCTCAGTAAAGACGAGGGAACAAACCTGTGTAGTTGGCAGAGTAGTTGTTGGGGTCCAAGAACTTCTTGACAGTGAGGGAGCTGGAGAGAAGGGGGTGCTGGGTAATTGAGTCCAGATAGGTCTGCAGTCCTCTTTGCCTCTCTGCTATGAACTCCCTGTCCATGTTTCCGATGAGCTTTTTGGGAGGAAGAGGGAGACTGATGCCACACACCTGGACAAAGACAGAAAGTCATCATACTAATGTTTCATCCATTTACAAAGAAAGAGAGAGAAGCAGAACTGAGAAAACAAACAGACAGAACAGCAGCAAAGGTTTTTCTGCATGTTGACTTAAGATCAGGGTCTGGACTCGAGGTCGGGGTCAGTGAGAGATCCCAAAAAGGAAATGAGCAGGCGAAAGCTCAGCAGAAAAACTGCTAGCTTCCTGTTATCCAGGAATGATGAGACCTGACCACAACCAGGACTCTGACATACATCGCAAAGTCAGAACACTTCCAGTCTGATTGTTCCATCAGTCCCTAAAAATGACACGCTGAATATCTTAAAAGGACCAGTTGATGATTTGGTTCACGTATGTGTGTGTAACTATACGATGATTTGTTGTTTATGTTTTAGAGTCACATATTTGACATGTAACATGAACATTTTAGATATCAGCTTTAACTTGAGATTCAGGATGTGCAGCACCAGAACTCTTAAAACAAGATAAAACAAGACTAGTACCATTATTGTCTCTAGATAACAAAAATGTTTACTTAAATTAAGTCAACCTTGCATAAGCACCAGAAGCTCATACACACCACAGTCTAAACGAATCAGATTAGATCTCTCTTACTTTACTTTGCGTTTTCGTGCACAGCTTTTACCTGTAACCTCTGGTCACAAGTTTCAGATGTTTACGAGTTGTGAGCAGTTTTGCATCTCAGCTTCTCCGTATCATTTAAATGTTTGTTTGAGGCCAAACGTCATAAAAACATCCCATATTTTACATAAACAGATGAATGTTTGCTTGAACTTTGTTTTCATTCATTTCATTTTCTCTACCATTAATCTTCATGTCAACCCCTCAGTTCTTGGGAACATTCACATGTCCGATAATTTTTCAAAATAATTTGTCAGTTTTTATACTTCTTTCCAGGCAGCCACTCATTTCAAGTGGCAACTGAGGCTGTCGTGAATGTCATGGCCTCAGTTAACATGTTAACATGTACAAAAAATGTCAATGCTCTCCATTTGTAGTTTGAGATACAACGTGGTTGACTGACATTATCATTACACAAGCCCTATCACTAGCATGACAACAAATTAATCACAAGATGAGCTGCGATGCAGCGTGATCACACAGACTGAGAGTGATGCAGTGCTTTGAGATGCAGTGCAGACTTAAATTCAATCCAAAACTAACAGCTGACGGCACAGAAACGATCTGCAAACTACCCCCTGACAGCGCCGGCCGAGACTTCTGGGAAATCAGTGAGACAACAGTAAAAACTTTCAGCGTGTCGTAACGAACCGCCACTGGATTTCCCAAACAGGAAGGAGATTGGCTAAGACAATGTTGGTGTATGTGGCATGAGCTGTGTCTGCTGTGTGTGTAAAAGTCAACTTCTCGAGTGGAACATACTGTGATTACTGTGAGAACAATGACTTGAACTTGGGGTTGAACAACCCTGACCACCCAAGGACACAAGTTACTTTAAAAATCAGAGTGATTGATGTGTGATGGAGAGATATGGAACTCACCATCAGGCTAGTGTTGAGAACATCAAAGTCGCTGTAACGCCGAATCACCTGCAAAACACACACATCTGTCAGTTATCGACAAAACAGCTGTGATTGGTCAGTTACATCTTCTAACACATCCTCCTGGGTCTAATGATCTGACTGGGAGAATTTCATCAGTCAGTATTTCTGCCAAACAACCAGAATTGTGGATTGTAAAGCTGACAGCAGAGGTTGTGATTGGTGCACTTACCTGCCAGCTATTCTCTGAAGACACGCCCCTCTGGACTCGGATGATGTACTCCTGAGAAACAAGAAAGAACACAGATGTCAAAAACCTGTTTTTATTCAAATCTAAAATCCATCCATCCATTTTCTGTACGTTAAGTTACAAGTAAGAGGTTTATTAATTACTTTTTTTAAAAAGAGAAAGACCTTTGTCACCTTTAGCATTTTAGAAGATTAAATCATAATAAAACATACAAGAGGAAGTCGTCATTTTTCCGCTTCCAGTTTTTGCTTGAATTAACTGATCATATCCGCTGTTTAATTTCATAATGAAAGAAAAGAAAACTGGAAGTGTCATCACTTGATTCATGTGATTCATCTACCCAAATCTAAAAACAAGAATGAGGGTGGTGCCAAGCAAAAGGCCACAGTGAACCTTCATCAGGAAAAGGGTTCACATTTCGGGTGTGTGCATTTTCTGTTTCATTTCTGAAGAAATGGTTCAGATAACTTGTGCTCAGCAGAGGATCTGTCTGCTCATGTCACCGTGTTTACAGATCTCTCTGTTGAAGCTGCTGAGTAAAACATTTTCATAACCGACAACAAATGATGGAGAAACTTCTGAAAACAAGAGCCGAGCTGTAAACATGGAATTTTCCTTCAATCTAATCCTCTCAGTCCTCTTATAGTATAATACTCTCAGACAAACTCTCGTTTCTGCTGTAATCCTGTGTGCAGTCATTCATGTGTGCTGAGCAGCTTCACAGTCAGTGCGTAAACAGATGATGTCCTGACATCACCTCCTGTCTGGCTCTCATCTATTTGAATATTTCAGTGCAGCAACAGTGTGTGCTTTATATTAAAAGGTCATCATAACAGTTCCTCTCTTAATCATGACATCCACCCTATCCTGTGATGTTTCTAACTTTCCAACGTGGCTGTCTAAAAGTGTTGTTGGAGATTTCCTTGTATTTCTTTTGTAAATCACTCAGAGTCAGTGCGAGTGTGTCAAGCTGGTGAACTTTGACTAACCAGCGCTGGTCTTTGGCTACTGAAAGTCATGAAAACATAAATATTAAACCATAGGGAAGCAGAAATATGTTGGACTGTTTACCGAACATATGAAGTAGATCAGGTGATCCACGCTGTCATATAACTGAGTGTTTCTGTTACATTCAGTCACGATAAGCTGCAGTCACGGTAATCCCCAGCCTCATGTTACTTCACATGTAAATGATCTCAATGAGTCCCACACTGTGAACTATAAAGACTGACATTTAGCAGCAGAAGTCCTGAGATAGAATATTGGAACTGGGAGAATAAAGACAGATCTATCTATTAAATTAAGAATGATAGTAGATTGTTTAATGATTTTTGGACATTCGTTTTTACACTAATGGAGTCGACCTCACAGTTTACTGTTGAACAATGCTGTTATTCAACCCTGGATTTTCTATAATTGGTGTTCCTCAAAATGTCGAGAATCAGTGTGACTTTGAATTAGGAAGAAAACATACCAGAACTAAATAAGAATTTAACCATGCCTCCATCAACAACACACTCTTTTTGTTTATTTCACAGTAAATAGAGAGAAACATGTGGAGAGGCCTTCAGACTTTTTTCCTTCTAATCAGTGACTTGTATTTTATTAGTAGGTAATAACTAGACCTCAACTACAAGCATGCTGACGGATGTCAACTTTGTCCTGCACACAGTGTTGTAGCATGTGGAGGCTGTCCTTGCAGTGTCACATTCATTTCAGAGCTGCTTACATGTTCAGAAATTCTGGAAAGTCACCTGACAGATTGTGCATCTGCATCTGCAATCATTTTAAATGTGAGGTGAGCTACTCTCTGTGGAAACACTACCAACACAGACAGATGTAATGATTTAGCACAAACATATTAATATAAAAATATATTAAATAAATATGTCAAAGTCCCTCCTGTGACGTTATTGTTCTGTTTTACAACAACAACAATCCTCGGATGGCTGACATTAGCATGCCAAGCTAACTGGTTAGCTCAGCTGATCACAGCCAGGGTGTCCACAACAACAAGCCACTGCTCATGCGCCCATTATCGGACAAACGGCGGACGTCCTGGTAACATGCCAGTCACATTGTTTATCATTCTTAACTGCACACGAGTCCAAAGTTCATATTTTAGTAGAAAGTAACGCTTCATGCTGGATTGTCGATGTTTGGATAGATGCCAAACCAAACTCCATTATAAAATCAGAATAGTCATTGTTTTTGCAGCTTACAGCAGAGGTGTCAAATTTCTAATAAGACTTTTTTTATATAACTATAACTACAGCTGCAGTCTCTCTTTAATTCGGCATAGATAAGATACAAAACGAAGCATCTGTTTCAATAAAAACATCATAATTTATGCCCGTCTTATAGTCGTAACATGTAAGCAGAAAGCTGTCAATAAAGGGTGAAAAAATAAAAATTATGATTTTATTACAGGGATTTCATTAAAGGAGTGTACGCCGGAGATTACAGAAGATCGTTACACATTCAAAAAGGTCATATATGTTGTTTTATATCGAGTATCTGTTGTTAATATTGTAATAAACGAATAAAACGATATATTTTTTAATGGGATTCGCACCAGTGATTTTCATACAACAGATAACCGGTTTTATGTGTGTTATTTCTGCTCCTGGGCCTCCAATCAGACTGTGTCAATACCCCACTACAAATCCTTTTATATCTGCAGTTTACTCAGTGCCTCCGCTTAATCAGTGACAGCGCTTCAGATCCAGGGTCAGCTGCCTGTCATGGAGTTACGATGCAACCCTAAAAAACGTTGCATCACGTTAAAACACACTCATTGTGTCATATGTCATCTGACTGACAGTGCTTTATAGTTGTGTCTTTATTGGGCATTTTGGTCGTCAGAGGCGGTTTGTGGATGATGTTTGCAGGAGAGGACACAATTAAAGCTATGATATCAGTGTCCGATAATGGAACCGGTGACGCAGCGATCCATTGAACGCCCCCTTAAATATACTTTATTCACACACACCATCAATGGTGTCTCCGTCAGACTACAGTGAACCACAGACAGACGTTTTACGGTTAAACCTGCAGCTTGTTAGCCGGTCAAATGTCGTCTAATTCCAGTGAACACTCACCGTGTGGGACTGCAGGAGCTGGCTGGCTTCGATCACCGCCGTCAGGGGTACGGTGTCGTCCAGCAGCAGCCTGCCGGGGGACGGCTTCTCCAGGAAAGACATCCCGGAGGGGTAAACGGTGTACGTCTTGATGTGGGCGTCCGTCTGTCACTTACTGAAACCGCGGCAGGGGAAAGACACCGAGGCGGAACCCCGCTGAGCGGAGGAGGAACAGCAACAAGCGGAGAGAGGAGGAGGCGAGCTAGCTGCTAGCTGGTTATCTTTACTGTAACCAGGAAACGCTGCTCCGCTCAGACGTCATCACGCTGCTTCGTCATCATAATAAGAGGAGGGGAAATCACGTGAGCGTGTGTCTCTGCCTCCTGGTGGTCAGAAGGAGGAATTCATTGAGATTTCTGGCCCAGTAATGGATGGAAAAAATGCAAAGACGTGAAATAATAAACAAATATAAAAAGTGATCATATATAAAATAACAAATGCCAAATTAATTTCTTGTTTCAGAGGCTTTAGGCCACATTTTCATCAGTTGATGGAGCTGAGCTGAGCTGAGCTTCGAAAACATAAAGTTGGTGCAAAGTTCCTCAAACATCCACTTGAGGCTTCAGAACGACTGTCTGTAAGTTCCCATGTTAAAATGTCCAACTTCACAGCAGAAATAAACAGCTACGTCAGCTTGGTCTCTATAGCTAATATTCCTGTTTATATTAGGGGTTAAAGTTATGCAGAATTAACAGCGTGGCTGCTTTGATGAACTGATCAAAGCTTTTGATCAATTGATGAATTAGCGTTTTGTCCAGGGTGTACTCCAGCACTTACCCAGGCCCAGCTAGGATACACTCCAGCCCCCTTTGGGTTACAAAATGTGTGTTTTTCCATCAGAGGTAAATGGACTTGCCTTTCTAATCTTCCAACCACTCAAGTTGCTTTACACTACACAACTTTAATTTATAAATTCATTTCACACAGTATTGGCTGCCATGCAAAATGCCTACTGCTAACACTGCATTTACACACATTCAAACGCTGATGGCACAAGCTTGGGGAGCATTTCGGGGTTCAGTATTTTGCCCCTTGACATGCAGGCTAGAGGAGTTGGGAATCAAACCATCGCTCATCTGATTAGTGGACGACCTACTCTGTCCTAATAATGACTTCAGGGTCATTCAAGTTAGTTAAATAATAGGTGTGTTAGTTTACAGGTGGTCAAACTACTAAGGCAAGTACAAGAGGAAAAAAAAAAAAAATCAGCGTTTAACATTTTTATTCCACACAAATAAAACACAGAGCAGATCTTACAAATTCAACACGCTAAACAATAAGTCATGAAGTGTGACACCTCTCTGTCCAAACGCACCTCTTAACAAAATAATAGCAAACAAACCCAATTATCCGAAAAATAAATTATTCTGGATGACTCAGCCAAGCTCCACACTGTGTGCCGCAGCCGCCATTTTTAATCACTACAACTGTCACTTCCACTGTCATCCTTCTTTACGTCTTCTGCTGCTACTCCTCAGGCATCATCACCATCACCTCGCCCTCCATCACCACCTTGTCCTTGACGGAGCACGTCACTGCGATGAAGGCAAATGACATCTTGATCTTGCGGACCTCTGCTTCGGCCAGCACCTCCTCGCCGATGTAGAGCGGGGCCGGGAAGCGGATCTCCTGGTACATGAAGATGCAACCGCGGCCGGGCATCTTGGTGCCGAGCACGGCAGAGATCAGGCCGTTGATGAGGACGCCGTGGACGATGGGCTTCTCGAACGAGGTGGTTTTGGCATAGGTCGGGTCCAGGTGGAGGGGGTTGGTGTCGCCCGTCAGCTCGGCGAACAGCTCCACATCACGGGAGGAGAACGCTTTGATAAGGGAGGCTCGCTGGCCGATGTGGAGCAGCCGGCAGGAGGGAAGAGCTGCTGTGATGGATGAGAGGCACAGCCGAGCTTTGTTAAAGATACTGCTCCACATGAAACTCATCCTGAAGAAAACAACGCTCCTTCTCTTCTTCTTCTTTCACTACAGCTGCAGCTCACGACTATTTCCTGTCAGCGCGAGCAGGAACGGGGACACCTAAACACAAGAGAAAGATCATTGTCTTTTCATAGCTTGTACATTCAACACAGAAATACACAGAAAAACTCACCAACAGATTTATCGGTCAGCAGATATTGCTCAGTTGCAGACATATCGGCATATGTGTTGACACTTCTAGTGTGAAAATAGCTTATTTTCACAATAAAAGAGCAGTAATTGCCTAAGTTTTCCAGCACAGGGTGCTATACTTAATATAGTAGCAATCAGTACTGAGTAAGACAAAGAAGAAACTCAACAGCCACTTGCTAAGATAAACTAGTTCAAAAAGCACAATGTGCTGACAGACGCTAGCAGAAATATTACAAACATAAGCGCTAACAAAAAGGTAAAAACTTGCATTAAAACATAAAATAGCAAAAACGTCAACTAAGCACGATCTGCAGGGTAACACGATCGTCGCCGGGAAGTCTGTTTTTCCACAGATAGCAGAGGCACTGATCATATCTCGATGTAGGCAGCTTTGAAACACGAGATGTTTGTGACTTCTAGACAGCAGATTTAACAGTGGCATGTCGCTAAACATGACCTGTTCTGATCAGCAAGGGAAAAAAAGCATTTCTAATTAGAGGCTTCGATTTGTAACAAGGAACAAAGCCGCAGTATGAATCTCATAGATAACTTGATAGTACAGAATGTGTGGTTTAGCAGTGAGTAGCAGTGTAATCCAGATACAGTATAGTACTGTACTTTAGTACAATTTAGAGGTAATTTAGAGGTTCAGCTACTTTAAACCTCCACTCCACATTTCAGAGAGAATGTTGAACTTTTTTTAAACCATAAAATATAACCTTGATCACATATAGATTAGCCACACATGTCTGGACGTGAATCCCAGGCAGAGACCTCTGAAGTGAGACACACATTGATGTATTTATTTCTGGACACTGAGCTAAAGTCTGCTAACCTGCAGCACTCTGAAGGCACAGGCCTGGTTCTGGTAGAAGCCCAGCAGTGTCAGGGAGCTCCACAGCCTCACCAAACCCCTGAAAACACACAGACACATTAAAAAAAAACATCTAGTTTAGGAGGAGTGAAACTTTCGTCCCATCCTATTTCTATTGACCTCACCTGCTGCCAACACGCAGAAAAGCAGTGAGGGTGTCTTCATCGTATTTCAGTAGGTCAAAGGTCAGCGCTGCTCCCACCTGAAGCACAAAGATACACAAATGGATGAAAACAGAGAACTGCTATCTGTCTCTAACGTTTTGGATAAATCCTGCTAACACAGAGACAAAACCATATCCTCTTGAATTACAAAAACAACCAGGCTTCAACTTATGACTATGTGATCCATCAAATAATCTTCTGATCATTTTGTCTATAAAATTGTACAAAATAGTGAAAATGTCTCCAATCTCCAAAGATAAGAAATTTGCCACTAAATAAAGTTGAAGAAAAGTTAAGAGAGGAATATCTGCTATTTTTAAAACACCACAGTGTGTCCAGCTGCGGTGGGAATCGAACAGTCGACCCTGATCTCACCTCTCCGTACAGACTCTTTAGACCTGTGATGATGAACTGCTTCAGTTCAACTGCGCTCAGTCTGGTAGATGCATCTTCCAGCACACTTAACACACACACAGAAATATAACGTGGGATGAAGTTAGCCATAACATAAAAAATGTTTAACTTAGACTTCAAGGAGCAATGACTAGAAAAAGAATTATACATAAATATATTCATATAAATTATCATCCCACTCTTGCGCGGAATAAACAGCATTTTCTTTTGTTATGGTGACTTACAGGCAGACCTTCATGTAGTGGTATGGTGAAGCGTTCTTCGACACGACCCGTTGGTAAACTGGAGGTTCGTCCTTCTCGTCGGCGTGTTTCATTCTACTAAAGCATCAGCGACTCGGACTCCGACAGGTAAGGGGCAGCGGGCTGATCAGCTGATTTCAAACCACTGAAGGTTACACAGACAGACAGACATCAAGTCATGTGATTTTAAACTATGCGTGTCTGTTTGTTAGGTCTGTATTTTTGTGTGTGAACATCATTAATAGAATTTATCTGGTGTTGTGTTCTGTGAAAAATCTCTAATATGATCCAGCTGTAACGCCTGCTGATTTAGTGCTTGTCTATAGTCCATATCACATGGTTCAGACAAGTTAAATGAGATAGCGGGCCTGTTGTTATGATGTTGATGCATTGTTATTATTTCATAAACCTAAAAAACTGAATTCATTACTTTGTTCATCAGAGAACACCAACAAACAGAGGAAAGAAGAAAACTTATGACAGTCCAAAGACGTGAAATCATCAGGTTCACTGTGGAGTGAGTCTAAATCTCTCCCTGTAGGTGTCAGTGAGGACTGGTAACTTGTCCGGGGTGTACCCCCGCCTCTCACTCCAATGCAAGCTGGAAGGGGCCCCAAACCCACATGACACTGATAAGGATGTGTTTACAGGAAATAGATTAACAACAACAACAACAAGAAGAAAAAATAATCTGTTCATAATAAAGTTCATAAGTTACTTTCATTAACAGCAAATAGATAACTTAGTAATTAAAATGATGAATTTTGTTGTTCGTGCACACTCATGTCTAAATCCTGTTTGTACACATAAATAACAAACATGGCTAGCAAGATGGCCGCTGAATATCTAAAATGTTATAATGTTAATTAAATAGTTAGGAGTCTCTACATGTCTCACAGACTCACACTGTACTTGTCTGCACAGCCTGAAGCTAACACTAGCTAACAGGAGGTCAATCAGTCCCTTAGCTAAGTTAGCTGAACAACTAAAGCTAAGCTGACTCGTAGCTGCTACGCCGACAGTTAAACTGCCGTTTGTTGTTGTTTAAATATGAAAAATACAGTCAGACGTGAGCCTTTTACTCACCAACGTGGAGAGTTGACAGCGTGTTGCGAACAACACTGCGACCGTGCAAACTTTCGAACCAGTGCACAGCTTGATCGCAGGCCCGCGCATGCGCACAAGCCACGTGTGTCAAAGAGGTGTTACACAGTAAGATGAATCACTCTGTCGCATCAAATGTCCAGCAGAGGGTAGACCCAGTTTGTTTGTGTCATGTAAATTGAAATTTGTAATGATGAAAACATTTGAGTCTAAGAAAATAATAAGTTCTTAAAGACAAAAAACAGAAGTCAGACTAAAATGTGGCAGGACGTTTGAAAATACATTACATTACCATCAGAAAGATGATACACATTAAAAGTTAGCGATGGGAAAAATAAGTTAAAATCTATTATTATCTCAATTACGAGATAATACTGAGTTTATTGTACGTTCATCGCAGAAATAGGTTATCCTGTCAGTATAAAAATAGATAGTATTAATCTATATATCTTTTAATAAAAGCATACATTATGTCTCTATACACTTATTTTAAATATTACATGTCACCTAACAATAATATTATCCTCTGTATGTACACACACACGCACACCTAGTAAATGACAAATGCCGTATATACGACTGTATGCATAACATAATAACATATAACATGATACATATACTTTTTATTTTATACAAACTGTATGTGAAAAGTGTACGCTACAACTGCCTTTCTATCGAAATTGAATTTTTGTCTTTATTCATCTTTAAATGATGAAAAAGAAAATAATAATAAGTAATTCAGAATTTAACATAATATTTGGTTTATTACTAAATTACACACTTCTGTACCATTTCTTCTGGAGGAGTGGTAGATTTCAATAAATTATCTACTCTTTGGTATAATGTTTCCCCACCTAGTGGTCTGTGGGGGTATTACTACAGGTAAGAACACAACATACAATTTTCTTCAGATGATATATTCCTTTAGTTTATAGACAATCTTACGTACAGTTGAATTGAATTAATTGAATGATCAGCTCAGTTATTAAACTTTTAATGAACTGGAACTCACTTACAGTACATATTTCATTCTGATTGTGCTTTTATGAGGTTAAATGTGCAGCAGAAGACTTTACATGAAACATGAGACTGAAATACAGTTTTTCTGGAAGTGAAATGTGCAAAATATGGAATATTTTTAAATCAGCATTAACATTTAAAACAGAGGCTGCAGCCTCCTGCATGTTGCAAACAGGACATGTAAAAACTGCTGGAATATCTGAGAGCCTGTTTCACTTCAAGATGTAAATACTGTTATACAAACTCTTAATTCATCATCATCATCATCATCATCATCACCTCGCCTTCATCATCCATACTGAGGTTATGGTTCAAAAGTTTTCTTCAGGAAAGTTTCTTAGTGTTTTCACTGTTGCCTGTCTGCACAGATAGGAAGTCCATGATCAGCTTTGCAGTCTTTCTGGGTCGCTCCAGCACCACAGAGTGACCACAGTTGTCCAACAGCTCCACCTGACAGTTTGGCAGCGTCGCCTGCAGCACTGTAGACCCTGACACATCCACCACCTGGGAGCATAGACAGGTTAATTAG
Organism: Nibea albiflora; assembly: GCA_014281875.1. Taxonomy (NCBI): domain Eukaryota; kingdom Metazoa; phylum Chordata; class Actinopteri; family Sciaenidae; genus Nibea; species Nibea albiflora. The sequence goes on along the minus strand of CM024790.1, from coordinate 11,883,800 downwards.
AGGCTTGTTAGCAGACAGTGCTGTGGCAACATCAAAAATCTTCTAACAAAACCTTGTGGACAGAGATTCCTGTTCCTTGGAGGATACATCCTGAAGCATCACCAAGATGTTCACATTTCTTGTTTTGAGTGAAATGTGTCAATAATTATGGATGGTTTATCATGAAATTTGGTACAAACTTTTCTGTCCACTGCCACGATGAACTTTTATTTTCCACCTCAAGTCATAATCAGGTTAATATTTTTAATTTATCTTAATTTGCTGAGTGTTTGGTTTTGTTAGTGTGCTAGCACGATAAATGGTACCACAAGGTTAAAGTCATGATGGTGGGACGTTAGGCTGAGGATCCAAACCTGGACAGCGGGGAAAGTAGCTACTTTTACTTCACTACATTTCAAATATATATTTCACGGCTATAGTTGTTACAGAACTACATTTGTTCACCATACGCTACAACATTTGGGTCCTTCTCACATGTTAATGTATAAGTAATAATTCTGTATGGTAAATACTTTTATTTGTTATCTTGCCAATAATTTTACTTCAGTAAAATTAGGAATGAAGGACTTTTATTCGTAATCAGAGTATTTTTATATTTCAGTATTTCTACTTTTACTAAAGTAAATTATCTTATGGTGGTTTGAACCAGGTTACATGAGCATGATGGTCACATGTTGAGTGTTACCTGAAACATGCAATGTCAAATAACTGTTGCTGTACTATACTATACTATACTGTACTGTAAGTAAATTTGTCCTAAACATCAGCATGTTGTTGTGTCTTTTCTAGATTTTTAATGGCCGTCTGTGCGTTTAATTCGTACCTGGTCTTCCTGCCCCCAGATGACCTGCACAGGTGATGTGATCAGATGCAGATTTTCCTGCAGTGAGTGACGAGACTTCTCTCCAGCAATCTCCATGAACACTGAAGAACACAACACAAATCAATGAAGGTTTGTGATCCTGGTTCTAAAACTAATTTCTAATTTTAGAAAGCACAAGCAGAGCAGTTATTACAGTAGTGACTGTGAATGAAAGAAGGACGTCACAGAAAAAGACAACAGCAGTATTGTGATGGACATAAGAATGCTGACCTTCTTTGTAAAATCCATTGTTGGGCAACCTGTTAGCGAGGAGACCCCGTAGGACCTGATGACCAACACACAAACACATCATGAGTAATCTTCTTCTAACACGGGACTTGCAGCAGCAGCAGAAATAGAAGCAACAATGCTAGTTGTAGAATATTAGCATTACTAACTAAAATATTGATACTTTAAATGGAGGAATGAAGTTGTTTGACGCCTTAAAATGTCTTAATCTGTTCTTTAGACACAGCTCTGTACCGGTCGGGGGAAGCTGAGCGAGGTGCAGAGGCAGAGACTCAGCATGTCCTCCAGCTCCTGAAGGGTGGTGGGGATCAGAGGGATCGACTCCTCCTGCTGACTGTTCTCCAGCTTCTTCAGACGACTGATGAACTCAGAGTCTTTAGGATAAACAAGACCTGGAGGACAGAGGAGGAGGAGGAGGAAGAGGAGGAGGAGGAGGAAGGTCATTCTGCTTCATGAAACCGTATCAGGTTTGAATCCTGGAGATAAAAAACTGAAACATCATGGAAAGTGGATGTCAGCCGAGTTTACCTGCCGGGCAAATCAAGGTGGCTCCAGACACGTAGGCAGCGTAGCGGGCAGCGTACACCCCTGCAACATTACCACCCATCGATGTCCCAACCACGTGAAAGGGTCTTTTATCCAGACCGATACTCTGCACAAACTGCACACAAAAATACAGAGGAGTTATTTAATTTATCCCCTCCACCACAGGCTTTGATTGTGGCACAGTGGTACCAAAGTTAACCACCTCACAGTGATACCAAAAAGTTAGGAAGCTGCACAAACTATGTGTAACTCCACCTTAAACTGCAAGCTATTTCTGTTTGTGTACCGACTAAACAAACAAGATATTTTTTTTAACGTTGGACAGGTTAGCAGTTTCAAGTTACTTCCAGTCTTTATGCTAAGCTAAGATATGCTAACCACACAGTAATTCCAGCTCCACACAGACTAGAGATTGAGCAATGTGTGTTTTTCCCAGAACAATTTCTTTAACTATCAACATATCAACAGTAACTAAGATGACCAGCTCACAAGGTTCACTCAATTTGCAAAGCAAAGTTAAGTTAGATATTTGTCACATGCACAATTACAGTGAAGCACATCTTGTTCTCAGGCTCTCATATGTATGACTGAGCAGCCGGTGCCAAGGACAGACTTGATGATCAGGACATTATTGTGTTCATATTTTTGTCCAAACCTGGTGTTAGAAACCTGGACAGGTTTATGTCTCTACTCCAATGGGGTCCCTCGATCTGTATTATATCACAGTGTGTTATCATTACTTCCACTCATACAGACCTGGTGGATTCGGGCAACCTGGCCCTCGATGCTGTAGTCCTCTGCCCCGGTGCGACTCGTCCCCTCGTGCCCCGGCATGTCCACACACACCAGATGCTGGTTTCTGGGGAAATACTGGAGGATAAAACAAAGACACCCCGCTGAATACAAAATGAAGATGTACTCAAAGCAGACAACATGGAGACAAATACCGAGTGTGCTGTTGACCTCTGACATTTTTCTACCACAATGCAACGCACAAAGCCAATGGGAAAAATTAAAGTTATAAATTATTATTTTGTATTATTATATCAACAAATTTAGCTTTTTGTCTTTGTGAAATTGGCAGAAGCATCACAAAGTTGCAATTTGATGCTGTTCATGTTCTGTTCTGATGAAATGTTTAATCATGTTTTCGTATTTAAGCTGCTACTACTATGCTACGATGATAAGTATACAGTAGATGTTTTATACAATTTGTACATATTGATCTGTTTTGTGTACTTCCATACTTACACTTTCCATTTTGAATGTATAAGTGCATGCATGAGTTACAGAAAAATTTAGTGAACTGTGAGTACCTGGTGCACTCATAACGGCCAAAAGGTTCACACTTCTCGCACTTCTGGTCACAATTTTGGCTATGTATCGGAAGAGGAGGGACCATTGTCACTGTCACCATCATCTATCCTTCCAGCTAACCATCTTACCTTAACTTGTGTGTTTAAGAAAGATACTCAGCATGCACACATGATAAGAACAATTGTGTCTGTAGTCGTAAGTGTGTTACCTTGATGATAGGTAGCCACATGTCCTTATTCGCAGAGAAGCCATGCAGCAGTAGTAGTGATGGCGTAGTCCCCCCTGGTGTCCCCCGAGTGGAATAACAGAAGCGGTAACTTCCACTGTGAGAGTAACGGACCACCAGTCCCAACTTGTGACGTGTGAACCTGGAGGATCAAAGCAATCATTTGTTGTTATTATGTGCGTGTATTATCTGAATATGTTTGCCTCATGTGTTCAGTAATTGCATTTAAGTCCAACTAGCATCCCAGAGGATCCAGTGCTCATTGTTATCACCCACACTAACCACCACTTCACTGATATTCAGTACTCCATCTCAACTCTCTAAGATTTACAGAGTTTCCCAATGGACAGTAAAATAAAATGTGGCAACTGTAGCTAGTAGTTAGTGTTTGTACCACAAGGAAGAAGTGGTGAATGCTGACGGGGAGCGGAGCCGATGTCATGCCAGAACAGGAGCTGGGCAAGCAGGCAATGTAACCGGGCTCAGCAGCCTCTATGAACATAAAAATCAAAGTGGGCAATGGTGGAGGAAGCTAAGAAGAGAAAATGAGAGTGAGCAAGCAAGAAGCTGCTGGACAAAAGTAAATCCCAGACTGACTTTTGGTCACTGGTGAGAGCTTTGGTGAAATAAAAGGCTGAAAGACATATGCTGAGCCAGGCTTCTTGCTGTTGGACTAGTATGTAATATTAGCTGGCCGCTATAATTTGTGTTGTTGCAGTTGCTTGATGTTTGACTGTTAGCAAAGTTGCGGACTCGCTTGTTTTTGGATAAAAATACAATATGTTTCCCTCAGTAGAGATATTGATCCACACTATTCACACAGTAAGTCATATCTGAAAAACTCCAATATACATATTAGGTACGCATTCAGGCTTTCACAATATGCGTTTAACCTCTTGTGAACTTGTGAAAGTCACATGAAGACCATGTGCTACTTTTGTGCTTCTCAGGTTTTATTTCTGTTTCTTCTTTTTAGTTATGTTGTTAACATTTGACCTAATTTAAATCCTTGTCTTATCTCATGTAAAGTTTGTGTTTTATAACATTTTATTCGTTATTGAGCTGACAAACAAACAGGCCATTACATGACAGTGACTCAGCACTGTGTGTGTGTGTGAGTGAAATAGCAGCAATAATCTGCTAAGTGACCTACATGTTTTTTAAAGCTTAGACAAAGTCCAGTAGGCGAGGCCACACAGAGAGTCCTGCTTCTTCACAATAAAAGCATATTTTGGAGACAGTGACATCACAGCACAAAGCAGCCATTCTGTCACAAAATTATTTAGAATAGAAGAATTTTCAATATGCAGTTTTGAATTGATCGTATCCCTTTTTTGTAAGTCACTTTGGATTAAAGCGTCAGCAAAAATGACCAAATGTAAATGTAAATATGTTTCAAATCTCTTCAGTAGTTGTTGAAAATGTTGTACTTTTTTTCACATCGTTTGTAAAAAGGCTCCGGTTCACCCCAACTTGCAGTTAATACATTAACTGATGACTCTAAATTGCCCAGAGGTGTGACTCTGTGTGTGTGTGTGTGTGAGGGTGTACTCTAACCTCTCGCCCAGTGTCAGCTGGGACTGACTCCAGCCTCTGCAACCCTTATAAGGATAAGCGGCTGCAGAAAATGGTTGGATAGATGCAACAAGTCTATGATGTGAATTTGTGGTGGTATAACCTGTATCTCCTTAAACACCGTTTAACACAAAACTAACGAACACTAAACCAGTGTAACCAGTCTGTTAGGACAGCAGTAGTATGAGCCCATAGGGACTTGGCTTGGGAACTTGAGGGTGGCTGGTTGAAGTCTATCATGACATATCAGCTTTGTGTGTGTGTGTGTGTGTGGTTTTATTTCAGGTCTATATATGAGAAAATCAATGGATCAATATAGTAAATCCGTTGTTTTGGTATGTGGTGGTCTTGTTTTTACCAGTTGTACGCCTTGATGAGTGCTCCAGGCCAGAACAGGACGGAGGTGATGAAGGTGAGGATGGGGATAACCACAATACCCCCTGATATTATTATCAGCTCCATCGCTCCTTTTAAAACAAAACACACAAACAGAAATCGTTATTTCTCTCAGATCAGTTCATGAATTGTGGATGCTGAGTGGCCAAGAAACTGCTAGCGTCAAACCACCTTAGTCCAGTCCACCTTAAACTGCAAACTATTTTTGTTTGTGTACCAACTAAACAAACAAGATATTTGTTTAACGTTGGACAGGTTAGCAGTTTCAACTTAATTCCGGTCTTTATGCTAAGCTAAGATATGCTAACCACAGCAACCTGCAGTATAGAGGCATCTCTCCTACATCCGACCGCACAGCTAGTTACACTGCATGAAGGAGTACAGAGATAAGAAATGCAAACTGTATTACCACGCTTTATACTAAAATATACTCATATACATGATAAGATTCCTCCCTGTTCAGAGTACATTTGAAGCACCAACTTGTGTTAACAGTAAAAACAGTTAGGCACTGTTCTTGTTGCAGAGGACGTCCCTGCAAAAGTCCAGACAATAAATGACTGTCTGAGCTCGCTGCCTCTCAAAAAATGTCTCTGCTTCAGTAATCTGAGGACAACAATTTTATTTTAATTATTTTGCTATCCAATGTTTAAATTAATAAAGAAAGACAAGATACCTATATAAAGCTGCAGCTGGCAGCAGGTCAGCCTGTAGCGTGGGGGGTTCAAGTCCAGCATGTACGACTGAGCATGTGTGGACTGTAGCCGCAGAGGTTAGAGTTCACCTCCTGGGCACTGCTGAGGTGCCCTGGAGCAAGGTATCAAACCTCTAACTGCTCCAAGGGCACCACTAAAAAAGACTAAGACTAAGACTAAGACTAAATAACTACAAGCCTCCTCCTCTCGTCTCTTTTAAAAAGCGATGAGTGGATTGTTTTGTATTTCAGAGATTTGCCATACAAACATCAGTTTGTCCATGTTTTCCATGCGTCCCAGAACAGATGTACTGGTATGCATTTAGATCAGAAGTGGGGAAAAACCCAGCCGCAGCATTAGTCCTACTCAGATTGTGAAAACAGTTGTATAACGTCTTCTGTGACTCTTGAGAAGTTTTGGCTGAAAAAAATAACCCAGATGAAGTCATAGCGAGTTATTTTCAGTGAGTTATTACGACTTTTAAACAAGAAGCCTGTTTTACAAAGAGGAGGAGAAACTTCTTGTAAGGTTATGACTCATTTCAACTATTTAACATGAACACCATCTCCATGTAAATCTATTTAATATCAGTTTTTGTACAAAATAAAATGTTTTACAGTTTGTTTGTGCACAAATGACATACAATAAGTCATATCATAATCATACATGTGTACACATGGAGACTACAGTTGATTTTTAATGATGGACACACAACTTGCACTCTTGTCTGAATAAGATGACACGCATTTGCACAAAGTTACTGCACAGAGAGTTCATGTGTATATTCTTAAATGGTTACCATATGTTCTTCCATCCTTAGATTTCATCCTGTTTATACTGTAGTCACTTTAAACCTATCTACCCCATGCCTTTTGTAAATATGCCTGTTTTGTGTTTTTAATACTTATAACTGTAGCTGCAATACAGGAATTCCCCTTTGGCGATCAATAAAGTACTCTGTACTGTCTATCTGTCTATCTATCTATCTATCTATCTATCTATCTATCTATCTATCTATCTATCTATCTAGCTATCTATCTATCTATAAACATAATGCACAAAACTGGATCTAGAGGTGAGAATTGAAAGGTTGAACTTTCTTGCTTTAAGCCAAAACAGACAGGTGCATTACAGGAACCTGAGTTTTGTGGTGAAGGTACATACATTATGTAAAAGTCGTCGGTAACAGTCAGGAGGTGTGTCAAAGTACCGGAGCGGAAAAGACTTCCTTTAAACCGGACCACCGCTGGTTTCCTGTTTCAGTTGTAGTAGACATGTTTATATTTTATCCTGAAGGTTCAGCTATGCAGAGGATTTATATTAAATATTACAAATATAACATTTCATAAACCCGTATCCTGATAATGATTCTCTAAGAGTCCTTCAAAGTGATGAAGAAAACATCTCAAACATGAGCGCAACACGGATATTTTAGGTTATATAGTCAGTCAGCAGATGTCAGCTTATATTAATATTAGCTTATTTATATATTCATTATAATTAATGTTTATATTGAGCTGTGCAGGAGTTGCATCGTACCTGTCAGGTTTCCGTCACAGAAAGCTGTCCTCCATTCAGTTAGCTCCTCCTCCTCCACTTTCACCCAAATTACCCAACAGCCAACAGCCTTTCATCTGGATTTAAAGGCAAAGTACCATGAAAGCACCGTGCTGCCTTCAGGCACTGTCGTATATCTGAGAAGCGGAAGTAAAACACCTCCCACACGAGGGCGCCACCATCTCAGGTCCGTATTTCGTATCCACACAGCTTCAGATAGTTCAGGTAGAAACATTTGTAGAGCTCAACTACAAATACAAAAAACAAGTTCAAGTGAATTATCACATATAGGATAAACATTTATTTTCCATAACTGCTTTTTCTTATGAGAGTCATCGGTGCTGGAGCAAATCCCAGCTGACATTGGGCAAGAGGTGTGGCACATTAACCTGCATGTCTTTGGACTATGGATCATGTAGGTTGTAAGTGGCCAAAAAAATCAGTTAATGCAGATTTAATTATTATCTATTTAACCATAAATACCTGAGGGAGTGCTTCAGATTTGATCAGATTTGCCTTTCTTTAGTTAGTATTTTAGTTTTCTTGCATAGATACACTACTCACAAAAAGTTCAGGATATTCGGCTTTCGGATGAAATTTCAGAGTGCACTTAAAATGCACCATAACCTTTACAGGTGAACTTAATTTGACCTTCTCTAAACTTTTGAAAGCACATGTCCAACTGTTCAGTGTTTCAGTACTTATTGCATAGCATGCTGTTCTCTAACAATTTGATTAACCGCAAAAAATCTCTGATCTTCATTGTGCTGTTCACATTTGACATCAACACCTAACAATCAATCAACAGTACCTGACCAGTGCAAGGCCTCAAACGGGATGTACTCAGGGAAGCTGTCATTAGCAGGTTGCCATAAGTCAATTTGTGAACAGTGTGAGACGTCGTTGCCAGGCTGTAATCGATGCTCAAGGACACATTTTGTTGTGGTATACCCTCCACTGTTGTTCCAATAAATTGTTTGAGATGAAGAAATTGTCGTTTCATGGTTCTGCTTAAATGCCCTACTTTCAGAATATAATATTACTGTTGTATGAACTTTTTACATTTTCTGTAAATTTCACACGAAAATCGAATATCCTTGACTTTTTGTGAGAAGTGTAATTATGTCTATATGTCCTTGGGAGGTCATGGAGAAAAAATGTCTTACTGTTTCGGGTCTGGTTTCATTTTACAATCCTGAAAAAATATCTTGTTGTTCTGAAGCACATTTAACTAAAACCTCTGATTTACTCCCATTAATAATTAAAAAAAAGAAAACAAACACCAGCAGTTGTCTAAATATTTCAGTAAAGTCCATCACTATGGACACACTAGGGTGTGACTTCTAAATTGTTTATAAATTGGAATGGTTTTTGTGCAATGTTTCTAAATGTAGAAAGATTTCAGCACCTCAGATAATCTGTGTGTAGGATCAGAGGAAATGCTGAACTCATTTCTGTAAACGCCCACAGATCATGCTGGATGCTGTTAAAGGCCATAAAACTCTGTAGAGCAAATAAATTTGTCTCAGTTTGGGACTAAAAATATCCTTTTCTGGTTTTTCTTTCATGGTTCAGGAAGCTGCTGTCAGACGGTCAGCTGGGTGACATAACTGCTCAGGAATGCTGGCCGAGAAACCACAAGAAATACTTCACATTCCTGTTGGGAGTAGGTCAGCACACACAGATACACACACACACACATAAATTAATGAAGGTTTGTGATCCTCGTTCTAAAAATAATTGTGCGTAACTCTTTCAAAGCTGTGAAACGTTTCGCTCCAGCTGGATGGATTCTGGATCTGATCTCATCTGAGTCTGAATCATCTGATTTCTTTCTCTGAAACGTGCAGTCATTACATTTAACTAATGATTTTTGGATCCAAATCTTATTCGGCATTTTACAAGACAATTTTAAATGCAAGTTGGATAATGAAATGAGCTCAAATCCAATCTCTATCTCTATCTCTCTCAATCTGATCTCAACCCAATCAAGCATGCATATCACTAGCTGAAAACAACATTTGCAGACAGCTGCAATAAAGGCCTGGGAAAGCATCACAAAGGAGGAAACCCAGTGTTTGATGATGTCCATGTGCTCAGGACTTTAAGTAGTCATTGCCTGGAAAGGATTCTCAACCAGGTATTAAAATAAACATTTTATTTCTGATTGTTAATTTGTCTAATTACATTTGAGCCCCTGAAAAAAGTAGATTGTGTATAAAAATGGCTGTAATTCCTAAACATTACACACATTCATTGAATTAAAGCTGAGAGTGTGCACCTCAGTTGCATCTTGGTTGTTTCATTTCAAATCCATTGTGGTGGCGTACAGAGCCAAAATTATGAAAATTGTGTCACTGTCCAAATATTTTCTGACCTAACCCTACACGACTGGATGTTGTTCTCAGGGTCTCCTTGGGCTAGAGGCTGAGTGAAGAGGCGTCCACCTGAAGCAGAAACCTTCGGTTGAAGTCTTCAAGGTGCTGAAGGCTTTTTCACAGTCATCTGAACAGGTTACTGTTGCCTTTTGGTCCTTGCTGGCCTCCTGTAAATGTGTATATTGAAATCTATAATCTGTAATTAAGTGATCTGCCCCCTCATCCACCTCTAAATAAAGACGACAGACAGAAAGTTCAATCAGAAGTAACTTTAATTCAAACACGATCAGTTGAAAAATGTCTTCACTTTCTTTGACTTGTGCTGATGCAAAAAAAAATGCCAAAACATGACATGCAGCCATAGCCTGGTTCATCTTTATAAAAATACCACCACTGCTGATTAAAACAGTAAAATACGACGTCAATGCAAGCTATGACCAAGTGGCATCTGTGTCTGAGACAAGTGTCAATGTTTATTTACAGTATTTAACTGTAAACAGCATCAAACTTCTTTATATAAAAACATGAACTGTTACAGTTTTCACACCAGCTTGTCATGAAGGTCCATAGCACTTTTGATAGAAATCTTGTATCCTACCTCATCTCTCTCGGTTCATTTCAAAGGTTTATTACTTCATAAATAAGCTAGGCTAGATTAGCGGCTTACCCCGCACTTCCAGTTTTCATGCTAAACTAGGCTAAACACATCATATTGGACACACAGCTAGATTAAACTACTACGCTATGCTACTATGCTGCTATCATCTTGTCTGTCAAAGATAACATCACGTCAAAGAAAGTCCTAGCTAAAATATTGTCCTTGTTTCTAGATGAAGAATGAGCGATTTGCTAACAGCAATCGTTTCATAGGATAGACGTTATGATAGCTGTTCGATGAAGTTTATTTCATGGAATAAAAAGGAACGCTAATTAGCTTCTGGCTAACTTGTTTTTAGGGATTTTAAATGCAAAACTTTTCAGCTATGAAACTGTTAAATGTTAGTAAAATAGAGAATTTGAACAGGAATAAAGTAGCTTTTGGCAGCACCAGAGATCCATGTTTAATGTTAACACAACAAGCAGAAAGGAAAATGAAGAAAATGTCAAATTCCTTTGTACAACAAACACACGACCCATCTTCAATGGCAGGTAATAAAAGGCATAAAATCTACTGTAAAATCTACCAAAGAAAAAGATGTCTACTATTAATTACTAATTAGTTACATGCATTTTCCAGCCTTCTACCTGTCCAGTTCTTTAAGGTATATGTCAATTATTTCTATCTGACATAAAGTGAAATTAATTTAAACCTGACATGTTATGCATTAATTACAATTCAATGTTTAATTACGTCTTCTAGGATAAGTCAATTTATACTGAAAATATTCCTTTTGCACTTGCACATCATTTAGGAAAATAAAACTTTAAAGGTTACAATTACAAGTTTTTTCAAGCTGCTCTTTTTAAAAGTCAAGAATGAACCTTCAAGTTCAACTTTTGAGCCAACACAGGACAGAAAGTAGCAAATAAAAGTGCTCAGAAAACTTTGAAGATGTGCGGTTCAATGACAGCTGCTGAAGAAGACTGGTTGAAAGCCCTGGAACCTGCTTGTGTGGTTCAGAGAGGACTTTGAGTCATTTTTTTTTTAAATTTTATCTATGTTTATTAATCATTTATTTCTCATTTCATTTGTTTCCTGGACTGTCAGGTCTGGTCCTTCATCCTGTAATCTGCCTTTTGCTGCCTGAAACCAGCACATCTGGCTACGGTCACTGTCAGTACTAAGTGCTAATAAATCAGCCAAATGTTTGTTGAAGTACTTTAAACACTTTTGTGTCTACTAAACATTTTCTTAAGTACTTGAAACACCAGTAGGCTCAACTGAACAAATCTTTGAGTACTTTAGTGTCAGCTAGATGGCTTAAATATTTTAAACATCGATATATCAACTGGTGTTGAGTATTTTAAATACTACAAGTCAACTAAACATAATTTAAGTTCTACTTGTTTGGTATTATTTATCTGCACTTAATTCTTTTGTTCCATACAAAACAATCATTATGGCATATTAATATTTTTTGTCCTTGTCTTGCTTTACCGACTCTCAAAACCATGTTGTATTTAAGTCTACGTTGTGTGTCTCAGTGCTGACAGGGTGTATCCAGGTTTTGCCCACACTTCCAGCAGCAGTAATGATTTTGATGCCACGTCTGTCCATCTTTCGCCGTGTAGAAAGACTGGCAGAAGATCAACTGAGGAAGGAGAACAAGACAAGAGTCAAAGGTGACGTGAAAGAGGAGAACATTAACTTCACGATAGACAGACATCATCATTTTTATTCTTTTAGAAGTCCAGAAATTATGTAGTCTTACCTCATCACAGCCAGAGCATCGCGGCCAGACCGTCTGACAGTAGTGTCTTCCGCAGAACAACTTCTGATTGGACCAGAAGTAGACCAGGTCTGCCAATCCCTGGCCGCACTCTGAACATACGAAGCAGGTGGGATGCCACAGGGCGCTATGGTAACCTGCACGTTCGGCATAAACAGCTGGAGTCTCCTTAGCAACCTCACCTTGACAACCAGCACACCGCTAGAGAACAGAGAGAGAGAGACAACAGAATATGAACGTGAAAGAAGGTTGAGTATCAAACTATTGGTGCAAACTACAGTGTGACATTATGAGGGAACTTTCATACTGTGAGTGTCATCTCTGTAAACAGATATGAATCTGTAGACAAGGAACCAAGATTTTGGCCAAAATGCAATCTTGAAAGTACTTAATTAGCTATTAGCCTGAGTTTGGCTGGTTCTCCACACAGCTTCATCATCTACCAGGAGTGTGTCAGACTTTGTTAACTTGCTCAGATTTGACAGTTTTTCCCTTTATGTGCTTCTACCATGAGTAAATAGGTTACATAGTAAATAACAGTATACCTTTTGGTTGTCTTTATGACCAAATGCACAATGCTGTTTCTCTACCGCTTCTGGGAAGCTTCCGAAACATGCTGTGGTGCTTCTGGTGGGATTACAATCATTGTCTTTAATAGTCAGAGCCAGAACATTAAGGGGTCCTAATTTCTTTAGAAGTGCAATTGAAAAACAGCTAACTGGATATAAGTCCAGTTCTACGTATGTAGCTCTCTAACAAATTACTGCTTGTCTGTTTCTTGTCTGCCTGGTGCTTAATCAAAGATTGAGATTGGGGTTTCCTGACACAGCAACTAATATTTAAACTTTCAGGCACTTATTGACTTACATATTCAGTCTTAGTGGTTTCATCCGTTCCATTAGTGGATCCAGTAGCTGAGCTGCTATTGGTTGAGCCGTGGCCCTGGTGCTCCACAACATCCTTCTTGTTGCTGTTGCTGCGGTCCTTGGCCTCCTTTGCTGTCCTCTGAATGGCTGCTTCCCTCAGAGCTCTGCCCTCTCCAGGTAAGGCCACCTCTCCGACTCCCAGCACTTCCTGTTTGTACTGCTTCACAAACAGCAGCATGGAGGTGATCTGGAACGTGATGCAGGAGATGTAAGCGCTCAGTCAGCTCCATGTTTCATACAGTCTAACAGTAATAAATAGTTTGTACCTCCTCCTCACTGGTCAGGCTCTGACACTTCATGGGGTCCTGATCGTAGACAGGGAGCTGACTGAAGAGCTGCCTGCGTCGCTCCAATGCTCCCTCTGTCCCCGAGACAGGACGTTGACTCTCTGGGATGAGCTCCATGTACTGCATGGCCTGAGAGGGGACGAGGGACATTTTACTTGCTGTTACTTCTAGGGTGTAATTCAGGGAAAAACTGATAAATTTACTCATACACATTTATCAGGCTGCAGTTTGACAACAGTTAATTTGGTCATTATCAGATCAGTCCTTCAAGTCCTCCTACCTCAAGACAAATCTTTTTAGCATGGCCTCGTCATTTACTGCTGAGCTTTAAAACCTCAACCATCCTTTCTGATACTTCTTAACCCTATGTTTATTCACTCAATAGATTTTTAACATTTTATTGTTACAGTTTTAAGATCGTGGTCTCAGAAACATATGACGATGTTAGCCAGGCTGGGTTTAGGGTACTTTTAGTGTGTAACGTGTAAAAGTAGTGTTAGCACAAGGTAAAATGTAAGTACAGTGGTAAAAGCTAAATATTTTACTAGAAGTATACAGTGAAAAAAGATTAGTAAAGTATTGTATGTCTCTCGTGGTGATTTATTTCGTTTAGCTCATCGATGCTCTCGTTTCAGACTCTTCATCTCCTCCCTGTGTGTTCCCCACCATCATGATCCACCCTGATTACTTCCATCTGTACCTGTTTCCTGTTGTATTGAGTCTGTGCGTTCTCTCGTCTCTTTGCCAGTTCATCTTGTTCTTTGTGTTAAGCATTCAAGTATTTTTTCTAGTGTTAGCTTTGCTGAATAGCTTCCTCACCCTGCCTTTTGTATTCCACTTAGAAATGACTGACAGCATAACACTGAAGGAGCATTGGCTGATTGGCTATTAAACTAATTGCAGTGACGTATGATGTACGAATGACATGTCTGTGTTTCTGTTGTCATCACACCGCCCAGGTGTTGACAGTGACACATCTGTCTGTTGTCAGATGACTGCACCAGAGTAAGACAGTGACTAACATCCACTTTCAGACTCTATATTCTGCGTTGTAGCAGAATGCGAAAGTGCTGGATGAAACAAACAACATGCTGAAGATATGGAGATCTCGTCCCAGTGTTGGATCTGAATCTGGATCTGTCTCTACAAGTCCAACCACAGTAATGTCCTCTGTGACTCCCCCCCAGTGCTCAATAATCTCTGTCATCCTCATAATTATAGGCTGTGAAACCTGAAACATACTTGAGTCTGTTTTTAATGGAAACCAGACGCCATAGACTGCTCGACACATAGAGAGAGCTGCAGAAACAAGAGTAAAATAAACTAATGAGTAAAGTGGCAAATCCCAGCTGTAAACCTTTAGGATGGGGATACAACTGGAGATGGGTTGGGTTTTAATTTAAACATTTGCTGTTGTTACAAATTAAAAGATTAAATTGATTAAAACCTGATTTATTTGGTGTGACTGTAAATCTCTGGTGGCTAACTTTACAGGCTGCAGCTTCATACGAACAACCAACCTCCTGTACTTCACACTGATCCTCACCAGTGTCTGGTTGAGGCCGGCAGGCGCCCAATCATACGTCGTGGTGTTGAAGGTCGGGTCTTTACGCGACACCACCGGATTGGTCACGATCATGCGGTTCCTCTTGTACAAGCGAAGGCCGCCACCTCCTTTAATCTTCGTTGTCAAATGGGCGCAGGGTGAATCTGCGAGCAGGCGTCCCATTCGCTGGTCATCTTCGACGTCACTTCCAGGAGCGTGGTCGATTGTGCTGCAGCCGCAGGCAGTGCAGGCTTTCCTGCACAGCAGATAGGTCAAGAAAATGTGCATTGAATGATGAGACATCAAACACATTTGTAGAATTAAAGGC
Organism: Nibea albiflora; assembly: GCA_014281875.1. NCBI lineage: Eukaryota > Metazoa > Chordata > Actinopteri > Sciaenidae > Nibea > Nibea albiflora. Next base: position 11,868,522 of record CM024790.1, on the reverse strand, counting down.
TGTGTTGCCAGATTTGGTACTTTTCTGCCTACTTGTGCAACACAGTTGTGTCTTTGTAACATCTCTCAGTCAGAATATGGACCCTGGGTGCCTAAAAAAATATCATTGCAACTCAGTTGCAGCATCGCCTTGCTCGTGTATAACAGCTGAAATCAAACCACACTTTTAAGACAGTGAGCTTTAAGACACTGAGCTTTAAGACAGTGGTTTTAATCCGGATACCACCAGGCACGGCTTCATACCAAACGTTTTTATTAACTTGCTCAGATCTGGTTGTTCTTTTTCGGTGGTTTATGTGCTTCTGCCATGAGTAAGTCATCTACATAGTTAAATTGAGTCCCATTTGTCTGTTTTATGATCAGAAATCTGCACAGAGCGTTTTATTTTGAAAATTAACGGGGTTCTCTATGCTGTTTCTGTGTCTGACTTCCTGCCAACTTGATCATAGTGTTAATCAAAAATACAACAGCTGTGGAGTGGAGAGCTGCTTCGGGTGGAATCACAAGCATCGTCTGATGATCACGGTGCAGCTGAAATGCGGCACGGCCAGGCCTTGTGGGATTGAGGTCAACAATCTTGCAACGTACCATGGCATAAATTTGCACTTCAAAGTTCACCAAGATTTGTATGCATGCAAGCTGAATTCCTCTAAATACAGGCATCACAACTAATAGGAGTCACTGCTGTAGCGAAAATGGGTTCCTTGCTCACAGGTTACAACCAAAGTGAAATGTTCCTTGTAGTTTGTAAACTTGTGAGTGCAATGCCAGTTGACTCATCTTCAGTCAGCTGGATAAAATATGCGAAACCACTAATATGTTGCATTGAGGAGCGAGGGAGGAGTGGAGAAACCATTCAGACTGTATCCAGCATTTTTCATCTTTTTCTTTTTGTTGCATCTCAAGAAACAGAAACAGTAATAAACAAAAGAAAAACAGAGAAGAGTTATACCTCCAAGAATGTGGCTGAAATCCAGAGCAGCTGCCATCACATATGAGACACACCGCTGCTCCTCCTGCACTCTGTTTTATAGACATCTGACAAGAGACACAGTAAAAACACAATGACGTTATACATTCAGATCATTTATGTGACTCGGATCCTGTGAGGTAAAGTCCATTCAAGTAGTGTCAAAGATAGGAGGTCACAAAAGCCTGACAAGACCTAGAATTGAAAACTTTTTAGAGCAGGAAAACAAAGAACTGATGAAGTTTGAATAATAAAAATACAAAAACAACTGTATTAGGAAATTACAGAGCTGTTTTAAAAAACAAAACTAAATATTTGTGACCTGTTTTTAAAGACATATTTGGTTAAATCCAGCAGGCTTGAGGCTCAGGGCCACAGACGCAGCAGGCTAGTTTTTCAGAGCAGTTTCTACATTAGATTACATTGAAGTAAACAAAATACTGATGAGCCAAAACACTGAGCATTAGTTCATCCTTGACTTTGAAATTCTAAATTTCTTGTCATGTTTTTCTGTAACTTTCAGCCAACTTCATCTGCTGATGAGATGCAAATAAAAGCTCTGGGAAAAGCCAGCATGTCAACCAAAACTACTACAGATTTAACGTTGAAGTAGGGAGCCAGAACCGAACTGAACAGGTGTTTGTTTGCAGTTTGTCTGATTAAAAACAGAAATTTAATCGTACTCCACGAGCAGAGAAGCCTGAGGTGGCAATGATTCTTCCGACATGAAAGGAAGTGTTGGACAAGAAATAAGAGTTGCTGTTTTGAGCTTTTGAGTGTGGGAAGACGAGAAGGGAGTGAACACACACACACACACGCAGGGTGGATGATCTCATTGGTCCACCCAGTTACATCATCACAGTACAAATAAACTCTTATCATATCGTCCCAACACTTAATTTTTCATTTCCTCCTCCTCTTCAGCTCTATGAGTCTTTTTTTCCTCTTTTATCTGTTCACGCTGTCTCACTCTCAGGTTTTGTCACAATGAACGAATAATAGTTGATGAACTAACAAATGTAAATAAAGTTTTTCGGAATTCAAGATCCACTCAGATTTCAACCACAAGAGGTATATGCTAACACAATCAACTCCATCTACTGATGAAGGCTGTGAGATGTGGTTTTATGGAGAAAATGTTTCCTGGTTTTCCAGGTATTACACTATTATAATATTATAATGTTGCTTTAATATAGTGATCTGTTAGTTTCTGGTTTGTTTTCAGTTGTGTGTTTGTTTTCAGAAACAACTCCTGATTAAAGCCTCTGGCAGGCAACCTAATGAATGTTCTGCTAAAATAACCTGCTGTCCACCTGTCCATCTGTCACCAGGTATTAACAAGCCTATCTCTCTTCAGGGAGACACATTCATACACGTAATATATCGTATATATAGAGAGACAAGCGTGTCCAAAGTGATGAACTGGCTGCAGGGATTTGCTCCCATTCAGACAGAAGAGCATTAGGGAGGTCAAACACTAATGCTGGCTCACAGTCACCATTCCAGTTCATCCCAAAGGTGTTGGACGGGGTTGATATCAGAGTTCTGTGCAAGCCATTCAAGGTTTTTCCAAACCAAACTGGGAAGATCATTTATTTATGGACCCGGCTTTGTGTAGGGGGGCATTGTCATGTTTTAAGTCTTGCTTTGCTATGCTTTCTGTAGTGACCATTTATGTCACATTATACATCCTTTGTATAGTAGCGACAACTCTAATTGTACCTGACTGCGCTATGAATCTTCTCATATAACTCTAGATTACACAAAGACAAAAAGGGAACTCCAGCTTCTGTTGTGTTGTTGCTCACATTTCTTATGTCACTAATGGCCTTCATTGACAGAGGGAGTGCGAGCAGTCATTTAGCTGTGACAGAGGACAGATGAGTGTATTTAGAGGTGTGAAGTGTGTAAGTGTATGTGACAGGGAAGGGGCTGCTGATCGGTCTGTGTTGAAAAGGTCACAGTGATGACGGCTGGACTGGGAACAGCTGAAGAAGAACTTCATTACATCCCTCTGGAATACACATATGACCTACAGTGTGTTTGTTTTCATTGTTATGTTGTTACTGTGCTGACACCAGTTAAAACAACACTGTGTATAAATTGGTATTTTTGCAATTTATCGCCCCCAGTTTCAGAGTATAATCACTCTGTGGTAAACATAGACAGTGACAAATAGCAAGTCAACAGCCAAACATGGAGCAAAGTCAACAACACAAGATATAGCAGTCAGCTAATATTACTTACTAGTCTAACAACGGCGTCAGTCTTTCATTTTTATTTCACTAAGCTCTCGCTAATGACTAAAAGTCAGTCCCAGATTTACTCTTGTCTGGCGGCTTCTTGTTTGTTCACTCTTGTTTTCTCTTCTTAACCTCCATTCCTCTTCGGTTTCTTCACCTCTATCATTATGTCTATACTGGTTTCATTGCCTGCTCACTCAGCTCCTGTTCTAGCACGACACCAGCAGCGTTTCAGCATTTTCTCATGCTCCAGGCCTTAAAAACCTCCTTTTCCCACCCAATGAAATCCTGTTTGCCAGCAGTTTGATTAACAATGTTCTCATTGTCACTCTTGTGAGTCACAGTAAGAGCAGACGTGACTACTAAACAAAACCGATTACTCAACCTGCAGCCAGCCGTAACACAGGTGATGTGACGCAGGTAATGTTGTCATGGTGTTGTGTAGTGAACCACACAGTTTCTTTGTGGTTCAAAGACCACTAAATTTGCTTGTGCACATACAGTTAAATTTGTTTCTAAAGTTCCCTTTTTGTAATAAAGGGAATAATAGGGATTTTTTTTATGAGAGATGGCAGGAGAGGAGGAAGAGAGAGAGAGAGAGAGGTGGGGACTGGATAAGCTGAAATTGAATGATTGAATAATTTGAAGCTTTTTTGTCCAGCACAAATGTCTCCTCTGTTGTCAGATGATCACTAACCAACTTTAATTGTTCTGATGGAGTTATCTTCACCACAAACACGGAGCAGCAAAGTATTATTAGATGCTCTGACTGAGAGTTTTTGCCAAATAATACATGTGAGTCAACGTGAAAATGCATTTTTTCAGAAAGAGGGAAAAGCATGGCAGCTCTATATTTAGGAGTCAGATAAGGCGAGTATGTTCGTAGCTGGATCAGAATCGACCGAGGCAGGCTAAGTCATTCTAAACATGTCGGGTATGTGAAGGGGAAAGTGCAGGAAACAAAGTCAGATAAGAGGCTGGAGCTTAAAGTCGACCTGCTGCAGTTAACATGCAGAGTTCAAAGCTTTGTCACATGGCATGCTGGATATTTCCTGTTGTTTTCCATTTAGAAAAATCAGTCAATATGCAACAGATGATCTGGAATTTAGAGTTAAGCAACTGACACTGGGCGGAAGGGCAGAGATCATACTCTTTATATTTGCAAATTCTGTCCAGAAATTACTGAAAACTAAAACCGCTCTCAGTGTTGGTGAAAGCTAAAACTGTCTTTGATTTTTGTCTTTATTAAAAAAACATATTCAATTTTAGAGCTGCAAACGATGAAATATCAACATTTGGTCTTTTATTTTGATAATTAACTAATTGTTTGGAACATGAAAATGTCCAGATTCTGTCTTGTCATTTGTGAGGATGTTGCTCCTTTACCTCATCTTATTAAATTCAAGAGTTTTTAATATAAATGTTTATCAAACAAAATAGACAATTTAATGATGATTCTTACTCACACTTAGTCAACTAACAGAAAATAACTGGCACATTAGTCAGTGATGACAAGTGAAACTTTAGTTGTAACCAAAGTTTTGTTTGGTTTGGTTACAGAGAAGGCTCCACACAATCCTAACACTCATTGTGTTTCTATGTGTGTGTGTATGTTGGAAGTTATTTCCATCCTGGTGATGGCAGCTTCTCCAGCTCTGGGATATAAAGGGGGGCGGCACAGGGATCAAATCTCCGACAGGTGACACTGATCCATCAGGCAGGTTATCCGCCTCAGACTGATGTGACCTCTGGATGGACAACCAGTGGAGGAATTACAGGATGGATCCGTAGGAGACTGCCAGAGCAGACCCAGCAGGGGGGATCAGGTCCTTGTGGTCCTGGATTAACTTCACTTTTTAGAAATCTCCAGCTGTTTGAGATGAATTGATGTGAACTAGTCCAAGAGATTCACCCCAAATTAATTAAACATCTCTCTAACTGTAGAACATACTGTACATGTCAAAATAATCTGAATCAACTCAAAGAAAATGGCAATGATCCAGTGTTTCCACTCCTCTCTGAGTTGAGAGAGTTTATGGCAGGTCAGAGAACCAACTTGATTTATAAAAATGATCATGTTGACAAGAAGTCAACTGTTTTTTAAGGCAGAGCAACATCTCGACTTCACTGACATCTCAGCCGGTGACTGTTCAAGCAAAAAAGTTCATTTTTAGTTTCTTTTTGGCCAAATCAACTCCTACAAATAAAGTCTTATCAACTGCAACGAAAAGATGAGAAAAGATTTTTCCAAAACATTTTAAAAACAGTTCAGCCATGGCAGCTAAGATGCCTGTTCTATCACAGACTGCTTTGGATTATGAGGAGTATCATGAGCATAGTCGACCAGTTTCTGCCAAAGAATTCAACATAATCATAATCAGAGGAACGTTGTCTACAAAGTTGCTCTAACTGATGTTTCAGTGGAGCTAAACGAAGCATCGCTCATGTTGTTTCAATAAAGACTGAGGAACAGATAACAAAGGGCATTCGACACGACTCATGATCCAGTGATCACATCCAGGACATGCATGCATAATTTCCTGTGAATCATCTGTACGCAATGTAAATTCATTACCATTGGACTGAAAACTACATGATCATAATTGTATCTCTGGGAATGAATTGGTTTTGGTTGGTTTTCAAAGTTGCATGTCTCAAATTCATCCTTGAGGCACATATCAAGTATTTTGAGTTGAACTGAAATACTCTAAGTAGTTACTGCAGAAAAAAACAGCTAAATTTTGATTATTTATTTAAAAGTCTTCTTTAGGATTAGAACTTTCAGGTCAGGTGTTGAGCTCATTGATGCCTTTTTCTTAGAGCTTAGCTGCAAGGTTACAAAGGAAAACAGCAACCATATAGTAGATAACTACCTATAAACATAGATCATTTAAAGCCAAATTGTGTAGATTTATTACCATAAAATAACAACAACAAAAAAACAGGTATGATCACACACGAGAAAATGTAAGATTTTACAGAACACCACCAACTATTTCACTGATTGGGCATAGACAAATGCTGACAGGGAGCAGAGCCAGTGTCGTGCCAGAACTGGAGCTGACCAAGCAGGCAACATAACTGGGATCAGCAGCCTCTATGCACATGATGGAAGAGGCAAAAAGACTCATGGTGATTTTGAAAGAGAAAGACAAAGGGAGAGAACGACAAGAGTAAATCTGGCACTGAATTTTAGTCGTGGGCGAGAGCTTGAAAGCGTGTGAAATAAAAGACTGAAAGACAGATGCCGAGCTGGGCTTCTTGCTTTTTGACTAGTAAGTAATATTAGCTGGTTGCTGTGTCTTGTGTTGGAAACAAAATAACTCTCTTCTTGAACATAAACATGAACATAAACTCAAAGCTGAATGAATAATAAAGTAAAACGAAATGGCCATTCAGTCTAATTAGCAGGCTATCTTAATGCAACAGTAGAACAGGGCAGAACTGTGAGTTTCTGGGTACTTGGACAGAAATGATCATTCAAACGTACAGGTGACTTTGACATGAATGTTTGCGTATATATACTGTATATCGAATGGCAAATAAGTTCACGTGAACTCAGTAAAGTCTCCTTAATCCAAGAAAGAAGTTTCTCCAGATGCATCAACAGAAACATCAGACCTTCTGACCCTTTGACCCTTGACCTCCTCCATTACTGTAATTAATCTGGAAGTATTTATTAAAATTAATATATCTGTCCTACCTTCTCCATGGCTGAGCTCACATCCATGTTGTCAAGTGTGTGCCAGTGGTTTGACTCCTCTGCTCCTCAGCTCTCTCTGCCTCTGCTCCTCCAGAACAATGGGACTTTAAATTCCTCTCCTGTCGACCACACTTCCTCTCTCCCCGCCCACAGTCGCTCCTGCCGCCGCTCTGCTCCGCCAGCTCTCCACAGACCACTGCAATTTAACTGTCTAGACTTTCATCCCATTCGTGCTGACAAACATCTTATAAAGTTCTTTAGTTTCTACTTGGTTCTTCACTTCACTTTCAAACTTTCTTTCCCTCAAATAAACTCAGCAACAACGAATCTTACGTTTCTCTTCCTCAGCTGTGGCTTCTTTTCTGTTTTCCTTCCACTCTGCCCTTCTGATTCGTCCTGTTGCCAGCTCTCCTTCTCCACCCTCTGCAACATGAACTCACCAGGTCTTCACCTCCTGATTTTGCTCCAACACGCCCCTGAAGGGAAACTGATAAGTTTTCCAACACTTTCTGCCTTGCAGTAAAATAGCGGCTCCCTCAATCGCCTCTGTTTTATGACTCTGTTGAGCACCCTGTTCACCCTGCGTTGCTAAATATTACAGGTACCTCCTATGTTACAGCTGCAGACCATGTAGCAGTCATGAGGGAGATTTATGGTCTTACAAACAGCAGCTGTACTGTTGCTTTCTGCTGCAGAACAGCAGACCAGGCCATGAATTCAGTCTTGGTCTTCAGCAGACTGCAAAGGACTACCTGGAGCAGTGAGGCCTGACTGGACTGTTTGTGTTTTTAATCTGAGACAAAGACAGAGAGAGCCCTGAGGGATTCCCTACTCACTCTCTGCCAGCCAATCAGAGTGAGTCTGAGAAACTCCTTAGCCAATAGGAATGTCAGGGATTCCTCCTCCTCCTACTCATTCTGCACATTTTTAGTTGGTGTGGCTTAAAAGAATGAAGACCACAAAACCAGGCAGGGCCAAACTGGGCTAAACTGAGCCAGATAGGGCAGAATGGTATTAAACAAGCCAGCCAGTCCATAGAGGCTAACCAAAACCAGTGGGACCAACAGGGCTACACAAACCAAGGCAGTCTAAAAGGGGGATAAAGTGATCCAGGCAGAACAAAACTAAACTAAACAGGGCTAGACAAGACCAACAGGGATGGACAGAGCCAAGCAGGATGCCCAAGTTTTTTAGTAGTTGGTGAGAGCTTGGTGAAATAAAAGGCTGAAAGACAGACGCTGAGCTGAGCTTCTTGCTGTTGGACTAGTAAGTAATGTAATGTAATAATTAACTGACTGCTACGTCTTGTGTTGTTAACCTTGATTGATGTTTGACTGTTAGCAAAGTTGTGGACTTGCAATTTTTTTTTAATCATATGAATGTAATCAGAACGAATACACATGTACAGCCGTACATATCACAGTGGAATTACACTCTGCAACTCTAAATTGCAAAAATACCAATATACGCAATGTTGCTTTAAGGCACGGTCACATGCATTTTTGGCTACAGAAAGGCGTTTCTTTCCCAAAGTCATCAGTCCTGGTATCTGTGTAACTGAGCAACACCGTGTAACTTTTCTACCATAAAATTACAGATTTTAAATCATACTGATGTTACACTAACATGTCAGGTGAATGGTGTTTCTGTCATTCACACACTATTTCACTGATTTTGGTGAAACTGGGTCATATAGTCATGGAGAAACTGTCTTCTAGTTTTTCCCTCCTCCTCCGGCTGCTTCGCCTCAACTCTCTGTGATTTACAGAGTTTCCTGATGGACAGTGAAGTAAACTGATGACAACTGCTGTTAGCTAATGTTAACTCAGTTTGTTAGCCGGGCTTCCTGGACTGGGAGCTCAGAGGAGTGCTATTGTTTGCACCACTGGCGTTTTGGAGTAGCATGGGTGAATGCTGAAAGGGAGCAGAGCTGGTGTCATGCCAGAACAGGAGCTGGGTGAGCAGGCAGTGTATAATGACAAAGGAGAAAACCCCCAAGAATGAAAGTTAAGAAGAGAAAATGAGAGTGAGAGAGCAAGAAGCCATCAGACAAGAGTAAATCTGAGACTGAGTTTTAGGCATTGGAGAGAGCTTTGTGAAATAAACGGCTGAAAGATGCTGAGATGGGCTTCTTGCTGTTAGACTAGTAAGTAATATTAGCTGGCTGCTAATATAATAATAACAAATTTACATGTGCAGCTGTCCTTGTTTATGACACTGGTATTACGTTGTGAAACTGGTACTAATTATGTAATATTGCTTTAAGGCATGGTCACATGCATCATATGATTGTATGTACTACATGCGTTCCTCTTTCTATAGGGCATCAAATTACATGCTAGTCATGTGACATTGCTTCTTTATGTCCAGTGTCCACCAAATCAATCTGTGGATTTCTGCAAAAACTTTCTGCCACAGAAAGAACAATATACACCGTTACCAATGTGATTATTGTGGGTCTGGAATTCACAACAATCTGCTGCTGAGGGGAATTAGAGGAGCTACAACTCAGAGTGAAAGTTTACTTTCTTCAATGACTGACTGACTTCTGCTTTTGTTTTGTTCTGCCTGAAACTCCACGTCTTCTCAATCTGAAAAGGATCTTTCCTGTCCTGTCTGCCATGACGTCTTCAAGGATCCTGTTATTCTGTCATGTAGCCACAGTTTCTGTAAAAACTGTCTGCAGAGATGGTGGAGGGAACAAACATACAAGTGTCCACTCTGTAAGAAGATATCTTTGTATCTTTGTTGAGTGATCCACCTTGTAACCTGGCATTAAAGAGCCTGTGTGAGACCTTCTTACTGGGGGAGATCAGAGAGCTTCAGAGGCTCTCTGCAGTCTGCACTCTGAGAAGCTCAAACTCTTCTGTCTGGATCATCGGCAGCTGGTGTGTCTCGTCTGCAGAGATTCGGAAACACACTGACCACAGATTCAAACCCATTAATGAATTTGCACTGGATCACAGAAAGGTGCTCCAGAAATCCCTGATGCTCTTACAGGAGAAACTGAAGCTCTATGAACAAGTTAAAGGAAACTGTGCTCAGATATCAGAGCACATAAAGGTCCAGGCCCAACACACAGAGAGGCAGATTAAGGAGCAGTTTGAAGATGTATCATTCCTGCTGAACTATAAGGCCACAGTGGGAACAGTCCAGCAGCACCCCCTGCTGGATGATCCCAAGCTGCCCTCGGGGGCTCTAATAGACGAGACCAAACATCTAGGCCAGGGGTGTCCAAACTTTTTGCAAAGGGGGCCAGATTTGATGTGGTAAAATGTGGGGGGCCGACCTTGGCTGACGTTCTTTACATAGAACAACAATATATTTAAACAAATTTTAGCAAGCCATTCTGTGTTTCACATTTGCCTTTTTATTTTAATTTCAACAATGTTAAGCATGTCTTTTGGTTCATTTGAAACATATCACATGCAATTGAATATTCACTTAACTTTTTTTCAGAAGTAATTGTACTATTGAGTGCAAATTACATTTGAAACATGAAATATATCACCATGGCTGTTCAATGTTCACAGAACTTTTGAATAAAATAACAGAGAAATGAGCAAGCAATAGACATATCAACAAGTGCTCATTTGTGCTCATGTTCAGTAAATGTAAATGTTGATTGAACTTTTAAAAGTTTATTCTGGAGTGAAAACTGACAACTTGTCTGAATTTATGACTGCTTTTGATCTTAACAAAAATGAATTCAGAGACTTATTGTAAATGACAAATGACTTGCCTGCATTAATGTGACAGGTGATACTGATCTGGACTGCAGCACAAAGGCCAGGTCTGGCTCAAAGGCAGTGGTATTGATGCGCAAGGTGTCTCGCAGGTGAGAGTCCGTTAACCGTGTCCTCACACGGCTCTTATTTAAGTTCGTAACCGAGAATGTCTTCTCACACAAATACGTCGACCCAAACAAGCTTAGCATTTTCTTAGCAAACGCTTGAATCTCTCGAAACCTGTCCTTATCCAGCTGCCGGTAAAAGTTGGCGAGAGAAAGCTGCTGGTGCCGACTGCGGCTCTCGGCGTCACACTGCAGCTCAATGAGCTCCAGCTGCAAATGGTCTGGAACATCATCTGTGTCCACGGAAAAAGGTGAGGAAAAAATAGCGATCTCCTTCTCGATAGCTGCAAAATCCCGAAAGCGTTGTCTGAACTCTTCAGCCAGAGATGAAATATCTGACGCGTACCTCCTCGTTTGCGCGCAACGTGCGGGCCAGACGTTACTGATTTTAAGACAGAGGCCGAGGGCAGGATGAAATTTGACCACGGGCCGCATTTGGCCCCCAGGCCGGACTTTGGACATGTCTGATCTAGGCAACCTGATCTTCCACATCTGGAACAAGATGAAGGACATGGTCTCCTACACTACTGTGATTCTGGATCCAAACACTGCCAACCCAAAACAGCTCCTGTCTGATGATATGACCAGCGTGAGACATGGAGAGAGACACAAGCTTCCCAAAAACCCAGAGAGGATTGAAATGCACCCCTGTGTCCTGAGCTCTGGTGGCTTCAACTCAGGCACTCACAGCTGGGCTGTTGAGGTTAAAAATAATACATTTTGGGATTTAGGTATCCTACAGGAGTCTGTCCAGAGAAAGGAACAAATACTGACTGGATACTGGGAAATATGTCACTTTGATGGAAAATACATGGCAGTCTCTCCACCTCGGCGAAGTAAAGTTCTTTCAGTGAAGAAGCTTGAGAGGATCCGAGTTCATCTGGACTGGAACAAAGGGAAACTGTCATTCTAGGATCTTGATATGAACTCACGCATACACACCTTCACTGACAGGCTGCTTGCACACATCAGCAGTTGGAATGACCGCCCACTGAAGATACTATCTGAGACAGTCTCTGTAACAACAAAACCAGTATTAGCTAAGCATGCTGTATATTATAATTACAGCCTATATGCATAAATGTCAACCTGAGGTTTATGAAGAATCACTTTGAAGACGTGGATCATTGGTGGACCTAAAGTGGGCAGAATGACGCCTGGGTGTTCAAACAAGTCATCTGTAAAGTCACCTACCTGTCAGTCAAAGCGCTCACGCTATTAATCATTTATATTATCAATTCTTAATATAATTTTAACAGGTGAGTTCTATAAATAAAAATCACCCTCAGTACAGTTGTCATGAACGGGCAAATTAGCTATAGAGGCCAAAACTGTTTTTTGTACCAGGCTGTAAACATGTTTATTTCTGCTGTGAACATTTTAACATGGGGACTTATGGAGACTGACTCACTTTTGTAGCTAGCCTCAAGTGGGCGTTCGAGGAACTGCAGTTTTTGGCACTTCCACATTGGCGTTACTGGCCCACCCTACTTGGTAAATATTCCTTCAGTTTGTAACAAAGACTTTCTATTTGTAGTCTCCAAGCTCAAACAGACACTACCCTGATGACATCACTGTGACATCATCAGGGATAATTTCATAATACATCTGTTTTCACAACAAACCTTCACCAGCAAACTGACCTTTGGAGGGACAAGAAAGAAAGAGACGAGATGTGGATGTGGTCAGTAGATTATATTATTCTCTTAAAAAAAGACTTCATTACAATAATCGGCTTCATTCATTCACACAGTCAAAGTCTTAACATGTTCAGTGTTCTGGATACTGTTCATCACTAACTCCATAACAACATGGATCCACTGCATTCTGCTCATCAGTTTTGTCGAGTATATGGACAGACGGACCTCACCTACTACATGTTTCCACGGTCAGTAACAAGTCAAATGTAGAAGACACATCAAAACCACTGTGCAAGGATGCCTTCGTGACAAGCTCATTAATTTGTCGAATTCATAACGTCTGATTTTAAATTTGGCAACGTTAGTCTGTCGGTCCAACAAGAAAGCATCGCCATGAAATTTGGTTTGGAGATTCATGGTCCTCAAAGGATGAACCCAAATGAGTTTAGTGATCCTCCGACAGTTTAGTTCATGACAAAGATACTTTGAAAAGTAAAGACTGACTTCCCAGCAGCCACAGCTTGAGATGAAAACAGCATGCTGAACGTTACATGCTAACATCCAGTTGATGGACGCTTGGTACAGCTGAGATTATTTAGTGCTTGCGCTGAGAAAAGTTGAGAAAGCTGGGTTGAAATGGCCTAAAATGGCCACCGCACATAAGATTTTTGATTTGGGGATCAAAATTACTTTAACTGTTGCTCCAACCTTGGGAGGAAGGTTACATTTTTTGCACCAATAGTGTATATTTTTTGATATTTCATCTCATATCCTGGTTCAGTTTCCTGGTGTGTAATGAACAGAACTGTTCTGACAAACTGAGTAACTTAACAGCAGACTGAAAAGCAGTGCTTCACTGTCTTGTCTCTGGCTGAAAGATTCATCTGTAACCACACCCAATGGTGATGTCATAGTGTGCCAGAGTACACCTGTACATCACCGCAGCAAGGTGAGAAGGTAAACCACAGGAGGTCAGCAAAAAAAGATTTCCGGGGGTGTTATGTTGCTCTTACTTAAACAATGGAACAATACATTATTTCAAAGAATATCTCAGAAACAGACCGACTCAAATATACATGTGTAAACTGCAATTTGTTATAAACGCCTGCTACATTTTGTTCAGAAATAACCAGTTTGGCATTGAAGTGCACAGTTTTCATGATAAAAAGAAAGAACCAAAGCAACAAGACAACTACTCTATAACTGCACTAAATCATTAAACATACATAAAAATGGGTCAAATTACATTTACAACATGACTGAAGATGGATGATAATGTTCCTCTGTGTCTGCTGGATGTGTAAATATAAAACTCTTTGCTAAAACATTCAACTTTATGTGGTGATGTGTCTTTAATGTCGTGTTCTGCTGCCCCAAAAGGCCAAAAACTGATCTGAACTTTGACTAGAACCAATACTGCATTTTGTTTAATATGTCAAATCATAAATCTCAGAGTCATCAGGCATGATTCCAGTCTCTGCTGCAGCAGATGTAGATGTAGTATGATCCTTCAGTACTTATTCGCTCTCAGTAGCTGTCCAGGAAATGTAAATGCATAGTGAATCTAACCAGCAGTGTTCGTATCACTGACTAACCCCGCACCCCACAAAAATATACTTCACATTAGTCCCTCCACCATCTGACTGATGACCAGCCCAAGTATATCGACCCCCACCATCGCCTTTTCTCTACTAAAGCGGGACAATTACCCCCCATCACATTCAGGAGGTTCGCGTTTGTTGACAGATCATATGCTCATCATTAATGATTGATGGACGGTGCAGCCAAGCAGGGCAAAAAAAGTCCAAATTAATTTTAAAAGAAAAAAGACCCTTCTTTTGTTCCTCTCTCTGCTCCTCTTTTCCTCCGCCTGTCACTTCATCCCCCCCCTCTCTCGCTGGCACAGTTAAGGTGTTCGTATTTAAAAAGGCGCTGGGCTTTTTTTCCCCCCTCCTCCTTCACCTCCACCCGGTGCTACATGATGATTCGTGGCTCTGGGACCGACTCGTTGATGGATTTGTGAGGCAGGACGTTGGCACCGTTCAGGTAAAGCTCGTCGTTCACGATCACATCCTCTCCCAACACCGTCACATTCTCCATACGGACCTGACAACACAGATTGAAGTCATCATCACACCTGACAACCATCATAAAAAGTGTCGACACATCCAATGTGAGACGAGATGGAGAAAACGTCATGGCTGACATGGAATTACTCTCATTGCTGTCACAATCACAATGCTTTCAATGTAAATCAGTGACCTCATACGTCTATTAAACGATCTTTGTTTGGAAAAGGTTGCACGCCTCCATCTTGTACTCACCCACTGGCCAACAGAGGAGCTCCACCCCACGATGCAGCTCTCCAGCCAGGAGTGCGATCGAACCCGCGCTCCCTTCAGTACCGTGCAGCGTTTTATCCTCACCCCATCCTCCACAACCACACCGGCACCGATGGTGACATTCGGGCCGATTGTGCAGTTCTCCCCAATCTGTGCCGTTGGGTCCTGCAGAGGAAGGTATGGAAGGAGGATTATTACCGAGCGAGGGTTCTTTATTTGACGTGTAGCGCAGACGACCTGAACTCACCACCAGAACGTTGCCTAGGAAACCGGGTCCTGTGCGTAGCCTCTCAGGAGTGTGTTGTCGTAGCGACTGGAGGTACATGCACATCCCTGTCAGGAAGTCTTTAGGCTGACCGATGTCCATCCAGAAACCTGCAGAGTGACACATAGACAGACAGACAGCATAGGGATACAGACAGTGAAAACAGCAGTTAGTTGCCTTGGAAACAGGGAGCCAAAAACTATGAGTTTGATCTGCAACAGGTGAAGTACTGAAGCACAAGGTCATGTGATTTGCAGACACTGACCTGACAGGCTGACCAGTTTTCACTAATTTCCTGTGACCTTTCTGTCCCGTCTGATACTAGGACACAAAATTAATTTAAAAAACTCTGACGATAACAAGCCTGAACTATTAAATAACAATGTTGTTATTTAATAGCACAAATACAACCAGGAGATTAAAATGTGTTATTCATTTTTAGTCATATAATATGTGAAAATGGAATAATTTAGCTCTCTATCTGCCTAAATTGACTAAAATAGATAAATAATTTAAACTCTATGATATTGATACTGATATTTCCCAAAATGTAATAAATGTTAGTCTAGTTAGTTTTGTTTTTTCACTAAATGGTACACATATCTGAACAACTCTGTCTGCAGGTTTGAGATAAGGACTTCTTACTCTGACAACAGATCCAAATAAATCTGAAGCTAGCAAAGACCCTCTATTCTTAGTGTGTTTGATTCATAAAGTTTTGTGAGGGAAACAAAGCCACTACGACATGGACCAGAGACAGTGACCCGGACCAGTCTGCCTGCCTGGACTACAGGACGGGGAGGAGGTTTAACTGCTCAGCTACAGACAAGTCTGATCGCTCCCAGAGAGGGATGAGGATCTAGAGATGCACCGATTCCAGATTCAACTACTGATTTTCATCATGTTCGGTTCTCATCTATTATTTTTGTCTGAATAAATCCAGAATCCTGGCTGGTTAAACTATCTGGAAACACGCTGGAGACAGCGTGTTACAGATTTTGTTCGTTGGTATCGGTGCTCCTCTACAAACACTTCCTCTCCAGAACTACACGAGTTCGGGTGTGAAGAAAAGCCCAAAGACTTACGTCTGGTCAAGCTGTGAGCTGCAGAGTCCAGAACGAGCACATAAGTCGTGTGTGTCATTATCATGTTACCATTGTGTTTCTTACACAAGTAAGTTAAATCACTGGGAACGTTGTGACATCATTTAAAGGAAACTTTCTTATTTGGTTTGTTTCCATGAGACGATGAGAGGGTTGAGACCAGTTTCATGTCTGTACACTAAACATGAGCCCAGTAATCAACTAACTTAGCTTAGCACAGAGACTGAAAACAGGGGGAAACAGCTAGCCTGGCTCTGTCCAACGGCAATAAGATCCACGTCTATAGCTCACTAATTAATAAGATAAAAGTATCTTATTTCTTTGTGTGTAAAATACACAACATGTGTATCTTATATGTTTGTGTTATAGTAATAGTCACCTTGTAGCTCCATGGCGTAAAGATGTCCCTCCCCTGCCATGACGGGAAATATCTCCTTCTCTATGGATGTCGGCCTCAGCTGCACAAACACAAATGTCACAAACATGCAAGTTAAATGTCAGGAGTATGCATCAAAAGATTGTATGGAGTTTCACATTGTTGTTTTAAACTCCCACTGCATATTTACTTGGTCATTCATTGCAAAGATTTGTGTGTGTGTGTGTGTGTGTGAGAGAGAGAGAAGAGAGAGAGAGAGAGAGAGAGAGAGTTACCTGGATCCTGCTGAGCATGCTGGGATTGAAGATGTACATGCCGGCGTTGATCTTGTTAGAGACGAAGACTTGCGGTTTCTCTACGAAGCGTTGTATCCTGCCGGAGTCGTTCTCAAACACCACCACACCGTACTTAGAGGGCTCCTCCACCCGCGTTACCTTCACACACATTCACCAGCTTTTAATAGTCAGTCTTACATCATAACTATATTTTTTATTGCCGACCAAAGACTTCAGCCTGTTTCGCTCTCTTGTCTAGTTTGACACTCACCACGATGGTTCCCTCTTTTCCATGGTTGCGGTGGAACTGTAGCAGATCTTTGAAGGGAAAATCACAGATGACGTCCGAGTTGAGGACGAAGAATGGCTCGTTGTCGACGTTCAGGAGCTCTCGAGCCAACGCCAGAGGACCGGCTGCACACAAACATGTTCATTTTTTATTTTCTCATTTAATAATTATATCAAGCTCTCAGTCATAGCTCTAATCAATCTTACAACGCAAGGAAGACCTAACTTGACTCAAGGCCTATTTTCAAGTAAGAAACTACACTATATGTACCTTTTGTCTGGGCATGTTTTTATGTTTGGGCCGCTTAGTTCCCATCATGCTACAGTGTATAGTGCAACTTTGTAGCAACAATATGAGGATGGTCCTTTCCTGCCAAACATTTACTTGCACCCTTACACTGACCTCAAACCCATCAAACACGTTTGGGATTAACGCAACAGGGCGCCAGATCTTTCACCCAACATAAGAGGCCGACTTCATGAATATTCTTGTGACTGAATGGGAGCGAATCCCAGCAGGACTAACGTGTTTTGTGGTGTGGTGTTTCCTTATATTTAGCATTTTCATGATTCCATACAGCTAAATAATACAAAACTAGAGACACCCACGTCTCTCTTTCTCTGTTGTGAAGCAATTACAGCACCGTAAATCCTCTCCACAAATATAGATGTACTGAACGTCCGTTCGGGTAAGCAAAAAAAGACTAGAGATATTTATCTTCCAAATAATATTAACGTTAAAGTCAGAATAATTTCCTGTTTGTCTGGAATTAAACTCACCTGTCCCCAGAGGCTCTTTCTCATGAGACAGAGAGATACGAATCCCGAGCTGAGGTGAAGAGAGAAACAATCAGGATACAGCAGACTGAGCACAATGATCATGTAAGTAATACTCTGAATACATCAGAGTGGGTACAAATGTTCATAAACAGACAGCCAGAGGGACAAACTGACCAGATTCACAACAAGAAGAAATCTTGTTGAAACATTGCCTGACACAAATGCATATTATGAACCACTTCAGGGTTGCAACTCATGAGTGTCTACATTATAGATAAATCTGATGATTACAGTACAGAGTGAAAAACACTGACTAAAATTTCCCAGAGTTCAAGTTGACGTCTTCAAATTATTTGTTTGTTCCCACTAAGAGACCAACGTCCAAAGATATTCAATCTACAGCGATATAAAACATAACATGGTTGATCGGCTAATCTATTAATCAAGGAATTGTTGCAGCAGTAAACTAAATATCATGCTGACTTTGAATTCAAATTAAATATTTTTATAAAATATATTCTTATAGAAAATGTTTTTATGTTAAAAAGGAAAATGGCCTTGCAAAATAAAAGAGCAGACAAGCATTTAGAGCAGAAGAAAACTGTAGAGAGATGTTCAAATGTCATGTTATTCAATGCTTTGAGAGGCAAATGAAATTAAATCCAACTCTTTTGTACTATGGATGGAGCCCAAGGTCAATTCTCAGACAATAAACAGAAACCGTGTGTATATGACTTGACACCACTGTGGGTTCATGGGAAATGTGTTTTTCTTTGTGATTTGTGTGAAGTGACCCTTCAGGCTAAGTCCTGGAGAGTGAATGGACTGACCCACAGCTCTACTCCTGTCCACAATCACAGCTCTAGTAGTGTGTCAGTGTGGTTGTACGTACCCTCTCCTCCTGGATTCTCATCTCTCTCTCCAGGAGCTCCGACATGTAGCTTACAGCCAGAACCACATGGTCCACCCCAGCCTACACACACACACACACACACACACACACACACACACACACACACACACACACACAGTTGGATTTCAAAACATCTAACTTTGGCAGCACAAAACTGTGAGAGCAGCTGACTTCACCCCAACTGCACACCACTTCCTCCGTACCTTGACCAGTGCCTCCACCTGGTGCAGCAGGATGGGTTTGTTGCAGAAGTCCACCAGCGGTTTGGGGACGCTCAGGGTGAGTGGTCGCAGCCGGGTCCCGTAACCCCCGACCAGAATCAAAGCCTTCATGCTTCTGCTGTTAGCAACCGTTAGCAATTGAAACCAGCCTGAAGAGGAGAGAGGAGGAAGTTTTTCAAAGCAACGAAAACGACAAATATAACGTTGCTGTCTGGGATTCAAGTTGATTTTTATGAAGCCACCAGCTGCTTGATCTAATTTTTATTAGATCAGTTATCTTGGTTTCTTTCCAATTATTTATGATTTGCTTGTCATTAACTATCTGTCTTTGGAGACGTGATATTTTTGCACCCAAATGATTAGAAGAGGAGGTCTTTAAAGATTTAGGAAATACCTTCAGAACAGCAGTAAGCTTTGTCAAATTACCTTCTACATTTTTTAAATAATACCAAATAAAACCAATATATCGGCTGATTGTTTTACAGAACATAATTCAGAAGGCGATGCTTGGAGTCATTTAGATGTATTAATTATGTTCCATTTGTGTTTTGAACATATATACTGTATAACTGTTATTTATAGTTCAATTCATTAATTCCCAGTCAAATTTACTGTTTCAGAGCACTGGTGTCATTTTGGACAATAATGTTAAACTGTAAAATTTCCAGCCGGTTGTTGTTGGATAACAACAGCCACAGACTCAAGCTAGATGGTACCTGGAAAACCTGGCAACGTCACTGTGATGACAAAGCTTAAAAGGGAGGTGCACACTGTGTGCTCACAGTCAACAGATCATCAGATCAGATGCTAGTAGTGACTTTGTCCACATTATTTACTCTAGTTTCTCCTGTAATCTGTAACCCAGTCTGCTGTGTGTAAAGTTCATAATTTGGCCTCAGGGAGGCGCTACAGAGATGAGCTAAATAAGACTGGTAGTAAGAAACTACATCTGCCCACCTGAGAAATGTTGTAATACTTGTTGAACCAGAGCTTCAATACTGTCATGACAATATTCATGACAGACAAAGGAGTCTATAACACGTCATGGTATAACTTTGCAATTGCATGTTTATTTTTGGACCAAAACTTCAATGATTTGTTCAAAAGTCTTTTAAAAGCGGAAACCTGTGACCTCCTGATGAACCACATTCAAGTTGTTAGTCACAGTAGCCTCATGAGTCCATTCATTCTTTAAGGGGGTCTGTCTGTGCTCTCATGTTACCGTTACTGTACTAAGGTCTTATTTTAGCTTCTGTTTAGTGTCAGCATCATACACAAGCGATAAAAGGAAGTTCATACAGAGGGAGAGACACAGATTAAAGCAGGTACACCTCCATCAGCTGACTAGCCGCCTTAGCAACACAGTGATACAAAGCTTTCCCCGTCACAAAACTGACACTTTTGATTTATTATATATTATTTATTAAGTATTTAGGACTAGACTGTAAGTGCAGAGGTGAGTACACACTGTGCTCACGACACAAATGAACTGATTGTAGCTAACTCACGTCAGCTAAGCTAGCTAACTTGCTGCTGACTTAATTTACAACAGTTACCTGGAAGCTACCTGCTAACCAGTTAGCATCCCTCGCCTATGCTCATTCTGTGTTAAAGTGAATAAAAATTATGAAGACTTACAGAGATGTGTTTACCTAAAGTCTCCAGGAGGTCTCAGAATCACTCAAACTCTGGGAGTGACACGTAAGATCGTTCAAATCCGCATTCCCTGTTTGGTTTCCTGCCCCGGACGATCAGCGTCAGGCCAGACAAACATCCGCTCTGGAGTTTCACAGTAAATGCACTCACGGGTAACTTAGACGTTTTGACAGTGAAGTGTAACTCAAAGCACAAATATTACCCATTACAAGTAGATATACCAAAAAACTGTTTTTTCAGGGGCATAAGATGGCTGAAGAAATGGCTATTTTAATTTTAATTTTTATTTAATATTTTATCTATTTCAATCTTACATTTTTCTATTTTACTTCTTATTTCATTACTGACAGTAACCCAAACCTACATTTTTATTTTATTTATTTTATTTTCATTTTATTTTCTATGTTTATTTAAATGGAACTATAGCCTTTGCGGTTTATGCTTTTATTTTAAAGGCCAAATAACACATTTTCCGGTATGACTGGATAACTTGACAGTGTGTCTCTCACTGCTGTCACTGACTCGGGGATGTTACAATCCACTGGAGCCTTAACTAAAAACGAAAATGTGCCTAAAATGTACGGAAATAATGTCACGATAAAATATTTGTATTGTCTTGACGGGAAATAGTTCAAATCGTCACGGCGGTCTAATTTATTCCGTAAGCTTTATTCAAAATGTTCTCTGCATCCCCGCGATATGACACAATGGTACGTCCCAAATACTCCGGCCCCACCTCTTTACCACTTCTGACCAATCAGAGAAAAACAGCGTGGCGATGGAAAATCACGTACAGCATACGGTCTATATATTTACATACTGTCATAACATGAGTAATACAGTTTGTTTACATACCTCCGGTTTTACATCCGCTTTACGCATATTTGGTGGAATACATTATTTTATTGCTACGTTGCTCGGTCAGCTGTACGCGTGTATTTGTTTTGATTAGATTACTTATCAAAAACAAATTTCACAATTGACGACTGATTTTTGGCGTTAGCAGTCGAACATCAATCAAGGTCAACAACACAAGACATAGCAGCCAGTTAATATTACTTAATCCAACAGCAAGAAGCTCAGCTCGGCTGAGCCTAGTTATATTGCCCGTTTTCCAAGGTCCAGTTCTGATGCAACACTGGTTCAGCTCACCTGTGGTACAAACACCAACATTGCCCCCGGTGCTCTGAGTTCACAGTTCAGGCAGCCTGGCTAACAAACTGAGCTAATGTTAGCCAACAGCAGCTACCGTTGGTGGCAGTTTACATTACTGTTCATCAGGAAACTCTGTAAATCAAAGTTTTCCAGACGGAAAACCAGAAAACATTTTCTCCATAAAATATGATCCAGTTTTACCAAAATCAGTGAAATAGTTGGTGGTGTGTAATGCAATGAAAATATGTGGAGCACAAAATTACAGTGTGAGAACAGATGTGCAAATGACAGACACCACTGACCCGATTACAGGTCAGTGTAACATCAACGATTGGTGGTTAGTTTACGGTAGAAAGTTGCACAATTTTGTTTTATAAATTTGAATTATTGCTCCTTTTTTAGTGTTGACTGCAGAAAAATGAGTCAAGAATCCAAATCATGCATAGACTCAAACTTTATTTTTTAAAAAAAATTAAAGAATCAATAAGCAGGCTTGTTTGGGCAAAATAATAGTAATAATAAATATCTTTATTAAAATGCTCATGTTTATTCATTAACCAAATCACGGGGTATTGAAGTCAATACATGTGCATGTAGTCTAACAGCAGTTTGAGAGAGGAACCAGCAGCAGTCCCCTTTTTTATGTTGGTAAAATGAGCTCAGACAAATAATTAACCCAGTCATGTGATTTCTGTTGGGGATATGTACTAATCAAAGTAATTAATTTTAAGAAAAACAAGTAATGTACACTTCATTACTTTTTTCACCAACAACCTCCACACTGAATATCAGTGATTAAAATTCATTAATTATTGTACTGTATATAATACAATATGAACTTCAATCACAACATGTCAGTCATATTGTAATTTAAACAGTGTGTGAGACGATGCGGGGTTCAATTCCAACCTCCCCCTAGTCCATGAGCGAGACACTGAACTTGATGGCTGTGATGTCGTTGTGCTGAGTGTGTGTATGTATGGGTGAGTATCATTGTGAGGGCTTTGAATAGAAAGCACTGGATCGCTCCTGATGAGCAGTTGGCAGCCTATGAATCAGTGTGTGAATGGGCCGTGATTTCTGTTGTCTTTCATTACCCTCCAGTAAACCTGAAGGAACACGTTTCCATGCTTTCATTCAGAGTTTGAACGCTCAGTTCTCCGGTGATGTTTGAGATCAGGGGTTCCAGCGCAGGTCACAGATCAGGGCGATGTGGTCAGAGGGGTGAGCCACGCTGGGGAGAGCCTCATAGGTGGTGACCTCCTGGTGGCTGGGCAGAGGAATCACCTGCTCCACCTGGACAGACACACACAGACACACACGCATCTTGTTTACCTATTCACATTTACACCACCTCCTTATGAATATTGGTAGCTGCAGTAGTGTTAGCAGCAGTGTCAGTATTTGTACCTGCATGCTGTCTGGCTGTATGAAGATGTAGTCCAGGCAGCCGTGAAATCCTCCAACGTAGTTTGTGTAGGCTGGTTGGCTGCAGGCGCTCAGCATTGGAGGAAAAGATGAGAGCAGTTCCATACTGCAGGACTCCTCTGGCCCTGAGCTGCTCCAGTCTGCATGCTGCTGAGGAATCAGAGCCTCACTGACCAGCTGGAACACACCTGCAGACAGGTAGAGGACAGAAATACATGTTTAATATCAGAGGTATGAAGTTAAATAAAGATGAAGTGAATACTGGCAGAGACTGGTGCTACTGTGGCCTTACCTGAGTCAGGAGAGGAATTGAAGTCACCACAAAAGACAAGCGGAGCTCCAGGTGCGACCTCGCTGATCACATGACTCAGGTGTTGCAGAGCCACGCCCATCTGGACCAAGCGAACGTTTCCTCCTTTAAAAAAGGAAATTAATTCTGTTTTTAGAAATTTTGTGTAGATTGAAGGTTGAGTTTGTCACTCTGGTCTCTCATATCAGTGCCTTATGCAGAGGGATAAGTTGTTTTAACCTTTAGGGTGCCAGTACAGGTGAGTATTGGCGACACACACCTTCCTGCCTGGTTTGTTCAGGTCTTCAAGCACACTGACCTGCAGAGAAATGAGTCAGGGAAGACAAACGTCAGAATGCAGAATCGCAAAACTGAACTGTGTCTGCTAACTAACAACTATCCTTGTTATTCTGTATATTTTTAATAAACAACTAGCAGCAAAATTGCCCAAAACAATGTTCCAGAGCCCATGAGACATCTAAGACTACAGCAGGTAAACAGCAGTACCTGCAGGGCGGTGGACCTCCGCATTATTTTGTCCTTCAGAGCGCCGTTAGCAGAAACCTTCTCCAGCAGTGCAGAATGGATGGGGTCACAGGTCAACGCCTCGTTCAGTACGATGTCATGACAGCTCAGCAGCTGAAACTTTGACCTAAAAAACAACAACAAAAAAAAAAAAACATAGGATGGTAGTTTTAAATGGCCTGACTTCACATTGTATCAGCAAAATGCTGCAGTCACAATTCCACGTGTGACAGCAAGACATAAATACCAAAACTCTGTGACAGTCTCCAGTAACATACGTGGAGCTGAAGAAGTAAAATGTCACTCTGTGCACAGAAGATTGAAAATCAAATTTTCTTCATATTCTGTCAGATCTGACCTGCGATAGAAAGTGGCCAGTCCTTCGTGCTGCTTGTCTTTGATCCTAAAAACACCGTCCAGACCAAAGGCATCCAGAGCCGGAGTCAGACTGTCTGTGAACACCCCTAAAAAGTCCAGAGAACATGAAGAAAGTCAGAAACCAAAGTCATGTATCCTCCAGATCACAGCATTTTCTAAACATGTGCCCCAATGAGTAATGTCTGCTAATAAACTAGCTGCTTTAGTTACCTTTGTCGACCTCCTGCAGACAGATGATGTCAGCATTGTATCCTGCCAGCTCCTTCTTGATCAGGTTCTGTCTGTAGTCCAGCTGCAGGGCATAAGGGGCACAGTACGGGTAAAGCACATTCTTGGACAGTTCTGTTTGGGCATAGATGTCGGCGAGGATGTTGTACGACACCACCCTCACAGCCGGCCACTCTGCTTCCTTTACAGTATATGCGTGTCGGTTGTCGAACGTGCACATGCCTGGTCCGGCTTCTACGGCTCCCACAGAAACCAGCTCCTTGGCTAGGCCACTGTTTTTTCCACCTTTAGGTGTGCAGCGAAGTTTAAGCCTGCAGCCGATGTCATGATTGGACGGGACGTGGACTCTTTGGCATCCTACCTCGGTCCAAGTGTCGTCCTGACCTGAAGATTTAGCAGCTTCAGGGCTAGAACAAGAACAAGAGCAAGAGCAAGAGATGAATAACGACAAAAGTGTCTGGTGATCAATTAATTCTTTAACTAAATGACATTAAATCTTATAGTGTTTATGTGGCCCAACCAACTCTGTAAGTATAATTTACACATACTAATACATAAATTTTCTTCAGTAGCCGCTTTCTTCAGTGTGTCTACCTTGTGTTTGCGGTATTTTCTTTAAACCAGGTGAACTCGCAGTCCTCGAGGTTCCCAAACTCCACCTCTAGCTTGGGACAGACGGGGAACCCAGCCAGGATGGACGCCTGGGAGCTCGGCGGTGGTGAAGGTGGGAGGGTTCCTCTGTACCAAGTATTTAAGGTCTCCCACCTGCAGCACAGCTCCGTCCTGCCACGCCGCAGAGTTCAGCACCGTGTCGGCCACCTCATCTCCGTCGTAGTACAGCTTCACCACGGTGGACTGCTCCGGAGATTCACACGGCTGCTGTCCCTGGTTCTTCTTTGACTTCTTCGCCTTTGCTTGACCCTTTGTTTTCCTGTTGGAGATCCGGGCCAGGACCTTGGCCAGCGCTTCGTCCTGGTCCCGCAGCATGTGCTTGTGACTGCCGTCCAGACAGAAGGAGATGGTGAGCTTGGGCTCCCCGGGGAGGCACCTCACCATGACGGGTTCCATCCTGCGGAAGAGGCGGCAGGTTTGTGTTAAAGTCCTGGATAAGGAGGGATGCAAGCGGCGGGGAAGTCTCAGGACAGCGAAGAGGTGGTTAAACATGAAGTCCTCGGTGGCAAAGTGACAGCAAGGCTTAAACTACATGGACATTAACAGCGAATACCGGTAACGTCGACCGTCAACGTCACGACGTTACCTGGCTGTGGAACTGTCCTACAGCTAAATGGTTAGCCGGAATGCTAATCAACTAAGCTAACAGGAAGAAACCGGCAAAATGGCGCGTTTAATTTGTCCTCTAGCTGAATACCACAGAACACGTGGGCTTCAGAAATCAAACTGCGACTTCACATAACGTGAAATACATTATAGCCACACGTGTTGGTACATTAGCCGTCGACTCTAGCCTCGCCTGCCCCTAAATCGTCTTATTCTGGCGGAGTACAATACCAACTTTTAACTGCATAGCGCCACCTACCGTGCCGGAGTGTGTACAACAGGCTCTGAGATAGCCAACTACACTGATCAACGTTTTTGCTCCCATTTTTCACGAGTTAAAATAAAATACTTCTTCTATGCAAACAAAATGTTCATTTCTCTAAAAAGCTATTCAGAATCCATGTGAGTGAGTGAGCACTTAACCCCCTAACCCTCGCCAAGATAGTCCATCCACCTTACAGGTGCGGCATATCAAGATGCTGATTGTTGCACAGGTGTGCATTAGACTGATCATAATAAAAGCTTGATAGAGGAAATGTTGGATCTTTTACTTTAAACTCATGATAAAATAAAAACTCAAAATAAAACAATCTGGTATTTCCTGGTATAGCTCATATATTTTGGTGTTTACTACACCGTATTTCCACTTTTCTAGGACACAGTTCTGAGCCCATCCTTATTTTCTCATTCTTTCCACCAGTAGTGTAAACACAGGTGTTACCAATGATATGAACTAAGGATCTGTTCCATTCAGGTCAGACAGAGTGAGCGTGCTGCCGTGGCGCATGATGGCTCACTGGAAAATCTTTACTGCAAGAAAGGGAGCAAACTTTAATCAGTATAATTGGAAACACCTGTGTTGACCCTTCTATTCATGTCAAAATGGCTGCCGTGAAATAATGTCTATTATACCAGCGCAACATAACCTGAAGTTGACCTCACTGTACCAATGTAAAGATTCAAAACTTTGCATTTGGCAGCTGCCCCATTAACAAAACGCCCTAAATCAACTGTTGGTCTCATCAGGTTTCATGTAATCTTGTCCCTTATATTTGATCATGCTGAATTCAATTGAACCTTTGACTGACTGCATTAACTATGTTGCCCACCTGGTTGTCATCAGTGATATTTGACTGTGACTGTTGCTGCTGGCTTGAAGACAGAAGCATGCAAGATGCTAGCTAGCTGAAAGAAACTCCAAGCCCAGGTGTAAAGAGAAAAATGAATGTCTGTCTTGTATTGTATACGCTCATGTATTAATGTGATAAAGCTTTGTCGCTTCAAAATTTGCCACAACACTCTCATTAGATGAATTATTTTTTAACATTTGTCTCTAGTTTTTCAACATCTATCTTCCATGTATATGTTTTCCTGTCCTGGACCACTGCTCACTCACTCATTCATTCATCAGCTCACTCATCATCAGCTCAGTATCGAGCAACGTCATTATCTCCTGTCTTATTTACATCACAGGGTTCACTTAGTACTTACTATTTCCTCATTTTTTGCAGATTATCTAAGTGATTTCCATTGTGTAAGCATATAAACTCTTACCCAATATATT
This sequence comes from Nibea albiflora, assembly GCA_014281875.1. Taxonomy (NCBI): domain Eukaryota; kingdom Metazoa; phylum Chordata; class Actinopteri; family Sciaenidae; genus Nibea; species Nibea albiflora. The sequence goes on along the minus strand of CM024790.1, from coordinate 11,841,050 downwards.
AGCCTTTTATTTATCTGTTCCAGCTACTATTTCTCCACTTCTGTTATTTTCTCCCTTAACTCAGACAAGATGAGCTTCTTCTCCTTCAATAAAATATAACTGATTGAACATTTCTGCATTATTTAGATCACACCAATTTCAAACCTTCATGACATGGAAATTTTGATACATTTATTAGCTACATACTATTTTTTATAAATTTGAATTTATGCTCTGTTTATTGCTTTGCTATGCTTTATATGTGTTGCCATATGAATATCAAATACAATATTTAATATGACAAAGTAATCAAAGAAAGCTCAGCTCATTAGTATGAAATATTGTTTAATCCTGATTATTTTTAGAATACAATATTTTATAGGTCAGTTTTATTTATTTATTTATAGCAAAGCTAGTTTGTGATTGGCATTTGGAATTAAGTAAGTCAGTTAGATGAATAAAATCTCTACATAAAAACATTAAAATAAAATAAAATGGCCTGCATAACCTATGTTACTGTAAATGAAGAAGAAGCAGGATATATTCATATGTTATAATGAGCTTATTTTTTTTAAAAGTGATTATTTCCAAATTTTGTTGCTATATTTTTGTTATTATATTCCAGGTTATTTATTTCATAATATTCATTTATGAAATATTCCTGATTCTATTCACAGCCGATAAATTCCCCCATGTGTCTATGGAGGTCTGAGGCTACAATTCAAATATTACATTTAAATTATTTAACTGCATTACAGTTTACTCTTCCTCATTGACAACCAGCATTACCTACTGCCTCGTAGACAGGATACAGCATTGATACGCACTGGTGATTCAGTCCAGTCTTACATGCAACAATGTGTTTTTATATATACATTTTTATTCATTTTGTTAGAAAGACAAAAACAGAAATTCACTAATGGACAAATAAAAAAACAAAACACTAGAAATATATATTTTAAAAACCTAATCCTGAGCTGAAAGTTGTCAGGGTCAAATCAGCTGTGGAGTCAATGTGTTAAAAGTCTCTAATTTTCTTCTTTCCTACAGAATATTTTTCTCATCAACACTTTCCAGGCAGCAGTGTTCAGCATGTTCAGGGTTTTGAGGGAAGTAGATGTCGGGCTTGTGTTCGTCGTCATGCTCGATGTGTTTCAGGTGGATGACCATATGCAGGGCGTAAGCCAGAACCAGTAACAAGATGAGGGAAGTGACAAGTCCCATCAGAATAGCCGGCGTCAGGAAGGTGGCGCAATCACTTGCAGGGGAAAATTTACCAGAGGTGACGTTGAAAGCCTGAATCTGAGGAGATACAGACATTTTGATAATTATTATATTTATATTTATTGTCATCTATTCTTTTGATCTAATAACTGATTTATTTTTTTGGCTATTTGGTGCTGAATGGGTAGTGTACCACAGGTATTTAGAGCAGATTGTGACTCCTTTTACTCAACCTTCCATTAAAGGAGAGTAAAGGAGGAATTACAGTGGCTACAAATGCATGAATGCCTGATCTAAAGCTAGTATTTAGTTATCTGTTTAATCTGTTTGGGGCTACTGTACAAACAAGGAGGTTGTTCTGTGGTCAATTTAAAGGTGGATGATGATAGTTCCTCATTAATAGAACTGCTATCAGACAGTGTGTCAGCTCAGTAAACGGGTACCTGGAAGTTGGTGAAGGTGACAGCCCAGCGGCGGGCATGGTCAGTGCTGGGCAGCAGCAGGGGGCTGTAGCGCTGCAGGCTGCTGACATGGAGGCAGTGGTAGGAGGAGGAGGCTGGAGCGTACACTTCGCTGGCATTGAACACAGCCTCTTCAGAGGTGTTGTAGAGCAGAGAGACGCTTTCCACCGAGAACCACCACTGATCTGAAGACTCGTAGAAAGTGTTGGACAGCTGGAGCCTGACATGAGGGACAAGAGAAGAAAGTTTGAATGTTACATTACAGAAGCAAAAACAACACTGCACCAACAACAAAAGGGAAGTGATATTTTACTACATGATCAGCAGATAGATGGTACGACCAAGCAACCTCTGTGCCAAAAACTGCAGCCCCTCAAATGTCCACTTGAGGCTGGATACTGAACAAGTCAGTCTCCATAAGTCCCCATGTTAAATGTCCAACTTCAGAGCAGAAATAAACATGTTTGCAGCCTGGTACAAAAAACAGATTTGGTCTCAATGGATAATTTCCCCGTTCAAGAAAACTATAGTGAGGGTGAATCTTTATAGAAGTCACCTGTTCAAATTATATTGAGGCTTAAAGTTGCAGAATTAACAGCGAGGTTGCTTTGATTGACAGGTGGTTGGACTTGTTCGAGTATGTCTTTACCAATTTTTGGGTTAGCCGGGAAGCAAGACCGCCAAGATGGCAGTGGGGCTTCAAAGCGGCTCTTCAGAAATCTGTGTGATATCACGGAAACAACGTCCATGTTTATATAGCCTATGGGTGACTAACCTGATGGACAGGCCTCTCAAATCCTCCACATCTCCAAACCTCATGACCAACCTGGTGAAGACATACAGACTTAAGTGAGAAAAGACTCCAGGTTGTTGTCTGAGTGAAGATATTCAGTACTCAAACAAACTGTCTAAGACAATGAAAGAAAACTAAATGGGAGAGTGACCTTGATGTTGAGATTGGGCTAATATGTGGTTTAACTCTGGTGTTTGGTGTCTTACAACTTAGGCCAAAAAATTACAATTAAAGATAAATAACAGACTACATTTCACGTAATTACATTTCACCTCAAGGATGTCAAAGTCTTGTAATAAATGCAAAATTGAAGAAAAAATCTATAGCTTAACAGGTCAAACACTGAGCATTTGCATTTCCTGCCTGGATAACCATATTTTTTAATGTGCCAGACGAACCTCCTAATATTGGACAGTTTTTACTTAAGCGAAAGACCGTTTTAGTTTGTCTGTTTTATAGCCTTACTTCAGACTTAAACAATTATATTCCCCGATCTTTGTATGTTGGTCTTATTTTATCTGTATCTATATTTCAGTTATTTTATTCACCTACATCTCCAACAGCTCCCCGAGTGACATTTCTCAGCCAAAATGATTTATGTTTTCTGATGCTTTTTTTTAAAATAAGGATCGTGTACTATCGGAGATGAAATCACAGGTGTGCCATTGCGACAGACAGGTGTACACACGTGGCCTTATCCTGGCTGCAGACAGACTGGCTGGTGTCCACAGGTTTCTGAGTAGAAAAAGCTCTCTCTGTCAGGTCCAGCTGCTTCTGCTTCTCATAGCGAAGAGACAACTTCCTGGCCTGGAAAAGGACGCACGGCACCCCATTGGACAACACCTGATGGGTGGAGAGACAACTGAATTACACCTGAGATCCGCAGAATAAAACTCAAATATTAACTTTCACAATTTGGCAAATAAGAAGTGTGTTTTTAAGAGGTACTTTGTTGCATAAACTACAACGATCGTAAGCCGATAAATTGTGGGAGGATAAATTGTGTTCACATCCTTTTGTCTGTTTTTTGCTGTTTCTGTACACATAGTCTGAGCTTATAAATTGTGAAATAATGATCAATAATATTGTAAACAAAAGCAGCTTAAGTTAACTATTAACCTTAACCGAAAATCCTGATAAGCAGATATAGGTCTTGGATTTATTGAACTTGAACTTGAATAGATATATACACGATCAGCTTTATATACTGTTTGAAATGTTACTCCTGAATGTGACATGTTTTTTCTGAGCCATTACTCTCTTTATAGTGTTACACTTCTAGAGTCAACGCCACCTTGAGGGGAGGGAAGGGAAGTGCAGCTCCTGGTGTTTGAAGCAACTTCCTTCGAGATGCATCTGGAGACTGGAGAAGAGGCTGCGGGGAGAGAAGTAGAAACATAGAGTGAGTCGAAAGTAAGTAAGTTTACTTTTTTTATATATCACATGAAACATCATTTCATATATAAATTAACTTTGACACTTTTCACCTTTAAATTAATAACTTTCATTTCTCTTGTTTACCTGCAGTTGTCTGAATGGTTGCTCTGCAGATATCAGATGCTCCTCCGTCCTCATCCCTCCATCACCCTGTGCCACGCCTTCATCTGGAGAGAAAATCAATAACAGGATGAATTCTCTCATTTTATAAAAGACGAAAATCATATAAAGGTTATACAGAATAAACCTCTTTAAATAAATATTGCTTCTTCAGACCAGAAACCAGCTGACACATCCTCATATTTATACATAACCATTTGGCTACAGGAGTTTATTTTTGTTGCTGCTTGTGTACTGTAGTTATTTTTAAAAATGTAAATTAATGTAGCAGTTGTAGCAGTTTATACTTTCATGTTTCTTGTTGACCAGTACTGAAAGAATATCATGAAACACATTGGTTATACTTTTCTTTCCCCTGTTGTTGTTGGTGTCTTTTTGGGCAGTAGTAGACGGACAGACAGTACTTACCATGGACTGGAGAGACAGCAGCGCTGTGAACAGAAGTGAAAAGATCAATAAATAACTGAATTTATTTTAATCTCACACTGCATCCTCTATTTTCATTTATTTGATTCTTCTCCTTTATTATTCGATGTTTATTTTATTTTTCTGTATTTTCAGGTGACATATTTGAGAAATCATATCCTCTGTCAGGTCAGAAATCTCAAAAACATCTTCCTCTCATAATTCCTTGGTCTTTGAGATATTGTTTATATACGTCCTATCAGTTTTATATTCATCTTTTTTCTTCTCACTCGGGTCTTCTTTTTATTTCTTAATTGTATTTTTTATATTATTAGGTCTCTTTTAGTGGATATATTTGTTTAATTAATAAACTTTCAATAGTTCCTATTCTGGTTTGTATTTTGAGCATTCAAAATTACAATCACAGAATCAAAATCCAACTTTGAGTCACTAGGGACAGAAAATATGGTTAAATATAAATATGTTGATATTATATTGGTGAAACATCAAAAAGTCTGTACTGACATGCTAAAAGTCACCATTTAGTTTACGTTTAAGACCATAAAAAAATTCAGATTAAAGATAATAATAATAAATATTTATAATAAAACCAAAAAGATTTTTATAACAAATCAAAATGAGTTTGATGTTAAATCATCCAAAACCAAAATTAATGATGAAAAAATAAATTCAAATAAAATTAAAGAGAGGGAGGAGATGGACCTGTGAGGTACCCAGAAAGCATCTGGGTCATCCAGTGGCCTGGTCGCGCACCCTGTGGATTAACATTGAAGGTTACATAGTGATCAGTCTGGGACAGAGATGTTCTGCTGCTGAGAGGACCCATTCTGACCCGGATTACAGAGACAAAGTCTCTTATAGTGAGAAAAAATAATGGATCTGAAGATTTAATATCTGAATCAGTTTAACACCAAACAACAGCTCTGATTACTTTTTTTTTTATAAAAACATGGAGCACAATCAGGTTTTATTTAAATAACCCTGAGCCTGTGCAGATCAGCTGTCTGAGAGGAGCAAAAACATCAGCTATATCGATCTATAATATTAAAAATTCATAGCTAAATAAGACAAAAAATCAAGTAATACTAAGAGATGCAGCAAATCTTCTTCATCAGGACTGTGCGGGTGTGTAGCAGCAATCGACCAACAACTGCCATCACATTTTGACACACAATTTGAAGGTTCATTATTAACTCCACATCAAAACCAGTCACAGCAGGTCATCAAGCGGGATTTGCATTTGCCTTTGAACCAATAAACAACCACCTGTTGCCCCACCTGTTAACAACTAAACCATCTCTGTGTCAACTGAGCAACTCCATCTGCTGAGGAAAGCCATGACATGTAGCTGAAAGATGCAGAAACAACACAAACTGATAAGTCTAACCTGGTACATGGAAACACATGTTCTTTCTCTAAACCTTTGTTCACAAATGTTTTAAAATCTGCGTCAGTGAGAACTTCACCTTTGCAAAGATAATCCATCCTCTGATTAGCTGGTGCTCATTGTCTTTGTTGTAAATCAGGGTAAGCCAATCAGAGTCAGAGTAGGTCAGGTCATGACTTTGACCTCTTGGGGAAAAGAAACTGGTATTTGTGTACCAATGTGAACAAGCTAGTAGCAGCGAGAAGTTTAAACAGATTTTAATTATGACCAGTCCAAGACACACCTGTGTCATAGTCATGCTGTTCAATGAGCATCTTGATACCGCACCTGTCAGGTGGATGGGTTATCTTTTGCAAAGGAGAAGAGAAATAAACCATTTAGGTGTAAAGAAGAAGTATTTGGGTCTTTCCTTTCACCGTCTCCTTCCTGGCAGGTGATCATAACATTTTATTACAGGTAGACGTCACATTTAAACTGGAAGCTCTGTATTTGGGGGGCCTGCCATTGGAGAAAGTTGCATCTCAGGTTGGATATTTGTTTTGCATGGCATAAAAGCCATTACTTTTTTTTCTTACCTTCTTTCTTTGTGTAAAGTGATACAGAACCTTGCAGAAAGCATGGGGGGAAAAGAATAACTCATTTTGAGCACATTTAATCTATGATCTGACATTAAACCTCCTAATTATACTCTCTGTATCCACTTATTTATTGAGTGATGTAAAGTTTCATCATCATCTGCCCATGTGAGGTTGATTGCGTCAAAATATTCATCTGGTCGTTAACGCAACACGGCATTAAACAATAGTTGACATTTCTACATACAATATGTGTAAAGGACGGCTAACATAACATACTGTTATTTCATGAGCCAAATCTGAAGTATATCCATGCGTATACAAAATCTCAATGTCAGTCTGATCGGCACACTCCACCTCTGTCCGGGGACTTTCTCACTGTCAGGGTCAAAATCCTCTCAGTGGTTATTAAATGAAATGTGTTTCACATTTCTCTCAGCACTAAATGTATTAGAAATTTATTAATACAACAATAGGAATATATTTTGTCAAATCCTCCCAGGACTCCTTACAGCCAAAAACTAGGTTTAGCTTCTCCTGTGCACAGAGCACAGGACTGTGGATTGCACTGGTTATGTCATCATACAATCATGAGTACACATACACACACTCACACTCACAAACACACACACACACAAACAGAGTCAGGACATGAAGGATGGGGGTGGCTTTTAGCCAAAAGGAGATTTTGCAGCGTCTCCCTCTGTTTCCGTCAGCAGCTGCACACTGTAAAAAATGTAAACCACTGCAGACACAGAGCAGCATTATCATCCCTTTTGTGTGTCTGTCAAGTTCAAGACCATTGCCAAAATTTGTACATCTCTTACTGTCTACAATATCTGTGCACAATATCTGTGCACGGCAGTCATGGTATGGTGAAGGTTAGAAAGATCATGGCTGGCAAATCAGTGGCAAAGCAAATCAGCATCTAAAACATGGAAAAGATCTTAACTTCAAACCCCTGCATGAATGTCAGTTATCAGTCAGTTGTTATCCATTTGATTAAAGCCAATATTCACTCTTTTTAGACACATTTACTGAATGTTTCAGTGTTGTTTGCAGCAGCATACAACCTCTGATAAACCTGCTCTACACCACCTGCTCAGCAATGAACAAAAGACAATCAAAGTTAGAGACTAGCTGGTGAAGAAAGTGGAGCATCCAGCAGCTAAAGAGGCAGATATTTCTCTCAGGAGCTGCTGGAAACCAACACGACCTCAAACTAGAGTGAATATATGACCTAAATCCATTCGGGTGGACACAAACATAGCTTCAATGGATGATAAATTTGCTTTGTGTGTACCAGATGTCAATGCAGGTGATTGTTTGCTTCATAAGGTGATAAGACACCAGATGTTGGGGTTTCCAAATGACCAAATAACATTGACTTAATGCAGCTTTAAAGAAAAAACAGATCAGTCATAGATCCTGGTAGACCACACGCATCAGTAATCTGTGAGCTGAACGTGTTAAGAGTCAGAGATTAGAGTGTGAGAAAAGATCAAAAGCAACCTCAGCAAACCTGATGGTCACACATCATTTGTGTCTTTACCTGTCAGCTGGATGTCGGTCGAGACAGGTAGTCAACTGCAGCTGGGGGATGAGGAGAGAGAGGAGCAGGATGCAGCAGCAGTGTTTCCATGGTGAAGCCATCGCTGTGGTGACAGGAGTGTGATGCCAGCGCGCTCTCTCCCCCCCTCGTAATCTACTTTAATCAGCCCACCATCTTTAAGCCCCCTCCTGACAGACTGAGGAATCAGCCAATCAGGGCAGAGCAGAGACATGCAGGGATGAGAGAGCTCTGCCTCTGCACACCAGCAAAAGACATTTGCTGCTCACACATTCTCTCATTTTCAATTCACCTCAGTCAAAACACATTGTCCTACAGCAGATTATTAGCAAACACAGAGTATTTCATTCATAGTTTTTCAGACAGTCTGATGAAAAGGCTCAAATTTACAATTTTTTCACAGAATCCAAACATGGAATCCACCATTAATTTAATCATTGATTGATATATGCTGCTGCCTATTTTAGTGCACCAGCAATAAGAACAACAATAAAACATGAAGTTAGGACTCATTTAGTGTCCTGTTTGTTGATGCAGTGTTGACAAATATTCATTATTTCATTCATGTTGACTGAAAGAAATCTGAGATTATAGGGAGGGAGTGTTGGCCTGATTATTACTATGCTCTATTTATTTATTTTTATCTCCTTTGTGCTGCACCACGAGGGGGGAACGAGTCAATGCAGCTCTGCGAGGCTGCACCATGTACTGATCATGCACTGTAAAACACTGTACAGGAATTTGGTAGAATCAACTTATCCTTTCTCCTATCTCAATAACTTAATATACAAGTTTTATTTATTAAAAATAAATTTGTCTGAAATGTTCTTATTTTTTTTCAGATATATATTATATACATATTCAGAGACCAAAGTTTTAACTATTTATTTTTTTTAGTACAAATGACAGGCAGAAATTCTAGACTGTATAAAACATGGACCACTCTTAAATCAAAGCAGCCACGCTGTTAATTATACATAACTTTAAGCCTTAATATAATTTGAACAGGTGAGTTCTACAAAAAATCACCCTCAGTACACTAGTAGCCAGCCAAGTGGATGTTCTTCTGCATTGGCCCCGCTTCACAGCCACAGAGGTCATTTCACATGATCGAGAAACAGGTTGTTCTTCAAAATAAAAGCAAAGCCAAAAAATGATAGAGCACATTAGCGAAACAAAACACTGGGTGGTTTTGCTAGTAAGGACGGACAACAAGAAACCCTATCAATGTAATCGGTGCATTAAAATCTCTTCACATCACCCCACCTTCCTATTGTAAAGGAGAAACAACACTTGAAAGGCCATGTCTAGAGTCAGTATTTAGTTTGTCTGCTCTGGGCTACTGTAGAAACATAGTGTTTTAACATGGCGGCCTACTATGAAAGAGGACCTACTCCCACTGTAGATATAAAAGGGTAATTTTTAAGTAATAAAAATAAAAAAGTTTGTTATTATTCTTATTATTCCTTATTCTGAAAATAAAGGCCCTAAATCTTACACACGGCACCTTTACATAAATAAAATATAAATAATAAAATATAAAATAGTTACATTATTGTATGAGGAGATTCTTAAAACAAAAATTAAAAATTACATTGCATAATATATAATATAAAATAATTGTAAAAAATAAATACATACATACATAGTCATTGTTCTCCATTCGTGTGATCATTTCAGTCAGGCACTTTCTGTAGCCACGCCCGGCTGGGGTCCTGTGAGTAGACATTGCCGCGGTGCAGCCTGGTCCTTCCTTTCCTTCCCAGGCTCGCTGCTGTAATCATGGGTACGTCTCTAACTTCGCCTCAAACCCGCTCAAATCTCTATTCTGCTGAGATATTTCACATCGACGTGGTGTATGAATATCTTACAAACTGTTTTCGGTCTATTTGTGACGGAAGAAACTCCCCGATCTGTTAGAAAAATTACCGTTTTTAGAGCTCTCTCTGACCGCAACGTGGAGCGGCCATGACGGGTCAGAGCTACGGCGTGTTAGCGCGGTTAGCTTCACTTAGCATCCGCTCATTTCACTCTTCAAACTGTCGTTTATCACATTATACTGTTAAATAAACAAGCCGGACAGTTAAATTACACAATTCCCGCTGTTAAGTGTCACATTGTGAGTGTTTGCGAGGCTGGTTAGCTTTGTGTTAGCGCCGCTCATAGCTAATGACGTTAAACTGAGATGACCGGGTAGATTTGTTATAAATGTTCTCACAGACAACATTTGAGGATGTACGAGGTCATGCTTGTCCAATATTAATGAACAGTAAAGAAAAACACGTCTCTTCACTCTCATTAGGCTGCACAGTTTAAGACAGACCCGGAATCTTACATTTATATTTGGCTCTTTTATCCAAAGCGACTTACAAGGAGCATTTTAGGGTTCAGTATCTTGCCTAACGACATCAGCATGCAGACCGGGGGAGCCGCTGATCAGCCACAGCCACCCTCAAATATTGACAGTCAAACACTTTGTGCTCACTTTGAGCCTCCTGTAGTGCCTCTACTGTATTTGCCGTCTTGTGTGAAATTGGGAAACACTTGAACCTGTGTGTTTGTGACAGACATCGATAGATAGCGATGCACCTTGTGTAGCCGTAGTGTCTTTATGTATACTCTTACAGTACAGTCACTGAGTTACACATTTGTTTCTTCCTGGAAGTTAAATCCCTGATCTTAAAGCTGGGCTGCTGCCTCAACTGCATGTAAAAACAAAGTACTGCTCCAGCAGCCCGGTGAGCAAAGGAGCACACCAGTAATGCCATCACGAGTTTGGTGATGTTTTATAGTCCAAATTGTAAGAAATCTAAGACTATGGAAGCATCTTTTTGCGCCATTTTCTTCTGCACAGTTGTCATTAAAAATGTTGTGGTTCAGAGACGAACATTGTGCACACAAATCTAAGAATAACTTCTAGACAGTGGCTCTAACTTCATTTCTCTTGTCTTTCAGGAAAGTGTCGTGGTCTGCGCACAGCCAGAAAGCTCCGTAACCATCGCCGTGAGCAGAAATGGCACGATAAACAGTACAAGAAGGCCCATCTGGGCACTGCCCTGAAGGCTAACCCCTTCGGAGGAGCCTCCCACGCTAAAGGCATCGTCCTTGAGAAAGTGTGAGTACCACAAGACTGTAATCATTTTAGGGTGAAGAGAAGGCTGATTGCACTATTCCAGATTTCTGAGCCTAAATTTAGACACCCCCTGTGGGTCAGGTAAACAAGGGAGCTTGATTCAACCCCTTACATCAAACTCCTGTTACGGAAGTTGTGTTCGTGATGCCAGCAGGAAAGTCTTTCCCTTTCGTCTGTGTTAGTTGTTGGAAAATTTTATTTAGTTTAAAAAAAATATATATTTTTTTTCTCAGAAGAACCAAATTGTGTCATTAAGTGTTTAGTTGCCGTCTTTAACATATCTTAAATCTGTGCACGGCAGTTACGGTATGTGACAGCATCTGAACCATATTTATTGTTGTGGTGTGTTCCTCTTCATAAAACTGTTGCACTTTTCATTGTTTCGTTGCAATGAGTGAAAATCTATATGAAATGTACACACACGTTTCTGACACTGCCTTAGTTTCAGCTTGTTAAAGAGTGTTTTTACTTTTACCATTGCAGTGGTGTTGAGGCTAAGCAGCCCAACTCTGCCATCAGGAAGTGCGTGAGAGTTCAGCTCATCAAGAACGGCAAGAAGATCACCGCCTTCGTCCCCAACGACGGCTTGCCTCAACTTCATCGAGGTAAACTTCCGTCATGTATACGTTGTTAAATAACAGCCAAACAAGCAGTTGTGGTGCTACTGGTGACTGAAAGTTTACGTGCACAAACTGCAGCAGATTTGTTACTAACTGTAATCCTGAGTTCAAATCGGCCAGAGAAACAGAATTTCACAGCTTTCACTAAAATGTATTGATGTCAATGAATGTGTGGTTTAGTTTTAGCTGCAAAGCACAGAATTAGTTTGCCATGCTCAGTTTGCAGTAGTTCGCTGCCTTTTCTCTCCTTCTCACCACCATCTCTCCTCTGTTTGGTCCTACAGGAAAACGATGAGGTTCTGGTGGCAGGATTCGGACGTAAAGGTCATGCCGTGGGTGATATTCCCGGAGTTCGTTTTAAGGTGGTCAAGGTGGCCAACGTGTCCCTGCTGGCTCTCTACAAAGGCAAGAAGGAGAGACCCAGGATCATAAACAGTTGAGGCAGAAAATAAAATAAACATCTTTTCAAATACAGACTGGTTGTTTCGCGTTCTCATTTGTGTCACTTGCAATTGTTACTTTAAGCAGCACTAAAAGCATCTGACTCTTTTTAGTTCAGCTGTGTAGTGATCCATCAAGGCTGAAAACTGAGTTTATAATTTACAGGTGTATTAATGATGGCTGCATTCCACTTCAGGGAGGTCCTGCTATTGTGTCAAAGGATTGTTTCAAGTCCAGAGTCAATTTTGTAAATGAAAAATAATAGGGGACAAAGTAGTCCAGGTATATGAGATTTAAACAGATTGCAGGGAGATGATTTTTGTATACAAATACATCATATCCATTCATATGAGTACAAAAAAAGTAAAAAGCAAAATTTTACTTGAGGAAAAACAACCTAAATTGGGTAAACAATATGATATTGAGTGTTGTCTGTATTTCCTTTCCTGTTCTGATTGCAGAATTGTTAGACTTAGAACCTCTAAAATACACATTTGACTAATGCAGGTCTTACGTTGTCATGTAATCTAACTTGTGAACTGTAGCTTTTATACCTTTTGGTGACAGTGCCGTTTTCACCATGATGATGTGCGAGGTGCTGTCCTGCCCAGCAGGAGTATCTGGGGGTTCAGTGTCTTGCTCATGGACACTTGGTCGTGTGGACAGGAGGAGCTGGAGATTTAAGTGTCAACTCTGCTATCAGTGCTGCAGCTTCTCTTGTGGCCCTAGCTGTGTTTCTGTAGAGGAGCCATGTGTCAAAATCTAGTTTTCAGACCATTTATTCTACCTTATATTGTCCTCGCAAGATTTTCTACTACACAGCAGTACTAGTTGTTGGTCTCTGGGTGTAGAGCAGCAATGATTAGTTGAGACATGAATTAATCAAACACAAGAAGAACTATTTTGATAATTGATGAATACATTTAAGCAGATATGCCAAACAACCTCTTACTGTTGTGTTTTGTGTCATTAATCACGTCTGATGGACATTTTTCTGACATTTTATAGATTAAATGATGAATCCATTAATCAGAAATAGGCTGCAGATGAATTGAAAATAATCATTAGGTGTTGTTCTGTTTAGAGTACACACACACACACTGCACAGTGTTCAGTCAGCTGGGAGCCAATGTAGGTGGTCAACAGTGGTCTGACACTAAATTTACAGCTTAATCCAGCTGTAGTCTGCCCTGGAGTGTTACACTGACCGTCTGCTGATTAGTTTACAGCATAAACTTAGCTGGAGGAGGTAAATATAGTAACACATATCAGATCCCATGTCCACCCTTACAGCCAGAGCGCTGTAACTAAACAGCTGAAACATTAAAGTCTTGGGATCACATGAATGTACAGGTTTTTTTCCCCCTGCAGATCTACTGTGAACTTTATTGACACTATTCCAACACAGATGTGTTAATGTTGGGTCTGAATCACAGCCATATGTGCAGACAAGCTGTTTAACCACATTGAGTTCATTGATATAACCCACGTGGGCATACAGCTCTGGTTTCAGTCACAGACCTCTGCATCTCCTGCCCTCTTCAACAACAACAACAACAACAACAACTTCATTTTTAATCTACAGAGAGTCCACAGGCGAGTAGAAGGAACCAAAACAACGACCCAACACTAAACCACGAGGTAAAGCATGTTTTCTGTGTTCAAATGTCCTATTCGTCCCTCCATTTTTACTAATGAATTTCAGTACAGTATTTAGAAATTATCTACAGTTTGTCCAAAGGTTAGGATAGGTTATGGTCATATAATGAGGAAGGTCAACGGTGACTGCTAGTCTGATACAAACTGAACTCTTGTGTCACATTTCTGCCATCTTGACCTCAATAAGATCACTTATGAATGGCGTCCTTCCAGCGTCCACATACTTCAGTGTGCATTTGATCTGGATCTGTTTTTCCTGGTTTGGGAAATCTTAATCCGACACTATACACTGATATTGTGGCAAGCAAACTGTAGTCATGTACTGCAGCACGTCTCTGATAAAATAGACAGAGTGGATGATGAAGTACAGAATATATACTGTGTTCAGAGACAAGATTAAAAGACGTTTTGTGTGTGTCAGTGGAGATAGAGAAGATAGATGTGGCAAAGGTCCGCAGCAAACAGGTTTGGGCACTGATCTCGCTTTGCTGAGATTTTCAAGGTCTAAAGTCAAGTAGAAATTTTCCTCCAACTGTGTGTCAACAGTTTGTGTTTGGTCCTTCATTGTTTTAACGTGACAAAGATGCTTAAAGTCTTCACAGTTTGGGGTGTAAGAGCTCGGACAAGCCCTCAGCTCAACTAAAACCTTTCATCAACTTGAATGGTGAACCTGATCACCTTGCATATCAGTGCCAGACCTCACTAATGCTCTTGTAAAGTCATTCAAAGTCATTCAGGGCGTCCCAGATTTGATTCTTCTCAAAGTTCCTGCAGTCTGGTTTCAACATCTCGTGGAAAACCTTTCCAGAAGAACAGAGATGTTTTATCAGCAGATAAACTCTGATGGTTTTCCTACAAAGTTTCAATATTCAGGTTCACATACACATTATGGGCATGTGGTGTACATGATGTACTGCAAAAACCACCATTCCAGTGAAACATACGTTCAAAAAATGTCCCCTTTTTGAATAGGAGTCTTTAGTATCATGGAGTTTGAACGATTTAGGACAGAGGATGATGAAGAAGAAGATGAAGCTATTCAGTACATGATCGAACAGAGCCTGCTGGAGAGCAACAAACCGAAGGAAACCCACCGAGACTCCACGACACGAGGCAGCAGAAGGTCAGTCTGGAAACCCAGATTACACACATTACACACCCACAATGTGATCCAACACAACTGTGCCATAAATTCAACTTTTGCAAAGCTCATAGTGTTTCAGTTTTGTTGAAGGTGTTCTCATGTCTGTAAATGAGGCCAAAATATTAGTCTTCTCAATATACACTGTAAAAAAGAAGCTGCAGAAAGTACAGAGTTTATAGTTCAGTGTTCAGCCAAGTTATTGAGACTCTGTAAGGCTTTAATCTAACAGAGACTGGACCACTTTTCCTGTTCAGTTTCACAGAATTTGTGTTCGACATGTTTCTTCTCACAGCTCTGGGCCTGAGTCTGTAGACAGCAGCACGATCTTCACTGCTATAAGACAAGGTGAGTGAGGGGGATGCAAATCTTGCAGATTGGTCTCCACGCTGAATGTCTCACTGAAAGTTCAGCTAAAATGAATCTTGATCTCATCTTTCTCTGCTTCTCCTGGAGTATCAACCAATCAACTGAAGTGGGTTTGGTTTGGGCCAGAGCAGTGCAGATGAGTTATAAAATGGTAAACTGAGAGTAATTGGGTACTTTGGCTGGTTTGAGCTAAGAAGCAGCTTCTTTCATATAGCAGCAATCAGGGGTAGTTTTGTGGGTGTTGACTGATTTGGAGTATAACACACATGCACCTCCCTCCAGGTAATGAGAAGCTCTTGAAGGATCTGTGTGTCCGACAGAAAGACAAGTTTTCAGAGACAGACAGCAGAGGTTGGACTCCCATCCATGAAGCAGCAGCTCAGACCAACCAAACCGTCCTGGAGCTCACATTCAAAGGTTTGTATTCGCTTTCTGTACAGCTTCACAATAATGTACAACAGCAGGCGTGATGATATCAAAACAAACAGTGATTTTCTTCTCTAGGTTCAGGACCAGGCTCTGTGGAATGTCGTACTCTTCGTGGTCAGACGCCTCTCTTTCTGGCAGTAGAACGAGGTCTGATAGATAATGTCTCCTTCCTCCTCAAACATGGAGCTCAGCCGGACAGCCAGGACCAAGATGAGGACTCACCGCTGTTCATAGGTAAGCTGACCAACATTTTGCTGACCAACATTTCACTGCCTCAAAGCCTGCCATTACTTAAGTGAATGTACGTAGTTACAATCAACCACTGACAAATACCATATCTCTACTTCCCTCTGCAGCGATCCGTTCAGACTACATTGACCTAGTGAAGCTGCTGCTCCTGCGGGGCTCCAGGGTGAACCATGAATGCTGCCACGGCCGCCGTCCCCTCCACGAGGCCTCACGGCTGGGTAAAGCAGCGCTGGTGAACCTGCTGCTGGAGGCCGGAGCACAGCCAGACCCTCGCAGCCACTATGGCCTCACACCGCTGGCACTGGCTGCTCAGGGAGGACACCTGGAGGTGGTGGAGACTCTACTGAAGAGAGGTCAGGGAGGTCTCTACAGTATTACCTTGATTAGCCAGGCTAATATTACTTACCAGTCCAACAGCAAGAAGCCCAGATCAGCATCTGTCTTTCAGTCTTCTATTTCACCAAGCTCTCTCCAATAAGATTATGTTAGCCTCTTGTCTGGCGACTTTCTCTTCTTAGCTACTTCCGTCAACATCCTCTTCGGTCTCTTCTCCTCTGTAATTATGTCCATAGAGACTACTGTGCTCTGGTTCTAGCACAATATCAGCTTCAATTTTTGTCCACCCCCCCAACGTATTTTCCCAACTTGCAGTCTGTTTTGGTACAAAATGCTCTCTTGTTGTTGTCCTGCAGGGGCGGACGTCCTGTCCCAGGCGCAGGATGAGGCCTCCGTCTTGTATGAGGCTTCCTCGTCTGGAGATCCATCTGTCATTAGCCTTTTGCTGGAGTACGGCGCTGATGCCAATGTCGCCAAACACACAGGACACATGCCGATCCACCGTGTGGCACACAGAGGACACCTGCAGTAAATACCATATTCTGTCCCATGAAGCAAAAACATTGTTGTTGTCAATTGTTTAGATTTTAATATATGTATATATATATATCACTGTGTGTGTGTGTGTGTGTGTGTGTGTGTGTGTGTGTTCATCAGAGCTCTGAAGCTGCTGATTCCAGTCACTTCTAAAGAAGAGGTAAATGACAGTGGGATGAGTCCTCTACACTCTGCTGCTGCAGGAGGACACACACACTGTCTCAAGGTGTGTGTGGAAAGTGGACATTTACTCAAGTCCAGGACTTAAGTAGAGCTTAGCTTGAGTATTTTTATATTCAATTATGTGAAATTCTAGGTAATAAATACTTACTTTTGGTACTCTAAGTATATATTGATTTGGTGAAACTGGATCAGATTTTATACAGAATATATTTGCTGGTTTGTCCTCAGGCTGCTCAGTTTCAACTCTTCTTTCTGAACGATTTGCTAAAGTAACTAACTGCTAACCAAGTCTGCCATTAGCAAGCAACAGAACCGGGCTCAGCAGCGGGATCAGGCCTCGTACATGCAGAGACTCTGAGATAAACAGGGAATAATAGACTGTCTGTAAAATGGTACTGAAAAACCCAAAGTGACGAATTAAAAGCCTAAAAAAAAGCCTCGAGCAGAACCCGGCTCATGGTAGGCTGACATCTGCCGCGACCGGTTGATATCAGAATATGGTTGCAACTCATTGTGTATAACTTGTTTCTGATTGTCTGACATTTGTCTGTTAAACACACAACAGTTGAACAACATCTGAATGTCGGTCCTCCTCAACTCCCATCAGGCTTTGCTGGATGCAGGTTACGACCCCAACTACATGCTCCAACCCTGGATTCGCCGTAACTACGACGACGAGAGGAAGTCTGCGCTTTTCTTTGCTGTCTGCAATAATGATGTGCCGTGTGCACGCATGCTGCTGGAGTCTGGCGCCATGAGCAACCAAGACCCAATCAAATGTCTGCAGGTACCTGTGTGTGTGTGTGTGTGTGTGTGTGTGTGTGTGTGTGTGTGTGTGTGTGAGTGTGTGTGTGTGTCCCTTTAAAGGAGGATGTAAAAGGAAATCTACTTCCCTCTAAACATGATATCAAACCTTTCCTTAGATAAAAGCTGGAGTCGGTTAGTTTAGCTTAGCATAAACACTGGATGTAGAGAGGAATTGTTAGCCTGGCTCTGTCGACAGTTGACATCTCCAAAGCTCACTAATTGTATCTCGTTTATTTGATCTGTTCACAAACTGATCTGTCTGTGGTGTTATGCGGTGGAACTTTTTTTGGCACAGAAAGGCAGATGGGTTGTTGATCTCTGAGCTCTTATCCAGTGTCTGTGTCTTTAAGGTTGCTCTGCGTATTGGCAACTATGAGCTGATCAACCTGTTGCTGAGGCACGGAGCAAACGTGAACTACTACTGCAAAATAAACACAACACACTTCCCCTCTGCCCTGCAGTACGCTCTCAAAGACGAGGTAAACCCCTCCTTCTTCTTCTTCTCTTCTTATTAAAACATATATTTAAATGAACAGATGTTACGTGTGTGTGTGTGTGTTAGGTGGTTCTCAGGATGCTGTGCAACTATGGTTACGATGTGGCACGCTGCTTTGATTGTCCCTATGGCAACAACCTCCATATTCCTGAAGGTTACGAGGGGTGGAGCGACGCTGTGATCAAAGACACTTTGGTAATGGACCACACCAGTTTCCACTCATGACTGTATCAGGGTCAGGTGGAGCCAATCTCAGCTGACATTTGGCAAGAGGCCGGGTACACCCTGGCCAAGGTAGTATGAACGTATCTTGTGTTGAACCTCTTGTCTGTGTGTCTGTCAGTGCAGTTCTGCGAGGTGATCACCGTCTACTGGCTGAAGGACCTCTCAGGTCATGTAGTTCGAGTCATGCTGGACTACATGGATCATGTGACCTTGTGTTCCAAACTAAAGGCGGCTTTGATGGAGCAGCCGCAGTGGCCCGACATCTGCAGGCTGCAAGGTAAGTGACAACTTCACAATCCCCACAACAGAAACAACAGTGACCTTCAGTCAGTCGTCTCTCCTCTCCAGAAAATGTTTGCTGTCTGCAGCATCTCTGTCGTCTGCGGATCCGTCGTTGTCTCGGTCGCCTTCGTCTCCGATCTCCCACCTTCATGAGCTTCCTGGAGCTGCCACAGCGACTGAAGGACTACATCTTGTACCGGGAGTATGACCTGTACGGGCAACAGAGTAGTGCGCTGAGTTGACACAGGAGGTACAAAATTCAAACATAATAGTTGAATATGAACATTTAAAGATTTAAAGTCACACTTTAAAGGCAGAATGAGTAAGACAAAATTCAAAGTTGTGTTGCGTCCCTGACTCAGTGCTGCTCATTGCGGTGTTACAATGCTCCACCCAATGGTGGATGCCCAAAAACCTCCTGAACACAGCAAAATAAATACGGGCAGAAGGCTTCAGAGTATCTGCAGATACAGACGCCATCACACGGGTCATAAATGATGATTAAAATGACTTATTTTTGTTTTTTCTGTCAATGGATTCATCTATTTAACTGAGCCAACAGATGTTATTTTTATTGTTATTTATTAAAAACTAGAACAAAAAAAGCGCATGTCATTGCCTGCTTCTATATCTCAATTTTAAAAAAGGACGAGGATTAAATTCACTGTGAATCAGGACAGCAAATGAAAATAAAACAACATACAACTGTCTCATATTTGCTTTGGATATTTTGTATTTCATCATCAAATTTGAACACATGAATGTGTATTACAGTTTGTACACATTTTATTTCATTGTGTGACTCTACTGAATAAAAATAAATATTTATTACCTTGCTTGTTATTGTTTGATATTGATATTAAATATTCCAGTCCAGAGATTCATTCATCGTCAAGGGAGCTCTACGATCGGATGTTGATGCTCACGGTTCGCATATCCAGGTGTGTTAGTGCGCATGGCATGATGCACGATGGGTAACCTGCACATTTGTGAAGGCACCATTAATGCTGATCGATATGTACAGGTTCTGGAGTAACATTTGCTGCCAAGAAGACAACATCTTTTCCAGGGATGTCCTTGCTTATTTCATTAAGACAATCCAGTCCAGACTTGCCACTGATTGAAAATGTTTGGCACATTATGAAATATAAAATAGACCAAAGGAGACCCCGAACTGTTGAGCAGTTGAAATGCTACATCAAAAAAGAATGAGAAATCTTTTCACTTTTAATAATACGGCAAATTCTCCGCAGTACACAGAAAAAAAGAGGTGATGAACGAAGTGTTAAATATGACCCTGTCCCATGTGTTGCTGGTATCAAATTTAAAATGCACATATAATTTTCCAAAAAGAATAACATTTCTCAGTTAACACAGCATCTATAAATTGTTTTGATGTTTTGGCCTTTTCAAGCTTTATTTGACAGAGACAGCTGTAGAGTGACAGGAATGTGGGGAGAGAGAGATCGGATTCGAACTCTGGGCTTCCGCAGCGAGGACTGAGCCTTTGCACATGGGGCGGCTGCTCTACCAAGTGAGATAAATGCCGCCCCTAAATTGTTAAATATGTATTAAAAAGCATTCACCACTTCTAAAATTCCCTTCGCCTGCAGCATTAACCTGCTCTAAACAACAAGTTTTAAAAGTTTCCTTTCTCCTGGACTTCCTGGACTGTTTTACTGCTTAAATTTACAAGAAACAAAAAGATTTTCATTAAATAAATAGATGGTATGTAATGATGACACACTGAAGTCATAGATTGTATTTTGACCCCTGCAGAAAAATCAAATTGAAATTTCAAACTGTTCATGAAAAAAAGAACTTTAAAGATGGAACAGAATAAAAAAGATAAAGTGACTCATGATCTTTCTACATGTCACACACTGATCAGATCTCTCCGCTGAGTCAACAACAGATGTGGACACACAGCTGGAGGTCTCCGGAGGTCTCAGAGGACAGAGTTCAATAACCGGACAAGATGTGGAAAATCACAGCTCAGCCTCATTTCAGCTGGAGCTCTGCCAGGTTTTGGATGGGAGGCTTGAACATCTTCATCCCCACTGGAGTCCTGATTGTCTGATGGAAACAACATCTCTGGCTGTAATCCAGCTGCTGAAGTTGTTTATTATGAAACATCAAGACTGAGATCAACATTTTAACTTTGTGTAGGAGAAGTGCACGCATGCATGTGACTGACTGCTGGTGATGTGTAATCAGCCTGTTATTCCATGATTAGCACAAATGATATTTTGTACAGTGAAACAGACAATATTAAATCTAGACACCTTGTCTTGCAGAGTTGCAAAGGTCAAGCTAGAGAAACACCATTTGCGGTTACAGAAAATGGATGGATGTCGATGTGGCCGAGGAAATTTGTGTTGAGGTTTTCTGATAAACTGACCACATAGTTCTCCTGAAATCTGAATGATGTAACTAATATTTTGTTTATATGATCACTAAAAATAAGTTAAGCTAATGTTATGTTGCTATCTGACTAAAGTCCAACAATAGATCTTCAAAAAAGGTTAAGACCTAACCTAACCTATAGATTAGCTTATTAGCTTTACATAGTTAACATTAGCTTTTATTAGCATGCCGAGCAGCTTGCTAAAGTCAAGCCTTCACAGGCTTCTCATTGTTGTAATGAAAACCTCTTTTGTCACAAGAGTGTTGAGTTCAATTTCAACATTTCAACATTTAATCTGCAGTAATAACAACACAAGCCCAAAAGCTTCTGGAAAGATTTAATCTCACTTAACTTTCACTGTTCTAACAAACAGTCAGGATGATGTCAGATGCAGAAAATGCTGCTAAATAAATGATCAATCATTGAGGCTAATATCGATGATGAAATACCATGATCTGAGAGAGACCATTGCTGCTTTTGACTCCAATGACTGTAACAAGAATGTTTTGACGCTGTGTGGTGAAAAACTGACCCAAACAGGAGGACGTTAGTGCATGCAGTTCTTTACCAATTCCTTAAATGTGAAGTGAAACAAACCAAAGACTAAAGATGGCGTCTACCTCTGATCTAACTCTCTCACACAGTCACACACATTCACACACACACACACACACGTTCAACAGAGCTTCCCACCTGAGCAACAACTCTACAGCAGGCACAAGTGTTGGGTTCAGTAAGCTGACTCGAGTCTGGATTAGCTGCGATGGTTTTCTTTGCGAAACGGCGATCTGATTTTGTCCGTTGATATCCAACAAACATTAGACGGCGGCCGAGTCAGCAGCAAATAAAACAGACTTGAGTTAGCTCAAATAATACTACGTATTCTCCTGACATTTCACACATTGTGTCTCTGATGCACTTAATTTTCCTTTACATTTTATACATTTGAGGGGGGGGAGGAGAGGACACATGTAAAAGACAAAACATTTACCCACACATGTGGGTAAATGTACAATAAAAAAATAAATTATCACCTTGATAAACCAAAAATAAAATATTCATATTTGCTCTCTCTTATTTCAGCTCCTGGGGGTTGAGTTCCTGTCGCTGTCCAGTAGGGGGCGACACTGCGTCACAGCCGGCCTCTGGAACTTGTTGAAGGAAGCATAAAACGGACAAATGTGATTGGCTAACGTTGTCTCATCAGGACCAATCAGATGAGAAAAACGGTGACATCTTTAAATAGATTCTGCTTCTGTAGTTACAGGATGACTAATTAAGTTTTTTCTCTTTTTTTCTGCATGTGACACGTTTGAGGCAGGGCTGGGCAATAATTCAATTCAATTGTTTAAAAACATCCAGTGGAAGTGATCGTGGTCGTTAAAGTCGTCATTCTGTTGTCCAGATGAAAGATTTCAAGCAGGATTTCAATTTGGAAAACCTGCCGAGGATAACAGTGGGCATTTTAACACATATATACGTACGTATAGAATATATGTACGAATACATTTCTTTTTTAACATTCTTGGTTTTTGACCGTATCACCCAGCCCTAACGTAAAGAATAAGGCTGGTATTATTTTGTATTTTTGTACTGTCAACAAATCCCATGAATACAGTTGAACCAACATCTCAGCTGGACGTCTCAGCTCCAAACCCATCGGCTCCTACAAATATATTGCATCCAATGAGTGGCTGTTTTTGAAGCTTTTGATCTGGTTTCTATTTTTCTGAGCACTTTAAGGACTCATCGTCCATGATAGCTTTAAAAACTGGATTAAAAAGTTCAACCTCTCAGCAGAAAACACCAATTCATAGCTGCTCTGAGAGGAGGTGGGGGGGGGGGGGGTTAAGGCTCTGACCATGTACCACAACATCCACAAATATAATTTTACTTTCAGGCTCAGTTATTTCCCCAAACAGCTCAATAATGAACTCATCAGCAAATGTTAGTCAAACGGGGAGAAATAGTGCATTTATTGTGGACTGTTTTCAGTGGTGGATTAATCCTTCTTTGATGCTCTAGTGAGTATTTAGGGCGGTGTATGTGGGACCGAGTCAAAATAAACTACAGTGTTTGTGTGTTCAACATATTGGGAACATGTCAGCCAGTGCAACAGTGTGTTTTTAATAATGGCACAGAGGAATACGATATAATCAGGCACAGTACCTGTTAATTGGATCAGCCTGTTGTTGGTTTTCATGGGATTTGTTGACATGAAGAATCACCAGATCAGATCTGGGAAAGTGACACTGATACTGTTGATGTTACACGGGATGATTTAACAGGACACTGACTAATGTTTTCTTTCTTTTTTTTCTTCTTCTTTTTTTTTTTTTTACTTACGCCCGATAAACGGACACACAGCGTTTTAGGAATTTTCTATATTCTCTCCTTAAAGCCTACTTCTATGATGCACTTCATCGCCATTCTCCCTACGGGGCGACACTGCCCTCTGCATTGCTGAAGAAAAGAGTTGCCGGTCTGCCATCGCCATCTATTGCTTTAACAGATGCTCGGATGTGTTTCTGAGTGGTGCGTCAAGGTAACGCTAAAAGAGTGTCCAGGTCACCTGTCCAGGTTTGGTTTCTGTAGAGAAAGAGGAGTGAAGGGGATTGGAGGTGTGGGGTGGTGGAGGAGGGGGGAGTCAGGGAGTGAGAGTGGGTGGGGTGGGGGTAGAAGTAAGTGTTGGCCAACTTCAGTGGGTGGCCCCTGGGATGCAGCTGATTGGTCGTTCAGAGAGGATGATCTGTCCTGCTGTGTTGTCAAACAGCTCCACAGACGACTGTTCCCAGGACGTGTGTGGTGTGCATGTGTGTGTGATCTTGTTCATCTATCCTGGTGAGGACCAATGACCTGACATGGGGAGTGAGGACATTTCTGCATGGTCCTCACATCTTTCAAAGTTTGACTTGGTGTTATTGTTAAAGTGTGTTTTGCTTCTTGTTACGTGGATATTTGAGCTTCACTGTGCAGAATGAAGCATGTTTGACACTTCACGTGTGTTCCTTAAATATAATATCAGGTAGATTACATCTAACCTGTGTCCCTTGTTTTCAAATTGGACCAGGACCAAGCTGTGATGCTCGTATGTTAACTCAGATTAAAGCTGAGCACCATGAAACTTTCCCTTTTCAGCAGATGAAAGTCAAAAACATCCATTTCAAAGACACAAAACACATTTGATTGAGGGTTGCGGTTTGGTTTTTAGTTCACGAGAGGGGCTACTGAATGCGTTACGTCAATGAGGGTCCTCACAAGTATAGAAGTACAAACGTGTGTGTGTGTGTGTGTTGCGCAGAGCCTCAGACAGACAGAGGTTCTCCATATCAACTCCAAGTTGCAGCCATTTCGACTCCACTGTCCCACCGCCTGGCTGTTGCCATAGTAACTAATACAACTGTAGAGTGCCCATGTTGCCATGGAGACATCCCGACGAACCCTGTTCCATATTTACAGCCAAACAACGTTTTCAGTTCTTGAGAACACCACGACACGCCCCGCACCGACTCACATCAGGCTGTGTGTTTATTTCGTGTGTATTTCTGTGTGTGTGTTTGTTTGTGTGTTTATGTGTGCGTATGTGTTCAGAGCTACGGCAAGGTTGTCATCCCGCAAGCTCTCCAGGATCTGGACCAGGCTCTCCAGTCCAAACACGTAGCCTCGGTCCGGCCCGTCGTGCACCGCTGTGTCGCCACGGAAACCCTTGAAGGTGGAGTGGGCGAAGTCGATCATACGTACATCCACCAGAGGGGGCTGCTGGGACTGCGGGCGAGGAGGAGTGGGGAAGGAATTTAGGCTGGGAGCAGGGGAGGAGGAAGAGGAGTCTGGATGGGGGTGAGACGAGGAGAGAGGGGGCAGGAAGGAGTGGCAGTCTGAGTTGTTGGGTGGGGCCATTGGGGAAGGGACGGGCGGAGACATCAGTCCAGGTCCCTGAGAGGGCAGTGACCCCGGGTTTGGGTTCTGGCTCATGTCCGTTTCACAGGGAGCGTCTGGGGCAGGAGGTGCGTGGGGTCCGGCGCAATAATCGGACACTGCAGGGGCCACAGGAAGCTTCTGTTGCAAGGGTACATGCTGCCCAGTGCTGAGGACTGAAGGGCCCTCAGGTTCCTACAGTGAGGACAAAAAAACTAAACGTCAGATTCATCTTTTAAACCTGCAGATAAATGCAGTTTTTCTTCTTTAAGCCTGACATTTTTTGATTTTGTGCGATAATTGTGACACTTCTGGTGCAGTCACTTTCACAGGCTTGTCTAGTGTCATCTGTTGACAGTCAAAGTAACATCATGCCAGCAACATATATATATATATATATATACTGAGAGACTAAATCACTAGGGTGGACCTGAGGTAAAAACTGCTGATGGGCCCTGATTTAGTTTGATTAGAATTTGATTAAAAGCAACTTAAATTCATTAATTTATCCCCAGGCCTGGTTGGTAATCCAGGCTTGGCTGCAGGTACAGAGTGAGCTTCAAGTCAAGTCCCTTTTATTGTTATCATTAAAATTAAGAGCAGTGAATATAAAACACAAGAAAGTGAAATCTCCTGACAGACACACAAATCTTAAACCTGAAGAGTGTTTCACGTCCTGCCTCACCTGTCCCTCATAAATGATGAGCAGTGAAGACGAGTAGAAGCGATAGGATGCCTGCCTCTCCAGCACGGCCTTCAGGCTGCGAAGCTTATTCAGGATTGGTTCAAAGAGGTCCTGCCTCAGACCATTTCCGTTGTGCATGTACTGGTAGAGGGCCTGGCGGAAGCCTTCAATTGACAGGCCACGGCCGTAGTACTTGTTCAAGCAGAGGTAGTGACCCGTGTTCAGCTGGTACACCTGCAGAGACACACACACCTCACTTTTACACACCAAGTCTTACATTATATTTTGTTCTCTATGAGTGTTCGGGTCTGCGATTGATTCTATGGTGTTGACTTGAGCAGTAGCGGTGGTTGTTGTACCTGCATGCCACACACTCTGACTCCCAGCGTGGCCGACGTGCTCTGTTCACATTTCTTCATCTGCCTGGCCGCCTTCTCCTCGGAGGCGTCGTCTCCGTGCTGCCTGGTGCCCATCTTCAGGTCCAGGATGCAGGGGTAAGAGAAGTGGTGAACCACATTCTCCAACAACAGGAACTCTGGTTGAAAGGCTGCAGTTAAAGAGCAACTTTCTGTTTGACAACCGCACCTTCCCCGATCGAACAGTTTATAATATTCTGCACTTGAATCACATTTAATTATGTACATTTTGCATTGCTTATGCTGACTAAAGTTGCTTTTAGAAACAAATATTGTAAATAAAAAGCTTAGTGGATTTGTCTGAATCCTTTCAGTCATTTGAGCTGCTCTAACACTTCTGACATAATTTAAACGAAATTAGTGCTAAATTGATCCAAACATGAAGTAGCTGATCAGAGTGCGTCTGTGACATGAACCTGTTTCTTCATCTGTATGCAGATGAAGTACATAAAAACATCACCCCTCTTTGGGGGTTCATGGTGTGCTCCATTCATGGAAACATGAACATATTTCCATATTTTAATCTCTACAGTTTACTCACTGAGGAAACACTGTCTTCTACTGTAAATATTTCTAAGTGAGCGCACACAGTCGCTGTAAATACCCTCTTTCCTTCCCTTTATCATGTATTCTCACATTGTATGGAACTATGCAAACATGGTTATCAGCGAGATAACCACTCTGTGTTAAGTAGCAGCTGCGTATATTTGACTCATGTCTGATACCGTCTCTTTACAATTAAAAGGGAAGTACTTGTTTGATGACTGGACGCTGA
Organism: Nibea albiflora; assembly: GCA_014281875.1. Classification (NCBI taxonomy): domain Eukaryota; kingdom Metazoa; phylum Chordata; class Actinopteri; family Sciaenidae; genus Nibea; species Nibea albiflora. The sequence continues at coordinate 11,813,973 of CM024790.1, read as the reverse complement.
TAATTTCAATACTCTCAATGTTATCTGCATGGAGAATAGTGTCTGAGAATGGTGTCTGCCCTGTTGAATCTGTTGAGCCCCGTTGGATCTCACTGAGGACAGAGTGTATGTCGCTGTGTTTTCCAGGCAGCTGCAGTCTGTCCTCTTTGAAGCCGAAGATCAAAACACAACCTGTGACCTGATAACCTCTGACATCTCCCGGCCTCCCCTTTATTCCTCTCAGTCTCACTGACATTCACTGCCTGCTTATTACGCTACTCCACTACTCGACTAGTCAAACAGTTGAGTACTAAAACCACTACTCAGAGCTGTGGGCTATAGATTTGCAATAGTTACTCTGTAAAACATCAGTGCTTGTATAAACATATGTACTTTAGCATACAGCTACGTTCATTCAGGTGCGGTGACACTACAGTCTCTGGTTGTGCAGAATTTTGGCAGATGTGATTTGCTGAGGAAGGATACTGAAGAGTTTGCGGTCCTTGGATTCAGACCTCATGCGGCTGAGCTGCTGTTTGTGGCAGCGGAGGCTCCAGGGGTTGTAACTGATCCTCTCTGAACTCAAACCACTGTTCCAGTCCAACATCTGGAAGGGAACTTCCGAGTGGATCTTTGGATCGAGCCTGGGACTCTTCAGCTCTGCAACACTGCGGTAAAAGAGGAAAGAGGATAATTAATATATTTATAACTGAGGACTGATGTCTTACTCCTAAATTCATCAGATACAGATAGAGCGGACAGGAAGTCAGACAAACGGCAGAGAGAATACGGTTAATTTTCAAAATAAAACAACCTGCGCTGACTCCCGTAGCCTACTTACTTATGTCAGAAACACATAAACCAAGGAAAAAATGACAAACTCTGAGTAAGTTAACAAAGTCTGACAGACAAAACACTCTTGAAGGGTATGCAGCTACGTGAAGAACGGTCACAGAGCCATGCCCGTTGGACTTTAGGAGTCACAAGCTGGGCAAAGGGGATTTTTATTGGTAATTGAAGACTCAGCCCTGATTCACGTAACTCAGATACCTCATGATGCTTACAATTCAAAATAACAATAAAGGCATTGTAGACAAACTACACAAGGGCTTCAACTCAATGAAGAAAGAAATTATATAAGGCAGCGATGGGAAAATGAAGCTAGAGGAAATGTGGCTTCATGTATTGAAACCCAGACTACTTCCACTAACTCACCGCTTTGGAGGGATTTCTACTGGAAAAATCTGATATGTTTTGTTACTGCCATCAAACCAGAGATCTAAAATTAGCGGGTCTTAGCATTCCTGCAGGAGGGAAAATATATAATCTTCACTATAATAATCACTGATGTTGCAGATACAAGCAGCTGCACCCTGGATGCTAGATCCAAATGAAATGTCTTCAAATGTCTAAAACAGTCACACAATAACTTCCTTTAATACGATCTTACTTATCAGAGGAGTCAGTGTCGTGCGCCTCCCTTCTCTCGGGCCGGTCCTCTTTGTGGTCAGAGGAGGAAGAGGAGCGATGGAGGCTCCGCCGGGAGTGTTTCCTCCTCGGCTGCTCCCTCTCTGGGAGGTCACGTTCCTCGTGCTCCGCGATCCCTCCGTCCATGTTGCTCTCCACGTAGGGGTAGGCCACCAGGTTGATGTAACCGTCAGAGTCGTCCTCGAAACAGACCAGCACCACACCTGACAGGATGGAGCAAAATACAGACGGGATGTTTTAGAAATAACCGACATATTTATGACAGAAACAGAGAAATGTGTAAGTGTAAGACAGTGCTCTGCACCAAATGAGGGAATATCTTCTGGAAGTCTCTAGAACCAAAGCTCTTCTGGAGGCTCATGGTGGAACAACACCTTACACAACACTTAATGTTGGATTTTGATGTAATTTGTCATCCATCTGTATATCAAGATGTAGGAAATGTACTGGTAATTCAATTGAGAGATTGTTTATAGATTCAACTCCCAGATAGGTTTAATTTAAACATTAAGATGTTATTTTTGGCTCTACAAAGCGAGGAGCATCTCTTCCCTGCGAAGTGAGACACTGAACATCCTCCCTGTTTGTTCAAATTGAATTTTGCTCTCAGTTTGCTCACTGGTGGGAAATCAACTCCAAAGATCAAGACCAAGCTGGGAAACGCCACCTCACCACCTCCACCACACAAGAAGAAATTTTATCTGCCAACGTTGGAACAGTTTCTGGATGAAACAACCTTGACAGATTCAAAAAGTCGTCTGAGCAGCTGTCTGTCTGCTGTTATTTAATCAGCAGGACAATGGTAGTGGGCAGAGATCCAGTGCTAAATATAGACTCCTTATGGGCCACTGTTGTCATGGCACTGGAACCCACAACACCAGCAGGATAAACTGGTGGGAATACAGACATACTAGTAACTGCAGGCCAGTGTACTGGGAATATATCCACCATGGGTCATGTAAAGTAGCTCAGTATGCTGGAGGCTCTAAGCAGCAGGACGTATGTAAGGTCCACAGCAAGTTTTATTTTCATTAATTGATATAAAATCAGCAACATGAAATACAAGTTAACGTGTTCACATCTGTTATGTGAATATTAAGACTTTCTGTCTCTTCAATGGAAATTTTAGTTGATTTTGATTTCCCAAATTTAAAATATGGATACAAACAGGTGGCAACCCCCGTGGCTGCAGAAGTGCTAAAAACTGTAGATATTTGAAGATGACCCTGGTTGCTGGATGAGTCAGTAGCTAGTTGTTTTTTTTTGTATCAGCTCAGCTGGCTTGGAAGCTGCACTGAGAAAAAAAAAGGAACCGTCCCAAAAGAATGTGTACCATTCTGTGGAAATTAGGTTTATGTACACCTCGAAAGACTTTACAAGAGGTCTAATCAAGCACGATAAATGAAAACATTTCTATTTTACAGTGCGTCCAAAAACAGCACACTCAAAAAGCACGTTACTGTGTAGGGGCGTGCTATATCATGTTGTTTACGGTAATACCTGTATCATTTTCAATGAGGTGAAAAAAAAATGTTTGGACGTGTTGCTGTAATGATGTCAAACCGCTAACGCGCAAAGCAACGAGTGTGGCGGAAAGTGAAAGTTTCAAAAGTGGGAGCGACTTCAGTAGTGGCCGTGTGGTTGTGGACTGGTTATAAATATCAGATGTACAAGAAACCATGACAATATCAGAGTGCAGGAAGGAGGCTACACAACAAACTTAGCACCTCAACCATCTGCACCCTGTTGAGCGAGGTCCGATTGAGGGAGAGCTCTAGTTTTAGTAGAAATAAAGTCAATGCAGAAGTACCACAAAAATGAACAGAGGCTTAAAGTTATGAATAATTAACTGTGTGGCTGCTTTGACTGACAGGTGGGTGCTGTTACAGATGGCTTGTTTGCGCAGTGAGGCATCATTCAGCCAGTGTCAGGATCCACCAATGTTCCACGTCTTTGCCCATTTTTTTTTAAATAAGTAAGGTCAACAATAATGACCTCGAATATCATCATTATTTTAGCGCCATACTGCACACCCCTACTGCATTGTTTCCTGTGTGACCTCACTAACGTAACCTGCTTAGTGTCAGCATGTTGTATTCAACTGTGACACGGCTCGTGTTTCGCAGCACTTTCCTGCCAAGCCTTCTTCAAGGCAGACAAACGAATGTATCACAGTAATGACTGTATTCCACTAAAGTGTTTCAGTGTCAGGGCTGTTTGGATGTCACGACAGTGGGCCAGTAAACCAAACGGAGCAGAGCCACCGTTAATGTTATTATTTCCAGCTTCTCCATCCACCATCAAACCTCTCTTCATCCCCCAACCTCACTTCATTGCTGCCTGCCCACGCCTCCGTCTTTCGTCAGTGTCTCATCTCTTACATACTTTACTAAAATGATAAATAGGTCACATACGCGCAGGAGGAGAGGAAGAGGTGTGTGTTCGCTGGCTGTCAAAGCGTGTTTGGGTCTGTTACTACAGCAAAAGCAAGTGGAAGCAGCTACAGTATGTGCCGGATGATGAAGAGCAGAGCAGCTAAACCACTTCACTGCCAGTAAACATCCGTACTTCCGTCTTTCTCTTCAGCCTGTCTGCCTCTCAGTCTGCCACCAAATCCGGGGAGTAAAGAATATTTAGGGCAGCGTTTGAATCATGGGTAGCTGGAGGGAGGCTGATGGCTGAGCTCCCCTAAAAGAGACCTGGGCTCCTCTGAGGGGAACAAAACCGTCTCTGAGATTAATAACCCACTATTACATTGTAATACAGAAAAGGTATCTCTGCACACCTGAATGTGAGACAGATCCATTGCAGGGTAGTAAAAGCTTTTAATAAAGCATTTCAGTCAGAAGAATTCAGTCCAGCATTAAGCGATCTGTTGTGGGCAGTCACTTCTATTCAAAACATTTCTAAACCTACAATGAATATTAAATCCAACAGAAATAGGATCCAATGTCCCTTAAGTGCAGTGATTTTAAATGTGTTTAGAGCTGGTCTTTATCGTCTGTCGATACCATAACTGATGTAGGTACACATTGTGTTTTTATGTATTATGACTGTGGGCTGCTTTCATATTGTACTTTGTGACTCTGGTGTCACATTTGATGGATTTATAAACAAATTCAGCTGTATTTTGTGATGTCGTTGTATAGGAATGGGCCACAACAAAGCAGCTGTTGACACTAAAAGGATACGCTAATGAGAAATGTGCCTATTCTCAAGCATTAGATGACTTATCACAATGTCCCATTTCACATATGATTGTACCTGTATTTAAACGTTTTTGTGAATAAACTCAACTGAATGTGCGTTCACAGTCAGAGCCAGAGTGGCTACAAGTAAGTTTAGTTTATCTGACCAACAACTATTCAAGCTACGACAGACTAAATTTAAATGAAGAAGACGTGTAGTCCTGAGTCAGTTGCAACATCTCAATGATCAAGACTGATATTTAACATCTTCTCTGCGGTGAAATGTTACGGAACAATTCCAGGAAGGCAAATCATAAGGCTCTACCTCAAGCCCATCTGACAGTACGGCTGTGTGAGCACGTCAATCAAAAGTAGAGGTTCAGTGAGTAGAGACTGACCTTTATATTCTGGAGTGAACTCCTTCATTTCTGGAGGCAAGGACTCGTAGAAACGCTGCTCTCTGCTGATGAGAGGCTTGCACACTGTGTGGTCGTCATAACGCATCATGCTGGTGTGACCTCCCACCTACAAACACACACACACACACACACTTCTACTTAAATACCAACATTTTTCAAACCTTTTATTGCAGTTTTTCTGTAACACACGTCGTTCCTACCCACCTGATGTATGAAGGGCTCCAGTGGAACGCCTCCTACTCGTGGTCGAAGTGAAGCCCCCCCCCCTGACCCCACCCCCTGTAGCTTGCTGTCCATGTTGTTGGTGTGAGGGAGGCACATGGCTCCTGGCGGACGCGCTGCACCTCCTCCTGCCGAGGAGAGAAGGATTTCAATCAAACAGCGTCAGAAAGATAAACGACAACGGACTATGCATCGTTTGAACCACTTCTTAGTCTGTTCAGATACAATGTGATTTTGTACTGCGCCCGCTGCTGAACCACAACTGCTGTTCTTATGCTGTGTCTGAAAGGGCCACTACTTTTAAGGTCCAGTGTACAGTTTTGCTCAGGCAGCTGCTCTTACTAGGATACAAGTCTCAGTAATGATGCTGCACATCAGTTTCTCTTTGGGATGTTAAAGTTTATCAGTCAATAACTACTACTGAAAGACATCTGTGGGATCTCTACTGTAACACAATGTAAGTAGTCGCAGTACTGGTCTTACCTTCGGCATGGGCTCTGGTGTGCAGTGACGGGGAGGGGGGGGCACAGGGCACCACGGGCTGCTGGGAGCGCACGCCGGCCCCGGGGGGAGGCGGCGCCAGACCGAAAAACCACCTCGCAAAGCCTTCGATCACAGTGCTCCACTCCACCGCCGGCAGCACAGAGACCCAATCGGGACAGGGGGCGGGGGGGGCGGGGCTGGATGGAGGGCAGGAGAAGCAGGGTGTCGTCTGTTAGGCGAGGTCACTGCTTCCTGTAGTGAGAGGAAATGACGCCGTGTTAAGTCTAACTGCTTGATATTTAAAGCTGCATTTCAGTGTAGGATTTAGTGGCATCTTGCAATCCACACATCTCGCCCGTTCATTCTTAGCATGAAGGAAAAACTTTGGTGGCTGCAGAACATGTAAAAAAAACAAAACTTGAAAGACCCAAACTAGAGCCAGTGTTTGGTTTATCCAGTCTGGGCTAGCGTAGAAACATGTTGGTTCAACATGGCTAACTCAGTGTAAGAGGACTCCATAGTGTTCTGTAGATATTAAAGTCTCATTCTAAAAGGTAATATATTTGTAATGCATAATATATTCCATCTCTGCCATATTCTGTAATAGAGTCCCCTAAATCTGACACACTGCACCACTAACTGTCAACTGATCTGTAAAACTGTGAGATGAAAGAGGCTAAAGTGCTCTGAAGAGTTGAGGGGAACTTGAGACGGTGATCATTTTCTGTTATTAGATCACTGGTGGTACACAGGACTCCTCGAGTAGCATGTGGAGGAAACGCTGAAATAACTAACTAACTAACTAAGATCAGGAATGTAATTTAAAATATGTTTTGCATTTCCAGTAATTGATTACCACTTTGAGCAGGTAACGCGTAGAGCATGCTTACATAGTTAGTTATGGAAGTTCTGGAAACAGTTGCATTCAGAATTCAACACTTGTCTTCTTTTCGAGTAAACCTGCCTCAAGTGCAACAGTATTTTACCTCTGTTGTAATGGAGATACTTGGAGAGCTGGATGTTTTCTGAGGTGGTATGTGATGTAAAAGTTTGGAGGTTGCTGGCAGCAACATATATCCTGCGAAAAACTGCGTGAGAAGATCTCTGACAGAGTATGTTTCATTATGTTACCCATCAACCCGTTTTGATCCAACTGAGTCAGAACCAAAACAAAAACACAGTTTTCTCAGCACATCACTACATCTGACATCAAATGTTTCCACGCGTCAACTTCAACCACAGAGCACACACAAACACATTTTGGTTGAGCATGACACAACGTCGTCCTGTACATGATTTCTGCTCGACTGCTGATGATTTGAATTTTAAAACATCAGTGATCTGAGAGGATATTGTTCTGAGTCAGGATTTATGCTCCAGTAGGCAGTCAGAACCCATTTTCACAAATACGTGAATAACGTGAATGAAATCAAAGCCTGTCTGTTGCCGAGTAACACCTAAAATAAAAGAAAACACAATTATATATAATTAGCGTTTGAAACAAAGACGCTAGAGATGATAATAATGGAGTACAACAGCAGAATTTTTTGCAATTAACACATCAAACAGGCTGAAGATGCCTCACAAACTTTCACTCAGCTTGTTTGGAAAACCATGTGAATTTCTATTTCTTTCAAATTACAAAAGAGATGATGGTCTACTCTTTAAAAAGGATATTAATAATATGTAAATCATCTAAAGGTTCCTGAAGAAGATCATATGATCTGGTGAATCATCATGGCTATAGTGCAAACTGGATGATTGCCTCATGCACAAAGCCAGAGACTGAAGAAATTACAGTATGGTGTGGAAGAACGTGACTGGCCTGCACAGAGCCCTGATAAGATTCCATCCAATAACTTAGACATGAACTGGTATACTGTCTGTGAGCCAGAACTGATCACCAAAACGCCATTAACACCAAATTCTTGTGGGTAACCTCCCCAGCAGAGTGGAGGCTGTTAGGCTACATTCATACAGGATGCAGTGAAAAACGTTTCCACCAAAAAATGTAGTGACTTGCGGTCGAGAAGTTGAGCCGGATCCAACTTCTGAAAAGACCCAGCCCACTCTCATGCTGCAGCTGCCGATCAGGTGATCAGATGAATGCAGCTTTATATCGGCAGATTAATGCTCATGGTTTTGTCCACACACTGTGGACACCTGAACGTTTCAGGCACGTATCGTGCACGTCAGAGCTGCTATGAGATGACTCATCGCTGCCTGCCTGCGGACATGAAAGAAGAAGGAGGATTGGAGGAGAGGAGCAGCCCCACTAATGATGTCACAGCCTGCTTTGTGTGTGTTCCCGAGGGCATCATCTGGTCAGTGTTCTAGTTGTAGTGAGGCATGACGCTCACTGATGATATCATGATGCGGGTTCAAAACAATGGAGTTAACACAGCGTTTCCCCACACACAGGCTTTACTTGAGGGGGGCGGTTCAGGTATATTAACATACGTCCAGATATATGGCAATGTATGTTTTCATTTGAATCAATCTGGGGCAACAGAGCCATGCCTGGTCAATTAACTAGTGGACTACGCCCCCTCGCTTTTCCCCCAGCCACTATCTACAGTCAACTGACAATCACACGTGATCTGCAGATAAACACCAGGAGAGACAGAGAGATGGTCTGTGCTATTACAAAACACAGAAATATGAACAGTTTACAAGCACAGAGCAGGTACAGTAATAGTGAACAGACCTGGTTTCAGTTCATCATTTCACCATGCCACCTGCTGTGGTGACAACAGCATCACAGCTGAGCCGCGTGTTGTCAGGGTTTGTTTTTGTTTGTTTTGTTTGTCTGCACCATCTTAGAACATGTGCTGAGAGTGAAAGCATGCTGGCCGTGGAGACAGAAAGAGGCAGTATAGTCAGTATAAAGAATGGACATCACAAATGACATTTTGAAGCTCAGTATATGTGGCTCTGGCTGCTGCCATGTTGGCTGTATTCCGCCTCTCGGCTGATCTAAATATCAGCAAAGACATCATTGGCAGCCCTAAGGCGGGCCGAATAAATGAATTAGCTGAGACCAAAACTGTTTTTTGTACCGGGCTGAAAACATTATTATTTGGACATTTTAACATGGGGACTGTCTTACTACTACTACTGTCTTACTTCAGTAACATACATCTTCCAAATAAAGGCTGATAAGATGCTTAATCCTACATCCTGTTCAACTCTGAGAAAACATATCAAGATAACTCATTTTCTCCGCATACAAAATAATTTCATCCTTAAATGTATTTATATAGAGCTATATCAGACAAAAAGGATCTCGTGACACTTAAAATATTATTTACAGAAACCCACCATGAATTTCCCACCATGAGCAAGCACTTGGCAACAGAGGTGAGGAAAAACTTCCTTTAATGAATCAGAAAGTTTCTTTGCATTTCCAATAGAGTGAAAAGAGGCATGAAGAAGTTCCTGTGATTGTGATGAATTACATCAAACTGAGCACCCTTACTGCTCCATCTCTCACCACTGGGCCACCACAAGTCGATTAACCTGTTAGCGGCCCGAGTGTGGACAGCACACAAGGGAAATCTGTTGGAGTTGGGACTCCAACAGTAGCAAAGAAACTGCTATATAGAGAGATGATTACATCATGCATGTATATTGAAGGGCTAGGGACCACAAGAAGGGGAATGAACTTCCCCACAAAGACAAAGTGTGCCACTTAGTGACTGCACCAAAACAAGAGCTTGTTTTTAAAGCACTGTGATAAAAATCTGGGAAATAAACAAGTAAAACTAATACTCAGCTTCCAGAATTACACCAGCTTGTATTTTGATTTTATCGACGACTGCTTGCTCAATAAAAAGCTCAAGTCTCTTTTTGATTTTGACATTTCTTTGTGCTATAAGTGAGCTGCTTAAATGCAGAGCTGCAGGCACTAGATGCTGAAAGAAACTCAAACCTCCTACATGTCATCAAGGTAAAAAAATGGCTTTAACTACGCTGTTCCTGAAAAACACAGTGGCACCGGGCCCACATCACAGGCTCCGATCACAGCACGTGTTTAGCCACGATGGAAACAGTCTGATCTAAAGTCACGATCCAAGGCTGACCAAGCATGAGCCATGAGCCCCAGACGCAGGCTGGAACACACGCACGCACGCACACACACACACACAGAAGGTAAACAGTGTTTCCCATGAGCAATGAAATCTAAAAATAGCAGCAAACCGTAAACATCAGCTCACATCTGTTCTGGGATCAGTGAAATCACCCTGATGATCCATGACTTCTAACATTCCAGTGCATTCAACAACAAACACAGAAACACTTCAAAATACAAACACGTCCGCTGTGACTGGGTGGACTGTCGTCCAGCTAAATACTGACATATTTAGGATGTGCCAAGAGATTATTAATCAGTGCTAACCTTCGAGTTTGAATGGCTAAAGACGTGAGGTTTATTCAACAGCGATCAAAAGAAAATTCATGTTTTAACCATGTTTGCATGCCTGACTCTAGGGACAGCAATGTCAGTCTGTCAGCTGGTGATCCTCTGACTTTTCCTTCAGCGCCTTTTTGACTTTCTTCTTTCTTTTTGTTTGTAAACAGACATTCATGGTTCCCAGAGAGTATATCTGGTGGACTTTGGTGATCAAGATACTGCATCTAGTTCCACTATGAGGTTGACGTTTAGATAACTATTCAATGGTTCATGGTCACCAGAGGATGACATGAATAATGGTTGTGGTCCTTTGCCACCATCGACATGTAATTCTTCCTGCAAAACTAATGAAATTCCCATCAGCCTCGGCTGTATATTGTGTTTAGAGCTAATTAGCAAATTAAGAAGATAAACTAAACAAAGAAAGAAAACAAGGTTTTTAAGAATTAAACGTTAATGCTAAAAATCACCATGTTGCTCAAGCGGCAACATCCAAAACAGTTTTGTCCTCTTTAGCTAATTTCCTCACTCATGACAACTGTAGAGCTCATCTGTTCAAATTATATTAAGCCTTAAAGTTATGCAGAATTAACAGTGTGGCCACTTTGATTGACAGGTTGATGCCTTGTTTGAGCACCCAGGCATCATTTACCCCGCCTTAGGTCCACCAATGATCTGACAATATTTAGATTAGCCGGGAAGAGCTGAAGAGCAGTACATCCACATGGCGATGGCCAGAGCCACATAATTTCAGCTTCAAAACAGAGCTTCGGAGACCTATGAATGACATGCATCCTAACCACATGCATGCTCTGTCCATTCTTTATATGGTCACTAATGCTGACGTTAGCCCAAGTAGGGCCTGACAGGGCCCCCGAGCATGACTCTAGACTCAGTCATGTTCACTTTTGTTTTTTTCCACCACTGTCATACAGTTGAAATGTGGTGAAATCAGCCATTTATGTTGCTCAACTTGGTAAAAAGATGACCAAGTTGAGCAGAGGATATGAGGACATGCAGCCCATTTATCATTTCTAGGAGACATTGCCTGATCTCATCATCTGATAGTTTAAAAGACAAGACAAGTCTGTTGTAAATCTGTTGAACTTTGGACTTCTGAAAACATTCGGCAAGATTTCCGCAAAAAGTGGTATTTTAAAAGAGGAAAAAAATGGATAACAAAACAAACAACAGAGTCATTGAACAGTAAAAAGTATCTGTTCACACCGAGGTAGGTATTTGGGATATTCAGTGAACAGCTGGTGTATGGTATCCCGTCTGTACGGTGGTCTTGTTGTTCTTAGTGGATCTATATGTGTCTACAGTGAATTCCTATCACACAGACAACAGGTGTGTGTTTCTAGCAGGCAGCGTCCTGTATGCAGTGTGATGCAGAGGGCTGGGAATAGGCTGGCGGAGGTCAAAGTCAAGGACGACTTGCCCCCCCCCGCTCTCCTGTATAGACACACACTCACCGCCTCCACCTCCTTTTTCTTTCATCCCTCTCCCAAATCCCCTCATCTTTTTATCTCCACCCCTCTTTCAATCCTCCTGTCTCGTAGGACTCGACGACATTGTAGAGTCATACGGTGTATTGACATACTGTTGTTATATTTATGATACACACACGGCAGTATCACATTTTCATGCTACGATTATTGTGGGGGCGAACATATCACGGAAACTGGAAAAGGATACTGAACTGGCATCAGTCTATGTCGCCTGACATCAACAGACTTCTCCTTCACACTCTCCACCTCCGCCGCCTTCTGCCAGCGAGAGCACCGTCTGTCAGGCTGAAACCGTGGGAGGCGTCGCAGTAGTACACGGTCCAAACACAAACAAATAGACAAACAACCCAATCGTTAATCGCAGTCCCGCTGTGCGTCTTGCCAGGTGTGGTGAATGACCTGAGCAGCCAGCCAATCAGCTTAGAGGACCTGTGTGAACATCGCTTACATCATCAAGCCATGACTGGAACAAAGCTGTGGGCTCACTACGGCTCTACGACGCCGTCAGAGTGATTAGGCTGCTATTTCTGAACGAAGCACCGTGTGTGTGTGTATGTGTATGAGGGAATCCTCCTGCCCTTCAGTAAGTCAGACACAGAGCCAATTAAGGACTTCCAGAAATATCTAAGAGTAGAGGTGCGTAGTTTGGCAGTGAGTTGCATCTGTGTTGAACTTCAAGAGTTACTGAGGAGATGCAGCACGTCTACTATTTCTAGGAGACGTCGTCAGTTTGGTAGAAACAAGACAGGAGAGCTCTTGTTTCTTTAACTAGAGAGACAACTTGCATTTTCTTTGTACTTCATTGCATGTAATACACCCAAGTGCAGTTCTTTTAAGGTTCACTTGAGGCTGGCTACAGAACAAGTCAATCTCCATACGTTCCCATGTTATAATGTCCAACTTGAGAAGGAGAACATGAAATAAACATGTCTACAGCCTGCTACAAAAAACAGTTTTGGTCTCTATAGTTCATTTCCCCATTCATGACAACTGTACTGAGGGTGAATTTTTGTAGAACTCTGTTCAAATTATATTAAGGTTTAAAGTTATGCAGAATGTGGCTGCTTTGATTGACAGGTGGGTGCTGTCACAGATGGCTTATAAGAACAACCAGGCGTCATTTGGCCCGCCTCGTGTCTGCTGATGATCCACATCTTTGCTGATTTTTAGATTAGCCGGGGGGCGGAAGAGGAATTTGAGTGTCAAAGCGGCTCTTCAGAAACCTGTGGGATTCTTTGTACCGTCAGTGAATGCACCAGATGTGTCTAAGCATACCTACTCATCTACTTTGTCATTGGAAATACCCTGTAATAATAATAAATGATGTAAAGTCACTAACCTGTGCTCTCCTTTTGATGATTAGTGACTGCTTTTAAAGATCACACCTAACGTATCCTAACCTGAGCACTTATGGGGTCTTTTCTTCAGAAATCTTAAGTGCATTTCTATGAAAAACCTTAAATCCTCATCATCAAATCATCTCAAGGTAAATTTGATCATCTTTCTGTCTGAGCTGTTGCTGTTGTCTCAGTAAACATCTATTCAGTCAGTCCAGAAGAGCCACAAAACACAGACTGCAAAACCAGGCCAGCAGTCAATACAAACTAAAAATTCATTTCACATTGGATCTGATAACCAGATCAAAGTCCCAACACAGCAATGTTTGGAAGGCCTATTCCCAGAAGATCAACAAAGCATGAGACAAATAGAGTGCCCTCCTTCCCTACAACAAACACAGCATTTTCTGGTTAGTGTAGACCGTCCTGATCAAGTTTTTGTGGTCCTCATTCTGATCCAAGTCCTCCAACATCTGATTTCATACTTACATTTATCTAGACGTTGATTAAATATTGAAATATTAGATCAAACATCTGATAAGCTTGTGCTCGTTCAAAACCATTAAATTGATGAGCTTAAATTATTATGACATGAAGATTCACTGGGCGAGCTGACTGAAATGTGATCCACTAGAGAAAAGACGCATCACTCTATTGGATTTGTTGGAACAACAAAGACACAGCCGTGTTAGAAAAAATCGTCGACCAAGCACAGGCAGCAGACCACAGAGAGGGCTTTAACTAGACAACAGCAGAGTTTAATGAAGTTAATAAATGAATTTGCATTTTTTTGATTGATTGACCTGCCGCCTGAAATGTTTTCCACTTTAACTGATCAAATCTGTGCAACATTTACTCGACAGAACTTTAACTATTGTGACCGTTACTCTTGTTCCTCACTGTTTCCTCTCTATTTATGTCACTTTTGCACAGTGAGGTGGTGAAGAGCCAGCCAAAGACACTTGTTACATGTCATCCCACTACATTCCCTGTTCCCGCTCAAACTGTCCAGTCAAGACAAAAGACAGAAGAAAAGACTCAAGACGCAAAAAAGAAAAGAAAAAGACAAAACAAAGACTGAATTGATTGTTTGATCAAATTGATGAAAGATGCCTAAAACGAGTTCACAAACCCCAATGTGACGTTTTAATCATGTCTCATTTAGTATGATAAAGATTAATTACTATCAATCAGTGCTACTCTGCTCCATGTGCGGCGACTCAGTTGCTTGCAAAAGGTGTCTCTCACCTGTCACAACACTAGTCTGACCAAATGTGCTTACAAGCAACAAATACACCGTTTCCACCTGCATTTAAATCAACTGAGGTAATCAGATTATAATCTGTCAGAGGGCAAGCACATTTACACACAGTCAAGATGCAACAACGGTCAGGGCCACAGGCCTTACACTGGGAAAGTGTGGAATGGTAGTGAGTCTTACTTATTTATATATTTTTATATATACTTATTTATGTCAACCAATCAGAGCTTTGTTGGTGAGATTAAGGGTGGTGACATTGTCTGATAACAGAAACTCTCAAATGGTTACAACTCTCAAATCGACATGTTTCCTTGATTGACATGACAAACATTAACTGCACCTAGCAACTGCTACCACATCCTCTGAGATGACTGAAACTGATGCCACAACATCCCCAAAAGAGAAAGCCACTAACATGAGCAAATAACAAGGTGAAGACAAAATAGTCGGTTTCAAGTCGGTCTCCTCAGGCCTTCTCATCTTTCCGCTGACCTGTGGACAGTTTCACCTGTCCTGACCTTGTCCTGCACGCAGAGCTCTTCTGATGGAAAACAATTACTGCATGGGTGTCTTTTTAACAAACAGCGGTAAGATGGATCAGTGTGGTATCAAGCAATAAAGCTGGTGCTACACTGACCTGACACACACACACACATACACACACATAACTAGAAAGGCTGTACAATGTATGTCATATGATGATAGAAAATGTCTATTCCAGACACAGATGCAAAAGGCTTTTGCCTGCAGCGCACCATATGGCAAAGAATCACAAAGATGGAAGGAGATTATGTGATCAGCGTGCTCATATATAATTATATTTTATATAAACTACTCAAGATAAGATAACATACTTTATTGTCACTTAAGGGGTGATTTGGCTTGGGCAACAGTGCTGCACACAACTACAGTCAACTTAAATACATATCCAAAAGATAGGTATCTTTTGAAATAAAAGATAAAAAAAAAATAAGTCTGATTATTATATGCATCATTATCCTGATAGGACATTTTGGTCATATTGCACAGCCGTTCTAATAAGTAGAACTAGGACGAAGAATGAAGCTGAGGAGGCAGATCCAGACAGGAAACACACACGTAGGATTCAGCGTACAAGGACTGTGAGGATACTGATGGACAAGAGAGGAAACGTCATATGAAGTGCTTCCTGTCCGTAATAATGGACCATTACTACATATTTCATGAAGTGTAACAGTCGAGAGAGGAAAACTGGACATGCATGTTAACGGCAGACACTAAATTTTTAACTGAGCACAAAATTTTAAATATAAAGAGCAACTTTAACACTGTAATTTCAAATTTACCAGATGAAACAAATTGAGATTGAGATGCCTTGAGACATCAAAAGGATCTCCCATAGATATGCCATGGTAGTGCAGTATAGTGATCTGAATTTGCATGTCTCTACATACATTCACGCAAGACTCCCTCTTACCTGAAAACCACTCTCTCTCCCTTGCATGTTCTTGTGCTACTCTCATTTAAGTGTAATTTTGCACACACAAAGTTAAAAATTTAATTTTAATATCCAGTTTCTTGTTAAAAATCTAAACTATTGAGCTGTTCTAAATGTAGTATTAAAGGTAAATCTCAGAATTCAAGAGACAGCAGCAAAAGCTAAGACATCACCATCATCAGCAACATGTTGCTTGAACTCTGAAGCTTGTGTGTGTGTGTGTGTGTTATTGCTGAGTAGTGTCATTAGTGAAATGTAGCATAACCAGATTAAATGATGCTAAATAAGGGCTGGAGGTAGCTACTGCTGACACACACCAATATCCTGGGATCCTCACAAACAAAGAGGAGGAAGTAGTGGAGAGAGGGGATAAGGTAGTAAAAGGAAAGTGAAGGTTTGAGGAGGAAATGAGGGTGTGATTAAGGAAAGGAGACAGGAAGCAGGGGGAGAAGGGAAGAAAGGACAAACACGAGTGAGGAAAGAAACAGGTAGTGAAGTGAAATAAGTCTTAATGAAGGAAAGGAGAAGCTACTTAAGGACAGAGGAAACAAGGACATAAAGTTTGAGGTAACGACAAACACAAGGAGGCAAGGAAGGAATGAAGGAGTGAAGGAGAGGAGATCATGCAGCCCTGTGGGAGAGAAACCCCAAACACATCTGTCAGTCTCAAACATCACAAAGTATGACTGGGAAAAACACAAACACTCATACACAGCTGCTGCCCGTGTCCCCTGACACAACTCAACAGCTGCCAAGCCACACACACACACGCACACACACACACACACACACACACACACACACACACACACACACACACACACACACACACACACACACACACACACACACACACACACACACACACACACACACACACACACACACAGAACAAGGAGAACAATCCGTCCTATCAACAATCATGTGAACGAGACAACAGCTCGGATCAGTCAAAACAACCACTAAAACCACACGTGTCTATCGTTGGGTCTCCTTTCTCACCACTTAACTAAGACTGTAGCACGTTACCACAGCAACCAACCACCCTGACATGTCAGTAAGATGATCAGACTTTCAATGTCGACGAGCCCCGTACACTCAAGTCTGAAGTTTTCGGTCAAAACTGTGGAATTGGTATTGTTGAACGGGGATAGCTAGCAAAGACCAGTGGTAAACCAGTTCCTGACTGGTTACATAAAGGGTGACAGGGTGAAACGTTTAAAAGGTGTGGGCCCATTTTACTAAATGTAATAACACAGGAGGACAATCTAACTTTTCATTTTTTTGTCACATCTCTATTTATTGCAGCAACTTATGGCGATGCAATGCGTCCTGTGGGCGCACCGACCGCTGGGGCTAATCGCGGTAAAGCAGTTGTAGTCAATGTTTCAAACCCTACCGGAAGAGTTCCAAAAGTGTCTCTCTGTTTATTATTGATCAGCCCGCGTCCATCTGAACGGAGCAGGAGAACGGCCCAAAACAGTGTTACGACTGCGACGTGATGGAGACGTCAGTATTGATAAGTTAACTCTGACTGTGTGAAATCAAAGCTGTGGAAAGGACAAACTGGCTGAGCTGTTGTACTGGATTGCATTTGACCATACAGGTGTCCTAATAAAGTGGCCGCTGGTTGTACAAACAGTAGGCATGTTTGACATGTTAATAAGCCAGAGCAGCAGCTGAGGCAGGAAACTGATTACTAAAGAGGAGCGGAGCTTAAAGGAAGTGCAGAAAGGTCTGTGTGAATAAATAAATCACTGCAGAGTTCCTTTAATTCAACTAAACAGCTGATTACTGCCTGTCATTACTTCACGGCGGGGATGCTTGTCATTGATGTGATACTGTCATGTGAAGACTTCCTATTCATGTCACCTCGTGTTCATGCTCATAGAAATATGAGTACAACAGGCTGCACTGACGGCCCGTAATGATCTTTTATGTGCAACAGGAAGGTTGTATTAATTACATAACATAACTGTTTTATAGCGAGTATGAAGTACAATAAGGACAGTATAATGAATGGACGGTGTATACGTGACGTCACCCACAGGTTTCTGTAGGCACGTTTTGAAGCTCAACATCTGTGGCCTCTTCTGGCTAATCTAAAAATCTGGAGCTGAGGCGGGCTGAATGACGCCAGGTCCTGAGGTCCTTGCTTTAGTCTGCATGGAGTACTCCATGTTTTGACTAGAAGCACTCCAGATGTTGGTTGGTTGCCTGGAATTATTAAATTATAGACTAAAGTCTAAATTATACTTCAGGAGGCAGACAGAGGTTTGTCACTCATCTTTTTTTTTTTTTATTTATAGTGTGGCGACAGTGCGTGCTCATCTTATAGGAACAGACGCCGAGCCTGTCTGAGACTTGTTTACATTCTACGATGCAGGAGAAGAGGCTGAGGAAGAAGGACTGTTTTGTCTCCATCTCCACTTTGCTGAGATATTAAAGGGATACATGGTTGTTACATGCTACGCTGCAGAAAGCTTTCTAGACTTACATGTAGATTTTTTAGACCATATTTCACACCTGGGTACAGATAAGTTTGACGTTTATTGTGTAGATAAATGATTGTAAATCCAACTGTTAGCATATATGATATTATGTGGCCAAATAATTACCAGAGGAGTGAAGCTAGGTACAGCAGTTTATGCAAATCAGCTTCTTTTCCCCCCATTTAACCCTTAGCTGACCGGGCTTAATGTTCTGAAAAAATTTGCATTTCAGTTATGTCCACACCCCTACACAGAAAGTTGGATGACGTTCAACTATCCCACCACATTGATGTATTGAATAAATAATATGTTGCTGCTTAAATATGAAAAAAAGAACAACAATATTAAAAAAGTCATCTTCTCAGTCGTCCAGTTTTGTTTACTAACACCTCCATGGATACGACAGTGAGCGCAGCCTTACAGGTTTCTTTACATAGAAAAGATCTCCGTTTACTTTAACTAGGCCTTCATCACAGCATTTCTCAGCAATGTTCAGACAAGCATAATATTTAGTTATTTGTGATGCTTAGTAAAATGGAATTCAAAGATGCTGATATATTTCGCATACTACTTCTTACCTTGACAGAAAAGGGGCAATAATCTGAAAACCCAAATCTTTTTCCATATTTATCCAGACCTGGAAATCAAATGACAGACTTTTCCATACTGTGCAGGAACCGTGGGAACAGGAGTAGTCAAGTCAGGGTTACTTTGGATTTTGCACCACTCTACACTGGCTCACTGTCGGCACAAATAACTTATTAAACAGCGCAGGTTTCTGCTACATGTGACTACGAGACTTTAAATGCTATTTTCTGTTGTCACTACATACATAAAATACAAATAGTACAAATATACTAAAAGTACTACATAAAATCGTAATACCATATCTTTATAAATCATCAGAGCCTAATTATATTTGCACAGGTCTAAAAAGAGTATACAAATGTCTCTTCAACGCTAAATAGGTGATGTGTTGTTAAAGCCTCACACATCAGATTTTAAATTTTAAAAAAGGACCAACCACTGAGATGAGCTAACATTATGAGAGACTTGTGACAAAGCTATGTTAAGATATTTACAGCTGAATGATTAACTTAACCATCAGAGATGACAGCAAGACAAAACCTGTAAACTTCAGCAGAAATGTTCACATATACACCAAACAGAAATTCTCATCAGATGTGTTTTTCCTCAGTGACCAAATCCACGTCTATCAAAATGAGTGTGTCTGCAACTTTCCACAACAGACAGACAAAATAGCGGTACACAACGAGCGTCGCCGTCATCTGAGGAAAAACTGTGAAATTTGCAACAGTTATATCTCAAAACGCGTCAGACGAGTTTTTCCTGAAAGCAGCAACTACAACGACTTGATAAGACCTTCACACACAAACAGGAGAATTGTTTACGCCGACATGGGATAATGAACTTGAACACACTCAAAATAAAACATTCACGCACACGGACACACACACACACACCAGGATCTACAAATTCCATACTCATCGGGTGACTTTATCATTTGGTGACTTTCTGATCATTTGCCTTTTATGTTTTGTATATCCATGTAAAACAACTGAAACACTTGGCCTTCTTACCACACTTACCACTGTTCTGTGGGTACGTCTCAATTTTTAGACTGTTTCCTAGACTGTGACTATATTTTCTAATTTGGGTAGGTAGATGAAATACATTACTAAGCCTGTCATTGTGTATTAATACAGAAGCGTGTCACTGCCACACCATAAAAATAAAAATACATCAGTATCATGCTATAATGTGATAGGTTTGCATGTTGTAACAATGTTAGTCCTGTTTGAATGGGGAAAGGTGTGCTGAGAGTGGATAAACTGAGAAATATGGCCAACTATTCCATTATAACATGAAAATTTTCACATTTTAACAATATAAATAATCATGTTATAACATGATACTGGTATATTTTTATTTGTTTGGCATGGCAGCAATATGCTTCCGGATATTATAATGTTAAATAAAAGATAGTAATATTGATGGCCAAACACGATATATAATCCAAAATAATTGTTAATTAAACTCTTTAATTTTTTAAAGTGATGCCATACAATTTAAATAGAACACACGTCATTTCCATCTGTCATCTTTGTTTGATTAGAAAGCAGACGTAAAATTTAGGAAATTGTTAAATATAATAAGAGAGACCATGTAATAATTCTGTAGCCACTACACTGATAACAGCAAAGCAAACTATAGTTCTGTAGAAATTTCTAGTGATTACAATTCAAAACTTTTTAGTATGGAGGTCTGGAAAAATGTCCTTGACATCCGCTGATGATTGGTGACAGAAACCAGGCAGGCAGAGAGGAAGTAGCTTTTTTCCCCTTTTCCCTTAAATGTTGACAATAATGTCATACTGGAAATAGTATACTGGTTGTTAACTGTTCAGAAGGATATTTAGCCGTGCATAGAGGCCAAAAATACATCACATCCCCAGTAAAGCCACGAGTCTTTCCCTGAAATCAGAGAGGCAACCGGCTGATGAATGGCAGACTGTTTATTCACTGATATTACTGCCATTTGCAGAGCAGCATGCATGATAAAGGCAGTGCTACAGCAGTTCTATGACAACAAATAAACACGGCTAGCAGCATGCTCATCATCACACCTAGTGCAGCTGAAGCTAACTAATATAATCTAGTCAAAGACCTCCACTGTCAACATGCCATGTGGTAATAACAATGTAGTTATTACTGATAACCGCGACACGCTATGCAAGATACAACAACATCCATTAAGTCTTTAATCATATTTACACCGAGCTAGCTTTCAAGCTAATGAAACTTTTACTCACCCACCTATTAATCTTGAAAACGACACGAGTCCAGCTTCCAGTGTTAACCGGATTGTAACGTTTGGCAGTGTTGTCGTTAACTGGTAGCAGTAACGTTATGGCTGGCTGCCACATAGCACATTTATAGACTCTTGGGTACCATATTAGTTAGCGTTAGCTGTCAAGACTGGCCAGCTTCTTGACCTTAGCCTGACAACGCGCTAGCTAGCTAAGTCAGCTACACTCATCTCTAAATGAGCTTAGACTGAGAGTAAAACTTCACACCGCTTCGTGCCATCTCGCTTTAAAAATCTCCTTTCACTGCTGCTCCGTGTCCCGGACACTGATGGGAAACGCTGACGTTTCTTCGACACTAACTGCCGTTTTAAGTAGCCTTGCATGCTAACGCTAGCTCCGAAGCTAACATCGCGGTTGACGTTACGCAGTCTCTCTGCTTAGCTGTCACAATAACAACATACCTTCAGGATCACCGGGGATGAGGGGGAAGGGGTCACCGAGCTGACTTCACGGAGGTCACTGTGGTTATGCTTCAGAGCACAGAGAGGTTCATGGATGTCGGTCCCCCGGTGTCCAAACTCATTAACTGTGGAAAAAAACATCCAACGGCTAACGTCATTACAGTGAGGCTAACGCAGCAGCCTGTTTGGCTTTTACAGTTAATTTGCATGACTGCGACGCTTTGGCGCCACCTACAGCCCCGTCCTCACCTACCCCTTCTTCCTCTTCTTTCTCCACGGCATAGGGGGATTTAATTATCCACATTAAAAAGATGTGTACAGTTAAAGTGTTTAAATTAAAACATGGCTTTGAGTATCCATACAAAAACAACACGCAATTTAATGCGCATGCGTTCCATACATAAGCCTTGTTGCTCTTATAGACTACATTCACGGGCTTTTGACAATCCGAGAAGTGCATACTTGACGTGATACGGTGTCTAGCCTAAAATACCCCAGCAGTTTAAAGAACTGTTAAAAAGTATATTAGCTGCTGTAGTCGTTTAAAAGTAGCCGTTAGTAGTAATAGCGGGGGATGGTGGTAGTAGTAGCAAGTAGTAACAAGTAGTAACGTACACAATCATTATATTTTAAATAAATTCCCAGCTACCATAAATGCAACATATTCTAACTTAAACACCCAAATGAAGGCGTCTGATTGGTCGTTAATTCCACAGTGAAACGAACGAACCAATCGGTGACGACCGTTCTTGGTCGTTGTCAGCAACCAACGTACACAATTTTAGCAACCAGGAACTGGCGTGTGGTGGTCTTGCAATTGCGGCGGTACAGCCCAAGAGTTGTCAGAAGAAGCGCTTTTTATTAAAGTCTAAATAATTTATCGATTGTTTCTGTTCTCTGCAAACGTGCCGCCATTTTGGTAAATGTTTTCTTGTCGTCATGAATCTCGGGTGAGTCTGTTTTTTTTTGTTACCAGCACCTAGCTAGGCTAACATGTTCACTCACTGTGTCGCAGCGAGGTAAAACAAGAGGGTTATTTTACACGACCAAACTGTTTTACAAATGATAACAGTGTAAATAATCTAACTTTAAACAACGGAGTCTTTAAATGTCTCTGCCTGGTTCAGCCTTTAACCCACAGTTATTGCTGTTTGCTGTAATTTGTCGATAATATACGGGGGTAAAATAAGTCAAATAATAACGACACGTTAACCTGAATGTAACTGGCGATTCCTGCAAACAAGACAACAATAATAAAAAATATTATCATTTCATGTTAAAGATCATTTCATGTTAAAGTAAAAAAGAAACACTTCATTTACATAAAACATGTCATAAAGGAGTGACAGGTGTGATTTGGAGCTCGTGTTAACTCCACCAACCAAAGACAGTTCATATGAAACAGGCCTGAAAGCAGTCACGAGTCTGTAATGCATCTGTATGCTGTTAATTAAATGTTGTCTGTCGTTGTGTGACCATGTGCCACTGTGTAATGTTATTCCCTGGCAACGTGAAACAGTGTGTACTGTGTCTCACTATCTCAGTGTCACAAAGACAAAGTCTGCAAACTCTATTTTCGAGACCAGAGGCAGGGACGGACTGTATGTATGCCCTATATGACTGGAAGTAACAAATAAGACTTGAATTTGAGACAGCTTGGCTGCTGAAAAAAATCTCTGCACACCTGTAAACGGTTACAGAGTCCAGCACTCACAGACCTGTCTGTTCAGTTTAGTTCATATTTAGTTCAATCACAACAGAACAATGGAAAGCATGAAAAGAGCTAGTACTTTAAACACAATACAGAATAGGGTCAAATGTGTCGTTGTGTTTCTGTTCTTTGCTCTGACATCTGATATCTCTTCTTTTTGTGGACAGAGACGGCCTGCTGTTTGAACTTGAAAATGGAAAACCCAAATTGATTGTTCTCAGTCATGGTGAGACCTTTCTACTTTTATAATCTTTAGTTTTCCAGGAAAAATTCACTGACTTACTTGCTTTTCTTTTTATTACTACTACTACACTACTATTAACACTGCTATAAAATGTCTTTGTTGAATTGATAATTGATGATCAAAATGAATAGTTTTCATTTCGGTTAAAATGTATTTTAGTTACTTGCAACAAAACTTTATATTAATAAGAAATATGCTTAGTTTTGCTCATGGTGTGAAACACATTACACAAGGTACAACGTGTTATTGTAAATATATCCTTTATAGGATTTATTTGTTTTTATTTTTATTATAATTAAAATAGTTTTCAGTTAATTTCATTTAATAACATTCATACATGCAGGTGCAACTGTTACAACTGTAAAAATCTATAATCTGAGCTCTCTTGGTTCCCACAGGTCCTTAAAATCCTTGTAAGCTTGTGAATGTGATGAGTGGAAAATCAAGTTTAAAGCTAGACATGGTTATTGAAAGTGCTTGAATTTATATATTTTGTAAATTAACAAAATTAAATAGGCTATCCTCCGCTGTGTCTTCCTGTCCGTGAGCTCCTGTGAAGCCTGTTAATTCTCATGATAAAATATGGCTGTGCTGGGTACTTGAATTTGAGAGAAATGGCCTTGAAAAGTCTTTGAAAAGTCCTTGATTTTGATGTTTAAGAAGGTGTGGAAACGCTGCTTTTTAAATGGTTGGTAAGCACATCCAGACATATATATAACAATATTTTTTCACATTGCCTTACAGAGGTTTCAGTGAATATTAACATGTCTGGGTGTAATATTCATGGCTGCTCACCGACATGTCTTTTTTTCCACTGCAGGCGTTGACAGGAATCCAACTAAGGTGGGAGTCATTGTTACAATGGGTTATTACATTTCAACACAGAATAGCACTTCTACATACTTTTGGCCGTTTTCTTTAATAGTTTGGTCTGATCTGATTTGATTTCACTTGATCCCTGCAGCTGTCCTGCAGGTCCAGAGCGGCCAACATCCTGAGCGCCAGGCAGCTGTCCTGTGTGGAGGAGGTGCAGGGAGAAGAGCGTTCAGCCCGGCAGCAGGTGGGGAGGAACAGAGAAACCAAGAGCAAGGCTGGAGGTGCAGCTGCCTCCTTTACGCTGAACACTGCCACCTCTGGGGGGAGGAGCAGCACTCAGACATCATTCAAGACACATGAGCAACACAAGGGGGGAAACATCAGAGTTGTGGCTAAAGTAAGTGTCAGGTTGCATCCAATTTCTTTTTGCTTTTTATCTGAGATGAAGACAAAACATATTGAACATGCAACCCGCTCTGCTTCTGTGTGTGCTGAAGGTGAAGTCAGACAGACACAAACACAGCAGTACTGTTGCCTCCCAGAGAGTCAGTGCGAAAACAGGACAGCCTCAAAACGGTGGGATACGAGTGGGTGGAAAGGTTGGACTAAAGCACTCGCTGACCAGTGGGGAAACGGGCCAGAAGGACAGCGTGTGTCTGACCACTGCGCAGCTACAGAAGATCCTCAGCACGGTGCAGACCACCAGCAATGGACAAGACCCACGAGATGACCACTGGACCAAGGGTAGTGGTAGTGATGATAGTATTAATGGATAAACACCAGTTTCCCCTCTTTTCTGTATAATGAACATCTTCATGTCTTTTTCTCTGTTAGAAAATCAGACAGACTCAAAATCCGACTGCTTGGTGAATGACGGAGGAGGGAAGAGGAAGGAGGAAGACAGAGGAGGAGGTGGAGGAGAAACTGATAGAACTGGAAGCTCACAGGATAAAGGCAACAGGTGAAGAGCCAACCTCTATATAGCTATAAATAGATTTCTTCTGGATGCAGTCACATTGAGAAGACATTAAATATTAATTTAGCTGATAACAATAAATGGAAATATGAGCAACATTTTGAGTGTTTGTATTAACTGTATTATAAACATAAAAAGATGTTTGATATTCAGTATGAGTTTTTCCTGCTGCATTCTGGACCTGGCCTCTAATGTCTCTATTGTTTCCTTATCAGCCAACAAAAAAACAAACAAAGATGAAATATTCTGACAGTTTGCTGGTGAGGAGTTACTTAGTTTCACAATATACCTATTTGGTCCTACTGTTCGAGCAGTATCAGTGCAGGTCAGGTCCATTATGCATAGTGTAGCAGAGTGTGCTGATGTGTTTCTTTCTGTTGCTGCTGTTGTTCAGGTTGTCTGGAGGTCTGTTCAGCTGGCTGGAGGAGCGACAGTCAGAGAGCAGAGCAGCCATCGACGCCAAGAAGGCTCAGTGGAGGAAAGAACTAGGTACATACCCACAAACATTTCAGTGACGCGTAGTTATTCATTACAATGACAAACACAGATCACCTTTTAGTTTTTCAGGTGGTTGGTTTGGTTCCTTTCAGTCAAACCACGCCCACACCGTCCTGATGAAGAAGATTAACTTAAGTTATGAACACTAACATTTAAAAAATTTGATTTATTATTATTATTATTATTATTATTTAGTCACGACTATTTGATGTTAAAGAGAAATACTTTAGATCTGAAGGGATTTAAACATTAATTAACATCATTAATCAACATGAGAAGATACAGGTGATAAAGATCATGGCGAGGTGCAGCATGTTATCAAAATAATCTGATAAATGAAATGAGTTTTTCTTTGTGTGTGTGTGTGTGTGTGTGTGTGTGTTAGATGAGCAGGTGGCACTAAAGCAGCAGCAGCGCTCAGCCCCCAGCAAACTTCAGGTACAACGGATATTTTGTGTTTGTTCTTTTCCACTTTGTTGGTTGTTTTTATCAGATGACTGCCAAGAGGGGCCCACCTTTGTCTCCATCTACCTGTTCAGTTCAAATTTTCATAGTCATAGTGCAACATTTTTGGAGGATGTGTTGAATATTTTACATCAATAACGATTATGACAACAACAAAAGGTGTGTGTGTGTTTCAGGCTGAGGAGGACGCAGAGAGTGTGTTATCAGTTCAGAGCTCCATCAGCCACAGAGAACAGCCTGCAGCCATCAGATCCAGCCTCAGGCTCGGGGTAAACCTGTCAAGAACAAGTCTTCAACCTCATTCTTTCCCCCATACTTTGTTGCTTGTTTAACACCGGTCTTGAACCTGCGTTGACTCTGTAAGGAGGTCATGCCGATGGAGGAGATTCTGAGTATCGAGAGGAGAGAGGAGCAGAAGAGACGCTGGCTGGAAGAACTGGACCAACAGAGAGAGGAGACGACTGAACGCAGGAGACGAGAGAAGCTGCTGCAGAGCCAGGTACAGCAGAGACAGGAGATGATTCATGTTGATGTGCTGCTGTGTTTCATGTTGACAATCTGTTTGTCTAACGTGTCTCTGCAGACGGAGAACCACGAACTCTGGGCCGCACACTTTGACTCACTGCAGAGAAGGCCTCCAATCCGGACGACAGCTCCATCGGCTCCACCTCCAGCCCCTTCTAATGGCTCCGAGCGAGGGGAGTGGGAGCCCTCGTCCAGCCTGTCTCTGGTCTGGGAGGCCATGAGCAGTTGTGGAGCAGACAGTGTTGGTGGAGGCAGCGTGGATACAACTAGCGGATACCCAGCCAGAGCCAGGTATGGCGGCTCGATGGGTGTGTGAACATATGAAAAAATATTCTGCCAGTTTATGGACGTGTCTGTTGTTGGTCTCTTGAGGGGAAACATCTGCCTCATCTATGCTCATTAGCTGAATGTTTGATGTAGAGCATGTAGTGTATCGTAGGTTTTCAGACCTCTCTTTTTAGTCTTCACCAGCCAAGATTTATTTTCTGCCTGGTTAACAGTTCATTTGTCCCAGCTCTGCTAGTTTTTTGTCTGCAGCACGGAGTTAGTCCCGCCTGCAAAGCTCTCTCATTGCTAGCTCCATGTATATGAGTAAATGTTTGGTGGTCTTTGTTTTCCTGTGTTTCGTCCAGTTATCTGAGGACCATGACCGCCCTGCTGGACCCTGTCCAGATAGAAGAGAGAGAGAGGAAGAGGCTCAAACAGCTGGAGCAGCAGGTATGAAGAAGATAAAGAGGGGGGAAGGAGGAGGAGAAGACTTTTATCACTTAGCTCACTACAGTAAATATTTCACTGTTTCCTCCTCCTCCAGCGAGCGATCGAGGCCCAAATAGAGGAGCAGCGACAGCAGAAGGAGCGAGAAGAGGCAAGGAGGAGACAGGAGGAGGAGGAGGAGGACAGGAGGGTGGCGCTGGAGAGAGCGATGCTGGAGAGGCGGTATGAGCTGGACACACTGAAGGAGAGGCCGAAGGTCAGGACGCACAGAGACAAACGATGGACGATTCTTCACCTTATTAAATTCCTCCACAGCATCACTGAACTGTTTTGTGCAAACCTCTGTCCTCCCAGGAGCAGCCGAGCCATCAGGCCGAGCAGCCAAACAGAGGTCACACTGATGAGAGACGTCAGGAGATTCTGGAGAACAGCGGTGAGCACAGCTTCTGCAGTGAACAATGTTAAAATACTCCATTCTGAGCAAAATTACTGAACGTATCAGAGCTAAAGTACTTATTATATCCCCTGTGACTGATATATTATTATACATGGCATCATTCCATTGAAACACTGATGCATAAGTGTGTGCGTGTCACTATTCATGACAGCTGGTCCAGTTTATTCTGGACACTTCTCACAATCAGATGTGTGACTTTCTGTCGGTCCCGGCATATTTTTGAGTTGGGGTGTGAAAGACAACGTAAAAACAAGCAGGTTGTCTGTAATAACCACTCCACTAACTGTGTTTGTGTTCAGAAGTTAGCAGACACGACGAGTGCTTGGAGGTCAGCAGTTCAGCCGCCCCGTACAAAGACACTGCTGTACAAACAGGTCAGTAGTATATACAGTCCCCAGCACTACAACTACTGCTGCTGCTGCTGCTGCTGTAGGAAATGGCAGTATTGCTTCTACATCAAGGACAACAAGTTCTAAGAATAAATTAGAATAAATTCACACAAACCAATCTATTAAAAAAAAAAAAAAAAAAAAAAAAAAAAAAGTCAACGAGTGACAGTTTAAATCTTCTCCTTAATCTTTTCTGCTGTCAGACAACATGAAATAATTCTGTTCAATAACTCAGTGATTTAAAATCTGTTGTTTATCATGGCTTCAATATCTGACACGGCTCATCCTCTGTCTGTAGAACCAACTCCTTCTCTCCCGCTCAGAGCCGACAGAGTTCAGACTCCTCACGTCTCGCCAGAGTACCAGCCACCTCCTGCGTCTCAGGCTGCTGCTCTTCCTAACAGCAGGAACCGAGCTGTGAGAGCAGGTAAGGAGAACATGGGTTTGCCAGGAGGAGGAGGAGGAGATCCATATGAGGCGTTTGCCAGGACAGAGAGGAGAGACAAGAGGAGGCCGGAGTGGAACACACAGAGGTAGAAATGTGTCACATTTAGATCTGTTTAAGGGTCTGTTTTTCTTTTATTGGCGGTCATTGTCAGTACTCCCTCTGATCTCCTGGTCCTGGTTCTGTTCCTCCAGGCCCAGTCGTCAGTTCGTTCCAGCCTCAGAGCGTTACCCTGCCTCTCTGCAGAGGAACAGACAGGAGAGTCGAATGAAGAGGCAGGCCGAGCTCCTCGCTCTGCAGGAGAAGGCCTGTCTGTCCAGGACCAACCCAGCTCCTCCTCCTCCTCATCATCCTCAGGAGCCTCGTCTCTGCTCCAACCCCACACAGACCAGAACCAGTCCAAACAGGAAGGTAGTATGCTTCTTAATCGCTGATTTTAAAACTTCCCTATGTTCTTCAGCACTCAGAAATGTCTCTTCCCTTGCTGACGGTTACAGGTAGAGAGTGTTTCCAGAGGACAGAACATCTCTGCAGCCATCAACACTGAAAGGTGAGCAGCAGCTCTGACTGCAGCAAAGTCTTCGTTTTAAACGCCTGATCCCCCAAAAAGGTTTTAAAACAGCCAGAAGTGACAGAAGAGCTTCCTCCCAGCTCTGTTGATGCTTAGCTGGTAAAATAAATCATCTGTGCAGTCTGCAGCTTGGTTGATCAGGATGTTTGAGTGGTTTTAGGTTTACTGAGCTGATGTCTCCTGTCGTTACCTCCTCTAGGGGGTGCTCTCCTCCCGTCCCTGCTGTGAGACACAGAGTTCAGGGTCAGCAGGCCCCATCCTCCTCCACACCTCCTCCTCCTCCTGCTCATCCACCGGGCCTGGAGTTCATTCCTTACGTCAGGACTGATGAAGTCTTCAACCTGGATCCACTGGAGCCTGCAGACACCCCCCCACCTCGCACACACACAGGTTAGACACAGTACTGTGCATCTTCACCCATAAACTGGTGTTATCTCTCACTGGTGTTGTCTGCTCTGTACAGTTAGTAAACTCTACTTTCTCCTCGTCAGATGTTCCTCCTCAGAGCTCAGCGTCTCCTCCTGCTCCCTCACATCGAGATCCCCTCCTCCACCCCGAGCTGCTTCGTAACACACACACACACCGACAGCAGGAGATCCTGAGAGGCCTCGCACAGCTACGACAGGTAACTCTCTAAAGCCTGAACAAACTCTGAGGCCGATATCATAATATAATATTATAATGTTTTTGAGAGTTCTAAAAAAATCGAAAAAAGTTAACTAATAACACATTTTATAAATAACTTGTTCGCTGATTTTTTTGCTGCTTTAAAAGCCCCAAATATTTTAACAGAACGCATGAACACCAAACACACAAACCATGAACCCATGAATCGAAACAGGACGTTTAAATAAACAGCAGATAATGAATTAAACTCCTATCAGTCATAACAACATCCAGTTCTGCTGTAAATCTGCTGTAAAGGCTGAGATAACATGTACAGATGTACAGACAGACGTTTGTGTGTGTTTTCAGGGTTTATTACAGAAACAGAGGGAGTTGGAGACAGATCTGAAACGCCATGACAACGAGCTCCGGTGACCTCTGACCTGTGTGTGTGAGTGTGAGTCAGGATGAAGAAGCAACGGTGCAGTGTTTCCTCCAGCCATCATGGATAACTTTTTAACAGAAAACCTTCAGTGTTCTGAGGATCGTTCAGTCATTCAACACTTGAAAACTGGAAGTACGCACCACAGCGAGGAGTCTGCTTACAGACTTGCACATCTGCAAACAGCCTGAAGCTGAGGTTTGGGAGTTTTCAAAGTAAATTTGATGATATCAGTGAGTTTGACAGATAATCTTGATTTGGGGCAACACATCCGGCCTCCTGGTCACAGAAGTGACGTCCAACAACACAAACGTTACAAAGTGCTTTGCAATTCATGTATTGTTAAAAAACATGGCTCTTTTCTCTTTTTTTTGTGAGTTGCAGGTTCAACACTAACTCTTTGAATGTTTCACTACAAGCTCCATCAGTTCTACCTCACATCAAGATCTTTTATGCCACACGCTCTGTTTTATCTCTCCTCCACCGGGTACAAAATAAGACAAGAGATGTTTCCTTTTACGTGGATGAGCATCATTTCAACGTGACGATTGTATTTTATTGCACTTTCCATAAGAATGACATGTACCGAGCGGTCACTGAGGAGGTTTGAAGGTACCACACTATTTCTTCGATCAAACTTCACACAGTCGACTGGTTTAAATCATGAATGAGAGCTTCCTGCTGGCCGAGGAGCTCTGTGTTTCCATTTGTCTCTTATTGTATTGGTGTATTTTTTTTTATTTATTGTTGTAATAAATAATGTAATGTGTACTGACTCTTACATTTCTTACAACCGCACTTCATTTTACTTTAGTTTGGAAGCCCTCTGATCCCTGAATTCCCGACCAGCTGACGTCCACAGCATGTCACTGCATTACATCTCAAAACTATATATGCATATATATATAAAACTAGATATGCTTAACTGTACAAACACCTGCAATAAATTCTGAGACATTTCTTGTTTTTTTACGTCGCAGCTCAATCTGACGTCAACAAACTCTCGATGGAGACTCACTTGTTTGCGCAGGCATGTTTTAATACAAAAAAAACTTTTGATGTAAAAAAAACAAAACATAAAATGACAAGTTAAAACCAGTCTGTTACAGAGTCACTTCCTACTGTACATACAACAGCAACTAAATACATACAGCTCTCAGGATAAGAAACCAAACATTCAGTACAAAAAAAAAATGTTTTTTTACAAGACAAAGAGTCCACTGGAAGACGTGTAAGGCAGTCCGTCCATGTTTTTACATTTTTTCTTCCAAAGTCTCAGTTTTCACTTTAAGAACTAGCGTGCACATCGATGCAAAGAGCAGCTCGTGTTTCTTCGCTGTAGAAAACATCATCGGGGTTCCCTTTAAGAGATTCATCATCATCATCATCATCATCATCATCAGGGATCCTCAAGTGAACCAGAGTTTAGAAAACTGTTGCTCAAAGACACAAAAGCAGTCAAGGTGGTGGTGCATTCAAGAAAGCTAGGAAAGGATCCAACCAGTGTTGTTTAGTCAATGCTCTGACTCAGAGCAGCGTACTCCTGAACTCTTGAACTTATTAAAGCAGAGATCATTCAGTAAGAACATGACCTCTATGAAGCAGAGTTTATAAAAACACCTCCAGAAATTGAACGTATGTACACGTCAGGTCCGATCCCTCACAATGAGATAAATAAAACATGGCAGACAAACATTTCACACTCAACATATTTTCTTTAAATCCCCTGAACGCACATCAGAGGAGGAGATATGGCCTTTTCCATCAGTGCTTAAGCACTAACAGCTCAAGCAGTTAGTGGTTACAGTGGGTCGGTAAAGAGAACGTTCCCACACGCCAAACAGCTGCTCTCAGCTGAACGTCTATTAGTCCACATTCTGGACACTTTACAAAAAGTTCATCTTTATTGGCATCAAATCAAGGTGGGTATTTTATCTGGGGGCTTTCAGTGCTGTTTTCTGCAGAGTGACACGGTTTCACCAAGCCCTGATCCAGGAATCTGTCAAAGTTGTGGATCACTGGTGAACCTCGGACTGATTATGAGATTTTTTCACCATTATCCGACATATTAGAGACCGAATGAAAGATGTGAACTCATGTTCGTCATTGGTTTGTGTTCGGGCTGCCAAGTGTTCTGCTCAGCCTTCAGTGTCTACGCTGAGATCTGCAGCCACCATTCTTTGATTTTAAATGATTTGCAGAGACTCCCTGTCAAAGTAAACTTTACACCTTAAAACTCTCCTGATGTCTGTTTGAGACGCTGCCAATGAATTTTAACCTCTGCTGTCACGATCAAATAAAAGATGAGTTGGCATTTCTTTCTGTTCTTTGAGTGACTAAAACGGCCGGATTCGATATGACACGTCACAATGATTTTGTGGTGATAAATAAGCTGCACAGAGCGTGCTCGCTCCATCTGTAGCACCTGCTAGTATTTGGGATGTGCGTGTTTCAGCCTTGTCTTCGGAGGTCAGCTGGTGGAGTTATACTGGCTCTCTACATCCCATTAAAGCTTCCACCTCTTTGTCCGCCCCTGTACCTGTTGTTGCCCTGTACTGCAGAATTGTGGTACCCCCCTAGCAGTCTAGGACCCCACACCAGAGCAGACCCTGGCCAGACAGGCGTTGGCCCGAGGAGGCCGGGAGGAGCCGTGGCAGTTAGAAAAGGGCCGTGGGAGAAATGCTGGTTGGGGAGTTGAGGCAGGTGGGGCGGCCGCAGGAGTCCTGCGCCCCACTGCTGCTGCTGGCTGTGAGGTGGTTGTTGTAGGTGTGACAGACTTTGCTGGAGCTGATGTTGCTCGTTCAATTGCTGCAGGTGTTGTTGGGGCTGTTGTAGGTGGGGCACAGCAGGATTTGAGTTGTCCTCCTCGTCTGCTGTCATGGTGCTACTTCCTGTTAACTTGGTGCTGCTGGCAGTTCCCACTGTGCTGGTGGCAGGCGGCGCTCCGTCTCCTCTTATTGACTGGTCCTGAACAGACCGTGTGTCTCTACAGGAGGAAACCAAGACGAGGGTCAGAACAGAAACATACAAACCGCTCACATTCTGCTCAGTTTAGCAAGATCCTTCTCGTTATAACAAAATAATTTTCTAACAACAGAACAACAATTCCTTTAGGAATATCTTCAAGGTACAAGAAGGGAGAAGAGAAATCAGATCTCAGGTCCAGAATCTCTGAGACCAAGAGACCCAGAAAGGCTTTACGTGAAGGCACGACAAGACAATGTGAGCGTGGTCTGCTGAAACTGATCCACACTCCCTCCGCACTGAGCATTGGACATTGAGACCTGCTAAATTTGGATTTTTGGTGTCAGATTTTTCCAGCAGAAATCTCCAAAACAGGGAGTTAGTAGAAGCAGACTGATGCCACGTTTCCTTTTCTCAGACACCATTCATGTTGAGATCACAACATTTAACAAGGCAGCGGCACCATCATGGATGTTTCACTGGTGTATATTTCCATCAAAGATTTGTTTTTTTTCTGAAAATGAATCATGTTGTTTATTTCTGAGGAGGTCCAGAATCATGCAGGATTCATCAGGTACACCAGCAGCTAAAAACACATTAGGTCCGACTGCTTACAAGGACTTGTCTGTGGTTGGTTTTGTATTGACTGCATGTGTGTACAATAACATCTTGAGTTAGACTATGGTTAATACTAACCTCGATCTGTCGCCCTCCACAGGACAGGCTGTGTTACTGGAGGAGGCTGCATCGTATTTGAACACAGATTGATCACCATGTTGATCTGCTTTGGGGTTATTTTTTCCTGTCACTGCAGCCGTGTTTTGATTGGACGGAGGGAGAGACGTGTCACTATTACCGAGGCCCAGGTTCCCTTCCAGTGAACCCATCAGTCTTACTGGAGTACCGTCTCTCTGATCTCCAGGCTCTCTACCTCCTGCTTGACTTGCTCCGCTCCTCCATCCCTCTCCCCTGGCCTCCCTCTTGTCCTCCTCGCTCAGCTCCGACTGCAGTGCTGAGTGAATTAACTCCAGAGAGGCTGCCACTGCTTTTTTGCCTGAGGTGAGTTGGACCGACTCAGCGGGGCCTCCTTGGGTGGTGTGATGGCCACCGGTACGAACAGGATTGGGAATGAAGCTGAGCTCTGCATGGGAGTCTAAGTGCTGCTGCTGCTGCTGCTGGGCCTGACGTTGGGCCCGTAACTGAGAGATGGCCAGTCGAAGGTCCTCAAAGTCTTTGCCCGAGTGGTACGGCATGCCTTCCTTACAGGAGGTGTCTGGGACGAGCTGGTCAGAGAGATGTGAGAGAGGGGGGAGGCTGGAGGCCGACTGCTGCAGGAGATGTTGGGGTTGGTCACGGGATGAGAGCGAATGGACGTTTTCTGGGAAGATAGAGGGAGAGTGTTCAGACACAGAGTCACTGTGGCTCAGCTGCCTTCCGAGACCTGCGGACAGAGGAGAGCACGGAGAAGTATGAGCAGAGGCGAAAAAAGCAGTGTTAAAGTACTCAAGACCGGTCTCAAGATCACTTTTTGAAGGTTGTCTTGTCTCAAAATATCATTTTTACTCTGTCTTGTCTTGGACAAAGAGAACGTTATATCAAGACCACAGCTGTGGGAATATCACCAGTGTTTCCATATGAATCATCTAATAATGTTGAGTTTGTCCCGCAACACTTTAAAAAGATGATTCATAGTTATAGAGCAAACACCTGTATGGCACAGATAGAGAAATCAATCACTTTTCTAATATTACATTTTTGTTAGCCGTCGCTGCCCAGACAACATTTCTGGTTCTGTGGTTCAATTTTTGTATTTTAAACTCTACACTGCCTGTAGGCAATTTACTGTAGAGAGATGCTGAATCTCTGCATAGATGGAGAAATCGTTTAACCTGGGTGCACAGGCATTATGTGTTGGTGTAACACACACACACACACACACACACACACACAGGAGCGCCTCCTTTGCTTTTTGTACAAGAGGAGTGCAGGACTCGGTTAAAAACTCTCTTTGACACTGTGCTGGCATCTGTATTATTCCATGCAGTCATGCAGGGACAGAAGAACACTCAACAAACTAGTGAGGAGGTCTGGCTCTGTCCTGGACTTTTGCCCTACAGACTCCGTGGAGGACGTGGAGGAGACGAGGTGTTACAATGTTAGCAAAGCTGACATCCATCATGAGCTCCTCTCACCTCCTGCATGAGACAGCTCCTTCAGCAACAGACTGCTACTCCTGCCATGTAAGAAGAAGCGCTACCACAGGTCCTTCATTCCAACAGCTGTCAGACTCTTTAACAGCAGACCGTGACTTCATGACTTCCTTCTATAGATTTATCATTTCTTTTCCACTTTATCTCATGTTGGGTAACTTGAAGTGCAAGTCCAAGGTCGTGTAAAAAGATTTAACCCGTTCACTTTTAACAGGATATTCTAATTGAATTAAGCTGACCTTTGGGAGCCAGCATGTCATCCATGATGGGCTGCTTGTCTCTGATGTCATGGTAACCGACCAGTCTGGTGAAGTCGTGTAGAATCTCTTCAATACTGGCCACGATGATGCCGCCACTGGAGTATGCAGGGAACTTATCAAAATGATGCTCTGAGTGAAAAGAAAGATGAAAAAAAACATCATTAGTGCGACAGGTCAGGCTGTAAATCAAGTTTCACGGTTCAAGAGGTTCTGACACACACTTACCCGTCAGGAGGATTGTGTGTCGGTTCTGTGTGTATCGGGCCTGGAGCTCCAGAAGACAGTCCAGGTCAGGTGACTGATGGTTCATGTCGCAGTGATGATACGGGAGGAACTCAACGATGTGCCGCTTCTGATAGGCTGACAGTACATCCAGCAGGTTGGCTGCGTCTCTCCTGAACCTGAACAAACGCACACACACATTTACCGGTCTGTTTTAATGTTCAGTGTGAACTTTCAGCCACGAGTCTGAGTCCAAATCTTAGAACAAATCGCAGTCACAGCTAACAACACACCAAATGAAGACAATGACGGAGTTGCCAACACATATATTGACGCACCATAGACTCCAACTAGCACAGGACAGGTTTCTAAGATTTACGATTGAGTACCTGGCTTGTTCTTTCAGTTTCTTGTGGGTTTTGCAGTGAACTTTCCACCTCCAGATGCTCTCTGGAGAACTGTGCTGTTCCAGGAACATCAGCAGCGCAGCCAGTCGATCTGCAGAACAACACCCCATTAATCAACACGAGTTCAAGTAAATACACACACGTTCATTAGAAGTGATGCAATTGTCTAGAAAATAAGATGCAGAGTCTCTGTATAATCTGCTGATTTTAACCCCCGACCTACCGTGAGTGATGAAGTCCGGGTTGAGGACTAACTCGTCAGAAACGATGCAGCCTCCAGAGACGAAGAGCTCGTTGTAGCTGTTGTTCCTGATGTCGTCCAGTGTGTCGATTCCCACAAACACCACAGAGGGGTGTCGCTTCAGAGACATCAGCCCTGGGATCTGATGGGCACAAACGTCGACACACTTCCTGTCAAGTCTCCTTCCCAGTTTGAATACTGAACATGCAGTAAGTCAGTCAGTGCAGCATGAAAAACAGACGGTGGGTCAGGTGGTACAAACACACAAAGTAGATCTGAGATCAAACGTAAGGTTGAAATCAGCTCAGCTTTAGAAGGATATAACTTTAATTCATGCATTGATTCCATTGTATTATATTTAATATTTTAGCCCTGATTATAATTTCATGGTAGGTTTTATTTTCTATTTTTGCTGTAATTTAACTCTCTAACTTTTTATTATAGCTGTTAAATCTGTGTTATCATATTTTATTGTTTATTTGTTGTTTTTCCCATCAGTTTTTATTTCCATGTTATGGTTAACACTTACTTCTCTTTTCATCGTCTGTCATCATCTGTGAAGCACTTTGAACTGCGTTAACCAGTATAACATAAAGTTTCGTTCATGCACGTGAACACAGATCAAGACCTTATGAGAACAAAATCGTGCCCTAGCTAACTGTGTAGTGACCCGAGTGTTAAGTGGCTGCGACTTGTAACTTATGAACAGGAGAACAGCTGCAGAGCAGCCAGGAGACGCGGAGGCGGCCTGACTGCTGACTGCAGAGAGGCTCAATAACCAGACCTCAGAGGTCTCTGCTCATCAGTATGCACACTGTAAAGGCAGGTTCACGTGCATGTTTTGTTACGGTTGTGAACTCTATTCATGCTTTCAAAACTGTCGCCAAATGTCCACAGCTGCCATGTTGGAAAATAAGCATGAGAAAGAAATAAGAGAGAGAGAGAGAGAGAGAGGAAGAGAAAAGGGGGCCTAAGTGAAACTAAATGGAAACCTAAATAACTATATTTGATCTGTATTTCAATACAAAAATACAGACAAAACTCTCAACACTTGTCTTGTGTGAGGCTGTTGAATTGTTCACAACAGCAGGGCAGGTGACACTGACGATGAAGAGCCGGGTGTGTGCTGTGGTTAGTTGCCTTTGGAGCATGCACGAAGCAGCTGTATCAGGTAGGGGGCGACAATAGATCACTCTTCCTCTCATTTTCTGCCATGATGAGTCCAGACAAAGACTGAGAGGCTCCTGCACATTCACAGACATGAGGCGTTACACTGGCCCAGTGGGGCTCAAGTCAGTTAGTCAAGCGACACGTTTGGCAAAGCCTCGTCGCCACCCTGCTGCGAGGAGGTCGAATAAAACGCACCCAGCGCTACAGGTTATTTTATTGGTTTGTGGAATCACAGCTACCTTTGACTGACTGCTGGACACAAAAACAACATGACGGCTTGTGAAAAGTAGCCTTCAGATATAAAACACGTGACTCTGCTCAGAAGATCTGGATCATTAGGGTTAGGGTTTTAACTGTTAAACTGATTATTCAGAGGCACCTTGTGTACGTGTCCAGCGATGTCTTTGTTCTTAATGATGACCAGCAGTCGGTTGTCGGCGTTTTCTTGGCTCAGAAACGATACAGGGCTCTGCTCCATGTTACCCTGCTTCAACAGGTGTTCCTACAACAGAATACACACAAACACAGGCTGTATATACACAAAGCAATACATATATAATACAATATTTCTACGCCAGTAAGAGAACTACTTGATGAAAGGACAGTCAGGAATCATCAGGTTTCATTTTTAGGCCGCTAAGTGACCAGAATCTTCTAAATCAAACAATAACTCACACTCACTGATGAAGATAAACAAATATCTGCATGTGAATGTGTCGATGAAAGGCCTAGATTGATTAAAATTCAATCGTAATCACAATCTCAGAATCCGTCTGCTGTCATCTGAGTTTTAATTAGCTTTTTGTTTTTTAAGTTAATTACATTGATATGCAGATATCTATTCTTGTGTTTCAAATTGCAAATCAGACTGCAGTAAAGTATCACATATCCAGAAGCCCAGAAACATTTGTTGTTGCCCCCAGAAGCTAAATCATGGTCAGACAATAGCTGAGATTCATCAAGGATTAATCAGCTACAGAATCTAATATATTAGGGTTTTAAAAAAAAAGGAAAAAAAAGTATTTCGGCATCAAATCTCGTGCCTATGTTGCCCATGATTACCTTGATGTCTTCAAACACCTGGTCCTCTGGCTCTGTGCTGTGGAGGTAGAACTGCAGGGAGTTCCTCCTCACGTCTTTGATGATCTCCACCAGGCTGTTGAACACCTCCGGCTGCAGCTGGCTGATCAGGGAGCTCAGTGCCGAGCCGGGCCCAGGGATGGACACAGAAGCCGGACTGGAGGCTGGCTCAGACGGGTGCGACGCTTCTGTCAAAGGCTTAGATACGCCGCCGAAACCTGGCAGAGTGATCTCACTGCCTGCGAGACTACTACTCCCAGCTTCCACGCCAGCGTTACAATGTGCAGTGCTGGTGACGCTGCTGTCTTGTGTTTGTCTGACATTATGAGCGACCGTTCTATTGACTTCTAAAGTGCAGCTTTGCTGTGGTTTCCAGTGGAGCTGAGGGGAATCGTTCAGAGGTGGAGGAGTGAGGACGGGAGAGGCAGAGGTAGTAACAGATAAAGTGACATGAGAAGGTTGGGGATTCCTGTTTGTAGCATCAGGAAACTGTTTGGTGATTGCATGTGGTTGCCACACTTGTCCTCCTCTGCAGAGTGCAGGAGTCTCACTGACTGAAGCACCAGCGTCAGCAGCTGGAGGTTCACTGCAGAGTCCTCCATCATCATCATCATCATCATCATCATCTCTGTCCGTTTTGGCATTCGCTGCTCGGATGCTGGACACAAAAGCGCTAACTTTGCACGCCAACGTGGCATCCGTATTAGTCCGGCTGGTGCCGGGCTGGTGGCTCGGCCAGCTCTCACCGAGCTCCGTTAGCATGCTGCTAATGCTGTCCTGTAGCGAGCAGACGTAGTCCTGGACAGGCGGGCAGGGGTGGTAGAAAGACACGTAGTGTGAAAACTGGGACATGGGCGTGTGTGGGTGTGTGTGTCGATGTGCCGTGGCGTTTGGAGTGGAATGTGGGGCTTGTGGAAAGCTGAAGTGAACGCTCTCCTCTTGCAGGAGGACCTGCATGTCCGAAGAGAAGTCGTTAAGATGTCTGTCCACGATGCTGTCAATATGTCTGAGGGGACGAGTAGGACTTAAGGAGACGCCGCCTTCCAGTTCCTTTGCTTCTCCCTTTTGTTCCTCATCACTCTCTGCCAGAGGAATCATCTCCACCTCCACCTCCCCCTCCTCCTCCTCTTCCCATCGCTTTTGCACTTTACTCCATCCACTAACTGGATGAGTGTCTTTTTCCTCCTGTAATGGTTTGGCCTGTACCTCCTTCGCCTGCACTGTGTCTTCCTTCTCTCGCGCGGTGGGTGATGGTGAGGGGTTTGTCCTTCTCTCTGGAGCTGGAGTGGTAGATGGCTGGATGGATGCAGAGATGGATGGATCTTCATTCTTCTTTTCTTTCCCCTGAGGTTTCTCGCCATTTTTGGACACTCCTGCAGGAGGCAGACTATGTTAGACTGGAGACAGTATAGTATGTGGTCAAGGCCTATTTGAATAAATGTGAAGTGTGAAGGAGCTACATTACATTACATTACATTACATTAAACTACACCAACTGCTGCTGATAAATTAAACCTGAATGTAGATGCAACATAACAGCTCCCGTTTTACACAAACTACGTCAGTCAAACGTTCTTGATTCGTTTTCAAGCAACAACTCTACAATGGAAAGTTGCATGTATAACAGAGACAATGTTTTCCTGTCTGTAACAATCAGGAAGAATCACAGGACGAAGAGTTAATTGTAAGGTTACTTGTCAACAGTGAACACAAAAAAACTGGTGCTCCAGAAAACCTGAATTAAACTTTCTTACATCATATCTTGGAGCATGAGAGAGCAGTTTAATGTCAAATTTAGCAAAAACAAAAAGAAGAAGTGTGTCAGCTGGCATCAGCTCCACGTCTAACTTCTCTCAGAAACACAGCAGCAGGAAGCTAAACTGGACCTGGAGTTCTGTAAACTGAAAACTGAAAACTTGAACAGATGTATTAATTCACCCTGGG
This sequence comes from Nibea albiflora, assembly GCA_014281875.1. Classification (NCBI taxonomy): domain Eukaryota; kingdom Metazoa; phylum Chordata; class Actinopteri; family Sciaenidae; genus Nibea; species Nibea albiflora. The sequence continues at coordinate 11,773,054 of CM024790.1, read as the reverse complement.
AACGTCTCAGTGTGTCTGACGTTACCTGCAAAGGCCCTGGAGGTTTGCGGGGCTAACTGCTCCTCGTTAGCACCACTTTGGTCTTTGTTAAACAGGGTGAGCTCATTAGACTCCGGGGACCGGCAACGTGATGGGGAGGGAGGTCGGCTGAGCTTGGGGGATGGGCATCGGGAGGAAGACGGGTGAGGGCTAGGCTGTGGAGGCGGGCACTGGGAGGGTGAAGGGGTAGGGCTGGGCTCTGGGGACGGGCACTGAGACGGGGAAGCGGGGGGACTGGGCTCTGGAGACGGGCACTGGGAGGGTGAAGGGGGAGGGCTGGGGTCAGGTGACGGGCATTGGGAGGGGGAGGGAGGAGGGCTGGGCACAGGGGACGGGCACTGAGAGGGGGAAGGAGGAGGGCTGGGCTCGGGAGATGGGGTGGGGCTCTTCCTGGGAGGTTTGGTTGCTCTGGTGATGCTTGTTGCCGTGGCGAGGTGCTGGAAGCGAGGGTCCTGAGGGATGTTCCTGTCTCTCTGGGTGTAGCGCTCTGAACACAGACCTGCAGACACAATTTAACGGTCACCTCTAATATTGTAAACATGAAATAAAATCTAATATTAATGACAAATATTTTAGTGTTTTATATAAATCATATTTTTTAATGCATATCCTGACTGGGCAGGCAGACAGACCTGTAATGGGGATGAGGACCCACGGGATCTCCCCCACTTGCTCCTCCTTCCTCCTCCTCTTCGTATCCTCCTGCTCGCCTCCCCAGGCCTCCTCCTCCTCCTCCTCTACCCGATCCTCCGTGGTGATTCATCTCCCCGCTGTGGGAACTGGGACTGAATCCCTCCAAACTACTGACGCTGCCCGCCGTCTGCTCCTACACACACAAACACACCCAGATATGCAGACTTCATTAATCTTACCTCTGTATTATATGATGAACTTCTGATCCACTGCAGTATGAAAGAGAGTTTAGAAAAGTGAAGTAGGGTGTTTGACTTTTTTACGAAAGACCCTTTAATAAGTAAGACCTGCATTTGAAGTATCAATGTTTAAGTTGAATTCATTATTCTTGTACAAGAAGGAGCCTTTAACAGTGCAACACACAAGAGGCGTTACAGAGAAAAAGGCTCCCCGGAGACTCTTGATAATTAGTTCTTATACACGCTAAAATGGGCTGTCTCGGACATACACACTCCCCGTAGATACAGATAGCATCATAACATCTTTCTCAGTTCTCTAGTCAGTAGTCAGCAGAATATCCCTTTGTGTAAAAGGACACCTCCCGATCCTGATCCTTCCTGAACATCCTTCATCTATACATAAAGTTGAACTTCAATCTCTCTCCTGCCAACCTCAGCAAAAACACTAATAAAGTGAAAGTGTAAGAAACAGAAAAACATACACACATTATATGACTGAATAAATAAAACTGAACCCCGGTGTGTAATAGTAAATTTTCAGTTTCTTTGCTTCAAGCCTCTAAAAACACAAAACCTCCCCCTTCTTAACATAAGATACAAGGTGCTTTTGTCTCTGCAGGTTGTAACCCCTAAACTCTATCTAAGAACTTCGCACCTAGGTGCTAAGTTCTGTAAGATATCTCAGATGGACAAAACACGTGATAAGGTGGTGACCCTGCAGCAGATAGAGGGATGCACATCACATGCTGAGGGGATGACCCTCAGGTGAGACAAAGGATTGTAAAACACATACTGAGGGGCTGTCCCTCAGGTATAAATGTTTAGGTCTCCCCATGTTCGGGGTCTTTCTTCACCTTTGACCGCTCGCATGGTGATTGACCTTTTCTTTGCAAAGAAGTCAGAAGTCTTTGCAAAGAAGTCAGAAGTCTCTATTTCACTCTTCACCAGCAGCAGAGAAAAAATTCCACAACAGGTGTAATCCCAATTTTTATCAACAGTTCATCTAACTCTAGTCAGCTCATATTTAGAAGTCTTATCGAAAGCATCACTTCACGACTGATGGTTTAAGATGAACACGCCCTTTCACTGTTGATCAATTAAACCTCTTTGCGAAAAAAAAAGAGTTGGTTAGCCGTCGTCCTAACCAGCATATGTTGAAAAACTAGAATGCTAAATTAGCGTGTTAACAGTGTGATGTATTGTGCTTTCACTGCACATATGCAAAGCGTTCTGGTTGCAGCAGTGTTCCTGTTGTACATCATCCTAATGTGGCTGTGCTGTATGCAAAACAGTCCAAAGGTGACTGGACCAACCTGCAGGCAGCTGATCTTACTACGCATTTGGAGGAGACATCATAAAGCCGGTCGTTAAAATTTACATAAAACTACAGTTACCTCCAGCTCCTCCTGCTTCCTCAGGTCGATGTCACAGTTGGTGGGCAGACCCAGCTTGGTGGCCAACCTATCGAATGGACAGGATTCCCTTTGAGCCTCCTCTTGCACTTCAGGAAAACTCTGATTGGCCATTCCCCTGGCAGCCTGGTTGAGGCCTGACGACGCGCAGAAGAAAGAAGAGTTTTACATCATTTCATGACGATGTTCCTCCAGTGTTCTGATGCGACAAGAAAAGAATGCTCCACATGCTGTGCGGTAGCCACAGTCACCTGTCAAGAGGCTGAGAAGTCTGGCAGCTAGCTCAGATCCATCTTCCCTCAGATCAACGTCCTTCAAACCCACCGAGCCAATCACAGACGCAAGAGATCCGGGAGAGGCAGGAACTTGGTTTCCTTCGACTGGGTGCCAAAGGTATAAAAAAAAAAGTCAGTAAATAACACATCACCCATTGATAAAATAAGAAGAGTAAAAAGATCTGTGTTCAGAAACACAAACGAACGCTAGAGGCAAAACAAACGTACACAAAGTACATGATAAAACGTGAGTTTGCTCGGCAAAAACTCTGCACAAACAGAGGCAGAGATGTGTCTGTGCCAAGTTGAGAACACAGACACTGATAGTGTCATCCCAAACGTCTTGTTGTGTGAGGTTAGATGGTAAGAGAGTGTAGAGAAATGTTCATTACTTCACTTGTAATAAGGAGGACAGAGGTGACCGAGTAAAAGCAGCATGGGCACTAACCGGCATTTACATTACATTTGCATTGACCAGCATTGTACATAACATATAATAACTGTAACTGGCCGGTGTCAAAGGGTAAGTGTATGTGCAGTCAGAAATAAAACAAATAAAGATAAAGCAGTGGAGTTGCTGTGTGTCTGTGGCATTAATCCCTTTAAAAGAAGTGTGCTGCTTGCAGGGGAAAAGAAGCTGCGTGGTCTCCTCACCTGGAATCTTGCTGTGCCTTCCAGGCTCCTGTGATGCCTTCAGGAACTTCAGCGCCCTCTCTGCCGTCTCCTGCTCCCGTTGCCTCTTCCTTCCCGGTGCTTTCACTACTCCTCCTCCTACTACACCATCCTCCTTGTTCACCTCATTCTCTGCATTTCTCTTACAGGTCAAAACCAGATCTATCAGCTGTTGCATCTGGGTCGGAACAAAAACACATTTGAGTTCACTACGAGATGACACAAATAAATGAATCACAGGGGCATTTAGTGTTTCTAAATAGTGAGATTAGTAAAGAAGTTTTCTTTTACACCTTTTGAGTGTTGGTCAGTCCGTCTCTCACGCTGCTGGTCGTCTTCGCCGTCTCCGCTCTCTGGCCTCCGCAGCTCTTGCCAAGCTTCACCTCAAGCGCCTCCTCGGCCCTACAGTACGTCTCCACCATTAGCCTGGCCCGTGGGACCGATAGCAGGTAGAGAGCCGGGTTGTGCAAGTAGGAGCGCAGATAACCATCCTTGTTCACTTTGTGCTGGTTGGGAGCTGAATACACCTTTCCTTGCTCATCGAATTCGAGTTCATATTTGCTCATGGGGTACTGTCGAACCTACAGAGTAAAGTCAGTTTTACTGGTGGAGCTACCTCAGTGTACTGAGGTCATAGTACAAAAAAATGCAAGCAGGAATCTGGGGGTTACAATTCAAAGAGAGGTTCCTACCTTGCCATTGTCCAGGCCGATTAGGTATTCCCGGGCCTGGCGCTCAACACCGGCAGACAGCTCTGGAGGGGGGTTGGCGTGGGACTTGAACAGAGCATGGTGCAGCGCTGGAATAAAATGGTTCAGCCGCGGCATCACCGTGTCACCAGATATCAACGACTCCGAGGCATCATGAGGAGAGGAGGCACACCTTAATTCTGTGGGAGGAAAACAGACAGAAAAAGTCATAACGTAGGTGTTCAGCCTCCACAGGTGAATATAATTTATACCAACAGTGGATTCACTGACTGTCTGAGCTGCTTGTAGGGACAAACTAACAAAATCATCGCCTCATTTTGCAGTTCTACCCCGCTCTGAAGTCTTTAAGCTGCTTTTAGCTCGTTCTTTTCAGTTAGTTCCTAAACACTGGATACTGGAGGCCAATCTGGGCATATTTTAGCGGATCTGTATCTGTAAAATAAAGCCAGCCTGTACTGGATAATACATTATTTGGAAAAGATTCGCAAGCTCCTACACAGCCTATCCCGTGTTACTTACTGGATTTGGCTACATCTCTGGACTCTGGGAAGACAAACAAGGCTTGAAGACACCTCTTCCAGTTCTCGCCTCGCTCTGGAAATACAAAAACACGACTGAGAAGTCTACATGACAACACAAACATCTGAAGAGAGTACTTGCCCGAAATATGGAATTATGACTCAAACAATACTTAATAATGTGCTATCTAGCAGCAAGTGGCTGTGGAGAGCATTAAATAATTCATTTCACCTCAGACAGTGATCAAATGCGGCTCGTCAAATATTATCTAAAACATCATTTATGAGTGCACGCCATCGGTCACATGTCATACCAGTGGGTGTGGCCATCTGAACACTGGAGAGGATGAACAGAAAGCCTCTGTCTGTAAGTGAAGTCACCAGAACCTGGAGATGAAACAGACGACTGTCATTCAACATTTATTCTCTAACTGTCCATCTCATCCCTCTCGTCCCATCTACTGCTTACATCTCAAGCATTAACTTTCATCAGTCACAGAGATATTCCCCAGAAAATGTACTTTTCATATTGAAGCTCTCCTGTGTGGGGTGATAATCCTTTCTACAATGGCCAGATCAAACACATTGAGGGTGGTGACATTAACTAATAGCATATCATGAATTACATGGTAGCACGTCAACATTTCCAGCCACATCTACTTTGCTGGGTTATTTTTCCATTGTTGTTGACTGAGCAGCTGTCGATTGAAGAGAAATATGTATATCCAGGAAATGATAAGTTTCGGTGACAGTAAAAAAAAAACAGTTAAGTAGAAGAAACTGGTTATAATTAGTGAATGAAAAGTAGTACTTGAGTTAAAAAGACAAAGAGCAGCAGAACCCTGTTGTCTGAACCACACAAGAGGTGAACCTCTGTCCTGAAATGTATCAGCATCCAATAAACTCAGCAAAATAAACTCATTGCAACACTAATGTAAGCCAAACTCACCACTCTCTTCAGCTCCAGCTCCTGCAGCAGTTTGGTCACGCTGGTCGTCGACCGACTTCGATCAGTCACCTCCAGCAGAGTGCAGTAATGACCGTCCTTAAAAACTACACACACAAAATTCATGCTCAACAAATATTTAGACAACACGCCACAAAAAGAATATTCTCCTTTTCCCCTGAAAGGATGTTTGGCATCCTGAGATGCCGTAAAAACAGTTTCATGAATGCTGAATACAACTAATCTAAAATGTTTTTCACATGTAATGACAAACTTGAAACTCCCAAAGTATCAGCCTTTAAAGCCCCATCAGCAGCATCCTGCATTATAATGCATCATCACTGGAACGGCGTGCTGGACCTCACCTTCTTGACTGCTGTTGTAGAGGTTGTAAGAGAACAGGTCGGGCGGGAAGTGCCTGGTCACCTGCTCAAGCCTCATCAAGTAACTGATTTCCAACTTCTCTGGTCTGAAGAAGACACACAGAGAGATACACAAAGATCAAACCATCTCATAATTTGTGGATTTACACTCAGGACAAAACAGACTCCTGTGTTAACTAATAAGTGAGACGCATATTTGTCTGATTGAATTGGCGCATGCAGAGTGCAGAGTGCAGCACGAGTCGAGCGACCTGGAGAGTGAATGAAGCAGTTTTTCTTTCTTTCTTTTTTTTTTCAAAATCAAACTGCATTTTTCTGAACAAAGCTTCAAATTTCTTGGTACTGCCTGACTAAAAACTTTTAGTTGGTTCAGGTATCACCAACCATCAGCCACCGCCAATAGTACACCCCCCCACACACACACACACACACACACACACACGATCAGAGCGCACCACATATGATGAAGGTATAGCATCCTCCCACAAAGAGGTCCTGTTATTTTTGTCTTGGCAGTTATAGTAGACCAACCTCGATTGTAAAGCTTTGTGGTCGGGTGTTGGTTAAAGCTACATACATATCTACAATCTGACTGTGGAGTTCCTGACACACAGAGTCGACATCAGAGAAATTAACAGCCACATTTCCAAGAAAGGCAGACTGAGCAAATGTTTAGTGTCTCACCACGTCCTCTTTAAAAGAACATACCGTGAAGCCAGTTCCAGAGTCACCTGAGCCGTGCTGTTGATATCACTCACTGAAAACTAAGATCACCATCTATGAAGACTCGGGTTTTAATTTATTCACTTGTTTTTAAATGTTAAAAGTTATAGGATACATGTCAACAGAGGACAGACAACTAATGTAGCTAGTGGTGGTGATGTCGCCAGAGGGAAGCACGGCAAAGGTTGAGGCCTTTGTGAGATTTCATATGCTACATTATACTGTGTTGTTGCTCTGAAGTTTTTCACACACAGTTACTTCTCACTAAACCAATAAGATCCGCTGCTATTGGCGAGTTTATCTTCAATCTGAGGTAAACAGCTGAGGTAAAAGGCAAAGCTAAAAGAGTGTAATGCGTCAAGAAATCAAACACTGGTGGATAACAGCACCAGAAAATGATCACATTAGTTTGGGTCATGCAGCTGCTTCACACTAAACGTCTCCCAAAAAAAAATCAAACAATTTAGTAGGTATTTTTGTCCTACGTATAGCACAGCTATTGAAGATGCATTTTCTCATTTGTGTGAAACACGTCCACTTTGTGTCCCCACGTTCTTTTTCAAATACAGTTTTTATGGTTTCTTCTACAAACAACCAAAAGCGTATCAGTTATTCACAAAAAAAAACAATTAAACAAACAAGACCACCAGACAAACATGGCTTGGTTTTGAGTTATATACAACAGACTTTGTACATAACATAAAGGGAATTTCCATAAATGTTCCAATAAATTTTCATTTATTTTGTATATCAGCCTCTCATAAGAGGCCGTGAGTCATTCAGAATAGGTAGGGTTGCCTCAATAGGACTGTGACCTTACTTTCTGACTTTGTCACATCCCATTCCTACCGCTGTACAGGACACAGAGGAATTTGATTTGATCCTGTCCTCTGACTTTATGTAAGGCACTATTTTTTTTTTTTTGCTTCAACAGTCAGAAGTCAGCTCAGTACTCACAGTCTGTGGGGCAGGAAGGGAGGAGAGAAGGAGCGAAGGGAGACCTGGAAGAGAACTCTGTCACCTTTCACCAAATCTCCCGACCACACTGTGAACTGAGCACGCTCTGTGTGAGAGAGACACACACACACACACACACACACACAACAGCTCGTCAACATTTGTCAGCTTCAGGGTAAGACAGGAAAAGGTGGACTTCCTATTGTGTCTTATATTTGATCTGTAAGTGTGAACTGAAAGAGGGAGCTCACCTTTAATCCCCTGTGCTGATTGGCTGTTCAACCTGCCCATCAAACACAGCACAAGAAGGACACGACAGAGATTATTTAGTGCCGAGATCAAGATTATAACGCATGCAGCACTCAGTGTGTCTGCCAACCTCAAATCCTGTGTAATTTACATCAATGACAAATGATTTACAGAAAACTGCATCCAAAAGATGTAAATTTCTGCACCTGCTGAGGGCCAGAGGTTTGCTGGGAAGTGCAGAGTCTTTTCCTTTAAAGTGGAAAGAGACGACGGCGTACGGACAAACTTGGCGTGGCCGCTGCCGCACCTCATCAAATGAATACTCGTAAAAGTATTGCTGAAATAAACAACACAACAAAAACGTTTAAAGCCATGTTTTACTTTTTAAAATATGCAGGCTTAATTTTATTACTACAGTCGTCTGAAAGCACAAAAAAAACATGAAGGAATATTCATTTCTGTGGCCGTTTGTTTTGAGCCTACAGTTGGACAGAGGTCTTCCTGTGTGTGTGTGTGGGTGTGTATTTACCTGTGTGAGTTCAAAGCCGCGGTAGGAAGTGAGCGAGGTGACTTTGCTGGCATTCTTGGAGATGTGGCTGTCGAAGCGAGGCGTTGGATCTAGAAGGTTCTTCATGTTTTCATAGATGCTCTTAACTTTGCCCTGAAACCAAAAATAGATATGACACCGCTGTGAAAGACTGAATGTAGGAACTGAACATTGAGATATAGAGGACTGAAACTTTAGCACGAAGAGCTTCGTTCTTTGGATTACAGGCAGTACAATACAGATCTGGTAAAATCAAAGATCAGGATTCAGAACATTTTCCCAGCATCATCTTTTTATACCTCTGTACTTAGCTCCTCCTAATTGGATGTTCCGGATTGGTAGTAATCAGACACTGAGCTCTCTGATTGGTACAATATAGAGGATTAAATTGTACCAATAGAGGACTATTTAAACAGTCCTCCATTCCAATGCGTTTCTTTCGCGCCATTTTCCGTTGGCTCCAACTTCTCCTGATTGTCCGCTGTTGATTTTTTAAAATCATTTCCATCTCTGTCTCATGGAGAATTATTAACATTTCAGACCTGTTTTATAGTTTTAATGTAACCTTTGGCCATCTGCCAGATGTCCATGGCTGCAGTTGGCTGAGCTGAAGCCATAAAATGTTGTCCTCTGTGGGAGTAATGTCTTGCAATTGTCTTATCGATCTTATCGAAACATTATCGATGTTTCAGTGAGTCTAGGGAAAGTTGGCTGCTCATTTCAGTCGTGTTGAGTGGTGGTCTAATCCAGTTCAAATATTCTTGTTTTCAAGTACGCCAATCCTCTGCAGTAATTTATGGCATAGATTATCCTCCCAGAGAACGTTAAAATTCAAAACATATCCTCCCAATGACCTAGTTGTGACAGGGAACCACCTTATAAGCCATAAAAACACTAGAAAAAAAATAATGAAAACGTAGCAAAGAGCAAGAGAAACGAGTGTGTGAACTGTACAGATGCGATGATGACAACCACCAGCCAGCTGATTTACCTTCATCACTTTGAAGATGAGGATCTCCCCCGTGGCTCCAGGGGTTAGGGCGTTAAGCTGGAGCAGGTCTGAGTACCTGGACAGATACACTCCTAGAAACACACACACACACACCAACAAAGAAGAACAAAATTAAGATCACAGGGCATTTACTTTGTGTGGGCACAAAGGAGGCCGATTCCACAAAGTGCTACATCAAGTGCTGCATGACTTAAATCTGAAGACTCGCCGCTGGAAATTATACAATCAGCACTAAGATGCACAAAGACGGACGATGGATGAACAATGTTATCTTGTTTTCTATGTATGTATCAGCGTGTATCTGTTCACACCTACCTTTACCGGGGTTTCCCAGCACTGTGATCCAGCTCTGAGCCACAAACAGCCCCTTCTCACAGAGCCAGGGCAGCTACAGCAGCCAACAATTCAGAGACGTAAGACATTAGAATATAAAAAGGTTAGAACAATCGACATAAAATGAAAAGACTCATTGATTATTCTCAATAAACCAGTTTTCGTCCACACCATTCTTGACTGCTTGTCTTTTTTTCAGAGAAAAATCACATCATTCTGTCCTGATGGTATAACGGCAGCGTGGCCTTGCACCTCGCCATGTCACACATAAATTGGATAAATGCCAAAAATAAAGAAGGTAAAACACAGTTACTGTCTGTGTTGTGCTCATCTAACTAAGACTACATCCTATCTTGCTGTGACACCAACAACTCATAACTGTTCTGTGTTGTTTGATGATTTTAACACCTGTGAAGTGTCGCTGAGTCTCACCTTATCAGTATCAGTCAACAGGAAACAGTAGCTCTCCTCCAGCTCCTTGTCTGTCCTCCCATCTGACTTCATCTCCCTCCTTTTCTCCACAAACTGAAACACACAACACACAACATATTCCTCGGTTGAAGATGACTTCATTCTTTGACACTCTGTCATACAGTTAAGCATATCACCTCTATTTCACCCATAGGTAGTCATGCAGCAACAGGACACATTTAAATGGAAATGCCGCTCCACCCATCCGTCCATCTCTCACCTCTTTCTCCAGCAGCTCACTGTGGACAAGTCGAGGGTCACAGTAAGCGAAGCAGCCAGCAGAGCCGGTCTCGATGTAGCTGGAGGTCAGGACGGTCATCATTTCTTCGTACTCCCTGGACTCAGTGGAGACGTGGGTGAACAGAGCTGAAAGGAAGACAGACAGGACAGACGCAAAGGTCAGTATGTATTTACACTCCCTGAACTAATAATCATCACTGATAATCAGAAATATAAAATTTCCACTGAACTCTCAGCTTGCGTAGAGAACCCAGATATTAAAACAGTGCAGTTAGTTAATGGACTCACAAGCCACCTGTAATGCCACCTGTCAGTCAAAGCACCTACTCTGTTAATTCGGAATAACTTTAAGCCTTAAAATAATTTGAACAGGTGAGTTACATATATAAAAATTTTTTTTTTAAAAAACAACAACTATTTTTTGTACCAGGCTGTAAAAATGTTTATTTCTGCTGTGAAGTTGGACACTTTAACATGAGGACTTATGGAGACTGACTCACTTCTGAAGCCAGCCTCAAGTGGATGTTTGAGGAACTGCAGTTTTGGCACTTCTGCATTGACTTCACTTGACAGCCACAAAGCTTGCCAGTTGGTGTAGAGTTTAAAACGAGCAATCAGCCTCTTTCAAATGAGCCTCACCCAACATTCAAACAGAAGGTTTAAGTATCAGGGGAAAATGTTGGCCTCCCCCAATTATAATAGGACCACCACAGCCTTATTTGTGCCAAATACTCAGGAGACTAAACCTGCGGTCGCAGGCTCCCTCAGTGTGGAGTGGAGGGCTCAGCTGCAGTAAAATTAACAAACCATTATTCCCTGTCATGATTTAAAAAAACAACAAAAAAACACAAAATATTGGTAGCACTGGCATAGCACTGAGGGCTTTTTACAACTACTGGAACAACTGTAGACTAACACAGTCTGTTATTTGTAAAGTAAAAAATATATAAATATATAGCTGTATGGCTAGTAACAAAAATATGATGATGTGATGTTGGTCTACATGCCAAAATACAAGTGTGACACGGCTAATGCAGACAATATTAAACGGAGACGATAACTTCAGGGAGCAGAGATGAAGACCAACACACACCTGCACCGCCACATCATGTATACATGGAGATTAAAAGTCTTTATGTCTACATAATATCACCGATGTAATCGAAAGCAGGATGTCACTCTAGACCAGGATACTCGTGTGGAAAGTTGTTGTAGAAAAGTTTTTTAAAAAAACAGGAAATTAGTGGTGTCAAAGTTGAAGCACACAGTTCAGCAGATAACCCCTCATGAAACAGCAAACCAACGGTTTTACACTTTGGATGAATTAAACAAATAAGATGTATCTGTGTGAGGTGTGATAGGTGCACAGGCTAGCTGTTCCCCTTGTTTCCAGTCTTTGTGCTCCGCTGACCTAACCAGCTTCATAATTACCATACACACGTTTATATTCTCCTGCAATCCTCTGGCAGGAAGCGAAATTTCCTTCAAAATGTGGTAGAATATCACACCTTACACAGAATAACGCTAGTCAACAGCCTCTCTTCTTCTTGGCTGTAGTTCATCCGGGGAAGCACCTAATGCAAATCTCATCATCTGCCACATGCGGTTATCTGCCAGTTGCCCCACATTCTCACCTGTTCACACACAAACTCATTTGCCTAGGTGGACGATCAATACGAACCATACGTGTCTGAATATCAGGGCCTACAGGTTCATGCGTTGCCACCCAAAACAAGATGGAGACATCAGTATGGCTTCACACGATGAGTAGCACCAACCGTGAATCGTAAACTGACGTTGACGTGAGACTTTTTCTCTCCGTCAGATATTGTGTCATGTAGTTGGACCTCTGTTAGGTTATGTTAGAATTAGGATTAAAATAGGATTAAAATTAAAATCAGGATTATACTGGGGTCCAGATATTTTTAATTCATACATTGTGTGTATGTTTTTTGCATGTCTCATGTGAATTCCCCTTTTTCTCTTTGTTTTGCAGAGGCTGGCAGGGAGAGATTAAGTTCAACTAGAAATTAAGTTGAGCTAATAGTACAAGGGCTGGAGACAGGTTAGGGAGGTATTATTTGGACAGAGGAACATCCTGTTGATTACTGATCAGAGAACTAAAACAGACGTTATGACGTTACGTGCATCAACGGGGAGCTGTCTGAGACAGCCCATTACAGAGTGTATAAAAACCAACTGCCAAGGCTCTGTAACCCCTTCTGTGTGCTGCACTGTTAAACGCTCCTTCTTGTAGAAGAATAATAAATTCAACTTCAACTTTGATGCTTCGAATCCAGTCTTTCTTATTGAAGGGTCACTCTTGAAAAATTCTTCTAACAGGTTAGGTTACAGATATAACTAGTTAGGATTCAGTGAAGCTGGCTCGGGGTAAAGCTTAGAAGAAAACGATTGCTTGGGGGGCAATTTTAGAAAAGTTTGGGCTAAAGTAAGGTGACATAAATCTTTCAACATGAAGCTCAAAACAGTCCATCAGACCAAGCCTAACACTAACCCTGAACTCTCTTTAAATCAAAACTATACTGAACTGATGTTGATGTTGTCAGTCCCACTCCTGTAGGTAGATATAACTAGTTAGTTAATCTGGCTCAGGGTATAAATACATTGAAAACACTTCTACAAAACACACCTTCAACCTCAAGTTCAAAACAGCCCATCAGACCAAACCTAACCCCTCTTTAAGCTGAAACTATCCTGAGCTGACTTGAACATTTTCCTGCATTGCTACATACATTTATGGGTGACAATAACCGATACAAAATCCAGAAAATCTGGGGCAACTTGGCATCACAGCAAGAAGTTTGCTGGTTCAAACACCCGCTGTGGGTCCTCTGCGGCTTTCTACCACAGTCCAAAGACATGCGGGTTAATTGGTGACTATCTTCCAGTGTCAGCGGGGATTGGTCCCAGTCCCCCAGCCAGCGAGCCTGATGAGGATGAACCTTTGTGGAAAACATAACGGGTGAAGCTAAATCATGCCACTGTCTAACTCATAGCTCACTGAACTTTATGTCACATCTAGACAGAAAATTGATTCAACAGTAATTATCCTGGGATGAGTAGGCAAAGAAACACATGAAACTGACGTTTCACTGGGGACAAAAACCTGGAGCTCATCTCACGCTCTCGGCCAGACTCTGATGTCTGAACAAACAGCAACATAGAGAGCAAACAAATGTGACAAGACAAGGAGGTTACAGCTCAGTTCGCCCCTCATCTTAGTGTTGTCGTGATGACAGACACTTACTATAAGACGAGCACACCCTACATGCTCACACACACGCGCCCACAAATGTAAACAAGAAGGCGGTTACCCCGAGCTAGCTAACGCTTGTTAACATAGGCTAACGTGAACACAAGAGTGGAAGGTTTACACACAGATCAAACTCGGTGGACTTTTATCAGCACCTGCAAGCACAAAATAAGCTGTCAAATCCAAACAGACCTCAAGTAGTCACTTATAAGCAAGTACCAGTGGGCTAACTGTTAGCTAGCGTCGTCTGATTTGAGTTAGCGGGTACCTCAAACGGATGACAGTTAATACAAAACTTATAATATAGCTAGATTTAGTTTACTGTGATGACTTTATATGAGCGAATGATTAAATATATAGCTTACACATTGGTGAATCTGTGTAATTATTTGCCCTATAACTAAGCTAACACGGCAAAACAAGTCAGAGATGTCCGAGAATGGATACTTAGCTGTCCGATAAAAGACCCCTAACGTTACAACGGACGTGAATCGAGAATTGTCGGTTATTTGTAAATTAAAGTATAATGCTGTACAAACACACATTTGTTTTTATTACTACGTGATGATAGGACTGATCTGTATGGATAAAGGGGACCAGCTCACATTTCTGCTCCTTGGTTTTCCTCGGTATGTGAAACTTGTCCGGCGCCATGGGCATATGTCTTTGGTGGATGCCTTGCAGTGTGAGCGAGTTCCTCCTCTCCATCCTCCCACCTGCAGCACTCGGTCTGCCCGTACCAGGCTGACTCTCTCTGGCTGTGTGTACCTCGATTATCTCGCCATCTTGCGGGCTAACATTAGCCCCGGGCTCGGCGGTAGCGGACAGTCTACCCCTCTGACGAGTGGCTGCTTCCCTCCGAGCTCCGAGGCTGTCATCCATTGCCGGATCCTCGAAACAAACCGACGCCGCCTCTCTTCTCGGGCGTCACTCCGACACTGTTTCGCGGCTAAAGCCTTCGATGACAACCCTGCTACCTCCTGATCCCACAGCGCAGGGACTCGAACCGATACACAACCCCCGCCATGCTTCCGGTGAGCAGAGCTCTTCTTCACTGAGATTTGACTGCAGCTGGTTCACTACATGTGGCTTTAGCGTCACCTTCTGGACATCACTGTTATCTCATTCAGTGTCTCTTTGCTGTTAATGAAATCACTGGTTGTAAGGAACTGTACAAATGGAAAATCAAAACTCTGAGACAAATAAATAAATCATTTCTAGTTATTTCCTAAATTTGCAAATCTTGATTAAGGAAGTTCAAATTTGGACACATTTTTGACTTTAACTAATTTAATCATTGACATTGTTAATGTTATTAAACAAAAGCATAATATTGTTATATTATATTATATTGTCATTTTTCATTTGTGTGACATGTTTTTTGTTGGAAAGAAGTTCACAGATATCACTATTAATCAGATGCAGCAAATTTTGACCTATTGTTGTCATTTTTTATTTATTAAATAATAACATTAAAATAGACTATAAATCATATACCTAAAAGGTGTATATAGTTCTAATTATTTTATTTGTTTGTTGCTGTTTTTCTACATATTTGTTACTTGAGTCTTTTTTTTTTTTTTTATCCACGTTGTGTATTGTGAGCTGCTGTAACAATCAATAGTTACATTACATGCACACCTACAGTGAGGCCGCCTCATCCAGGTGCTGATCATTGCAAGTTCTCACACTATAATATAATATGCACTTTGACCTTAGAAGAGACAGGGTAATACTATAGATGGCTAAAATACACTACATTATCGAGTGCATAACTCTTTTTCGCTTCATTTAAACATGACAACATTTTCTTTTCTACCAGTAACCAAGCATTCACTGACAGGCTTCTTTTATCACATTTTATTGGTGCTTTGGTGCTGTGACAATCCACACATTAGTTGATACCTCAACTAAAAATCAGAATAAGAATAAGGACAACAGACACAATGCACAAGTTTTATTTGGGACACTTTCTCTTACAAACAGGTTAGACTGTCTGTGGTAGCCTTAATCCATTATAATCATCATCATTAGAAACGTCAGCATCAAAACTATCCTGAAAATGGCCATTTATAACATCAAACTGATTGTCTTGACACAAGTCAAGTGCGTATTTCATGCTTGGCTTTGTTCCTACATTCATATACAGATAGACTTAATATACATTCTTTACATACGTACAGTACATACAGGCTCCTTCAGGGCTTCTCTGACTGCCACAATAAAACACTGAACATTTCACTTTGCAACTGCTTTGTAGCGACACCTACAGAAGTTGAAAGCTGTTTAGGTTTTACAGGATATTGTGGATAAAAGGGCAAAACATGACTACAGGCTAAAATGACAATACTTGATCGGTAAACCGTGTTTCCTATTCATGAAAAACTATTCTGGGATGAGCAAATTATGTTTTGAAGGAAAAGTCAAACCACATGGAGAACTTAAACATTTCTTCACATCATAACTGTCACTGACAACATTTTTCACTTTCAATATTCCTGTGTAAATGCTAACTATTGTAAACACTGTTTCAATCAGGTTTTGGCAACTAGATAGAGAAACATCAAACAAGTTAACAGCCACCACTTCATATCACTAGCATGTTAGCAGTGTGTGAGTGACAATGTGTCATTCACTCTCCTTTTAGGTTCTGTTTTTGCCTCTCACCAATTCCTGAAAAAAGGGTTTAGCTTTTAGGTATTCCCCTTTCTTTATCAGCTTGTCTCTACCTTTGTCTGACTGTAGTTTGGTGCTGAGCTGAGTTGGTTTATTAGTGCCCATTTGGCTGAAAACAGCCGCCTCCTGCTGCTGAAAACACTGCTATTGAATCACAGTCATCAGTAAATGTGCAATAAAACAAAAAACAAGGAGCAAAAAGAGGCTAAAAAGCGAAACAAAAACAAATATCGATTCATGTTAGTTTGAGGCAACTGACAATTAAAGCTGTTCTACAGAAAAGTCATGGTTATGGCTACATAAAAGACATGGCCTACACACCGTACCACCATGATCTCATCTCACTCCAGTGTGAAGGCTCATCAGCCTCAGCACTTTTCTCACTTCCTCACATCTTCTGCCACTCTTTTATTTAAAGCCTTATCTATTTATGATGAACAAGCCAACATAGACTTAGATTCCAGATTGCATTTTTTCCTCCTAAAAACTGGGTGCATAGCTTTGTTTTCTCCAGTGTTTTTAGACATCACAACTGATTTCAAGTCTGCTTTAAAACAGAGAACAAAGACATCTTTAACTGATCTGAAAGAATGAAACAAATCCCAACATTGTAGACAGATAGTCTGAGATGATTACAGTGTGACTGGTTTTGAAAGGGCTGTGGTTTTGACTCCAACTTGCATAGTTCTTGCCAGAGTCTGCATTTATCTCTTTAGGTAAGTGACCAATAGTCACAAAACGAAAATACGAAGAGAATGATCCATTATCATTAATGTGTAGTGTTTAAAATGTAAAAGGCAACCTTATGCCCTTGTGTGTATTACCTGAGAAAGCTGCTGACTTTGTTCACTACAGAACTGTGGCAGAGGTTTCCTGAAAATCTGCCTGTTCCAGCCATTAGCTGAAGTTCATAAATTACGTGTCTTCTCCACACAACAAATTAAAACAAATAGTAGAGGAGTACTTTTTAAATGACCCTGTGGAAGTTGATTTTTACATTCAGGGTTTATCACTATAATACACTGTGTTTCTCTCAATGTACATCCTTGAGCACGAGATACAAACAACCTGCTCATAGCCTAGCGCTGGTCATCCTACGCCACAGGATAACTTTAACAGCACAAACAGATGACAGTTTTGAATTCATTCAAGACGTTTGGCAGCAAACCAGCTTGTCCAAAGGCAGGTCATGTGCAAAATATAATGCTAATGTTACGCAGAAATAAGCTGGGGTCAAATAAGCTGGGAAAATACTTTCACTTTTGCATGGTGTAACCATAGTAATGTGGTGGTACTGATGTGGCAGTGGTAGCCATAGTAACCTGACAAAAAAGCCTAGTGGTCACAGTTGGAACTGCAGGTCATGTGACACTGGCCCAAAAATACTATTTCAAAAGGCAATAAAAACCATAAATACATTTTCTTCTGAGCATCACAAACAGTCCTGTTTGTTGTATCAGAATTTGAGCTACTTGGTCAGATAAAAATTGTGTGGGAAGTTGCTTGAGGAACTCTGAAAAACATTGTTGCAGTATGTGCCTCGAAGGAGCAGGGCACCATCTCTGAGCATGGTTAATGTCTGGTGACAATCCTTTTTGTGTTGGGTCCTGTCATCAGCACCTGTGGGTCATCTCCTCGCACTGGAGTGAGTCAACCTCACCGGTGTCCATACCGACTTCTTCCCCCTCCTCAGCACCTGTATGCTCCTCCTCCATCACCTCCCTCTCCTCCTCCTCTTGAGCAGAGGAGATACAGGAGGTCGGAATGTCATTGTCACCTCCGCTGAGAGTCTCTTTATCTCCTCCTCCATCTACGGCCTCCATCTCCCCACACACACCCTGCCCTGTCTGCATCTCCACACCTGTCTCTGTCTCACTAATCGCCTGCCTCGTCTCACCCTCCAACCCTGTTTCTCCATCTAATCCCATCCCATCGTCCACACCCAAACCTGTCTCCATCACCCCAGGCGCCTCTTTACCCAGGCCGACATCTTTCTCTCTGCTCACACCTCCCTCTCCTTCCAAACACAGCCCTGTTTCCATCTCCCCCCACATCACCTTTTCATCTTCAAGCCCTGAATCACGGCACGAACCCAGACAAACCGTTTCACTAAGCGGCCCTATCTGTCCACCCAGCCCCGTCTCCAGACATTGTCCCATCTCTGGTGGCTGTTCTCCTGTCAGTGCTGCGGCTTCCTTGGCTTGTCTGATGCAGTTGATCCATTGCTGTTTGTTGAAGGCGTCACTGGCCTGGAAGCAGTGGCTCTGCAGCTGACCTCCAGCACGGTGAGATACCCGGAAGAAGTTCTTTGCTGTGAGAGAGACAACAAGAGACATGGGTGGTTAGTATGGTCATCTTAAATTTGTATTTTTTGTACATAAACACATAGAATAAATATTTATTTTATGATTTATTTATTTGTCTCAGATATTTTTGGTCAGGATCCTTTAAATGTGGCTCTTAATTGTGACCAAGACAAAGTACTTACTAATAGGAATTACATAGGATTACAATAGGATTACAGCATAAAAATGAATTTGTCAGTGTTGTCTGGTTGACAAACTCTGTAATGGAGACACTGTTTCTTATTGACATCAAACAAATCTTTGTTTCAAAGTACAATAATGTACTTTTAGTGCATGACTGTGTACCTATAACTGTGGAAGTGGGACACACTGAACAAAAGAAAACAACAAGCAGCATGCATGCATTATAGCGTGTAGTATTTGAGATCTACTGACTCCGCTCGTTGTTACTGAAGGCTCCTCTGATGGACCCGCCCACTCTCATCTCTCCGTCTAATAGGTCCTCCAAATCCAGCTGCCGGATGGGGATTGGCTGTCGGCAGAGCTGATAACTGACTGGCTGGTCGTTGAGTGAGATGGACCTGGTGATAACCAGGACGTCCTGGAAGAGAAACACGTGGAGCTTCTGCAAAAAGAGACACAGAGAGTTTTTTTCCTCACTGTGTGTAGTATAACAGAGAGAGTATAAATTGTATGGGTGTAAAGGATTGTGGGTATAAAACTGTAGAAATCTACTGACGAGTCCTCTGTTGTTCTTCAGTTCTCCATGGCAGCTGAGAGTTTTGGACCGGTCAATGAGTTCGTCCCTCTGCCCGTCCTCCGTGTACAACAGACGGTCCTTGTAGTACTGACACTCAGACTCCCCCGTCCGCCTGTTGATGTCCGCCACCACGCTCTGAACCATCAGCATCTGTTGAGCAAACAGACAAAATGTAACCCCATCTGGACACGTTTCATATCTGCTGTTTCTATCTGTTTTCTCTCGGGTCCCACAATACAAGTGATCAACAGGACCCAAGAGGGTTAACAATTATCCTAACGTTGGTTTTCCTCACCGCCTCATCCAGGTGCTGTCGGTCTGGATGGTCATTGGGCGTGTGCTTCAGGATCTCCCTGAGCAACAGTGGATATTTCACTAGTCGGCTGCGGGGGATGTCCAGAAAGTTCCACAGGTCCAACTTTCTGCTAAAGGGTGACTGACGACAGCGCTGCAGGAAGTCCTGAACCCGTCGATCCTGCTTCTTCTGGTCCAACAAGGCCTTGGCTTTCACCTGGTTACTGCAGTATGGAGTGTAGGAAGAGAGACAAGGCAGCTGCAGGGACACAGAAACAAAGACTTGGTGATGCTTTGATGGATAAACTTGAGACTTACAGACATCTGAATTCTGCAGATTGAGATTTCAGTGTGTTATATTTAGAAGAAAAACTCACCCAGTCAGCCAGGATGTGCCCCACATGTTCTGTGGACCCGTCAGGCTTTCTGGCATCTCGGAGGCGGCTCAGTAGATCTGAGGACAGAAGGACAGTCTTAAAATTAAACAATTTAAAGAGGTCAGGACACAGAGCAGTATGGGAACATCAATTTTACAGACTGATCCGTATTGAAAGATACGGAAATGTTACGAGGACCAAGTCCTGACACGACTTTTATGTATGACTTGTGACTTGAGCTTATTCAGACATGAGGCTAACATGTTTGCAGACAGATTAACGTAAAGGAGTGCAATTTGAAAGGAGCTACAGGACTCCTTTGATGGACCACCACTATCAGATGCTGCCACCTACCTTCATGCAGAGGTATCAGTGAGTCCAGAGTACCAAAGATCTGGTTCAGCTCCTGTTCAGTCATGATGGACAGCTTCAGCATTGGATCGTGGTAGGCCTGTAGTACACACACAAGCATACTTAAAATACAGATACTGTAGAGTAAATGTTGGAGGAAAGTCAAGGAAAAGTTAAGGTATTTGTTTGTTTACCTTCTTAGCCAACTTCAGATCCTCCACCAAGTCCTGCTCGCCCTGAGCCAACTCAAATATAGCCTGCAGAGAAAGAGAGTCTTAGAAATGAATTTGTGTTTCCTAAACACGTTGCAGAAGAGTGGAGTATGAGTTTTTCTTAATAAACTCCAGTCCTGCAGAAATCTCTCTCACCTCTTGTCGTTTTATCTCTTTCGGGCTCAGAGGCTGCGTCGCTCCCACGTCAAACGTCTCGCTCCAGAGCTTGCTGTCACGGCGCTTGGCAGCTGGGGCTGTTGCCGTAGAAACCCGTGTCGCAGTCACAGATGAGGAGGACGAAGGGTTGGAAACCGTCGCTGAGATAACACGTGTCTTCATTGTCGAGGAGGAGGGAGGAGGATGAGCGGCTCTCTCCGTCTGACTCTCATTACGAAAACTGATGGAGCGCTGCAGAGAAATCATCAACGGCATCAGAACCAGCACCCGCTGCCACCTCACAGCTTAACTGACTTAATGCAAACCACTGGTGGAAACTTTTGACTGGTGGTTCACCTGCAGAGTTTGTCCAATCCTCTTCAGCGGCGCAGTCTTGACGGGAGGCAGCAGGCTGGCCAGAGACGTCACCCTGGATACAAGTTTACTGCGTTTGGTGCTGGGCTCCTGGAGGAGAGAACAGACAAACTATTTTCACTTTTTCTCACAAAAACCTGTGATCCACGTGTGATGATGTCCACAACATGTTTTACAAACTTGAGAGAACATATGTTTTGGAAAATGTATATAAACTACATAGTGTTTAGATGGCATAATTATATTGTCACATATCAGTATTGGTTGTCAAAACATTTACTATAGCATGTTACCTGGGAACAATAAATGCAGTCTGAAAACAGAAATAATGGTGTTGATGACGGCATTGAGGTGGATGGAAACCCCTACGAGGGCTGGGCCTCAGGTTATTTTAGCTCAGGTTTATATTTGGACCAATATGGTATCCAGACGTGCATAAAAAGGGAAAAAGCTCTCTTCTCAACACCCTCAATGATGGTTGCATCCATACTCTTCCAACATAATGCATAGTCTGCATAGTTTGAAGAAGTCTACAAGGTTAGTCTCTTTCAATGTCCTTTGGATATATTCCAAGAACACATTTGAAATTTCGGGGGCGTTTGGTATTAAATATGCCTGTCAAACATTTAAAAACATCCTTACAAAAGTTTTTCTTCCCACGATGTTGAAAAACTATTAAAACATGCTGATGAGTTTTCTGTCAATGACAAAATGTTTCAGTAAGACCTTGTTTTTAAACGGTTGTATGAGTACAGTAAACTGTTCTAGTAGTTTTCGGGAAAGTGTTGTAAAGATACTTCAGGTTGAACAATAGTGTGACTCAAAGTCTTTCCCTCTCTGCTAGACTCTCACACATACACAAACAAACACAGATATCAGTCCGGATCTTTGTGTGTGTGTGTGTGTGTGTGTGTGTGCGTGTGTGTGTGTGAGAGAGAGAGAGACCACCAGGCTGTTTGTCCTGGATACACTTACAATAAATCAATATAAATGTGTGTGTGTTTGTGTGTGTGCTGTGTATCTTCAACTCTGCCCTGCAGCCGACAGTCAGCTGACCTCCTGGAACTCAGGAACCATCAAACTTTGTTTCCATCAGCGCTCTCAGTCAGGAACCAGTCGACCAGAAATAAATCGGTCTCCAGCTGACATTTTTTGTTTTTTCAACTTCTGCTTCAAGTTCAACAAGAAAATCTGACAACAGAATTCCCAGTTTTCAAAGACTTTTACCAAAAAAAGTTTAGTTGTCTCAATGTCCAGAGAATCAGTCATCTCTCTAAAACTGAAAACACTTGTAAACACTGCCATTTTCTCTCATTTTTGCGGATGATACTGTATTTATTAAATATATAAATATTGTTTTGGGGTTCAGTGAGGATAATAAATAATCAGTTTATTTTCTGAACAACTGAGAAGTTTCCATTGGACATGTAATCGGTTTTCTCGCTGTGATGGCGATTCATCTGATTCGATCTGACACGGATCAATTCAGCGCAGTTGGTCAACAACAGACTGGTTATCTAATTACAGCAGGTTTACGGACTCTCAGGTCAAGACTGCAGAGGCCCCAGAACAACTGCTGCTACATCCCTCATGTTGTACCTTTAAAACTCTTGTTTTATGTGCGACAAAACAGCTGCCACACAGTCAAATAAATAAAATGTGTGTCATGTAGGACTGCTCCCTAAACATTGATGATTTGAAAGGTGGAGGTGCCAAATCTCAGTTTTTTCAGCTGCATCATTGTACTGTTGTGTTACTTATTTTAGATGACCAGGTAAAACATTACATCATGCAGGCTGTTATAGGAATTTAATGTGTGTGCCATAACTGGGTTCAGCCGTGAATAATATACTTTTCATGATTGTGGGTAGAGTGTATTGAAGAAAAAGCATCAGTAACAGGAAGAGGATTCCGAGAGCACAGACGTTTGCCAAGGCCAAACATCCAGTCTTGTCAGCCATGAAATACAGCATGTCTGTATTACACTGGACCTATCTTGTCAAATTGATAAATAATTTGTGGTCCAGTCCTGTGAACCAGTTCGCTTCAAAGTTGGGTTCTTCCTTGGCCCGTGCTGCACCATTCCAAAAAGTTTCATACCAAGTGATCACTGATCTTGGTCACTACCTTGACCAAACAGTGAACCATTTATTAAGAAAATAATCAGCAGATGAATTGACTAACAGTTACCGACAGGTTTAATGAGTTCCATCATTTTCAGCTGGGACAGAAGCTGTGCTTGATTGTTGGAAGCACTAAATTTAACATTTGTCTTGCTGATTGAAGAAATGTGTTAATTGAGCCGTTATTGTCTCTGTAAGTCCATTTAAAATGAGGTGCAGCCGCAAACATCTCATCCGTGTTTTGAGGCACAGCACGACGATGCCCCCATTCCTAACCTAGAAAGCTCTGATTGGTTTAGTTGTTTTTCCAACCAGAGAAACAGCTGTCAATGAACACAACATCAGATATGAGACGTGGACAGCAATTCAGAGTACAAGAAGAGGCATTAAGGGCCATTAAGTGACACCTGAAAAGACGACAGTGTACAACTGATGGATGGATGAGTGAAGAACAGAGCTCAAAGGACATTCAAATCAATTAAAATGCTGACTTCACATCATGAAAAACAAGATGTTCCCTCAGATATTCTCGCATATCTTAATATTTCCCGCAGGCTGTCTGATTGTTGTGAAGCCTCAAGCAGAATCTGTTTTTCCAACCGCCACAGATGTCATAAAACAGTCAAGTGACCTGTATAAAAAACTTATGAAAGAACTCACTTAATACCACAAATAGTCTTTAGAAGTGATTATTAGTGACATAGGGCATGCGGAGCACTCAAAACAAATACAACAAACTAAAAAAACTAATATTTCCACTGCTTCTAATACAAGTGTAATAATTCAAAGCTTTCAGCACCACAACCAATTCCCATTCACCTCCACTGTTTTGGGGTTTTAAGTGACAAAGATCTCAGCTACTAACAAAGGTACTGTGATTTTGGCCTCCAAAGTACAATACAAATCCAGAAACTGCGTTCCATCTTGTATCTGAGCATTCTCTGATCCTGTATGTTTTTAAAAAATTATTATTATTGCTATTTTTTATGTCTACTGTATGTTTACTGTGTATAAATGGTAAATGGACTATATAGTGTTTTTTTTGTCTTTGCCCAGACTGGAAGACCGTTAGATTAAACTAGATTAGATTAAATCAGATTACATTACATTAGATTGGTTTACTCCAGATCAGATTAAATTCAGTTATACTAGAACAGATCAAGTCAGATTAGATCACATTAAATCTGATTGTAAATATCTGCATCTATGGATAAAATTCAGCATTGAGAATCAGCTGATAAAACTACAACAAAAGTCAAAAATTAAATAATTCTCATGTTTAGATTTACTGAGGAGAAAATATTTCCTCCATCTTACCTCCACCTGTTTCCCCATGTTGTTCCCTTTGCCGAAGTCCACAGAGCATCCAGACTTAAACTGGTGTACCAGTAGGCAGAGGGGGCTCTGCCCCATCACCATACTGCTCACCACAAAACCCAGCACAGGATCTGGACCTTATCCAGTATCAAGAGAGCATCCAGAAATATGCTCAAACTGGTGTCCAAGAAGAATTTGGTGCTGGCAAATAAACTCGGTAGTAAGTCTGGTATCGGTAGAGGGTCCAGTAAGAGTCTGGTACTAGAAGAGCTTCCTAACAGCCGAGCTCTGGTAGTCTGGTGCTGCCTGGTCAGATCAGATCAGATCTCGTGCTTTGGATCTCTTATTAAAGAGTTGTTAAATCTTGATGGGTGTTCACTCGTCCGCCTCCGGACTCTGTTTGACAACTCAATGCTCGTCAACTCTCTCTCTCCCCTCTCTCTCTCTCTCTCTCTCTCTCTCTCTCTCTCTCTGACTCATTTACTCACTGCCTGGCTCACCCACTTACTCCCTTTACTTCCTTCCTCCTTTTTTTATGTTATTTAAGACTGTCCCTTTTTTATTTCATTAGTAAGAAAGTATTGTCATTAATCCCATGAAAATATCAAAATAGACAATGACCTGATCCTCTTAACAAGTATTGTCTGTGTCCAAAGCCTTATATATCTTCTTCCTCTGTGCCACAGAGCTCCATTGTTGTTCAAAAACTATTGAAAACACATCACTGTAGTTTATGTCAACCAGAACTCATGTACACTGACCTGGAGCGCCTAAAATGTATTAATCCACCACTGAAAATACTGTAGTCCCCAACAAATGCACAATTTCAACAAACATCATGTTTGATAGTTTAAAGCAACATTTTGTAATTTCTCTACCATAAAATAATAGATTTTAAATCATGTTGATGCTACATTGTAATCAGAGAAATTGTCTCTCGGTCATTCGTCTGTTCTCACACTATGTAACTTTGGACTCCAGGCACGATTGCACATGAGAAGTACATAACTTTCACGGCACTAAGTCACACACGGCCAACAATTTCACTGATTTTGGTGAAACTGAGAGAAATCAGAGAGAAAACATTTTCTCCATATACTTAATGGACCTTGCTTGATATTTGGCTGTTAGCAAAGTTGCCCACATGTTAATTTTTGATCATAAGTAATATAATCATAACAAATACACATGTACAGCTGTCCATATTTACAACTGTGGGATTACACTTCTTTGAAATGTAATAAATTAGACATAAACAAAGATGGGGTGCAAAACAATGAATCAGTTAATCAACATACAGACTTGGCAGATTAAAAATGATGAACATAATCATTTGTTGCATGATTAAGGTTAGGGTATTTCTCCAGGAAATGAATGTTACTTAATGTCCACACACACACACACACACACACAGACCCTCGCACACCCTGAATCAGCTGTAAGTTTGGAGGTATCAGAACAACACTGATCATTGTGTCATTTTTAGAAACGTCGCCATGGTTTCCTGTGACACGAGTGTCACCTCTGACCTCTGACGCGACATGAAACAGGCATCATAATCGGGCAACAAAAACTGCCCTTCTGACTCAGCTCCATTGTCCGTAAATAGGCCCATTGGGTCATGGACACCCAGAGACGAACAGGAGTGACAAATAGGTCCAAGAACAGATTCGATTGTGTCTGACTCAGACAAACCCGCCTAATTCCTCTGCACTGTGACGCATCGCATGTACATTAAAAAGAGACGTCTTTGCATTCAACAGAATGTATGAGACATGATGACGGATATTTTTAATGTTAAATATGACCAAATGAGTAACAAGATACTCATAAATACTTTGCCATAACAACAAAACAAAATATAACATTTAAGTAATAAATCCTTGTTAGTACTTCTGATGAACAGGCAGCTAGTTTTGTTAGCTGGTTGGCTACCACAGAAGTAGATCGCAGTAGAGATCATTGCAATCATTAATCCTGAATAGTTGGACTCTTTACGGCTCATGCTGTTTGTGCTGGTATATGTTATCTCCGCAAAGGCGGTGGGGAGTGAAAAGTGATACATGATAACTCATGATACATGAGTGAAACATGATAGTCAGAATGGAGACGATTATGAGAATTTTCCTTTAAACTGATTATTAAAACCTACAAAGACAAGACACACACAGTCAGTGACCATTTCAATCAACACACACACTGGTAGACTAGGATTAGAGTCATTTCACAAGCCAACCTTGAAATACAAATTCATGTCTGCACTAAAACAGAAACTGACATCCATCAGAGGCATTCTGTCCTGACACAACCCAGTTTTCGAAAAAGGTTTACCACTGCCACGATGTTAATTAATAAGCAGAAACAAAATGTGATTAAAGACATTAAAACTCCACATTTAATTCTAAACAGTACAAAGACAACTTATCAAATGTCAAATCAAAACTGAAAAATCAACAGCTGAAATCCTCAAGAATGGGAAATCATTTCACTTTCAAGATTACAGTAAAGTCTCCTCAGACGTTCACAGTGTTGTTAAAAGAAGAGGTGATGAACAGAGCAGTAAACATGACCCTGTACAACTTTTTTGAAACGTGTTGCTGCCATCAAATTCAAAATGGCATATAATTTTCTAAAAACAATAACATTTCTCAGTTTCAATTATAAAACTGAGAAATTATTCGATTATAAAATCTGACATTTATCACTCACAGATTGTGCAGTTTTTCTGTCATAATTATGACTTACAAAAGTCAAAAAATGTTTTGTTATTAGATAATAGTTACAATTTTGACTTAGTACCATATGATTAAAGTACTTAATCATGAGCCTAAAAAGCCTTCAAAATTAAAAAAAAAAAAAAAAAAGAAAACCTTGTGAGTGGATTAAAGGGTCTGAAATGAGCTTTGTCAAA
Source organism: Nibea albiflora (assembly GCA_014281875.1). Classification (NCBI taxonomy): domain Eukaryota; kingdom Metazoa; phylum Chordata; class Actinopteri; family Sciaenidae; genus Nibea; species Nibea albiflora. The sequence continues at coordinate 11,745,563 of CM024790.1, read as the reverse complement.
TTACAAAATCACTTTAAACTATCAAAGAAAAGAAAATAGCAGGATTTTATTCTGAAAGAGTTCATGTGAAAAGATGTACATGTTCCCTCACAGTTTGCTGACTTCAGTTCACTAAACCACATCAGTCATAATCTACCATCGACCCTAAATCGACCCTGAAGGGCTCAGTAGCAAGAATTAACCCACGAAAACATCTATAACCAATCAGCCAATCAGAAACCTCACAGTTAATGTGATGCAGCATTAAATGACAGCACAACCCCTTTAACTGTTTCATTTTATAATGAATGGCATGCTGACTGTATAAATGTTTATTCACTTTTCAGGGTTTATGAATGTGCTGATGCATCTTTAATGAATTTAATTCTTTTGAGAATTAAATCGTGTTGTCACACAGACAGAGAATTGTATTAAAAATTAATGAAAATATCAGCAAAACTCATCTCTGATCAGCAAATACTCTGCTAAGTGGCTTATTTTACACAAACTTCCTCTAGTTACTTCAGTCACTGTTAATGGTCTGTTGTTATGCACTGAATGTAATATGAAACACCCAAATCCAATATCCAAATATGTCGTCGGTTTACTCAGTGATAGAAAGAGATCCCTGATTGAAAATAAATGGGAACCAATAGGTACAGGTAAACAGTTACTGTAACACTGTAAAATCCTCTCCACGTGGCGGAGTTTCAGTAGAAGGACAATAAATCTATGTGTGACTCACTGAGCTGCTGCAGTGATTAACAGTAGAGAAACAATAGAAAGTCATTTACTCTAGGTTCACTATCTCTAACAAAATAAGACTGACGGTGTGTTTGGGTCTGTTTGTCACATAAACACTGCGGTGTATTGAACAGGGTGGACATCCTGTGTTAGACGGAGCAGAGAGGGGAAACGCCCGGGAAGGAACGGGCTGCTGGCAGAGGGCTAAAAATACAGATAAGTACATGAGGAGGGGTCCAACACGAGGATCGAGGGCCCCTGAGGGTCCAACTATATAACAATAACCTACAGTCAGAGCTGAGGATGATGAAGTACAGCCACTGCGTTGTGTACAAATATTTACAGCGCTGTTTGTTGTCCTATCTAATTGGAAAAAATCCAGCTTCTTGTGCCAGGCAGATGAAAGATTCATTTAAAGTAGAGGTATAGGAAAAGAAGTATTATTTTCCTGTGTGAGTGTTTATATATAGTTCTTTTGTATACAGTATATCCTGGAAAAACAACACAAAAAGACCAACAGTTTACATGAATGTAAAGAGGACTTAAATTACATTGCTTTGCTTCAGGAATATGTTCACACTCATCTACAGGGGGCAGTAAAACACCAGCAAACCTCAAAGTACACCAACAAAAACAGTGAAGAAGAAGACTGCCATCTCGTACACATGGATGTAAACAACGCAGAGTTGAAGCTTTTCAGTAACTCCAGTCTGCAAATGTTTTCTGAGGAAGGAAATGCTTTCAGCACTGAATGTAAACACAACTTTTACACTTACTTTAACCTTTACAAGAAAGATCCACAGGGCACCTTTAAGTCATAATCAAAACACAATAAAGGATAAAAGAGCTGCTGTTAAAGGAACATTTTTTAAAACTTTTCCACCATAAAATAACAGATTTTAAATCATGTTGATGTTACACTGACTTGTAATCAGGTGAATGGTGTCTGTCATTCGTACGTCTGTTCTCACACTTTGTAACTTTATGCTAAATCACGAGAAGTACGCAATGCGTTATGGCACTAAGTCACACGCCACCAACTGTTTCACTGATTTTGGTGAACCTGGATCATATTTTATGGAGAAAATGCTTTTTCTCTCTGATGAATCAGAGTTTCTTGATGGACAATAAAGTAAACTGATATGTGTGTACACGTATTAGTAAGTAATTAGCCTTGTCAAAGTCAACACTGAAGCTCTTCTGACACATTTCATGACTCCATGAGACAAGAGCAGAGAGTCAGCAGACAACAGAGAAATGAGTTTGGAGGAGCTGAACTTACATTGATGTCCAGACTGCAGAGACTGAGAGAGTCTGCATCCCTGCTCGCCTGCTTCCTCTTCTTCTGCAAAACACAGCAAAGATTATGTCAGTAAAGACGTGGATTATGGGTGGACCTGAGGCGGGCTGAATGAAGCCTGGGTTCTCAAACAAGCTACCTGTAATGGCACCCATCTGTCAATCAAAGCGGCCACACTGTTAATTCTGCATAACTTTAAGCCTTAATATAATTTGAACAGGTGAGTTCTATAAAGATTCACTGTTCAAAAAATCAAACCACATTCTGTGAAGGCCAGGTAATCTCTGCGGTAACTATGGCAACCACCAGTCATCTGGTAGGAAGTTGTGCAGGTGCAGTTGTACTTGAGATAGAGCCAAAGTGCCATGACGACAAAAACAGGAAGAGATCACACAAACACCTGATGAACCGGGTCACCGAGAGCAAACAGCTGTATGTGTGCAAGGAGGAGGAAGAGGAGGAGAGGAGAGGAGAGGAGAGGAGAGGAGAGGAGAGGAGAGGAGAGGAGAGGAGAGAAAAGGGAAAATGGACATGAAGAATAAAGAAGCAGGAGAGGCAATGAAGAGATTAAAAGGAGAGGGAAGAAGCATAACAAAAAAAGGGGGAGATGACCTTAACCTTTAACCGGAGGAGGAGAGGGAAAAGGGCAAGAGGAGTAGAGGAGGAAGGAAGGATAGGAAAGGTGGCAAAGGAGCAACTAAGGAGATGTTCAAAGAGATGTAGGAAGGAAAGAAGGAAGCAGAAGAGGAAATGGAAATGAGGAAGAAGAGAGTAGGCGTAGGAGAAAAGGAAGAGGAGAGGAACAATCATGAGAGGACAGATGGAGGAGAGGAGAGAGCAGAGTTAAGGAAAGAAGGAGGAGGAGGAGAAGGAGGTGGAGGTGGAGGAGAAGAGGATGTTGGGATCAGTGTAGCAGCGTGTAACAATAGAAGGAAGTCTGCTGTTTATTCAGTATTGTGTTGAGACTTTGTTGTTGCCCGGATATTATATAACCTGGCAGACTTTACCTTTAACGCACTGTCGCTATGGAAACCAAAGATTAGGAGGAGTCTGATGCTCCAGTCCATATGTGGTCATCTTCTAAACATCACGGCTACAATTGCACGATTGCATTTTAAATATCACAGCGAATGTATATATATATATGTATGTATGAATGTGTGTGTGTATATATGTATATCTGATCATAATAATTTAAGACATTTTTAAAAATCTGTAAAACTGCAAACCTGGAAGTGCCATAAACTGCAGTTCCTCAAACGTCCACTTGAAGCTGGCTACAGAACGAGTCAGTCTCCATAAGTCCCCATGTTAAAATGTCCAACTTCACAGCAGGAATAAACATGTTTATAGCCTGGTACAAAAAACAGTTTTGGTTTCTATAGCTAATTTACCCATTCATAACAACTGTACTGAGGGTGAATCTTTATAGAACTCACCTGTTCAACTCATATTAAGGCTTAAAGTTATTCAGAATTAAGAGTGTGGATGCTTTAATTGACAGGTGGGTGTCATTACAGGGCTTCTTTGAGCACCATGACACTCCAACCATATGCCACCTCTTTGCTAATTTTTAGATTACCCAGTAGGTAGTGGAGGAATGAAAGCCAAATTAACGAGTTTTACACTGTAATCTACAACAATATTGGAACCGTGAACTCTTTTGTCCACTGACAATCATGTAGAGAAAATCTGACATTGTGACAGCTTCAACAGCAGCACACTGTGGTTTTGATGATATGAGGAGTCTGGTAAATTATTCCTGCACTCTTATAGTATGAATAAATCTCTTAACGCTGAAATTAATGTGATGGTTTAATGCTTTTTCTTATGTTTCATTTGTTTGTTGCAATGAATATAAGAAAGTAGTTTGTACAATATTAGATAATATCCCGTTTGCTCGTGTAGCGGTGCTAAATATAAGCACCAGAACATCACACTTGCTGCATCACTCTCTCTGCAAAATATGCACATTAAGCTGGTTACAGGTGTCAATGAAAGTGTGAACACATCTGCAGGAATTCATGGTTGCAGGAATTGCATGTAACAACGTAAAGCACCTGAAACAGTTTGATCTGAGTGTGACTTCGATGACAAATGTGTGGAACATTTGAAGATACTTCATGCGAATCAAACATGAAGCGATAAAACGCATTGTACAACAAGAAGACAGTGGCTCTGCTGTGTCACATCTTTGTGATCAGCCTGTAATTGTTTGATAAACTCCCAGAATTCTTTATTACTATTATTGTTAAAAAGCATTCTGAGACTCACCCGGTAATAAACAAACAGACAGCAGCCCATCATCAAAGATCAGATCTGCTCCTCAAACACAGTTCAAGTGTTTATTAACTCTCTCCGCAGTCATCTGCTACTCCTCTTCGTCTTCTTCTTCTCCTGTTCTTCCTCCCACAGTCACATGAGTCTGTGAACACTTCTCCTCCTTTCAATCACCTCCTTCACAGTCACATTGCTATTCTCTCCGTGCTCCTGCTTAACTCCTCTTCTTCTGTCCCTCCTCCAGTTTGCCTCTTCTCCTCCACCTTCTCTCCTCTCTCACCTCCTGTTTTCTACCTTCTTCTTCGTATCCTTCTTCTCCTCCTTCTGCACCTCCTCAGACCCAGTCTAAACCTCTTCAGCAGCTCCCCTCTCTCCTCATCAGCTTCACCGCCTCACTGAGTGGATCTACAGACCCTCAGGAACAGGAACACCTCACAATGTGTGTGCGTGTGTGTATATGTGTGTGTCCACTCAGTTCCCATTGGACAAACAGGAAGTGACGGTCGTCGGGGGAAACAGGCTGTCTATAATTAGGAGCTACAGGAGACACGGAGACACCAGTGGCAGAGACACAAAGGACACTTGCTCGAACTCTTAACTAATATAACGCAAAGAAAAATAAATCCAACAACACAAAATGTAATGAGTACAATTGTTTTGTTTGTAAAAATTATGAAAATAAGTAGAAATGCCGATGACACACAGTCCAAGGAGGAGACAAGTCCAAGATCAGACAGTACGTAGCCTACTTAGGTAGTTAATATGTAGCTAATCTTGTGTGCAGGATTTACAGACTTCTGTGTGTCATGACATCCCTGCAGTTGTGGTCTTGACTGGTCTCGAAATAAAATCCTGAGTCCTAAAAGCAACAATCTTTTTTTACATGAAAAAAGTTAAAAGGTTAGTTGCCAATTCAATCAAATAATAATTTCAGCTGTACTATGGGTACTGGGTAGTTTAATTTATGACAAAACATATTTTTATAAGCTTGTCATAAGTTTTTAAGTAACTAGTTATTAAAACTGTTAGATAAAGATAAAGTCTGTTTCATGATACTTTGCTGCATTCAGTTAGATATCTATAGCTCAGTTCAGTATGACACCGGATGAGTGGTGTTTGTTCCTCTGGTGGAGTAAGAGTAGAAGTTGGCACAAGAATAAAAGATTCAATTAAAGCACAAGTAGCTCAATAACACTGGTGAGTGTTCATGTTCATCATGTCTCAGGTTTATGGGGCGGCTGTGGTAGAGTGGACCGTCCACTAAGATGATCGTCGGTTCAGTCCCCGGCTACTTCAGTCTGCACGTTCGTTGGTGTGGATGTGCACAACGATCAGCTCCCACACTAACGAGTAGTTGCATAGCAGTCAGTGCTGTCAGTGTGTAGTGTAAAAGGACCTTGAGTGGTGAGAACACTCGAAAGGCACTAAGTGCAGTTCGCTTACTGATAACATGCTGATGTTAGCATTTAGCTGCAAAGGGCTGATGTGTTTGTGCGGCCTCTCCTACAGAGTGCTGACTCTTTAGACACATGAGGAAAGCAGAGAAGGCAGCAACTGTGTGAAACATAAACCCTCCTGAAGCACTGAAGCTTCTGTCGCTGTGAGCAGGGTTTGAACCTGCGCGGGGAGAACCCCATTGGATTTCAAGTCCAACGCCTTAACCACTCGGCCATCACAGCTTTCGATCAACTCAATCGTTCAATCGTTTGTTCAATCTGTTGATCACCACACCCTAACCTCTAAGCCAACATGTTTTATTTAGTAGGCATCCATTATTATTACAGCCATAGGCTGCAACTTTCATGCTCTACGTATCTTCTGAACATTCTCAGACTAAAATGGCATTTCCCAGACAAATCAGGAGAAAATTTACTTTGGTCGAGAGCAGAAACAGAAAGTTTGGTAACACAGATATCTTAGCTGCATCAGAGAGGGTCAAGAAAAGAGACGCCTCCCTGAAGAGTCACATACTGTATCTGTGTCATATGGGTTGACCCTCATCAAAATGCACTGAGTCAGTCTTACTGTGTTTGTACACTTGGGATTGTTGGAACAGTACGAAAGACATTTGTGATCAGACACATAAAACCTCTAGAAAGCTTCAAGCTTCCATCGCTGTGAGCAGGGTTTGAACCTGCGCGGGGAGACCCCATTGGATTTCAAGTCCAACGCCTTAACCACTCGGCCATCACAGCTGTGCGTCACATGTGGTGTCTTTTTATCGGCAGACTCTGACCTTTAAACCAACAGATTATTTAGTGGCTCCAGACTAGAATGTGCTGAAGGTGAACACTAAAATGGGTAAATGCATTTCCTTGAAAAATCTGACCACCAGCCTGAGTTGGGCAGATTAGAGACTGACTCATATGAATGTCTTTATTTCTCCTTGGCCAAGCATCAATAAATATCACAGTATAAGACATCAGAGGCTCCTGGACGCTTCCTTCCCTCCTGACCTGGTGCCACTGATTTCAGCAATTTCTCCACAACAGATGTCATATCTTATTAACACTGTGAGGAAAAATGTTTATACCGAACCTGGAAAACATTTACTCATTCAGTACATTTCGTTAGCCGTGCTAGCCGTGTAGCTTTAAGGACAGCAATGTCAGTCAGCATCGGCCTACTTTGGTCCAGACCAACAATGACTACATGATGGATTGTTAAGAGCTGTTGTCAGCTTACATTTATAGTTCACAGAGGATGAATCCAGCTGAATAGTTACAGCACCGAATTCCCCCTAAAATCTCAAACTTTGATTGTTTCTGCTGGTCTCACACTTTCAGATTTCATTTATGTAACAAGCGTTGACCTGCTGAAGCATCACTAGCACATTGCTTTGCAGTTAAGAATGGTGGTTACTAAGGAAACTTATTCTCCTGACCTGGAAGTCTATCACCACACCCTGCTTTGCACAACGGCTCAAGGAAATGTTGTCTACGTATTATACAGATGGAAAAACCTGTGTCTGCATAGATGTGAGGGGACATGAGGTCCTTTCTTGGCACAGCATCACATCACCGCACAACCACTGGGACCTGCATGGCTTTATGACTATGAGCATTTGTTTGATTTGAATGCAGTGAATAATGTGAATCAGATTTGTTCTTACCCCTCTCAAGGACCAGCCGTCAGGAGGGAGAAGAGAGAAGGAGGAAGTTTTCTTCTGCAGCTTCGACCTGAAGGAAGGATGGAGAGAGAAGGATGAAAGAAAGGAAGAGAAGAAGGAAGGAAAAAGAAGGAGGAACAGGAAGGAGAGAAGATGAATTAATCAGCGTTCACTATTCCTGAGAACACAGTAAGTTCTTGAAGATTAATTGATTGATGATTAGTTGATGAATCACTTTCCAGATTGAATGAAACTGTTCTGATTATCCATTAACACTTAAAACTAAAAATAGTCTTTCTCATTTAATAGCATCTCTTGCTTTCCTTTGTCTCATGAGAAATGTCCATGCCCTTCACAATTGGCTGTGTGGTTATTGTAGCCCAGTCTGTAGGGCTTGGGCTTATAAACCAGAAGATGGCCAGTTCAAGTCCCACTGGGGCTAGAGAGGTGCTACTTAACCTCTTGGACAAGATACTGGACCTCTAACTGTTCCCAGGCCATTGCTATGTGCCTGCCATGGACATGTGTGTATCCAAAAAAAAATATAAATCCAAGAGGAAGCGAACAATCTGTTGACATTTATACTGAAGTGTTCAGGCTTGAGTTTGACCAGAGGTCCCCCTGGTGGTATCTGTTGGTGACGACATGCAAACAAACTAAAAGTTCTGAGACATGAGATGTTTTATTTATTTCAAAGATTTATCTGGACATCATGTGCAGAGAATGAAGTAGTCTGAGAGGAAACACAAAGTCAAAGATGAAGACCCAAACAAAGGTTAAAAGAAATATCGGAGGTCACGAACCTTGTTCAAAACATTACATCATCGTACACACCCTTGTCTGAGTGTGTGTGAGAGCGAGTGGTCGAGGCAGGAGTGAACAGACGGTACAAAGCGAGAGAGAGCAGACCTGGTCGGTCTCACCAACATAACTAAGTGTAGATTTATGCATCATTAAAGTAATGCATCACAAACTTTTTATTACACAGAAATCTGTTATTACTCAATATTGCTGCTGGGCGTAACTGTTCAGTTAGTGTAATCATATCTGCTAACAAATGAGCCCTTCAGACTGAGGAGCAAAGTACATGCTGCTGTACGGTACTTGTACTTAAATATTTCCATGCTATGCAACTGTATACTGTGTACCTTATAATATACCAAAAATAAATTACGACGCATTATTATTAACTATTAAACTACTAAACTATTAGACAGTGTAACAGGTAATTACATACAACATTAAAATGCTGTATACACTTTAATGCAGCAATACTAAAATTATAATAAAAAGATACTTTAATGAGGTAAGGTATCTGATTACTTCTACGATGACTAAAAAGGGAGTATTGTTGACTATATCTGACCTGAAACTACAAAATGTAAACTTTCGAGCCTTTTCAAGTCTTAACTTTAAAAGACTTTAAATAAAATTTTAAAAATGTAAATACTTAAAACAACATAACTTTTCTACCATAAAATAACAGATTTGAAATCATGTTGATATTACACTGACTTGTAATCAGGTAAATGGTGTCTCTGTTTTTTGTGTATCTGTTCTCACACTATGTAACTTGTTTGTGAGAAGTAGGGAACTCTTTATGGCACTAAGTCACACACCACCAACTATTTCACTTATTTTGGTAAAATTGGTTCATATTTTACGGAGAAGATGTTTTCTAGTTTTCCCTTTGATGTCCTCTGGTTGCTCCGTCTCAACTCTCTGAGTGATGTGATTGACTGTGACTGTGATTTACAGTTTCTTGAAGGACAGTGAAGTAAACTGCTGCCAACTGTACTGACTGAACTAATGCTAAACGTATTTACCACAGTGGTAGGATTGGCAGTTCAGATTAATATATTATTTGATCTAAAATGTTAGTTTAAAGGTTATATTACAGCTTGTGATGCTGCAGTAACTTTCTTATGTAGATGTTTCCTAGCAACCGATGTACACATTGCTTAAGTCATTGTTATTTAGGACATTACAAGTTGTACGAGTGCAACCTGATTCAGTGAATCACCAGTTTGAAACTAATGAGTAAGAACTGAGGAAGGAGGCAACCCAGTCCGGTTCTGTTTCCTGCCCTCGGTCACCTCACCTACAATAGGAAACACACACACACACACACACACACACACACACACACACACACACACACACACACACACACACACACACACACACACACAACACACACACACACACACACACACCTCTAATATTCAATTCAATGTGCTGCAGCCAGGGTAACGTGAGTTCATTCTGTAGGGCAACAAAATGTGCTTTCAGATTTCCAGATGCTAACACATGCTAACACATGCTAACAGAACATCAGTGGTGTTTTATAAACAAACCTGAAACTTGTTCTGCATTTCTGTGCGTGCGTGTGGTGTGTGTGTGTGTGCGCGCCTGCGTGTGTGTGTGCATGTGTGTGTGTGTGTGCATCCAGGGTGGGATGATTTGTGCGATTGGAAAAAGCTCTGCAACTCCCAGGAACGAATGAGTCACACACTTAAACACACACACATTTAAACACTTGTAATGTGCACACACACACACAATTTCACACACACCACACACAAGCACACTTTTATAATCCAGATCAGAGGTGTGTTTAGCTGCAGGCTCTCTTGTTTCTCTCTTTTCTCTTGTTGAATCTTTTACCCCCCATCTGTTTTTAATCTCTCTCTCTCTCTCTCTCTCTCTCTCTCTCTCTCTGTCTGTCTTTCCGTCTGTGTCTCTCTAACCTTTGGTTTTCCAGTTTGAACACCAAACACTGTGTTATGGTGTTCATATTGAGAATAAAATGTTCAGTACGAGTTTCACAAACTCTGACTTTGGGAGACATTTTGTAGTTTCATGCTTTTTTTAATGTTGTTCTATACTTCTGATGTTGTTCTAGATTTTTCTTGTTGTCAACAAACCACGAAAAGACCAAAGCCAAAAATGTTCCTCATAACAAGTGATGTGTGATATATCTTCTTCCTCTGAGCTGTGGAGCTCCAGTGATGTCCAAAAGCTCAGCAGTGAGTCACACTCAGTGACAAGTTCCTTCATTACCATGAATATACACTGTTTATTTCAAGTCTTCAGTCCTCCTCCTGTGAATAATCACCACAGCACCAAATGTGTATTAATCCCCTACAAATGCACAGTTTTCTCTGGTTTGAGTAAGGTTTGATAAAAACTACAATGACCAGCAACATATGAACAAGTCATGTCCAGACTGTCGGGATGCCAAGACTTCTTCTTATTCTTTTGGACACAAAAATCACTAACGACCCCCCAAAAAACTGTAACTTTCTGTCCTCATCAGGCTCATAGTGGAAATGGAGCTGACACTGGGCAAGAGTCGGTGTGCATCCGGGACAGTTCACCTGTTCATCACAAAGCTGACACATAGATGCAAACTACCACACACTTATGGTCAATCTAAAGTCACCACTAGGACTGTGGGACTAAACCAGACAGGCAGATGATGCTAACTCCAGACAGAACGGCACCAATCAAATGAGAGAATCGAACCAGGAACCTTTTCACTGTGAGGCGACAGCACTAAGCACTCACTATTCTAATGGTCAGAAAAACTGAGTTTGATTAGTGAGCAAATTTATCAGCTAATGAAGACAATGTGGTCAAAAGCTCCAGCGAGCAAGTGGACCTTGAGTGGAGTATGTTTTATGAACTGTGAGCACAATTATTCTGCGATTACGAGGAAAATATCTTCTTTCACTTTCTGTGATATAAAATACCAATAAAACAGGCAAACAGAGGTAAATAATTTGACGTTCATGGCGGCTGCATGTTGTCATCGTCTTTATCTCACAGGCAGGTGGGATGACATCATTTCCTGCTGTGGAAAACGCTGATCATGATGTGATGACATCGTTCAGGAAACAGCAGAGGAAACCTTGCATTTCTTCGACTCCCAGATCCCAGATCAGAACTGAACGCACCCCGATCACTTCTCGTGGGTGATCGTACCCGTAGCCTGTCTGTTCTCACGCATGTACATGTAGTGTGAGAACAGATGTAGACATACATTCACCTGATTAGGTCAGTGTAGCATCAACATGATTTAATATTTGTTGTTTAATGTCAAAAAAGTAACACAGTGTTGCTTTATTTTCCTGATTATACTTTTACACTAAATTATTTTTAACCAAATATTTTTACAGTGTGGTATCAGTACACTCACACACACACACTCCAACTTCCTCCTGCAAACCAGCAGGGCAGCATACTCATACTAGAAACATGATGATTATCGACAGAACAAAGCAGCAGAATAAACATCACCTTAACAACATCTTCATTGTCCCTCGACAGCAGCCGAACCACATTCCTTCACAGATCAACAGCTTCAAGTCGTCTGTTATTATGACTGTGCGCCTGCATTCACACTGCTTCTGCTCTTAGTGAATGTGTCTGGAATTTATTTTGTTCATCACAAATCCAATAGCTTTATATTAAAGCAACATTTTGTAACTTTCCTACTATTAAATAATAGATTTTGAATCATGTTGATGCACTGACTTGTAATGAGGTGAATGGTGTCTCTGTTCTCACACTATGTAACTTTGGGCTCCGGGGACGATCACCTGCGATCAAGCATGCAGCTAATGTTAGCTTAGTTTGTTAGCTGGGCTGCCCAGACTGTGAGCTCAGAGCACAAAGAGATTAGCTTGTGGCACTGATCTTAGAATATGGACTGATGGATGGAAAAATTGACAGAAGAAAAGATAAGATAACTCTTATTATCATAAACCAACAGGTGTCTGCTACGAACAGACTCAGAGTCAGAGTCTGTTTATCACCATGTATATTTTCACATATAGAATTTGGTGTGGTATATTGGTATATAACAATACAAAAATGAGTACTGTAAGTCCAGAAGCATTAATCGAAAAACAGAGCATTGACAAATCGTTCATACTGGAAAAGGACACAAATATCTTGAAAATGTAAAGATAAAAATCTGCAGCGCTGCAGTTGACAATCAGCTGTCGTTGGACGTTGGACGTGCTGTTTGTTATATAACTGTGTCAGTTACATTTCACTAAAAAAACTTGAAGGCATACGGCCTATGTCGATGTGGATCTGTGGACAGTTTTAAAAAATGAATGGCTGAATTTAAAGAATTTATTAATTACATGTTTAATTCAGACACAAAAACAGCAGCTCTGTATGTTTTTATGAGTGCGGATAATGTTGTAGCCTAGTACTAATACATATTACTGTACTACAACCTCTAGATACAAGTAGTAGATCTAGTAACCAGCAATGGTACTTTTACTCAAGTTCTCAACATGAGTGCAATTTGCTCATTTACTTTACTCCACTACATCTCACAGACTGTAATTTTTACTCCAGCATGTTAATTCTACCCTTGATACATGATGTGATGCAGTAGCTACTAATCTACACTGTACAATAAAAAGTATCTAAATTTAGCTTCACATTATTATTACTCGTAACACATTGTAAACATCTATTGCTGAAATGACCTGAGTGGTTGGGTAAATAAAAATATAAAACAAGTGTTGAAAATGGATTAATCGTTTAAATGGTGCAGTGTGACAGATTTAGAAATGTAATATCCATAACTATGTTTTTACTAGTGCATAATCACCTGAAAATAACAACTGAATCTTGAGACACAGCCGGTCCTCTTCCACCAGGTTAGCTATGTTGAGCCACTATGTTTCTACAGTAGGCCTGAATGGATATACTAAACAACTTGCCTTTAGTGGCTTCTACGCTTCATAAAAAGAGGTAACTATTCAAAGACAAAAAGCTCTGAAAACTATCTAAAAGAGAGTGAGAGACTGGTGACACGCAACCTCCTTTTCTTTTTTAAATTTATATAATTAATTGAAACAAACTCTATTACCAAAACACAACAACATTTTTAAATGTTTCCTTTGCTGTAATATTTTTGTTTCAATATCAGTCTGATATTATGGTCATATTCATGCACCTAATGTTTATCCTAATGCTGACGGGGAGTGGAGCTGGTGTCGTGCCAGAACAGGAGCTGGACAAGCAGGCAATATAACCCAGCTCGGCAGCCTCTGTGGACATAATGACAGAGGCAAAAAGACAGAAGAGAACTTTGACGGAGGAAGCTAAGAAGAGAAAAGGTGAAAGTGAGCGAGCAAGAGTAAATCTGGGACTGACTTTTAGGCATTTAGCTTGGTGAAATAAAAGGCTGAAAGACAGATGCCGAGCTCGCAAATATAATAGCTGGCTGCTATCACGTACATATTTACTACAGTGGGATGACACTGGGATGAAAGTGGGGGTGTGAAGTCACAAAAATATAGATTTATATGCAGTGTTGCTTTAAAACAAAGGATCAGAGTATTTCTGGTAGTATCAGCAGGCTGTGA